>CM057072.1:42082904-43332904 GCA_029379335.1 Thymus mandschuricus
GGTTTGCCACACAGTAGGTTAGAATATAGTATATTCTAACCAACAATTGGTATTTCTAACGAGTTGACTAAACCTTCTTGGAAAGGCACGGAATAGGTTAGAAAAAAATAAATTCTAACATTCGATATGAGTTTAAAAAGTAATAAAAAATGTATTTCTAACAGATAGACATAAAACTGTTAGAATCGCATAACCAAGGTTAGAATTAAATCCATTCTAACCTTTATTATGCGTTTGTAAAGTTAGATAATTGTTATTTCTAACAGGTGAACTGAACTTGTTGGAATCACATAGCAAAGGTTAGAATGAAAAGACATTCTAACATATATTAGGAGTTTTTACCGTTAGAAAATTGGTATTTCTAACAGTTTAAAGGATCCAAAAATGTCAGAGGAGGACCAAAGTGGTACTAAGCAATCGTACCAACCAAAAAAGTTAAAGCATACTGATTTGGTTTTTTTAACAAAAAAAAAAAAAAAAAAAAAAAGGAAACAAAAACAGCCTTTGAAGTCATTCAAACCTACGCGGGTCTTTACACGATTGTCGTGCATGTCCTTGAACACCGCAAATTCCGCATTTCTTAGGTTGACGACGTCGTTTCTTGATTTGATTGGTGCAGCCCTCAACATCTACAGCAGGGAGGTCTATACGTACATTGCACACATTGGCATAATGTCCCACCTGTTTGCATCTAGTACATGACTTGCTGGTTTTTTGACTTGGAGGGGCTCCAGATGGTATACGGATGGTCTTTAGCCTGCCAGCTTGCTTAGGATTTGTTGGAGTCTCGACCCTCCGATTCGCAATGTCATCAGGAGTATGCCAATCACAGAGGGCAGGCACAGGCATGATCAAGGATGAATAAGTAGATCTCCATGTTTGAGTAGAATAGCATGAATGTACATATGACAAGGGGTTTTCATTACGAAACCTACAAAAAAAAAACCAAATTATTACCATTAAATGTATATACGAAGGTAAGAAATGTTTTAGATTCTAACCTTCACAAGAGAAGACATACCTGATTGCTGCTGCTGCGTGTGAACATGGGAAAAGATCCATTTGAAATACTTTACAAGTACATTCCCTCTTACTTAAATCAACAATATTATTTGCCGTAACATGTGTAATGTTGAATATGACATTGGATATGGGCTGCACCTTCAATGAGTTTGCTTTGGCTATAACATTTGACATTCTTGCTTCGGCATAATCTGCAAACTCTCAATCGCAATTATCGAATTTTGTCCGGCGCTGGTAAAACCATGATTGCATCAGATTTCGTGCATACTCCAGTAAGGACGTTATTGGCAATTTCCTCCCCCATCTCAACCTCGAGTTTAATGACTCAACAGCATTCGACGTGCCTTCCGCATAACGTCTAACATGACATTTGCACCAGGCCCATTTCTTCGGATCAATTCCCATCAGCTTGGAATAAGCACCGGGAGCTGATATTTCGAGGTTTTTCATGTGCTCATTGAAATCAGCTTCCTTGTACGCATTCGCAGCAAGTTGAAAGATCTCGATAATACTATCCCCAAAGTTTCGGAGGTTTCCCTGGATGTGGTATGTACACAAACCGTGAGCAGTGCCTACATATGGATAACATTCTGTTAGAATTGAATTGTGTATTATATACTGGAACGTAAGAATTGTGTAATTTCTAACCTTTGCTATAGATACATACCTGGGAATACAAAATTGACAGCATTACGGATGCTGATATGCTGGTCTGATACAATCAACAGATTATCTGGAATTCCGAAACTTTCCCGTACATGAGTCAAGAACCAAGTCCATGACATGTCATTCTCTTTGTCGCCTATGCCAAATGCCAAAGGCACAATTTGATTATTACCATCCTTAGTAGAAGCACAGAACATAACACCCCTATACGTTCCCTTCAAATGAGTTGCGTCAATTACTATAACCGGCCGACAAAACGGAAATCCTCTTATAGCTGCATCTAATGCAAAAAAACAGTACTGAAAAGTATTTTCCTCATCCGTCTGTAAGTCGACAACAGAACCAGGATTTGTTTCTTGGAGCATGTGCAAATAATTAGCAACCATCTGAAGAAAAAATAATAAAAAAAATTTGTCAATCAGGAAATGTATAGTGAGAATTTAATATATTCTGACCATTGAGTTAGAATCATGTAGTTATATTGCATATGCATAGTGGTGATACACTGTAATCTAACTTTACTAATGACAGATACGGTAAGAATCTCTGTAATTCTAATTTTATGTATTAAAAATTATGCTTTTGTACATAATTCTAACCTGGAATGACTTGTAATGATCTCCATACATAGCTTTCGGAGCTCTATTCCTTCCTGCTAAGGCAGTTGGGTATTTCAATCTTACGCCAAATTCTCTTAGAAACTGACCCTGTATGTCGCGTGGCCTAACAACAAATCCATCCTCGCCCATGGAAGGGAGAACATACTCAGCAACCGCTCTCGAAGTCGGAGTCGGCTCCGAAGACATTCTCAAATCTGACACGCAAGAATGCTCTACGAGTTTGTAAATTCTCCAAGACGAACCAACTGCTTTGCTCTTGAGGCAGAACACACAAGTTAATTCGAACTTGCATTGTATATGGAATCTATCTTTATTTGATACAGCAGTACGGAACTGGGCAAAGTTTTTCAAATGGTAAGCATGCACAGCACTAATCATCGATTCTTTACTCATGAAGATGGATCCAAATTCAATTTGACCTGTAGTAATGGGTTCTGCACAAATAGGAGACTCGTCGAGGTCTTTCGAACTATGTTGAGCTGCATTAAATATATGATCCAATCTGTTGTTGGTCCCCGTAATAGAGAGTGGGAAGTTGCAATTAGGCAAGGATGTCTGAGGTACAACAACAATTCCTCTCGAGCAAGGTAAGGGGACAGCATTAACATAGAGAGTGGGATATTTTGTCATGTCCATCAATGTAGCCCATTCAAAGTTGTTGGTAACTTTCATCTTGAGGGTCTCACCTTCATCCACTTCAACTAAAGCTAAGATTCGAAAAGAGAATCTACTAGTGTCCTTATCCAAACGATCTCCAAGCTTCTCTACTAAATCTTCGTAACTAAATCCATTAGTAGGAATTGGTATATAATCTTTTGTTCCCCCAGTATATATACCATTACACCACACACCGCCATGAACAATGATTAAAGGAGTGATCATTTTGCTGCATAAAATGATAAGATCATGAACAAATATTAGAGTAAGAAACTACTGAACAGCTGAAATGTATGGTATTTATGTAAGAAATTACTGAATTCTAATTGTCACTATAAAAACGAAGGGATCATACATACTGAATACATACATTTCTAACCAATTGAATGTGCAATGTAATAACCGTCCTAAAAAATTTGAGATAGTTAGTCAAAAATATGTGAATTCTAACTATCCACAGATTACATATTAGATATGTTTTAAAAATATCAGCTGCAAGATATGGTAATTAAATAAGAAAATGATGAATTCTAACTACAACTACAAAAGGGGGCGGATAGTACATACTGAATTACATACATTTCTAACCCATTGAATGTGCAATGTAATAACAGTTCTACCTAATTTGAGAAAATTAGTAATAAATATATGAATTATAACTGTCCACCGAATGCTATAAAGAGTTTTTCAGCTTTTAATGTACACTATAAAAGTTAGGGATAATATAAACTTACTAAACTGGTTAGAATCTATTCGTATTCTAAAATCCGGTAGAAATGTAATGGACAGTTAGATTCCTACGACACAACAAAAAAAAAACCAAAACAAAAAAAAAACAGTTGCAGAAAGAACAAACACAAAAAAAGGAAGATTTGCAGGGGAGAACAAAACCCATTCATCATTCTCACATAACTAAAGGAAAAGTTGCAGAAGAAGAAGAAAATTACAAACTGTAAAACATAAAATCAAAAATCATAAAAACTAAACAGATGCTGAAAAATGTGCATAATACAAGCAGCAGTTCGGGAAGATGAACTGCAACATGAACTTCCCGGAAAAGGATGGCTTCGACAGAGAAAGAAAAAAAATAAAAGATATGCCCCACATATAAACCCTCAACCCATTAAAACTCCCTTACATCGTTGTCGGCCGAATAAAGAAGTTCGATCAAAACAGGGACTCCGCCGGAAATCTGAAACTTACGTCGTTATCTGCGTCTAGGACGAAGAACTTCGCCGTGCATCGCCGGAAAAAAAAACCATGTTCAAAGGTTCAATGTCGTGTGGAAGAACTATATGTAAAAAAGAGTATGCGTCTACAAAACTTGCCGGAAAAACAATGTAGCCGGAAGATGGTCGACGTTGACAGCAGGTGAGGATGACAACGCCGTGCGCCGGCCGACGAGAAGTGGAGAAGATGGAAGGTCCGACTCTGTTTTGGTGAAAGAAGAGGGAAAAGAGAAGAGTGGTGCGTCTACAAAACTTGCCGGAAAAACAATGTAGCCGGAAGATGGTCGACGTTGACAGCAGGTGAGGATGACAACGCCGTGCGCCGGCCGACGAGAAGTGGAGAAGATGGAAAGGTCCGACTCTGTTTTGGTGAAAGAAGAGGGAAAAGAGAAGAGTGTTACAAGTGATTTGATATGTCTAAAAAGTGAAATAGTTGTTAGGGGGTATTTTTGTCCACTCAAGTGAAACTTAGATAGATTTTAAGTTTTTTTAAGTTTTGAACAAGTATTATTTTCTCTTAAGCTAGATAGACAAGTGGGTATATTTTCTCATATAAAAACTCTTGAATCTTGATGAATCTTCAATCTTCAATTGTCTTCCAAGAAATACATGAATTAAATCTAAAGCTAAAAATATAAAAGTGTAGAGAAAAACTAATCAAAAGTATGGTGGGGACTAGAGAACTTGTTTACAATGATAGGTTTAGAGATATTTATAGGGTAGAAGTTTACATCCAATACCTAATTATACAAGGAAACCAAGAAGGAATTAAAAATTGCCTTTTAGGAAAAATCCCGGCTGGAAAACAGGGGTATCCTCTCGACACCTCTCTCGATCGAGAGGGTGGTCGAGAGGGTCGAGAGATTTCTGCGCAACTTTCTTGATTCGGTCGTATCTTCCTCGTCTGAACTCCGAATTGAACTCCGTTTTCGCCTACGTGCTCCTATTGAACCCCTCTTCAATGCTATGCATTTACTTTTCTAGAATAACTCTTCCAAAAAATATGAGAAGTCAGAACTTGGGATCAATACTTCATCTCTTCCTTGGTTTCGTCGCCTCTTGTCTTGTCTTGGGTTTTCTCGACTAAAAAGCCCTAAAAACACTCAAAACAACCCAAAAGCGTAATCTAGCTCGAAATAACATAAACAATACAAAACATGAGCTAAACTATCAAAATAAGACAAGAAAACGATAATATAACACTTAGATGATAGGGTTAAAATGCACCCTATCAATGCAGAGCGGAATGTAAAGAACATGTAATTACGGGCCACACGCTCAACCTTCGCAATCTACTCAATAATCACAAAGGAATCGCCCAAGGCAAGCACACAACATTCGTGCTGCTCAAGATACAAGGAAAGCATAATAACGTGATGGACAAAGTCCCTATCACTGGACGAAGCAATCTTGGCCGTCGGGTGCCAACCGCCGCCAAGTGTCGCCCATCAGTGCGCCCAGCACATCGGGGCAGTTATGCCCCAAGCAACTGCCCACATAGTGCTGGCAACTTCCCCCAACCATCCGCACATAACCTCCATGTGCGTGTAAGCCTTCCTCGTCGAGTGCCCCCGACAAGATTCAAACCCAGGACCTCGTGCTGGTGCCAACCGTTGTTGCCCGCCAAAGCTTCCCGCCTTGTCCCAGCGCACGCTCGTTGCCTTGCTCGCTGGCCCCGTCGGGTGCTGCGGCACTTGGTGCCCTCACGCCCGTGGGGTAGCTTGCTCGGCCGGGTGCTGCCCTCATCCCGCAGGCAGCGCCCGATGCGTCCGACGCACAACGTCGGGCTTCCCGACCCAATGCCCCTCATCATCGGGTAAGCCATCATCACCATGCTCGATCCAGCCAAGGCATGAACACAATGCCTTGACACCAAAATAGTCGGGATGCGCCCATGGCAAAGCACAACCCGACGCCCACGGATTTATCCCCGCAACAACATATATCTAGCATTATTCCTAATCTTTATTCTAAAATGTTCAGATAATCACCATCTATTATGTCATATAATACTTTCACATTGTTGCCAAGTGCTAGTAATATTAACATAATGTACAAGACAACCACTTTAACATCTTTTCATATATGAAAGATATACCACTTTAGGGCTAGGAATTCGAAACCGGATTTTCGGGTTTGGGTTAAAAAACATGAAACCGTTCGGATTTTCGGGTACCCAAAACCCAAACTTCGGGTTCGGGGTCGGGGTCAACATTCCCGAAAATTTCGGGTATCGGATTACCCAAACCCGAACTTCGAGACTTAGAGTACCCAAAAAATTCGGAAACCCCGAGTTTTAAAATTGATTCAATAAATAATTAATAATATCAAGCAATTAATATAAAAATTATTCATTTAATAAACACAAATACATAATCAGTGACTCAAAACTAAATTTTATCAATTATTATTACTCAAACTAGATGTTAATTTAATTTCAAATGAATAAAATCACAATTTAATCAATTAATACAGTTATCATCATTTAAATTAATTTAAATTGGAGGATGGTAATACCAATATTGATTAAATTTACATTTAATTAAAAGTTGACAAACAATTAATAATATTAAGTAATTATTCTAAATATTTTTTTTTTTTTTTAAAAAAAATAGGTTTTTCAAGTACCTGAATACGGGGTTTTCGGGTACCGAATACAATTTTGGGTTCGGGTTCGGGGTTGAGATTTTGTATATTTCGGGTTCAGGTACCCGAAATATTCGGGTAGGGTATCCGTGGATACCCGAATTCCCAGCTATACCATTTGTCAACACAATTCAGAAACGAGTTTGTATGTGTTGTCTGATCAAATGAGTTATTGTTTGGATGTCTGCATAACAACATAGGTATCCAAAACAGAGAATGTTTTATCATTGATCCACACAATCTAATGTGTCCGTGTGAAAAATAGATGAGAGAAAGACACACTTTTCTCAACTTGCATCTACGTCACCCTTTGTATGTTCTCAACGTAAATCATCAAGAACATACATATAGCAAGTCTTGCGAGTCTAAAATTCATAAACTAATCAATGATATACAACGTTTTAATTTTCATCTAACTAATCCTTAATAGTCAACATGGTTTGTTCATTACCCAAGAAATTAGATTTCTCGATGAAAAATTTACAATTTTCGAGACATACTCAAAAATACTCCCACTATGACAAGGATTCATAAATAATCTTGTGCACATCCATGTGGTTATCTGTCTTGTACTTCCCGACCTTTAATGTTCCAATCCATAAATTTCATTTATTCATAGATGTTTAATCAAGAATAACATAATCTTCTACTTATCCAACTAATCTATTAATCTACATCAAATTTGCAACACTACATGTGCAAAAACAGAAATTGCTAATGAAATTTGAAATTAGCATCTCCGTAGGGAGGAAGACTCAAAGTCAACGTGAATGCTAATTACTTCATATTGTTTAAATCATAATGAAATATGCAATTAGCATCTCCGTAGGGAGGAAAACCCAAAGCCAACGCGAGTGCTAATCACGTCATTTTTAAATGACAAAGTTCAGGTTTTATCCTACTTTAGTCATTGTTCACAAGGTGTAGATATAGATTTAAGACATAGTGAAATAATACTTTATAAAAGACGATAAAAGAGATCATAATCAAGAAGTTAAACCTTTTACCATAACACTTTGAAAATATTTTTTAAGATTCATAACTATTACTTTAACCATGAATGATACTCCCTCTGTCCCACTAATAAAGGGACATTTTTCTTTTCAGGACGTCCCACTGATATAGGGACCTTTCAAAAAGAGAAAATTCTTACCCAATAAAATTTAGACACATCACTTTAACCCACTACCTTTCACTTTAATACACTATCATCACTCTTGTCTTAATTTCCGAGCCGAGAAAAAAGGTCTCTATCCCAGTTGGACGGAACAACTAATATTAAAGATAAAGCTCTTTAATACATGTTAAAACTAATCAACCATAAATAATTCAAAACAAAAGTACCGCCAAAACATGGCAACCAATGTATGAAATACTACTACAAAAGTAATAAAACATATTATACATCTCAAAAGTAGATAAAACTCAAGATAAAGTCTTCAAGTCTTCTTGACTACTACATCAACTGGATAATGCTTGTTGAGCTCAAGAACTTGAAGTTGTCTTACTCACTCTTCATATTTGAACCTACAAAGATACATTGCAACAACTCATAATTAGTTTCCACCAGTTAAATATGTCAAAAAAGGACTAAACTAGTATAATTATATTTTCTTGTTACAAAAGTATGATGTACCTTCATCTACTTTAACTTTCTTGTTCCTTATTACGCAGACTTTATCTATTTTAAGTTTACTCGCACTGTTTAGCTTCTACATTGTCATTCACATCCCGAATGAGTTGATCAAACTATAAATCCTCTTGTCATTGATAGGCAACCTTGATCATGTTATCCTTAACTTTTTCAACATTAAGCAACTCATCTACAAGAGTAGAGACATGCTCATGGTCTATATGGTTCTTGACAACTTCATTTTTGAGTGCTAGGTACCATTACGGTAAAGATGCAAGGATAATCTCGCACTTTGTCCTATTCGTCATGTATCCACTATACATCTCATGATAAGTAAAGAGATTTTTGAACCTCTTGAGATATGCCCACATGATGAAGAAAACACAAAATTCCATTAAATCCATCTCTTTTCGGGCTAAGAAGCTAATAAGTCGAAATCGGAAGGATTCTGGAATATTCTCCGAAGAAACTAAACGACAAACTTTCATGCGAATAGAAACAATAGACATATCTGGAAAAATAACAAGTAAACATGCAACTCGTAAGCAAAAATAATTTTTGTTATCAATGTTATAACCCTTTGAAAAATAACATTGAACCAAGACACAAGTAGCCCGATACTTTTTACAAACAGTCCACAGTGTCTTGTTTCAATGTTATTTTTCAAGCTCCTCTCTTTGAAGAGTGATCCGGGTTCAATCCCTTGTGGGAACGAATTGTGGGAGATATAAGGTGGACTTAGAGAATTTTCTTGGAGTTTGGGTGCTTGGCGTACTAACTTCTAATCTAACAACTAACATTGTCCGATCAAAAAAAAAAAAAAAAGTTATAACATTGATAACATAAATTATTTTTGCTTACGAGTAGTATGTTTACTTGTTATTTTTCCAGATATGTCTATTGTTTCTATTCGCGGGAATGTTTGTCGTTTAGTTTCTTCCGAGAATGTTCCAGAATCCTTCTGATTTCGACTTCTTAGCTTCTTAGCCCGAAAAGAGAGGGTTTAATGGACTTTTGTGATTTCTTCAACATGAGGGATATCTCAAGAGGTTCAAAAATCTCTTTACTTATCATGAGATGTATGGTAGATATATGACGGATATGAGAAAGTGCGAGATTATCCTTGCATCTTTATCGGAATAGTAGCTAGCACTCAGAAATGAAGTTGTCAAGAACCATATAGACCATGAGCATGTCTCTACTCTTGTAGATGACTTGCTTAAGGTTGAAAAGGTTAGGGATAACATGATCAAGGTTGTCTATCAATGACAAGAGGAATTAGAGTTTGATCAACTCGTTCGGGATGTGAATAACAATGTAGAAGCTAAGAGTGCAAGTAGACTTAAAATAGATAAAGTCTACGTAAGGAGGAACAGGAAAGTTAAAGTAGATAAATGTACGTCATACTTTTGTAACATGAAAACGTTAATTATACTAGTTTAGTCCTTTTTGGACAGATTTAACTGGTGGATACTAATTATGAATTGTTGCAATGTATCTTTGTAGATTTAACTACGAAGAGTGAGTAGAACGACTTCAAGTTCTTAAGTCGATGCAGTTGTTAAGAAGACTTGAAGACTTTATCTTGAGTTTTATCTAGTTTTGAGTTATTTGATTCTGTTTTATTACTTTTATATTTTCATTACATTGGTTGCCATGTTTTGGCGGTAATTTTGTTTTGGATTATTTATGGGATTAGTTTTGACATTATATTAAAAAGCTTTATCTTTAATATTAGTTGTTTGGATATATCATTCATGGTTGAAGTAATAGTTATGAATCTTGAAATATTTCAATAGTGTTATGATAAAATGTTTAACTTCTTTATTATGATCTCTTTTATAGTCTTTTATAAAGTACTACTTCACTACGTCTTAAATCTATAAGGTATGTTCTCGAGTTTTTGTATGAACTTGTATGCACGATCAAATCGTCACACCCAATCCAAATCTGGGATTCGGGTGGCTTTCAAGTTGTCATCCCAACATGCTTCAGGCAAACAAATAATTGCAACTAACATCTTAACATCCATAGGCTATAATTATATTCACGACCCCGATTAGCTCACTCACTTCCTACTATATTACAATCAATTAAATATTTATTATTCCCTCTAGTATTTCAATAAGTAGTAGTGTGCTTCAGGCATCACTTGACCACAATTAACTTCTTACGAACGTGAAAATATTCAGAATCATTATATGCGATTTATTAGTTATGTATTACTTCAAGAATACACAATTTAATAATTATACTACTTAAGAGGGAACTATGTAAACTTCTTGTTATAATGTCATCTCCTTAATTATAATTTTATAACTAGTATATAATCTAAGGTCATGACATATAAATAATCATGAATATGGCTATACAGAATTGTAGTCACCATCCACCAAGCCCTAAAATCTATCATAATAACTCATATAATACTAGATCATAATAGCTCATAATCCTTTAAAAATCACTATCTATAAAGTAAATTTCGATAAAATAATTAATACAATCGTAACATACTTATATAAAGAGAGATAGACATGGATAACATGGGGAAAAAAAAATAAGATGGAAAATGCCGTACCTTCTCAATTGAATTTTCCCTTCGTTTTTGCCCCTCAAAAACAAAAGGTTGGGATATACTCACATATAGTACGAATAAACACATACCCATCATGCTTTTTCCAATAGAAATAGTAACTTATACTAGAATTGAACTTGTACAAAATGTTAGTAATTATTAATAAAGGCAATCAAAGGATACACTAATTAATTCAATAAACAAAGTTAGTCACATTCTCAGAGAAAAAAAGAATTCCAACAATTTTCTAATTAGAAGCCATTTTCTTAAGCATAAAAGTTTCGTCATTCAATGTGATTGTATTAATCATGAATATTGAATTAATTGTTTTAATCTTTCAATAACAATGTTTAAATTAGATGTAATTGATATTACATACCTTGCGGGAAGAATAACGATTCTTCCCTTTCTTCCCAATTTTCATCTCTCATGTATTCCGATTGATCACCAAAAGTTGCATCGGTGATTGATGATCGATTCCCAACAAATCCTTCCATCTCCACGATAAAATAAATCTCAATCCGTGCTTCAAGATATACTCAGTTGATTAGAGACTTGTTCTGATAACGTGTTGTAAAGTAATCATCATCAATTATATATATAAATTTGATAATAGAAGAAGAGTCAGAGGAAAAGAGGAGGCCCAGGAAATAGGGTTTTTCATTAATCTCATATTATGTAGCATCTTAGTACAATAAGATATATATACTAGATATAAAATCTTAACTAATAAGTAATGTCCATAATATATAAATATTTATGAGGAGCAGAAAATAGGGTTTTTCATTAATCTCATATTATGTGGCATCTTACAAATATAGTACAATAATATATATATATATATATATATATATATATATATATATACTAGATAGAAAACCCTCACTAATAAGTAATGTCCATAATATATAAATAATTATAACAATATTCTATTATTTTTATGATGCGTATCCTTAAAAAAAGGTAATTGCATAATGAAATATAATGAACACTTATTAAGATAATTGAAATTTAAAATATCGATACAATATAAAATATACCAACAAGCAACAACCTATTATAACAAGTACTAACTTAAATTAAATCTTCAAAATACATATATATGAACTTTAATTAGATCAATGTACCCTAATTTAATTATAGGGGAATGATCTAATGTTCACTGTGTGCATACTTAATATGTTTACAGATAATGTGATAATACTATCGATGAATAAAATGATTTAGCCCTCGTTTGGTTCGCCTTTTTTTTTTTTTTTATTTGGATAAGGAAAGGGAAACATTAAGGAATCTATTACTTGTTGTTTGGTTTGAGCAACAAGTTAACCATTACCCTTACTTGAGGGTAACCCAATCCCTCAAATTGTTACCCATCAAGAAAGAGGGGAAACAAGGGGAAATGGAATCCCCTCGCAAGTGACTCCCTTACTACCATTAAACCAAACACTTAATAATTGTTTCCTTTCCCTTACATGACTTGATTACATTCTGTTTCCGTTACCCAACTTGAACCAAACAAGCACATAATTATATATCATAACTTATCTAAAAAGGGTAAACTCTAATAGAAAAGTTGTAGACGTGACACTGCTAGCTGCACATGATGGATACGAGAGTGTTTCTATTTAAATATAATTGTTTAATTACTTCATCAAAAGCATACTATTGAAATTGAAAAAACAATCATAAAACTATAACAACTTAAGTTTGGAACAAGATTGGTAAATGAAACTTGAGTATAAGATCCAATGTGTTTGTTTTCACAATTCACAATAAATTTTATGAATGGTTTTCTCTTTAGGTTGTCCCAATTTTCCAATTAAAATACTATATCATATATCATGATCTATTTTTTTGAAAACATTTAATTCTCATTAACTTTATACGTTTACACACTTTACACTATCTTCTTTATATATTATCGTGATAAAAAATAATACACTATAAATAAAACGGAGGGATCGAGTATTTGATATAAATAAGTACTCTTGCAACATGCGTTCAATCTAAGAATGAAAAGTATAGGTAGGTAATGGCACACATTCTCTCGAGTAAATAAAGATAAAGGGAAAAGCTAAAATTACAAGAAGAAAACGTTAAAAATAAAAGAAAAAAAGAGAAAAGGGAAAAGCCTACAATGATGTAGACATATTCTATGGAGCAAAATTCTAGAGAGCAAGTGCACATATTAAGAGAGAGGAGAGAGAGACCAAAACTTCTAAACTATATATATAGGCTTTTTTGTTCTCTTTGTCTTCCCCTTTATAGTTTACACACCCAAATTTTTTGGATGGATGTAGAATATCTATTCAAACATTAAACCCTTTGAATGAGGGCACAATTTAGGTGTGACACTAGAGATAGTGATCTAAAATAGTCGGTTGACGATAGAAACGCTAAACTACGTATTGTAGGCATACTTCGTGTGAACACGAATGAAGTAATGTTTTCTTATTCAGGGTTTATTTTTTTAATACTCCGTAGAATTTAGTTTATTTTTTTGTAATAAAGTTTTAGTTATGTCGGCGGCATTTCATCTGTAAATACAATCACTATACTCACGATGGATAGACAAATATTTCTCTATGTCATGCATGTTCTAGGGTTTGACAAGATAATTAAGAAATAAACAAATGAAATATAATAAACCCTAGCTAGTTTCTTTTTTCCTCTTCTTTACTTCGTATAAGGATAATCTATAATGTCTCGAACCCCTAACATTTTTGTTGGAGATCGATAAATGGTCTTACCAACTAAGTTGTCATTCATAGTCACAAACCCTAACTATAATACTCCTACATCCCAATATTTATAAAAGATCATTTTCAATTTTGATGGCTTGAGATAGATTGATTTGATTTTTTTTATAGAGTACTACATGCGAGATTTTAAAATGAATTTTCAAGTTTAGTTTTTTTAAAAGGCAATTCGAGTGTCATAATACCCTATAAAAAACTAAAGACTCTCAATCTTTATTTTTGTTTTAAAATAAACCCTTATTAAACTTCAAAATCATCTAAAAAATCGACAGTAATGTCTATAGATTGCAAACGAAAGAAGTAACGAATAAAATAGTTGGGTCCATGGTATTCTTGGGCACACCATTGGTCTAGTCTAGTCTATAGATAATGGGGAGGTTTGATTTTTGAGGTTGACGCCTCCTCGAAGGTTACGATTCTCATCATTGAATCATTAACTCTTTGCAATATTGCTGCTTTGTTTTAACCTCCTTTTCTTAATAAAGGCCACAACGAATTTGTCTTACTATTTCAGTATCTCTCTCTCTCTCTCTCGTTTTATTTCTCCCTAAATTTAAGGGTGCTTCTCTCTTCTCAATCGTTATGAATACTGTATAAAATATTATTTTCCTCTCAAATTATTAATTATTAGGGTCAGTGACGGAGCCAGACATTTGCTCATGGGGGGTCCAAAATAGTTACTCCATCCTTCTTCTTTTTTACGCGTTTTTTAGAATATATTTAAGTGTAAAATAATAGAGCTGTTGCAAGAAAAATAGAGGGAGTAATTTTAATTTAGAAGTTCATGAGAGTTTTAAAACAAAATAACAATTAAATTGTACTAATGTAGTACTCAATCAAAATACTATTTTCATTATGGTGAATATCTAAAGACAAAATTTCGTAAACAAAAGTCAATAGTGAATATTTGAAAATGAGAGAAATTTTATCTGCATGTTATGAAATTGGAGGTCGGAATCATGTAATTGTATCGCCACATATCAAATTTGGAGGAAAAAAATGCGGTCATTTATAATTTTAGGATTTGATTATAATATAATTTGTCAAATACAAAAAAAAAAAAAAAAAAAAAAAAAAAAAAAAAATTCTTACCCGGGCCCAATGGCCCCCCTGGCCCCATTGTGGCTCCGTCCCTGAAATTTAGGGTTGCTCATTTTGTAAGAACATGTACCATGCATGCACGTATTTATACTATTATAAATACAATCATAAAAGTATTATAAAAGGTGTCTTGTTTACAAAATTTGATTTGCCTATTTTACCCTTGTAATTAAAATAAATCATTATAACATTAATATTATCATTAGAACGTTAATTCCGGATATATTTTAATTTATATTCAACTTATAGGATTTTTTAAATTTATCTTCAAGTGTATTAAAATTTATAATAAACTATTTTGAAAATAAACGCAACAAGATTATACGTGCTCGCACGTAATCTCCGCTAGTAAGTATAAATGATAATGATTCTTTATTCTATATGAGAATATCGTTTCTCCAAATTTTAATTTGTGGTCCATGAGTTAAGTTTTAATCTATGAATTAAATAATTCAAATTTATCCTTTCTTAATTTCCATCGTGTCACTAGTAGAAAATTGATTTTAGAGGACACTTAGTAATGTCGTAATAAAATAGTTATTGTTGTATTTTATTTATACTGGCATTTTTTAAGTGTCACGTATGCCGGTTTAACGATAGATATATGGAAGTGTGACGTAAAACATTTTGATGAAGTGTCATATTAGTGTTTCAGAGAAATGCAACGTGAACTATTTTCACTTTTAGATAGTTTATAATGACATTTTTTAAAGTGATATGTATGTCGTCAATGTAGCAACGAGTAACTTTTTTTAGTAGGGTGACCGATTAAGATTTTTTTATTATTTTAATAGATTCATAACTAAATTTTTTCTTTAAAAAAAAAGGCGTAATCAGAATGTAATTCGTTCAATAACATAATCAAGTACACCATTAGACATTATGTTTACTAGATTATGCATTGCGATGTTCTTAACGTGCGCGCGGAATGAATGAATTAACCTAAGTTTCTCAAAACCATTATATATCTTTGTTGTTTGTTTCGTTTTTTCGTCACTTCGTGTCTTAAAAGATTAATTATTGCTTATATTGATCTTTAATAGTATGATATATGCGTAGCCTTACATGATAGGCTCTGGCCTAACGGTAAGGTGGAGACACACAAGTCTCTTTTTGTAACGAGGGATTTTGAATTCGATTCTCACTTTAATAGTGATTTATATTTGCTTGCAGGTGAAGTGATTTATGTTGTGCATACTTTGGTATTATATGAGCAATATATAATTAAAAAGTAGCCTTGTTCAAAACATTTACTTTTTTTCTTACATGATAATTAAGGAAAAAATTAATATAAAATGTGGACGAATGATAGTTGTAGGTGAGAGGTCCTAAGAAAATAAATGTGTTAGTAAGGAAGTGCTTATGATGTACGCACCCGGGTGACGAGCTTGGACCTCGATATGAATATTCTTGTACTTTGGATCATGATCTCTGGACCTGTGTAGTCAAGACTAGACACAAGACCTTTGGAGAGGCATATCCTGACTCGACTCGGCTCAATTTATTTCTCATTGTGTTATTGCTCGTCAAATCATATATATATTTCTAGAGTTCAAAACTTCAAATATTGTTAGCTAGAGAGAGAGAGACTCGAGTCTTTTAAACCACATGTAATGATTGAATAGTAAAGATGAGATTAGGGTTGTAAAAGCAAGCAAAAGGGAGAGTAGTGGATGCTAACTAAGTATGTGAAGGTACTTTGATCACATAACATAGCGCAGGAGAATCAAAATCAAAACGCAAAAGGAAAAGTTTCCTTTTAGGAATGCAAATTAAAAGGCTGAGAATCCTAAAAGAAGATGTGTCTTTAAATTAGAGTATGCCGTTGACTTAATTGCCTCAAAGGAAAGGCTTATGATGAGGCGTGTGTTATTAAAAGGCGACACAATTATCTACTCTTTTATTTGTGGAACTTACTTTGCAAAGCCTCTCTCTCTCTCTCTCGGTTTATTTCCTCATCCAAACAAAATGATTAAGTAGTAAATACTCTCTTTCTCTTCTTTCGAAATGACTATTTACATAATTCAAATACAAATTTCTATAGTTTTTCGACTGCTACTTAATTAAAAATAAACTCCTTTGAGCATATTTTATAAATTCTTGAAGCTTATAAGCTCGTTAAAATTGTCATTATCGGAAGTTGGTTTTGTGAAATCTTGCATGATTTTTCACTTAATCATCAACTCGCATATAAAAATGGAAAATGATTTAGCCACAAAATTTGCTACGACATTGGAAAAGAATATATACTATTATATATATATATATATATATATATATATATATATATATATATATATATATATATATATATATCATTTGGAAAAAATTAAAGTGTGAAGATTGATTTTTTGATACGTGAAAAAGTGAAAAACAAAAGTCAATCAAATAAATGGTGATGTTGCTTACAATGTTGAGTTGGAAAGGGGAAATAATTTAATGGGACAATTCAAATTAATTATTAATGTGTTAAGTAAAAAAAAAAAAAGATTAGATTTAGAGGTAGGCAAAAACCTTAATATAGTGGCTAAGTCAAGATTGTCAAGCTATATATAAAAGAAATGACAAGATTTAGTTGCATAATTATGTAAATAATTGAAAATCATGAGAAATAATTGATGTTCCTCATCAATTTAGATTATGGACCTTGGATACCCTACACCATTAAACTTACATGAAATTGGCAGCTTTTTTATTTCACTTTTTACTATATGTGTTGGTTGGTGACTTATTCCATTTTCCCTTAAATAATTGATGGGGAAAAAAAGTGCATTTCAAGAATTTTACATATTTCATTTGTATGCTTCCTCCAAATTCGAGTTTCACTTGACATTGTATATTATTCTGCTTAATTAACATAGTAGTGCTATAATTAATTTAGAGTATATATTTATAATATTATAAGATTATAAGATTGTACAAGAAAAAACTTCTAATCCTGTTTTCGAGCAATCAATTTTACTTATATTTTATATCAAATTATTATTTAATTTCATGGAGAACACGAGCATAAAATATAAAAATGAGTTATAATAGAGTGTTCATAATTTAATATTTTTACTTTGTCTGTCCAACAAAATTGTAAGCGTTTACAATTTAGTAGGACGAAACCACTATATGGTATAGCTTCATCATCTTTTCTTTCTTTCTTTCTTTCCTTGTTTATTTTTTCTTTATTCCTTGTAAAGTTAATCTAAGGGGGTTTCATCGTCTAATTAAAAAAAAAAAAACTAAAATTAGGACCGTCGTTACAAGAAACTATGAAATAAATTGGGACATTATAACAACATGAATAAATGATGTTTCATTAAACTAAAGTAGATTTTTTTTTTATGATACATCAAATCATTGGTGATTTAGTCCAATGTTCCCATGACAAAAAAACATAATCTGATTTGAGGTAACAACTTTTTCAATGGAATAAAGTTTTGCAAGAAAATCTATCGACTGTTGATGCTTGATTTCCATGGAAAAATGGGCCAATCAAACTTCAACAATTTTGTAGAACAAATAGTTTATATATTTTTTTTGAATTCAAGTTAATTCGTATGTTGTCTTGATAGTTACTCCCTCCGTCAACTAATAAGTGTCCCAACTCACTTAAAATTTTGTCCCTTATTAAGTGTCCCACAACGATTTTCCAAGCAAAAATTAAACAAAAGTACCAAAAGTACCCTTCTCTTGAAAATCTAAAAGTAGGAGAAAGACAAAAAATAAAAATAAAACAATCAAGGATAAATCTAAAAGTAGGAGAAAGACAAAAAATAAAAATAAAACAATCAAGGATTTTAAGGGTATAAGTGTCATTTTAGCATGTTCCTTGGTTTGCTCAAATTGGTGGCTGGATACACTCTTTTAAAGACAGAGGGAGTAGTTTAATACTCCCTCCATCCCACTGGGATATGGACGTTTTGTTTCGACATGGGAATTAAGACGAGGATGATGATAGTGTGTTAAAGTACTGATGGGTAGTAGGTCAAAGTGATGTGTCTGAATTTTATTGAATTAAAATTAGAGTGATGTTATTCGGCCATAATGTGGCCGGCCATAATTTAACTTGTTTTATTTTTTATAATATCAAATAATTTATATATTTATGCCAAACTTTTTTAGATTATAAAATACTCAAAAAGTGATACTCCGTATTTTTTACGTATTTTATAAAATTAATCCTTTAATTATTTGATAATTTTTACTATTTTAAAGTATTTTTTTACCTTTTTTACCTAAAAAATGAAAAAAAATATGTAATTTTTGGGGAAAAAATATTTTTAAATTAAAATATGAAATTAATAAATTATTGTTATCATTTACAATTTTTAAAATTACAAAAAATATGAAAAATATTGTTGTGTGGCCGGCCACATTATGGCCAAATAGCATTATTGTTAAAATTATCTATTTCAGAATAGGTCCATATATCAATGAGACGTCCTAAAAAGGAAAATATTCCTTTATCAGTGAGACAGAGGAAGTAGTAATTTGCATACGCATAGTAATATTATTAGTGCAATACTTTATGTATTATACGTAGTTATATATATATAGGCAGTAAATATTCATATGGTAAAATAAAAGACTATATATGATTCTTTTAGGAAATCATGATTTGACAAACACAACAGTACGCTCACACACACACGCACCCGACGTGAGTGAAAACATTTTATCGATTGTGTTGTGCTTCGTTGTCAATTCTATCGTGGACTTAACTAATATTCCTCGTACTTTTTTCCTATTCTTGATTTATACACATTAATTTTGTTTTCTCAATAATTAGGATGCATCCTGGTTAGGTGGTTGTGTGTGGTGTGGGTTCTTTGAGAACATGGAATGAAATTTTCGTCATATTAACAAAGAAATTAAGTACCGTCTTTAGAATTGGTGTTTGATTAAAGGAGTAGGGGTTGAGAGAATTAAATTTTAAAAATGTAGCGAGTGTAATTTGTGTAAGCTTTGAACGAGCAATCGCTCTAATAGTTCGGTACCCTTTGTACGTCAGTTGTGTTTTAATATAAAATCATCTTTGTCCGATAGTAGGGACATCTTTTGCATTGAAAATAATAAAGGATTTAAATGTGGCAATCTTTTGTAATCTTATAATTATCTTTCCCATCTTAAAGAATGTTACTCCCTCGGTCCCGGTCGACTTGGCCACATCCATTTATGCACATTTTTTAAGGAGTGAATTAAGAAGGCTTTGTAGTGTCTCGCATGAATTAATTATATTGAATTTGTTGTTCCCAATAAAGGAGAATTAAAACTAGTTATTCGAATTTATTCTTAACAATTTATACTCCCTCTGTCCCTTTGGAGTTGTTACATTTCTTTTCAGCATTTGTCTCAAGCATTTTCGAGCGTCTTGATAGTAAGTTTCAAAATATCTTTTTGTGAAAATTTTAAATTTACGGGATACTACAAGTGTTTTAGTATTTCATAAAAAGAAAAAATCTTTAAAAAGCTATTTTAACACTCATCATTAAAATTCTCGATAACGCTTAGGACAAATACTAAAAAGAAGTGTAACAACTCCAAAGGGACGGAGGGAGTACATGTTAAACTAAAAAAGTGAAAGTGAAAGTGAAATGTTGGTCGGGCCCAAAACAGAAAGTGGTCAAATCGACTGGGACATCCCAATTTAAAAATATGGCCAAATCGGCTGAGACGAAGTACAATGTTACTCTCAAACGGTATTTCCAAAAACTAAATATACGTAATCATTTCTTCTCTCTATTTTTTTTATTTTTATTTGGAACAAAAAAGGTAATATATAAACCATTTCTAAGACTTCATCTGTTTACAAAATTTAAGTTGAATAACGGTTTTAAATTATTCTTAACATATAACAAAATAATATGCCAAAACATTCCAAATGTCGTAGTAGAGTACTTTTGTCAAGATATTAACGCGAATATTCACATAAATTCTAGTTTGTATAAAGTTAGGGTTTCTATGTTGCAATTTCCATTATTTTAATCCAAAATGTACATTTTGATGGTAATGTGTAAGGTTTGTTGTTAATGTGCGCATCCAGGCACCTAATCATCACCGTCACGGTAGAATATAACTTCGATTGGATTAAAGAAATACTCCCCCGTCACACTATATAATGTTATAATATTTTTTGTTGGGATGTTCCAGGATTTTAAAAAATAAAATCATTTCATCACACTTTATTCAACTACCAATTTTTTTTACCTATTTTATTTCTTATCATACTAATACGAAAGACGGAGAAAATGATACGTAAGTGGACGATTCGTTTAGGGAAAGGACGAGCCTTGTCCAAGCTCTCATATGTTGAGGGGAAGGAAAGTGATCATTATTAGTTAATACTTTTGATTTTTTCTTCTGAAAAATGAAAAAAATGAATTAATTGATTTTATTATTTTTCGTGCTGTTTGAATAATGATTTATTCACCTTTTTAGCTACTGATAATTCAATCCATTAAATTATTACCCCTAAAAATAGAGAAAAAAAAAAGTATAATTTATTTTACCCTTCCATTTCTCCACTTGATCCAAACATGGAGTTATTCTCTTAAAAATAGTGATAATGAAAATTTTCGAGTGGAAAAAAGAAGGTGCTTTATGCAAAACAACAATCCCGTTTCTATTCGGTTTTTTTTTTTTTTTTTTTTTTTTTTTTTTTTAATAAATATTTTATTGGGCAAATGTTAGTTGTTAGATTAGATGTTAGTGCGTCAAGTACCCAATAACTCCTAGAATTTCTTCAAGTCCACCTTATATCTCCCAAATTCGCTTCCACAAGTGATCAAACCCGGGTCACCCCTTCAAGGGAGGATCCCCGTTAACCTTGGGAATGGAGAACGGTCGAGGAACGAGATGAGATTATAGTTAGCCCGATATATTCATTTTGTTATAATTTTGTTTGAACTTCGTGTATAATGATTTTAATCTTGCAAAATGTATGACATTTATTGCAATTCTAAATCGAAATTCCAAGAATTTTTGTGCTCTTAATAAAAGTAAATTTTACATTTGAAGACAATATAATTTCTTAAGATTATTATTTTTATTTGTGAGCACTCTTTTCTTCTAAAATTTTCAATATAGATTACATTAATAACTAAAGAGAAGTGATATGTTAGTCACCTTTGTGGGCACCTTCGTCATTTTTTCATTTCGACAATATTTTGTTCGTTTTTTCAATTGTAATATATTCTAATACCTTATAAATTAATATTGAAATCACTAAATCTAAAAAAAATAAAATAAATATCATTGCTCGATTCGTTCGTTTTTTTCTTCTAAGTTCAAAAAATGTATAATAAAATAAATCGAGCTTTGATATTTAGACTTTTTTTTATCTAATGATTTCAACATTAATATAGTAGTATAAGGTATTAGAATATACTATTACAATTGAAAAAAATGAATAAAATAATGTCGAACATGAAGGTGCCCACGAAGGTGACTAGCATATCATTTCTCAATAACTAAAATCGCCAAACATATAAAATCACATCTAAATTTATCGAGCTAAATATGTACTCCCTCCGTCCCGCGGTATTAGTCTCATTTGGATATGGCACAGTAACCAAGACATGCAGAGATAAAGGGGTTTTAAAAGGTGTTTTTTGTGTTAAATTGTTTCCTTTTAAAGAAATGGAACTAATAAATGGGATAGACAAAAAAGGAAAGTGAGACTAATGTCACGGGACAGAGGGAGTATACAGTATCGAAAGTGGAGGGTGGGGCTAATAATAGTAGGGTATATAGGGGGCAGAGGGAAAAGGGGGCGGCCATAACCAAAGGGTATTGTACTATTGTTGCCTTTGGTGTAAGTAAAAGTGATAAAAACATTCTCACTTCCCAAGATTATAGAGAGGGAGAGGCCACTGCCCAATATGCAATCCTGTTTCCTCGGCCACCGGAATATTCCTCCCCTCCCAATTATTGCCCCTAATCACCACCTTATTTAACCACTACATACGCTAATACTCCCTCTCTCCGTCCCATTTATAATGTCTCATTTGCTTTTTGATTTTTTTCGGCATGCGTTTCCACCGAAACTTAGTACGAGTTTTACGATATAATTTTGAAATTTTTTTTTTTACAGGATATCCCAACACTCATAGTATCCCGTAAAATAAATAATATTTCAATATTATATCGTAAAATCCGTACTAGGTTTCAGTGGAAATGTGTGCCAAAAAAAGTCAAAAAGCAAATGAGACATTATAAAATGGGACGGAGGGAGTAATAAGTTCGGAGTTACAACTGATTTCTAAAAAATGTTAAATACAAATATATTTTTTAGTTATTTTAATATTTAATATACATGAGTATCTGTGTGAAGACATCTCATTAGCATCGCACCATCCTAGCATTGGCTAAATCGCATCGTCCATAATTTTTAGGTCTTGAGAGGTTGACACAAAGTTGGATGTATTCTGGTGATAATGTTTTAAAGTGACTTTTAAAGGAGATGGATTGTAATTTTTCTGTGAGAATTTACTGTCTAAAATAGAAAAGCTCTAAAAATTTTAGACGAATGGAAACGAAGACCCTAAAGATTGTGAATGAGTAAATAATTTACGAGACTGCCCCTTTTACTCAAACTATAGAATTTTGCTAATTCTAAAAAATTTTGCAAACTTTCAAAAAAAAAATAATAATAATAATTTATGCAATAGCTAGTGAGGGTCAAATGAATACACGAAATTCTTACTTAAGAGAACATTGTGGTAATTTTATGCCATCAATATCAATATATAGGGTAATTTTACAATAGAATTGGATCCAGTTTGACCGAACTGATCAGACCCGATTGAAAGGGCACTAACAACATATCAAACAGAACAAACGTAGAGCCCTTCGATGGACACCGGTGGGGGTGTCGGCCAAAGGACCTTCGATGCTCAAGTCAGTGATTGGAAAAAGTAAACGGAAAATAATAGCAAAACAAATAAATAAATAAATGGTGAGGTAGATTCCGATTAGAATGGTGGTGAGCGTGGATGATATGGAGGTGATGGTAGGCGGTGCCGTCTGAGTGAAGTTGAACAGACGCCGACTAATGGAAAGCGTGAGAGGTTTCACAGGAGGAGTCAGTTGGTGAGTGGAGTCAATGCGTGAGTCAGTGAGATCGTGTCTTTTGACGTAGCAACCGGGAGTTTATATAGGACAATCCATCTGACTAGAGTTTTCCCTTCAAACCCTAGTCCGACTCAAGTTGTTCAGAATGTGGGGAGATTTTCTCCCGACTGACTCGCTCCGTTTGTTAGGTTGGTTGAGATTAAATTTGAATTCTTTGGCTGATTGCATGGACCCCTAGCCGGCTGTGGTTTAAGTCGGCCCAATGGAAACAAGGTTTTTTGAATATTTAGTTGGGTCAAGCAAATTGTTCCGTCTGACTAATGGGCTGACTATTCTCCAATACCTGTAGTTGGGCTAATCAAGCATGAACAATTGAGTTGGGTCAGTCAGAAGGATTTTGCCCATTACAATATGTATATATAGGTTTCTTACCTAATAGTCTATTCTTATTTGATCTTCTTTCTTATCAAATAAGAATAGATTGTTAGTTAAGAAATAAGAATAAATCAGATGTCTTGATCAAAATAAGATCTTCGGTTGAGATTTACTGATGCATTGAATTGAGCCACGCAATGCATCAAAACGATGATGCATGAATTTATAAAAACAATGCATGGAAATGATAGTGCATCAAATCATAGCTTTATTGAAATTCATATACACTACTTTATCAACTATTACTACTCTCATTTTAATTCTAATGTCAAGAAAAAATAACCTCTAAATGAATGAAACATACTTGAATGAAACACGGGGAGTAATAAGAGACATTTTATATTGTATGCATCTATCATCATTCATATTTAATACGGTACTGAGTACTCTCTCTTAAGAACAATGTTCTTAAAATTTCTTATTTAGGTGTTACTTGACACCCCGTCCATCCGACTGATGTTTAATCATTTTCTGCATTAGATGACTTTCTACTGTATCAATATTGAAAACTTAATCAGTAGTGTTTTTTTTTTATTTTATTATTATTATTATTAAGATCGGTCAAATGTTAGATGTTAAATTAGATATTAGTACGCTTAGTTCCCAAACACTCCAAGAAAATCTCCAAACCACCTTATATCACTCCAAGAAAATCTCCAAGCCACCTTATATCTCCCTAATTCGCTCTCACCAGGGATCGAACCCGGGGTCACTCCTTCAAGGGAGGAGCCCGGTGGCCAGGTGCGCTAAGACACCTGGTTAAAAAAAACTTAATCAGTAGTGTATATGGCTATTAACTAGTAATTAAACATTAATTACTAGTTAATGTTTAGACAAAGTATTGGCAAGTTGAATTTTGAGTCTGTGCAAAAAGAAACGAGAACTAGTATTAATTAATGATCCTCCTTATTAGGGAAAAGTAAAAGGAAAAATACTAATCAACATATAAAGCAAACTACCCCATAAGCCCATAAGGGACGGTCTAGTAGCTGAGGGGTGTGATCGGTAAGTCACGGGTCTAAATTCTATAACAACTTTTAGGTCTTACCTGGTAAAAGAACACGTATTTCTTTATATTGCCCTATGAGATACCAACTTTGTTTAAAACATTGATTTTAAATTAAATACAGTGTTATCACAATAATCAAATGAGACAATTGAGTAGGGACGGAAAGAATATTATATATATAGATCAAGTTGGCTCGACGACCGTAGGAGATCATAAAAAATACTACTTTTAATTTCGTCTAAAAATATAGTTTTTAATTAAGAATTCTATCTAGAATATACTTAGATAGTTGAAAAATCCTCTCATTCTCTTTCAAGCGTTGGGAGAGTATTTTGTGAAATAATGAGTAATATCTTTTGCGCTGTCTCCAAATAAATTATACTCCCTCCGTCCCGCCAAAGACGTTACATTTCTTTTTGTCAATTTCTGTTACGTTTTTCCACGCTTCTTGATAAAGTGTTTTAAAATATATTTTTGAAGAATTTTTTCTTTTGCGGGATAATACAACTATCATAGTATCCCGTAAAAGAAAAAATTCTTCAAAAATCTATTTTAAAACGCATCATCAAGAAGCGTGGAAAAACGTGTCAGAAATTAACAAAAAGAAATGTAACGTCTTTGGCGGGACGGAGGTAGTACCATAGTTTGAGATAATACCAGTTTAAGTGAAGTAAATAATGAAGGAAGTGCTCTCCTTCTCTATCAAAAATCACACTATTAATATAGTGGATAAATATCCACTAACACTATGTTATTGAATGAACACGTTTTTCTTTTCTACCGACTCAAATCTTGTCTCTATTTACATAATGAGACACATTTCATGCTATTTTTAACATTTGTTTATTTATACATAAACGTTTCATAATGCGTAACAAAGTATTTTTAAAACGAAATTAAATGTCGATTTTAAAACCGGTGCGTTGTGAAGAGAGACTCTGAGTCAAATATGAACTTTACTAATTGGTTGAATATCTATCTAAGAGATTATTATAAAGTACAGTAAAATATGTGTTTGTTGGTACTCCCCGTACCCTTCTCAAAATTTTCTTAATAAAAATATTTCTCTTATATAAAAAAAAAAAAAATTCAACGAAAATTTATTTTAATATTTATTTCCTTTGATATCCATTTATGTTAAAGTGGAGCCTAAAAACCACTTTAACATCGATCCAATTCATTACCGATAAAATTCATGGCAAAAGATTCTAAAGATGTTTTAGTAAAGATGGGTGTCGAAATCTCTATATTTTCAGTAAATATTTTTATTTATAAAAATACTTCGCATTATTTTAATAGTTTATTTTATATATAAATAAACCCCACGATAATTTAGTTTTAAGTACACCATGTCACATCAATAGTATATTTATTGTAAAGAGAGAAACTCAATATAATTATTCGATAACGAAGAGACGTCGACGGGACAAAATATCAAGAATTTTGATGAGCAATATTACCTAAAATGAATCCTCAAATTATGTTAATAAGAAAAAAAATCCATCATATTAAATTCTAGAAGAAAAAAAAGATATCCCTCTTAATGATAATTATTGAAGGCTATAATTTTAATAATTCCAAAAGGAGATCACAAATTAATTTATTTGATAATTATAGACTTGCAATTATATTTCTAATAATTTATTTATTTATTTATAAGAAAATATATTTGTCATTATTATTGGGTCTGGCTCTATATTTTTGAAGGTGTATATGTATAATTAAATTTCCTTTTTGTAGTTGTCATAATTGATGAAATAGACATTTGCCATAATATTTTGGCCACTACCCAATTCCTTTTGTTGAGAACTTTCGAAAGTGACATTATTATAGATGTTGGGGTTTTTTAGCTTAAAATATTACAAAAATACTTTGATAATTCCCATCATTATTCATCCATTCTTTCTCTACCCTTTCAAATTCTTCAAAGTCAACCTTAAATTCACAACTACAACTATTAGAATTTAATTAATTCACTAATAATCTTTTATGTATTAAGATTTCAAGTTCAATTTCAATTTCCCCTATCTAAACCAAGAAATGCTCCCTCATCCGTCGGCATCATGGACATATTAAGAATGTTCACAGAAGTCGTGACATATTATTAATGAATAAATATTTAAATATACACCTTAACACATTTTTTTTTATAAAAAAAGTGAATTATATCACTATCACATCAACGATGCACAGATTAAGAGTGTCCACGGCTGGCAGGAGAGCGTCTCTCATCTAAACAAAATGAGTTGTGTTGCTCCCTCCATCTCAACAAAAGTAAATTGTTCTCATGTTAAATTGGGGAGACGACGGAACACAATCTAATGGCAAGATACTCCTCCTTCAACCAAGAAGTTAGGGTTTCGAGTCACCTTAACTGCATGCGTGTGTGAGCGTTGTATTAGTGTTAAAAAAGGGCGCTTAAAAATAAATTAATAATCATAATTACATAAATTAGAGCTGAAAATGACACCATCTTTCACTATCTTACCAATTATGTTTGGAGGAGGGGAAAAAAGGGGTATTGGTATTTAAATACACGAACTATAGGGGGTATAACGTTTCTCTCCTGAACTTCGATCCTTGGTATTTTAATACACGAACTTTCTATTTTTTGCAATACTTCCACAAATCTCAATTTCCCCCAAATTGAATCTTACGTGGCGAAATTGAATCCGACGTGGCAATACAGTTGGCATATTCTTATCGAAACGACGTCGTTTTCGATAATTAAAATGGTAAAAAAAAAAGGGGAAAAAAAACAAAAATCCACCTCATCGAAACGAGGTTGTTTTGGTTATGACACATTAAAAATAAAAATAAATAATAAACAAAAATAAAAATAAAAATAAAAATAAAAATTCTCTTCGCGTCCTCCCGGTTAAAAGCCCAGCGGCGGCGCCGTCCGACCACCCTCCTAGCGACGACGCCTTCACCGCCCACCACCACGGCTCCAAATACTTCAAAGCCCATCAGAAAATCCACCCTCCCGAGACGGCGTTGACTGGGCAATCGTCGTCGCGGCGGCGAATTTGGGATTTCCTACCATCTCCCCGGTGCCCCCTTTGAGTTCATGTACAATTACTTGGAGAGGGTGCAAGAGAGTGAAGGGGGGCAGCCACAGACAGTAATTAATGTGGAGAGGAAGAGAGTATTGAAGAGAAGGAGAAGAGGTTGGGCGAGGCGGAAGCGAGCTCAACGACGCCGTTCACCGGCCTATTCCAAACGGGCCTCCTCGGACCACCCGCATTGTTGTCGCCGTTATTCTCAGGGCTTTCGAGCTGGGGTTCAGAGCCCGAACCCAAACTCTCAATCAAGGAGTTATCGGGGGCAGTAGACTCCTCCACCGGAGGAGAAGACGAAGTCGCAAAAGGTGAGGCTGTAGCGGCGGCGGCGGCAGTGGGAGAGGAGTTCTGCTTGGAATCTCCTCGGACGATTGAGGCCCAAGGAGAGTGAACCCGCCACCATCGTTGGCGACGGCGTCCGCGGAAGGGGGCGAACCGTCCATCGATGAATTGAGGAAGAAGGTGAAGAAGGGGGGTAAGAGAGAGGGGTACCGTGAAAGGGAGGGGAGGAATTAGGGAGCCATAGAGAATCGAGGAAGATCTGCGGCGACGCACCACCGCAGTCGACGGAGACGGAGCTCCCTTTCTTCTTGTTGATGGTGGTGGCGGCGGCGGCAGTGCCGGAAGAGAGGGACAGAGGTTGGGTGAGGAGAGAAATATGAGGTGGAATTTTTTATTTTTTTTCACCTTTCTAATTATCGAAAACGACGTCGTTTCGATAAGGAAACGCCAACTATATCGCCACGTCGGATTCAATTTTGCCACGTAAGATTCAATTTGGGGGAAATTGAGATTTGTGGAAGTATTTCAAAAAATTAAAAGTTCGTGTATTAAAATACCAAGGATCGAAGTTCAGGAGAGAAACGTTATACCCCCTATAGTTCGTGTATTTAAATACCAATACCCCGGGAAAAAATTGATTTAATTTCAATGTACTAACCCATTAGTAGAAATCCATAATTAGTCAAACCATAGAAAATTATAATTAATTATTTGATAAGATCTCTAATTTTGTCATTTTCCTATGCTAACCACTTGATATTTCTATATAAGGCAATAGTGAAATTTATTATACTACCTCCATCTCATATAAGTAGTCTCATTTGCCATTTTGGTCCGTCTCATCTATTAGTCTCATTTCCTAAAATGGTAAAGAATACTTGGCTAGAATTAACCCTCTCTCTTCAGAATCAATTACAGCCACACATTTACTCATTTATTGGCTCTCGTGCCCATTCCAAATGGGACTACTTATATGAGATGGAGGAAGTATAGTATAAAAAAAATAATTACCCACCTCAAAATATTGCTTTTACTATGGTGGTAATTAATTATTTTTCCCCCCACCTACCTCAAGTAACCATGACAACTCTCATCATCATTTCTTATCTCAAATTCCCCACCAATTAATTATTATCTCTTCGTTTTTTTAGATATGTCTTATTTAACTTTATTTATTATTCTCATTTTTCTAAGCGTTACTTTATGCATGACATTACTTATAGAGATAAAATGATAATTTTGTTTACCTATTTTACCATCAAATTCAGAATCGAGACACTTGAAAACAAACATCGAAGGGACTAAAAAGAAAATTAAAAAAAATTCTACAAAAATAGTTATATAAAAAAAAAAGAACCATTCCATCTCAAGATCTTCCCACAAACATATTCCTGGCAATAAAGACAGAAATAAAGAATCCATAAATGCATTTTTTCATAAATGAGGAAATCTCTGCTCCCTTACAAAAATAAAGTTTTTATCTCATTTTGGTCTTTTCTTGATTTTCTTCCCTTCCTCCCTACTCCCCTTCCCTACCCCACAAACATATATGTAGAGAGAGAGAAATGAATATAGATTTATATATATACATATTTGTGTATATAACATAAAAATCCACTTTAATTCAAGTTGTTTATCTTTCTTGTCTTCTTCTCTGACCTGACCCCTACACAGTTTTTCCAAATTCTGCATTTCCTGTCTGTGTGTGTGTGTGTTTTAATTTGATTATTTAATAGCCACTTTTCTTTTTAAGCTTTTGGACATTTGGTTCAGAGCTTCAGACACAGACATCTTCTCTATTTCCACTTGCTGTTCTCTTCATTCTTTTCTCACGTGATCACAACCATTCATTCTTTCTTTCTTCACCCTCAAACTCAGTGTGTGTGTTTGTGTGTGTGGTTTTTTGCTTCTTTTTCTGCATACCCTAATTTGAGCCCAGCCAGGAACACTTTCACTTCCACCAAAGCTTGCTTTTTTTTTTTCCTTGTTTTGTTTTCTTACTGTTTTTAATCATCTGTGGGAAAAGGACTGCAATTGTTTGTGTTTCTTGGTTGTGCTGTGGTGTCATGATCTGAGGGTTTTTGGCATCTAGAGAGAGAGAGAGAGAGAGAACCAAGCAGGAAAAAAGTACAAGAAAGGAGAGGAATTCTGGGGTTTTGGGCAGCTGGTTGAATCTGAGAAGGAAGGGCTTTTTCTGCATTCTTGCATTTTCTTTCTTGGACATGGCAGCACATTCAATGATGAAGAAAACCCTCAAGAATCTTTGCTCTACTAAGGGATGGTGTTATGGAGTAGTCTGGGGTTTTGATCAGAGAAATTCTTTGTAATCCTCTCTCTCTCTCTCTCTCTCTCTCTCTCTCTCTCTCTACTTTGCATGTTTATAACTTATCTTTTCTATCCAACACTTGATTCTTAGTCAGTTTTCTGTTAAACTCCTTCATTAATAGTGTTAAAATTTATGCTAGATGTAAACTGTGTTGCATTTCTTGCATAGCTGAACAAAAAAAAGGGTTTATTTTTATTTTATTTTAATTTATTTTATTTATTCCTTCTTATGTTTAACTAAGAACTATTTTCCTCTTTCCAAGAATTTAAATCTATACTCTAATCACACAATATTCTTTAAATGAAGTACTATTATTTTTCCTTTTCTGTTTGCTGTCTAGAAAAGTAACAACCTTTACTAATTAGTACTTACCTTTCTCTTCACTACAAAATCTTGTGGAAATGGATATACTTTTTACTAGATTGATGATTAGCTGTGTTCCACTACAATTTTCTTGCTAAATCATGTTAAATCATACTAATAGCTTAAATTTCCAATACTACTATATAATAAATTAATAACCTAACATTGGATGCATAATTGCTACAGACAAAGCCTAATTTTCTTGTATACACTTTGACTAATTTCAGCAAATTTTGGAATTTCCTTTCCTTTTTGCATGATTTAGGCTATTGACATTGAAGGATTGCTACTATGAAGAACAAATGGGAGCCCTGATTGAATCCATGCTTCTACAAGCACATGTTGTGGGAGGAGGGTGAGCCATTAATTGCTACTATTATTTTCAGTATCTTTTGAAATTTAATTTTTGTAAAATCTCCCATATATTTTCCTAGATAGGAAATTAATGCAATTATTCTGCAGGGTAATTGGCCAAACTGCATTTGCCAAAAACCATCAATGGATGAATTCAGATGCTCATCATGAAATGCAAAATTGTGCTGGATCATTTGATAGCCAGGTAGTAGTACCTCAATTCTTTCATAGTTCTTGAAACTTGTGTGTGTGTGTATGGGAGAGAGAGAGAGAGAGAGAGAGAGAGTTTAATTTATTTTCTTTAGGTTATAATTGTGTGATTTTTATTTTTTCTAACTTGAAGAATAATTTTCTTGGCACAGGAGGATTCAGAATTCTTTAGCCACTTCTCTATGGGGATAAAGGTTTGTTCTTTTTGGAAAAAAAAATGATTTTTTTTTTTAATTTACTTTTTAAGTTAGCTATCATAATCTGCTCCAAATATTATAATTTTGCTGTTGTTTTTTTTGTGTGGTAATGAATTTTATTTTTTTTATTATTTTTTTGGCAGACTATTGCTGTAATCTCAGTTGAACCATGGGGAGTTGTGGAGCTTGGATCCACTCATAAGGTTAGTAGTAGTATTTCTTTATCAAAAACACTGAAATATGAAGATTATTTTTCTATGAACACACTTTTCATTCAAGAATGCAAAAAAAAAAAAATGTTGTGTTTCTTCATGTTTTCTCTCACAAGATTGGTGCCTCTCTCTCTTTTATCTTGCTTATAACCAGTTGATCTTCAATCTTTGCAGAGTCCTGAGATCAAAGACTTCGTGGATCGAGTGCAAACACTTTTCAGGGAAATGGATGGAAGTCTTGAGATTGAAGCCATAGGAAATGAGCCTCAATCATATAGCCATCTTTTCCGTTCTAGTATGGAGCTTGATTCAGTCCTTCATTATGAAAGTTTGATGGGGGTAGACCATTCTTTAGTCCTTCCTTCTACGAGCAAAAACTTGATCTTCTCCGAAGCTTCTTCAGTAGACAATCCGATCCCAACTAGCAGCAATCAATTCGAGCAGCTGCTTTTTGAGTCTGCCAATATCTTCGATCCCTCTGCTTCTCTCCAAGATCTTAGTAGTTTTAGTGACTGTTCAGTACTAACTTCCTCTTGGCCTAATATGGCATCTGTACTAGAGGATAAGACGTCCTTCTCCGGATCAAGAGATCAAGAATCTTGCAAAGATTCAATCTTGATCGACCCTTTTGTCCCATCTTCGACTCCTCAACAGTTCTCAAGTGAAATGTCCAGTGCTCAAAATCTTAGTTCTTCTAAAGATCAAAGATTCTCTGGCTTACTAACTGTGGAGGAGTTCTTTGGGCAAAGTAACTTTGCTAAGGCCATCTCCAAATCCGAGATGGAGAACGACTTCTCTCAGATGATTTCTCCGTATAATTGTGGTGATCTTGCAACTCTGGTTAGCTCGGATATGCCACATTGTAATGGATTAGTACAAAGATCGAGTTTGAGTGGAAGCAGCACTCCTCCTCTTCCAACCAATTCACTGCAAAGCTCGGTGACTCATGCCTTGAGATCAAGTGATAATGTTGGAAAGCCGATGATTTGGAACGAAGCTATGATCCCTGAATCCGTTTGCAGCTCAAAAAAAAGTTTGTTCTCCAAATTAGGCCTTGACCACCTTTTAGATGGTGTTGCCACTACTAGTAGCCCTTCTTCTTATGAAAGATCTCTATTTGGGGAGGATTGGTCGTCGTCTGCTGCTAAAAGAAGAAGAACCGGTGAATCCTCATGGAGCCAAAACCAAATGAAGTTTGAAGGTCCTAGTTTTGGTGGGAAAATGAATCTTGAGGCGAAGAATATTGAAGTTAATAGTGAAGACTCCAAGATGGAGGCGCGATCATGTATTGATGATAGTTATACACTGGATGCTGCAAAAACTAGTTCATCAAGAAGGCAAGAGGAGCAGATTAAAACCAAGAAAAAGAAGGCTAAACCAGGGACGAAGCCGAGGCCAAAAGATAGGCAGATGATCCAAGATCGCCTTGCAGAGCTGAGGGAGCTCATTCCCAACGGACAGAAGGTGATAAACGAACTTAAATTGATCGTATATTTGTATGTATTTACATGTAAACAATAGTTCATTGACATATTTGTTGCTGACACGACAGATGAGCATCGATCGTTTATTGGAAAGAACCATCCGACACTTGAACTTTATGCAGAGTCTCACTAGACATGCTGAAAGTCTAAACCAAGTTGCTAAGACGAAGGTAAATAAAAATGTCGATCCTTTATTTATACGTAACATCGAATCTTTGTATCTTTGCCTTTTACAAGCACTTAAAGCAACTTGTTTAAATAATGCAGAGTATCGATATCTTGAAGCATCAGTCCATGAATGGTGGTGATGGTGGAGTTACATGGGCATATGAAGTAGGCAATGATGCAATGGTTTGTCCATTGATAGTCGAGGACCTTACTACGCCCGGTCAGATGCTTATCGAGGTAATGAAATGTACTTTGATCTTCGAATGAAGATACATCGACAAACTTTCCACATTTTGAAACAACAAGAAAACTAAGCAACTCCAAACCTTGTTTGCAGATCCTCTGTGAAGAACATGGCTTCTTTCTGGAGATTGTGGAGATTATTCGAGGCTTTGGCTTGACCATTCTCAAAGGGGAGATGGAAATCCGTGAAACGAAGAAGATATGGGGTCGTTTCGTGGTGGAGGCTCAGGTAAAACTAGAAATAGAGTAGGCCTTATATCGTTTTTCCTTCCCGGGAAATTTTCTTGATTCGAGTTTGTGCTGACGAACTCCGTTTGCAGGGAACGCGATTCGTGACTCGTCACGAGATATTTTCCTCCCTCATCCAGCTCTTGCAGATGAGTGGACAAAGTGCAACCAGCATTAATAGCTTTCAACCTTCTGCTGCTGCTGCATTTCCTCTCAACTTCACTGATTCTCTGCAATGTGCAAACTTGTGACAGTGTTCTTGAGAAATAGTAGTAGTTTATTATATAGTTTTTCATTTCTCCCAAGTGAGAATGAATATATAGAAAGGCTCATAGTCTATAATTATGTGAGTGTATTAGGTAAATAGGTATATAGTTATAATAATGTTTGGTATTGATTGTAGGAGCTTGTGTGTGGTGAACTGTAGTATTATTTTAAGAGGAGAACAATTACTGAGTTCTCCAATTATAAGGTTTTATATTTAGATATGTGTCTTTGAGTATTGGATTTGGCTCTAATAATGGAGCTCATAAATTTAATTAGTTATTTGTTGGCTAATTTCTACTATTGTAATATTGCATTTATGTAGTGTTTTGTGTGATCTGATAAATAATAAAAATTACTGATTTTTTTTTTTCCTTTTTAATGTTATTTTTTTCTTTCCTCACTTTTATTCAAGCCATATTTCTTTTGCTTCTACTGTGGTTGGATTGATGTGGCTAGAGAAAATTTACCACAAAATTGCAACATTTATCATCTTATCTTTGTCACATACTAATTGTCCACTATAGAAACGGCGTAGTAACCAATGCAGTAAGATATAAATGAGTTTGTATTATATTAGTTGTGACAGTATAAATTTTCTAGTATTTTTGAATAGTAGGTGAACAATTAAACAAGACATCCCAATAAAAAAAAAATAGACAATTAAGACGGGACGGAGAAAGTATAATACAGTGACAATTAAAATTTCTTCTTTTTATTTTTATATTTAGTTTAATATTACTATAGTATTTTATCAATGATAGTCTATAATCATCTTAAGAATCTACAGTTTTCAATTTTTTTTTTAAAAAAATTCTTATTCTAAAATTTCACTTCCAACTATAGTTTCCTTGTGAAAGAGATAGGATCTCTGTCCCTAAACTTGTGTTCCAATCGTGTTTTTTTTAAGTATGTTTTTTGAAGAAAAAAAGATTTATGTTTGGTAGCATTCTAATACCAAGACCTACAAAATTTGAGAGAAGAGCGATACAACATCTAACTGTTAGCATCACAGTCAGACATGTACACAAATTATATCGAGCTTGGGTTTTCGGGGGCTCGAGCAGGCTGCTTCAACGGCCTCACGGGCCAGCCGGCTCTGGTTTCTGTGCTACTCTCCTCGAGACACAGAGACACAGAGAGAAAAGAGGTAGATCAGATTTGGCTGCAAAAAGGTCATGGAAGGACAGGTAGCTCGACTTTGGTGAATGACAAGAAACTAACTCTTCCATTCTCAACTACACAGAACTTCAGAGGAATGCCACCATAACGTGCCTCAAGATCCTCGATTTCTCGTCTCGATGGTGGATAGCCTCTGCATAGAAAAATGGTATTTTCGTAACTATGAAGTGACACAGGTCTCAATTATGTAAAATTTTACACAGAAGAAAGAAGTAAAATATAGAGAGCTTGTAGGGGAGTTGCATCTACCAAGGATCTCAAAATCTGAGTGAAATATGTAGAGAACTTTCAGCACAAAACAAAATGCTTCGTCTTCGAGAAAAGCAAGCCCAGTAACTAACTAATAAACGGTGAAAATGAAAATGAGCACATTCTATACTTCTATCTCTTATTCATCAATTTTTTCAATCAAGCACAAGCGAGTCCAAAACAGTAGTTCAACAAGTAAAATGTCACCCTTTGAACAATATTAGCATGCATTCAAAATCACGTACTGCATCAAGTATATGTTAACAGGCAACAACAATGTGTAATAACCTTACTCTGAATTCGAGGAAAATTAGCTAAATGCAAAAATGATGCTGAAGTAGTTGGTTACCTGGCTAAGCAGAGCCTAAAAGATGGATTGCCTGAGCAAGACTTCCTGAACTTGCTGTTGGGAGGAAAAACGTCGAATATTGGTCTAATTCCACCAAGATGCATGTTACCAAGCATCTCTGTAATCGAAGTGTCTTCTTCATCTGTCCAATCTCTAATTCTGCAGAATTCTTCCACACCCTCAGCACTGACATCATTCTTCACGTTCTTCATGGACCAAGCCACACCATGCCGGCAAACTATATACCCGAGAAACTTGAGGTGCCGGTAAGCTTCAAAAGACTCCCAAGAACATCCATATATATTCTTGTCTTCTGATAGCTTTGTGTAGATATCACTTAATTGAAGGGGAGTATCATCAACATTCAAGATTTCTAATGCTCCAATTTCAGCCAGATACCTACAGACAAGTCAGAAATATCATTCCTCAAATATATCAATCAACACTCACAACATTTCCTAGAAATAATTGAGGCCAAAAATCTAAGTTTCAGATAATTCCAGGTCTCAAAATGAACAAAACACAACCAGATCTTCCATGGAGAAACTGATTAACATATAAACGAAGCGAGAGCAGAAAACGCAGAAAAGAAAGGAACGCACTCAAATATCTAACATGACTTAATCATTCCAATTCCAACTCAAAAAGGCCATTAAACCTAAAAGGCTATCCATACCGTGAGCATAACCAGATAAGCAGTTAAATGATCCTTGATTTCAACGACTTTTCAAAAAATTTCTAACATTAACAAATAACTTAAAAGATTAGAGTTCATAATGCAGCAAAAGACAACAATGGTGAAATAATTTGTAGAAGAATATGGATCACAGCACATACAGAGTTTCTTCTATTGAGCAATATGTCTTCCCATTGCGAACTATACCAGTTGTAATCCACATTTTCCCCTTCTTCTCCAGCACCTCAGCCATTCCCAACTCTTCAATCCACCGCACCTTCGACTTCTCTCTCCTGCAGTGCAGAGCACATAGGTATTCCTAAATAAGACAGATACAGAGAAACTCCATATAATTTGATTTCCGACAGTATATACCTGAATTGCAACTTGGGTATGCCATCGGAGGTAAAGCAGAGCTGATCGTCTCCGAAACCATCAGAAACAGTATCACAGATATACTCATCATCATCAGAACTCAAGCTCTGTGAAGCAACGTTTTCCATTTTTGAGACTACGGGGAACTTCAAGCACAAACAGAAAGGACAAAAGACTTGAAAAAAATTGATAACTTGCACACCCCAAACCTAGCTTTGCAATTGAAGTTCTTTTAGTAGAATTTGTTATTCGCTGGGAACTCCTCTCGTATTGTATTGTTTGCGGCGGTCGGCGGTGGCGGAGTAGTCGGGCTCGTCGTCGTCGCTGCCGCTGTCTTTGGGGAGATGTAGGAAATGTCGTCGGAGAGATTGAAGGATGGATGCGAATTACGGGATTACTTGAGCAAACGGCGGCGGCCGGCGGAGGAGGAGGTGCCGACGGCGTGCAGAAAATAGGGTAAGGCAAAAGCTGTGTATTGTGAGTGTGAGAGGAGAGAGAAAATGGGAAGGCGATGGCCGATGGGAATACGACGCCGTTTGCACCTTTTGTATTTTTTTTCTTATAATCATTTTTAATACAGACTAGTACTGTTGGAAGGACAAGGGTTGCCAACTCCTCATACCGATACGTACAGACCTTTATTAGTATAGACCTTATCTGAACACTAGTGACATAGATATCTGAACACTATTTTATGATATTAATATAATGTAATATAATATTTTACTTTACTATTGGATTGCACTATCTATAAGTACTTTTTTCCTCCGGTCTTTTCTTTTAAACAATTCTGTCACGCATTTTCATGCTTTATGACGATGGGTTTTGAAATTGACTTTTGAAGAATTTTTTCTTTTACGACATACTACAACTTTCATAGTATCACGTAAAATAAAAAATTATTCAAAAGTCAATTTCAAAACTCATCGTCAAGAAGCGTGGAAATGCGTGATAGAATTGTTAAAAAGAAATGACTAAACTTCAAAAGACCGGAGGGAATAGTATATTTTAATTAGTCTCAATGTATAAAAATAGCCACTTTGACTATAACTATAACTTATATAATCACAAGTTTAAAAGTGTGAGTTTTATAGCCACTTTTGGGTAAAAAGACATACTTACCCTTAAAAAGTGTGTCCACCTCATCATTGACAAACTTAAAAAAAAAAAAGAATAAGGAATAAAGAATATTCAGAATAATACAAAAATTAAGATTTGGTGGGCCACATTAATGCAAAATTTAATTTTGTCAACCACCTTTCTCTCTTCCCTCTCCATCGGACTCCCTCTTTCACACAAAAAAAAAAATTCGACTTCTCCTACAGCAGCCGCCGCCGTCGCCCGCACCTCCGTCGTTGCCGTCGCTGCCCGCCGCACCGCACCTCCATCGTTGCCGTCGTCTACCGTACCGGAATGAGTCACTCGGAGAATGAGTCGGAGTCCGACGCACCGCAATGGGTTACTCCTCCACCGCCGGTGAGGCTTTTTCTTTCTCGATTTTTTGTGTAATGTATTGCATTTAGGTTGTTCAGTTAGGTGAAATATATGATGTATGCATTGAGTGTTTAATTTGAGGGGAAAAAAAAATAACGGCGAATTTGTTCTTGGGCACGGTTAATTTCAAAAATCGACCGTGTGAACACGGTCAATTTTTAAAATTAACTGTGCCTTTCGCGTTGACCGTGCCTAAATGTTGACCAGACACGGTTGAATTTCCAATTCAACCGTGCCTTTACCGTGGCAATTTTTTTTTTTGATCCGTTTTTCATTTTTTTTTTTGTTATAACTATACTAATATGTTTTGTTTGTATTATTTTCAGCCTAGGTTTCAGTGGATGAGACCTCGAATGCAAGGATATGCCGGCAAAGTACTTTTATACACACGGGAAAAAATTCTTCGAGAAATCCCCGATGTTTTGATCAGAGTCGGGGGATAGCTGCTCCTCGATCGATTTCTAGAGGAGAGCCCCTTCTGTTACATCATGGAGCTCAATAGGAGAGATGTGGCAATCAGTGCCACACACCAGTTTCTAGCCCGGGAGTTGAATGACTCGTCGATCCCAGAGCACGAGAGGTGGTTTTCGATTGGGGGTCGTGAAATAATCTGCGACCCTCGAGAGTGGACCATTGTGACCGGATTAAAGTTCGGGCCTTCCGCTTTCGACCCCTACGGTCGAAACCATATTATACCGTTGTCGAGCCTGTACCACACGAAGTACGGACGCTCGAAGAAGAAGATCAAGACGAACCAATTGAGGGATGACTTCTTGAATGAAGATCGAAGGCTAGGCACGGCCGAGCAATACTTGAAGGCCGCCAACCTTCTCGTCTACTTGTTGGTTCTACAATGCCGTGACAATTCGCCCATCGATGATTGGGCTTGGGCGCTAGTAGAGAACGAGGAGCAGTGGAGGGATTTCCCTTGGGGATCGTGGTCGTGGCAAATCCTTTGCCACCAGTTGGACGTCGTGAAGAAAGATCCATCGGAGATCGAAAACAAGCAAAAAAAATACCACTTGTACGGGCCGGTTTGGGGGCTCAATTTATGGGCGTACGAGGCCATTCCGTCTTTGGGACGAAGCTGTGGCTACCAACCTCCACAGAGAGCTGAGTTGATGCCCCGTCTGAGGAGGTGGGAGACCTATTCGACGTACTCGAGCTTTACCGGTTTCTTCGACAACCCGAGGTAATTAATGACTTCACTTTGCATTAAAATTATTTACTTATTTAGTTGTTTCATCCGTACGTAGTTAACTAATGAATTTCATACGTGTATACAGCTCGAGGTACACGCGAGGCTCCGCCCATCCGAGAAAGAGCAACGACAGCTCTATCTCCTCAGTCTTGAGAACCCGAACCCTCTGGTGTTGGAGTACGATGCTCCGAAACGCCACGCCCACAAGAAAGCGGAGCCGGAGCAGAGGAGATCGAAGGCGGCCCGAGATATGGCCAAAGTTGTAGAGAGGTTGATGTGTCGGGACGCTGAACGGGTCGTGATTCCCCGTCGAGCAACCCGTGCTTCTTCCGAGGGACAGTTGCCTACCCGTCCTCTCCGTCTTGGAGCCATGGATCGGGACACGATAGACGAGGCGCAGTCGAGGTGCTGTAGAGGCGAGGGACCGTCGAAGCGCCCGAGAGCCGAGCCATCTCGTCACGAGGAATCGAGCGACGTCGTCTGTTGCATCCACGGGGATCCGTGCCGGCTCGGATGTCGTGGAGACGATGCGGCGATGGACCGGTTCATCGAGAGGTTCGGTGATCGACTGGTTCGGGATACAGACGAGAACAGCATTGTTGCTCGATTCGCCAAGGCCGTCGTCGAACGTGCTAAGGGCCTTCTCGGGGGCCGAGGATCGAGGAGGCTGTCTCCCGAGGCTTCGTATCACTCGCACGTGGGCGGGGGCAGTCAGAGGATCGAGGAGGCCATTAGGAGGTCGAGGAGTCGGACACCGACTCAAGCACCGGGGGGAGGAGGGGGAGCCTCGTCCTCTCACGAGTCCTTCTTACGCGAGCTCGACCGAGACATCCCCTCGCCTGCTCGTGATGCTCGAGAATCATCTGAATCGGAGGGTTCGGACTTAGAGGTTGATCCAGAAGCCGGGCAAAGGCTAATCTCTACTCAAGCCGGCCGGCAAGTCAAGCCTTCCTCCTTCCTCCAGAGTCCGTATATGGCGAAGACAGACTCGCGGCTTTCCATGCGGACTGTGAAACAAGCTTATGCACAGTATAGAGCTTCGGGGAAGGATGCCAAAGCGTACACCTGTCAAGAGTTCGCATTCAAGATGGGGCAAAAACTCTTTGATGAAATCGAGGACCCGAAAATTCAAATCGAAGCGCCGGTAAGTGTTTATGGAATTCGTTTTTATTTGTGTGTTTAGATCACAATTCGAGATTTCATTAATTTGTGTTTTGTTAGTGCATTTTCAGGTTATTGACCTCTACATCCTGTATTGGAGGTCTCGATTACGCCGTCGAAAATCCTTAGCTCCCGAAGTAGGACACGGTGTAGTCATACTGGCGGGGTGTGATTACTACGTAAGTTGTATTATTAATTAACGTTTTTGCATTAACGTTTTTACATACAAAGTGTAGCTCTCATTGTAAATTGTTGTTGGAAATACAGAAGGCGTTGAATCGAGCCCTCGAAGCGGAGCACAAGAACGATCCTGAGCTAGGCTTGAAAGAGGGAAAGACGTATCGCCAATGGAAGGCCAAACCAAACCGGTTGGAGGTTTTCGAAGGGACAAATACGTACATCCCTTGGAAGCATGGCAAATATGTAAGTACGATTCAATTTTTTTTTCCTCTCTTTTCCCGACTTTAGTGTGCATCTAATTATAGCTAGCTTGTTACAGTTTGTCATGGTTTGCCATCTCGGGACGGATCATTACGTGGTCGTTCGCGTCTGCGTTCCAGAGTGGAGGGTTGAGGTGTACGATTCAATATTGTATCGCCTCGAAAAGGGCGAGACTGGAGATCATCGCACGATACAACTCCTATGCATAAGTCGCCTCTTCCCTAAAGTCCTTGCCCAGACCGACTTTTGGAACCAACAGGTTAATCTAGGGAAGAAGAGGACTGACTTTATGTCGATAAAATTCATGCCTGAAGATCAACAGTACGTCCAAGTCGACGGTGTGAGCTGCGACGTATACGCATGCTTGTACTTGGATCGTATCCTCAGCTCGAATGCTGGACCTATACGACATGCTGATGAGGAGAAGTTCATCAAACGGCAACGAAAGATATTGGCTAGGAGAATTTTTAGTCTTTCATTGTATCCTGTCGACGGTCCGGTCGATCTATCTAGGATCCGAGTATAAAAAACCTTGTTTATGGAATTCGTTTATTGAACTTGTGTATGGAATTCGATTATCGTATTAGATTATCAAATGTTCATGGTTTGTCAATTTGCAATTATCGTATTAGATTATCGAATGTGAAATCATCGAACAAACAACAAATGTGCAAGAGTAGGACTTAGTGGAAATTTGGACTTAGAAAAAATTTGAGGCATTTTTTTCCCAAACTTTCGGTAAAGGCACGGTTGAAATGAAGTTTCAACCTTGCCTGGCACGGTCAAAACGGCAAGTCAACCGTGCCTCATACTGTAGACGGTTGACTTCCGTCAGACACTGTTGACTTTCTGTTTGACCGTGCCAAACAGTGCCTCTTAGAACCCCAACCGTGCCTAATCCATAATTTTGTACAAAAATCCATTTTTTGATCGTAATTAGCGTGTGACGTCACTATTATATGCCATAGTTGATTAAAAAACAACAAATAAAGCGGAACCATTGGGTTTTAATGATTAAAATAGCGTAATCTAATCTATCTAATGCATCGACACTTCCTAAGATGAAACACTCCTACAATGTATATGGTCCCCTACCTCATTATCCAAAGATTCGAACTTCGTTTGGGTTCGTTGTTGTTGTTAACAGCATATAATTGATGTATCGTTAGTAACTAATGTGTAATTGATGGTTAATTTACGTACTAACATCGAAATTAACGAATTTTTAGAAGGTTGACTTTCAAAAATTGCCCCTTGACTTTAGGCACGGTTAGGGTACACTGGTAGGGTACACGGTCAAACCAGAAAGTCAACAGTGCCTCGAAAGTCAACCTTCCACAGGGCAAGGCACGGTTGAAATGCTGATTCAACCGTGTGAGGCACGGTTGAATCTTCATTTCAACCGTGCCTATACCGAAAGTTTGGGAAAAACATGCCTCAAATTTTTCTAAGTACCACAATCAACCATGCCTATTTTATTTCCCATACATAGTACAACATTCAATCCATTCCAATCCAAACATGAGATTCAATCAAAACATGAGATTCAATCTATCGAAATAAAATTAATCGCAAAATTATTCTACCACTCGCAAGGGGCATCGAGGTTTCGTGTGTTCCTGGCTTTGACATATGCTACATTTTTTCTTCCTTCTTCTACCAGGCTCCGCATCTTGGGGCGGTACATTCAAGTCGACACCGCCAATCGGAATTGGAGCTCTACACACTCTCCTGTTGTGCCCAGCTTGTCCGCATCGAGTGCACCTTTGTCGAGCCGTCGATGTTGACGTTCCTTCTTCGCCTACGGCTCTTGCACGTGACTCCCTTGGTCGTCCGGCTTGCTTAGGTACTAGAGGTGGACGCACAATGCATGAGGTCACGTAGTCGGGCACGTCCCACGACTCCGGATGAGGGACGGGTTCGATGGTTGGGGTATAGGTGGCTACCAAGGTAGACTGTTTGAAATAGTGACTCACGTAATCACTTGCTCGTCCACTGAATACCTGATTGAGCATGAATAAATAAATCAGTCGTACCATTCAATCTCGTCTATATATAACTCACATAAGAATATGTCGTACCTTAGAGCCGCGTGGGCGTGTCGATAAGGCATCAAGTCCAAGTCAAACTCACGGCACGAGCACGTCGAGTTTTGAAGGTCCACGAGGTAATTGCCGTTCTCACCTTCTACCCTATACAAATTGGGAGTCGCTGTCGTCCTACACGGGTAGCGACGTCCCCATTCATGGGCTGCCGAATCTTCTCGTACGCCTTTGGAGTGAGATCGTGCTCTCGAGAAAGGGCACTTTGACAGTGTTGGTCAAACCACTTTTCTACGATCGTGCGATACATCTCAAGCATCGAGCATATCGGCAGCCGACGAGCCCACAGTAGCCGTGCATTCATTGTCTCGGCCGGATTAGAAGTCATGAAACTCGTGCGTGGGACGGGACACTTTGACTTCGCCCACTTCGGAGGGCCGATATCACACAACCTTCTATAAATTCTGCCTCCTTCACGGTCGAAGCATCTCAAGGCATCGAAGTTTTCATCGAACGTTGAATCTTGATTTGCGTAGGCCGCCTCTTTAAAATTTCCCAAGGCATGTTGCCCGAACGATTTCAGATTCTTCGTGATATGGTAGAAGCAGAGGCCGTGTGCTCGGTTAGGGAAAACGGCGTTCACGGCATTGATGATACTCACGTGTTGATCAGAAACGATCAATAGATCGTCCGGCGCCCCGAAACAACTCTTCACCTTCGACAAAAACCATGTCCATGATTCACCGTTCTCCTTAGGACCTAATCTTATTGCAAGAGGAAACACATGCTCATTCCCGTCTTTAGTCACAGCTACAAATTAAAGAGAGTCCCCTTGTTCTTTCCTTTCAGATGTGTCCCGTCAACAACAATCACGTGACGGAGCAAGTCACATTGAAAGGATTCGATGGACTGTCCAAGGGCAAGAAACATGTACACTAGTCGATCGTCAGCATGCGATGTCACCATCGTACACACTTCCCGGGTTTCTCTCCTTCAGCAGGTAGAGGTAAGACGGTAGCCTCTCATACGACTTTTCGTAACTTCCGTACATGCTCTCGATCGCTACGTTTCTCGCGCGCAGTGCAAAGCTGTAGCCTATCTGAATGCCGTACTGAGTTTGTAGCTCATTCATCATCTCATTCGGCTTCAACACTGATCCCTCGACGACCAGTCTACGCGCAAAGAAAGCTCCTAAAACCTTGGCACAAATCTGTCGCGGTTTGTTTCTGTCTAGAACCATTTGACACGTATGGTTGGGTTCATATTTCCTAACCCTCCATATCCCTCCCTTCTGTCGTGCACGCAGCAGATATGCACAATCATCCTGGTTGCACACAAAATTCAAACGCGTTGTGCTTGAGCGTTCGGTGGTATACTCTAGTCGGTTTTCCATGTGATATAGGCCCACGGCTATTTGCAAATCATCTTTCTCCTTGAAGAGGCCACCCACACGCAATTGTCCAAGTGAGGGGCTGTAATCGGGCTCGATAAAGCCTAGAGGTAATGCCGTATCTAGGTCGACGTACGGAATCAACCAATTTCTTATGGCTTCATGAGTTGCACGAGTATCATTGGATCTTTCGTCTTGATTATCTGAATGTATGCTTCGGTGCCCGATGATCCTATCAACACGCCCCGGCTCCTGAATCCATGCTCTAAACTCCGTAGTTAACGACTCAAACAAGTCGGCCCTCTGTTGTTCATCAATCGCCTCTTCAGCCCTCTCATTTCTCTCCTCCTCAGCCCTCGCCTCCTCATTGCTCGCCTCCTCATCCCTCGCCTCCTCATCTCCCGTCTCCTCATCCGAAGACTCCGATTCTTGATGACTAGGACCTCCAATATTCAAGTTCTGAAAAACCGTGGATTGTTGTGTCGTAGGAGTGCGAAAGTTGATGTTCTGTGTCTTCTCGATCACATACACGGTTGGCAAATCGTTCTGCTCGACGATAAGCCTAAGCAAATCCGTGTCGTTCTTCAGAACAACCTTCATCCTCTCATGATCGGTTAGGTCCGTCAAGTAGTACAATATGTACTCCGATTCGGAGCCCAATTGATCACGGATCTCCCTAAGCACCTTATCACGTGTAATTCCTAACATGGGGAAGTGCATGAGGAAACTATCACCTCCCACGTACGAGGTCCTCTCCCAATGCCCACTATGATGCACGATGATTCTCTGATACGACATCCTGAAAAAACACAAGATTTTTTTTGTTAGATTTTCGGTAAAGGCACGGTTAATTTGAGATTTCAAACGTGTGACACGCTTGAAATCTCAAATTAACCGTGCCATAATTAATAAATAAAAAAAATTAATTATATAAGGCACGGTTGGTTTGGGAGTTCAACCGTGTCACACGGTTGAAATCCCAAATCAACCGTGCCCCTACCGTATTTTAAAAAAAAAAAAGTTAAATTTTGGGCATGGTTTGCCCAACCGTGCCACTATGATCCAACAATGTCACTATGGTCTCAACAGTGCCACGAAGAACAATTTCAATTTTTTATTTTTTTGAGCAAAAAAATAATCGAAAATATGCGAAACGAAATGAAATTACGATAGTACCTTATATTAGTCGGAAAAACCTTGAATATTCCCAATTTCATGGCCGAAAATAGTCCCTCGATTTCCCAGAAATTAATATACGAAAAATAGAATTTTTTGCAAAAAATCTCTCTCTCTCTCTCTCTCTCTCTCTCTAATTTTTGGTGAGTTCGAATGAATGAATGAATGTTATTGTTGCAATGGGTTATTCAATTCAATTTTTGACACATTTATTACTACTATCTACTCTTTTGAATTAATGAAGACAATCAAAATCAGATTTGGTAGTTGAAATAAATTAAATGCATTACTATTTAGCTATTTATATTAAATATCAATTAATAGATTTATGTCAAATAAAACTAAAAAAAAAAGAGAGAGAATGGTTCAACTGTGTCCATGCATGGACACGGTAAGAGAGGTGAGTACAAATTAATTAATCTCTCAACGTCTAAATTAAAAAAAAATTAAAAAAAAATTTGCTCGATCAATTAATTCTACCGTGTCCAAACACGGTTGGAAAGAGAGAGAGAGAGAAAATTTGTCACAATTATCTAATTACAAAAACAACAAAATAAAAGTGGTGGGACCCAATTAAAAATTAAGGGTATTTATGTACTTTCATGCAAAAGTGGCTAAAAAACTTACACTTTAAAACTTGTGGCTATAATAGTTATAGTTATAGTGAAAGTGGCTAAATATGAGTTTCTCCCTTTTAATTATGCTACTGTTTATATTTTCATGTTTAATTAGGATTTAAAATACACACTCCAATCATTTTTTGTAACGACCCGCGTTTTCATAACTCTACATTAGTAGTTAAGTTCGTAAATTAGATAAATAATTTAAACCCTAAGGGCTTAGAAAATTTTATTCTCGACGAAGGTAGAATTTTCGTAGGAAAGGCTTATCTTATTAGTCAATTTAAAATAGGAGAATAATCCCTATAGCAAGTTGATTAAAGAGTATGATTACTTTAAGTGATTAATCAATTGAGTAGTAATTTCAATTGGAAATCAAATAGTAATTTGATAAATTATTTCTATATTAAGTAATTATATCGTTAGATTTACAATAGTATCGACTTTACATTTCATATTGATTTGTATGATTAGAAATCTATCAAGAACATAAGTTGTGGTCCAAACTAGTTAATTTATAATATGGGCCAAGCCCAACGGTTCATGATCGAACCGTTCGATAATGATCTTGTATTATGGACCAAGTCCATCGGTTCATAATCGAACCGCTAAATAATAATCGAACCAAACATTCGATTAATACATTAATAAATCAAAAACAGTAAATTAGTGAAAATACACTCACATGCAGGGGCGTATCCACATAGGGCCAAGGGGTGTCAATTGACACCCCTTAAAATTTATTTTCAACTATATATATTTTACCATTACACTTGTTATTAGATATAAAAGTAGTTTAAACATATGTAAAATCATGTTATTGTTTTAACAAGACTCCCATGTAAAATCATGTTCTTGTTATTGCTATTACTCCCTCCCTCTACTTCATTTATAAAGAGACATTTTCTTTTGGGATGTGTATTGATATAAGAATCTTTCTCAAAATAAAAAATTTTAACCGAGTAAAGTTCATATACATCACTTTAACCCGTCACCTATCATTTTAATATCATCACTCTAGTCTTAATTACCATGCCGAAAATGTTCACGCATTAGTGGAACAGAGGGAGTATGATTTAGTTACGATTTTTGACACCCCTTACTTCAAATCCTGCGTCTGCCACTGCTCACATGTCAATAATAATAAAACTTTAAATAATTAAATGATTATATACCAATTTAAAACCAACAAATAAAGTAAACAAAAAAGAAAAGATAGGAGCAGCAGTGCTTTGCTCGGCTAAAAGGAAAAAGAAAAAGAAAAAGAAAAGAAGACAAGCTGCTACGTTGCTGAAGAAAAAGGGGGAAGATTTTCTGGAACAACAGCAGCAGCTCCTCCCTCACCCTACACTCCTACACCCTTCTTGAGCCACCAAAACAAATCAGTCCATCCTCTCCCCTCAACGGTTTCGACTCCATCGCAAACGTTTGCCCTACAACACCCCCTTGATTGCGACACGTGTAGACCACTTCCGGTAATCCGGTCAAGTCCGCTGTGCTACAGTAACAAGTATCGAAAAGCAGGGGACAAAGGATACGTAGCCTTTAATGCCTATACCCCCAACCCATGCCCCACCCACCCCCCCCTTCCATTTATTTAATTCAGAAGTGTATATAATAATCCCTTCACTTTTAATATGTACCTTTTTTTTCTTTTTATTTTATTTTTTTGTTATTTATACGTTCAAGTTTTAGTTTTTGTTTTTTCAAATTACAGTTGGTAAAAAAAAGTGTAATGTAGTGAAATAACAGTACTGAGAAGGAGGCCATTATAATTAGTACTAACACTAATGATATGCTACCACAAGCATCGAAAGTATAGTAAAATCAACAAATGTACAAAGTTAAACATTTGAATTAGTTAACCTTGGGTACACGGGTGAAATGTCTATGTAGTCGTGTAACACACGATTAAAATAGAAAGGTTATCGTGTAAAGTCATAATTAAAGAAAACTAAACAAATTTAGTCAACATGTGTTACACGGTAAATAGATAAATTTAGTCGTGTGGTACACGTCTAAAACATCAAAATAACCGTGTAGAGTCAGAATGTGAAAAAGTCTTCACTTTTCTTGTGTCAATACCCTTACACGGTTATAGTACTAACACTAATGATATGCTACCACAAGCATCGAAAGTATAGTAAAATCTACAAATTTACAAAGTTAAACATTTGTAAACATTTGAAACCTTGGGTACACGGGTGAAATGGCTATGTAGTCGTGTAACACACGATTAAAATAGAAAGGTTATCGTGTAAAGTCAAAATTAAAGAAAACTAAACAAATTTAGTCAACATGTGTTACACGGTAAAGAGATAAATGTAGTCGTGTGGTACACGGCTAAAACAGCAAAATAACCGTGTAGAGTCAGAATTTGAAAAAGTCTACACTTTTCTTGAGTCAATACCCTTACACGGGTAATGTTTTTCCATGAAGAAATTTTGAATAATGTCGTGTTCCCTAACAGTGTAATGTCAAAGTTAAATCAGTTTGTATACTCTTTCCCCTTTTCTGTTGACATGCCAAATTTTACTAGAATTTGTGTATTGAATTTTTATGATTTGGTTAACGATAGAAATAGTAAAAAGTAAGTAGTTAAAAAAGCTAAACAGTCAAAATAAAACAGTTAATTTTTAAAATAAATAAAATAAAAGTAGTAATATTAATGATAATACTATTAATAATAAAAAAAAAAGAAAAGAAAAGAAATAATAATAATAATAATAATTAAATAATAATAATAATAATAATAATAATAATAATAATAATAATAATAATAATAATAATAATAATAATAATAATAATAATAATAATAATAATAATAATAATAATAATAATAATAATAATAATAATAATATAGATGATGGGTTGGGCCTCGTTTTAGTTTTTGTCAGATGCCTGAAGCCCATTGGGCCGATGTAGATATTAAGCTGGGAGTGGCAAATTCCGGACCCACAACTCCCCGGTATATTCGGAACGCGGAAGAACAGCTAGTGCATGCGGCACCGGAGTTTCCAATTCAAGTTTTCTTTAAGCGGATTCCGTTGGCAATCACACATCAGGTAGTGTACCACACATTTTATGCCTTGCCTGAATTTTTTTACCGTCATCCTGTTAGCAGTCGGGCAAATATGATATGTTGTCGAGCTGTTTTCCGTAGTCGTAATGTTGTTCGAACATTCTCTGTTGGAATTGATCTTGTGATCAGCTACGATTACCTTTAGTTGGTTAAGTCCAACAGTAGGGTTTTCCAGTTTCATGAGCTTTGACGGATATGAAAGCTGTCCGAAAATAACGAGGGCAATTTCCTGTTGCTATACACTGGTTGGACGATTTGGTCATTTGATGTGGCTAATCTCTGGCTATAAATAATAGTTTACACATACATGTGCATGTATTGATAGATTGAGTTCTTCCTGGTCCTAACTTCGTGTGCAATCATCTTGTCAGGTTTAAAAAAAAACCCCTTAATATAGTATGGAATTTGATCTGAATGTAGCAGACGGCCTAGACACCTTCGAAGATGAGCTTTATGAGAAAGAGTCCTCCACGTCATACCACGATTCATCGGAAGAAGAATTTCACGTTATTCAGCACTCGCCAATAACGGTTGATGTGAATTCTCCCTCAAGAAACGTCGCAGAGGGCCAGGCTGGCACCGGTGAAGGACAGGAGGATGATGTGGCAGATCTGGACAGCAATGCGCTTATCATTGCCGATATCGAGAAGAAGCTTGGTGGCGGCGTTAAATTTGGCTCTTTAGAGGAAGCACGGCTACTGTATTTTGAGTATGGAAGGCTGAAAGGATTCAGCGTACGCCTTGGCAATCAAAGGTACAAAGGGAGCACGCGGGACCTTAGATGGAAAGACTATGAATGTCAATGCGGTGGTCGTCCAGTGGAAACTAACAGTGATCGTCGTGGCATAAGATCAGTTAAGCGCACGGGGTGTCTTGCAAAGATGAGGGTGCAACCTTGTTGTGACCGTTCAGGGAAATTGATGAATACCATATTTTTGAAGGACCATAATCATCCACTGCTAGCACCAGATCAGTCCTATTTGAGCAGGTCTAGTCGGATTGTGTCCCAGTCAAGACTTGGAGTGATTCAAGCCATGAGTTCGGCCGGTATTAGGGTGTGCAAGGGGCTCGGCTTTATTGAATTAGAGAGCGGCGGAGCACAAAATGTAGGATACACAAGGAAGGATGTTTACAATAAGCTTAGGAGGCTAAAGAAGGGTGGGGGGGGGGGGGGGGGGGGGGGGGGGGCAGGAGATGGTGATGCCCGTGCATTGATGGACTATTTCAAGACTAGGAGCATTTCCGAGCCATTTTTTTTCTGGAGGGCTGCATACGACGAAGACCACTGCATAAAACATTTATTCTTTAGAGATTCAGTATGCCTTTCTGATTACGAATGCTTTGGCGATGTATTGTCAATCGATACCACGTACAAGACAAATAAGTACAATCTTAGTTGTGCTCCTTTCGTTGGCGTCAATCATCACAATAGCACTATATCGTTTGGAGTTGGATTCCTGTCGGAAGAGAACACGGAGACGTTTGAGTGGCTGCTTGGTGTATTTCTTGAGTCAGTGAATGGGAAGATGCCCAAGGTTGTTTTATCGGACCAGTGCCGTGCCTTGATGAATGCTATTGATAGTACCTTTCCAGGAGCAACGCATAGACTGTGTCAATGGCATGTAAATAATAATGCCATAAAGCATTTCGGATCGCTCAATGGCAATGCTGAATTCAAGAGGCTCTGGCACCGTTGCATGAGACGTGTTGAAACGGAAGAAGAATTCGATGATGTATGGGCAGAAATGATGGCTTATCACGTCGATGACGAACACACCTGGCTGCATGAGATGTATACTCTACGACGGAGGTGGGCTTCTGTTTTCACTCAGGACACCTTTTCAGCCGGGATGGTTGCTACATCCCGCAGTGAAGGAACAAATAGAGTACTGAAAGATATGATACGGTCAAGTTCGACGTTGTACGAGTTTGTGCTTTTGTTCGAAAAGGTTCAAACGCGGTGGCGCGAAGGTGAGCGTGCTCAAGATGCAGAATCTTTGTGGCCCCCTGCACAATTTGCCAAGAAGAACCAACTGCTAAGACAGGCTGGTCATTTGTATACTCGAAAAATTTACAAGAAGATTGAAGTGCAGTGTGCGGAAGCCTACAACTGCAGATGTGAATGGCGGCACGCCGTTTCTGTATTTAATGGAGATGTTGAATTTAAAGTGGGGCGGCACCAATATCCAGGGTCTAGGCCAAGGACCGTTGTCTTTAATATGGACAGCAAGATTGCTCGGTGCTCCTGTCGTATGTGGGAAGGCCATGGTATATTATGTAGGCATATCATGAAGGTCTACTTGCAGATGGATGTAACTCTCATCCCCGAGGAATTGATACACAAGAGATGGACCAAAAAAGCGAAAGATATTATACTATCTGATCGAGGCGCAAGAGTGATCCCAGATGCTAATGACATTACACGTTTCCTTGACTTTTCAAATTTCATGCACAGGTCCTTGAGTGAAATGATAGCATCTTCTAAGGGCAACGTTATAGCCCAACAATATTTGATTGATCTGATACGGAACGGGAAAGGCTGTTTTCCACCGACTGTAAATGGACCGCCTAATCCGGACGAGCGTGACTGTACTGGGAAAGGGCCGCAGCAACCCAACCGGGAGGATCGCTCGTGCACTGGAAAATGTCCTGTCAGCCAAGTCAAGAATCCCAAAAAGGTGAAGTGCAAAGGTCCAGTAAAAAATGAGCCGAAAAAGAAAAGGATTGTGCCGAAAAAGCGTGGGGGGCTTAGCAAATGTCCTGGAATCTCTAGGAGTACGTTAATCATACTGCGCAGTCCCTACCTGTTCCCTTACTTTCTTCATTTCAGACGAACAATTCCTGTATTTATTTTGTTTCTGTTCTTCGAGTTGCAGCTTCACGGAAATGCCGTACGTACAACGATGGCCGATCATTATCTGATTCACTAGACCTGAACATTTCTCTTACCCAGCCTATGCAGAAATCTACGCTTGATTTTTTTGGTATCGAGGAGAACAATTCAATGCACGGACAGCTTGGATTCTTTGTAAGTAACATATAATTTTGTTGCTGGTTAATCCATCCTTCTGCCTGCCACATTTGTTGATTACAAAATTGTGTTGCTATTTGCAGGCAACACAATGATCGGTAGCCAAAAGCAGGGAGTATGCAGTCTTCTGTTCTCCATCAAGATGATTGGATATAATTGGCAATGTATAGACATCAATTTAGGGCTGTTTAGATTTTGATTTTGGGAAGTAATTTCCTTAGGGAAGGTAGTATTTTGTCGGCATATCACCAACGTTATCGATTCTTATGGTACGTGTGCTGCGTAACATGGTGTTGTGACTTAAATATGATCTCCAAATCCTGATGTTACATTACCAATTACTGTTACGTACACCCTAGGGGTTAAAAAAATGAATTACAGCGGGCGCTGACAGTCAGTGACTTTGTGTAGGGAAACCTGAAACAATAATCAACTTTACAAAATCGCTATTACGCAACAGCAGAATGCATTCACTACACGTTTTCATTTTGTATAACACACCGGTCGCAGAAGTTAAGCGGCCGCTGCAAAAGATTTTTTTTTAAAACAGTAGTTTAAAAAACTGGTAGTCAGAGGTCGCTGTTATGTAAGCGGTCGCTGGTAATACGATAATTTTCAACTGCCCTATTACGCTAGAACGCCTAACGACGCAACCGTTGTATAATTGAAATTAATGGGATTAAGCGGCAGAATTTGCAGTGTTTCCAATAGAAACTCAAGACCGAGCGTGTCCATTACAATTCTCCACTCAAACCAGGCATCTATACGAAAACCCTTTACACACAAAAAGTTAGCCTACCTACCGATCACACTTGCTGGACGTTAACCTACCAAATATACGCACATATACTTGCGTACAGGTATGGCTGGGCAGAGTTGCAAGATAGGTCAGGCCCTCAACCTCGTCGACCTTCCCCACGATGTCCTAACGGAGGTTGTCGCACGCGTGGCAGAGGATTCGATTGGAGCTCTGGCGTGCATGAAACTTACGTGAGTTTAGTTTCTGGTCGAGTAAATAATATATTTATGATTGTGGTTGAAGCCGCATGACATGGCGAAGAAGATATATTTAGTCGGCTTATAATTTTGCAGATGCAAGCACCTGGAACGTGTGGTGGGCGAATCTGAGGTATCGGCGGGCAGGTTTGCTTAATAGGATGCTACTCTTGTTATTGGATGAAAACTTTTTCCCTGTTCTGGCAGGCGAGAGCGGATTCCTTAATGAATGTTGCAAGAACGGGAATCCTTCTGAGAGTTATGCGACGCTTTGGTAATTGTAATGGACATTGGTTGATATTACGTGCAATAGTTTTGCTTCATCTGTAATACCGTTGCGCAGCACGAACAAAATTTCTTCTTACACTACAAATTTACAATGAAGGGCGATGTTAAAGGATGTTTGGATGAGTTGCAAAGGGCCACGGTAAGTACTTCCCTATTGGAACCATCCACTTATCTGAAGTGTTTGGCTTTAGCCTTCACCGGCGATAAAAGCCACCAAAAAGATGTTGTTTACCAGTTTCGTCTAGTAAAAGCTAAGTCTTGACCCGTGGATAACTTGCAATTCGAGGTTCTTGTACAATATCTTATCCGACATGAAGTGGCAACAGTTTCAATGGATGCTTACACCGAAGGTGCAACCAGTATGCCCGGATCGGAGTGCACACACCGTGAAACGATATGTCTATGGAGAGGCACAGAAGTTAGTGATGAATGCGTTGATTGCGACGGCGACATGGAGGTGGAGAAGATATATTCACAGTGTTTATCATTTCCCTGTTATTGTATTGTTCTATCTTATCTACTATGGTTGCATATATGAGTTTTATTTTATGAATATATTCCATGCATATTCGGTCTTTGTAGTTAATCCTTTGAATATGATCTTAGGGGAATCTTATTTAATTTCCACTGTTTTTTTGGCTTTATACAAACCATTCGTCTCTATTTTGTCCTGTCGTAATTAGAGCATTACTTAATTACATTCATCGTAATAGTATCTTAAGTTTCTTCCCCTTTTAAGTTTAATTGAATATACCGTATTACATCCAGCATAATAATAACAAAACGAGGGAAAAATTGGACTAATTACATTAACATACTTAAAATTTATGCTTTAAACACTACTTATATAATATGTATGTTTTACGGCAGATCCGTTGTGCATCGGCCACGCTTCATTCGATTTAAAAAAATATGAAGTGTTTATCCATGGAAGCACCAAAAAAAAACACGGTGTTCTTGTCATCAGCCCACTGACTAAGCAAATATATAAAGTAAACGGATATGGCCTTTAACATTAATCATATAAGTATTGGGTGCAGTTATCCAACAGCTGAAATTCATCATCAGTCCCTAGAAGTCAGCGGTCGCTTTGTTAAATACTTAGGCAAAAGACCATTTTTTTAAGGCATGCTATATAAGTGCATAATGAGCAACATTGAATATAACATCTTCAGCTGCCGGCGGCACAAAATCATCACCTACTAAAATAGCGTAATCCCTACTCATTCGGCGGTCGATGTGTTGTTCGTTCGTTCAATCCATTGAAGAAGTCGTTCAAATCCTTCTGCATCTTCATAATCTGCTGAATCTGAAGCTGTATCTGATCGTTGCATTCCATCCACTTCTTATTTTGATCAGCCAACCGATTGTTATGGAGATCCAAGTTCTGATTATACGCGGTAATCATAACAGTTTGTTCTGTTAACCGTTCATTTTGAGACTCCAACCCTTGGCTTACTTGTCGCTGAAACTCATCCCACTTAGAATTGCAGTCTCGCTGGAATGCCTTGAACTGTTCCGAAAATCGTGCATAACCCCCACAACTGCATGAATCCTCAACAGCATCACCTGGCATGGCTGTCTCTGGCACATGATCTGCAGCCGGTTGCTCATCCTCGTCTTCACCATGAGCGTAAGAGGACGAATCATCGTGATTCGTATTTAAATACCCGATGACACACTGTCGCTTCTCTTGTGATACCAGCAGACGAGGGGATGCGGCAAATGGAGCACCCTTGAGCTCGTTTAGATCGATCATCTTGAATTCCAGGGCATCACTGCTAGGATGCGGAAAATCCAGGTTTACCACCTTGAAATGAGCAGCAATTATAATTGCAATCTGAGGAAGTGCTGGGTGGCAGCGCTTTCGGCGCTGGATCGACTGCAGGGCATCAAGTAGAAAGGCCGAGGCACAAACTCTAACCTTTTTAACGGCACAGTGAAGAAGGTACAGCTCCGTTTTATTCACCTTGTTTGCTTGGTCATTCCCCGATATGCAGTATGCGAGGAACTTATGCAGAATACCAACAACTGGATCCTTAAGATACCCGTTAGGCATACCTCCGGAAGCCCAGTTTTGAAAGCCTGTCAACTCTAGCCACGCTTGCTTAGCATCAAATGTTACTGGTACCTCCCGGCTTCCATCCTTGTGGAAACCGAACAGAGCGACTAATAAAGCGTGCTTAACGATATAAGTGCCCCCCTTAAAACGGCATGTGAAAGAAAGTCCCTTACTGGCAACATCTAAAGTAGATAAAAATTCAACGCAAAGGTCGCGTGAAGCAGTGACCCTGAATTTTGCATAACGGTCCATCCCTAATATTCCTAACATATCTTCAAGTTTCTGTCTAACTCCTAGAGTTTCCATCAATCCCCAATCAATGCATCTCGGCGCAGTAATACACATACTATTCAACCGTACGTAGAGATCGCCCTCAATAGGATTGTATATGGGAAACGGAGCACCATACTTACTTCGAATGTCGACTTCCGATGCCTTCTCCGGCGAGAAATGATCTCCGGCCACCACATTCGGTCGCTTCGTTCTGGCCATTGGTTGAGCTTCGTTGGTCCGAGATTCGAGTCAATATTCGATGCAATATGGGTTTCTTCCCCAAAACCAAAATTAGGGTTTAAGCCCCAATTGAGTCGCTGGCAAATTTTCGTCGCTGTGAGTACTGTTGATATAGTGGGGGTGTGCGGTTTCGACTTCGAATATGGGGTTTTGGCTATCAAATTATGCCATATTTTGTAAGGGCACACTCGTCATTTCCTTACTTATAAGTCGGGTTGGCCCTATTTCTTCATTTTCCCGGGTCGGTTTACGGAGCAAGACCGTTCCGGCGTCGTTTTGACGAAAACCCTAAAAAAATATGATACATAAGCTGATCCAATCGACGGCCCCTTTTACCCACTTCGACCCCTCGACTCCACCGGCGGGAGCTTGACTGCGCAGCACACACATCGCCCCACTGTCGCCAACACTCACTCTGCACGGACGTTCCGACTAAAGCGGCCGGTAAATTTGTACATTTCATATACCAATTTGTACGTACCAGGTCTACTATTCGACTTAGGGTTTAGTAGAGAAGGGTTTAGGGTTAAAATTGCAATCTCAACCATGTTTAAGAAATTCCGCTTTTGGGCTTGGATTGCTGGTTTTGGCCGTGTAATTGTACGGCTTATATGGCCAAGAACTTGTCCAAGAATTGATAATTTCATTTTTTTGACCACCTTTCCACAATTGTGTACTTCTCTTCCAAAGCAGAAAAATGTGTGTTCCAAATTCGAATTACGCCGTTATTGAACCTGTAAAGGGTTTTCATTGTTGTTCGTAATGTATTTGTGGCAGAAATCTGTTTGTGGGTCGAGTTTATGTTTGTGTAATGCAAAATCTCTCGGATTTTGTAATGATTGCAATCTTGGCAAGCTAATTTTTTGTTCCTGCTGCAAATGTTTGTGGAATTTTTTTTCTTGTCTAAGAAAGCATGCACTGCCATGGTCATACATTAGTTGGTTTCTGCCTAGGCATGCAAGCAGCGGGAAACTCCAAGGACTTCCATTTCGCTGTCCTAGCTGGAGAACACCCACCCTCAACGATCGTAAGTTGTGTTTTTTATTTATTTATTTCCCTCTTGACTCTTCAAAAAAGAAGTCGTTTTGTTAAGCGTATACGCACTTTACTATAAAAATGATATAGATTTATATTCAACATTAGAATTTATGCCTTAATAGTCTATTGGTTGTATACGACTTTATAAAATTGATGTCTCGGCTACATGTGGGTATTCAGACGCTTCCGCGGGCATTATTCATGGGCCACCGTTGCATACGCGACGGTGACCTGTTGCATTTCGTATTGGATGGTTGTATTCATACTGTGTCATTCGAAACGAATGATATGGGCGACCGTCATGTCTCTCCTGGCGACTGGGAGAGGTTCGTAGACGATTCAGAACTCGGTGATTATTCTGGAGCTCTATTCCACCACGTTGGTGAAGGACTTTTCGATGTGACGCCTTTGGCTGGAATCGGGCACAATGCGCAAAACGCTTGGTTCCGCCACCACTATGTTGGGGCATCAAACCGGCCTGATCCCCATTACGGTACATTTCTGCATCTGTTAGTTAAGAGTGGCTCGCTGTTGTTGTCCTGTATATGCACCTACTTACACGATGTGCTTGTTGTTCAGCTGCGGAAGGGTTGTCGTTCAGGGCCATGATTACAAAGAACACGACGCGGCAATTGGTATTATTAAAATTCTACACATTCGGTGATTCCTGCTACGGTACAACAACTACTGATGCTTTGTACATTTGCTCATAGGGAATGACCAGGGCTTTTGCCAACGGCTGCAAGTTGAATGGCCACTCATACGTGTACCTCGTGCCGCGTGGTGGTCCGAAGATGCAGGTTTATCTGGAATTCCACGGTAGCGGTCTTACCCGTTTCGGGCGTGGCTGGAAGGCTGTGTACGACTTCCTTAATCTACGCGAAGGTGACGCTTGCACCTTTTGGCTCGTTGGCAGAGAGGTGTCCATAGACCCCAAGAACAATATCAACATCAACGTCTGCATGGAGCGCGGGATGGGCCCACGTGGCCGTTAAAATGGCCTAGCTAACGGTGTGTGCAGTTAAGTGTATGAACAGTCAAGTGTATTTTTGTTTGTTTTCTGTTGAATATTGTTGTGCCATTTCTGGATAAAGGGAATGAACCCCGCTCCTAATATTCCTGTTTTAGTATTTTTGGATGCATATGTAACATTTTAAGTTTGTAGTGGATTGGGCTATGGCTTAGTGAAGTGTGTTTTTTTTTGTTTTTTTTCTTGTTTAGTTTTTGGTTATGAATCGGCTTGTATCCTCTCAACTTTCGACTGCTTTGTAGCACTGTTTCTCCTAATGCGACACTTGAGGATGTAGTTCGACATTGGTTGTTACCGCACGTCGATCAAGAAACCGCGGTCCCTTTAGGATGATCGATCCCGACTTAGCACCGGCCTTGGGTCATTTGGTGATCGTCGGTGTGTAATAATGTTATTGGGTATAATTTTAGTAGATTGTGTATACGTTGATTATACTTTCGTGAAAATGGACATAATTTTTTTGTGTGTTTTTCCCCTGATTTCACGGTAACAAATCCAATATAACCATGTAAGGTCAATATACTCCCAATTATATAACAGTCAATGGCCCTCTTCCCGATTTATGTGTACTTTCCACGATATTAGCTGAAAAATGCCGTGTAGCCTTCTCGTGAAAGGTCATGTTTGAGTCAAAAAAGTCATAATTAGTGCAAAGTTAACGATTAATTCCAAAATGTATTGTAGTACGCGTTTCTCGGGTCTAGTAAGTCATGTTAACGTGCACTAACATAAATTATGTCAAAAAAATGCCGACATTAAGGATATCTGATGTACTTATGAAGTAAAGAGAGATTATCACTTATATGGGCTAACTATTAAGTTTACGTTTTGATCACGGACTACCTTATAAACAGGCCCGAACCTGACACAAGGCTCACTAGGCCCATGCCTTGGGCCCCAAAATTTTTGGGGGCCCATCAGGGAAAAAAAAAAAAAAATACTAGTATTCAAAGTTAATTAGTTTAACGTGGTTGGCCACGTAACGACATTTTTTAAAAATAGTAAATCACCCACGCGATGTGTGGGGATATTTTTTGGACATTTTGGTATTCTATCTTATATTGTTAACTGATAAAATGAAGATCAAATAATATGAAATAATATTTTTTGTCTTACTCTCTCATTATTAATTTATTACATTTGTTCATCCAAGTTAAGTGGATTCATGAAGTACTCAAAAAAGGCGATTCCTAATTACATAAAAAATTATAATGTAAACAACAATCAATCAATTATGTAGTTTTCCGAAAATTCATATTATTGCTCGAGTGCTTATAGTAAAGAGTTTGGCCAACAAAAGTCTTCTTATTAGCTGCTACGATGTTGATATTTTGCAACTCTCTAAAGATCGATACTCACAATAAGCACCCATTCCATGTGCCAATAAGTAATAAAAATAAAGTAATTATGAGATTAATTTGAACATGCTTGTGCCTCCTAGCTTGCTTGAATTCCAGCCTCCTCAACATACTAATACAACATTAACTAATCAAGAACAAAGAGATTGGTGGTGACAAAGCACCGAAATGGAAAAAGGAAGCTACATCACAAACCACAATAATTTTTATTTCTACAAATATCAATTATTTCGCTATAAGTATAATTTACAGATCCATCAACTACTTTAACTAAAATGAATATAAAGGAACAAATACACTTGAAATCCACAAAACAAGGTTATAAATAATGTTTGGCATGTCACATAAATGTACACATTTAATTAGTTATTAAAAAGAATTCTAACCTAAAACATTACTAATAGTGGCCGCTCGGTGGTGCTATTAATATATAGATATATGTAATATTTTTTTAAAGTAAATGATAAATATAATTTAGTACTTTTATATTATAATTAAAAAAAAATCACAAAAAAAACTTATTTTCTGTTTTGTTTTTTTTTTTTTGAAAAAAAAGGTAAAAAATTCTTCAAAATAGTTAAAATTATCGAATAATTAAAGGATTAGTTTTAAATTACGTAAAAATTACGAAGTATTGCTTTTTAAGTTTTTCATAACCTAAAAAATTAAGTGTACTTGGTACATTTTCTTATAAAATTTGCATAGAAGTAGAAGTTAAACTTCTTAAAGTGTGGGGGGAGACGAACACTTCCTATGAAAGTGGGTATTTATAACTATTCTACTCCGTATCATGTTTACAATCTTTACTCTGAACTAGCACCTACATGGATTTCTGTACTATAACCCGTTTAATAGAGACTCCTATAAAACATCCCATTAATGTGTCTCTCGTAACAGTTATTGTATTTACTTATCCTAGTACCTGGTTTTTTAAATGGGTGGTATTATATGGGCCGGACCCCTTTTATTGGGCAAAGGTTTATGGGCCGGGCCTAGAACGACGCCGTCTGGTAAAAACTCATACAAATTCGAGCGATTTGGCCCTTCCACCGTCTTCGCCGAAAAGGTTATCGATAAATTCGGAACGATTCTGGAATACAGGCTTCAAAATCTCATCGCATCGCGAGTCCTGGCGCCGAAATCTTGCAGGGAACCTGAATATCGAGGTCAGACTCTACCTTTTATTATCGATTTATGGTACTTTTCCGGCATTCAGTTCCAGTATTTAGAGTTTATGGTCTAGGGCTTAAAATTTGAGGGTGTTTCCTTGCCAAAATCACCTGTCACTTTCAACATTTAGGCTTAAGATGTAATGTACGCTGTCCTTCTACTTCTTATGGCAATAGTGAAACCGTGCAATAACAGCATCTGCTGCGAACAAACCCCTATAATATTAATTCGAAACAAGCCAAACGGTCAAGTTGCCATTCTTGTCTCTCCGTTAACATTGTACACGGACAACACGGAATCAGGATGATTTTATCATGCTTTTTTTTAGGAATATATTGTCATGTTTCATAATATGCATAGCCATGTTCTGACCTAAATTTCATGTTCATGTTTTAACCCCTCACTTTGATTATTTCCCAACAGATTAAGGTACTCTGTGTAGTCGCAGGGTTCCAAAGAAACTTTAATCCTTTGAACTCATCAGCTGCCAGTTGTCGTTATTCCCCGTCGTTAGCGAGACCTTATGGTCTCCATATTTCATCTGTGTTATCAAATGCTCATGTTTTTAACTCTTATATAAGGGGTTGTTTAGGGATTCTTGAATGTTAACGTATCATATAGATGCACTTGCAATTCCTGCTTTTATACTCTCCATCTTACAGTTGTTTCAGGCCGTCACACATTATGAATAGCGGCGACACTGAATTGCCTGTTATGAACTTGACTTATGTGCTGCACCTTAAAGCCCCCGTCTCGGATACAATTGTATGTATTTCGTGTGTTTGCTAACGGTTCTCGATATGTTTATCTGATTCAAAGAAACCTCAGTAAAATCGCGTGTGTCGTTTTCCCCTGTTTCATATAAGGTAGCTTGTATTCGTTTGGTGTTGCACGCAGGAGCTACCGTCGGAAGTTGCAGACTTGCTCCTCGTAGGGAACGGACCACACACCTTCAATTTTCAGCACGAGGGCCGCGTTTGTCAAGTGTTGGCTGAACGGAAAGAACGAGGGAGGTGTTTCTTAACTGATGGGTGGGAATTCTTCGCCTCGGACGTCTGCCATGCCCAGGCTAATACTTTGCTAGATTTACTCACCGCGGGGGGCTGACCTTTAGGGTTCTTCAGCTGCATGAATGCACATTCGACCCTGTGCCGAATTGTAATCTATTTTATGAGATGCGAAATCCGTTTGCGGACGCTAGTCCTTCCCTTGAGCCCCCAGAAGGTGATACCATTGTTTTTTTCACTTTTCATTGTATCTGCACGTCACCTTTGAGACACTCGTTTCCTATGTATGTTCAACATCTGCAATAATGAATTAACGATCCTCTGTATACGATGCAGTATCATTTAAGGTCAGATCAATTGATGCTAGCCACTTTGAGCGAGTTGTAAGTCTTCTGCTCCACATTCTCAGCCTGTTTTACAATACTTGTACCTGTAAGTGTCTATGAGCCTGACACTTAAATATGCATAGTACATGCCTCCTGCGTTCGTGGATGGAGCCGGCCTGTCTGATGTACACACGATGGCCATTGTCCCTCCCCCGCCGGATCCGCCGATTGAAGTTAAACTGATCCACGGCCTGAATCGCTCATACTGGGAGGGTGAGGCTTGGACGAAATTGTGTAGGAAGCAACATTTGGTAATCGGTGATCATCTAGGTTTCCTTTTCAGGCCGGCGCTTGCTTACAACGGTTTGAAGGTTGTCAAGGTTGCGCACATTCCGAGGCGATTAATTACTTGTTTGGTACGAAGATAGGGAATGCTGTGAACGTGTGAACGATTTTCTCTTCATGATTGGATTTATTAACTTTTGTGCGGTGAACTATTGCAGCCAAATACTTCACCTGTATGAACTATTGTGTTAACTTGAAAATTCTCTATTTGCTTTATCTCTCCTTTATGAGTCTCTTCTAACACCGGTACGGACAAACTGGTTTAACCAGGAACCGAGCCTGGTTAAACCGGAGCGAGTATGACGTTCTATCCGCCCAGTCCAATACATGAATACGTATTATTCTGCTAATTAGGGCCATAACTAGTAAAAAGCAATACTACAATCTTTCAAACAAAGACTGTATTATCCGTTCAAAGATTGCGAACGCCTTATCCAATCCAAAACATGCATAACATAATATAGGGTTACTACATACAACCCTAAAAAAATTGGATACCTTCGGCCAATTACACGACATTATACATGATTTAAACGTGTATACACGTTGTAATTATCCTATTAATCGTGTAAAGTCAACCAAAAAAAGTCAGAATTGAAATGGACGTTACACGGTCAAATGATATTTTTGACCGTGTATATACGTTTGGAACTACATTTTGACCGTGTATTATCAAAAAAAGTCAAAATTAAACAAAAGTCAATGCCATCTACACGAATGTTGACTATACACGATTTCAATTGAAATATACCGTGTACCCTTTCCGTGAGAAGTCAAAATTAAGCCTAAAAAGTCAAAATTAAGCAAAAATTCCTAAAATTCTCGTGTTTCATTTGATTTTCTCGTGTATCTCGAGTCTATTAAGTTTTGTAAACGTGTAATAACGTAAGTTACGTCATAATTAAGCCAAAAATCAATTGAATTGAAGGGTATGTTATGTAAGTATGAAGTATAGAGTGAGTGTCACTTATATAGTCTAACTACTAAGGTTACGTTTGATCTAGAACTAACTTACGAACTTAATGTTCTTACAAACTTGTAATTCACGTAACGTGATCGAATCATACGATTGCACAATGTATGAAAGTAACAGTGATTCCAACTCAAATAAGTCCCACGAATTGAAAAATCAAAAAAAAAAAATAATAAAAAAATAGGGGGTTCTTAAGTACACGACTTAGGGTACACGGTTGAGGTTCTTTAGTACACGGTTGAATTGCTCATTCAACCGTGTACCTAGCCGAAGGGTTATACAAAAATGGCCAAAAAAAAAACAATTTTTCCCCCATTTGATATTGTTCAATTCATCACTTGTAATGACCAAAATCAACATCGTTCGAACAAAATCAATTTCAAACAAATCTAATTAACAAGAAATGTCATTCGAATTCAACAATTTACAAAATCTAAATCAGATTTCAATATCAATCAATATTCGAAAAAAAAAATACATTTGTTCACCAGTCCCTCCAACCCCTCGAAATCATGAAAATTCGCTTCGCCATCTTCTTTCGATATCTTGCCATGACCATTTTCTCGTCGCCCTGGTATAGCTTAGTGGTCCCAAGGAGCAAGTCCAAATACATGCACGCATACACGCCACAACTCACGGAGTCTCCTTGAGTGAATTGATACTCCCGAGGGGCGAACTGGATGTCCATGAATCGTGTCCCTAAGTTGGGCACATCTGAGTTGACACGCGTGAAGTAAAATAGATTTGACTCCAAGAGGCGTGAGAAGAGGCGGGACAAGGGCAAGCATTGGATGATACGTGATTGCTTGAGTGCCGGGTTTTTATCACCCTCGTACAAGTAATAGTGCGAGTCGTACACCTCGATACACCAACAAGCAACGTTCACCCGACAGGTGATCCAATGGGAGGCGGAGACATGGCAAATGACGATAAACTAAAAAAAAAGCACACGATTTAGCAATACTAATAATTAAATTCGATATAATCAATATAGGATATTAAAAACTTACATATCGGCCGGTGATCCACGATTGGTACGTGTTAATCCCCTTCCAGCCGTTGATGAAATCGTCGGGGATCTCCCATTTCGTGTACTTCAACGACTCGTTTTCCAACCCCCATGTCGGGTCGTCTTGGTGAAACTTCAAGTACTCTTCTCGGAGTTGTGTCTTTTTTTATTTGAAATTGAAACATTGTTTTTATTAGTTTTTTTATCAAATTGAAATTGAAACAAATGAAAACGGAAAACGAGAAAAGGAACTTACGTAAAACGTAAGGGGCAGAACTATGTGGTGCTTGGCGGTAACTCCATTCAGAAGACGGTACCCTTGTTGGAGTCTATGTTGCCAGTAGACCGTGTACAGGTCTATCTCCTGTATTCATTTCAAAATAATCTTATTAGTACCCTAATTAGAACAAAGAACAAAATCAACTGTAAAAGTAACATAACGAAACATGTAATAAAATTACCTGGGCTTCGAGGCACTTCGTAATGTCCTCGATCGTGGAGAAGACCTTCTGTGTAAGGTAGAACCCGGTCCCGCTCATCTCCACGTGGGACTGTCCCGATTCCCTGAACCTCTGATAATGGGTGGAGGGTCGCTTTTTGGGACGCTCTACGACGTATGGAGATCGTAGAGCTTTTGCGGGGCGTGTCTCCCTCGTCGTCTCCCTCGTCGAGGCACGAGTGGCTTCCTCATCTGAGCTCGCTGCCATATGATCTATCTCGTCAACAAAATCACTCAAACCAGAGTGATGGGAGCCTTGGGAGGGGGCGCGGCTCACGGAGTGCCGTTCGTCCGACCGTCTCTGACTCTCGGCACGGTGTACGGTGTGAATATCATCAGCCATCGGGATATCCCTGAGCCCCCCAAGCGAGTGCTCACCGACGTGGACATCCCTGAGCCCCGCAAACGGCTGCTCACCTACACGGGACTGTCCCTCGTCCCCGGAGGAAGAACGGCTGCGGCTCGGACTCTTCCCCACGAACTTCTTCAGCTCCCCGGCAATAGCTCTAGCAAGGCGACCCAGAAATCCGGTCCCCGAGCGTTCCTGCTCCCATCGGGACACCAAACGGTCCCCGAAACGGTCCAAGAAGTCGTCACCGAGGGGACCGCTCTCGCACGGATCTCCGTGTGCGCAGCAGATCAAGCCGGAGGGCCGGGGATCAGCGTGCTCGCTCCGAGGCCTCTTTGAGGCCCATGATTCGGGCCTCCTCTCAGCCCTCGGCCTCGTCATCTCGATCCGACCGTCGGAATGAGCTCGCTCAGCTCGTGGAGCACGACGACGAGGGGCCACTGCCTGAGAAGCGTCCCTGCATTTGAGCTTCTCCACGGCCCTCGCCATATCGCGCTTCGCCTTCGACAACCTTTGCGCGGGCGGGACATTGGTTTGTTCGTGGCGCTTTGAGGGAACGTAGGCCACGCCTATCGGCTCGATGCTCTCGATACTTTGGAATCCAAGTTCGAGAACATCGTAATCATCCGCCTCCAGTGTCGGATGAACCTCGAGCTACAACGAAAAATAAAACAACAGGTGTTAGGAGTCAAATTTAATTTTTATTTTTATTTTTTAAATTTGACCCACAACACACGGCCTAGTACACGGCTGAAATTGCAATTCAGTCGTGTAGTACACGGTTGAAATTGCATTTCAACCGTGTAGGGTCAACAATTTTGACTTTAAAGTCAAAATTGGTGACCTTACACGACTGAAATTGTAATTCAGCCGTGTATAACACAGTTAAAATGCATTTCAACCGTGTACGGTCAACGATTTTGACTTTAAAGTCAAAATTGTTGACCTTAAACGGCTGTATTGCAATTTCAACCGTGTTTTACACGGCTGAATTACAATTTCAGTCGTGTAAGGTCAACAATTTTGACTTTAAAGTCAAAATTTTTTACTTACACGACTGAATTGGATTTTAAAAAAGGTTGACTTTTACTTTTAAAGCAAATTTACAGGAATCGAACGTGAAATAAAGTAAACAAGGTAAAAAACTACTAAATCAATTACCTCGGGATTATCGAAGAATCCCCTGAAGTTGCACGAAGAGGAGGACGTGGCCCATCTTCTGAGGCGGGGGGTCAGTGTCGGACGATCCCGAACCCCGCATGCTTGCCCCATTCGGGGGATTGCCTCGTAGGCCCAAATGTTCAGGGCCCAGACCGGCCCGTACAGGTGATAGGCGGGTCGCAAGCCCGTTATGAGGGCGGGGTCCCTCTTCATCACGCGCAGCTGGTAGAGCATGATCTGGAACGACCACGCTCCCCACGGAAATGCCCTCCACTGCTCCTCGAACTCCACCAGGTGCCATGCCCAGTCCTCGATCGTCGGGTTGTCGTGGCCGAGGAGCATGAGGTAGTACATGAGGAGGTTGGCCGCCTTCAGATACTGGTCGGCGTCTCCCAGTACACTCGTGTCGTCGTTGAAGTCCGCCTTCAACTTATTTATCTTAGGGGATTTGCCCCGTACTTCGTGTAGAGGAGGCTCCTTTGGGGAGGGTCGTGACGGCCTTTAGGGTTGAAAGGCGACTCCCCGAAAGCCAGGCCCGTCACGAGGGCGTACTCTTGGGCACGGAATCGTATCACCTGCCCACCTACGTGGAACCACCTCTCCATCTCGGGAATCGACTCATCCTCGAGCTCTCGGGCTAGAAGCTCGTGGAGGGCGTTGTTCGCGCTCCCGTTCCTCCGAATCTCGAGGAGGTATCCGAACGGGCCTTCCGTAAATCTATCGAGCAAGCGTGGGCCGCCTACTCGACGCAACACGGGGGGAATCGACCGAACCACGTCGTCCCGTATGTAGAGGTTTATTTGCCCTCTAAACCCTTGCATTCGGCCCCGCATCCATTGAAACCTAGGCTGCAAATCGAGAAGAAACAAAACGAATAAAATTTTTTTTTTTTGAAAATTCATGCATTTTATTCGGCCAAGTACACGACAGAAATGCAATTTCAATCGTGTACTACACGGTAATAATAAAATTTCAACCGTGCACAGTCAACGATGTTGACTTTTAAGTCAAAATCGTTGACTGTACACGGCTAATTGAATTATAAAGCGTGCAATTCACGCCTAAATTCAGCAAAAAATCGTGTAAAGTCAAAGACAAAATTCAATTTTAATCAATTAAAGTCAATATACACGATAAATTACACAATTTTGTCGTTGTTACACACGATCAAAAGTCAAAATTGATTTTCACCGTGTACAGTGAACAATTTCAAAAGTCAAAATTGTTGACTTTACACGGTTGATTTACATTTTTAATCGTGTATTACACGATTCAATCTCCGATTTTACCGTGTACATATGAACGCACTCCAAAATTGCCGGAAAAAAAAAATGCGATTTAAACCATAACACAAATCACATTCGATTCAACCCATAACATGCTACATTCTTATTATTAGGGAAGTGCACGAACTGTAACATGCTACGTGCTTCTTTAAATTGAACGCAATTCGATAAGGAAAACAACATACTGGCGGTGGGGGGTCGGGGTAAAACCGAGGCTCCGCCTGCTGCTCCGCCTGCGCCATCTGCTGTTGCGGCGGCTGTTGCTGCCGTCGACGGGAGCCACCCCGTCGGCGTTGAGGGGTTTCATTGGAGGGCCCGGCTTCATCTTGGTTTGTCATCGGAGACGGCGATGGCAAATTTTTTTCCCGCTTTATTTCGGGGGTAAAAATTAGGGCAATACACGCCGACCTAATTTTTCAAGCCGTGACACACGGTTGAGAGAGGGAGAGAGCGTGAAAGATAAATGGAGAGAGGAATGTGGGCCTACCAGAATGCTACACCCCCTTGCTGCCTAGCTACAACACCCCCTAAGCATCTACAATGGTTGGGCTCTTAGCTGTTTGTGAAAAGATAGAGCCCAACCATTTTTTGTTTGTGGAGCCCAATCTATCCTTCAAGAGCCCAGACTCCAGAGTGCAATTAATTAGTGTTGTCCCTTTCATTATTTCAGTTTCTTTTATTCTCTAATCAAGCTAATCTCATTTACTAGATGGATGAACATATCTCGAAATAAAAGCTAACAGTTTTTTATTGTGCAGCGAATTCAAATTATATTTAATATCTATGTCTATAAATATATAATAGCACTGTCGAGTTGTATATAGAAGGGTTTAGTTCATTAATTAAAAGTACTTATATGCATTTGTTTCATAAAAAATTTAAGTTTTTAACTTTTAATTAGATAGTGATTTATTAATTTTATATATGAATTAGGTACATAGTGATTTAAATATATGTATATATTCAAATATTTAGACGAATTAACTTGTTGAAACGGTGGAGTAAAACATAATACGATTACAACAGTGGGAAAAAAAAATTGTGCAAAATACAGTACCGAAAATAGAATTGTACATGTAGGAACTAAGAATAAATAAATTATCACAACTGTAAAAGACCGGAGGGAGTATATACTAATAATATGTATATTAATTTATATTAAAAGTTAAAAATAATAATATTATAATACATCGTAAGTGCATTTAATACAAATAAATTTGATGTTACAAGAACATAAATCATGGCATATATTTTAATTGCTTTCTATTAATATTAATTTTGTACTTACATAATGTAAAAAGGAACGCTCCCATACAACGCTCACTAAGGTGCTAGAGTCAGTGCTAGAGTTTTGTTTTTATTTTTTAAGTAGTTTATGGTGTATATGTCAACCTTTTTTATTCATTAATACTCCCTCCGGTCTTTTACAGTTGAGTCGAAACTTTTCGACACGGGAATTAAGAAGAGTTGTTTAGCACTTTAAGTATGTTTGGTAATTGAGAAGAGAATGAGATTATGTTTATAATTGAGAAGAGTTGTTTTAATTAATATAAAAAATGTTTTTTATTAATTAATATTTTTTTTTGTTTTTCAGTTTATTTTAAATTCATCGTGGTCGGAATGTGTGGAACTCATGTCGGTGACGGCGCCGGCGACGGGAACGGTTAAAAAATTCCGATTTGGGGGAGGGTAAAATTCGATTACACGACTGTGAAATTTCTGCTGTAATTTTCGTGAGGGAGGGAGAGGTCGAGGTCGATGGAGAGGGAGAGTGGAGGGTGGGGTAGTTAGGAATATTCAATTTTGGATTTATGTCGTGTGGGGCCCACGACATAAATTCAGATTTTGTTTTTTTGTATAACACTTTTGTTTTATTAAAAAAGTTGGAGGGTATTTTTGACATTTCAAGGCCAAATGGGGTATAGAAGTTATACTTCTTATAATGTGGGTATATAAGTATTAGTTTTTATAAAAGTGGGTATTTTTAACTATTATCTCTTAAAAATAACCAAAACTACTAAATGTATATCTTATATAACCACAACTTTAAAATCATAAGTTTTATAACCATTTTTCATTGAATGTACTATTTTACCCTTAATGAAATGGACCCCACATTTAATTTAAAATATATATATTATATGTATAATTCTCTCTCTCCTCTCTCTCTCTCTATCTCTCAATTATTTCATCCGTATAGCTACACGTATTAAGATCAAAATTCGTGTAGCAATTTATAACCATTTTTTTCACATGCAAGTCTAATAGAATCAGATTTTTTTCACTTCAAAGTAGTGTGAAAATTCAATTTTTTTTTTTTTGGAAACTTTGAGGTGCAAGTCGTGTGGAAAATCAAAGTTGTTTTCGCTTCATATCAAGGTAATTTTTCATTACGCATATTTGTTATTAATATTATGCATAAAAAATGTGAAATTTTCATGTATGTTCTTAGATACACGGTTGAATTTTAATACCAACCGTGTACTATATGGTTGGAATTAATAGTCAACCGTGTAGTATTGAAAGCCCAATTTTTTATGAATTTTCTGGCACTACACGGTTAGATTTCAATACCAACCGTGTACTACACGGTTGGTATTAAAATCCAACCGTGTAGCGACAGAAAATTCATAGTTGTATTATCCCTTTGATGCGTTTTTTAATATTTTTTTTTTACGAAATTTTTATTTTACAAGATACTATGATAGTTGTATTATCCCTCAACAGAACATTCCTCACAAATTTATTCTATAATATACTTCATGGAGGAGCGTAGAAATACGCGCCAGGCATTGACAAAAAGAAATGTTACGTCTTTGCCGGGATGGAGGTAGTAATAAACCAGCCCTGACCCACCAGAAAGTCGATCTATCTGGAGATTCTTACAATATGGTCGAATTGCTTGGGCCGCGGTTTCCCGTTGGGCCTGCTTATACTGTTCCTAATTCTTGGCCTGATGCATGGGCCGCCTATCAACACATTTCCAAGTACAGTCAAATGGTTATCATTTTAATAGTAAATAAATTAATAACCCCTTTAAAATAATAAAATCTTCCGTTCCCGCCTCCGGCCTTTGTAATAAATAATCCGTCTCGATAAGATTACATTAAAATATTAACTTTTTATGACATCCCTCTATAAATATTAGTTCCCATTCAAACTCTAAATTAATAAGTCATATTTATTACATTTATGAATATTATGGGGGTGGTGCCTACATACATTGATAAATATTAATTCCCATTAAATCTTCTGTTCCCGCCTCTGGCCTTTGAGTGTCATGATTTATTTTTATCTATATACTGCGATGTATATATATGTTTCACTCATCGAGCATGCATATATTTGATTGATTCTAGTAGCTATTTTAGGGCAATGAATTAGTGTAAACATCTATATCTAATTAATCTTAACGACACGATGCATGCGTCAAACACAAACATTTTATTGAACGCATATAATGAATTGAACCCGCGTATATAGATATATGTAATTAGTTATGGATATTTTGTCTATAGATTATATAATCAATGAACATGTATGAATATGTAATAAATGTACTTAATTTAAAAAGTGTCGGTCTTAATTAATAAAATTTATAATTAAGAAATATATTACTATCTCCCTAAATTAATACACTCTCATTTCCCCGAGGTTTTTAAATTTTATATGAAACTTGTTATTTATGATTTTCTTGCTTCACAAGTTGCCCACCACGGCACGCATTGCAGATATAATATCACATGCACTGATAAGCTATGAGGTGACAATGCATAGTTCCTTTATATGAAAAAGCCGATGTATTATATGAAAAAGCTGATGTATATTGTCCCTTCCTCATCGGAATTACGATACTATCCTCTCCAATCATCTACAAATCTACAATTCACGATGTACAGTGGGCTGCATGTTTCAATATATATTTGTTCATGCGACGCATAATGTCAATTATAAATCTCCCGCCATGTTTTTTAGTTTAATGACTTATAATTTGGAAAATCTGCTAATTATATGTACATACAAGCATAGTGTGGAAATAAATAACCCTTCAAATGAAATTCTCTAACTTATTTTCCGATCAATAGTCTCAATAGTAATATGTTGGTCGGAAATTAGATAATTGCTTTTCCTTTCACTGGGGACCTTATCAGATCGTTATCGACTATTGTTGAATATAGAAGCATTATGAGTACAATTCTTACTCTCTTGCAATTGTAGGGTTCTTTTGTATGGGCAACGAAACCTGCTTTCCGATGAGAATAGAAAAATATTTGTCGGAATGCCGATAAATATATTAACATGTTTATCGAAATCCGCGCGTGCCGATCTGACAAGGCTCGTTTGTAACAGTTGTGCATGCACTATTGCACGCATCGATACGTTGCACCCCTTCGACCCTCTAACCACATAAATCGTATCGACGTGCATTCGAAGCGGGCTTCGGCCCTATATATAATACGACCTCTCGTAGATCTGTTTTCATCACCCTGCAGCCCCTGCTTCCGTGCAACAACTCCAAGTTCCCCTTCCTTGCCAACTTCTCCAAAATAATCAAATCCCTCTGTTTACGATGAATATTCCACCGCAGAACCTTATCCTCTACACCAATCGGTGCTGGCGGCCACCTGTTGATGCGCTTATCTTGGATATTGCTCTGGAACACTTTGCCGGACGTACTCCGCTTCCCCACGCTATGCTCGACGATGAGGTGCTGCGTAAGGTCTGTAGAGACCTTGAGAACTCTTTCGGCCGTGCCTACACACGTGAATTGATTGTAGGCCGGTTTCAATTTCTACGCGACCGATTTGTTGCCTTCCAAACGTTGGTCGAAACTCGAAGCGTGCATTGGATTATGCGGGATAACAGCATAATTGTCGATGACTACACCTTTCAGGCAATCGTACAGGTTTGATCCTATCGTCTTGTATTCTCGTAATAGTTCATTCAATTTATTATGCCCGCTTGTGTATGTCTGTAGAGGAATGGTCTTTCGCAAGCCTACTACAGACAAGGAGACCCGGATATTGTGAAGCTACGTCTCCTATTTGAGACGGATGAGTTGAAGCTAACCCCTTATCACGTTGTCCCCTTCGTCGCTCCCGGCCCCGACGGATGTAGCGAAAGCCCCCTATCACTTTCGGAAGATGAGTCTGATTATGAAACCGATCACGACTTGGATACGTGGTCTTCAGACGATGGATCGTCAGCGGGTGGGAAGGACTAATTATGCTTTACTTCTTCGGCTTGCTTTATGGTTTAGGGTTTACCTCGATGTATGATGTCACTTATAGTATATGCTATTTCTTTGTTGGTTCACAAATCTTTCCACTACTGAAACAACCATCTCTCCTTAAAAATTTCTAGTTTTCCTAACAAAACATAGATAACACCATCATAACCATAAAGCTAGGAAAACGAGACTTTGGTTTACACCTTATAATTCGTATATTACATTATCTAATTGTATATTAGTGGATGATGTTGAGTTTCGGTGAAAGAGAAAAAAAATCGTAACAACATAAATATAGGATATAGGGATACCACATCCTTTTATGTATACCGTCAATGCGGATTCGGAAAACGTAGGGTTTAGTTTTATAATAAACCCTAATTAGTCAAAGAAACTAATAAAATATATGATTAATACATAGCTTTCATCATTCTTCGTTTACAAATAAACAGACAAGAATAGGATGAAACTTGGAATTTAATTAAATATTCACTTGATTGATCTCACCAATGAAAGATCACAAAACAAATCCATAATTTCAGGGGAGGGGGAATCCTACATATTTTACCTAAACATATCATTACACAATTTCAGGGGATGGGGAATCCTACATATTTTATTTTTATTACGTGGCGCTTCCTATCATCTCATTTCCTATTTATATAAAAATTCAATTTATTTACACTTTGTCTATAATTCATTTTTCCTAATTTAACCTTTATTAAGTATTAATGATACCTTTACTTTTGGAAATCATTTTCGGATCAGTAAAAATGGAATGAAAAAAAAAAAGACGCTTCGCAATAGTTTGTTTCATATATTTTCTCCCTCACCGAAGACTTAACACTACATATTCACTCATATACAATCATATACTATAAGTCTATAGTATACGAATTCAAAGGTGAAGAGCGACGCAATATTTCGTAGCTTTTTGCTTAAGATGGTGTTTATTAGGTTTCAACAAATGTTCTTTTAAAAGACATATGTTTTTTTCGGTGGTGGCAAGATTTATAAAGGGTTTTCAATGGATCAAAATAGAGAGTAAAATCTTTTAGAGAAGTCAACTTAAATCATTTTCTTATTCGGAATAATAGGAAAAAAAAACAAGGAATAATGCAAGTGAACAGTGAAAAAACACATACAAATTCAAAAAAATTAAACAAATGGAGTAGTCAATAAATTTGGCTACCAAAATAATTTAAACACTACTAATCTTAACCCCGACCAAACGCACGGTATTTAGATAGTTATCTATGACAAATATAAAAGACGTATAACATTTAATTTGGTACAATTTTTGATAAATGAAAATGAAGAAAATGACCCACCAGTATACGTACGTTGGCAACTACATATGTGATTGTGAATGATTCTTCAATCGTACAAACTCTATCAAATTTTTTCTTCTCAAAATTATTACTCATTTGAATTTAGCATATGCATGGAAGGGGGAGCGAGACCATTTACCTCTTAAGTGCATCAAGAATAATTTAACACATCTACTACCTCCATCCCAACATATTAGTCCATGTTGGGATGGGCACACATACCAATTTTTTACTGTAGAAAGTCTAAAAGCAGAAAATTAAGGCAAAATTAAGATAAGTTGTTACTGTAGCAAAATCACTGTAGCGGGGTTTACTATTCACGCATGTAACTGTTCATATTAAAAAACTAATAAAAAAATCGAAATTTTTCAATTTTGGAGCCAAGTTACAAGGAAACTGAAAAAAATTCAAAGTTTCCACAAAAACTTACAATCACACACTATATACACCACATTTACTACTCTAAAAGAGTCATTTACTCCCATCTGCTCTCCATCTGCTCTCCCTTTCTCTCTGCTCATAACTTCTTCCACCATAGAATCTCTGCAAAAAAGCTGGAGACATAAAGGCAGTTAGGATGGGGGTAAGTGCAGATATTCCTGACAGCTTGAGGAGGGAAATTGTTCACTTTCTGTTATCCAAGTGCAAAGAAGAAGGGAGGCCAGCTTATGCATCAATTTTCAATGTCCCTGAATATGTAGTGAGAGACAGCATTGATCATCTAATAGGGGAAGATGCAGAATAGAGGAAGATGCAGATGAATAGAGGTTTTTTTTTGAAGATACAAGAATGCAGATCATTTTTTGTGCAGTTAGAAGAATGCAGTAGCATTTTTTTTGTCAATTTGCAAGTTCTAAATGCAAGTACTACCTTTTGTATGACTGAAACAAATGCATATTAACACAATGTTAATATTATTATGTTTTTGCCATCATTTGGCCAATATTTGCCATCAGATTAGACTAATTTAATTTGTTCAAATGCAAAATGGACCCTCACTGAACACAGCAAAAAAAACAGATCATTGGACCCTCACTATATCATTGGACCCTCACTATATCATTGGACCCTCAGTGCACACAAACAGAATAAACACACATAGGTGAGCATAATTCATCATAGCATTAACTTCCCCATCGTCCCACAATATCCACTGCAGCAGAATAACAAAGAACTAAGTCAGTTCATTTCATCAGATTACAAAAGAGCACAGAAGCCACATTGATTAAGCATACGAATATAATTAGATCACACAATTACATGAAGGAATACACAAAACAGAGGAGCAGGATTCATTCACCCAATCACCACAGAAGGTAAAACATAGGTTATCAATCTAGGTTAGGACAGAATTCACCGATTCAACCTCCCTCCTGACCCGATTCCCCTTTAAAGACAGCCGGCCGGCTTCATCCCCTTTTCAGGTCGAAGGAACCGGAAACGCCTGCCGGCCGGCTTCATCTTTAAAGGGGATTGGGGTGGAAGGAACCGGGGAAGCGGCGGCGGACTCCCGGCATCTCTTCGTCTTCAACAGCGTGTTGAGCCTCCTCTGCAGCCGCGGTCAACCGCCTAAGCCGAGCCTCCTCCGCCCTCGCCCGGGCCGCCACAGAACTAGCCTGAGCAGCCCGAGCAGCAGTTGCAGGTAGGATGACGCGGCGGCGGCAACGGCGCCGTTGCAGATATGAGGAGCTCTGCTCTCGGGGATGGCGGCGCCGGCAAGTCCGGTGCAGATACAGGCTCCGGACTACTGTCCGATTCCGACGCCAGCTTCGCCCCCCGCCGGCGGTGGGGATTAGGGTTTCGACGCCTCATTTTTTGTCGAGGGTAGAAGGAATGAGAGATCCGAGGCTGTGAGGGTGCAGATCTAACGAGATCCAGTGCCGCGGAGGGCGGCGGCGGAGCGGATGAAGAATTAGGGTTTGGGGGTGGTCGGGAGATGCCGGGTCCGGCGCCAGCTTCGCCCCCCGAGACACGCTGTGAGGCCCAGCGTTCGGCCGGAGGTGAAGAGGAGTCCGATGCTTCATTTTTTGGGAGGAAGAAGACGGGGGGAGGCGAGTTTGAGGGAGGGACGACTAGTTCGAGGGAGAGCTGGAGAGGAAATGAGGGGTTGTAGGGTTGTGAATGGGCACAAAATGAGGGTGAGAAGGGGTATTAGGGTTTGGGGTTTAGGGTTGGGCTGGTGTTAGGGTAATTGGGCTGTTAAGCCCTAATTTCATTTTGGGCCGGATTAGTTGTAATTGGACCCTGATTTTCTTGTTAATCACTTACCTGAAATGGAAACTGGACTAATAGATGGGATGTCCCGATTAGGAAACATGGACTAATATAACGGGATGGAGGTAGTACAAAAGTATCGTGACTTTTGAAAATTGAATTGTTCAATTTTTATTTTAAACAAATTAATGTTGCAAATTAAATGAGTGATAAATAAATTAATTGTTCTTATTTTTAAAAGTTTATAACCAACAAAAATATTAAAGAAAGTAATGAAAATTCTAATCATATTTTGGCCCGTGCGTCGCACGGGTGGAAATAACTATTAATACCCTACAAGTTTAAACAACCTACAAATGACAAATATACAGAATGTTTAGAACGACTTATATTACTAATGGGAGGGAGTACTAATGTAGGTCACGAACAGATACATAATGAAATACGATCTACGCATATCTAGAGGGCCTCTTTCGCTTCCGTTCAGGGCGTCCCGACTTTGCCTCGTGAACTTGAATTCCTAGTTCATTGCCGGTGGTGTCGCCACTGCCCATCCCTACTTGCGTACTCCGACCCTCGCTCGATCCACTTGTACCACTCATCAGCATATTCGGGTCTACATTAGAATGTATGAAGACGTAAACACAAAAGAGGAGTTCAAGGTAAAAATAAATTATGTTTTGCTCCATCGGATAGACGATAAAATTAATGAAAGGATTTGACGGCGCTAAAAGAAGGTAAGTCATCCATGTCCATATCTTTGCCTTTAATTACAAAATTTTTATTCTAACAGTAATTAAAAGCAAAGATATGGACATGGATGCGATACCTTCTTTTAGCGCCGTAAAAGCTACAACGGCGGCGTTTTTCTCAGCTTGTTTCTTCGTGGTCGCGGCTTCGCCGATAAAGTTCATCCCAGCTACCTCGACGGTGCAAGTGAACATGGGAACGTGAGGGGGACCCGATTGCACGGTGGTGTAAATCGGGAGACTAAACCCAGCCCTCTGAGCAGTCTCCTGAAGAAGGTTCTTTGAAGCTCCAGTGTCGTCCTACATACACAACAGAACACATTCAACCACACATGAATATATACACAACAGTATATAATGGACACTGAAACGGCGGAAAATGTGTGTGTGCGGACGCGTACCAGGGCAGTAAAGGGGCGACGGGAGCAGAGAGAGCGCATGGCGGCCTCGGCAGCATCGTACTGAGCATCACGGAGAGTGGAGGAGTAGTGAGGGCTGTCGAAGATCTCACCGTTGACGGTGACTGATGCTTTGAATCGGGGGCTGTGGGCAGGGCCGTGTACAACGTGCGAGTACGCCGGCGGGTTGAACCCGCGACGTCGAGCCAACTCGTGCAACTCATTCTTCAACATAACGTGGAAAGCTTAGTAGTAATATGAAAACGGGTATGGCGGAAAAAGGAAATGGTGCTATAGCTTAAAAAGTAAAACGCATTTATTAAATAGTGCTATTATTTTGTGACATTGCATGTCAAGTCATTGCATGTCTAGTCAAATCACCAAAGCCCACTTGTAATGGAAATGTCAGCAAAATCCCGAGATGGATTACGTTTATCCCTCCATTATTCATTTACTGACATTGTTTTCTGGACACATGTGTTTTTTATTTTAAAATAGCATTCAAATGTTAAAATAACATTTTATAGATGTACGAAGTGTTAACGTGTTAAAGTGAGTGTATGCTCTACGTCCAAAAAACGGGAGCTGTCAATACATGGAGGACGCCCTACTATAACAATAATGTCACAAGATGGAGTACGGAGGGAGTAGTAAGCACTACTCAACTGATGACATAACATACTACTCCGTATTAATGAATAAAAAAGGTTGACATATACACCATAAACTACTTAAAAAATAAAAACAAAACTCTAGCACTGACTCTAGCACCTTAGTGAGCGTTGTATGGGAGCGTTCCTTTTTACATTATGTAAGTACAAAATTAATATTAATAGAAAGCAATTAAAATATATGCCATGATTTATGTTCTTGTAACATCAAATTTATTTGTATTAAATGCACTTACGATGTATTATAATATTATTATTTTAAACTTTTAATAGAAATTAATATACATATTATTAGTATATACTCCCTCCGGTCTTTTACAGTTGTGATAATTTATTTATTCTTAGTTCCTACATGTACAATTCTATTTTCGGTACTGTATTTTGCACAATTTTTTTTCCCACTGTTGTAATCGTATTATGTTTTACTCCACCGTTTCAACAAGTTAATTCGTCTAAATATTTGAATATATACATATATTTAATCACTATGTACCTAATTCATATATAAAATTAATAAATCACTATCTAATTAAAAGTTAAAACCTTAAATTTTTTTATGAAATAAATGCATATAAGTAATTTTAATTAATGAACTAAACCCTTCTATATACAACTCGACAGTGCTATTATATATTTATAGATATAGATATTAAATATAATTTGAATTCGCTGCACAATAAAAAACTGTTAGCTTTTATTTTGAGATATGTTCATCCATCTAGTAAATGAGATTAGCTTGATTAGAGAATAAAAGAAACTGAAATAATGAAAGGGACAACACTAATTAATTGCACTCTGGAGTCTGGGCTCTTGAAGGATAGATTGGGCTCCACAAACAAAAAATGGTTGGGCTCTATCTTTTGCCAAACAGATAAGAGCCCAACCATTGTAGATGCTTAGGGGGTGTTGTAGCTAGGCAGCAAGGGGGTGTAGCATTCTGGTAGGCCCACATTCCTCTCTCCATTATCTTTCACGCTCTCTCCCTCTCTCAACCGTGTGTCACGGCTTGAAAAATTAGGTCGGCGTGTACTGCCCTAATTTTTACCCCCGAAATAAAGCGGGAAAAAAATTTGCCATCGCCGTCTCCGATGACAAACCAAGATGAAGCCGGGCCCTCCAATGAAACCCCTCAACGCCGACGGGGTGGCTCCCGTCGACGGCAGCAACAGCCGCTGCAACAGCAGATGGCGCAGGCGGAGCAGCAGGCGGAGCCTCGGGTTTACCCCGACCCCCCACCGCCAGTATGTTGTTTTCCTTATCGAATTGCGTTCAATTTAAAGCAGCACGTAGCATGTTACAGTTCGTGCACTTCCCTAATAATAAGAATGTAGCATGTTATGGGTTGAATCGAATGTGATTTGTGTTATGGTTTAAATCGCATTTTTTTTTTCCGGCAATTTTGGAGTGCGTTCATATGTACACGGTAAAATCGGAGATTGAATCGTGTAATACACGATAAAAAATGTAAATCAACCGTGTAAAGTCAACAATTTTGACTTTTGAAATTGTTCACTGTACACGGTGAAAATCAATTTTGACTTTTGATCATGTGTAACAACGACAAAATTGTGTAATTTATCGTGTATATTGACTTTAATTGATTAAAATTGAATTTTGTCTTTGACTTTACACGATTTTTTGCTGAATTTAGGCGTGAATTGCACGCTTTATAATTCAATTAGCCGTGTACAGTCAACGATTTTGACTTAAAAGTCAACATCGTTGACTGTGCACGGTTGAAATTGTATTAGTACCGTGTAATACACGACTGAAATTGCATTTCAGTCGTGTACTTGGCCGAATAAAATGCATGAAATTTTCAAATTTTTTTTTTTTGATTCGTTTTGTTTCTTCTCGATTTGCAGCCTAGGTTTCAATGGATGCGGGGCCGAATGCAAGGGTTTAGAGGGCAAATAAACCTCTACATACGGGACGACGTGGTTCGGTCGATTCCCCGCGTGTTGCGTCGAGTAGCCGGCCAACGCTTGCTCGATAGATTTACGGAAGGGCCGTTCGGATACCTCCTCGAGATTCGGAGGAGCGGGAGCGCGAACAACGCCCTCCACGAGCTTCTAGCCCGAGAGCTCGAGGATGAATCGATCCCCGAGATGGAGAGGTGGTTCCACGTAGGTGGGCAGGTGATACGGTTCCGTGCCCAAGAGTACGCCCTCGTGACGGGCCTGGCTTTCGGGGAGTCGCCTTTCAACCCTAAAGGCCGTCACGACCCTCCCCAAAGGAGCCTCCTCTACACGAAGTACGGGGGCAAATCCCCTAAGATAAATAAGTTGAAGGCGGACTTCAACGACGACACGAGAGTACTGGGAGACGCCGACCAGTATCTGAAGGCGGCCAACCTCCTCATGTACTACCTCATGCTACTCGGCCACGACAACCCGACGATCGAGGACTTTGCATGGCACCTGGTGGAGTTCGAGGAGCAGTGGAGGGCATTTCCGTGGGGAGCGTGGTCGTTCCAGATCATGCTCTACCAGCTGCGCGTGATGAAGAGGGACCCCGCCCTCATAACGGGCGTGCGACCCGCCTATCACCTGTACGGGCCGGTCTGGGCCCTGAACATTTGGGCCTACGAGGCGATCCCCCGAATGGGCCAAGCATGCGGGGTTCGGGATCGTCCGACACTGACCCCCCGCCTCAGAAGATGGGCCACGACCTCCTCTTCGTGCAACTTCAGGGGATTCTTCGATAATCCCGAGGTAATTGATTTAGTAATTTTTTACCTTGTTTAATTTATTTCACGTTCGATTTCTGTAAATTTGCTTTAAAAGTCAAAGTCAACTATGTATAAAATCCAATTCAGTCGTGTAAGGGCAACAATTTTGACCTTAAAGTCAAAATTGTTGACCTTACACGACTGTATTGCAATTTCAACCGTGTAGTACACGGCTGACATTGCAATACAGTCGTGTAAGGTGTTGACTTACACGACTGAATTGCAATATCAGCCGTGTACTACACCGTTGAAATTACAATACAGTCGTGTAAGGTCAACAATGTTGACTTTACACGTCAAAATTGTTGCCCTTACACGACTAAGTTGTAATTTCAGCCGTGTAACACACGGTTGAAATTGCAATACAGCCGTGTAAGGTCAATAATTCTGACTTTAAAGTCAAAATTGTTGACCTTACACGACTGAATTGGATTTTAAAAAGGTTCTACACGGCTGAATTACAATTGCAGTCGTGTACTATGCCGTTTGTTTTGATTGAAAATTTAAATTTGACTCCTAACACCTCTTGTTTTATTTTGTCGTTGTAGCTCGAGGTTCATCCGACACTGGAGGCGGATGATTACGATGTTCTCGAACTTGGATTCCAAAGTCTCGACAGCATCGAGCCGATCGGCGTGGCCTACGTTCCCTCCAAGCGCCACGAACAAACCAATCTCCCGCCCGAGAGAAGGGAGTCGAAGGCGAAGCGCGACATGGCGAGGGCCCTGGAGAAGCTCAAGTGCAAGGGCAAGGGCGCTTCTGAGGCAGTGGCCCCTCGTCGTCGTGCTCCACGAGCGGAGCGAGCTCACTCCGACGGCGGGGTCGAGATGCCGAGGCCGAGGGTTGAGAGGAGGCCCGAAACATGGGCGTCGAAGAGGCCTCGGACCGAGCGCGCTGAACCCCGGCCCTCCGCCTTGATCTGTTGCGCACACGGAGATCCGTGCGAGCGCGGTCCCCTCGGTGACGACTTCTTGGACCGATTCGGGGACCGTCTGGTGTCCCGATGGGAGCAGGATCGCTCAGGGACCGGATTTCTAGGCCAATTGGCGAGGGCTATCGCCGGGGAGCTGAAGAAGTTCGTATCCAAGAGTCCGAGCCGCAGCCGTTCTTCCTCCGGGGGCGAGGGACAGTCCCGTGACGGTGAGCAGTCGTTTGCGGGGCTCAGGGATGTCCCAGTCGAGCCGGCAGAGGATTATGGCCTCGTAGGCCATGGCGAGTCTCCGATGCGCTCTGAGGGGATGCACTTTGCGGGCCGCGGCTCGGCTACTCACGTCTCAGACCGTCCCGAGTCTTCGAGACACTCTGAGGGACAGCTTGACAGGCCGCACTCCGTAGACGTGGTCGATCTGGAAGAGTCAGAAGGACGGTTGAGTGCCTTTGCTGATGAATTAGAGCAAATGCGGGGTTCCTCTGAGGACGAGGTATCCCGAGTGCCAAGTACTTCTACTCACCCCGCTCCGGGAGGTCAGACTCGGGCGTCTTCGAGGGAGATACGCCCCTCAGCATCTGTCCGATCACCGTACGTAGTGGAGCAGCCACGTACCTCCAAGTATGAGAGGTGGAAAGCCTCAGGATCTCCCTACGTGACCGTGTACGGGACAGAATTCCACCTGACCCGAGAGCTCTTCGGCAAGATCGAGGACATCACCAAAGACTTCGATGCCGCGGTAATTTTAGTAGATTTGTAATATGATTTTTAGTTTCTCGTAGTGATTTTGTTCAAATCAGCATACTAATTCGGTGATTTTGAAATTTTTTACAGGTGATTGACCTCTACACTGTGTACTGGGTTAATAGACTTCGACTCGGGCGTCAACTGGCCAACGGAGTTACGTACGAGAACACCATACTTTTGCCTCTGGAGTTTTACGTAAGTTATTTCAATTATTGATTTTTTTTTTGTTGTTATGTATTCCTAAATGTTTAATTTCTACTTTTAGGTAAAACTTTTGGCGCAGTACAAGAAATTTCACAAGCCCCATGATACTACAATGGGTTTGACAAACCTTACGCTGAAGTACACGAAGTGGAAGGTTCCCCAGGAATTCCTCGCCGCTATGGACGGCCATAACACGTACCGCCCTTGGAAAACCGGCCATTACGTAAGTAACTTAACTCGTATTTAAATGGTTCTTAATTAATTGTGTATTAATTTAATTTGAATTGTGCTTAATTAATTGTTTTTTTTTTTTTTTTTTTTGGGCTTAGTTTGTCGTTGTTTGTCATGTCTCCTCCGACCACTGGGTCGTGTGCCGGATTAACGTTCCAATGTGGAGGGTTGAGGTGTACGACTCGTTGTATTGGAAGTACGAGAACAACATAGACCCACCTCTAAAAAAGCAACGCATCGTCCAACTATTGCCATTGACCCGACTCTTCACAAGGATTTTGGCGAAGAAGCCCGAGTATTACACGAGGGTGAACCCGGGACTTCATAACTACGGCACGCAATTCATGACACTCGCATTCATGGGCATCCCGCAACAATTTTGCCAAATCGACGAGGTGAGTTGTGGTGTCTACTCGTGCATGTATTTGGACAGGATACTTGGGAGAATGAGGGAGTACAGGGGCGACACGACAGAGGTATTGGTCCAAGCCCGAGCCAAGATAGCACAGAGGATTTTCAAATTGTCAAAGTCCTCGTAGTGTTTTGTTGTAATGAATTTGAATATTATTTATTTTCTGTTAATTAAACCGTGATTGATTTTAATTTGAATGTTTTTAAGTTTAAAATTGTTTGATGAATTCGTATTGTTGTAGTAATGGTTAATGTTTTGTTAGTGGTTTATGTAAATTTGTTTTCATTAACTTGAATTTGTTAAAATGTATCAAATAATTGAAAAATAGGTGGGGAGTAACCTATTTTGGCCAACTTTCCACAAACCCTTCGGCATACTACACGGTTAAATTAGCAATTCAACCGTGTACTCAAGAACCCCAACCGTGTAACCTAAGTCGTGTACTTAAGAACCCCCGTTTTTTTTTGTTTTTTTTTTTTTTGATTTTTCGATTCGTGGGACTCAATTGAGTTGGAATCACTGCTACTTTCGTACATTGTGCAATCTTATGATTCGATCACGTTACGTGAATTACACGTTTGAAAGAACATTACGTTAGTAAGGTAGTTCTAGATCAAACGTAACCTCAGTAGTTAGACTCTATAAGTGACACTTACTCTATACTTCATACTTACATAACATATCCTTCAATTCAATTGATTTTGGCTTAATTATGACATAACTAACGTGATTACACGTTTACAACACTTAGTAGTCTCGAGATACACGAGAAAATCAAATGGAATACGAGAATTAAGCAAATTTTAGCTTAATTTTGACTTTTTTGGCTTAATTTTGACTTCTCACGAAAAGGATACACGCTTGTTTGACTTTTTAATCGTGTACAGTCAACATGCGTGTAGAGGGCATTGACTTTTATTTAATTTTGACTATGTTGACGTTTCACGGTTGAGTTAGATTTTCAACCGTGTATACACGATTGAAAAGATCATTCATTCGTGTAAAGTCAATGGCATAATTTTGACTTTTAATTTTGACTTTATACGATTAAATCAATTTTCGGGCCCAATTAACCGTGTAAAGATCATTCATTCGTGTAAAGATCATTCATTCGTGTAAAGTCAATGGCTTAATTTAACCGTGTATACACGGCCAAATGTACCAAAATGTCGTGTAAAGTCAACAATTCTGACTTTCAACCGTTTACTTTGTTGACTTTACACGACAAATATGGTGATTTTACCGTGTACACACGGTTGATTTCAACTTTCAACCGTGTACTTAAGAACACAAAAATTTTCTTCTTTTTTTCCCGCATATTATAAATAATAGATAGAGAAAATAGAATATTACCTTGGTATTTGTCTCAAAAAAAACGCCTTGAATAGTATCCAAATTGTCCAGAAATTCGAGAAACCCTTCGAATATTCCCTGTCAACAATTTTTTCAAATTTAGTGTTGTGATGAAATGAATTATGTCTATGCTATTGCTATTGTTTTCTAACTTTTTCTGATTTTTCAATTAATGTTATGCTAACAACATCTACTTTTAATCAATTTCACAGATTTGGTTGTTAAAAGTAAATAAATGCAATTTCCTATTTTTAAAAGAAATGCACGCCAATCTCCAATTTTAGGTGGTCGTGTATGTGTACAACAAAAATTGAGATTGAGAGTGAATTCGTGTACAACAAAAATTGAGATTTAATTTTATGGTGGGGCCCACGTTTGATTTATATATTTAGTTGATTTTTGGTTTTATTAGACAAGTGGGCCCAAATAGTAAGGGTATTTAAGACATTTCAATTGAAAATGGGTATAGAAGTAGTACTTCATATAATGTGGGTATAGAAGTTATAATTTTTATAAAAATGGGTATTTTTAAACTTGACCCAAAAAATAATCTTTTTTTTTTTTTTCGGAAAATATAAATAATAAATACAGAAAATCGAATATTACCTTGGTATTTGGCTAGAAAACACGTCTTGAATCGATTCCAAAATTTCCAGAAATTAGAGAATGCCTACAAATATTCTAGAAGTTATCGCTTTTATAAAAGTGGGTATTTGTAAAGTTGGCCCCTTTATTAGAGAAGTGTCACAAAAACTGTTAAGTACTTGGACGGGGTTTAACAACATGTGAGTGTAACTGGATTCGAACACGGGAGGGTCAGCTCTATGGACGGCCGGGTCGTAGTTCCGTGTTTTTTCCCGGGTCGGGTCGGCCCGTAAACCAAACCGGGCCGTGCGGAAAAGGATTTTACCCTTGATTTACAGGACACAACAACTTAATCCCTCTCGCCGCTGCTCCGCTCAAACCGAAACGCCGCCTCGCACCCATTCTGCAGTTGCTTGAAACGGACCTCTGACTGGATGCGGGTCGATCCAGCGTATAGATTAAGCCTCTGACAGGTAAAGTTATGCGATGCATATCAAACCGCTGCACGGCTCCTTTATGTGACGCATCTCTCTAGGGTTCATGAGTTGTGGCGTTCATTTAGACTTTGCCTCCATTATATTATTGAATTGGAAGGATTATCACTATTTGTAGACAGCAGAACGCTATTTAAGGAATTGTCTTGGTGGTGGCCACGAACTTGACCAATTTAGTGTTTTTGATATTTTGCCCCAAATTTTTGCCTGTCTGTACATTTTGGGCAAAGCATCATCTTTTTTGTCCTTACTTACCCAAGTCCCCTTGCAGTTGAGCCGAAGCGGTTTTCACTGGCTGGAATTAACCCTGAATCAGGTATGTATACAATCATTCAATGCTTGGTGACAACGAAAATTGCATTGTGTATGTAATGTGTGGCCTCGAATATATGCGACCTCTGCTTTGTTATGGTGTAGGGAGTAAGTTAACCTGGTAAGAAACCCTAACAATGGTGTCGTGCCATATGTTATTCTATGATTGTAACCGTTATCTTCGAGGAAATGTAAGGGTCCAAGGAACATACAGAGCTTCGGCAGCCATATGTACTTGCATAGCTTACAAATTAGGAGAAGTAAACATAAAATGGGAAATGTGTTGTAATACCTTTTAGTTTGAATGCTCACGGCTTGTTGTCTACGTGGTATAGATGAAAGGCTCGAGATCGTGCGTCGGTGATGAATTCGCTGTCATCATAGGGCCATCACAACCATCATCAATCGTAATTCAATCTTTCGTTTTCTCCACAATGCATTGCCCATTATGCGAATATAGTAATATGAATTACTGCTAATTGGCGATTGGAATTTGTCGATACATGTAGCGCATACCAACGACGTATTTCACTGGACCTGATGGCATACGCAACGGACGTCCACTATACTTTTGGGTGGACAATGAGGGACGCAAAGTAGGAATTGAGACGGATGCTTTGGGAGAGCGTTACATATCAGAACGTGGCTGGTTGAAGATTGCGCAAGGTGTAGACCTTGAACCATATTCTGCTGCGGTGTTCCAGTATCTGGGCAGCGAACTCTTTGAAGTAACCTTTGTAAGACGCGTAGAAGAGACGCCGCAGCACGCATGGCTTCACAACTATGGAGACTTTGTGGACGACGGATCAGACACGCTGCCATTCCCGGATACGAACGAACCTGGTACATGCACTCATTCGCTACTTGAGAGTGTCTACACTCTAGAGTTCGTCTACGTATACATGTTGCAGATTAATTATTATTTAATTTATTAACAGCCGTTGAAGAGATAGCATTCGACGTTACAGTTAAATCGTGGATGAAGCGGCAAATGGTATGCATGTAAATATTTTGTGTACCGATCTTCAGTTGCGATAAAGCTTGTATAACGGATTACGTGGTTAAATTGTCATTTTAAGGGAGTACCAAGCGGCTTCGTCGAAGCATGTGGGCTACAGGTCCACGACGTCGTCACCCTCGTGCTCCCAAACGGCTCAAGCACGAAGGCGAATCTGGTAAAAAACAAGAACGGCCTCGTCCGTATCGGGAAAGGGTGGAAGGACGTGTACACTGATCTTCGCTTAAGCGATGGCGATACTTGTACCTTTGCACTTGCTGACGGCAGTGACTTGACATTGAATTGCATACGAATCAACGTCACACCTAAGGACGTCGCCGGCGCTTAAGGTAAGTGGCACGTACAGCGTGTAGCTCATGGGATCGAAAGGTTATTTTGTTAATGCGCAATATACATGGGAGACGTATATATAGGTGATCTTGGATATGTGAATGGAACGTGCTTCGATGACTACATTTAATCGCTGCATATATTAAGCAGTGCTTGATTTTTTTGCGTTTGTATCTATCTTTAGCAGACAGTAAAGAATTAAAAGCTTTCGTGGGACGGACGTAGTAGGGCGAGTTTTCCTTTGTAGAAGAAAAGATTTATTATTGGAGATTAGGTATTTCGGGTTGTTGTGTTTTTATCAGCAGCTGCATATGATATACATTTCCTGTTATAAGGGTGTTTATCGGTTACTATGGCTGATAAGTGTAGTCAATGTAGTAGTGCGAAGGACTAAACGTGTTCTTCGATGTTATGTAGTGTTGTCATGTGTGGTTGCTGATAAGTGCATTGGGGGTCATATTTCCGATACAGTGTGTCGTTGGGCGGGGGCTATTAGTACGTAGATAGTTGCCTTATGTTTGAGTTTTTCTCACAATAAATTGCGGCGTGAAGGGTAGCATTGTACGTTACATTGCATCTTAGTTAAACTGCATTCCATACGATATCAAAACTTACAATTACCGGGACGCCCGTGCTTTAACCGCTGTCGGATGAGCTGTCACAAGAGCCGTCCGCACTCAACGAACACTTCATGAAATGTGCATGCAAAATCTCGGGAAAATCACATTCTTCCCAGGGATCGACTACGCTGTTGGCCATGTCAAAGATCCGCATGAGGTTTGCATACCGTGGCTCTCCCTTTTCTATATAGGCTGCGGACAGGGGCTTTTGCTAAAAATTAGCAACGTCACCCCGCAACCATAACAGTAAGAACCAGCAATTACATTTATATGGTACATTAGCGCTGGACAATACAAAAAAACACTTATAAGATGAATGTGGACTCACCGCTATGAGGAGTTCCCAGTTTTCATCAGATGTAGCAAAACCCAGTGTATGTGGAATTAGATTCAGCCACGAGTGCTGGCGTAACCAAGTGAACGTCCTGTATCGATCTTCCAAGAAGCATAGCTTTTGTATGTAGAAATGCTCACCGCGGGGCATCGGAGACTCGTCGCTCCAATACCCGTGAATCTGACGTACAAATCGCTCCCATACATCATGAGTAAGACCCGTACTTAGGCGGCGTGTATTGAGCAGGTAGCTCTTAATTTCTTCGATGAAGCTATCTTCTGCCCGGCAACTCCATTCTGCCGAATAAAACATCTCTTCTTGCGAACGGTGCGGTGGAGGAGGCATTGTAGTATCAAAACAGGGAAAAAAATTTGCTATTGTATTGTGCGTGTCTGGTAGACATTCGCGTGTGTAGTATATTTTATAAGCAAGAAAGAGAGATTCCACCAATACTCCCAAACAAACAGTATAGTCCAAAACTTAGTCACATGCATCTTGAGTCTGCATCAACACATGATAGTACTGTGTATCCATGATTCGATCAGATTAGGCACAATGTCATAAGTTGTTGTTTTGTGGTTGTATGCATATTATGTGTATAAAACAGACGCCAGCTGTAACGTTAGGAATCACTAGCCGGGAATTTTTGTGCATTGATAGGGCCCAAATAAATCAATATTCGGGCCCAATCAATTAAATTCGTATTGACACCGTGTTGATGGCATTAGCCTATATGTGAATGAAATTTTGGAGGTAAAATTAAAATAAGATCAGTGTATATAGGTGTATTACATCTGTATAATCGGAGCCCTTGTATATGCAGCGGTCGCTGATTTACAGCAACGCATCAGCATACATAGGAAAAATTTAATCAGCGACCGCTTTTAGTAAGCGACCGCTGGAGATAATACAGACACATTGTGTAGCCGCTGAGCTACAGCGGCCGCTGTGAGTTATATGGCTGCTGTTACACATGCTATGTTTTATTTATGAAGCTGTTGCAGCTTAATCGTGTGAATTGGCCCCATTACGATGCCTGGTAGCAGGGAATCATTACACAAACTTGAATGAAAAGCATACACATTGAACGACTAAACAGCACAACATTAACGGAAGCGTGAGTACAACGGGATGCCACACTTGACGGGCGGACTACAAATACTGAATAAGGGTGGGAAAAGCAACATCGACGATTACGATTACGAGGTATAACGGAAAAACAGCGTAACATATGCCAACACACAGCCGCTGAGATCGTATCATGGGGTGCCATTGCCAGCGGCTCCCACACCGAAGACCGCTTCCATCATTTCAAATTCCGGTTCACCCTTGCCGTAGTAAGCTTCAGCAAGCGGTTCATCCTGCATCATGGGTACTGATGGAGATAAGACATATGTAGATAGGGATAAAAAAACAAACAAACAACACCACCCAACCTGCCCATGCCACAAAGCTGAACAGTAATACCTCAATTATGGAAACCCATGCTTCTTGCCGAGCGAATACCATGTTCTTCTCCGAATTGTAGTTCGTAGATGGATGCTCTTTCAACCACTTGAATGTTTCATACCTCTTCTTCAGGAAACGGAATCGTTCGCCGATGTCTTCCCATCCAAGTTCCAACCTATAATCATCGTTCAGCTTGTGAATGGCCTTACGCAGTCCACCGGACGGAAAGACTGGTAACCCCTGAGGGTAGTTTGTGTTCCTTTCAAGTAGTAGGACATACAGGAAATCTCGATCGACCTGCTTAGTCCAGGTCTTGCCGTAGAGGTATAGTTTTTTTTGGGGGGAGGGGGGGTACTCCAAAGTCATAGCATTAGCTAATAGCTAATCGATATGGTCGTTTCTGATATTAATGGGATCGAGTGCTCCATCTGTAGGCGATGGAAGGGGATATTTATACAGAAGAAATCAGCAGGTGTTGTATTAGCTGGTGCTTCGTAATATGTATATGTATATATATATATGTGGCATTATATCTACTATATAATATAAGTTAAAGTGTTAGGGGAGCCACGTAGCGAGTAGAATTCATGCATATGCAACCAAGTTAATAAAAAATGGCCGAAGAATAGTTCGAATAATTAAGCAGTCTGTATAACTGGAAAGCAGAATCGATTACATATATGCATGCATGTTTATTGTTTGAGAGTCTCAGTGTATAGTGATTAGCCATGTCAATGGGGTAGGCATGCATGCGTGATGCACGCTATTCTATGAATATGAATAAAGTGATACGGATGATTAAAGTAAATTAGCAGGATGCATAGCTGAAATATAGATGGTAAGGCATCCAGTACGGCTGCATGTATGCTACAGTTATGGGCGCGCGTGAAATATAATACGTTTAAATGAATACAGTTATAACTTATACGGGCGAGGGGTTTTAAACGAATAATATCGAAGTGAATACTAGCAAATGGACTCGTAATTATTCACTTCGATTCTAGTATTTTGGGGTACGCGTTCAAAATATAAGTATAGTTTTGTATGCCGTGTATTCGGATATAGTAATAATTTTGCGAATAGTTTGGCTCCCAACTACATAAAATTGTTTTTTTTTTTCCCTAACTGGTGCCTGCACCCGTGCGATCCAGGACAAATCAACCTGCTACAAATAATATCGCGCATACAAATTATCCTGCTTTTTTCTCAGTTCAAAGTATAGACCAATACGTTTGATTGAGGTTTTCTGATATTATTTTATACTGGCTGTCTAACAAATTTAATATTAACCCATTTCCGTATAAGGTAACAATTACGAAAATTTGTGATTTAGATAGTAAGTGTATAGTTGCAATTACTTAAGATTTGTCTGTTTACAAAAATAATCAGTATTCCATTATTATAAATAGCCGTACCCATAGTTCGATAGAAAAAAAAAGTAAAAAAATAATAAACCGAATAGCTAAGGAAAAATAAAAGGGTAGAATTAAGCAGGTAACAGGCTGGTCTAAAATATGCCCAGTAAAACATTTTCAACCCAAGCACATATTTTAATAAATAAATGGCCCAAATAAATGTGATCCATGACTGTTACTAAGGGCAAGTAAAAGGGTAGAATTAAGCTGAAGGGCAAATGCGTCATTTTCATCCGAGGCGGGTCATGTAATGGGTCCGGTCAATGGGCCGAATATTTGATACGACACCGTATTAGACATACAAAATAGAGTCCGTTTTCCCCTAAATGAGTTCACCGTCGATTTCAATTGCAATTCTGACCGACCGACGCTCCAGGGAATCACGGGTCCGCACAGGCAACACACGGCGGAGCCGCCATCTTTTTGCAGAAGTCACAGTGTCTGCGCTGAAGGGGAAGGTAACCTTTCCGCTTGTAATAAACAGAGCTTATATTTTTTTGAAAAGTAGATTATATTAACTAGGGTTTAGAGATCTGAAACGGCTGGATAACTTCTAGGGAAATCGTCATAATGTATGCTTGTTTACGCGTGGTGTTTATGATAGTTTCAAATGTTGAATACAGAATTTCGCTGTAAGGTTTCATTGTCCGGTTTACATTATGGAAAGCGGCGACGGAGAATTGCCTAAGACAGTGATGTTTGTTCTGCATCTCAAGACAGACGTCCCGAAAAAAATGGTAAATAATAAATGTTTTTTTTTTTAGTTACAAGTCCAGCGGAGTCCAAAAATCAGCAAAATCTATATATTGCATTACCTCTCGTATTGCTTGGATGTGTACTGGTGTTCGAATATTGTTAAACGCAGGAGCTACCGTCGCCATTTCCGGGCTTGTTCAAAGGGTGCGAACCGTACGTCTTCCGATTCCAGTACAACGGCCGGGATTGTCCTGTTCTGGCTGAACGAACAGCGGAGGGGAAATATGTCCTAAAATCTGGGTGGGAATTGTTCGCTTCAGTCGTATGTGATGCTCATCAGAACACGATGCTAATTTTCTCTCACCTCGGGGGACTTAAATTCAATGTTCGTAAGCTGGATAGGGACTCGGAATGCAGTGCAGCATCGAATTATACTGTGTTCACTACGCCCCGTGGTGTAGTACGGCAGGTGTTATCGTATGGTGGTCAATCAAGAAGGGTTATAGACCTATCGGCCGATGGTAAATTTTAATTACGCAATCCGTTTTGAAATTGCGTGTCTTATCCCATTATTAGGGGCAGCTAAAATTATTTTAAGCGGTTTAACGAGTTTCGTAACAGCTGACTCGGATGCAGTTCTTGAAGGTGATGATAACGCAAACGAATCCGATCCTATAAATGGTAAGGATCTTTAGCACTGTAAATGTAATGGGGGTGGTGCCTACACACATTTGGTAGTATGAGGTTTTGATTCACAGTAATGTCTCGTACCGTATGATGACTGTGTATATGTTGATTTCTATTATGTTGTCTGAATGGAAAATAACAAGTTGGAGACCAAGCTGCTGAGGAGGAACTGAGCGAACCCATTGATACAATCTCTTTTACATTGACCTTGAATCGCTGCCACTTTGACCGCGTTGTAAGTGATTCTACATAATATATCAATTTAGTTTTTAATTGCTCACTTGACTAGTGGAGATCTGACAATACATCTTTGGTGTAGGATATACCATCATCGTTCGTGGAGGAAGCAGGACTCAGGAGGCATAACATGCTAGTCCTCAGTCCTCCAAGGCCCAACCTGCTGATGGAAGTCAAGCTGTTCCACAGCGGAAGCCATTCGTGTTGGAGGGGTCACGAGTGGACACATTTTTGTAGAAAGAACAAACTGTTGATCGGCGACATGATACGCTTCAGACTGAAAGTGGAATTTGGATATAGTGACATTCCAATAGTCGGGGTTGCATACATTCCGCAGAGAGACAGCAGCCGCCGACCCTTCTGATATGTAGTATGCTGGAAAACAGGGAACTCACTTTTGTTATTTTAGAGACCTTATGATTTTGCTCTGAACAGTCTACTCTTTCCCGTTTGCACATGGATGGAGATTGTATTTGTGCCGTTGGACAGCCTGAAGTATTAGAATCCCGGTATTCAACTGGTGTTGTTCAGAACGCATCAAATCATTTGCTAAACCATAGAATCCAACGAAGGCTTTGTTACCAAAGCAAAAAAAATTAAAACTTATAGGACACAACAAAGTACCTCTTCTAAATTCACACATTTGTTGGATTCGGGTGCAGGGTTGGCGACCAGTTTCAGTATTCTGAATGTAAATGAATGTTTGTAATTCGTAATTAAAAAATGGCAACTATTACAGGACAATAGGACATACGTATTGAATGTGAGACAGAGCAGATGCATAGTAATTAGTTACTAAACTATATATTGATCTTGTTCGATCGTAACCAACACTTAACTCGACCAGCTACATCCTTGGCAATTGCATTGAAAACACACCCGTCGCCCGACTCTCTGTCCATATTGTAGCAAACCAAATCTCCAAAGCTAGCTACCCAGCTAGGGCCGTGTATGCAAATGAAGCATTGATCGCCGTGGAGGCAAGCTGGCAAAGCAGCGGAATCTTCTACCAATGGGGTTTTTCTAGCACGCTTGACGCCAGACGAACCGCGGTGAGTAGTGGCGATGCCTTTTACGATAGTACACCCATTGTCTGTGCGATCAGGCCCATCAGTCCGGGGGATATGCTTATACTTATGAGCATAGCGTGTAGATGCAATGTAACGAACAGACAGAGAGTTTGACGCGATAGCGGACTGGTAATAAGATGACGTCACTTCACTGGCTTCAGGAGCCAGAGAGTAATTGCACTTCAACTGCGCATAGTATAGATCAGCAGAGGAAAAGCAATCAAATTAAAATGAACAAGCAACATCTTGCATTTTGACACAACATGCCTACTCCTAGGCTGGAATAAGTAGACAATAATAGCTGGTCCAGAATAACATTCCATTAAAGCTTATTACCTGAAAGGCCTCAAACAGATCTCCGTAATCGCATGCAGTCTTGGTAGTTATCCACCTTCTCAACCGCGGCATTAAGGTATCTGAAGTTCGTTTACCGCAGAGTCGACCAAGTTCTGGAACGGCCTCAAACGCCCATATGTTAAATGCCCAAACAGGCCCGAAGAAAGTATAGCACTTTTGGCCATTAAGTAAGTGTTTAGATTCCTTAGGTAACGCCGCTATCTGGTGACATAGTATTTGGAAGGAATAAGAGCCCCAAGGGAATCGAGACCATGCAACTTCGTCTTCTACTAGGGCCCATACCCAATCTTCAATCCAAGGGTTGTCCCTACAGACCAGAATCAGATAATAAACAAGCAAGTTTGCTGCCTTGAAGTATTCATCGGAGGTGCTGAAATGGCCATTTTTGAAATCACACCGTAGAGTGCTAACTTTAATTCGAACCCCGTTATACTTTGTACGCAACAGGCTGGAATCAGGAACTAGATGTTTCCGGTTGGGGTTGAAGTCAGCATCGCCAAACATCAAACCACTCACGAGTGCGTAATCTGCAGCTGCTAAACGGACGGTGTTGGCCCCCCCAATATGAAAAAGTTTCTCGTACCTGTTAATACTTGGGTGAGTGATCTCACGAGACAATAACTCGTGGATTGCATTGTTAGCTGGTGCATGCCTCTGAAGAAATAGTAGGTGGCCAAATGGACCTTCCATGAACCGACGCAGGGTGTGATCCCCACCGTACCCGATGAGAGTTTCGTACACTTCTAAGATAATGGAAGTCCGGACGTAATGTTTAATTTCACAAGCAGAGCCTATTAGATCAGGCCTGATCCATGAATAATTCGGCTGTACAGGACAAGATATCATGTATTTGATGAGATGGAAAATACGCTAAAATAACAGTTGTACAATTGTACAGTGGCGGGTCTAGTAAGGGTGGTCTAGGGGCTTAAGCCCCTACCCAAATATTTTTTATTTTATATTTTTTTTTACTACAAATTAGAGGGAAAATGATGAAATTGTGTTCCAGCCCCTATGGTTTTGATGTTGTGGAAGAAGAGAATAGTTAAGGGTGAATGATGAGAAGGGGCTGAGAGTAAAGACAATCGTGTATTCGACTGATATAATTTTTTTTAAGCCAGTATAGCCCCTATTGTCATATTTTTTCTGCATCCGCCACTGAGTCATACACATCCAATGTTAGAGTGGCATCACCGCAACGGAATTAGTCACATATGTATGCCCGTTCCCCTAACAGCATTATTGGTGTGGAACTTTTATCAAACACATAGGGCGCAACATATAGAAATTTTGATATTCACTCAGAGATCGGAATCGTAGTTGCCCAGCATCGTAATTATAATGGAAATCTTTTACAACATAGTAATATAAGCATATCTACTCAGCGCGATTGAAAACTACCCACGCATCGAGAATCGAACTTGAATTTAAGGCATTTGGACGAATAACAGGTTACCTCAAGCGGCGCCAGCGACGACGATCCAGTGTCTGCGCCGGCCTCTGCACTGATATTCATGTTATCTCCGGTGAACTTAGCAAATATTTGTTAACAAATATAACGGATTACAGAGAGGAACGGAAGGATGGGGACGAGGGGATATGAGTGTAGTGAGTATAAGCTTCGCCCCTTAGGTCCCGGTCAATTATACAAATGTGTATTTGAATACGTATTTCAAAATATAAAATACGTCGACACGTGTCCAGTTTTTATCGGAAAGCCCAAAAATATTGTTTAAACATCGGACCGGATTCAAAACGATTTCCAGTTTAATTCATTATCGTCACAGACCATCGGCGACGATTAAAACTCCCGAGGTCTTCCCTTACCGCCAAAGTTCAAAACCACCCCTTTTGCCTTGAAGAAGGAGAGCTTTCGTCGTTCCACGGCGCGCGTAAGAGGGAGCGTGAGATACCTAAGTGAAATCGCTCCGGCAGTCTTGTTTTGAAGCTTCGTGTTCTCTGTTTGCCTCGTTCGTTGCTCTCCGACAAAATGCCGAGGCCTAAGGGAAGTGGACAAGGTGAGAATGTATTGCTCATGCGTAGCATTTGATTGATAATCCTCTTTAACAGATGTGGATTCCAGTGTTCTTCATCTCGCGTAGGATAGGAAATTGGCTTAGGGCACACCGTCGCCAGGATGAAAGGAATTTTTTTGGGATTACGGTCCCCCTCGTAATTGTATTTGTTAAGGTTTATGTGTGGCTGCTCAATTTGCTAGTTGGTGGATTATCGCACTCTGATTTGGAGAATTAGGGTTTATAATGATGAATTTGGGTATTAGGGTTTCTGCTATAAATTCAATTGGGAAATTAGGGTTTCCGAGCCCAAATTGAATCGGGGATTTATGGTTTCTCAAAGTGAATGTAATTGCATGTTTGTGATCCAAATTTGATATTGAAATTGGGATTTAGGGCTTGTTTACCCAATTTTAATAGGGTAATTAGTGTTTATGATTATAGTCATATCTGGAGTTTTATGTTGGTTAATATAGCCGTTCATCGCCGTTTTTTTCAGGCTTTCTGGTCTCTAAAAGGCATCACATTCATTGGGTTCGATTTGTGAGGAAAAGCGTATCAGATGTGCATTTGGCAGATTTGATGGATTCTCCGTTTGGCCATATATTCCAGTTTGAAGGAGACAATTACCTATTTCAAGGACAGGTATATCTTGTAATGTGCAAACATCTTAGGAGCAGTTCCTTGGAAAAGAAGACCTTAGAGTACGAGATAGGTGACTTTTCTGTGGAATTTGGGCCAGCAGATTTCGCCCTTATGACTGGGTTGAAGATCGGGGGTTGTAATGAAACCCCAACCAGTTCGAGGTTTGTATCTGAGGTGTTCGAGGATGTAGATCCCAAAGATATAGATTTAAAAAAGATTCAGTCTAGGTTATCGGAAGAATCTGTGTGAGATAATTCCTCCCAAGTCTGTTTAAAACTAGCTTATCTTTATCTAGTTGTGGGGGTGATTATTATGGATGGTAGATTGGATAGCAGGGTTCCCATTGGCTACCTCCATCTACTGGATCACCTAGAGCAATTCAAACAGTTTCCGTGGGGGCGAATAGCATACGAGGTTATTGTTGCTAGAACCCATGCAGCAAGGAAGCACATCGTTGAGAACAGTAGCTCAAATACATGTGAGGCTCCGGGGTTTGTCTTTGCCTTGCAAGCTTGGTTGTACGAAGTATACCCCGAGGTGACCCGTTTCTGTGCCAAGAAGGTGGAGAACCAAGATATAGTATCTCCCTGTCGGATGTTGCGGTGGAGTCCTAGCAAGCGGGCAAACCACGACAATATAGCGCCGTTTTTCTCTGCCGGGTGTGTATACAGGCCGGTAAGACCCTTTAAATTATTCATTCTGTGCAGAGCTATAATTTTTACAACTCAACCTAATCAAATGCAAATTACAGGCTGATATTGAGTTGAGCGAGGCCGAGGTACAAATGCTTGAGGCTCTCGGTGTTTCAAGGGACATGAAGACTGCTAAAGCTTGCAGGATAGTTAGGGGTCAGAGAGAGAAGAAGAGAAAGGCTTCTGAGGAGTTGCCTGTGCCCCGATCGTCCCCGCGCTCAAAGGTTGACATTCACACCCAAGAGGATGCGGAAGGGTCGAAAAGGGCAAACCCCATGGATGAAGTGAAGGTACATACATACTTCACACTCACATGAAATGCATATATACGCTGGATAATCTGTCGGTATGTTAACTTCATGTCTATTGTTACTTCGTTTGGTGCAGCAATTAATTCTGAAAGGATTTTCTGAACTGAGGACGTATGTGGAGGCAATGAACGACCGGCTGGTGCATAGGCTCGATGCTTTGGAAGAGAGAGTTAAAGAGCTGCAGCCAGTAAAAGATTGTGGAAAAAAAGGCAGCCATGTTGCACGGGCGGGTGAAAACTCATCTCAAAAGCAGTCTGCATATGGCCATAGAAATTCAGGGTGCGGTGTTGATGTTGAGGCCGACCCCGATTCACAGCAGACCCCACACGCAGCTGATTCTGTCCCTAAAGATGGGAATGGAGGGTTGGCTGCCAGTCCTGATGATGAAGCTGTTAATCATCCGATGTCTGATGGTGGTGACACAGAAGATACTAACGATCGACAACTTGCATTAGTCAGTACCAATATTCATTGCTTGTTTGAATCTCTGGGAGTGCCTGGTCAAGGTATAGTCGTGCAACCGACCGCCAATGTCGAGACTGAGACAATCATGGCAGACGCGCGTCCCTCATCCCCAAACCCATTAAATGGCACGGGATTAGGTGAGCAAACCTCGCCTTACAACTCACCACAAAGCTCTCCAGCTGTGGATGCTGTCGTGCGTGCTGCAATAGATGAAGTGCTGCCTGAGAATAGGGAAGTACAACCGGCATACGATGTTAATCAGCTCCGTTGGGACGCACGGGAGTTTGCACCTGTACAAGCATGGTTAGATGAGGGTCGCCGGAGCTCTAGAAGGTACTGTTATGCTGTTATGAGTGCATTGACTATAAAATTACAATATTGAAAGAAGATGATTGTTTTGTAGGCGCCATCTATGTGTACCAGTTCCGGGTGTTGCACTTCAATGGGCTGACCTCAGTTGGTTCGAGGCGCTCATCAGTGAAAGACAATGGCTTGAGAATTTTGTGAGTTAACTCGAACTTCTTATGAAGTTATATACAAATTAGGAATTTAGTTCAATTTGTTATGAATTCATAAATCTCTTTGCTTGTTGTTGCATGTACTGTAATACTTAGCATATGGATGCCCTTCTGAACATGGTGGCCTACAACTTCGACCGCAAGAATAGGGACAATGTTAGAGACTGGACAGTGTTGGACATGGTTATAGTGGTTGGTTTCATTAGCTGTGGCATATTTTAAACAGCACACCGTAGCCTATATTCTCTCCGTGTTGAAGAGTAATTTTATGGAATTCATTTGTTATCTTTTTTCCCTGAAACAGAACCAACTGCTGGCTACACATTTCATAACAAAGGCAGCTGAATCGTACGTTAATGGGTCTAGGACAAGTGTTGCTGGACTCCCATGGTCAAAGATTTCAAAAGTGTACGGATCTTCCAACGTGGAAGGGGACCATTGGGTCCTATTCGCTGTCTCATTCTCCAGTCAACAGGTAACGGTCTACGATACTTTGGGGTATAAGGCGGCTAAGATAAGAAGCTACTTCCGCAATCTATGCAAAAACATACCTCGCATACTGAAGTCAGAAGAAGTCTGTGGTACGATGCAATTCTCCGAGGATGTGCGAGAAGAATTTGATCTCCTTATATCTCCCAATACTCCGAGACAAAGCAACCTGCACGACTGCGGTGTGCTGGTCTATAAAATCCTCGAATGCATTGTCCACGATATCTCGTTGCATGTGCTGAATGTAGGTCGCTGTCCTGTATTTCGGAAGATTCTCTGTCTTCAAATCCGCCAGTGGTCGCTAGAGAACGCCGCAAAAAAAACAACTCGCCTCCGAAGACGGCTTTAACAACCCCTAATCAGACTTTGATGTGTTTGTTGGTGTGTGGACGAACTATTATTTGATCTGTGTTTATTGGTACTGTGCTTTCTTTAGTTCCATCCAACACTCTGTGATGACATTTTTTACCTTGATTGAATTTTGATGGCACAGAGTATGACAGTTACATGGAATCTTTGAAATTGATTGAATTTCGGATGTCAATTAAATGCTGTAATTTCGAGTAAAATTTTTGAACAAAAAACAAATTTCGAACAAAAATGAAATTTCGAGCAAAATTTCTGCAAATGCCCTGCACAAACATGGTTAAATACTAGAATTAACCGTGTCGATAACGTGTAACTAAGTTTGACTTAATGTGTATACTTTGCAGTAATCTTGATCTTACACGGTAAATTAAATATTTTAACCGTGTACTACACGGTTAAAATGACGTCGTTACCGTGCAACTAATGTTGCTTAATTTTGTTTGACTTTTCTATGGTGTTCATCTTACACGGTTGATATACTATTTCAACCGTGTATTCCACGGTTATATTGAAACCGTTGCCGTGCAACTACGGTGGCCTGAATTAGTTGACTTTTCTAAACTTTTGAACTTACACGGTTAATTTCATATTTTAACCGTGTACTACACGGTTAAATTGGTGCCATTAACGTGCAACAAAGGTGAATTAAATTTGTTGAATTTTCTATTGTGTTTATCTTACACGGTGAATTTATTTTTTACCCGTGTACTACAAGGTTAAATTGATCCTTTTACAGTGCAACTTCACTTGACTACATTTGTTGACTATCCTGTTATTTTACCTTGCACGGTTAATTTTATATTTGACCCGTGTAATACACGGTTAAATTGATGCGGTTACCGTGCAAATAGGGTTCACACAATCTGTTGACTTTTCAACACTTTTGATCTTACGCGGTAAATTTACTATCTTACCCGTGTAGTGCACGGTTAAATCGACGCTACAAACGTGAATGCACGGTTGATTACATCAAATGCATGACTTTGAGTTATATAACATAACTTAATTTTTTTTTTCTATGCATGTAAAATATATATAGTATTAAATATGTCGTACGTGATTGTATGAACAACAAGCGAACGGAACTGTCCAAGATATATAGTTATCAAAGCATACTTTTAAATTAGGACTTTAAACTAAGAATAATAAGTGCAATCGAAACGAGTTATATCACCTGAGGTATAGCGATGGTGGGGCACTTACAAGGATTGTTTTCAGGAGTACATGGATTCCATTTGTTACAAAAACATATCGGCACGTTCACAGAATATGCATTCGACTTAAAGATCAAGTGCTTCCACAAGAGGCATCGTAGAGATTCCAGAGTTGAACAGCTGAGCGCTGTAGTCGAGTCTTAGCTTCCAACATTTATCTGGATCAACCCAAGCAAGTGGTGTGCCCGATGCCATTGACTCAACATACTTCGCACTGAGTATGCCACAGTCGTTCAATCCACTCTGCGGAACAAGGTATTCGGATCCTTTGACTACTTCCCATGGGTCCGTGTTGCTTCTCTTTAAGAAAGTGTCATCCAAAACTTTGGCAATGTCGAGCCATCGGGGAATGAAAGTGCTCATAGGCAAAAAGGCAACGTGCACTGTCTCCCAGGGGCTGTTTGCTACAAGAGAATCGTATACAACGATTTTCTCATCCAGCATGTCAATGTGGTAGGCAACCCAGTGGTTACCAAGTACATGGGCTATGCCATAGACATCGAGAGCTTTGTTCCAAGGCATCGGCCCCTGAAGTGGATGCCTGCCAAGGATGTAATTCAATCCCACAGCTGTCGCAGACTCAAAGGAACTCTTTGAACACCTCGCCTGCCCAACAGTAATGTTTCCTTTAATAAAATTGCCTCATAAATACATTATAAGCCACGGACATATTATGAATTCATAATGTTTCAATAAGGTAGTCTACTAACCCAGAATAGGTTCTCTACACATGTCCAGCTGGATCGAAACTTTTCTGGCTTCGTTTTGGCCTTCAGTAACAGAAGATTCAAGAGAATATCGCATTGCTGCAGCATCGTTAATGAAATTGTTATGCTCACAAAGAAAAAGAACCTCTGATTAATTTGTACTAACTTTACATATCGAATGGTGTCACTACATTTACCTCGTCTCCTAACATGGTATGCGGTTTGTAGATCATTCGAATGCTGGATAGGCTCATGATGTCAGTCATCTGCAGCCGAATGGGAAACTTGAGGTTGCTGCATATGACACGTGATATTTTAAATTACAATTAGATTATACATTGATTAGTTACACAACAAAACTTAAGTGAGTCTGTAATGTATCATTTCATAAGCTAGACGACACATAATTTTACCTCGGATGCTTTCCATCATCTCTTACAGCCCTTTTGGCTTCGTAGTACCATTCCTTAAAACCTTCCCTCAACGCTCTCGGGTATCTTTTCATCGGGCTGTACCTGATGAATGGTTTTTTGCCAGGTAGAGGGGGGTGGGGATCAGAGGTGTTATTGAACCCTTGCACGTGTTCTGATGAGCAACCAGACTTCACCTCCGACGGTGAAGTCCAACCATCCAGACCAGAATTGATGTACGTAGCAATATCACCGGGATCACGTGACATGCTACTTGTAATGCTTTGGGATGCAGTTTCATCTGAAACCTCGCCTCCCAAAATCTGCTCTTCCTGCTTCTTCCCACACCCGTAGGCTTCGTCTATCCACTCACTGTCGAAAGCAGGCTGTTCTCTCACATAGGAAAAGGGTTCTTGGACGTGGCATAAATCAATGTCCACAAAGCCGCCTATCCCTGTGCTCAATTCAACAGACGGGAATTCAATCGTCCGTGTCGTTGTATTGAAGAAGGCTGCTGGACTCAAGCTCAAGGGCACCAATGTGGGCAATCCGGAAGCTCCGGCCTAAGGTTTTTCATAGAGAGCAATTTACAAAGTGAATGGATGCATATTCGCAAACCAACAAATCCTTTTTTTGTTTTATCATTGGATGTAACTTTAATGGATAACAATACATTGCGTAATCAGCCTTAGGAAAGTGCATACCTCTTCATCGATATGTTTTGCTCCACAAAGCAAGCCAAGGGATTTATCTTTGCCGTAGCCATCGCATGGGAGATTCTCGGTGCCAGGCTCCGAGTCAATGTTGCCGTCCTCAGATGATGAGGGGGAGACATAGGTTAACTCTGTGGAGCTGCTAGGGATGACAAGCGTCTCAAGCACACGTGCATTACCTATTCCCTTGGATTTTTTACAAATGTCATCCACGGGGGGTTGAGCTCCGCCGCTATTGCAAATGCCAAATTGTAGCTTTCGCTTGGCCCGGACCGCTAAGCTTTCCAATACTCCATCAGCACGATCAAATAGCTCAGGCGATGCGTAGGTGGAGGGCCTTCCAAGCGGGAAGTTTAATGCAATCATTTCCACTTCTTCCTCCGTGAATTTGAAGGGAACCTACAGTTATTACATCCAACAGCATACGAGCGCAGAACAAACAAAATCTTTCAACTTATAGCCATCAGGATAAATTATGAAACATTAGTAAAACTTTAGGTTATTATTTAAGTACCTTCCTTAGCGGTGAAAGGGCATTCACCAAATTTTCAAAATCTTGATACTTTGCTCGGCGCCAACAAGACCACCCAAGAATGCGAGGTCCGCTGCATACCCCCATACGCTTGCTGTGGTTGCGCATACTTCCAATTTCCGGAAAAACCTCTTAGGCCCAGACTTGTAGCGCGAGGGCGAGTCCGTGAACATCCAAGTTTATATTCTTTTGCTCGTTGATCTGCTTGTCCATCACGGCTTTGGAGGAGTGGAATCGCCGCAAGAGGTAATCGTACGCAACTCGTCCCCATGCAAAGCTGTTGAACGTGTCAAAGTTGTCGAACAACTTCAAGTACTGATTATCGATGGAGTGCGCGCTGAAGCCCGGTCCAATGAGGACACCGTACAGAAATAGACAACAGCCAAGCATCAGAGCCTCCTGTCCACCCCCACGATGCATATCACATATTTGTCGAAACCGATCTTCGATTTGCTGGGTTTCAACCTTCCCATGCAGTCCAACAAATGCACGTGAAACCGATGAGGATCGTAATATTGGTTGGAGATGGACGAATGGGAGCCCAGCTATCGCAACAAACTCACAGTGCCCAAACGTGGCCTCGACACCTTTCACGTTAAAGGTCAGAGTCCCCTCAGAGGGTTGGGAAGTTAGGCTTGACAGCAGTAAGTGTATCACAGGGCCTTCAAAGCTCAGTGCATCTGGGAAGTCCAGGTACGGTCCGAATACGGATGATCGGAAAGTTGCTAAGTTTGTTGCGTCCAGATTAGACTTGATCAGGCTAACTACCCTTCCTGGGCTTGATCTGCCGGTGATACCTATACCTCGCGACTTGAATTTGGGCTTCTCTTGCCCTGAAAATAGATAAAAGCAAGATTAAGCACCATCAAACATGTCTGATGCAGGAAAGGATTCAACTATACAATAAAGGTTTATGCATCCCTATAGAACCTAGCTTATACGTAAGTAAAACTTGGGTATCGTATTGAATTTTTAAGCTCAACTAATACTTGTTCATACGCATCAGTCGGTACACATTCCCATATTATTCATACATGCTATGAGAATATTAGAATTTAAATATCACTACCTAAAAATAAACTGATCTTAATTGCCTCCAAATTAGGATGAACTTGAATTAAGATATAAGAGACAATTGACAACAAAAATAATGGATGATGCAGTTTCATTTCTTTGGGGTAGAGAAGGGGGGCTAATTACCCATTATGCTTACCAATTTATGGCAGAAGCTACACACATGAAAGTGATGAAACATAAACATGTGGGGTGAGATAGAAATTCAAACACCTTGGTCAAGCTCTTGGACAAATAGCAATACTACTATGAAAATAAACAAATTGAGGATATGAAGACCAATTCTATCCCAAGTGTTGTAAAACATCTGTTTCATCTATTTATGACTTTACTATTGTGTTGTGCAGTTAATCATTCGTTTGGTCTTGCAATTTTGTTACCATTTTAGGATAATCGAAACTTTATAGTTCTATAACACCATTTTTGGCTTCAACGACTGCACAATCGCACAACCCGTTCAACGATTTCTCCGATTTACATTCAAACAGCTGCTACTAATTCCATTTGGTAACCAATGTTTGATGAACCAACCAAAACGTAAGCATGAACACAAATAGAGTATATATTGGGTTTAGATTTAAATTTTTTTTGGGGAAGGAACAAAATCCGAATTAATAAATTAGGGCAAAAACAAGAAAACACATGGAAATCAGTTTTTTCCCTCTTCCGCGGCTAACAAATAGGAAATGAAGGGCTTAAATTCATACTCATTTATTGTTGGTCAAGCTCTTGGTCACGAACCAAGCATTTATATCTTTTTTTTTTCCCACCTTTTCAACGAAAAAATTCCTATAAAAGCAAATGTTTGGCGGCATTGAAGTGTTAAACTTCTCCACCGCACCGGCTCAAGCGCACAAATAATATGCCCAGTAGTCCGATTTGGGAGACGAAGCTTCCATTTTTGAAGAATTAAAGATACCTTCACGGCTGCTACGGCTGCACTGCTCTTTCCCCATTGTTGTAGCTCAGCCGGACGGTAACGCGACGACGTGGTTTGCGGCGACGGGAGAATGGAGGTGGATCGATGGATTGATAGGGAGGAAGAGAGCGGCTCTCCCAATTTTCGCCGCCGAGAGAAGATATAATGGGAGAACGGACGAGGCCTCCCACGGGAGATGAAGTTGTTTTCAATTTTAATTTTCGTTTTTTTTTCCTTTTAAATTTCTCAAATTTTTCCCACCTACAGAATTAGTCGAACCAGAAAATAGCAAATACACGAAAAAAAAAATTAAAAAACAAAAAAAAAAAAAACAAAGTGTATTACTACATTTTACCATTTAATTTCGGATATGGGAGGGGGTCGGGGTGGGGTGGGGGTGGTAGTAGGAACAAACTACATTTTACCATTTATTTTTACATTTAATAAATTAGGGCAACAATAAATTGTAACCAATCGCACAATAAATTAGGGCAACAATAAATGGTAAAATGTAAAAATGTATTAATTAGGAACAAACTACATTTTACCATTTATGTTTTAACTACTTAATTTTTACTATTTCTATCGTTAAACAAATCATAAAAATTCAATGGACAAATTCTAGTAAAATTTGGCATGTCAACAAAAAAGGGGAAAGAGTATACAAATTGATTTAACTTTGACATTACACTGTTAGGGAACACGACATTATTCAAAATTTCTTCATGGAAAAACTTTAACCGTGTAAGGGTATTGACTCAAGAAAAGTGAAGACTTTTTCAAATTCTGACTCTACACGGTTATTTTGTTGTTTTAGCCGTGTACCACACAACTAAATTTATCTCTTTACCGTGTAACACATGTTGACTAAATTTGTTTTGTTTTCTTTAATTTTGACTTTACACGATAAACTTTCTATTTTAATCGTGTGTTACACGACTACATAGACATTTCACCCGTGTACCCAAGGTTAACTAATTCATATGTTTAACTTTGTAAATTTGTAGATTTCACTATACTTTCGATGCTTGTGGTAGCATATCATTAGTGTTAGTAGTTAGTACTATAACCGTGTAAGGGTATTGACACAAGAAAAGTGAAGACTTTTTCACATTCTGACTCTACACGGTTATTGTTGATGTTTTAGACGTGTACCACACGACTAAATTTATCTATTTACCGTGTAACACATGTTGACTAAATTTGTTTAGTTTTCTTTAATTATGACTTTACACGATAGCCTTTCTATTTTAATCGTGTGTTACACGACTACATAGACATTTCACCCGTGTACCCAAGGTTAACTAATTCAAATGTTTAACTTTGTACATTTGTTGATTTTACAATACTTTCGATGCTTGTGGTAGCATATCATTAGTGTTGGTACTAATTATAATGGCCTCCTTCTCAGTACTGTTATTTCACTACATTACACTTTTTTTTACCAACTTAATAATTTGAAAAAACAATAACTAAAACTTGAACGTATAAATAAAAAAAAATTAAAAAAAAAAGGACAAAAAAGGTACATATTAAAAGTCAAGGGATTATTACATTTTACCATTTATTTCGGATAGGGGAGGGGGTATGGGGTGGGGGTGGGGGTGGGGTGGTAGTAGGAAAGGTACAGAGGGCCCCACATAAGTAAGAAACCGCATTGTTTTTGTGCAGGAGTTGTCTGGCGGTTTTGGATCCGGTCAAGGTGACGTGGCGCAGTAAGAGCCGTCTGATTTTACGTTTGTGCAACAAACGTTTGTAACGGTGACTCTCCCCCCCTCAACCTAAAACCTGCAAAAAAGGAATAAAAATGGACAAGAGGAAATCGGTAAAATAGAAAAGAAGGCAGAGGCATCTATAGCAGTAGGGTCTACTCTCCTTGCAGAAAATCTAGTGAGGGAGGAAGGTAGCTAAGTATAGAGGCATGGCTCCCTATACCCCTTTCTTGAGCAACTCAAATCAGTCTTCTATGACATAAAACCTGCAAGAGAGAGAGAGAGAGAGAGTTGAGTGTAAGAAATCTCCCAAGATAAGAAATCTTCAACCCTTACAATCACTTGAGCTCAGCCACAGTGCAATACTTAAATTAATAAAACAAATCAAGAACCAGCCCCCTATAAAAATCCTCATGCTATAACCCCTTTCAGTTTTCACATTTCCACAATCACTCAATTAAAACCAAACACGAGAGAGAGAGGGAAGAAGCAGCAGAGAAAAGAAGAAGAAGGAAGGAGTGTGGTGAGCTTGTAACAACAGCACTACTAACTCTAAGTAAGTAACATAAAACCTCAAGAATTCTTAAGCATGATTTAAGCCTCAACACATAAGCAAGAATATGAGAATTTCAGTTTCAAGCTTTCACAAGCCTGCTAAAACTTAAATCTTTACAAACAAGCATGATAATGAAAGCCAAAGCAGGAATTCAAAACATAAAATATGAAACTAAGACCATACAACTATATATGATATCACAAATTTAATGCTAGAAATCTGAAAATTTGAACCCAACAGCATGTTTATAAATGTTAACTCACTATGGCATGAATGCAACTAGAAGAAAGAACTAGTAGTAAACTCATTACCCTTCCTAATATTCGTATTAGCTTTTGTTGTTCAACAACCAAAATGAAATTTTGATCACCCAGCACAGTCTACATATATATGCTCAAGAATGAAATCTGAGAAATAAGCTAAAAGCTGTTATTAACTTAACAATGCAAAAGCTAATACATATATAAACGACTAGTGAGCATAACTGAGTTCTGTAAAATCATTACGAACAGAATAGATGCATAAATCTGAGTATAAATACCTAAAATCTAAGCATCAAGGCCATGCTCAGTGAAATCTATTAATCCAGAAACATGCTCAAATATGCCACGAATAATCGGAACAATTACTCCATGTACTTTATCATAAGACTTTGTAATGGCACAAGACTTTCTAATGACATGTAATACATATTTAAATCGAAAAGAAGTCAGAACGTGAACTAAGAGAGGGCAAGGGAGTGAAACCTTATCTGTGAAATAGAAAAGAGATTGAACCCCTTTTCGATTGCCGGAGTTGCAGACCGACGGCGACAATAAACTTGTCCATAATCTAAAATATAATTAACAAGTGAGAGAAGGTAGATCAAAAAGGGAAAATGGAGAGAGAGTTTGAGAGCCGAGCTCTGCCCCATTTGGAGTTTCTGCTCCGACGGCGACGAACTCGGTGGTGGAGCTTCAGTCAGATACGGCGATGGACGAGGCAGCCTCGATAGTCCCCTCAGCGACGACGATGGCCACTCATGAGGCCGAGAGAGAGGGGCGTCGGCGAAGCCGAGAGTGAGAGAGGCAGAAAGTGTGCGTGTTTGATTTCAGCGAGAGAGAAAGAGAAATTGGTGTATTAGAAAAAGAATTGGATTTGGGCCTTCTTATTGGGCCTCGCAATTGGGCCTGACTGTCGGGCCTGATTAATAAAGACGGCCCGACTATTAAAAATCAGATTCGCTTAAGATTAATAAAAATGATTAAGATTATTCAATTTACGAATTTAATTAATTAAGATTAATTAATTATTAAGCTATGCTTAGCTTATCGGGAGTTAATTCGACAAATAAATGGTCTCGAGTAATGGAAGAAACGATTTTGAATAATAAAAGATTATTCTATTATGAAAATATTTAAAGGATTCAAATCAATCTTTTAACCCTAACAGATTTATAAGATAGGAAAATATACTAGACGATTATTTTCCCATATGAAGTTTTATTATAAGAATGTAAATTCTTATTATTCCTTTTGGAATAGGCGCGACTCGACAAGGTTTTGACGTTGTTCGCCTATCAAGACCGGACATATTCTACGCTTCAAAAGGTGGGCTTTCTTATACAAATAAAGTTATAGCATGTTTAGATTGAAAATAATATTTTTTTTAAATATTGTCATGCCATAAATGTTTTGATTTTATATGATACCTATTTGTATTGGCTTTGCCAATTTACTTAATCGAATTCGGGTTCTAGTGAGATAGCTATCTTACTTGGACTAGTGTACACAAAGTGACCGTGTGTCATCTTCGGGTTGGCCGGTCAAGGTATCGTGAGAGTGGCCACTCTCCCGATACCATTAGGAACAGATATGGTAGATTACTAAAGAACTTAGTCCGCGCGTACACTTTTAGATCACAAGAACTGTTTTGTAAGCATAGGATCTTTCAACAAAACCCCTATGACTTACTATTAATGGCTTGACAATTATATATGTATGTTTTCGGCAATGTGCCCGCTGAGTACTTTTGTACTCAGCCCTGCATGTATTTCTAAATGTGCAGGTTGAACAAGATGGAATGGAGAGCCGACCCAAGCTTTTGTCATCATGAATCATATTAGTTCTTAGACGGTAATGTGTGTCTTCATACATGCATTCTGTAAGACTTCCGCTGTAAAATGTCGAAATTCTTGTTGAGTATTCGAGTCGTGTAAGCGTTTCGAACGCATGTATATCTTTCCCTTAAAGGCTCGACGTCAATTGATATAATAATTATTTCCCACGCTTGTTTGGTGGTTACTAGCTTTATAATTACATCCCCCTTTCTATTCCCGCCTCTTTAATCCCATCCCTAGTCACGGGTCCCCGGCTTCACTATCCTTAGTAAAGTCCGGTCGTGACATTTTTAGTCGAGTCAAAACTTTTCGGTACGTAAATTAAAATAGTAGTGTTTAGTTGTTAAGGTGAATTAATTAATTGAGGTGATATTGAGATTAAAATTATATTAAACTTAATCCAATATTAATAAATTATAATTTTTATAACAATTTTTTCTTTCAGATTATGTTTAAATATTTAAATTAAAAATTTTCCGTAAATAATTTTGAGAAATTTTTTTCGCAATTTTTCAATAGTTTTTTTAAACAATTTTTTTTCTTAAATTAAAAAAAAATTAACTCTTATTTTTAATTTCTTACAGTTTTACCCTTTCTAAACTTTTAAAATTTCAGTTTTTAAGTATCTATATTTTTATTGTTTTTTAATTTTTTTTAATTCGAGTGTTAAAAATAATGGGTACAATTCGTTGTAACTAATTGTGTGTTTAAGATCTTAATTTTGCCAATAAAGGAAATGGCATAACTTGAAAGAGACGACTTAATCGAAAAGTGATTCAACTTGAAAGGGTTGGAGGACATATGTTTTATCTCTAATTAAGTGTCTAGATTCATCAACAATTAGGTGTCCAGATTCATCTTGCTTATTTTCAAGCACTAGTACCTAAAATGACATGAAATCTCTCTGTCCACTATTGATGATGTGACAGTGACACGTCTGTAATTTTTCTATTACTATGTTACAATATATCTTTAAAATATGTTAAGGTATATATTTAAATTATTTTATTGCCATGTTATCTATAAACATACCATCGAATCATTTCTTTTAAAAATCAATTACTACGTATAGCTTTCAAAACAAACACTATTCCCTCAAGCACCTCAACTCTTCGTGGTGTTCTTTATGTTTTTGTGACATATATTTGCAATTTTATATGAGAAAAATATTACTTCTTCATGTTATTTAACCCTTCCGTAACTTCTGTTCGTTCAAAACATCGATATTGTAAAGTATTCTTTCCGTCCAGTTTAATTAACACGTCTTATGAAACGAACGTGTCAAATAAAATAGATTAAAGAGATCTAATTTTACAGTTATAATCTTATTTATATTTCATTTTGATTTTAGAGCGAACTTATTGCTAGTAAAAAATTGTGTAACTGTAAAGACAACTATTTTATTCTCTCAAATTTATGAAACAAGCACAAAATTAAAATTTGAGGGAGTAGCATCTCAATTTCTATATGATACTTCCTCTGTCCCGCGATTGTTGACACATTATTCATTTTGGGACGTCCCAGGATTCTTGACACGTTTCCTTTTTAGGAAATAATTAGGGTGTTAAGTGTGCAATTAGTTAATTCCCTTATTACAATTAACACTAATAATTAAATGTTATTTAAAAAAAAATTGAAGAATTAAATCCACACTACCTAATTTATTCCCCACCCACTCACATTTATTCCACCAACACACAATTAATCCATTTATTTTGAGGGAAAAAATCCATTTCATCTTCTCTCACTCTCACTTTGTGTTCATCGACAAAAACCCCTAATTTTTACCCCCTCCCCCTCCTCTGCGATCTGCCATGGATCCTTCAATTGAACGTACTCCCTCGCCTCCGCCGGCGTGGAGAACGACCCGCAACCGCACCCCCCCCTCCCCCCCGCCGATATTTCACGGCGAGGCTGCCGCCGTGGTCCTAATCGGCGCAAATCCAATGCCTTCCCTCTATACCCTACTGACTACAGCCCAAGCCCCCCACCCCCTCCATCTCGTATCAAACTTCCCATCTCACCTGGCCGCTATGGCGAACTCCGATCGCCACTGCCTCCAAACTGAAAAAACTCTTGGACACCGCCACAGCCCCTTTCTGGGCACGGCTTCGTTCGGAGGGCTATCTTGGATGCAACCCATCAACGGCCGGCGGAGAGTCCGGCGCGGCCGTGGGAGCTTGATGACGCCCCAGGTGCAGATCCCGATCCACCAGTCCCCAATCTTCAGCCGCCGCCGCCGCAGACCGCCGTTGATGAGGAAGGCTCCGTGGCCAGCGATACCATGGCCAATTGGCCAGTATACTACTACCGTGATGGCCATCCTGTGTATTTTCCCTTTCATCCTACGACTGATGAATGGGCCGCTTGTGATGCTGTTGCCGAACGTGCTTGTGATGATGTTGCTAATGGGTGAGATCTGTCATCTTTTAAATCTATGTTTAGAATTGTTGATGAATTGCTGATGGGTTCTTCTCTCCCTGTTGGTGATGATGGCAGGTGATGAATTGGTGTTCTGATTTGTTGGGGGTTCTGCTCTCTGTTTTGGCCTTATTTACTTGATGAATTAATGTTGTGTGTTATGTTCAACTCTATGTTTGATGAATTGTTGATGGTACTTGAATTGTTGATGGCACGTTGTAGCATTTAAGCTCTGTTAGGCCTTATTTACTTGATGACTCTGTCTATTTGGGTTTGTTCTTATGCTTGTTTGGATGAATTGTTGATGAATTGATGTTGATCTTGGGAAATACTCTCTGTTGGATGAATTGTTGATGGTACTTGAATTGGTGATGGCACATTGTGGCATTTAAGCTCTGTTAGGCCTTATTTACTTGATGGCTCTGTCTATTGGTGTAAATTTATGCTGATGGTTCTGTTCCTATGCTTGTTTGGATGAATTTTTGATGAATTGATGTTGTGTGTTCTGTTCCACTCTCTGTTGGATGAATTTATATATTCTTGCTAGCCAAAATTAGGGAATGTTGTGCCATTTCATACATACATCAGAGATATATCAATAAGATGCATTTTCTTATTCAAAAGATGGTTATTACACATCTTTTGAAAGCCAAAATGCATATAAAACAGCATATGCTCATACTATTGCATATGCATCTACCAAAAAATAAAAAATCCTTGCCCTTTGAATGTTGTGTCTTATCTGCATGCTTGTTTCATTCAATCTGATGCATCCCAAATGTTGAGAAGGCTGCTTCTAGGTCTGTTAATTGTTCTAAACCTAATCTTGCAACCAATTGCTCTATTCCTCTAATCTGTCCATGCTCAACAAGATAATATATGTTTGCCCTTGCCAATTCCATGGGAATTGTGAGACTAACTGGCAATGTCCCTTCTCTAAGCAATCTGTCTTTTCCCATGTGAGGTAATTTGTACTTGTTGTGCCCTTGCACCTTCATGATCTCTGTTAGGCAGCCTTGCAATGTGAGGAATACCTTGTTTAATGTCATTGGTGGTAGCTCATGAAATGCTTCTTTCACTGCATTCACCAAATCATCTACTGTCCTGCATACTCTTCTGTGTTGTAGAGATTGAATGGCACTGAAAAAACCTAAATCATTGATGTTAGTGTCTGGACTGTTTGGTGGTTGTTGAACAAGCCTAATGTTGAATCCTTGTTGTGTTGCTGCTTCTCTGAACTGTGGATCAGAATCTGTGATGTGTGGCTTTGCATTATCTTCCTGGATAATGATATCCTTTGTTAATTTTGCTGGCCATTTGCTTCTTATGGCTGGGATTACCTGGTGTTGGTATGTTTATGGACAGAAACTTGCATTAGTGAGAAATATTTGAACTGTTATGGCATTAAAAAAGGTATATCATGCTCTTACTCACTACATGTTCAAGAAGAGTGGTCTTTATGACATCTCTTGTAAATGATTCCACTGCTATTGTGTACCATGTGCCCCTGTCTCTGTGTTTGCTCTTTCTCAATGCTTGTTTTTGACAAGTGAAAGGGAAACAACCTATCTTACCATCAAATAGCACACTCCCATCATCTCTTAGCAGAGGCCTGCTTACAGCACACATGAACATCAGCTTCCCTATGAACCTTTTTGATTTACATGCTCTATATGGCTCTTCTTCATCTGGTGCAAGGTAATACCTGTAATATTGGAAGTTGCTGGTAAGTTAATTATGTTGTGACCAATGATGCAATCACTTCTTATGAGCTAAGGTCCAAAGAAATGCAAATTCAAACTGTTATACATTACCTGTTTTTCCCTTTGGTTATGAAGAACCATTTCTCATCTATATGCACTATATTGTGCATAGTTGAATACCTCAGTGTGTTCATTACCATGTCTAGCTCAAGGGCATCTAAACTGAACCTAATCCTTTGTCTTGTGTGGGTGAGGGCTTGATAAAACTTGCAAAGACTCTAAACAAACCTGCCTGTCCCCATCTGTGTAAGGTTGATTTACTCACTCCCATCTTCTTTACCATGGATCTGTAACAGCCTCTCTCACATACATCCAACCCTTTTAAAACTGTATAATTAGGCTGCATAACTTTCTCTCTTTTTCTGCCTAATTTTTTGGAAACTAAGCACACTGCTAACCCATTTGATTGTTGATCTTTTGCAGCTCTCCAAATCCTGCTGACTGTTGATCTTGAGATGCCAAACATGGTTGCTGCTTCGTTCATTTTCCCTCTATTAGGCTTTCCATTCGAAGAGGATTGCAAGAGAAACTGCACGCACAAATTCCTCTCTTCGTTCGTGAGATCCTTCCGCCTTCCCACCATGAAGAAAACACAAAAACTCTTCTCTGTTTGCTGCTTGCTTGTTCGCCAGTGCTCAGACTTTCCTCTCCCTCTCACTCTCTGTTTTTTTTTTTACCCTTTGTGTTAGTTTGGTTGCTGGAAAATAGAGTAGGATGAAGAGAGAGTGTTGATTTATAGAGTTGTTGAGGGTGTACTTTTCAGATTTGAAAGTGGCACCCATTTGATCAAGTGCTAATTTCCCTCTTAAATTTTGGATGATTTGATAGGTTAGTTCATCACCATGTGCACAATTTGGGTTTATTTTTATAAATAAAAGGTTCTGTTTCTAATTTGAAATGCAATTTATTTTCTCATTCATGTAATTTGTCTAATTTGTCTAACTGGTTTGAAAAAAAATAAAATTATTTAATTAATTATTTAATTAAATGCAGCAGTAAATAATTTAAAAAAAATTCTGGAAAAAAAAAATTATTTACAGATTAAATATTGGAATAAATACCCTAAACATAAATACATTAAACTACACTCAATCCCTAACCAATCCACTTAAAACACTAATTACTACCGTCTTAATTCCCGCGCCGAAAAAAAACGCGTCAACAATCGCGGGACGGAGGAAGTATGTAATTGTAACAATCCGGCTTCTGAATTGACGGTTGACCCCACAAACCAACATCTCAAGGGGTCGGTCACCCATCTCACAATTGCCCCAAGTTAGAGTTCTTATCGGTAGACTTTCGAAAGAGAAGATGCATCTTGTGGTATGAGTAGCACCATTCAAATCCTTTAAGCTCTCCTCGAATATGCAGTCTCATTCCTGCATACCCTCGAAAATCCCTCTCATTCCGGCATGTCTCGGTTCATTCATGTGCCCCTTCGCTTAGAAGCCCTTATATGATCCGCTCGTTGTCCGTGCTTCTGCGCACCGGCGATCACTTCGTACTTTTACCTCGGACGTCGCAGTAATGCAACAACAACATTTAGAGATATCATTCACATTACCCCGAAACATGACTCTAGTATCTCTTTTAATTCCTTCTCACATTAAAGGTAGTAATCTTTCTCCCTCCATTTGCAAAATATTTTTTAGGTCAGTAAACAAATATATTAAATGCACATGCCATTTTTCTCAAGGAAGATTTTATGTTGCAACAACATACGTACTTTCTTGATCCTTGTCTAGGAAAAGTATAGTAGAATTCAAGTGCATTTAGTAAAGACAATATATAATGTATGCCAATTAATAATTAGTATGCAATTAGCATAAACATAATACAAAAAAGAAGTCTAAAATGCTATATTTATTACATTTTTTTTAAAGATAATATATATACCTACATTTTTAGTACTACTACTATTTAAATAGTTTGGGCCCAATCAATAATACATGAGTCTCCATCAGTTAGCCTACTTGCATTATAAAGTTAAAACATCTACAACACTGCATCATTTTGTTATATTGTTTATGTATGTTATTATTATTATTGCATTTGTATTCGTATTTAAATATATTTATGTTACGTGTACAATTCATTTTAATTGTTATTTAGCATAATTAGGCTCTAATCTCAGCGGTCAAGTTTATGTGTCCACATCGAGAAACATACACATCTTGACTGTTGGAACAAATACTAGTAAAATACTTACCCCGTTTCTTCTGAAATAACCACGTTTTTATTTTGAAGCGTGTTATTACAGTTTCGTATTTTGATCCAACAACCCTATGTGCACACTCCATTAACTACTTAATACACTACTTTTATAAACTATATATATCCTCATTTTAAATATGTAGACCACCATTATTATACAACAAATTTCAATTTTTTTAATCCATGCTCAAATAAACGGGAAGTACTTATATAATGATATTATTTCAACAATTGCATGTAATTCATTTTTCCTTTTAATGAAATTGATAGCTCATATACTTTGCATCGAAAAGTACGTGATGACCATCATGCATCGCCTTCGATCAACGACCTCCAATATAAAATGTATCCCCTTTACATGTACCAATACTGATTAATTACGTTATTATAATTGACAAAATACTTTTATTATCCTTAAATTTAAATTAGGGAGGGATAACATTGACAATACATATTTATAAAAATGCACATTTTTATATTTGTAATAGATTAGTGTTATTATTTAAATATGTGCGAGCTATAAAATATTTAGATAAAATTAAACATTTTAAATTATTTTTTTTTGTTAATTATATGTATCTAATTTGACTAAAATATACTCGTCCATTTTACAGAATAAGAGATTTCTAATTAATAAAGTTTTTACATATATTCAAGATACGTATAGTTTGGTAGGACGAATGAAGTATTATAGACTTATAGTTAGCCACAACAACAATGCTATTGTATTTCACACGGGATTGTCTCTCCCAACATCGTCAGTGTATTAACTATTCTAAAATTAAGATTTTTTTAATAAATGATTTCTTCAAATTTCATTAAATATATTATAATTAACTTTAATTTCATTAAGATTATTATTTAAGGTGCATTCAAATTGGGTTTATAATTAATTTTATCATTTACTTTTAGTTTTATTAATTAGTTATCATATGGTTGATAAATTCAAAATATGGTTGATAAATTCAAAATAAGGGTATATAATTTTTCAAAATTTTGATTTAATTATAAATATTACTCCTTCCGTCCACTAAAAGTGTGGTGTGGGTCCGTACTACCGATCCCGATGACTCTTGATTTATAAAATTTAAAAAGTAAGTATGATTAATTAACTCCTAATTAAATCATACCCACCTTTTAAAGATTCATATGTAGTTAGTTTAAGAAATAATGAGCTCGTTGGGATCGGTGCCACAGACCTCACGTCGCACTCTTCTTGGTGGACAATTGAAATAATTATGATCTATAAAACTAAACTGAAGATTTTTATTTTTACAAACAACATTATACAAATATTCCTAGTGTCGAAAATTTTCATTGTTGCTAATCTTGAGATATTGTAGGCACTAGACAATCTATTATTATTTCAATATGAGATGTCACACGAAAATGCAAAATACGAGCAGATTAATTATATAACACATGAGTAATAATTAAGGCATGCAGCACACATGCATTCATACCGCAAACAACTCCTTACAATGAGTAAAATTTAATAGCCACGGTTGACAAAATTATACTATCTACCTCCTCCCACACCAAACCTAACCTTCAACATCTCATACCCCATCAATTTCCATTGATTTTTATTTATGGAGTAAGTAGGTGCAGTACACCCATCCACTCCTTGATTCTTTCCATATTCTCTCAAGATTCATCTCTCTCTCTCTCTCCAATGGAAGAAGAAGAAGCAGATTCATCACATCAAATCACCTCCCCTCTCTGTAAGAGAGCCCTTCAAGAATTTGTCAATATTAATTCCTTCTTCATAATGTTAATCTTCAATCTTCCCTCCTTTTCATTTCAGTGCCCACTTCCACACACAGGGATGACGACGAAGGACTCGAGCTCGAGACCGTTGACCCGGAGGAAAACTCCCCGATCAAGCAAGTGGCCCTCACGGTGTCGACGGCCGACGACCCGACCCTTCCGGTGCTGACCTTCCGAATGTGGTTCCTCGGGACGCTGTCCTGCGTCCTCCTCTCCTTCCTGAACCAGTTCTTCTGGTACAGGACGGAGCCGCTTTCCATCACCGCCATCTCCGCCCAGATAGCGGTGGTGCCGCTGGGGCAGCTGATGGCGGCGAGGATCACGGACCGGGTCTTCTTCCGGGGGAGGCGGTGGGAGTTCACGCTCAACCCGGGGCCCTTCAACGTGAAGGAGCACGTGCTGATCACCATCTTCGCCAACTCCGGCGCCGGCACGGTCTACGCGATTCATATAGTTACGGCGGTGAAGGTTTTTTACCAGAAGCATATGAGCTTCTCGGTTGCCCTCATTGTGGTCATCACCACCCAGGTAGGTAATTAATTAGTATTCCTTCCCGTTTCGTCCCAACGAAGATGAGGCGTTTGACTGAAGTCCGTCTCGGGATTTGAATTGGTAGGTGTTGGGGTTCGGATGGGCTGGGATTTACAGGAAGTATTTGGTGGAACCAGCGGCTATGTGGTGGCCGGCTAACTTGGTCCAAGTCTCACTCTTCAGGTTTATTACTTCCCTTTTTTACATAAATTGAAAATTTATAGTAAATTTTTTCTTCTTATTTTTAGGGTTAATCGTCTCGAAAAATCACTTGGTTTAGGGTTAATCTCGCAATTAATGCAACGACATAAAATTAATTGTCGACATAAAATAAGTGTGATTTAGCCCTATGCACACAAACTAAGAAAGTCACCCATAACAAATAATAATGTAAAATTAGGTGTAACTAAGATTATTTATTATATTTTCGTGTAACGACGTATATTGGATTATAGATTAGTAAGTATTTCTAAAAAGTCTTGTTTTATTTCGATACGAAATTTTAGAACCAATATTAAAAGTGAAAAGTAAGAGATAAATGTTAAAATGTATAAAAATTAATTATTTCCATTAGAAAAAGCAGAACAATTCATATGGATCAGTCTGACTAAAAGAAAGTAGGACAAACCAAATATTAATAAAATATTTATACAACCAACTATAATTATAAGAATTAACAAACAGAAGTAAGATACGGAAATGCCATAAATAATCCAAATTGGGGTGAGTTATTTAGGCTAGGAAAATGGCAAAATCGTTAAAGGTGGTGATGGTGGTAAATTGATCAAAATAGCATTTTATTTTTTATTTTTTTGGAAATATGTGAAGAATGGACGTTTGTGTTAATTGTATAACATAATACTATATGAATTGTAATGTAGCTGTCACGAGTGACTTGAAATTTACGAGTAATACTTAATTATTTGTTTTATTGCTTTAGTGGGACTCATTTTGATGTGGGGAGAGATAAATAGATGGGAGCTCTGTCTTTAACCAAAAATACAACTTAATTTCCAAATAAATTGGAGCATTATTAATATTATCGCCAAAAATAAATAAATAAATTGGAGAATTAGGTTTAATATTAGTAATAGTTTAGCCTAGAGTTTTGTTCAAATTATTAGAAGCAATTCCATTTGCATAAATCATAATAAGAAATTAAGGTTTTCTATTATTAGAAGCAAATCCCATTTGCATATCAATTGTCAAATCGTATAGGTAATACGTTTCGTTTATAGTCCAACTAATTAAAAGTCGTGAATTTTGTTCTTTGCTAATTCAAACAAGCAAACTCCATTGCCTAACTAATGTCAATTTTATGAGTAATTTTCTTCTATTTCTTGCCAAAATGTCGTATTTGATATTAAATGCTTTTTTTGGAATTATTTGTTCACACCATTAAATTTTGGGTTCAAAATTTTAAAATTCGCAATTTATCGTACACCATATAAAATAGGATAATTTTGGCAACAATTCTTTTCTAATATGTGGCCAATCCTCTTGCACACATATATATAACTTGGAATTTTAGAATCTAGCATCTCGTTTATGTTCATATTTCCGTTTTTCGTTCCCTAATTGGGACAAATTCACCGTTTGAGTTACTTTCCCATTTACTTTTGTTATTATTTTCACTTTATTACTTCATTAGCTATAATACATAAAAAATGCACTAAAAAAATCTTCCCTTAATTAGATTTTTGTTAGTAATTTTGCCGCTACTAAAAAATTTATTTTAAGGACACTTAAAAATATCATATTAAAATATTATTGTTATATTTTATTTATAATGACATTTTTTTTTAAGTATCATTTATGCCGATATAGGCACATTAAATATTTTTTCATGACAGTTATTATCAACGAAGTATCATATTAGTGTTTCAGTCAAATACATTATTAGCTATTTACATTATTAGGGAGTTCATAATAATTGTTTTTAAAATATCATATATATCAATGTAGCTATAGGTTATTTTCGTAAAAACTAATATTGATGGTTGTAGTCAATTTTATGAATCAACAAAACTTAAGTGGGAGCCATTCTTAAATCATTCAAGTTTTGGGATCTGAAGAACATTGGGAATCCAGATTGAGTTACCAATCATGTGCGTTTGACCGAATTGGGGCCCCGATGATTAGCTTATAATTTATCCATTTTTATATATCCCCTTTGTTGTTCATCGTATATGCATTTAAAATTTTTCGGCGCATGAGTTTCTTGGCATATTAAAATACACCATTCGTCTCCTAATAAGTGTCTTAAAAGACTAAAATTTTTATCCCCTAATAAGTGTCCTATCACATATTTCAATGTAAAATTTTAGCTAAACTACGAATTTTACCCATATTATCATTACACCTTTTTTACTTTTTCAATTTTCTATGTAATGATTATGGGTTAATATGGTAAAATTACATAGTACTTTCTTGGTTACTACACTTATTAGGGGACGGAAGTAGGAAACTTTTTCAATTTCTTTCGAAATTATCACGTTTTGTTTTGGCACAATTTTTACTAATGAGAATTTAGTGTAAAATGATGGTGGACTTTACATGAGTTTGTTCAGGGCCGGTCCTGTGCTACAGAAGGCCCTAGGCGAAAGTAAAAAATCAGGCCCTTAATAAAAAAAATACAAATAAATAAATATAGCAACATAATTTTAAAAAATGCAATATTGATAAAATAAAATAATAATAATTAAAAAAAAAAGTGCATACTTCATCTAACTAAAACGCGTCGAGCAGTTTTAGACGCGATAGTATTTATCAAATCTGTATAATTTAATTGATCAACCAATTTTCTTGTTAAAATAATAAAATTTATAGTTCAATCTTATAGTATGCTACACAATCTAGTAAAAACATATAATATATGCAATTAATTTCTAACAAAATACAAAGGTAATATAATATAGAATAATCCATATCTATATAAATAATAAAGAAATAGAAACTTAATAGAAATTTTCCTCAAACTTATCAATACCTCTTGAGAAAGATAGAAGATTTTGGAAGAAAACTAATTAAATCTTGTGGAAGAACACATCAGCAGAGAACAACACAAAAAGTAAGAGATAGGTTTTTTTTTTTTTTGTTTCTTTTTTTTTTTTTTTTTCCTTATGTTATTTCTTATTTCTCGCCATAGTACTAATCGGAAAAGGAATAGAAAAATATTGGGCCCACAATATGCGCAACCCTCAATTATACTTTTATATTTTCTTTTCTTTTTTTGCCCTTTATGTTATTTCTTACATACATAGTAGTAGTAAAAGGCAAAAAAAGTTTTGGGCCCCCCAATTTTCTGGGCCCTAGGCCTACTGAGCCTTGCAACAAGACCGGCCCTGAGTTTGTTGAGGGTTAGAGTTGACTAAGGTATAATGGATAATTAATATGGATTTCACATGGTCACATGGTTTTGGGGCAAGATGCGAAAGTGATCATTTCAAATAAAACATCTAAAAATATAAATGTGGTTATTTTGCAAGAAACGGAGTAAGAATGATAAAAGAGTTTTTAAATGCATATATTGTGAACAGAAGGAGCATGAATGAAGGCTAAAAAGTTTATTTCTGCCTTTTCAATAAAGAACTGTGCTTCCATTATTAATGAAATTAATCGAACTCATCCCGCTACAGGAAACATTTATAAGAAAAATAGGAGTTTAAATTATTTTTTCATTTCACCTTAGTATTCCAATTAAAATGAATCTACATATACTTACGTACATCGTAATCTAAAAGAAGGCTAATTTTCACGCAAAATCTACTGAAATGAATTTACAATACACACATTAGTATTCCACTTAATATTCATAGATTTCGTAAGTGCACAATTGCACATTATCAAAATCACAAACTAAACATCAGCTGATATATTATTAACACGTGATAATCATCCGTTGCACGACTACAAACAGGGCCCTCCACGAGAAGGACGGTCGGGAGAAAGGCGGCGTGACCCGAACCCAGTTCTTCATCATCGCCTTTGTCTGCAGCTTCGCCTACTACATCTTCCCCGGCTACCTCTTCCAGATGCTCACCTCCCTCTCCTGGATCTGCTGGCTCTACCCTTCCAACGTCTTCGCCCAGCAGCTCGGCTCCGGCCTCCACGGCCTCGGCATTGCGGCCGTGGGGTTCGACTGGTCCTCCATCTCCGCCTACCTCGGCAGCCCCCTGGCCAGCCCCTGGTTCGCCACCGCCAATGTCGCCGCCGGCTTCTTCCTCATCATGTACGTCGTCACCCCAATCTCCTACTGGACCAACCTCTACGACGCCAAGTCCTTCCCCATCTTCTCCGAGGACCTCTTCACCGGCTCCGGCCAGATCTATAACATATCCGCGATAATCGACAGCAGCTTCCACTTCGACGGGGCGGCGTACGCGCGGCAGGGGCAGCTCCACCTGAGCACGTTCTTCGTGATGACGTACGGGGTGGGGTTCGCGGCGCTGAGCGCGACGGTGGTGCACGTGCTGCTGTTCCATGGGAGGGAGATATGGGAGCGGAGCAAGTCGAGCTTCAAGGAGAAGGAGAAGGATATTCACACGAGGCTCATGAGCAAGTACAGGCAGGTGCCGGAGTGGTGGTTCTGGTCGATCCTCGTCGGAAACATCGTGCTCACCATCTTCGCCTGCGAGTATTACAACGAGCAGCTGCAGCTGCCGTGGTGGGGGGTGGTGCTGGCGTGTGCCATTGCCATCTTCTTCACTCTTCCGATTGGGATCATCACCGCCATTACTAACCAGGTACGTGATTCAGTCTCATGCATGCATCCATCTTCTTGCACGTTTTGTGAATCAGATGGGATCATCTGTCTCGATTTTGGGGTACTGAACGTGTCCTATATTCGATTCGTTTTTAGTTTTTATACATTTTTTCTTCGATTTAATACTAATATTACTATGATTTAGTGTAACTTTAAGATTATATATGAACTATGATTCATTATTAGTATTTATATACTAAACTTTGCGCACGTGCATGATAGCTATGTAGAAATTGAAATCGAAAATTTGTCAAATGTATAAATGCAAAAGATGGAGATAGAATGTAACTAATCCTTGTTCTTTGATGAATGTCGATATTGAATTTGGTGTGAATTGAACAAATGGCAGACGCCGGGGCTGAACATCATCACGGAGTACATCATCGGATACATATACCCGGGCTACCCAGTTGCCAACATGTGCTTCAAGGTCTACGGCTACATCAGCATGACCCAAGCCATCACCTTCCTCCAAGACTTTAAGCTCGGACACTACATGAAGATCCCTCCCAGAACCATGTTCATGGCACAGGTACTGCATATTATATAATATAAATTCAGTTGGTAAGACGTTTCCCTTTTAATTAATGAAAAAAAAAAAAAAAAAAACATCAACCAGGTGGTGGGGACCCTGATAGCCGCCCTAGTCTACCTCACGACTGCGTGGTGGCTCATGGAGAGCATCCCGTCCATCTGTGACCAGTCCTCTGACAGTGTCTGGACGTGCCCGGGCGACCACGTCTTCTACGACGCCTCCGTCGTATGGGGCCTAATCGGCCCGAGGAAAATGTTCGGGGATCAGGGCCTATATGGGGCGGTCAACTGGTTCTTCCTCGGGGGGGCCGTGGCCCCCCTTCTAGTTTGGCTGGCGACGAAGGCCTTCCCGAGGCAGGAGTGGATCAAGCTCATCAACATGCCGATCCTGATCGGCGCGTGTGGCAGCATGCCACCCGCGACGGCCGTCAACTTCACGTCGTGGATCCTACTGGGATTCCTTTCGGGATTCGTGGTTTTCAGGTACCGTCCCGACCTGTGGCAGAGGTACAACTATGTGCTGTCGGGGGCGCTCGACGCCGGGCTGGCGTTCATGGGGGTGTTGTTGTACCTGTGCCTGGGGCTGGAGGAGATTAGCATAGATTGGTGGGGGAATAATCTTGATGGTTGCCCCTTTGCTTCTTGCCCTACGGCGCCTGGGATTGTTGTACAAGGTTGCCCTGTTGTCTCTTAGTACACTACTTTGTACAGATTAATGATTATTGTTTTTGTTACTTGATGTATTAATTGTAAGAACACGTTGTGGTGGTTAATTCAATATTTGATTGATTGAGGTTATACACAAAACCACCTCTTTATCGTAGGTGCTTGTGGTGTCTTGTTATTGATAAAGACGGTGGATTAATACTATTTTAGTAATTTAATTGAGTTATGTTGTTTTATTGTATTGCATTGAGCTATTTGTTTAGCTTGTACATTATGTCTATTATTTGTAGGAGTCTTAGTTAATATAAATGGTAGTAAACTCTCATTATCTATAATTGAAGATTATTGAGATTCAATTTTAGGATTAGAATAGACTTCGCGTTATTTTAGAGATTAAGGTTTTTCACGAACTTATCGTGGATTATCGTTAGAGATTAAGGTTTTTCACGAACTTTTCGTAGATTATCGTTACAATTCTACAACAATATGGTTTCGGTGTGGATAAAGCTTTGGCATCCCAAAAATGAATAGATTTATTGTAGCTATTGAGGTCTATTGAATTTGTAGAGATGGTCTACCGACTTTGTAGAGAACACACGCACCGGTAGGAAGTCCCAAAATTGTGTGAGGTTGCGTTCTCTTTGATGCGAAAGAAAAGGAGAGAAAACAGAAAATCATCCTATAAATTTCACCCCTTTCTCACCTTTTCTCACATTTTTTATTTTTCCCCCTTCATTTGCACTACAATGGAGAGAAAATATTATTCTCTCCAATTAGGTGTTGTAAATATTTTCTCCAATTTAAGGAGTAAAATCTCCCCTTGTTGATAAAAGGTGAGAAAATGGAGTTCTCTTTTCTCTCATTTTCTTTCGGATCAAAGAGAACGCAACCTGAGTAGTAAATTTTATAATTTCCTCTTAACTAAATATCTTAACAATAACTCGGTTCGGTGTAACATCAATTACATTTATAGGGGGCTCTCGGCCCAATGAAACAATCCACTATATAAAGCTTCTACCTTCTAGGATACAAGTATATCAAATACTAGCCACCATCATGCATTCACTTCTCACCCATCTATACACTCTCCTCTACTGAACTTGAAAACAAATTTACACCATGGTCTACCCACACCTGATTTTCGCAAATATGCAAACTTTTTCCTTAAAAACCCTTTGAGTTAATCGATACTCAATTACAAATTTCGCACGACTCAAACTCACATATTCTACCATATTGGACACTAATTTGAAAAAGCCTCTACACGCACTATCCAATTCCCATGTGTAGAAAATAAAATATAAAAATTCTCACAAAAAGCACATCAACAATTTCGCGCATTCACTATTTTACTTAACCATGTGTTTCTAGGGAACTTTTAACCGTATATATACTTCCTTAATTATCTCTTCAGCACCGTGAATCCTCATATATAATAGTATTATTCTGCTTATATGAATAAGTCTCTTTCTTGTAAGATATGCTCAAATTAAAAGAAATAAAACCGACACAACACAATTTGGTAACCTCATCAATAACATAAAAGGGATAAACCATTTTCATTACATTAATCAATAAAGAATTACACATTACACAAAAAATGCCGTGCCGACAAATCTCTCCCCCTTTTCCAAAAGAATCATTCCATTTTTCAAATTACAACCAAAAATTTGAATTATCAACAAAAAATAATAAGCTCCTTTGTGTAACATAATTAATTAACCGTATGAATCTTTTCTACATCACAAATAGGAGAGGCAACAAAACCGCCGCCGCCGCCATCAGAACCGGAACCTCCATCGGCGCCGAGAACGAACCGGCCTGGACCGGGATCGAGCCGAAAACGTTCGTATACGAGGGCGCCGCAGCGGGCGGGGCCGAAGCCGGCGAGTCGTCCACGTAGGTTCCGTTGCCGGAGACGAAGACGTGAAGCTTCTGCAGCTTAGCGCAGTGGCCGTCGACGCCGCTGGTGAAGTAGAAGTTCCCGGCCCTGGTTATGTTGAAGAGGGAGTTGCCGTTGTTCATGTACAAGATCGGATCTTTGGTGTCGCAGCTGTCGTAGGCTCCCTTCGTCACCTGCACCAGCGAATCTTTGCTCGGAGGGTACAAGAAAACTGCACCCCATGAAAATGATCAGACCCCACATTCAGAGAGAGAGAGAGAGAGAGAGAGAGAGAGTATAATGTACTTACAGAGGGAGTCTCCGATCTTGAGGCCATCGAATTTCTTGGCCCAGTTGGTGTAGATTTGGGGGTTGGAGGAGGAAGGGGGGCCCCAAGCAGCTAAATCTCCGACTTTGTAAATGGCGGAATGAACTTTGGATTGGAGAGAGAGAGAGAGGAAGAAGATGAGGGTGAGAAAAAGATTGGATTTTGGAGTGCCCATTTTCTGGATTTTGTGTGTGAATGTTGAAGTTTTTGACAAATGTGGAGATGTTTAAGGAGAGATGTATAAATGGAGGTGGAGTTTGGGAAGATCACAAGAGGGGGAAGAGAAGGGGCAAAGGTGAAATGACTATAATAGCCCTCCCTTGTTTTTATATTTGGATTAAAGGTAATAATAGTTTTGAACTTTAATGAGGGTATAATATACATGCTTTTGACTTTGGCCAACTCTTATAAAACTGTAGAATAGAATAGAAGTCCTTTTTTTTTTTTTTTTTTGGTGAAAAGAAAGAAGTATTTAAACTTTTTTACATGTGAAAAAACACCAACACCGCCGAGCATTTATACTTTGATTATTATAGCTAAAAAAAAAAAAAGAAAGAAAAAGACTTCCCTAAATTAAAACAAGAAAATCACCGTTTCCTTTTGTAATAATTTTACTTTTTAGATACTCTTATCGTCCCACTTATTTAGCGATAGTCGACTGCATTTTTATTTTACAAAAAGACTAATAAGTATCCCAACATGAGTTAGAAGGAAGGAGTATGGTTACAGTAACACTCCCACTTTGATTTTACAAAAAAATATTTAATCCCTCCATTCCTTTCAATTTAACCATGTTTCTAAATTGGAGTGTCTCAGTCGATATGATCAGTTTTCTTTTTGGGCCAAACATTTCACTTTCACATTTTTAGTTTGACATTTTAAATCGTTAAGATTAAATTTGAATACCTAGTTTTAGTTTTCAAAGTAATTAGTTAATGTGAAATAATATAAAGACTTCTTAATTCACTCATCCTTAAAACAATGTACCCAAACGAATGTGACCAAGTCGACTAGAACAGAGGGAGTAGTTCCTGGTAAGCTAGAATTTTTATGGAAAGTACAAAGTAGAGTAATATGTAAAAACATAATTAAGCTAAATAAAGTTGAATTAATGGGTATTATAATAAATTGAAAAGATGGCACGTGGGTACAGTTGGATGTTGCGAGCTCAAGAACATGGGAAGTTTATGCGCAGCACATATTATTGTAGAGACAAGAAGGCCACAAGAATTGGTCATTATATTCTGTCACCTCTTCATTTCAGCATATGCAATTATTGGTCATTTATTATTAATCATATATCTTTGTCAATGATGCTAGATCTAACTTATAATCTTAACAACTTAAATCTTAATCTCGACAAGATTATGTGAAAACGCTAGGGACCGGATTACATTTACTAAAACAATCTTGACTTGTTTCATTATTTTATATTTTATATTATTTAAAATGCTTAAATTTTATCTGGACGTAGAGAATATCCTCAGGGATCGATATCTGAACATATAGGAATTACCTCTAATAAAGTTTCTCAACGATGTCTATGCAAGCAAATTTAAGGTTTGTGGTTTTTATCTAAAAATGAAATTAAATAATAAAAGATGTAAATATTAAATCAAATAATAAACAAAAATATAGAAACTAACAAATAAGAGAAAACACTGATCCTAGGGTAGTAAAATCTAATCAAATATACATAAACAATCAATCAATCAATCAATCTATTTAACCAATTTAATTCTTCTTAGATGGCGATACACATATTTATAATCAAAGAATTCGGCTAAGGCAATCTAAGATAATCACTTAATCCAACTTTAATCACCGCTAGATCTCATAAGAATTAAACAAAGTGTAACAAGCGCAAGTATCGAATATATAATCGCAAAGGTTCGGCTACCTATATCAATTACATGCAAAACCTAGATTAATCTTAAATTATGCTAAGATAGATAATCAATTATAGTATGTTTCATGCAATCCATTATGCAATTATCCTGCTAAGGCATAAATTACACAACAAACATGCATAAATAGTGATCAAGTATTCATACATGAAATAAACACCATGAAACATACACCTAAGTTGGAAGGCTAAAATAGATCTAAAAACTATTCATGTAGATTCAATTAAACATACAAACCTTAGATTCAATCTAGGAAAATTAACTATACATAATTAAAAGAAAGGTAAATACGTGTGTGTATATTACATATGAAAATTGCCTCATTGAGGACTTTAATGATTTCCTACAAAAGTTGTGCACTATCCAAGTACTGTTGGAATTTGGCTTTGACCAAATAATTAAATAATAATTTATATTTAATTTATTAAATTAAATGATAAATTATTAATCTACTCCGAGAGTAGATGAACGTGGTATATTGATATGCTCAAATCCGAATTCCGGTGAGTGAGATATAATATATCGAAGATTGAGAGTTGATGGAATTATTACAAGTTGGATTAACTCTTGTAATAAATTTGTCCCACATTGATTAAAGAACATTAATTACTCATGTATATAACTAATTATACTAATGGGTTAATTAATCAAGTGGACCAGATAGCGGGTGATGGGCTCTCGCGCGCACACACACACGCGCGCCTCCGCCGCCGTCCGTCCGGCCGGCCGGGCTCGGGCTCGGATCTTGGCAATTGGTCCTTTGGGCTGTTCCTTGGGCCTCCATATATATATATATATATATATATATATATATATATATATATATATATATATATATATATATCTTTTTGGGCCAGAAAAGCAAAGGGAACGTGTAAGCCCAGCTCGCAAGATCTGTCCAGATTCATTGATCTGGTTCGTCCAGGTTCAGTGAACCGAATTCAAATTCGAATCTGTAACTCTCGGATTTAGGGAACGTGTAAGCCCAACTCGCAAGATCTGTCCAGATTCATTGATCTGGTTCGTCCAGGTTCGGTGAACCGAATTCAAATTCGAATCTGTAACTCTCGGATTTATGACCACCAACTTAGTGGGCTGACCAAAAACGGCCAGTAACCGACACGGGCCTTAATGACCCACATTGACTCCTCCCATGGGCCTGATGCCTATAAATAGAGGCCTCCATGGCCATTAGCAGATACGAAAAACATCTCTCTCTCTCTGCATTCTTTTTCTTTGTGCATTACATACGAGTTCAGTCCTCGTCTGCATCCAGTTCGCCGGAGCTCGGTGGTTTGCGGTGCTGCTACCACCGAGACGAAAGTCGCTTCACCTTTTGGGAAGCTACGCCTTTTCCGTGAGCACTATCGGGGCGTACAACTTCTTGCGGGGAAAGTTTCTACTCGACTCGACTTTACTTCTGTTCGTGCTTGCTGCTTCTGAACGTGTTCCACCTTTCTAATAATCGCAAGAAGCTGTACGCCCCGTTCAAACTAGCAAGATGACAACCATCGGAGTCAACTCTTCCTCTGTTGCAGCAGCGATGTTCTCCAACGGCAACAACAACGTCCTCAACAATGTCAACAACAATGCCAACAATAATGGAACTGGTGGTCAACAGAATTCGACCATGGCCCCTTTGCAGACTTCCTCCATGAAGGGGTTAGCTCAGAAACCTCCTGTCTTCTCGGGCCAAGACTTCCGTCATTGGCAGCAAAAGATGATGTTTTACCTCACTACGGTTGGGTTGCTTCAGTATCTGTCTTAGGACAAACCGGAGATGCCACACGAGGAGGAAACAAACTTCTTAGTTCGGGTTCGCTCCGACAGTTGGTATCAAGGTGACTATCTTTGTAAGAACACCCTATTGTCTTACATCGATAAGAGCCTATATGGTGTCTATTGCCAAATCAAGACAGCTAAGGAATTGTGGGCTGCTCTCGAGGACAAGTACCTTCTCAACGAGGCGAGTACCCGCAAGTTCGTAGTGTCTCGATGGCTCAAGTATGAGATGGTGGATTCCTGTCCAGTGATGGAACAAGTGGCCGAGTTTCAAACTCTCGCTCATGCCGTTCAGTCCGAGGGAATCACCTTGCCCGATGCTCTAACTGTGGCTGTCATTATCGAGAAACTCCCTCCAAGTTGGTGTGATTTTCAAGAGCAATTGAAGCACAAGAGCAAGGAGATCACCGAGCAAATCTTGGTGAAAAAGCTTCAAGTGGAGGCACACTTGAGAGAAGTTAGGAAGACGAAAGGGAAAGCTCCTATGGATGCTCGAGCCAACCTGACGGAAAAGACGGACAAGTCCGGAGCCTCTTCCAAACGTTCTCGTCCGGGCCCTTCTAAAAAGGGACCTACCCCTAAGTTTGGGGGGATGTGCTACAATTGTGACAAGCTGGGTCACAAGGCTAAGGACTGCACTAAGCCGAAAAAGAAGAAGGCCAAAGCTCATGCCAATGCTGTCGACAACAATGAAGACAAGTGGGATGAGGATGACCTTGCTGCTGTCGTGTTCGAGGCTAATCATGTTGATAGCCAGAAGGCTTGGTATGTGGACACTGCTGCGACCGGGCACGTGTGCTCGGACAAGAATGCTTTTTCCACCTACAAGGAGGCTAGTGCGGACAAGAAGATCCACATGGGCAACTCCAACACCTCCAAAGTTGTTGGGATTGGCAACGTGGCTTTGAAGCTGACTTCGGGTCAACAGCTGCTCCTGCGCGATGTTCTTCATGTTCCAGACATACGCAAAAATCTTGTATCTGGTTCTATTCTTGTTAAAAATAAGTTTAGGCTAGTGTTTGATGCTGATAGTGTTACTGTTAGCAAGAAGGGAAAGCCCCTTGGTCGTGGTCACATGATTGATGGGCTTTTCAAGCTTAGCACTGCTGTTGTAACCCGTGCTCCCAAGAAGGGAAATAATGAGAACGCTTCTACTTCTGCTTACTTGCTTGAGTGTTCCAATTTATGGCATTGTAGATTAGGACATGTGAATCTAAATGCTATAAAGAGACTAGTAAATATGAATTTACTAAATGTTGAAAATATAAATTCACATGAAAAATGTGAAGTTTGTGTTGAAGCAAAAATGACGAAACTACCTTTTAAGACGGTAGAACGGAACACTACACCTCTCGAATTAATTCGTACCGACGTATGTGATTTGAAGGTTATACAAACGAGGGGTGGGAAAAAGTACTTTATTACTTTCATTGATGATAGTACAAGGTACAGTTATCTTTACCTATTGAGAGGAAAAGATGAAGCAATTGAAGCGTTCAAACACTTCAAAAATGAAGTCGAAAATCAACTTGGTTGTCGCATTAAGATGGTTCGAAGTGATAGAGGTGGAGAATATGTAGCTCCGTTTGAAGAATTGTGCAACGAAAGTGGTATAATTCATCAAACGACGGCCCTTTATTCACCACAGTCTAATGGTCTTGCAGAACGCAAGAATCGAACTCTTAAAGACATGATGAATGCTTTGTTGATCAGTTCAGGATTACCCCAAAATTTGTGGGGGGAAGCTGTCTTAACAGCTAATTATATCTTGAACAAAATCCCACTCAAAGGTAAAGAAGTGACTCCATATGAACTATGGAAAGGAAGGAAACCTTCTTACAAATACCTTAAGGTGTGGGGTTGTTTGGCTAAAGTTGAAGTGCCATTTCCAAAGCGAGTTGCAATTGGACCTAAAACGGTTGATTGTATCTTTATTGGATATGCACTAAACAGTAGCGCCTATCGTTTTCTTGTACATAAATCGGAGATACCCGATATACATGTAGGAACAACGATAGAGTCAAGAAATGCAATATTCTTCGAAAATATTTATCCTAGTAAGGATAAAGGTCGGATCTCATCTAACGAGAATGTTGAGTTAGAATCCACTAGTTATAAACAAGTGGAAGAAAACTCAAATTCTGTGCCGAGAGTTGAGGAATCAACTAGTCGTAAACGGCCAACGTCTAATCCTTTGGATATAGAACCAAGACGTAGTGATCGAAAAAAGACTCCAAAAAGCTTTGGTCCGGACTATGTCGTTATGATGTTAGATGACGAACCGAGAACGATCAAGGAGGCGCTGTCTAGATCAGATGGAGATCTTTGGAAAGAAGCTATCAACAGTGAAATTGATTCCATTATGGAAAACAATACTTGGGTGTTAACCGAACTTCCTCAAGGAAGTAAGTCTTTAGGCTGTAAATGGATCCTAAAGAGAGAGTATAACGCCGATGGTACTGTTGATAAGTATAAAGCTAGACTCGTAGTCCAAGGCTTTAGACAAAGAGAAGGATGTGATTTCTTTGATACTTACTCACCTGTTACGAGACATACATCGATTAGAGTGCTTCTCGCTATTGCTGCTTTGTACAATCTTGAGATTCATCAAATGGATGTTAAAACTGCGTTTTTAAATGGTGAGGTAGACGATGAAATCTATATGAAACAACCGAAGGGTTTGTAGTACAAGGGAAAGAACACCTAGTATGCAAACTAAAAAGGTCTTTGTATGGATTGAAACAAGCGCCTCTACAGTGGCACTTAAAATTTGACAAAACAATGTTGTCAAATGGTTTCAAAATTAACGAGTGTGACAAATGTGTATACATAAAGATGACTAATAACGGTTATGTTATAGTTTGTCTGTATGTAGATGACATGTTGATCATGGGCAGTAACACTCGTATAATTTTAGAAACAAAGAAAATGCTAAGTAGAAAATTTAGCATGAAGGATCTGGGTTTAGCCGATGTGATACTTGGAATGAGAATTCTAAGAAAGCCGGATGGAATTGTTCTGACTCAATCTCACTATGCTGAGAAAGTACTCAGAAAATTCAACGCTTTTGAGTATTCACCAGCTAAGACTCCAATGGATCCTAGTGTTCACTTGAACAAGAATCTAGGAGATTCTGTTGCTCAAGAGGAGTATGCTAAGATTATTGGCAGTTTGATGTATATCACATATTGTACAAGGCCACATCTAGCGTGTTCTGTGAACAAGTTGAGTAGATTTACAAGTAATCCGAGTGATGATCACTGGAAAGCTCTTGTAAGGGTTTTAAGGTATCTAAAATATACTCAAAATTTTGGAATTCACTTCACGAGGGAACTCCCTATACTTGAAGGGTATAGTGATGCGAACTGGATATCCGATGCGAAAGACTCGTTTTCAACGAGCGGCTACGTATTCACTATTGGGGGAGGGGTTGTGTCGTGGAAATCCTCAAGACAGACGTGTATAGCACGATCGACCATGGAATCGGAATTCATAGCTTTGGACAAAGCTGGTGAAGAAGCCAAATGGCTTAGAAATTTCCTCGAGGATATTCCGAGCTGGTCAAAGCCCGTGTCGTCGGTGATGATCACTCAGATAGTCAAGCGGCTATAGGATGAGCACAAAATAGCATGTATAATGGCATGTCTCGACACATACATTGACGCCATAATACTGTTAGACATTTGATCTCAAGTGGTGTAATCTCGTTGAGTTTTATAAGATCAGCCGATAACCTAGCGGATCCGCTAACGAAAGCAATACATAGAGATCAATTGCACAAGCTAGTTAAGGGAATGGGGCTAAATTCCACATAATGAAGGATTGTAGTGGTAACCCTACCATATAATTTGGAAGTATCCATAATATGGTTCAAAGGGACAAATAAGCTACAATACTTCGAGTTGGAAACACTCGAACTGTTGTACATTCCTTAAAGAAAGCTATGAATGTTTGTCTGCATGTGGTGAGGATAAGTCTAAAAGACTTTTAATGATTCTTGGGAGAAACCTTGGAGAGGTTTGAGCAAAGCAGAATGCTATGTATAAGAATCACCTATATAAGTAAGAAGTAGTGGCCGCTTCGACGATATACTTATGAATCAAAAGGGGTGATCCAGGGCCTGAAATTGACACAAACGTGAGAACGGATGAGATTGAGACGATATTGTGTCGACACCGTTGTCTTAGTATACACCAAGGAGAACTAGTTCAAGGCATCATGTCCACTAGGTCGCCGGTATACTCGATGAGGTTGACTATGGAGAGGTTCAAGGCAAAAAACCACCTATCCTAATACAATAAAGTCTCTTGAGGACTGAGCTTTGCATTTGCATACATTTGCATATCTCGCTCATGGGGGGGATTGTTGGAATTTGGCTTTGATCAAATAATTAAATAATAATTTATATTTAATTTATTAAATTAAATGTTAAATTATTAATCTACTCCGAGAGTAGATGAACGTGGTATATTGATATGCTCAAATCCGAATTCCAGTGAGTGAGATATAATATATCGAAGATTGAGAGTTGGTGGAATTATTACAAGGTGGATTAACTCTTGTAATAAATTTGTCCCACATTGATTAAAGAACATTAATTAGTCATTTATATAACTAATTATACTAATGGGTTAATTAATCAAGTGGGCCAGATAGCGGGTGATGGGCTCTCACGCGCACACACACACGCACGCGCCGCCGCCGCCGTCGTCCGGCCGGGCTCGGGCTCGGGCTCGTGGCTCGTGGACTTGGATCTTAGCAATTGGTCCTTTGGGCTGTTCCTTGGGCCTGTGACTGGGCTTGGGCTTGGGCCTCCATATATATATCTTTTTTAGCAAAGGGGATTGGGCCTAGATTCTGGCCCAATACGTGTAAGCCCAGCTCGCAAGATCTGTCCAGATTCATACCGACACGGGCCTTAATGACCCACATTGACTCCTCCCATGGGCCTGATGCCTATAAATAGAGGCCTCCATGGCCATTAGCAGATACGAAAAAATCTCTCTCTCTCTCTGCATTCTTTTTCTTTGTGTATTACATACGAGTTCAGTCCTCGTCTGCATCCAGTTCGCCGGAGCTCGGTGGTTTGCGGTGCTGCTACCACTGAGACGAAAGTCGTTTCACCTTTTGGGAAGCTACGCCTTTTCCGTGAGCACTACCGGGGTGTACAACTTCTTGCGGGGAGAGTTTCTACTCGACTCGACTTTACTTCTGTTCGTGCTTGCTGCTTCTGAACGTGTTCCACCTTTCTAACAAGTACACTATATGATGTCTGCAGTCCTAATGTGGCATCATTAAGGGTACTTAGCCACGAAGCAATACTAGCCATGCTACCGTACTACAAAATACATAGTCAACTCCCATCATCCCGGAACGGTCTCAACAAGATCAACGTTTCCGACTAAACTAATACATAAAACATATACATAACGAAAATACTACGCGGACGGTCTCATAGAGATCCACGTTCCTGCCTAAACTAAAGCAAGGTAGCCAGGACGGCACCTACCTATCTGTTATAGGCTGTACAACCAACGTCTATCTACTCATAGTGTCCGTTCACTGAGCTCAAACCGGACTCGTCTTCTGAGGGTCCTCCCATGCTCTCGTCGTCCGACTCCTCATCGTCGATCACTATCAACTCTGGCCCCTCCGGATCCTCCATTGGCTCATATTCCTCGAGTACGTACTCCTGCTCCTGCTCCTCTGGCACTGGAACTGGCTCTCGCTCGGGCTCTACCTCTAGCACTCGCATATCTGTTGCGAGGGCGTTCACTCTACGACAAACTGATAGTACCTCCATACGACGGTTGTGCTCTCTAACCTAATCCTCAAAGCCCTCGTCTACTGCATAGGCTTCGGTGCTAGGATGGTAAAAATCGGAGGTGCCTCATGGAGCTCAGCTACGATATGCGAGAGGTCGGCTGAGGAAAGTAGGGGCTCCTCAACGTCAGCTCTCATCGGGGCCTTCCCTCGGGTGTCTCTCTCTGCTATAAGGTGGTGCTCCTCAACTGGGGCACCAGCAGGTCCCTCTTCATCTGAAGAGACGTACGGGCCCAGAAAGTGGTGAACGGGGTTTGCTCCCGCTCACGAACCTGAGAGGGCCCAGCCTCAAACTCCTCTCTGTTGCGGCAACCCAAGGTGGCCGTCCGGGGTTGTGAAGGCCCAAGCGGCGGTGCGTGATTGGGAACCGGTGTCTGAGCCGTCACCCAAAAAACTCCTACCGCCATAAGGTCCCCGGGCAAAATATATGGCCTGAGTGGTGCCCTACCGTAGACAACGAAGTAAGACTAGATAGTAGCAAGGAACCCCCACAAGTCATCTACCATGGCGTAGTTTGCACCAGTTGGAAAGAGGTAGCCACAAATAAGGTCCCAAGCCCACCCCTGCCACTCGGGTGGCAAAAGGTCCACAAGGCGCAGGATGCCGTTGTAGCCTGTCACGCCGTGCGCGTGAGACCTTATGGCGGTAGGAGTTTTTCGGGTGACGGCTCAGACACCGGTTCCCAACCACGCACCACCACTTGTGCCTTCACCACCCCGGACGACCACTTTGGGTTGCCGCAACATAGAGGAGTTCGAGCCTGGGCCCTCCCAGGTCCGTGAGCGGGAGCAGACCTTGTTCGCCACTTTTTGGACCCATACGTCTCTACAGACGACGAGGGACGTGCTGGTGCCCTAGTTGAGGAGCACCACCTTGTAGGAGAGAGAGACACCCGGGGAAAGGCCCCGATGAGAGCTGACATTGAGGAGCCCATACTCTCCTTAGCCTACCTCCGATGTATCGTAGCTGAGCTCCAGGAGGCACCTTCGATTTTTACCACCCCAGCATCGGAGCCTATGGTAGTGGACGAGGGATTTGAGGATTAGGTTAGAGAGCACAACCACCATATGGAGGTACTAGCAGTTCGTCGTAAAGCCGATGCCCTCGCAACAACTATTGATATATGTGAAATTTACCTATTTTTCATAGTCTAAAAGAGTCGATTTAAAGTCTCGTTTGTGTATTATTGCTCATGATTTGTACGGTTTATCATATTTTGGACAATACTATGCTTGTGGGTATTTCCTTGTGATTTCAGGCTAATTTTGAGGTTAAAAACCCGAGACAAGACAAGAGAAGAAGAATCGAGTAAAGAATCGAAGGTTGAAGATATTTTGGTGTCGAGTTGAAGACCTCTCGATCAGCCTCTCGGTCGAGAGAGATGTCGATATTATCATACTGAGTTCACCTATCGATCGAGAGAAATGCCAGGGATCTCGGCCAAGCCACTATCGATCGAGATGACGATCGAGAGGGTTCGGTCGAGAGGCGTGAAACCTTTCGAAAATTGGAGTTCTTTTTAGACTAGGTTTCTTTGTAAATTTCACCTATATATATATTCCTTAGCCTTAACGTTGTGTATCCTATCAAATATTACTTTCATATACTCCCTCCGTCCTCCATTTAGTGACGCTATTACTATATTGGGACGTCCTCCATTTACTGACATATTACGTTTTAGGACGTAGACCCCACAATCACTTTAACACTTTAACACTTTATACATCTACTTTTTATTATTTTAACATTTTAATACTATTAAACAATTCAAATGGACCCACAATTATTCCACTTTAACACTTTAACACATTAATTTATTATTATACCATAAAATACGAAAAAACCCGTGCCCATACTCCCTCCGTCACTAAATGGAGGACGGAGGGAGTAATTTATTTTCGTTTTTGTTTTGTTCGTGTAATCAACATTGGATATTTATTCAAGTTTTATTCAAGATTCAAGTTCAAGTTCTACATCGCGTTCAATATTAATTCCAAGTTTTTCTTACTTTTACTTTTAATTATGTTCTTTCAATTCTTTGAGTTTATGTCTACTTTAATTATGTCTAGCTAATTTTCTTTAGTTGATTTTAGTGTTTGTATGTCTAATTGAATCTATTTGAGTTCTTGTAATTACAATTAGCCTGCCAATCTAGATGTGTGTTTCATGGTGCTTGTTCTCATGCATGATTACTTGATCACTAATTATGTATGCTTAGTTATGTTTTTATGCCATAGCCGGATAATTGCATAATGGACTTCATGAATACATACTATGATGATTTGATTGTCTTAGCCGAAGTTAGATTATCATAGGTCTTACATATAGTTGATATAGGTATCATGACTGAACCTTGTTGATTATATCTATCGGTACTTCATCTATTTTGCACTTGATTTAATTCTTATGAGACCGGGAGGAGATTAGGGTTCTATTTGATAAGGATACTACCGAATCCTAGAAGATATATTTTCTTCCTATTTTATCTCCTTAATTTTAGTATGTAATTATCATAATTGTATAGTCCAAAACTTGTGGTTCAAGTAAATCTTTGTATATATATACTGTTGTATCTTGATGAATAAAATACAATTCATTTTTCTACAATTCTCTCTTTTATGGTATCAGAGCATAGATCCATATTGACCTACTTTTTCATAGCCAAATTAATCTTCCATGGCTGCCAGCGATTCTCTTCTCCTCCCAAATTCAGCCGAACCTACAAATCAATTGGTGGTGGTTTCTCTCGCTCATATTCTCAAATTACTCCTACCAATTACATTGCTTGGAAAATTCAAATCGAAGCTACTCTTCTCGGACATGATCTAGTCAAATACATTGATGGATCTTGCCCTGCTCCTTCTAAATACCTCTCTCCTGCTGAATCCCCTACCTCAACAACAACACCCGTCGCCACACCCACCAACTCTTCCGCCCCTACACCGAATCCTGCTTACTCTACGTGGTTTCGTCAGGATAAACTGATCCTCGGAGCCCTTGCCGGTACCCTCTCCGTTCCCATCGTCCCTCTCATATCTCAATGCATCACTACCTATGATGCCTGGAAAACCCTCGCAAAAACATATGACAATCCCTCTAAAGGTCATCTCAAACAAATCAAAGCCCGTCTCCGAAACATCACCAAAGGTCCTCGCACCGTTTCCAATTACATGCAAGACCTTAAAACCTGCGCCGACTAATTAGTTTCCCTTGGCCGCCCTCTTGATGCCGATGATCTTGTCGATCGGGTTCTTGAACAATTGAACGATCCCGATTACGACAGTATCGTCAATGCCGTTCAAAGTCGTGAAACACCAATCTCCTTCGATGAGCTTCACGAAAAACTCATCAATCGTGAGCTCACCCTTAAACATACAACCAAAACTACATCTACCTTTTCCGCTACAGTCAACTACGCCGCCAAACCTCCTGCCCGCCCTCAAAACAACCGACCTCCCTCACCTCAACCCGGTCTTCTTCCAACCCCAAATCTTTCCCCATCTTTCCCTCGGCCTAACACTCCTTTTCAAGGCCGCTGTCAATGGTGTAGAGCTCGTGGACACTTCGTCTCTCAATGCTCTATTTTCCGTCAACAGTTTCCCACAACCACCCCTCCAAACTTTTCTCGGGGGTCCACTCATCCCCCATCTCCTGGTCAACCCACTGCATACAACACTACTCTCGGCAACCCCGCCTCCCCAGGATGGCTCCTTGATAGTAGTGCAACACACCATGCTACCAACGCTCTTGACACTTTAGCGCTTCACTCTCCATATGATGGTACTGAAGAACTCCTCATTGGCGATGGCTCTGGTCTCAATATAGCTCATACTGGTTCCACTTCTTTCTCTACTCCTTCGTTTACTTTTCACCTTAAAAATGTTCTTCATGTCCCATCTCTCTCTCGCAATATTATTTCTATCGATCAATTTTGTTGCGACAATAATGCTTCCATCACTTTCTCACCTTTCTCTTATGTTGTGAAGGACCTTCTCACGGGAACCACCCTACTCCAAGGCCAACCTAATTCCAGAATTTATGAGTGGTGTCCAACATCTCCTACGATTCACTCTACCACCGTCTCTACCACAAATTGGCATCATAGACTAGGACATCCTTCTTATAGTATCTTAAGTCATGTTAGCAAGACTTTTAATTTAAATATTCCAGCTTCTACTTCTTTTCATTGCAATTCATGTGACTGTAACAAGAGTCACAAACTTCCCTTTTATGAGAATACTATTGTTTCCAATGGTCCTCTTGATATTATATATAGCGATGTTTGGACTTCTCCTCTTCATTCTTTTGATGGTTATAAATATTACATCATCTTCGTTGATCACTTCTCTAAATATATATGGTTCTATCCTCTCAAACACAAAAATGATGCTCTTCCGGTCTTCTCTCGATTCAAACTTCTTGTAGAAAAATTCTTTAAACGTCCCATTCTCACAGTCTTTAGTGACAATGGCAGTGAATACGTCGGTCTCCATCCCTTTCTTAGCTCTCACGGTATTTCCCATCTTACATCTCCTCCACACACACCTGAACATAATGGCTACTCCGAGCGTCGCCATCGCCATATCGTTGAAACCGGTCTTGCACTTCTTTCTCACTCATCCATGCCACGTAAATTCTGGTCTCTTGCCTTTGCTTGTGCCTGCTATCTCATTAACCGCATGCCCACTCCCACACTTAATCTTCTTTCTCCCTACTCTAAACTTCATAACACTTCTCCGAACTATCTCAAATTACGTAGCTTCGGTTGCTTGTGTTATCCATGGTTGCGTCCCTACACCACTCACAAACTTGACCCTCGCTCTATCCCTTGTGTATTTGTAGGATACTCATCAAGTCAAAGTGCATACTACTGCCTTGATCCATCATCTCACAAAATATATGTCTCTCGTCACGTCAAATTCGTGGAACATGTCTTTCCCTTCTCTTCTCACATCCACTCACCCGATGTGCCTTCAAAACCTGATGAATGGTGTACCCATCACTTTAATATCATTTCTCCCTCCAGTTCTCAAACTCTTCCCACCCATATCGCTCTGCACCATACGCCTCCCAACCCATCTCCGTCAATCAATAACAACTCCACACTAGATACCTCCGTTTCGTCCACTCCCGACTCGTCTCCGGTTACCACCGAATCTACTCCAGAAAATTCACCACCCACTCCACCACATAGACCAGTTACTCGCCTTCAAAATAACATTCAAAAACCCATTCAAAAACTAAATCTCCATACCTCCATCCAATCATCATCATCGGAGCCTACCACCGTTGCTCAAGCTCTCAAAAACCCTACTTGGCATGCTGCCATGATGTCAGAATATGATGCTCTTATCCATAATCACACTTGGGATCTTGTTCCTCCCTCTCCTTCTCAAAACGTCATTGGGTGTAAATGGGTTTTCCGAACAAAATATAATCTGGATGGGACAATCTCTCGTTATAAAGCTCGTCTTGTAGCTAAGGGTTTTCACCAACGCCCCAGTCTTGATTATTCTGAAACCTTCAGTCCAGTTGTTAAGCCTGCTACCATTCGCACCATTCTCTCTCTCGTCACCATGAATTCTTGGCCTCTTCGCCAAGTCGTTATCAACAATGCCTTTCTTCAAGGTTCCTTGAGTGATGACGTCTTTATGGTTCAACCTCCTGGCTTCATCAATCCCTCTACTCCTTCGCATGTTTGCAAACTTCATCAAGATATTTATGGTCTTAAACAAGCATCTCGTGCTTGGTATGTCAAACTCAAAACCTATCTCATTTCCGTTGGATTCAAGATATGTGTCTCCGACTCCTCCCTCTTCATTCTTCATCATAACACGGACCTCATCTACCTCCTTGTATATGTCGATGATATCATCATTACGGGATGTTGAGAATCGACGTGAGCGAGCTTCTTATTGTTCGCGAATCGAAAACCAAATGAAAATGAACTTTCGAGAATCGAAAATACACACACGATCTACGTGGTTCGGTGATTCCTCACCTACGTCCACGGGAAGAAGGATTGAAGCTTTATTAATGGAGATTACACACAGAACTATACAAACTACAATGAGAAACTGCAAAATCAATGAAGAAGATGAAAACTATGCAGAAAAACTCCAATGTTGCTGTATTCTCTTCTCTGATCTCACTTCTCACTTTCAGTAGCTTGCACGCACGTAACTGACTCCAAATCCCAGCCTATATCCAGCTGTGAGTGAAGATCCTAGCCGTAGATATCCACCGATGAAGATCTAACCATCGATTATAGCTTTCTCTCCAAGCTAACCTATTAGTTAGTTATAACAACCTTCTTAGTTAGTTATAACCACCTTCATGAGCTGTTCAGCCCACGTGTACGCCACTCAAGCTCCACATCAGATTAATTTGCCACGTCACAAGCTCCACGTAAGCAAACTACCAACACTTGAGTTTTGTAATCACACTTCAATATCTACAAATCTCCACCTTGAGTGCAAAACTCATCAACAAAATTTCTAACCCTTCTTCCTTCACAGCTCATAACCAGAGCTGCTTCCTCCTCGTCCAAATCATAGAGAAGACATGCCAACCAAGCTCACACAGTACTTGAACTTGGCAGAAGGCAATGCTTTTGTAAGCATATCAGCTGCATTCTCAGCTGTTGAAACTTTCTGCAGGTTTATCACACCTTTCTCAACTTCATCTCTCACAAAATGTAGTCTCACATCAATGTGTTTTGATCTTTCATGAAACACTTGATGCTTAGCCAAATGCAATGCACTTTGACTGTCACAATTCAACCTAATTGCTCTCTGCTCAACACCAAACTCACTGAGAATTCCCTTCAACCACATACCTTCCTTTATGGCTTCTGTAATGGCTAAATACTCAGCTTCTGTAGTGGATAGAGCAACTACAGATTGCAATGAAGATTTCCAATTCACTACAGATCCAAACAATGTATATACCCATCCAGTTTGTGACTTTCTTGTATCAAGATTAGCAGCATAATCTGAGTCAACAAACCCAATCAGCACATCATCTCCAATATCAACCTTCCTCTGATATTTGATGCCTACTCTCAAACTGCTCTTCATGTATCTTAGGATATACTTCAGAGCATCCCAATGATACTTTCCAGGGTTACTCATGTATCTACTTGCCACACTAATAGCATGAGCCAAATCAGGCCTTGTATAGACCATGGTATACATTATGCTCCCAACTGCATTAGCATAAGGTACTAAACCCATTTCTCTCACTTCTTTCTCAGATTTAGGCATGTGTTGCTCACTTAATCTGAAATGTTGAGCCAATGGAACAGACATTTCCCTAGCTTCATTCATTCTGAATTTTCTCAGAATCTTTTGAATGTAACTATGCTGTGTAATCCACAACACCCCCTCCTTTCTGATTCTTGTGATATCCACACCTAGAATCCTTCTTGCCTCACCTAAATCCTTCATCTCAAACTTCAAACTGAGATCAGACTTGATCTCCTCCACCTCAACAATGTTACTCCCAACAACCAACATGTCATCCACATACAACAACAGACAAGCCACCAACACACCCTCTCTACTCTTGAAATACACACATCTATCATACATAGATCTAACAAAGCCTATATGCATCATATGCTCATCAAACTTGAGATACCACTGTCTAGCACTTTGTTTAAGACCATAGAGAGATTTCTTCAGGAGACATACCTTATTTTTAGTCTCTGGCAGCTGATATCCATCAGGTTGTGTCATGTAGATGGATTCTTTTAAGTCCCCATGTAGGAATGCTGTTTTCACATCAAGTTGATGCAACTCCAGATCATTTTGAGCTACCATAGCTAGCAAAATCCTGATAGAACAATGCTTCACAACTGGTGAAAACACTTCATTGAAATCTATCCCTTCTTTCTGCGTAAAACCTCTTGCCACCAGTCTTGCTTTATATCTCACTGTCTCCTTGCTTCCTACTTCAATTTTCTTCTTGAACAACCATTTGCAATTGACCAGCTTGTGTGACTTGGGTTTATCAACTAGAATCCAGGTCCCATTCTTCTCAAGAGACTCTATCTCTTCCCTCATAGCCACAAGCCACTGGTCTCTCTCACCACAAGCAATAGCCTCCATATAATTTCCAGGTTCTTGATAATCAAGGTTCTCTGCAACATTTAATGCATAATAAACCATGTCTGCATCACCATACCTGCTTGGTGGATTGATATTCCTTCTCACCCTATCCCTTGCAAGCATATAATCCCTCAGATCATTTGAATCTACCACATTCTCCTCATCATCATCAGATGTAGTACCAGATTCCAACTTGTGATGCTCCACCTCAACTCTTGTATTATCAGACCCTAAGCCTTTATCTATGACCTTATCTCCCTGATTTAGATAAGGCATTTCACTCTCTTTGAAGACCACATCCCTGCTTATGATTACCCTTTGGTTCCCAGCTTCTGTGCACCACAACTTGTACCCTTTTACTCCTTTTGGGTATCCAATAAGTACACACTTTACTGCTCTAGGTTCCAATTTATCTTGCTTGACATGAGCATAGGCTCTGCATCCAAAAACCCTCAAATACTCATATCCAGAAGCCTTTCCATACCACTTCTCATCTGGTGTTTTGAATTCTATGGCTGAAGATGGACATTTGTTTATCAATACACTTGCTGTGTTTGCTGCCTCACCCCAGAACTTCCTTGGCATTCCAGAATCTGCCAACATACATCTTAGTTTATCCAATATGGTCCTATTCATGCGCTCAACCACTCCATTCTGTTGGGGATTTGCAGGCACAGTTCTGTGTCTCTTGATACCTTTTCCTCTGCAGAAATCCTGGAATTCCTTAGACAAGAACTCCAACCCATTATCAGTCCTTAAGCACTTCAGTTTAGTCCCTTTCTCATTCTCTACTTCTTCACACCATTCTTTGAACCTTTGAAAAGCTTCATCTTTAGATTTCAGTATATAAATCCAAAGCTTCTTGGAGAAATCATCCATGATACTCATGAAATACCTTCCTCCACCTAGAGTTTCTGTTTTTGATGGACCCCATAAGTCTGAGTAGGCATAATCCAAAGGAGCTTGTGATACATTACTACTTGATCCATAGGGCAACTTCTTTCCCTTTCCCAGAATACAAGTTTCACACTCACTTGACTTGAAAACAGAGCAATCAGTTAACATACCCTGCTTAACCAGCTCACTCAAGACCCTTTCTCCCACATGTCCAAGCCTTCTATGCCACAACTCAGCCTTATCAACTGTACTCACATCCAATTCACCTACTACACACTTAGCATCAAGGTAGTATAGACTCTTATTCCTCACACCCCTCATAACTACAGAATCTTCCTTCATCACATGCATAATGCCATTTTCAGACTTGAAAACATAGCCCTTAGACTCTAACATGCCCAATGAAATAAGATTTCTCTTGAGTTAAGGAATGTACCTTACATCAGTGAGTATTGTTGGTCCCGGTTTGTTAATAGGAAAATACGTAGAGGGGGGGGGGGGGGGGGGGGGGTGAATACGTATTTTGAAGTTTTTCAACTTCAAATCCCTTAACTCAGAGTAACAAGTAAAGAGCTCGCTTCGAGACTTAAGACCTAGCTGAAGCTAGATCTACAGTACTAGCTTGCCTGCTTGACCAAAGTGAACACTTGATCAAGAGGGAGTCTTTACTCGTATGTGCGGAATTTGGTGAGCTATAATCTTTCCTAAGTAATTGAAAATCCAAGTTAAGTTTGTTTATATGCACGTGCAATGGATAATCGAATACTGTAAAAAGATTAAGGTAAGAGAGATACGACACAGAGATTTATAGTGGTTCGGAGATAACGCTCCTACGTCCACTTTGCTGCACGACGGCAACTGTTCTTTTCACTCAAGAACTTGAAGGTTACGGGTCCTTCAAAAACCTGGTCGGGATCGGGCTTCACTTGCCTAGATCAAACGACAGACGTAGTGATTGCGGGTTCACTACACAAACCTAACAAAGACTGGAAGCTTCACTCGCTTCAGTCAGACAGACAGGGAGATTTCGGGCTCTCCTTACAGCCTAGCTTCGATCGAGCTTTACACAAACGATGTAAGTGTAAGCTTGGATCTCAACTCTACGATCGAGGCTTCTTCAATCGATGAAAGAAGGGCCTTAGATCTGAACAACCTAACGACAACACTCAAAACCTAACAGACGAAGTTTAGGGTTTTTGGTTGACGACACACTATGAAGAACTCTTTACAGTGAATGCAAAGATTGGCTAGAGTTCTTCTTCTAAGCTCGGATATATGAAGTGGGCTTAGAATCTAAGTGTGAAGGCTGTGAAGACGAGTTCCGATGGACTGGAAACTCGGAGAACACTTGAAACAAAAACTCGAAGATTTGCTCGAAGGCTTGGGAGTGTTTGTTTGCAGTAGGCTCGAATGCGCAAGTAGTGTTCTACTTCTCTTCGTCTTTATCCTTCACTATTTATAGGCGGAGGGTTGGCTGAGATCCGTTGCTTGGTTGGTGGCCTTGTCCCTCCTCCTCTCGACAGTACTTGCGCAGGCAGTAGCTTTTGCAGACGCGCAGTTTTGGCTCTTTGCCGAAAATGGCTAAGTTCCAAGTTTAACAGTAACTGGAGCGAGCCAGTACTGTTGCGGCGTCTTTGTCGGCCTGGCAGTCAACTCCGCTGCTCCTCTCCTCGTTCGACAAGTGGAGATCTCGCAATTAATGCAAAGATCTCTAGTTGACTGAAATTCAAATTCGGAGCGGGAATTTGTGCTGTCGCTTTCTGGTAGGTAGTGGCTCGCTTCGCTTTGAAGTTGTAGCGGCCGCTCCGAAGTGAGTCGCTTTAGGATCATATTATAGCGGGTCGCTTTGCTTCGCTTTGCAGCGTTTGCTTCGTTTTGCTTTAGCGCTTGCTTCGCTTCGCTTTGCAGCGTTCGCTTCGCTTCGCTTTACAGCATTCGCTTCGCTTCGCTTCGCTTCGCTTCGCTCCGCTTCGGTAGACTCGCTTCGCTTGCTTTGAACTGTAGCGCTCGCTTCGCTTCACTTTGGCAGACTCACTTAGAATCTACTGTAGCGATCGCTTCGCTTCGCTATTCTTCGGCACGCTTCACTTCAACTTGCTTGACTTGCTTCGCTTTGGAAAACACACTCAAGCGAGTGGCCTTCACTTGAACTTTTGAAGCCTAATCTAAGCAAAATAAAAGAGCCATCCTAACAGTGTAGGCTTAGAAAAATTCTAACCTATTAACTACATCAAAATGGGTCGCTTGGGAAAAGGACGCTTGGGGTTTTGGGATCTAATCAAAACAAATGACTTCATTTATCAAATGTCCCATGAAGTTCCCCCTTAACAATTTAGTCCTTAACAATTCCCAACAATTTCCCCCTTTTTGATGATGCCAAAACCCATACGACTTAGAAAAAAAAAAAATAAATCTAGTCTATCTAACCGTGAAGGGAACTCCAAGCGACTGCTTCCTTTGCAGTTTCGTTTGTAATTTTCTTTTAAGTTCCTTCCCCTTTTTTTTTCGGTTAAATTAATGAGTTTGTAGCAGAAATATAAAGTCATTCACAAAGCGAGTAAATGACACAGAGGAGACAGAAATAAAGATATATGAACATCAGTTCACAAAATATGAAGCATGTAATTTCAACGATTTCCTGCCGCTTCATCCTACTCCTCTTCCTCCTCCTCCTTCTTCTCTTCTTCATCAGTAGCATCAACACTATAGGCTGATAAGACTTTTGTTTCCATAGTGCCTACTGTGTGGATGCTTGGTCTTCTCCATGCACTCTCCAGCCTGAACGCTTCATCTACTTCAGCATCAGTGACTCCCCTGTTAGGAACATCAGTGCCTGGATGATAAGGCATGGGGAAGTCCTTTATTTCTGGCACCTTGACGACAATTGGCTTCGGTTGAGCTTGTTCAGCCATCATAAAAATCTTTCGGCGCAGTTTGTCGTCGTAGGTAGCAAGAAAATTGCTGAGAGCACTGATTCGAGAACATTCATTCTACAGTGGCACTACCTCCCAGTAATAGTACGCTTTGATGAACAAGTCCTTGTAGTATAGCCACTGCTCGAGCAGATCCCTCGGAATGAAGTCCTCGATCTCTCTTGCGTCAAGATGCTCGTTCCTCCTCTTGGCTAACTCCTCCTCTGTTCTTCTTGACAGCTTAGTCATTATATCAGTGAATCTCTTCCCTGATTCGCCACTCCACAGAGGACGCCTTTCGTTGAGTCGCTTCCTTATATAGTTTTGCTCTTCTACTTTAGGGTAGCGACCCGACTCTACCATTTCCTTCGTAGTCACGTCGCATGCATCTTTTATGGCTTGGGCTTCACATGCTTCGGACTCATCAGGCATGAGGGGAACGAACGCACTACGAACCAAAGAGGACTGAATAAGCAGTACTTCGCTGAACTGCTCCTCGATTCGTGCGTCAATCACTTGAAGACGCCTGGCGTTCACTGTCTTCGATCTCTCCGCTTCGCTCCTTCCTCCTTCTCTCTCCTTTCTCCTCTTCTCTTCCTTTTCAGTTCTTGAAGCTACTGCATGTTTAGACTTTTGGCGCTTAGCCGTAGAGTCATCGACTTTAGATACTGGTGCAGCTCGCTTCAAGGGCAGCTTCGGTGGTGGGGGAGGTGGCATATCCTTCTTTGCGGCGGCACTCGAGGGGACAACTGCTGATGAAGTGAGTGCAGCAGTTGTAGCCATAGTGAGTGCGGCGGCTGAAGCTAGCGCGGCGGCTGAAGCGGGCGCTTTGGGTGTAGCGGCCGCTTGGGAGCTGGATGAAGTACCTGCAGTAATAGAATTTTTGGTTAATTTAAAAAGTTGCTCCATCTCCCACGCCATGGCAGCATCCTGCTCCACCTGCCTCAGCTTCTCCTCCTTCGTTATCACGGTCACTGGAGGATGCCGTGCAATGGAAGCACTTAGCACTTTATCCTGAAGCGGCCTGCTAGGCTCTTCGAGCTCTTTCAACAACTCCTCCTCCGTGAGTTTTGTTTTGCCCTTTACTTCGCCCAGAGCCCTCGCTTCATCTACAACTCCCTCCGCACCTCCATCACCACTGCCTCCTTCAATCATCGACTCTATGCCAACTCCGACTCCTCCAGTTCCTCCTAGATTCATCTGTCCTTCCATCTGTCCTTCCTTCATTTGTCCTTCCCCCTTTTTGGCATCATCACTGCCAGGGGTTAGGATTATTGATTTTCCGGAGATTGATTGGTGAAGTGAGTTGACTGTGTTCAGAATAGCTTGAAGCATCTGCTCGTTCTTTTTCATGGAAGGTGCTACCAGATCAGCTGTTTTGATGCTTATTTCTTCAAGCAAATACTTGCATTGCTTCTCTCTCTCAACCACAGACTCCATCATACTCTCTAATGATTCCACCTCTTTGAAGCGAGCCTCCAGCTCCGCTTCAATTTCCCTCCTTATTTCTGCCTTTTCCTCTTGCAAATTGAAGTACCAAAATTCGTGAGCTGCTAGAAACTCAGCTTGCATTGTCTCAAGGCTCCTCTCTCTCTGGTTTAGTGAGAGGTGGAATTCGGCACCTGCGGCAATCTTTTCAGTATAATCTTCGCCCAGCTCCTTGACCTTCTGCAGTAATATGGAAAGATCTGCTCGCTTCAAGTCAAGGTCATGGGCATCTTTCCTCCGGCTCTCCAGTTCTTTCTTATCTAACTCACTTTCTTCCTTCAGCAGCTTCATTTCAGTTCGAAGTGAGTCGAGAGACTTTTTCGTGCTTATTAGTTCACTCCCCTTCCTGATCAGCTCCTCCTCACTCTTTTCAAGCTTCTCCTTCAGCTTCTTCACCTCCTTCTCCAACATCTTCTTTTCTTTCTCAGCGGCGATCAGATTGGCATTCACCTCCCTCAAGCGGCTACGTTCTGCACCAAGTGAGTCCTTGAGTTCGGTGATAGATGTTGTTTGATCTTCCACTAGCTTCGCCTGCGCCTCCAGCGCCTTCTCCTTCTCTACCAATAGTCTATCCTTCTTCTCCACCGTTCCCTCCAACTCCTTCCTCCTCTTGTCGAAGTCTTCTCGAAGACTGACAATCTCTCCAGCCTTCTTTTCCATCTCTTCACTCTTCTTGGTGATTTCACTGTGAAGGCTAGCAATTTCAGCATCTTTCACTTCCACCTCCTCCTTATGTTCCCTGATCAGTTTCCTCTCATGGAAAGAGGGCACTCGCTTTGGTACAACGGCGAGCGGATAAGCCTCCTTCACTTTGGCATCCAGCTTCTCCCAAAAGCTGGTCCCGTCAAGGAATTCATGGAAGCCGTTTGCGCCAATGAAGTTCAGCAACTTGGCCTCCAGATTGATCAGTTCTTCCTTCTTGAAGGCTTTGAGGAGTCTGAAGATTTTGTAGTACTCCGTTCCTCTGTACGTGATGTACGTCAGAAAGTCGACTACATTCGTGTAGAACACGTCGCTCCATTCAACGCTCGCGGAGCTGAGATTGTAGCGAAGGTTGATTGTCTCCGCGGCTTGTTCTCTGTCTCGAACATAGCGGTCGAGAGCTTGTTTATGTTCGGTGAGGGCAGGTGGTATGAATTCTGGAATGATAGAAACTTCACCGATAGTTTGGGCGGTATCGGCTGTAGCTGCCGATGTAGAGGGGGACTGAGAGGGTGATGAGGTTTCTAGTGTTTCGGATATTTGTATGGGTTCAGTGGGTGGTGGTTGTGTTTGAAGGGATTGGAATGGTTTGAAGGTTGTGTAGGCTTCAATGGGGTCGACATGGAGTAGAGGAATTTTGGGTATGTGAAGAGAGGATGCAGATTCTTCTTCCTGGGGAGAGAGGGGGGTTGATTGTATGAGTGGTTGTTGAGTTGATGAATGTTGGGGTTCTGGTATCTGGGTTGTTTGGGCTTGGATTTGAAGTGGGGTTTGGGTAGCTTCGGTTTGGATAGCTTGGGTTTGGGGTTGAGTCACTTCAGCGTCCTCAAGCGGCTTCTCCAACGCCTCGCTTTCTTGGACAAGTGAAGCGACTCGCTTCAACTTCTTGCCTCGCTTTGGCGCGGCTCGCTTCCCGGGTGAAGCGACCTGCCTCGCTTGGCTCACTTCGGCTTGCCTTTCGGCAACCGGTCTCGCTACGGGTACTGCTACCTCAAGTAATCCCAGATCCATCAATCTTTTCGTCTTTCTCCACTTGTCGTAGTAGATGGACTGTTTGTTGTAGGCAATGACGTCGGATTCCGGCCAGACTTTGCCGGGATATTTCATCTCCAGAGCAACGGATAGCCTTGAGAAGAATTTCAGTTTCCCCTTGCGGAGAATCTGATCGGTGCTTCCCTTCACAAACGCGAAGTCACCGGCAGCTTCGTGGATCTGCTTGAGAAACCAGCCATGCCAGTTGAAGCTGGTTCCGGTGAGGCTGTCAACAATAAATGCAGTAGCAATCAGTTTGGTCTCGGAGAGGGTCTCCAGGTTTCCGACGTAGCATGCGATACTCTTCGTAAAAAGCTCGCAAATAAGGTTGAAAGGAGCCTTCAAACTTGTGCGTATACTGGCCTTCTTGAAGTTTGGCTCGGCCCCGTCGACGGCGAATCGGCCATATTGCACTCCGGCCGAATAGCCTAAATCTAGCAGTGAATCTCCACCATCCTTTGGCAAATCGAACCCGTCGATTAGATCACTCAGATCCACTTCCACCGGCTCTCCATTCTGTGGATCGGAGAAGGATGACGTATTCTGCCCTTTCCTTAGATTCAACAGAAGCTCTCCGACTGGTTTGGCCAGAATTTTCGTCGGCATAATCGTTACAAATTTCCATAGGCTGGCCGTGGTCACGGCCCTACGGAGAAAACCTTCTCTTTCGATGATTGTTGGGTCGAGATGAGGCTCGACATTGATGAATTTGTCTGCTTCCTCGAGAAACTCCTCCATCGTCTCGGTGTTCTTCTTCTTTCCCATGTTGAGATTTGAAGAAATTTGAATGGAATTTTTAGAGAAAAAGGGGTTGAGACTCGTGAGTTGCAGAAATCGCAGATCTAAGCACGAGAATGGCAAATTTTGAAGGCTGTGAAAGGTTTGCAGTTCTGCCTCGTCCCATATATATAGAATTAGGTTATGGCTGACGTTGCAGGGGTAGGACGGTAATAACGCCGAAAATCCTGTAGGTAGGCGGCGGACGTGCGGTGATGGATCTGACGTGTCCGGCGTTATCACAATTAAAGTGAACCGCCACTTGCTCGGCGTCGCCACGTGGCCTTCTATGGTTGGCTTGTTGTATACGGCGTTGATCGAACGGCTCCAGATTGGGGCCTGTTGGGATTCGACGGCTGGATTTTCTCCGTCTTTTCCCGCTTCAAATTCAAGCGTGTGAACACGCGCCCGTTATTTCCGTCGTTCCTGCACCTGCATTAAATGCACAGCAGAAAGTAAAATTACACTCGAGTGCAGACAGCTCATACTCGCTTCATGCCCGCTTGCTTCGAGTTGGGCCGCTACGCCTTGACTCGCTTGAGAGGCATTCGCTTGAGTGACTGTTCTGCACTCGCTTGCGATGGCTAGCTTTGAGTGACGAAGCACTCGCTTGGCCATCTAAAGCGACTGGAATAAGAAATTGAATTTCTTTGCTTAATTTAAAATGTTTCTGACTTACATACTTCGAGGATAAACAAGAGTGTTTTCGTCTTTGTATTTGTGTCAGATTCATTTCATATTTTCCACGTAGTGAGTGAAGGTTTCTAGCACGCTTCGGCTCACTTAGTGTACTTAAAATTGAAACACTTACCAGTCAATCTCACTTCGTAGGAGATTGATACCACAAATTGAAGACTTCATTTGAATTAGATACCACATGTTGAATGCTACACGTTGAGTTAGATCTTCATGGCATTCATCTTCATGGCATTCATCTTCATGGCATTTATCTTCATGGCATTCATCTTCCTCTACGAATTAGAGAGTCCTCCATCGAAGTGAATGGGGGAGAAAATGAATAAAGTACACAAGCTTACTACAACCCGAAGGGAGCATCACGTAAGTGTACTTATTCACGACGAATGTGGGATGAGTACAAGTCCTTATCTCAGAGCAGAAATGGACAGGATGACAATGAGAATGCTCTGACAAGACAATCTCGTATTTTACGCAGAAGCATGTCACCAGCCCTGCAACCTTTTGTATAAAAAGGTAAACCTTCAAGCTTTCCTACATTCTAAAGAATGAATCTGCAGTCGGCTCGCTTTGACCCAAGCTAGGGCAAATTGAAGCGATGCAGAATTCAAGATTGCTGCAATCTTGCTCGCTTTGGAAGTAGCTTGCTCCGAGAGAAGCATTAGTTCCCCCTTAACCATATACTTAACAATTCCAATAAGTTGGTAGGGAACTTCTTCCAATACTCCACCTTTCTCCACCTAACTTCATTTTCTTCAAGCGAGAGAGTTTTGAAGTGGCTCGCTTGAGTTGGTGAAGATCCGAAGCGAGTGACGCTCATGAGAACAAGCGAACACTCCTTCGTGCATCCTGGAACTAGCATTCTTCACCAGGGTCTAATAACCCTAATTCCATGCATAGCTGGTTGAAACGAGACTCAGCTAGAGGCTTGGTGAGGATATCTGCTCGCTGGAGATCGGTATGGATTTTCTCGAGCTTGATATCCTTCTTCTCGACATGATCACGAATGAAATGATGTCGAATTTCCACATGCTTGCACCTGGTGTGAAGCACTGGATTCTGCGAGATACATATGGCACTGTTGTTGTCGCAGAAGATCGGAATTTCATTCGCTTCAACTTTGTAGTCCTTCAACTGTTGACGAAGCCATAGAATTTGAGAACAGCAGCTTCCTGCGGCCATATATTCAGCTTCCGTTGTTGAAGTGGCTACACTTGTTTGCTTCTTTGAGAACCATGAGATTAGCTTGCTTCCCAGGAACTGACATGTGCCCGACGTTGATTTCCTATCAACTCTGCAACCTCCATAGTCAGCATCGGAATATCCAGTTAGCTCCAAATTGTCTTCTGCTGGATACCACAGACCCATGTTGATAGTGCCCTTCAAATATCGAAGAATCCTTTTGGCAGCTTCAAGATGGCTGTGTTTGGGATTGCTTTGGAAGCGAGCGCAGACTCCGACTGCAAAAGCAATATCTGGCCTACTTGCAGTGAGATAGAGAAGTGACCCGATTAGGGCACGATAATCCGTAGGATCTACAGATTTTCCTCCTTCGTCTGGCTCCATCTTCCAGTTGGTATTCATAGGAATCTTCACAGCTTTAGCATGTTGAACACCAAACTTGGCAAGCATATCTCTAGTGTACTTGGCCTGGTTGATGAAAATTCCATTATCCTGCTGCTTCACTTGAAGACCTAGAAAGCAGCTCATCAAGCCAATCATCGACATCTCATACTTGGTCTTCATTAGCTCTCCAAACTTCTCGCTGAGCGACTGGTTTGGTGACCCAAATATGATGTCGTCCACGTAGATCTGGACCCATAGCATATCATCTCCATGATTGATGGTGAAGAGAGTCCGATCTATCTTTCCCTTTTGGAATCCATTTTCCACTAGGAATTGAGATAATGTATCATACCAAGCTCTGGGAGCTTGCTTCAACCCATACAGGGCTTTCTTCAAGCGATACACTTTATCTCCCTGCTCGAAACCCGGTGGCTGCTCCACATACACTTCTTCCTTGAGTTCACCGTTGAGGAATGCGCTCTTCACATCCATTTGGTACACTTTGAATTTCTTGGCCGCTGCATAGGCTAGAAATAAACGGATCGCTTCAAGACGTGCCACTGGAGCGAAGGTCTCGTCAAAGTCGATTCCTTCCTCTTGGCAGTAGCCCTTGGCAACTAGTCGCGCCTTGTTCCTCACTACGTTGTGGTCCTCGTCCGTCTTGTTTTTGAACACCCACTTGGTGCCAATAACATGCTGAAACTTGGGACGATCCACGAGGTACCATACGTCGTTCCTGGTGAACTGATTCAGCTCTTCTTGCATGGCGATCACCCAGTTAGAATCGGCTAGGGCTTCCTCCACGCTTGATGGCTCAATGTTTGAGAGAAAGCAACTGAACATGGCACTTTCTCCAAACACTTGACTTCTGGTCACTACACCCTTGGATGGATCTCCAATGATTTGGCTAGGTGAGTGATCCTTGAGCCATGCTCGCTTTGATCCGCCAGCTTCATCTTCATCCGCTTCCTTGTCGCTCGCTTCACCGTCCGAAGCGACAGGATTGGGTGCTTGGCCAGCACTAGCTTCAGGAATCTTGGGGGCAGCTTCGACTTCTCCTTTGGGATCCTGCTCGCTTGAGTCCTTGATCTCATCATCTTCATCAAGCACGTCCCAAGTGAGTTGATTTGAGGGTTCCTTGCTTTGATCCTTTTCATTCCCTTGGGCCTGTTCCTGTGGAATACTTAAAGGAGATTCATCAAATACGACATGGGGTGATTCTTCCACAATTAAGGTTTTACAGTTGAACACTCTGTAGGCTTTGCTAGATGTAGAGTATCCTAAGAATACTCCTTCATCTGCTTTGCTTTCAAAGGCTTTCAACTGTGACTTCCCATTGTTGTGAATGAAGACCCTACAACCAAAAATATGGAAATAAGATATGTTAGGAATTCTCCCTGTCCATATTTCATATGGTGTTTTGTCGTGCCGTATGTTGAGAAGCGTCCGATTCTGTGTGTAGCATGCCGTGTTGGCAGCTTCAGCCCAATACTTCATCGGAAGCTTCGAGTCAGCAATCATGGTGCGAACGGCTTCTTTGATGATTCGATTCCTTCTTTCAGCAACTCCATTCTGCTGAGGAGTGCGTGCTGAAGAAGTTTGATGTGCTATGCCATGCTCCGTGCAGTACGCTTCAATTGTAGAGTTCAGGAACTCTGTGCCTTTGTCGGAGCGAATGGTCACTATAGCTTGATTCTTTTCCACCGCCAATCGCTTGAGCAGTTGTGGCAGTTTGGTCAGTGTCTCCTTCTTGCTGAATAGAAATACAACCCATGTGTAGCGAGAGAAATCGTCGACTACAACTAGAGTGTACTTCCTTCCATTTACACTAACTGGAGTAACTGGACCAAACAGATCCATGTGAAGCAGCTCGAGCACTCGCTTTGATGAGGCTTCTTCGAGACTGGCGAAGTGCTTCTTCGTCTGCTTCCCTCGTTGGCATGGTGAGCATGGATGGTCTCTGATGAAGACTTCATTCGGTATGCCTTGCACCAAACCTTTTCGAGCTAAGCGATTGATAGCTTTGAAATTGAGGTGGTTCAAGCGTCTGTGCCATAGCCATCCAATTTCTGTAGCACTTCTTGCAACTAGACAAGTTTCCTCCTTGCAGCTGTCCCATTGTGCTATGTAGACATTCCTTTGTCTAACTCCAGTGAGCACAATCTGGGATGTGAGTTTGCTCTTCACAATACACTTGTTGGAAATGAACTCCACCCTGTACCCTTTATCACAAAACTGTGAAATAGATAACAGGTTGTGCTTGAGTCCTTCCACATAGGAGACTTCTTCAATTGTGAGCTTTCCAATTTTCAGTGCGCCGTATCCCCTGGTGCTTCCTCGAGAGTTGTCACCAAAGGTTACGTGTGGACCCTTCTTCTCTATGTAGTTGTGAAGTAGAGCTTTCATGCCGGTCATGTGTCTTGAACATCCACTGTCCAAGTACCAAACTAGTTGACCCTCACTTGGCATGGGATCCACGGCGCTCACCTGCAATTAGACAGATTTTGGTACCCAAATCAGTTTGGGTCCTTGCAGGTTAGTTCCCTTAGGTACCCACACTTGCTTCACTCTCTTTTGAGATGAAGCTTGTGTCTTGGGCTTCTCGACCTTCGAAAACTTGGTGTACTGCCTAGAAGCAGCTTCACACGTGCAACAGTGTGTGCAAGAGGGGTAGCGGCTCGCTTCAGGCCTACCTATGCTCTTCCCACTTTGCTTATATCCTGAAGCGACTCGCTTCGGATTAGCTTTGGGTTTAGAGACTGACTTAGGGTTTCTAGTCTGTTGAAGCGGCTCGCTTGGTTTCCTCGAAGCGGTCCAACTAGGGTTTTGACTCCCACTCGCTTGAGTAACCTTGGAAGTTTGAAGCGGCCTCTTGGGTGCTTCAAGTTCTTCCCCCTCAACGTTAGTCCGGTTGGACCATCTCCAGTCCGGATAACGTGACACATAGACATTACTCCTCTTTTTAGGAGGTAGATCCTTTGTCTCTCGTGTCTTGGCTTGAGACTTAGAAGCTTCAACAGTTCTTCCTTTACCCTTGGATTGGTAAGACTTAGCATGTTGAGTGCTAGGGACTGTTGAACTTTGCTTGCCCTTAGGATCTGCCCTTAAAGATATAGACATCTTCATTGGCTTCCTTTTAGGGTTCTCAGCCACTTTGCCTTTATCTTTGTTGGTGGTCGCTTTGGATGCAGTGGGCAATTCCAAAGTGACTGATGGTGTAGTGTGTGATGCACCAACAAAGACAGTCGGCTTGGGAGGTCCACCCTCATATCCAAGGCCTGCTTTCCTACCAAAAGGTAGAAGAGAACTCTCTAGTGCCTGTCTAGCGTATGATGCTTTATTTAAGTTGGCAACTAGAGTGGATTGGGTTTCATACCTTCCCTCCAAGCTTTGATGTCTAGCGAAGAGATCCTCGAACTTACTAGTCATAGCCCTTAGATTAAGTTTGACTTGGTCAAGCTCAGTGGCTAGCTTTCGGTTCTCCTTCTCGCTTCGAGACAGAGCTTGTTTTACCACTTCGTGGTCGCTTGACAATTTCTGGTGTTTGTCAAACAACTCACTCCATGTAGAGGATTGCTCTTCCTCATTGACAGTGTGTGCTAGTGTAATTGAAGTGATTGAAGGATAGAAGAATACCTCCCCAGTTTCTTCATCGGTGAGCGCCATGAGTCCCAGATCCTCTCCCTCGCTTGAGTTGGGATCTGTGAATGCATCTGAGTCGCTTGAGAGATCTTCAGTTGAAGCGATCGGCATTTCACTCGCTACGAGCGCTCGCCTTGGGGCATCCCTCTTGGCCTTCAATTCTTCGCGCTGTTTGGCACTTAGCTTTGGGCAATCGGATTTGTAGTGGCCCATCTTGTGGCAGTGGTAACACTCCACTTCCATCATGTCGCGCGGGATCGGCTTGGTCGTCTCTTCTCTCTTTCCTTTTCCTTCTCGAGCATCAGTGCTCCTCCCTTTGTACTGTTTGTAGAATCTTTTATACTTGCCCACTCGAGAGTTCATCTTGTTGAAGTTCTTTGATAAGAACGCAATGTGTTCTTCCAACTCTTCCCTTGTCATTTTGGCAAGCGACTGCTCGCTTGGCCCTTCGGCAGCTTTGAATGCTACTCCTTTTGACGTAGTGGGCGCTTCATCCTCGTCGTCGAGGCTCATTCGATTCAGATCAAACTCGTGAGCTTTGAGCTCGGAGAAAAGCACTTCTGGCGTGAGCTTCGTTAGATCCTTGGTAGCTAGATATAGCTCCTTCATAGTCTGCCACTTCCTTGTGAGAGCACGGACTATTTTCAGATTTACTTCCTTGTCTGTGAGTTCCTTCCCAAGCGAGTTGAGAGTTGCAGTAATGTTGGTAACTCTCAGCTCGAAGGCGTCGATGGACTCTCCGGACTTCATCACCAGATTTTCAAACTCCCGCATCTGAACGGCGAGCTTGTTCTCCTTGATTTTGTCTGTGCCTTGAGAAATGAGGGCTAGAGTTTCCCACATTTCCTTTGCTGTTGCGCACTTCCTAATCCTTGGAAGGTAGGCGTCCGACACGGTGCTCTGCATCGTGTGGCGTGCAATCTTGTCGAGGTTGGCAACTTTGAAATCATTTGGAGTATACTCATCCTTATCCTTCTCCACGTACTGTTGTCGAACGTGGGCTGGACGACCTTCAGCGGCTGGAACCTCCACAGATATGGCTTTCTTGATTTCGATTGGTCCGTCCTCAATGACTTCCCACATCCGGTCGTGGATTGAGCATAGGAAGCTCTCGACACGGAAACTCCATATCTCGTATCCTTCGATCGAGAACTGTGGAAGATTTGATGCACTGTATGTAGACATAGCAAACTATCAGCAGTAAATGCAATATGCGTGGGTGAAGATTTGATGCACTTAGGAAATAGGATCCGGTTCAGTGAGACAACGTGAAGCGAGTGGGGACTCGCTTCGGATATGCAAAGCAGAGGCTCGAAAGAACCGCTGCTCTGATACCACTTGTTGGTCCCGGTTTGTTAATAGGAAAATACGTAGAGGGGGGGGGGGGGTGAATACGTATTTTGAAGTTTTTCAACTTCAAATCCCTTAACTCAGAGTAACAAGTAAAGAGCTCGCTTCGAGACTTAAGACCTAGCTGAAGCTAGATCTACAGTGCTAGCTTGCCTGCTTGACCAAAGTGAACACTTGATCAAGAGGGAGTCTTTACTCGTATGTGCGGAATTTGGTGAGCTATAATCTTTCCTAAGTAATTGAAAATCCAAGTTAAGTTTGTTTATATGCACGTGCAATGGATAATCGAATACTGTAAAAAGATTAAGGTAAGAGAGATACGACACAGAGATTTATAGTGGTTCGGAGATAACGCTCCTACGTCCACTTTGCTGCACGACGGCAACTGTTCTTTTCACTCAAGAACTTGAAGGTTACGGGTCCTTCAAAAACCTGGTCGGGATCGGGCTTCACTTGCCTAGATCAAACGACAGACGTAGTGATTGCGGGTTCACTACACAAACCTAACAAAGACTGGAAGCTTCACTCGCTTCAGTCAGACAGACAGGGAGATTTCGGGCTCTCCTTACAGCCTAGCTTCGATCGAGCTTTACACAAACGATGTAAGTGTAAGCTTGGATCTCAACTCTACGATCGAGGCTTCTTCAATCGATGAAAGAAGGGCCTTAGATCTGAACAACCTAACGACAACACTCAAAACCTAACAGACGAAGTTTAGGGTTTTTGGTTGACGACACACTATGAAGAACTCTTTACAGTGAATGCAAAGATTGGCTAGAGTTCTTCTTCTAAGCTCGGATATATGAAGTGGGCTTAGAATCTAAGTGTGAAGGCTGTGAAGACGAGTTCCGATGGACTGGAAACTCGGAGAACACTTGAAACAAAAACTCGAAGATTTGCTCGAAGGCTTGGGAGTGTTTGTTTGCAGTAGGCTCGAATGCGCAAGTAGTGTTCTACTTCTCTTCGTCTTCATCCTTCACTATTTATAGGCGGAGGGTTGGCTGAGATCCGTTGCTTGGTTGGTGGCCTTGTCCCTCCTCCTCTCGACAGTACTTGCGCAGGCAGTAGCTTTTGCAGACGCGCAGTTTTGGCTCTTTGCCGAAAATGGCTAAGTTCCAAGTTTAACAGTAACTGGAGCGAGCCAGTACTGTTGCGGCGTCTTTGTCGGCCTGGCAGTCAACTCCGCTGCTCCTCTCCTCGTTCGACAAGTGGAGATCTCGCAATTAATGCAAAGATCTCTAGTTGACTGAAATTCAAATTCGGAGCGGGAATTTGTGCTGTCGCTTTCTGGTAGGTAGTGGCTCGCTTCGCTTTGAAGTTGTAGCGGCCGCTCCGAAGTGAGTCGCTTTAGGATCATATTATAGCGGGTCGCTTTGCTTCGCTTTGCAGCGTTTGCTTCGTTTTGCTTTAGCGCTTGCTTCGCTTCGCTTTGCAGCGTTCGCTTCGCTTCGCTTTACAGCATTCGCTTCGCTTCGCTTCGCTCCGCTTCGGTAGACTCGCTTCGCTTGCTTTGAACTGTAGCGCTCGCTTCGCTTCACTTTGGCAGACTCACTTAGAATCTACTGTAGCGATCGCTTCGCTTCGCTATTCTTCGGCATGCTTCACTTCAACTTGCTTGACTTGCTTCGCTTTGGAAAACACACTCAAGCGAGTGGCCTTCACTTGAACTTTTGAAGCCTAATCTAAGCAAAATAAAAGAGCCATCCTAACAGTGTAGGCTTAGAAAAATTCTAACCTATTAACTACATCAAAATGGGTCGCTTGGGAAAAGGACGCTTGGGGTTTTGGGATCTAATCAAAACAAATGACTTCATTTATCAAATGTCCCATGAAGTTCCCCCTTAACAATTTAGTCCTTAACAATTCCCAACAAGTATTTTACATGATCCATCATGCATCCTAAGCTTGATACTCCCAATTCCTTCCACATTGCACACCTGATCATTTCCAAGAAGAACAGAGCCTGATCTCTCATACTTAATGTCCAAGAACCAGTTCTTCTTTGGGCACATATGAAAACTACAACCAGAATCAAGTATCCACTCCTCACCAATGTGATTTTCAACCACATTCAACACCTCTGTTCCCTCAACCTGCTCAACAATCTCAGCTGAGTTCGGTTTTGGATTTTTCATTTCCATCTTCTTCTTGTAGGCATAGCAGTCCTTCTTGAGGTGCCCTGGCTTCTTGCAGTGGAAACACTTCCTTGATTCCTTCTCATCTGCTTCCTTTCCTTTCTGCTGGCCCTGCTTCTTCTGATCTTGCGAGTTCTTCTTTGGTTTGAAGCTCTTTCCCTGCTTGTGTTTCACATTTAAACTCTCACCATGCGAAGCCTCAGATTTCACCTCCACTTGCTTCTGCAATTCCTTGGATCTGAGGGCAGATTGAACTTCTTCCAAAGTTATAGAACTTTTCCTTCCATACAGCATGGCATCCTTCAATTGATCATAGGATTTGGGCAGTGCGCTGAGAAGAATGATAGCCTTATCCTCATCTTCGAGCTTCACATCCAAATTCTCCAGATCGTCCAACACCTTCCCGTAATCATCCAATTGATCCAAGATCGGCCTCTCATCCGAGATCTTGTACGAATACAAACGCTGCTTCGAGTAAAGCCTGTTCGCAAATGATTTTGTCATGTACAGATCTTCAAGCTTTTTCCAGATTCCGGCGGCCGTCGTCTCCTTCGACACCTCCCTCAGAACCTTATCGGACAAACAGGGAATCAACGCGCTGTGAGCCTTCTCTCTGGTCTCGGCGTGCTTCTCTGCAACCACAGCCTTCTTAAACTCTTCCTCTGGCTTGATCGCATCCGCCAATCCTTGCTGCACCAAGAGCGCCTTCATCTTGATTCTCCAGAGACCGAAATCATTCAATCCATTGAACTTCTCCGCTTCGAACTTCATCGACGACATCGCGCTGCAACAACTCGAGCTCTGTTCCCACAGACGGTGCCAATTTGTTGAGAATCGACGTGAGCGAGCTTCTTGTTGTTCGCGAATCGAAAACCAAATGAAAATGAACTTTCGAGAATCAAAAATACACACACGATCTACGTGGTTCGGTGATTCCTCACCTACGTCCACGGGAAGAAGGATTGAAGCTTTATTAATGGAGATTACACACAGAACTATACAAACTACAATGAGAAACTGCAAAATCAATGAAGAAGATGAAAACTATGCAGAAAAACTCCAATGCTGCTGTATTCTCTTCTCTGATCTCACTTCTCACTTTCAGTAGCTTGCACGCACGTAACTGACTCCAAATCCCAGCCTATATCCAGCTGTGAGTGAAGATCCTAGCCGTAGATATCCACCGATGAAGATCTAACCATCGATTCTAGCTTTCTCTCCAAGCTAACCTATTAGTTAGTTATAACAACCTTCTTAGTTAGTTATAACCACCTTCATGAGCTGTCCAGCCCACATGTACGCCACTCAAGCTCCACATCAGATTAATTTGCCACGTCACAAGCTCCACGTAAGCAAACTACCAACACTTGAGTTTTGTAATCACACTTCAATATCTACACGGGATCTAATGATCATCTCTTAAACACATTCATCTCGTCTCTCTCTTCTAGGTTCTCTCTCAAGGATCTTGGTTCTCTTTCCTACTTCTTAGGTGTTGAAATTATTCCACATCCTCAAGGTCTTCTCCTCTCCCAACATAAATACATTCAAAACATTCTTTCTCGTGCTAAAATGACTGATGCCAATCCAGTCTCTACTCCCATGGCTGCTCACCCCCCTCTTACTCTTGCATCGGGTTCACCTCTCAAAAACCCATCAGAATACCGTGCTCTCATCGGTAGTCTTCAATATCTCTCTCTCACACGGCTGGATATATCATTTGCTGTTAATCGTCTTTCTTAGTTCCTCCAATGCCCGACTGAAGATCATTGGGCAGCCCTCAAACGTCTCTTACGATATTTGGTCGGCTCTTTGTCTCAGGGACTTCTTCTTCGTCGTTCATCGCCCTTCACACTCCATGCATTCGCGGATGCAGATTAGGCTGGTGACAAAGACACATTTCTCTCCACCACGAGCTATATTGTTTACTTGGGTCGCAACCCTATCTCTTGGAGCTCACGTAAACAACGCACTCTTGCCCGTTCTTCATCCGAAGCTGAATACCGAGCAGTTGCAGCTACTACTGCAGAAGTTCTTTGGGTTCAAAATTTACTTCGAGAACTTTTCGTTCCTCATACCGCTGCGCCGCTTGTATATTGTGACAATTTGGGTGCAACCTATGTTGCTGCTAATCCCAAGTTTCACTAAAAAATGAAGCATCTCAGTCTCGACTATCATTTTGTTCGTGAACATGTTCAGTAGCAATCTCTTCGTGTCTCACATATTTCTGGGGATGATCAGTTGGCTGATGCTCTCACTAAGCCATTGGCTCGTGCTCGATTCCATTCTCTCTTAACCAAGATTGGACTGACTTCCAGATCGTCCATCTTGCGGGGGCATGATAAGGATACTACCGAATCCTAGAAGATATATTTTCTTCCCATTTTATCTCCTTAATTTTAGTATGTAATTATCATAATTGTATAGTCCAAAACTTGTGGTTCAAGAAAATCTTTGTATATATATACTGTTGTATCTTGATGAATAAAATACAATTCATTTTTCTACAATTCTCTCTTTTACTATTGAGTGACTATCTATGCAACCCTGACTGGAGTGTTAGATTATATTCGTGTATCGCATCTAGGTTGGATTAAATTGGTTAATTGGGTTATTTGTAACTTGTTTAGATTTGATTAGATAGACTTCCCTAGAATCAACCTTGTTCTTTATTAGAGGTCTACGTTTGATTATTTTGCTTTGTTTTATTTGTTTAATTATTATAGTTCTTTGATTGTTTATTTTCTTAGTTTAGGATTTTAGAAAACCACATACTTACTTTCTTTTTGCTTAGACATCAGTTTAATTCTAGAGTAGAGGTAATTTGTGTGATTACGGTATATCAGTGTCTGTGGAAACAATATTTGTACTTGTTCTTTACTATACCTATTTTGTGTGGTTGAAAATAGTGCGATCAAATTTTGGCGCCGTTGACGGGGATTGATTAGATTTCATATATATATATATATATATATATATATATATATATATATATATATATATATATATATATTTGAAATAGGATTAATAGGTGATTTAGGCGTTTATTTTTCTGTTTTTGTTATTGATCTAACCTTTTCTTTTCTTTTTTCCCTTGTTCTTTAGGTAGTGCATGGCCACTAGATCTAAAGGAATAAAGCCTATTTCGATAAATTTGGAACTCGAGCGCTCGTTGAAGAAGAAGAGTCAGACGAAGGAGAAAGCCAAGGTCAATAAACCACCTACACCACCCTCTTCACCACCACCATCAACGAAGAATCAAGATTCGATGGTGGATCAGGCAGCGAAGAGGACTCTCAATGATCGGTTCAAGCCGGATGTTGATCAATTCCAGAATGGAGGATGAGGGACTACTGATGCTAACAGTTATGAGATCAAGACTTCGCTCATCAACATGGTACAAGCGAACCAATATGGAGGCACACTAATGGAGGATCCTAATGCTCATCTGAAGCAATTTTTGGACATCTGTGCTACATATAAGGCGAATGGAGTATCTGCTGACTACCTCAAGCTCAGCCTCTTTGCGTGGTCTCTCAAGGACGATGTTATAGAGTGGCTTGATGGTTTGGACAAAAGGGACATCAAGACATGGAGTTAGATGTGCACAATGTTCCTGAACAAGTTATTCCCACCTTCAAGAGCTTAGAAGCTTATCAACGAGATCAACCAATTTCAGCATTTTGAGGATGAGCACTTTTACTAGGCGTGGGGAAGATTCAAGGAGATGTTTAGAGCGTGCCCAAATCATGGTCTTGACAAGGAGGATCAAATCACTTGTTTCTATCGTGGTTCGAACAAGCAATGCAAGAAGGAGCTCGATTATTGTTGGGAATTGTTATGGACCAATTTGTTAAGGGGGAACTATGTGGGATACTTGATGAACGAAGTCATTTGTTTTGATTGGATCCCAAAACCCCAAGTGTCCAACTCCCAAGTGACCCACCTTGATGTAGTTAATAGGTTAGAATTTTCTAAGCCTACTCTGTTAGGATGGCTCTTTAATTTTTGCATAGATTATAGGCTTCAAGAGTTCAAGTGAAGGCCACTCACTTGAGTATGTTTTCCAGAGAGAAGCAAGCCTAGCAAACTGAAGTGAAGCGTGCCGAAGAACAGTGTAGCGAAGCAATCGCTACAGTAGATTCAAAGTGAGTCTGCCAAAGCGAAGCGAAGCGAGCGCTACAGTTCAAAGCCAAAGCGAAGCGAAGCAAGCGCTACAGTGAAGAGTCAAAACTAGTCAACTCTAGTCAGCAGTTTCCAAAGCAGTCGCTAGGGAACTTTATTTCCCGAAGCCACTCACTACAGAATGACTACGAAGTGACTCAACTAAAGCGGACGCTACAACTTCAAAGCAAAGCGAGCCACTACCTACCAGAAAGCGACAGCGCGACTCCCGCCCATATTTTGAACTCCAGTCAACAGGAGATCTCCATATTAATTACGAGATCTCCACGTGTCAAACGCGGAGAGGAGCAGAGGAGTTGACTGCCAGGCGGACAAAGCGCCGTAACAGTACTGGGTCGCTCCAGTTACTGTTGAAATTGGAACTTAGCCATTTCCGGCAAAAGTCCAAATCTGCGCGTCTGAAAAGTAGCCAGCCTGTGCAAGTACTATCGAGAGGAGGAGGGACAAGGCCACCAACCAAGCAACGGGCCTCAGCCAACCCTCCGCCTATAAATAGAGAAGGATGAAGACGTGAAGAAGTAGAACACTATTTTGAGCATTCAAGCGCATACAACAAACAAACACTCCCAAGCCTTCGAGCAAATCTTCGAGTCTTTGTTTTCCAAGTGTTCTCCGAGTTTCCAGTTCATCGGAACTCGTCTTCACAACCTTCACACTTAGAGTCTAAGCCCATTCCATATCCAAGCTTAGAAGAAGAGCTCTAGCCATCTTTGCACTTCTTGTAAAGAGCTCTTCATAGTGTGTTCGTCAACCAAAAACCCTAAACTCTGTCTGTTAGGTTTTTGAGTGTTGTCGTTAGGTTGTCCAGATCCAAGGCTCTTCTTTCATCGATTGAAGAAGCCTCGATCATAGAGTCTAGATCCAAGCTTGCACTTTGTTTCACTAAAAAGTGTTCGCAATAGACGAAATCTATCGTAGCACTAGCAAGTAAAACCTAAGTATCGAATCTCAAGGAAAACTTAACAGGGCAAATAATCGTGTAGCAAAAATCCTAATCTAGCCTAAAACTAAGAAAGCAAGTAAGAAGAATTGTTGGGTTTTTATTTTAAATCCTAGGCAAGAAAATAAATAAAAGCAATAAATTAAAGCAAGTAAATAATCTAATCTAGAACTTGAGAAATAAATCTAAGAATTAAACTAAGAAAGCGATTAATCTACCTAGGCAAGAATCGAAAGGAAAGCAATAAAGAAAGCAATAAAGAAAGCATAAACTACTCTAGACATGATGAATAAAATCTGGAAATTAAAAGGCTAATTAATCTAACTATGAAAGCTTTGAAAAACGAGAGAATCGAAACTAGAAAAACGAATCTAAACTTTAAACTAGAATTCGAAAGAACGAAATTAAAACTAAGTAAATTAAACGAAGCAATTAAGAAAACAAATCTAAAACTAAAGCAAGCAATTAAAAGCAAGTAAACGAAAGCAATAAATAACTTACGAAATTAACGAAGAACGAAGAACTTGAATTAAACGAACTAAACGAAGAATCCGGAACCGAACAAAGTAAAACTAATCTAAAGTGTTTAAGTGCTGAAAACTAAAGCTAAAATATGCTAAAAGATGTCTAAGATGTTACAAAATTCGTCCAAGGCACTAATATATATACTAGGAAGAAAACCTAGTTAAATAAGGAAACACAGCTGGACGCCGACATCTGGACGATCGTCCAGATGTTGAATGAAATCTGGACGGTCGTCCAGATCAGAAACTGCATAAACCCTTCGCATATGTTTGGACGCTCGTCCAGATGCTGCATGAAATCTGGACGGTCGTCCAGATCAGGTACTGGCACGTTCGCGCGCGACTCTCTTGTTTCGGCCGTATCTTCCTCATTCGAACTCCGAATTGACCTCCGTTTTTGCCTATGTGCTCCTATCGAACCCCTCTTCGATATAATGCTTTCATTACATCCAAAATGAATCTTCAATAAAATCATGAGAGGTTAGAACTCGAGGTCAATGATTGCTCAACAACCTTTCTTCTCGTTTTCTTCTCGTTTCCGCCCTTTTCATCCTACAAGTACCAAAAACTCCAAACAAACGAATCATAGCCAAAAGACACACTAAAAGACACGAAACACAATGAAAATGAACATGAAAACACAACGAAAAACCTAACAACTAAACACCAATCAAAATCCCCCACACTTAGAACTTTGCTTGTCCTCAAGCAATATAAACATACAACTTAGGCTCAATCCAAACAATTCAAATCATAGAACATTTAATCACCGGAATCGACAAACTCAAACGAGGTCACTTTAATCCCAAGTTACGATCAATCATCATCAACGAGCTATGTGGCTTATAAATCAACCCAAGCAAGAGGAAAAGCAATGATACACACATCTCACAAATATCTAGATCACCACAACTTTAGACGTCTAGCCTACTTCCCCTTTTTATTCAACAAATAAACAACTCTCTCTCTTTATTTTTTTTTTAAACATGTGAACGTTTATGGCACAAAATTCACTAGGTTTAATCATCGATGGGTCACATCGAGCCTCCTAGTGCGGTTTCTCGTACCCATTGTCAAGAGGGGTAGAATGCCTACGAACACTTTATTCTAATATACACGAGTATCATCTAGGACAAAGTTCATGAAATGTGATCATTCGAGGGTCTCTCGAAGCCTTTTCATGTGGTTTCCCATGCTCATTACTCTAGTATTTTCATACGTTACAAGTAAGAGGAGCAGAATCCTATCAACTCTTTTATTCACATAAACACAACTCTTTTTTCTTTCTTTTTCTTTTCTTTTCTTTTCTAAGGGGAAAGTAAACTAGCAATCCAAGTCGCAACAATCTAGATTTATCACTCAACCAAAAATCATAAATCATTTTCCTCAAACTCAAATCAATTCGTGCCCCACAACTCATCGAATCATAATCAACAACAACTCAAGATTAAACCAACCCAATTTATGCTCAAATCAATTCCAACAACTAAAGATTCTATCGTTGAATCATTCACATTGATCCTAAGTTACATGCTTATAGGGCTCAAAATCAAACAAATTCCTAAGTGAGGGAACATGAGGACTCGATCAACTAGACTCGATCAACAAGACAACAAAACCACAAAAACTTCATGCCAAAAGTTCAAAGACCCTCCCCCACACTTAAAATCAAGCAATGTCCCCATTGCAAGAAAATAAAAAGGAAAGGGATAGAAGGAACTTATCGCATGTTGACAACCAATAACTCAAAATCTCGAAAGACTCCAAGTAGTACCTACAAAACAAAACACAAAACAAAACAAAATACCAAAGCGTAAAATTGCACAAAACAAAGAAAAAGAAATAAAAGACTCAAATATAACAAAACAAGGCTATTAGTTGAATGGAACTTGGAATCGTGGATCATTCCATCGGGAATCGTGCAGAGACCAATAGCGGGGATCATTCGGGTTCGGTGGAGGGCTGCAACGGAACGAGTCGGCAAAGGAGAAGAGTCCACAAATCTGGCCGATCGTCCAGATTTCCTAAGGAATCTGGCCGATCGGCCAAATGAGATACTGATGTTTACTTGATTTCACCGATCTGGCCGATCGTCCAGAATTCCTAAGGAATCTGGCCGATCGTCCAAATGAGGGACTGAGTGCCCGACGCCAATTCCTGCAAAAACACACTAACTAACACGAAAAATCAAATATTAAAAAGAAATACTTAAAAAAGAATAAAATCCTAAATTTTTTTTACGTGGGTTGCCTCCCACCAAGCGCTTGTTTAACGTCATTAGCTTGACGCACCAAAAACTACGATCAACCGAAACCCGTAGCTCCAAGCGACGTGTTGGTACTCCTCGCTACACATACACACTCCCTTCTTGGATAATCTCGACGACCAAGGACGTGGTAATCATCAACTCTCGACTCCCCCACACTTGGTTCAAACTTCTTTTCCAACATCTTCGAGTTAAACTCTGCAAGAAAAGATGTTCCACAAATGGTGAGGTTAGAAAGAAAAGAATTAATGATCACTTCCTCATTCGATTCATGTATCGAGCTGTCCTCTTCATCATCCTCCTCCAAATTCCATAGAAATTCTTCGATTATGTCCTCTTCTTCATCCACACAACTAAAGAATTCGTCTTCTTCAATGGACTCTTCTTCGTCAATGAATTCTTCAATAATTGCTACCCTATCAGAAACCTCACAAACATTTTCCTCAACACAAGGATTAGCAAGCTTAACATAAGAGCATAAATGAAAAGATGAAGTAGGAATAGAAGGTGAGTTCCCAAATACCGAAAATGTGACCGAACCTCCTTCGCCGGCCATGCTCAATGTACCGGTACTTACATCAATCCGGGCTCGAGTAGTGGCCATGAATGGTCGTCCCAATAAAAGTAGATGTCTGGTTGCGCTCTTAGCTCCCTTGCCTTCATGAAGCACGACGAAGTCGGTAACGACTCGAATTCCTCCAACAAGGACAGTGACGTCTTCCACAACTCCCAAAGGACCGCTCACGGTGCCGTCTGCTAACTCAATGCACATGTCGGTAGCTTGAAGGACTCTTGAGTTCATCTTCTCGAAAATAGAATACGGCATTAGGTTCACCGCAGCTCCTAAATCCATCAATCCCGAAACGGTCTCTCCGCTATCCAAAATGATGCTCAAATCGAAACCTCCCGGATCCCCTCGTTTAGGAAATGAGTTGATAGGCTTGGGGTCCTTTGTCTCCTTCTTCATGATACTCCGAATAGGTGGAACATACGGGTTGAGCACTTGCTTCTTGTTCTTCACTCTACTCGGGAATAGAATAGGGGGAACGTACGGATCGGGCGTCTTGTGGAGAACGGGAACATCCTTCTTATCATCCTCGGGCTCCGTGTGTTGTTCGTCGGTTTTGGCCGATCGGCCAGAGTCGGGGTGACTTGGCCGATCGTCCAGATTGGGTGCTGGATGCTCGGGCGAGTTTGGCATTCTGGACGAGCGTCCAGAATCTGGACGACCGTCCAGATCAGCTACTGGACGAACTTGGCCGAAGGGTGTTGCCGGCGTTCTCGGGCCGTTCCATCGAGGGCTCGGGCTCCGTCTATCTCCCATGGGCCCTTGAGAAGGCATCGAAACTCCATTGCGTTGTAAAACCGTGATTGCATGAGCTTGGTGAGGTGGAATGGGAGGAACATATGGAGGATATGGGGCTTGCACCTCGTTGGCTTGTTGTGGTTGAATCCCTTGGCTCGGAATTCGCCCCGGTTGTTGCATCAGGTGCATGGAACTAGAAATTTGGCCAATGGCCAACTCGAGCCTCTTTATGTTCGCATCAAGTGCATGGAGACGATCCTCATCGACGGGAGGCTTTTGTGGAGGTCCTTGAGGACGAGAATTTGGATATGATGGTGGTGGTGTAGGAGTAGGTTGAGGGGGGTAGTATGGAGGTGGTGGATAGTATGGATTTGGAGGATATTGAGGAGGAGGATAATATGGTGGAGGTTGAGAGTAGTAGGGATTTTGAGGAGGGTAGGGGTTATTATATGGAAAGGGGCGACGATATTGTAAATTCGGGTTCGTACCTTGCCCTTGGGGTGGTGGCATGTACCCTTGGGCAGCATATACATCGGCTCCTCCTTCATAAGTGGGTGCTCCCATGTTTTGGCAAACCTCCTTGATGTGTCCCAACTCTCCACAAATCTCGCACTTGTCCGACTTCCTCTCTTCCTCCTTCGGGGCCGGTGCACTTTGCTTAATCTTCAAGTTCTCGAGATCCCTATACATGTCGGCAATTTGCTTCTTCATATCGGGGCTCATCGAAATTGCACTCGCCTCCACTTTCCTCGGCCGAGAAGACTTTTGTTGAGAGCTTGCAGCAAGAGTCTCAAAGATCATCCTCAACTCGTCTGCCGTCTTCACTCCGATGTTTCCTCCGGCCGAGCTATCCACCATGAATTGGCAAGTTTGATTTAGAGAATCGTAGAAATATTGCCAAAGCATCTCGGATGCCATTTGATGGTGAGGGCACTGCTGCAACAATTCTTGGAATCTCTCCCAAGCCTCATGAAAAGGCTCATCGGCTCCTTGAGAAAAATTCATAATCTGCGATCGCACCTCTTGTGTCTTGCGGTTGGGGTAGTATTTCATCATGAACTTCTCACACACCGCATTCCAAGTTGTGAGAGAGTTGGCCGGGAGAGTGAGATACCATGACTTTGCTCTATCCTTCAACGTGTATTGGAAACACTTCATCTTCAAGTCGTCCTCCGAAAGCTCTCCCAATGGAAAATTTTGCACCATCGTGCAATATTCGCGAATGAACGTAAGAGCATCTTCGTTGGGCAGCCCGTAGTAGGTAGGGAGCAAAGCCAAGTGGTGCGGTTTAAGCTCATAATTCCTAACCTCGGTGGTTAGGACAATTGCCGAAGTGGTGGCGGTGAAGGTGGGACGAGCGAAATCTCCCATCTTTTGTGCCATGCCTTCGGGCTCTGCAAATAACAAGACCAAAGAGAAGTCTTGTGAATCAATCTCCTCCTTCTCCTTCGCGGCTAAAATCGCTTTCCTTTGATGGATGTTGTCGAAGTAGGGCGCTAAATTCCTTTGAAGACTTCGGCGACCATGCATAAACAACACTCAACAAACGGGTTAAACGCACCGAGTGGGAAAAATAAGAAATCGAAATAACACGAATAAAAATAAAACAAATAAAAATACTACACAATAAATCGCCTAAAGTTTTCCCCGGCAACGGCGCCAAAATTTGTTTCACTAAAAAGTGTTCGCAATAGACGAAATCTATCGTAGCACTAGCAAGTAAAACCTAAGTATCGAATCTCAAGGAAAACTTAACAGGGCAAATAATCGTGTAGCAAAAATCCTAATCTAGCCTAAAACTAAGAAAGCAAGTAAAAAGAATTGTTGGGTTTTTATTTTAAATCCTAGGCAAGAAAATAAATAAAAGCAATAAATTAAAGCAAGTAAATAATCTAATCTAGAACTTGAGAAATAAATCTAAGAATTAAACTAAGAAAGCGATTAATCTACCTAGGCAAGAATCGAAAGGAAAGCAATAAAGAAAGCAATAAAGAAAGCATAAACTACTCTAGACATGATGAATAAAATCTGGAAATTAAAAGGCTAATTAATCTAACTATGAAAGCTTTGAAAAACGAGAGAATCGAAACTAGAAAAACGAATCTAAACTTTAAACTAGAATTCGAAAGAACGAAATTAAAACTAAGTAAATTAAACGAAGCAATTAAGAAAACAAATCTAAAACTAAAGCAAGCAATTAAAAGCAAGTAAACGAAAGCAATAAATAACTTACGAAATTAACGAAGAACGAAGAACTTGAATTAAACGAACTAAACGAAGAATCCGGAACCGAACAAAGTAAAACTAATCTAAAGTGTTTAAGTGCTGAAAACTAAAGCTAAAATATGCTAAAAGATGTCTAAGATGTTACAAAATTCGTCCAAGGCACTAATATATATACTAGGAAGAAAACCTAGTTAAATAAGGAAACACAGCTGGACGCCGACATCTGGACGATCGTCCAGATGTTGAATGAAATCTGGACGGTCGTCCAGATCAGAAACTGCATAAACCCTTCGCATATGTTTGGACGCTCGTCCAGATGCTGCATGAAATCTGGACGGTCGTCCAGATCAGGTACTGGCACGTTCGCGCGCGACTCTCTTGTTTCGGCCGTATCTTCCTCATTCGAACTCCGAATTGACCTCCGTTTTTGCCTATGTGCTCCTATCGAACCCCTCTTCGATATAATGCTTTCATTACATCCAAAATGAATCTTCAATAAAATCATGAGAGGTTAGAACTCGAGGTCAATGATTGCTCAACAACCTTTCTTCTCGTTTTCTTCTCGTTTCTGCCCTTTTCATCCTACAAGTACCAAAAACTCCAAACAAACGAATCATAGCCAAAAGACACACTAAAAGACACGAAACACAATGAAAATGAACATGAAAACACAACGAAAAACCTAACAACTAAACACCAATCACACTTACATCGTTTGTGTAAAGCTCGATCGAAGCTAGGCTGTAAGGAGAGCCCGTAATCTCCCTGTCGTGTTTTGACTGAAGCAAGTGAAGCTTCCAGCCTTTGTTAGGTTTGTGTAGTGAACCCATAATCACTACGTCAGTCGTTTGATCCAGGCGAATGAAGCCCGATCTTGACCAGGTTTTTGAAGGACCCGTAACCTTCAAGTTCTTGAGTGAAAAGAAAAGTTGCCGTCGTGCAACAAGTGGACGTAGGAGCTTTATCTCCGAACCACTATAACTCTTGGTGTCGTATCTCTCTTACTCTAAACTATTTCTTGTTTGATTATTCATTGCATACTGCATCTTAAACAAACTTAATCTGGAAATTTCAATTACTTAGGAAAGATTTAGCTCACCAAATTCCGCACATACGAGTAAAGACTCCCTCTTGATCAAGTGCTCACTTCGGTCAAGTAGGCAAGCTACGTACTGTAGATCTAGCTTCAGCTAGGTCTTAAGTTTCAAAAAGAGCTCTTTACTTGTTACTCTGAGTTAAGGGATTTGAAGTTGAAAAACTTCAAAATACGTATTCACCCCCCCCCCCCCCCCTCTACGTATTTTTCCTATTAACAAACCGGGACCAACAAGTGGTATCAGAGCAGCGGTTCTTTCGAGCCTCTGCTTTGCATATCCGAAGCGAGTCCCCACTCGCTTCACGTTGTCTCACTGAACCGGATCCTATTTTCCTAAGTGCATCAAAACCTCACTCACGCATATTGCATTTACTGCTGATAGTTTGCTATGTCTACATACAGTGCTTCAAACCTTCCACAGTTCTCGATCGAAGGATACGAGACATGGAGTTTCCGAGTCGAGAGCTTCCTTTGCTCCATCCACGACCGAATGTGGGAAGTCATAGAGGACGGACCAATCGAAATCAAGAAAGCCATATATGTGAACGTACCAGCTGCTGAAGGACGCGAAGCTCATGTCAGACAAGAGTACGTTGAGAAGGACAAAGATGAATACAATCCCAACGACTTCAAGATCGCCAACCTGGATAAAATCGCACGTCACACAATGCAGAGCACTGTGTCTGATGCCTATCTTCCTAGAATCAGGAAGTGTGCGACGGCAAAGGAAATGTGGGAAACTCTAGCCCTCATTTCTCAAGGAACAGACAAAATCAAGGAGAACAAACTCGCCGTTCAGATGCGGGAGTTTGAGAGTCTGATAATGAAGCCAGGCGAGTCCATCGACACCTTCGAGCTGAGAGTTACAAACATCATTGCAACTCTCAACTCGCATGGGAAGGAACTCACAGATAAGGAAGTCAACCTGAAGATTGTCCGAGCTCTCACAAGGAAGTGGCAAACTATGAAGGAGCTGTATCTAGCAACCAAGGATCTATCAAAGTTCACACCGGAGATTCTGTTTTCCGAACTGAAAGCTCATGAATTCGATCTGAATCGAATGAACCTCGACGAAGAGGATGAAGCGCCCACTACGTCAAAAGGAGTAGCATTCAAAGCTGCTGAAGGGCCAAGCGAGCAGTCGTTAGCCAAGATGACGAGGGAAGAGTTGGAAGAACACATTGCGTTCTTATCCAAGAACTTCAACAAGATGAATTCTCGAGTGGGCAAATACAAAAGATTCTACAAGCAATACAAAGGGAGGAGCACTGATGCTCGAGAAGGAAAAGGGAAGAGAGAAGAGACGACAAAGCCGATCCCGAGAGACATGATGGAAGTGGAATGTTACCATTGCCACAAGATGGGCCACTACAAATCCGATTGCCCAAAGCTGAGTGCGAAGGAGCGAGAAGAACTGAAAGCAAAGAGGGATGCACCAGGCGAGCGCTCGTAGCAAGTGAGGTGCCGGTCACTTCAACTGAAGAAATCTCAAGCGACTCGGATGCATTCACAGATCCCAACTCCAGTGAGGGTGAGGATCTTGGACTCATGGCGCTCACCGATGAAGAAACAGGAGAGGTATTCATCTATCCCCCATCTAGTTCAATTACACTCGCACACTCGCACCAAGAGGAACCCAATTCCTCAACATGAAGTGAATTTCTTGACAAGCACATTAAATTGTCAAGTGATCACGAAGTGCTGCAACAAGCTTTGTCTCAAAGCGAGAAGGAGAACCGAAAGCTAGCCACTGAGCTTGACCAAGTCAATCTTAATCTAAGGGCTATGACTAGTAAGTTCAAGGATCTCTTCGCGAGACATCAAAGCTTGGAAGGAAGGTATGAAGCCCAATCCACTCTAGTCGCCAACCTAAACAAAGCTTCATATGCTAGACAGGCACTAGAGAGTTCTCTTCTACCTTTTGGTAGAAAGGAAGGACTTGGATTTGAGGGTGGACCTTCCAAGCCGACTGTCTTTGTTGGTGCTTCAAACACACCATCAGTCATTTTGGAAATGCCCACTGCATCCAAAGCGACCACTAACAAAGACAAAGGCAAAATGGCTGAGAACCCCAAGAAAAAGCCAATGAAGATGTCTATATCTTTAAGGATTGAATCTAAGGGTAAGCAAAATACAACTATCCCGAGCACTCACAATGCTAAAGATTACCAATCCAAAGGTAAAGGGAAACCGGTTGTAGCTTCTAAGCCTCAAGCCAAGACACGAGAGACAAAGGATCTCCCTTTCAAGAAGAGGAGTAATGTCTATGTGTCACGTTATCCGGACTGGAGATGGTCCAACCGGACTAACGTTGAGGGGGAAGAATTCGAAGCACCAAAGAGGCTGTTTCGAACTCCCAAGGTTACTCAAGCGAGTCAGGGACAGAACCCTAGTTGGACCGCTTCGAGAAAACCTAGCGAGCCGCTTCGACAGCCTAGAAATCCTAAGTCAGTCTCTAAAACCATAGCTAATCCAAAGCAAGTCGCTTCAGGATATAAGCAAAATGGGAAGAGCATTGGTAGGACTGAAGCGAGCCGCTACCCCTCTTGCACACACTGCTGCACATGTGAAGCTGCTTCAAGGCAGAAGTCACTGTTTTCGAGGCCGAGAAGCCCAAGACACAAGCTTCATCTCAAAAGAGAGTAAAGCAAGTGTGGGTACCTAAGGGAACTAACCTGCAAGGACCCAAACTGATTTGGGTACCGAAATCTGTCTAATTGCAGGTGAGCGCCGTGGATCCCATGCCATGTGAGGGTCAACAAATTTGGTACTTGGACAGTGGATGTTCAAGACACATGACCGGCATGAGAGCTCTACTTCAAGATTACATAGAGAAGAAGGGTCCACACGTTACATTTGGTGATAACTCTCAAGGAAGCACCAAAGGCTACGGCGCACTGAAAGTTGGAAAGCTCACAATTGAAGAAGTCTCCTATGTGGAAGGACTCAAGCACAACTTGCTATCCATTTCACAGTTTTGTGACAAAGGATACAAGGTGGAATTTATTTCAAACAAGTGCATTGTAAAGAGCAAGCTCACATCCCAGATTGTGCTTACTGGAATAAGACAAAGGAACGTCTACATAGCACAATGGGATAGCTGCAAAGTGGAGACGTGCTTAGTAGCGAGAAGTGCTACAGAGATAGGATGGCTTTGGCACAGACGCTTGAACCATCTCAACTTCAAAGCAATCAATCGCTTAGCTTGTAAGGGTTTGGTGCAAGGCATACCAAATGAAGTCTTCATCAAAGACCATCCATGCTCACCATGCCAACGAGGGAAGCAGACAAAAAAGCACTTCGCCAGTCTCGAAGAAGCCTCATCAAAGCGAGTGCTCGAGCTGCTTCACATGGATCTGTTTGGTCCAGTTACTCCAGTTAGTGTGAATGGAAGAAAATACACTCTAGTCGCAGTCGACGACTTCTCTCACTACACTTGGGTCGTATTTCTCTACAGCAAGAAGGAGACTCTGACCAAGCTACCACAACTGCTCAAGCGATTGGCTGTGGAGAAGAATCAAGCGATCGTGACCATCCGCTCCGACAAAGGGACAGAGTTCTTGAACTCTACCATCGAAGCTTACTGCACGGAGCATGGCATAGCACATCAGACCTCCTCAGCACGCACACCACAGCAGAATGGAGTTGCTGAAAGAAGAAATCGTATCATCAAGGAAGCAGTTCGAACCATGATTGCAGACTCAAAGCTTCCAATGAAGTATTGGGCTGAAGCAGCCAATACAGCATGCTACACGCAGAATCGAACGCTTCTCTGCAAACGACACGACAAAACACCATATGAAATATGGACAGGAAGAATTCCTAACATATCTTATTTCCATATCTTTGGTTGTAGGGTCTTCATCCATGACAATGGGAGTCACAGTTGAAAGCCTTTGAAAGCAAAGCTGATGAAGGAATATTCTTAGGATATTCCACATCAAGCAAAGCTTACAGGGTGTTCAACTGTAAAACCCTAATCGTGGAAGAATCACCCCATGTCGTATTTGATGAATCTTCTTTAAGTCATCCACAGGAACAGGATCTATCTAAAGACGGAAAGTCAGGAGAGGAACCCATCAACACTCTTACTTGGGACATACTTGAGGATGAAGAAGAGATCAAAGGCTCAAGCGAGCAGAATGTCCAAGGAAAAGATGAAGCTGCCCCCAAGACTTCTGAAGCAAGTGCAGGCCAAGCACCCAATCCACTTGCTACAGATGGTAAAGCAAGTGACCAAGAAGAAGATAAAGACGAAGCTGGCGGGTCCAAGCGAGCGTGGCTCAAAGATCACTCACCAAGTCAAATCATTGGAGATCCATCCAAGGGTGTAGTGACCAGGAGTCAAGTGTTTGAAGAAAGTGCCATGTTCAGTTGCTTTCTCTCAAACATTGAGCCATCAAGCGTGGAGGAAGCTCTAGCCGACTCAAACTGGGTGATCGCCATGCAAGAAGAGCTGAACCAGTTCACCAGGAATGACGTATGGTACCTCGTGGAACGTCCCAAATTTCAGCACGTTATTGGCACCAAATGGGTGTTCAAGAACAAGACGGACGAGGACCACAACGTTGTGAGGAACAAGGCGCGACTCGTTGCCAAAGGCTACTGCCAAGAGGAAGGAATCGATTTTGACGAGACCTTCGCTCCAGTGGCATGGCTTGAAGCTATCAGATTGTTTCTAGCCTATGCAGCAACCAAGAAGTTTAAGGTCTATCAAATGGATGTGAAGAGCGCATTCCTCAACGGTGAACTCAAAGAAGAAGTGTATGTGGAGCAGCCACCGGGTTTCGAGCAAGGAGACAAGGTGTATCGCTTGAAGAAAGCTCTATATGGGTTGAAGCAAGCTCCCAGAGCTTGGTATGATACACTTTCTCAATTCCTAGTGGATAATGGATTTCACAAAGGAAAGATAGATCGAACCCTTTTCACAATCAACCATGGAGAGGATATGCTATGGGTTCAGATCTACGTAGACGACATCATATTTGGATCGCCGAACCAGTAGCTTAGCGAGAAGTTTGGAGAGCTGATGAAGACCAAATATGAGATGTCAATGATTGGCTTGATGAGCTGCTTTCTAGGTCTTCAAGTGAAGCAGCAGGATGATGGTATCTTCATCAATCAAGCGAAGTACACAAGAGATATGCTTGCTAAGTTCGGTATTCAACATGCTAAAGCTGTGAAGATTCCAATGAATACCAACTGGAAGATGGAGCCAGACGAAGAGGGAAAATCTGTGAATGCTACAGATTATCGTGCTCTTATTGGATCCCTCCTATATCTCACTGCAAGTAGGCCAGATATTACTTTTGCAGTTGGAGTCTGCGCTCGCTTCCAAAGCAATCCCAAGCACAGCCATCTTGAAGCTGCCAAAAGGATTCTTCGATATTTGAAGGGCACTGTCAACATGGGTCTGTGGTATCCAGCGGAGGACAATTTGGAGCTCACTGGATACTCCGATGCTGACTATGGAGGGTGCCGAGTCGATAGGAAGTCAACTTCGGGCACATGTCAGTTCTTGGGAAGCAAGCTGATCTCGTGGTTCTCAAAGAAGCAAACAAGCGTAGCTACTTCAACAACTGAAGCTGAATACATGACCGCTGGAAGCTGTTGTTCTTAAATCCTATGGCTTCGTCAACAGTTGAAGGACTACAAAGTTGAAGCGAATGAAATTCCGATCTTCTGCCACAACAACAGTGCCATATGTATTTCGCAGAATCCAGTGCTTCACACCAGATGCAAGCACGTGGAAATCCGACATCACTTCATTCGAGATCATGTCGAGAAGAAGGATATCAAGCTCGAGAAAATTCATACCGATCTCCAGCGAGCAGATATCCTCACCAAGCCTCTAGCTGAGTCTCGTTTCAACCAGCTATGCATTGAATTAGGGTTATTAGACCCTGGTGAAGAATGCTAGATACAGGATGCAAGAAGGAGTGATCGCTAGTTTTTCGTAGCGTCACTCGCTTCGGATCTTCACCAACTCAAGCGAGTCACTTCAAAATCTCACTCGCTTGAAGAAGGAGAAACAAGGTGGAGTAAGGTGGAGTGTTGGAAGATGTTCCCTACCCGCTTACAGGAATTGTTAAGCCATTGGTTAAGGGGGAACTATTGTTTGCTCCCGGAGCAAGCTACTTCCAAAGCGAGCAAGGAAAGCTGCTACCTAGCCTAAGATTCCTAGCGAGTGGGTATAAACACTCGCAATTGCCGTTTCTAGTAACGGTTGTGGGGTCTTGTATCGGGCCTTCCCACGTAAAAATGGTGAAAGCTTAGGCAGGGCTGGCACCTAGACCTTGTGTCCTCTTCCCATCTTTCCGCCGAAGAGGAGCAAGTCTTCTCATCTCCTTCATCGTGGATAAATGTCCATTCCTTACTCACTCTTTACTGAGTTGAGCTGCCGGATGTCTATCCATTCCCCTCTCACTTTGAATTTTGCATCGCCTCAATTTGCCCAAGCTTGGGTCAAAGCGAGTCGATTGCAAGTTCATTCTGTAGCATGTAGGAGGATGCTTGAAGGTTTACCTTTTTCTACAAAAGGTTGCAGGGCTGGTGACATGCTTCTGCGTAAAATACGAGATTGTCTTGTCAGAGCATTCTCATTGTCATCCTGTCCATTTCTGCTCTGAGATAAGGACTTGTACTCATTCCCCATTCGTCGTGAATATGTACACTTACGTGAAACTCCCCTCTGGGTTGTAGTAAGCTTGTGTACTCTATTCATTTCCTCCCTCATTCACTTCGATGGAGGACTCTCTAATTCGTAGAGGAAGATGAATGCCATGAAGACTAATGCCAAGAAGTTGAATTACCAATCAGGTAGCATCAACAAGCTTCAAAGCCAACAAGTGGATTCTACAATCTGAAGTCCAAATCAAATGAAGTCTTCAAATATTGGTATCAATCTCCTACGAAGTGAGATTGACTGGTAAGCGTTTCAAATTTAAGTACACTAAGTGAGCTGAAGCGTGCTAGAAACCTCACTCGCTATGTGGAAAATATGAAATGAATCTGACACAAATACAAAGAGGAAAACACTCTTGTTTATCCTCGAAGTATGTAAGTCAGAAACATTTTAAATTTAAGTAAATAAATTCAGTTTCTTATTCTAGTCGCTTCAGATGGCCAAGCGAGTGCTACGTCACTCAAAGCTAGCCATCGCAAGCGAGTGCGGAACAGTCACGTGAAGCGAGTACTCCGCTAGCGAGTGGATGCTGAAGCGGCTACACTCGAAGCAAGCGGATACGTAGCGAAGCGTATGAGCTGTCAGCACTCGAGTGCCTATTTTACTTTCTGCCAAGCATTTAATGCAGCGGCGCGTAGAAGAAGAAACGACAGGTGCGTGGACGTCAAAGCCGAGGAAAGCGGGAAAAACCGCACTCAATCCAGCCGTCGAATCTGAACCGTCTCTAAATCTCAACCGCTGGATTGACTACTGTTGGAAGAGACGAATCAGAAGCTGCCACGTGGCCACGTCAAACCAAATTGGCGGTTCACTTTTCCAGTGATGACGCCGGACACGTCAGATCCATCACCGAAGGTCTGCCGCCCCTGCACAGGATCTTGGAAGATATTACTGTCTTGCCCCTGCCTCGTCAGCCGAACCCTAGTTCTATATATATGTAACACCAAAGGCTGCAAAAAAAAAAAAAAAAAAAAAAAAAAATTCACAAGTCTCAAAACTACCATTTTAGTGAAACCTCTGCACCTCTGAAATCTCAACCTAAAATCCCTCAAAGCCTTTCACAACCTTCAATATTAGCCATTCTCGTGCTTAGATCTGCAACCTCTGCAACTCACGAGTCTCAACCCATACACTGTTGAAATCTCGTTTCAAAACTTCCCAAATCTCACCATGGGCAAAAAGCTGAGTACAGAAACAATGGAGCAATTCATGACGAAGGTAGACAAGCACATCAACGTCGAACCCCATCTCGACCCAATTGTCATCGAGAGAAAGGGCCTCTTCCGTAGAGCCGTGACCACGGCCGGTCTTTGGAAGTTTGTAACGTTGATACCGACGAAGGTCTTGCAAAGGCAGTGGGAGAGCTACTTCTGAACTTGAAGAAGGAACAAAACACAACATCATTTATAGATCCACAAACCCGGAAGCCGGTGGAAGTGGACTTGAACGAGCTCATCAGCGTGTTCGATTTGCCAAGGGAAGGAGGAGATTCCCTGTTGGATTTGGGATTCTCGGCCGAAGACCAATATGGTCGTTTCGCCGTCGACAAAGCAGAACCAAACTTCAGAGTGGCCAGCATTCGTTCAAATTTGAAGGCCCCTTTCAACCTCATCTGCGAACTCTTTACGAAGAGCATTGCATGCTATGTCGGATCCCTAGAGACGCTGTCGGAAACAAAACTAATCGGTACCACCATGATCGTCGACAGCCTCATGATCGCACTATTTCTACCACACAAAATAGGTGTAATATAATGAAGCACGAGTATCGTATCCAAAGGGACTGATAAACCGAAAACGCACACAATACCTCTACTCAAGAACTAATGTGATGTCTAGGCTTTTAAGGGTTTAGTGAATGTGGTATTTATACTAGGCAAATAATAACAAGAACTCAAGTAATCATATAAGGAAATAAACAAGTAAAGAAATAAGTAGTCAAATAAAACAACTTAAGGCACAAGCAATTAAGTAAATAAGGAAAGTGAACAATTAAGGAAAAGTGTTGATTCTAGGGAAGCCTACCTAATCAAAAATATTCAAATAATTAATGAATACAATTAACCACTTTAATTCAATCTAAATGTGATACATGCAAAAATAACTTACACCCTAATTAAAGCAATGCAAGTAGTCACCCAACGAGATCCTACTATTCTTTCGAATTGTAAGAATCGAATCAAGTGCAAAATAGAACAAGTACCAATAATATAATCAACTAGGTTCAACTAAGACACCAAATCAATTATATATGAACATATAACAATTCAATTATCAATCAAGAAAATCAAACTATTATATCATGCTTTCATGAGATCTATTATGCAATTATCCAATTAAGGCATAAACACATAACTATGCATACACAATTAATGGCCAATTAACTATGCATGAGAATAAGCACCATGAAACATGCATCTAGATTGGAAGGCTAATTGTAAACAAGAACACTTACATAAATTCAATTAGGCATTCAATCCCTAAAATCAACTAAAGAATTTAGCTAGACATAATTAAAGTAGACATGAACACAAAAGATTGAATGAACATAATTAAAAAAATAAGAGTAAGAAAAACTTGGAATTGAATCTTGAACACGAAGAACTTCAAAACTTGAATCTTGAATAAACTTGAAAAGCTCCAATGTTGAATACAAAACTTTAAAAATAAAAGTGTGCTAGAAAGTAAGGTGTTAGGGTTTACAATGCTAGACTAGGAGTATATATAGGAGAAATTTTCATAAGGAAAACCTAGACCAAAAAGAAGTCATATTAAATAAGGAGAAAAATTCCCGGCTGGACACCTCTCGACAGACCTCTCGATCGAGAGGTCGATCGAGAGGGTATCATTTTTGCTCTCGATCGAAAGCTGCAGCAGAAGGCTCCTCTCGACACCTCCCTCGATCGAGAGGTCGATCGAGAGGCCTTCACTCGAACTCAAATCTTGAATTTTCAGCTTCGATCTTCACGCCTTTTCTCGTCTCGGGGTTTTATCATCGATTTATCATCAATTTATGCCTGAAAACACAAAAAAACACCTACAAGCATAATATTGTCCCATATACTAAAAACCATATAAAACATAGATAATACTATAAAATCGAGACACAAAATCGACTCTTTTTGGCTATGAAAACAAGGTAAATTTCACCTATATCAAATCCCCCAAACTTAAACATTGTTCGTCCCGAACAATACCAAAACATAAACAATAGACTCTAGCATTGTGAACTATATAGGCCTCAAAAAAAAACTTTTCAAAACCAATACTCATGATCATGATCAAAACTATGCATACAACCTTAGCATCAATAACACAACCTATCCAACAAATTCGAAACATGTCAATCTATCAAAGAACACTCTCCATCATGTGAGATTATGTATATAAGTGAACTCTCAACTCTCTCAAAGAAAAGATGTAATATAATGCACATCATGGGGTTCACTCAACATCAATGTAATGCAACATGTTTACCATAGGCTTGCCCCTAATCTCAACATCTCCACCTAATGTAATATTCACAAACTAAGATCAAAAAGGTCTTTGTAAAAGCTTGTAACGTAGGGACATTGGTTAAGGTAGGAAATATATAGGCTAAGTGACTCAAATTGCTCCAAATCATCAACCTCTTTTCAACTTCACCCAAAGTATAGATTTTACTCCATCTTCTACCATCCAACACCAACTACAAAACTCAATCATAGATGCAACATATACAATCCAAGCTAACTATCCCCTTATGCTTATTTTTGTTTTTTTTTTTTTTTTTTTTTTTTTTTTTTTTTTTTTTTTTTTTACTATAGAGCTCCTCTAATAAATGTTCTTTCAAATATTCGAACAAAGGCTCTAACTTTCTTTTCTCTCTTTTTTTTTCTATTTTTTTTTTCTAAGCTCATAGGGATAGCTAACTATACTTAATCAAGCATCTCAAATTCTTCTCTTTTTTTTTTTTTTTTTTTTTTTTTTCTTTTCATACCACACCAAGATAATCTACTCAACTCCTTCTCACATCATCAACTAACTCCACTAAAGATACCCTTATCCATCCAAACCTCCTATCATCCAAGCTCAAGAAAGAAAGGCTCATAACAAGGCTCAAAAGGGGGTAAACAAAGATAATGATCAAGGTTAGTGTATGGGAATCATGTGGCTACGAAAGAATGGCCTAATATCATCTCCTAGTTCATAAATATACTAAGGTCTTGACGGAGAAATAGGGCAAGTTCTAGAAACAATGAAGCATACATGATCACTCAATCAAGAAAAAATAGGCATCAATATGCACCAATAGCTCAAAACTCACGGGCTCAAACTAACTAGTTCCCGACTTCATGACATGCTTCAATTTCAATGAATAAAATGCGTCGCTTCGCCAAAGTTCCATGCATAATAAAGATCATGAATTTTCTCCAAAAATCAACAAACTTTTTCTATCATCGGCCAAATTCACAACACTATCATCACATGCTTACTTGACTCAATTTAAACCTAAGACTCAAAATAATAAAAGACTCTAACATACCCAAAAATAATACTAACAAATAAAAGACTCTCAAAGCAAGAAAACAATAAAAGTAATTAACTTAGACACTCTTTCCCTCCCCCAAACTTATTTCAAAGCATAGCAACGAAATAAGTTTAAAGAAAAGAAGTAGGCTAAGTTAAAAACTTACCTCATTGAAATGGCGGTGGGAAGGGAGGGTTGTCGGGATTATTGGGGTCGAATCGTTGATGGCTCTCCGGTTAGTGAGGATAGAAATAGTGCATCTCATGCACCATCCTATTATAATTCTCCAAGTATGCTCGTTCATCCTCACGCCTCTTCGCCTCCTCTTCTCGAAATTTCCTCTCATTCTCAATGTAGGCGTCGAGAGTATCAAAACGACTTCCAATAAATGTACGAAGATCCCCCACCTCGGTTCTCAACGTTTGTACCTCTTCGCGAACTCCTCTTACTTGGGATTCAACAAACTCCCTACTATCCCAATGATAGTTGTCCATTGCTTCCATTGACTCCGTGTGCCAATCCCGCATCGTAGAGAAATCCGGAGCTCTCATATGAAAACCGGGCTGTGGAACACCCTCGTATCCTTGCTCAAAAGCATCTTCCCCTTGATCAAATCCCCGCTCATATTGCTCAGCCTCGTCTTCATCTTCTTCCTCCTCATCATCATCACCACCTTCGTCGGGTTTTGGACCTCCCTCAGCCCACATAAGCTCCTTGTGTTGAGGAGAATCCATCTTTCCGTTCCCTCTCCGCAGCTTCTCGTTCCCGATCACCTCCGTCAAATAACTGTTCGGAAGCGGAAAGAGATAAATGCCACTCATCCCATGCAACTTGAAGAACCACCCGGACGTGTCATACGAGATCATCCTTGCAAGCTCCAACGTGCGTCTATCTACAAAGATGGACGTAGATACGGGCTGCTCTCCAATCGGAATGTTGAAGTGTTGGGCAATGGGAGTGACGAAAGCTCCTATCCCGATCTTTTGCCCCCCGAACAAGTATGCTTGGTTCTCCATATGATCGACGAGGTAAAGGGCTGCACATTGTGAATGTCCTCGCAAGGAAGTCCAAATAAGATGAGCGTCGGTGGCAAGGAAGGTGCCGGAGTCATGACGGGAGTGAATGGTGCACGAGATCAGCCTATGAAAGTAGCGAATCGTGGGATTCCGAATTGAGGTGGCCTTTGCTTTCGCCGGGTTGTAGGATCTTGTTCTTTCCTCCTCAAAATCCACGAAGTGTGCCCACAAATCTTGCAAATCCGGATGATTGTTGCCAATATATTCACCATGCTTGTTTCCTCCAACGATATCGTTAAGTTGATCCATATCAAGCTCTCTCGGTTGACCACCAAGTTGGAAACGAATGACATGGGGCACTTGGTTGACTCGCTCCACTACCAACGTTGAGAGGAACTCCACCGTGAGAATGTGGTAGGTGAAGTGATTCCCTTGAAATATGTTGGTGAAGCCTCCTCGTTACATCAATTGGGTGATCTCATTAGCTATTCCCATCGCTGACACCGTCTCTTGATGTAGGAAACGACAGTGCTTGTGCTTGAGTTGCACGAGGTGGGACCATCTCCTCTTTGACTCCGCCGTCGTGAGCTTGAGTTTGAACACCTTGGGCTCCAAACTTGAGGGCATCGACCTCGCCGGCGGTATTCTAGTCTCCGGGATAGTCTTGTCATTCTTCCATGTCTCCTTTCCCTTGCTTGAAGAGGTGACCTTTTCTTTTCCTTTGCCTTTGCCCGAAGAGGTTGAAGCGACATTCTTGCCCTTGTCTCGTGCCATTTTTTTTTTAGTACCTAAAAGCATCACAAATCAATACAAGGGATGCAAGAATAAAGCAATTTAAATCATCTTCCCCCAAACTTCAACCAAACTCAATTCTCCCCCATTATCAACTCAATTTCATCACCAATTTATACAATCACCACAATACTCATCCATAATCATGAACTTATAATCACACAATCTCAATCTCATGTATATAGATACCAACGAATCTTCAACAATTCATAGACAAATATAAAGACTCATTCGATTATCAATACACAATTCTCTCCGCATTCATCCATGCATTCAATTCATACAAATAATTCAATGAATTCCATGAATCCAATCTATCATGCTCAATCTAATACCCAATCTATCAATTCAACAAATTTAACCATCAAAATTGAATTTTAATCGGTCAAAACATGCGAAATCATGTAAAGAATCAAGAATTGACAACAAGAGAGCAAGAAATCGAGTACCTTTTGACGAATTGAAGAAGGAAATTGAGAGTTCTTGTGTGTGCTTAAGAGAATTTGTGAGTTATGAGAGAATGGTATGTGAGTTGTGTGCAAAAGGTGTATTTAAAGGAGTAAATAAACCTGGTCAAAGTCGGAATGTGCGCCGTCAACGACTCTCTCGATCGACCTCTCGATCGAGAGACCTGTCGAGAGGTAGCTACTGGAATCTGAATTTTGACCTCTCGATCGACCTCTCGATCGAGAGAGGTGTCGAGAGGTGCTGCACTGTACGTTCTGACCTCCCCTCTCGATCGAAAACACGGGGGTCTCGATCGAGAGGCTTCACGTGACACATCTGGGAAATTAAAAATTCAAAACCTCTCGATACACCTCTCGATCGAGAGAGGTGTCGAGAGACCCCTACTGTATGCCAACATTTCACCTCTCGAACGACCTCTCGATCGAGAGAGGTGTCGAGAGGTCCTGCTCGATTTTATTTTCTACACAACTTTTTAACATTCGTTAGTATATTAAGGGGTTCGACTCTAAAATACGAAATTTGACTCAAACCTACGAAAAAATAAACTACCTAAGACTCTAAAACGTAAAACGAAACAAAATAAAAACGGGATACGAATATTGGGTTACCTCCCAACAAGTGCTACGTTTTACGTCTTTAGCCCGACGATACCTCCTTTCTACTTTGGATCATCGAGGTAAGTGGCCGCTTTCTTAGGGAATAGAGGCATCGGCTTGAAGTAGTGCTTGAGGCGATGTCCATTCACTACGAATTTCTCACCATCGTTCTTTAACACCTCGAATGCACCATTCTTCAAGTCCTTGTAAATGACATACGGCCCCGACCACTTACTTTGCAATTTTCCTGGAAATAAACGAAGTCGAGAATTAAAAACAAGAACATCATCACCAATTTCAAACTTACGCTTTTTGATGCTCAAGTCGTGGAATCTTGCAGCTCGTTCCTTGTAAATCCTCGAATTTTCGAATGCTTCGTTTCTCCATTCATCAAGTTCCAACAAGTCGTCACATCTTTGGCCCATGGCTTCCTTGAACTCGAAGTTGATCCTTCTCGTCGCCCAATAAGCTTTATGCTCCAACTCCATTGGTAAATGGCAAGATTTGCCAAATAGCAATTGATATGGCGACCTCCCGATTGGTGTCTTGAAAGCCGTCCTATAAGCCCACAGTGCGTCGTCTAAGTACTTCGCCCACTCCTTCTTGTTGGTGACGGTCTTTTCCAAAATTTGCTTGATCTCGCGATTAGCTAACTCGGCTTGACCGTTTGCTTGAGGGTGGTAGGGCGATGTGACCTTGTGCTTGACTCCGTATTTTGCAAGAAGCGATCCTAACCAACGATTGTTGAAGTGGCTCCCCCCATCACTAAGAAAAGCCCTCGGAGTTCCAAACCGAGTCAAAATATTTCGCTGAGGAATTTGATCACCACCTTCGAATCGTTGGTTGTAGTCGGAATGGCCTCGACCCATCTAGAAACATACTCCACCGCAAGTAAAATGTAGGAGAACCCTTGAGACTTGGGAAAAGGACCCATGAAATCAATCCCCCAAACATCGAAGAGCTCCACTTCCATGATAGTTCGTTGCGGCATCTCGTCCCTCTTCGTGATATTCCCCATCCTTTGGCATCGATCACATGACTTGATGAACTCATGGCAATCCTTGTAGATCGACGGCCAATAGAAACCACTATGAAAGATCTTGAGGGCGGTCCTATTCGCTGCAAAGTGTCCCCCATTCGGAGCGCTATGGCAATCTTCGATGATCTTCTTCCATTCCGATTGTCGAACACATCGCCTTATGACTCCATCGGCACACCTCCTATACAAGTATGGATCAACCCAATAATAGAACTTACAATCGTGGAGGAACTTCTTATTTTGGTGAGACGATAGATCCTTGGGCACATGATGGATCACCAAATAGTTGACGATGTCGGCGAACCAAGGTATCAAATCGTCCATCTGAAAAATCTGCTCATCGGGGAAGCTATCCTTGATTGCAATTTTCGAATCCTCTCCTTCCACGGGCTGCTCGAGTCTCGAGAGATGGTCGGCCACCACGTTCTCGCATCCTTTCCTATCCTTGATCTCCATGTCGAACTCTTGAAGAAGCAAAATCCAGCGAACTAACCTTGGCTTCGAGTCCTTCTTGTTGAATAGATAGCGAATGACGGCATGGTCGGTGTGCACAATCGTGTGAGATCCCACCAAATAAGGTCTAAACTTGTCAAAAGCGTAGACCACAGCAAGTAACTCCTTCTCCGTGGTGGTGTAATTCCTTTGAGCCGAGTCCAACGTCTTACTAGCATAGTAGATCACTCGGAATAGCTTCTCCCTTTTCTGCCCTAAAACTGCTCCTACCGCCCAATCGCTTGCATCGCACATGAGCTCGAACGGGGCACTCCAATCCGGCCACACCAAGACGGGAGTGGAGATAAGCGCCTTCTTCAATGTCTCTAAGGCTTCCAAGCACTCATTATCGAACACGAACTTGACATCTTTCTCGAGCAATCCACATAACGGCTTCGTAATCTTTGAGAAATCCTTGATGAATCTCCTATAGAAGCCGGCATGTCCTAAGAAACTTCTCACCGATTTGACATTGGTTGGCGGTGGCAACTTCTCGATGGCTACAACTTTGGCTCGATCCACCTCCAATCCATATGAAGACACCTTGTGACCTAGTACAACTCCTTCTTGAACCATGAAGTGGCACTTCTCCCAATTGAGAACGAGGTTCGTCTCTTCGCATCTTTGAAGTACCGTGGCAAGATTCTCCAAACATTGATCAAAAGAAGGACCAAAGACTGAAAAATCATCCATAAATACCTCCATGATATTCTCGATCAATCCGTGGAAGATGGCCATCATGCACCTTTGGAAAGTGGCGGTGCATTGCATAATCCGAACGGCATCCTCCTATAAGCGAAGACTCCATATGGGCATGTGAATGCCGTCTTGTGTTGGTCCTCCGGAGCGATGGCGATTTGATTGTAGCCGGAGTATCCGTCGAGAAAGCAATAATACTCATGGCCGGCTAGACGATCAAGCATTTGATCTACGAACGGGAGGGGAAAGTGATCCTTCCTTGTTGCTGCGTTGAGAAGACGATAATCAATGCACACTCGCCATCCCGTGACGAGCCTTGTCGCGATCAGCTCTCCTTTCTCGTCGTTGATGACCGTCATGCCTCCTTTCTTTGACACCACTTGAGTAGGACTCACCCACTCACTATCCGAAATAGCATAGATCATGCCGGCATCAAGCAATTTCAGCACCTCCTTCCTCACAACTTCTTGCATGGCTGGGTTCAATCGTCTTTGGGGTTGGACTCTTGGGCGATGGCCTTCCTCGAGCAAGATCCTATGCATGCAAATCGTAGGACTTATACCTTTGATGTCGGCAATCGTCCATCCAATTGCAGATTTGTGCTCCCTTAGCACCCTCAATAGCTTGTCCGTGTTTGCCTCCGTGAGATGAGAAGATACGATCACCGGGTACGTCTCTTCTTCTCCTAAGAACTTGTACTTGAGTTGCTCGGGTAATGGCTTCAATTCCACCTTAGGGGCTGCATCCTTCTTCTCTTCCTCTTCGAAAAATCCGTCGTCCACCTTCTTGTTGATGTCGAGACAAGAAACCTCCTTGTGGTGACTCGATGGTCGATTAGCCTCCAACTGATTGAGATACTCGAGTATCTCGTCGCAAGCTTCATCCAACTCCTCGTAGGCATAGAGAGAATTCGAAATACAATGGTTAAGTGCCTCCTCCGAAGTAGGTGGTGTCAATGTCTCGATGGAGAAGATATCCTCACGTTGATCGTCGGGTCTCTTCATAGCTTCGTAGATAGAAATTTTCAGTTCCTCCCCGTTGACTCGAAATATGAGGTCTCCATCTTGAACATCGATCAATGCTCTTCCCGTTGCTAAGAATGGCCGTCCCAAGATCAAAGGTTGATTTGTATCCTCGGGCATGTCCAAGACTACGAAATCTGCCGGAAAGACGAGGTTGTGCACTTGAACGAGAACGTCCTCCACTATCCCCCTTGGATAAGAAACTGATCGGTCCGCCATAAGTAGAGAGATGGTGGTTGGCTTCATCTTCCCGATCTTGAGCCGGTTGAATATAGGGAGAGGCATCAAATTTATGCTAGCACCAAGATCACATAGCACATTTTGGAAGATTTGATCACCAATCTTGCATGACAAAGTGAATCTTCCGGGATCCTTTTGCTTCAATGGTAGCTTCCTTTGGATCACCGCGCTGCACTCCTCCGTGAGATTGATCGTCTCGAACTTCCCCCACTTCTTCTTCCCCGAAACCGCATCCTTGATAAACTTCATGTGGTTGGGCATGTCTCGGAGAGCATCGAGAAGTGGTATGTTGATGTTGACCTTTTGTAGTATCTCCATGAAGCGTTGATACTTCTCGTCTTGCTTCGTCTTGGTCAATCGTTGCGGGAAGGGGGCCTTCGGAGTGTAAGTTGGAAGTTGGTGCGGCTGCTGGGCCTCTCGACCGAGAGAGGTGTCGAGAGGTCCCTTCTGACTTTGCTTTTTGACCTCTCGATCGACCTCTCGATCGAGAGAGGTGTCGAGAGGGTCAATTTGAATTTCCTCGTCGTATACCTCTCGATCCTCCTCTCGATCGAGAGAGGAGTCGAGAGGTTGATTCTGACCTCCAGTATGGACCTCTCGATCGACCTCTCGATCGAGAGGGGTGTCGAGAGGCCCTCGCCTCGGCTCTTGGATCCTCGTTTCCTCGAGCACTACGTTCTTGAAGTTCCCGACTCCTTTCTTCTCAGCTTCCAAGGATGGATTTGTGTACGTAGTGCCGCTCCGAAGCTCGATAGCATGAACGTGATGGTTGTTCTTCGGGTTTTGCTCCGTGTTGCTTGGGAATTGGCCGGGCTTATGGACTCCTCCTTGAGCGTTGGCTATTTGACTCATTTGCGTCTCCAACATTTGCATTTGCTTGGTCAACGCATTGATGCTACTAGCCAAGTTGTTAGTTGATGTACTTTGAGTGAGCTCCAACGTCCTCAACTTTGCATCTTGTTGTGTCATCCTCATCTCCGATTGAGCCATATATTGACGAATCAAATCATCGGTTGACAATTCCTTCTTGGGCTCTTGGATGACTCCATTCTCAACATGGAAGCCGGGAGGTGGTTGCAATGCGTTGCTTGGATTGGCATAGGAGAAGTTCGGATGATTTCGGTTGTTGGGAACATATGGCTTCTTATACCCTCCTTGGTAGTTCGAACCTCCTTGTCCTCCTTGCCCTCCTTGCCACTTGTTTCCTTGATTCGGTTGCCACTTGCCCCCTTGTTGCACAAAATTGGCATCTTCCTCTTCGGTTGGGTTTGCTTGATCGTCCGTGATAGCATCGCACCGAAGTACTCCTTTCTTGATAGAATCCAACTCATTTGCTGTTTTTGTATACTTCTCCATCAAGTCCTCGTAAGCATCGATCCCAATGTTGGCAACTCTCCTTCTTCCAAGCCGTCGATCGGTAGCCTCTTCATAGCTCGAATTTACGGTCAGCTCAATAATCTCCATAGCCACTTCATACTCATTGTTCAAGAATCCTCCCTTCGAAGCGTAATCGAGCTCCTTCCTACACAACTTGTTCAAACCACGATAGAAGCACGTGATTTGATCCTCCTTACTAATCCCATGGTTCGGGCATGCTCGAAGTAACTTCTTGAATCTCCCCCACGCCTCATAAAAGTGCTCATCCTCATATTGCTGAAATTGGTTGATCTCATTGATGAGCTTTTGAGCCCTCGAAGGTGGGAAGAACTTATTGAGAAACTTTGTGCACATCTCAGCCCAAGTAGTGACCTCCTTCTTGTCCAATCCATCCAACCACTCTCTTGCATCGTCCTTGAGAGACCACACGAAGAGACTAAGCTTGAGGTAGTCCGAAGATACTCCATTGGCCTTGTATGTAGCACATATGTCCAAAAATTGCTTCAAGTGCGCGTTGGGATCCTCCGCCGGTGATCCTCCGTATTGATTGTTTTGCACCATGTTGATGAGGGACGTCTTGAACTCGTAGTTGTTAGCTTCCGTGGTCCCCCATCCTCCTTGCTGAAATTGGTCCACGACCGGTTTGAACCGATCGTTCAAAGTCCTCCTCACTTGATCCGCCATTGAATCGAAACTCCTTGGTGAATCGGGTGGTGAAGAGAGGGGTGTATCGATCTTCTTTGCCTCCTTTCCTCGCCTCAATGCTCGAAGAGAGCGCTCTAACTCCAAGTCTATAGGAATAGGATTTATCCCTTTAGACCTTGTGGTCATGCACTACCTAAAACCAAAGAGAAGAAAAGAAAAACGTTAGATCAATAAACCGAAAACAGAAAATTAAAGCGCCTAAATCACCTATTAATTCTATTTCAAAATATGTATGTGAAATCTAATCAATCCCCGGCAACGGCGCCAAAATTTGATCGCACTATTTCTACCACACAAAATAGGTGTAATATAATGAAGCACGAGTATCGTATCCACAGGGACTGATAAACCGAAAACGCACACTACCTCTACTCAAGAACTAATGTGATGTCTAGGCTTTTAAGGGTTTAGTGAATGTGGTATTTATACTAGGCAAATAATAACAAGAACTCAAGTAATCATATAAGGAAATAAACAAGTAAAGAAATAAGTAGTCAAATAAAACAACTTAAGGCACAAGCAATTAAGTAAATAAGGAAAGTGAACAATTAAGGAAAAGTGTTGATTCTAGGGAAGCCTACCTAATCAAAAATATGCAAATAATTAATGAATACAATTAACCACTTTAATCCAATCTAAATGTGATACATGCAAAAATAACTTACACCCTAATTAAAGCAATGCAAGTAGTCACCCAACGAGATCCTACTATTCTTTCGAATTGTAAGAATCGAATCAAGTGCAAAATAGAACAAGTACCAATAATATAATCAACTAGGTTCAACTAAGACACCAAATCAATTATATATGAACATATAACAATTCAATTATCAATCAAGAAAATCAAACTATTATATCATGCTTTCATGAGATCTATTATGCAATTATCCAATTAAGGCATAAACACATAACTATGCATACACAATTAATGGCCAATTAACTATGCATGAGAATAAGCACCATGAAACATGCATCTAGATTGGAAGGCTAATTGTAAACAAGAACACTTACATAAATTCAATTAGGCATTCAATCCCTAAAATCAACTAAAGAATTTAGCTAGACATAATTAAAGTAGACATGAACACAAAAGATTGAATGAACATAATTAAAAAAATAAGAGTAAGAAAAACTTGGAATTGAATCTTGAACACGAAGAACTTCAAAACTTGAATCTTGAATAAACTTGAAAAGCTCCAATGTTGAATACAAAACTCTAAAAATAAAAGTGTGCTAGAAAGTAAGGTGTTAGGGTTTACAATGCTAGACTAGGAGTGTATATAGGAGAAATTTTCATAAGGAAAACCTAGACCAAAAAGAAGTCATATTAAATAAGGAGAAAAATTCCCGGCTGGACACCTCTCGACAGACCTCTCGATCGAGAGGTCGATCGAGAGGGTATCATTTTTGCTCTCGATCGAAAGCTGCGGCAGAAGGCTCCTCTCGACACCTCTCTCGATCGAGAGGTCGATCGAGAGGCCTTCACTCGAACTCAAATCTTGAATTTTCAGCTTCGATCTTCACGCCTTTTCTCGTCTCGGGGTTTTATCATCGATTTATCATCAATTTATGCCTGAAAACACAGAAAAACACCTACAAGCATAATATTGTCCCATATACTAAAAACCATATAAAACATAGACAATACTATAAAATCGAGACACAAAATCGACTCTTTTTGGCTATGAAAACAAGGTAAATTTCACCTATATCACCTCACTGGAACTAAATTCAACTGGCACGGGTGGTTTCTCAAACAAATCTACGAGGCTGCTGAAGATTTTGCATTTGTACCAGGAACTGCAAACAAGATTCTCCGCAAAGGGAAGTTGAAATTCTTCTCAAGACTATCCGTCGCGTTGGAGTTGAAGTTTCCGGAGAAAAGATGGCCGGATTCCGACACGACCATATACAACAAGCAGACAATCTTCTACGAAAAATGGAAGAAAACAAAGATACCAATGGATCAGGGACTTCTAGTTGTAGAAGTGCCCGCAGCAACGCCAGTTGCGAAAGCACAAGCTGAAGCTCCCCAAGCAAAGCGAGCCGCTTCACCTCTGAAGCAAGCGGCTGCAAAGCAAGGGAAGAAGAAATTGAAGCAAGTCACTTCACCTGTCCAAGGAAGCGAGGCGGTGGAGAAGCCGCTTGAGGACACTGAAGTTAACAAATCCCAATCCTCTTCTACTAAAGCTATCCAAATTCCTGAAACCCAGCAAACTCAGCCAGTCACAAAACCCATCCATATCCCTGAAACCCCTGAAGCTACATCATTCCAATCCCCTTCAACATCGGCAAAAACAGCCGATACAGCCCATACATCCATAATTCCCCAGTTCCAAATCCCCAAAACCCTCTCACAGGTGGATGCTCTCAAAAGATACAAGAGAGACAGAGAGCAAGCAGCTGAAACCCTCAGAACCCGCTATCCCTCAGTGCCTATGTCAGACGACTTCTTCACCAAGATAGTCGATTTCTTGACATACGTCACCTACCGCGGCACAGAGTTTTACAAAGTTTTCAAGCTCCTGGAGGCCTTCTCAAAGGAAGATCTCATCCAGATGGAAGGAAAGCTCCTGGACTTCATCGGTGAAAATGGCTTTCATGCATTTCTCACTGGAACTAGCTTCTGGGATAAGCTGGACGCAAAAGTAAAGCGTGCCTATCCGGACGCTAAAGTCCCTGAGCACACTCCGACCATTCATGAGAAGAAACTAATGAGGGATCATGCAGAGGAGGTGGAGGTTAAGGAGGCGGAGATCTCAAGTATACAAAGCGAGATCACCAAAAAGAAGATGGAGTTGGAAGAGAAGGAGAAGGCGCTGGAGGCGCAAATGAAGCTAGTGAATGATCACACAAAATCAATCAACGAACTCAAGGGCTCGCGTGATGCAGAAAGGAGCCGCTTGAGAGAGGTGAATACCAAGCTTGTCACAGTTGGTAAAGAGAAGGAGGCATTGGAGAAAGAGGTGAAGAAGTTGAAGGAAGCAGTAGAGAAGAGAGATGAAGAAGTGATAAGAAAAGGGAGTGAGCTGATAAGCACCAAAAAGACCCTCGACTTACTTCAAACTAAACTGAAGGAACTCAAAGAAGAGAGTGACATTGACAAGAAAGAATTGGAGAGTCGAAGGAGGAGTGCTCAAGCTCTTGATTTACAGAGTGCCGAGCTCTCAATTCTGCTAAAGACAGTCAAAGAATTGGGTGAATTGTACACCGAGAAGGTAGCTGCAGGTGCCGAATTCCATCTCTCTCTCAATCAAAGAGAGAGATCGCTTGAAACCCTGGAGGCAGAACTTCAAGCAGCACAGGATTTCTGGTACTTCAACCTGCAAGAGCAAAAGAAGGATATGAAGAGAGAAATTGAAGCGGAGCTGGAAGCTCGCTTCAGAAGACTAGAGCCTTTGGAAAGAATGATGAGATCTGTAGTTGAGAGAGAAAAGCAATGCGAATACTTGCTGGAAGAAATCTCGATCAAAACAGCAGGAATGGTACTGTCGGAAGAACAAGTCTTCGCGACACGAACAGAAAGTATGCTTCGTGCTGTGCTTGATAAGATTGAGGGACTTTACAAGTCTCTTGCTGGAAAGACAATCGTCCCAACCCCTGGCAGTGATGATGCCAAAAAGGGGGAAGGGATGGTACTGAAAAATACCAATCTCTTGGAACCACAAGGTGGAGTAATTGGTGCGTTTGAAGTAGAAAGATCGTTGGAAGAAGGTAGTGGTACCAGAGAAGAGGAGAAGGAGGCAAAGCTTGCAAGAAAGGCAAAGAAAAGCTCACAGAGGAAGAACTAATGAAGAAGCCCGAGGAACCTCGCAGGCCACTTGAAGAAAAAGTGCTGGCTTCTTCTATCGCACGACATCCTCCAGTTACGGTGTTAACCAAGGAGGAAAGGCGGAAGCAAGCGGAGGAAAGCGAAGCCACAGCCAGGCAGTCGGAGCTAGGAAGGTTAACTCTTGTAGGTGCTTCGAGTTCCAATGTGCATACTTCAGCCGCCGCAAGTGCTGCACTCACCTTGGCAACTGAAGAAGTCACTTCATCTGCAATTGTCGCTTCAAGTGCAACCACAAAGAAGGACATGCCGCCTCCCCCACCACCAAAGCAAATAGTGAAGCGAACTACTCCAGAAACTATAAGAGATGATCCAGCTATCAAGCGCCAAAAAGTCGAGAAGGCAGTTGCTTCAAGGACAGAGAAGGAAAAGAGGATAAAGGCAAAGCGACTGCAAGTCATTGACGACCGGATTGAGGAACACTTCAATGAAGTGAGACTCATCCAGTCCGTCTTAGTCCGAAGTGCCTTTGTTCCGGTCATACCAGAGGAGTCCGATGCATGCCTAGCTCAGGCCATGATCGATACATGTCACGAGACTGCTAAAGAGATGATTAACTCTGGTCGCTACCCTCTCAAAGAGGAACGCAATTACATTCGGAGGCAACTCAACCAGAAGCTTCCTATCTGGAGCGGCGAGTCAGGAAAGAAGTTCAAAACGGTCATGGCACAGATGTCCAGCCGGTCGGAAGAGGAGTTGACTGTGCGCAGAAATGAGCACCCAGATGCCCGTGAGATTGAGCAATTCATCCCTGACGAATTACTCGAGCAATGGCTACATTACAAGGAGAAATTTATCAAAGCATACTACTATTGGGAGGTAGTGCCATTGCAGACCAAATGCTCAAGGGTCAGTGCGCTCAACAACTTTCTTAGTGCCTATGATGATAAGTTCAGGCGACAGGTCTTCGCTCTTGCACAGCTTGCAGAGCCCATGCTGTTAATCATCAAGGTACCAGCCAAGAAGGAATTTCCTATGCCATTCCTACCTGGCACCAGTGTCCCCAATCGCAGCATCATCGACGCTGAGGTGGATGAAGCCTTCCAACTGGAAGAGACTTGGAGGAGGCCAAGTATCCACAGTGTTGATTCGCTGGAAACAAAGGTTTTCAGTGCATACATCATACCAGAAGAAATGATTGCGAAGGATTTGGAGGCAGAGGAAGAAGAGAAGGAAATGGAAGTGACGAAGGGAAAGAAGGATGACAGGGAAGGAACTGCAGGAAACCCTTGAGTTTCAAGTTCCTTATATATTTTTGACTATGTGAACTGCTTGTTCATCTATCAAATTTCAATTTCTGTCAAAATTTGTCATTTACCTGCTTTGTGAATGACCTTACCTTTTGCTACAAACTCAAATAATTTAACCGAAAAAAAGGGGAAAGGAACTCAAAAAAAAAAAAAAAAAAAAAAAAAAAAAAAAAAATTTACAAACGAAGCTGCAAAGGAAGCAGTCGCTTGGAGTTCCCTTCACGGTTAGATAGGCTAGAACTTTCTAAGTCTTAGCCTTTGGGTTTTGGCATCATCAAAAAGGGGGAAATTGTTGGGAATTGTTATGGACCAATTTGTTAAGGGGGAACTATGTGGGATACTTGATGAACGAAGTCATTTGTTTTGATTGGATCCCAAAACCCCAAGTGTCCAACTCCCAAGTGACCCACCTTGATGTAGTTAATAGGTTAGAATTTTCTAAGCCTACTCTGTTAGGATGGCTCTTTAATTTTTGCATAGATTATAGGCTTCAAGAGTTCAAGTGAAGGCCACTCACTTGAGTATGTTTTCCAGAGAGAAGCAAGCCTAGCAAACTGAAGTGAAGCGTGCCGAAGAACAGTGTAGCGAAGCAATCGCTACAGTAGATTCGAAGTGAGTCTGCCAAAGCGAAGCGAAGCGAGCGCTACAGTTCAAAACCAAAGCGAAGCGAAGCAAGCGCTACAGTGAAGAGTCAAAACTAGTCAACTCTAGTCAGCAGTTTCCAAAGCAGTAGCTAGGGAACTTTATTTCCCGAAGCCACTCACTACAGAATGACTACGAAGTGACTCAACTAAACCGGACGCTACAACTTCAAAGCAAAGCGAGCCACTACCTACCAGAAAGCGACAGCGCGACTCCCGCCCATATTTTGAACTCCAGTCAACAAGAGATCTCCGCATTAATTACGAGATCTCCACGTGTCGAACGCGGAGAGGAGCAGAGGAGTTGACTGCCAGGCCGACAAAGCGCCGTAACAGTACTGGGTCGCTCCAGTTACTGTTGAAATTGGAACTTAGCCATTTCCGGCAAAAGTCCAAATCTGCGCGTCTGAAAAGTAGCCAGCCTGTGCAAGTACTGTCGAGAGGAGGAGGGACAAGGCCACCAACCAAGCAACGGGCCTCAGCCAACCCTCCGCCTATAAATAGTGAAGGATGAAGACGTGAAGAAGTAGAACACTATTTTGAGCATTCAAGTGCATACAGCAAACAAACACTCCCAAGCCTTCGAGCAAATCTTCGAGTCTTTGTTTTCCAAGTGTTCTCCGAGTTTCCAGTTCATCGGAACTCGTCTTCACAACCTTCACACTTAGAGTCTAAGCCCATTCCATATCCAAGCTTAGAAGAAGAGCTCTAGCCATCTTTGCACTTCTTGTAAAGAGCTCTTCATAGTGTGTTCGTCAACCAAAAACCCTAAACTCTGTCTGTTAGGTTTTTGAGTGTTGTCGTTAGGTTGTCCAGATCCAAGGCTCTTCTTTCATCGATTGAAGAAGCCTCGATCATAGAGTCTAGATCCAAGCTTGCACTTACATCGTTTGTGTAAAGCTCGATCGAAGCTAGGCTGTAAGGAGAGCCCGTAATCTCCCTGTCGTGTTTTGACTGAAGCAAGTGAAGCTTCCAGTCTTTGTTAGGTTTGTGTAGTGAACCCGTAATCACTACGTCAGTCGTTTGATCCAGGCGAGTGAAGCCCGATCTCGACCAGGTTTTTGAAGGACCCGTAACCTTCAAGTTCTTGAGTGAAAAGAACAGTTGTCGTCGTGCAACAAGTGGACGTAGGAGCTTTATCTCCGAACCACTATAACTCTTGGTGTCGTATCTCTCTTACTCTAAACTATTTCTTGTTTGATTATTCATTGCATACTGCATCTTAAACAAACTTAATCTGGAAATTTCAATTACTTAGGAAAGATTTAGCTCACCAAATTCCGCACATACGAGTAAAGACTCCCTCTTGATCAAGTGCTCACTTCGGTCAAGTAGGCAAGCTACGTACTGTAGATCTAGCTTCAGCTAGGTCTTAAGTTTCAAAAAGAGCTCTTTACTTGTTACTCTGAGTTAAGGGATTTGAAGTTGAAAAACTTCAAAATACGTATTCACCCCCCCTCTACGTATTTTTCCTATTAACAAACCGGGACCAACAATTATGCATCCAAAGGAGGATTTCTGAATAATGAGTTGGATGTAGCTATGGAGATAATTGAGCTCACGGTCAATTCAAGCTATGAAGAGGCGATTGACAGATGCATTGGAAGGAGGAAAGTTGCTACGATTGGTATAGAGGTTTATGATAACTTGATGGAGAAGTACACAAAAACAGCAAGTGAGTTGGATACCATCAAGAAAGGAGTGTTTCGGTGCGATGCTATAGTTGATGAACAAGCACCCCAACCCGAAGGAGAAGATGTCAACTTCGTGCAACAAGGTGGCAAGTGGCAACCAAGGCAAGGAGGACAAGGAGGCCAAGGAGGTTCGAACTATCAAGGAGGCTTTAAGAAGCCTTATTTTCCCAACAACCGAAGCCATCCAAAATTTTCTTATGCCAACCCTAACAATGCCTTGCAACCACCTCCCGGCTTTCATGTGGAGAATGGAATCATCCAAGATCCAAAAAAGAAGATCTCAACGGACGAGTGGATAAAGAATTACATGACACAAAATGATGCTATGATGAGAACTTTGGAGCTTCAACAAACTACTATGGGGAACACTATGGCGAACAACTTTAGTAGTATAACCAAGCAGTTGCAAATGTTGGAGACTTAAATTGGTCAGCTGGCCAATGCTCAAGCCGGAGTCTACAAGCCCGGTCAGTTCCCAAGCACAACTGAGCAAAACCCGAAGAACCATCAATGCCATGCTATTGAATTCAGGAGCGGCACTCGATATGTCAATCCATCTATGGAAGCTGAAGATATTGAAGATGAAAGCCACAAGGATTCGGAGTCGAAAGGAGCAAGCAGAGGAAATCCGAGAGAGACGCCTCTCGACAAACCTCTCGATTGAGAGGATGTATTTGGAAAACAGAATAACCCTCTCGAACCCCCTATCGACCGAGAGGGGGATCGAGACCTTTTTGACGAGGAGCTCCAGGAATCTCTCGACACCTCTCTCGATTGAGAGGGTGATCGAGAGCCCTCCTAGAAAATTTAGCAAAAGCATCTCGACACCCCACTCGATCGAGAGGGGGGTCGAAAGGCCAATGTTCAAATCCAGAAGTCCCCTCTCGACCGACCTCTCGATCGAGAGAGAGGTCGAGAGCCAGCAGTTCCGCCTCAACACCCTACTTAAATTCCGAATGCCCCTTTTCGACAATGATTGGCCAACAACAAGCAAGATAGATGAGAAGTACCAATGGTTCTTGGAGATCTTTCAGAAGGTCAACATCAACATACCTCTTCTCGATGCACTTCGAGACATGCCCAATCACATGAAGTTTATCAAGGACGCGGTCTCGGGAAAGAAGAAGTGGGGAAAGTTCGAAATGATAAATTTGACGGAGGAGTGCAGCACGGTCCTACAGAAGAAGCTCTCGTTGAAGCAGAAGGATCCCGGGAGGTTCACCATAGCATGCAAGATCGGTGACCAACTGTTTCAGAATGTTCTTTGTGATCTTGGTGCTAGTATCAATTTGATGCCACTCTCCATATTCAATCGGCTCAAGATTGGAGAGATGAAGCCGACTACCATTTTCCTACTTATGGCGGATCGATCAGTTTCTTATCCAAGGGGGATAGTGGAAAATATGTTTGTCCAAGTTCAAAACCTTGTCTTCCCAGCTGATTTCGTAGTATTGGATATGCCCGAGGATGTCAATCAACCATTGATCTTAGTTAGACCATTCTTAGCTACGGGGAGAGCATTGATCGATGTCCAAGATTGAGACCTCACTTTTCAGGTGAATGGAGAAGAGCTGAAGATTTCAATCTATGAAGCAATGAAGAGGCCCGGCGATCATCGAGATGATATCAGCTCCATATAGACATTGACACCACCTACTTCGGATTAGGCTCTCAACCATTGCATCTCCAACTCGCATTATTCATACTCGGAGATCAACGAAGCATGTGATGAGATCTTAGAGTATCTCAATCAATTGGATGCAAATCAACCATCCCCTACCCAAAAGGAGGCACTTCACATCGACATGAACAAGAAGGTGGATGGAGGAGTCATCGAGGAGGAGAAGGAGATCTCTACTCCAAAAGTGGAGTTGAAGCCACTACCGGAGCACCTGAAGTACCAATTCTTGGGAGAGGAGGAGACATACCCAGTCATCGTCTCTTCACACTTGACGGAGTCGAACAAGGACAAGCTATTGAGGGTCTCGAGGAAGCACAAATCTACGATTGGATGGACGATTGCCGACATCAAATGCATTAGTCCTTTGATTTGTGATCGCACTATTTCTACCACACAAAATAGGTGTAATATAATGAAGCACGAGTATCGTATCCACAGGGATTGATGTATCGAAAACGCACACAATACCTCTACTAAAGAACTAATGTGATGTTTAGGCTTTTAAGAGTTTAGGATGTGGTATTTATAAACTAGGCAAATAATAAAAAGAACTCAATTAAATCAAATAAGGAAACAAAGTGTGCAGGAAAATAATTAGTCAAAATTAAACAACTTAAGGCACAAGCAATTAAGTAATTAAGGAAAGTGAACAATTAAGGAAAAGTGTTGATTCTAGGGAAGCCTACCTAATCAAACTTATGCAAGCAATTAATGAATACAATTAACCACTTTAATCCAATCTAAATGTGATACATGCAAAAATAACTTACACCCCGATTAAGGCAATGCAAGTAGTCACCCAACGAGATCCTAATATTCTTTCGAATTGTAAGAATCGAATCAAGTGCAAAATAGAACAAGTACCAATAATATAATCAACTAGGTTCAACTACGACACCAAATCAATTATATATGAACATATAACAATTCAATTATCAATCAAGAGAATCAAACTATTGTATCATGCTTTCATGAGATCGATTATGCAATTATCCGATCAAGGCATAAACACATAATTATGCATACACAATTAATGGCCAGTTAACTATGCATGAGAATAAGCACCATGAAACATGCATCTAGATTGGAAGGCTAATTGTAAACAAGAACACTTACATAAATTCAATTAGGCATTCAATCCCTAAAATCAACTAAGGAATTTAGCTAGACATAATTAAAGCAAACATAAACACAAAAGATTGAAAGAACATAATTAAAAAGTAAGAGTAAGAAAAACTTGGAATTGAATCTTGAACACGAAGAACTTCGAAACTTGAATCTTGAATAAACTTGAAAAACTCCAATGTAAAATACAAAACTCTAGAATAAAAGTGTGCTAGAAAATATGGTGTTTGCTAGGTTTTACAATGCTAGACTAGGAGTATATATAGGAGAAATTTACATAAGGAAAGCCTAAACCAAAAAGGAGTCTAATTAAAATAAGGAGAAAAATTCTCGGCTGGACACCTCTCGACAGACCTCTCGATCGAGAGGTCGATCGAGAGGGTATAATTTCTGCTCTCGATCGATAGCTCAAACAGAAGGCACCTCTCGACACCTCTCTCGATCGAGAGGTCGATCGAGAGGCCTTCACTCGAACTCAAGTCTTGAATTTTCAGCTTCGATCTTCACGCCTTTTCTCGTCTCGGGGTTTTATCATCGATTTATCATCAATTTATGCCTGAAAACACATAAAAATACCTACAAGCATAATATTGTCCCATATACTAAAAACCATATAAAACATAGACAATACTATAAAATCGAGACACAAAATCGACTCTTTTTGGCTATGAAAACAAGGTAAATTTCACCTATATCAAATCCCCCAAACTTAAACATTGTTCGTCCCGAACAATACCAAAACATAAACAATAGACTCTAGCATTGTGAACTATATAGGCCTCAAAAAAAAACTTTTCAAAACCAATACTCATGATCATGATCAAAACTATGCATACAACCTTAGCATCAATTAACACAACCTATCCAACAAACTCGAAACATGTCAATCTATCAAAGAACACTCTCCAAACATGTGAGATTATGTATATAAGTGAACTCTCAACTCTCTCAAAGAAAAGATGTAATATAATGCACATCATGGGGTTCACTCAACATCAATGTAATGCAACATGTTTACCATAGGCTTGCCCCTAATCTCAACATCTCCACCTAATGTAATATTCACAAACTAAGATCAAAAAGGTCTTTATAAAAGCTTGTAATGTAGGGACATTGGTTAAGGTAGGGAATGTATAGGCTAAGTGACTCAAATTTCTCCAAATCATCAACCTCTTTTCAACTTCACCCAAAGTATAGATTTTACTCCGTCTTCCACCATCCAACACCAACTACAAAACTCAATATCATAGATGCAACATATACAATCCAAGCTAACTATCCCCTTATGCTTATTTTCATACTTTTTTTTTTTTTTTTTACTATAGAGCTCTTCTAATAAATGTTCTTTCTATTATTCGAACAAAGGCTCTAACTTTCTTTTTTCTCTTTTTTTTTTTTTTTTTTCACAACTATTTTTTTTTTCTTCTAAACTCATAGGGATAGCCAACTATACTTAATCAAGCATCTCAAATTCTTTTCTTTTTCTTTTCACACCACATCAAAATAATCTATTCAACTCCTTCCCACATCATCAACTAACTCCACTAAAGATACCCTTATCCATCCAAACCTCCTATCATCCAAGTTCAAGAAAGAAAGGCTCATAACAAGGCTCAAAAGGGGTAAACAAAGATAATGAACAAGGTTAGTGTATGGGATTCATGTGGCTACGAAAGAATGGCCTAATATCATCTCCTAGTTCATGAATATACTAAGGTCTTGACGGAGAAATAGGGCAAGTTCTAGAAACAATGAAGCATACATGATCACTCAATCAAGAAAATAGGCATCAACATGCACCAATAGCTCAAAACTCACGGGCTCAAACTAACTAGTTCCCGACTTCATGACATGCTTCAATTTCAATGAATAAAATGCGTCGCTTCGCCAAGATTCCATGCATAATAAAGATCATGAATTTTCTCCAAAAATCAAGCAAAATTTTCTATCATTGGCCAAATTCACAACACTATCGTCACATGCTTACTTGACTCAATTTAAACCTAAGACTCAAAACAATAAAAGACTCTAACATACCCCAAAATAATACTAACAAATAAAAGACTCTCAAAGCAAGAAAACAATAAAAGTAATTAACTTAGACACTCTTTCCCTCCCCCAAACTTATTTCAAAGCAAAGCAACGAAATAAGTTTAAAGAAAAGAAGTAGGCTAAGTTAAAAACTGACCTCATTGAAATGGCGGTGGGAAGGGAGGGTTGTCGGGGTTATTGGGATCGAATCGTTGATGGCTCTCCGGGTAGTGAGGATAGAAATAGTGCATCTCATGCACCATCCTATTATAATTCTCCAAGTATGCTCGTTCATCCTCACGCCTCTTCGCCTCCTCTTCTCGAAATCTCCTCTCATTCTCAATGTAGGCGTCGAGAGTATCAAAACGACTTCCAATAAATGTGCGAAGATCCCCCACCTCGGTTCTCAACGTTTGTACCTCTTCGCGAACTCCTCTTACTTGGGATTCAACAAACTCCCTACTATCCCAATGATAGTTGTCCATTGCTTCCATTGACTCCGTGTGCCAATCCGCATCGTAGAGAAATCCGGAGCTCTCATATGAAAACCGGGCTGTGGAACACCCTCGTATCCTTGCTCAAAAGCATCTTCCCCTTGATCAAATCCCCTCTCGTATTGCTCAGCCTCATCTTCATCTTCTTCCTCCTCATCATCATCACCACCTTCGTCGGGTCTTGGACCTCCCTCAGCCCACATAAGCTCCTTGTGTTGAGGAGAATCCATCTTTCCGTTCCCTCTCCGCAACTTCTCGTTCCCGATCACCTCCGTCAAATAATTGTTCGGAAGCGGAAAGAGATAAATGCCACTCATCCCATGTAACTTGAAGAACCACCCGGACGTGTCATACGAGATCATCCTTGCAAGCTCCAACGTCCGTCTATCTACAAAGATGGACGTAGATACGGGCTGCTCTCCAATCGGAATGTTGAAGTGTTGGGCAATGGGAGTGACGAAAGCTCCTATCCCGATCTTTTGCCCCCCGAACAAATATGCTTGGCTCTCCATATGATCAACGAGATAAAGGGCTGCATTTTGTGAGTGGCCTCGATATGAGGTCCAAATAAGATGAGCGTCGGTGGCAAGGAAGGTGCCGGAGTCATGACGGGAGTGAATGGTGCACGAGATCAGCCTATGGTAGTAGCGAATCGTGGGATTCCGAATTGAGGTGGCCTTTGCTTTCGCCGGGTTGTAGGATCTCGTTCGTTCCTCCTCGAAATCCACGAATTGTGCCCACAAATCTTGCAAATCCGGATGATTGTTGCCAATATACTCACCACGCTTGTTTCCTCCAATGATATCGTTAAGTTGATCCATATCAAGCTCTCTCGGTTGACCACCGAGTTGGAAACGAATGACGTGGGGCACTTGGTTCACTCGCTCCACTACCAACGTTGAGAGGAACTCCACCGTGAGAATGTGGTAGGTGAAGTGATTCCCTTGCAATATGTTGGTGAAGCCTCCTCGTTGCATCAATTGGGTTACCTCATTAGCTATCCCCATCGCTGCCACCGTCTCTTGATGTAGGAACCGGCAGTGCTTGTGCTTGAGTTGCACAAGGTGGGACCATCTCCTCTTTGACTCCGCAGTCGTGAGCTTGAGTTTGAACGCCTTGGGCTCCAAACTTGAGGGCATCGACCTCGCCGGCGGTATTCTAGTCTCCGGGATAGTCCTATCATTCTTCCATGTCTCCTTTCCCTTGCTCGAAGAGATGACCTTTTCTTTTCCTTTGCCTTTGCCCGAAGAGGTTGAAGCAACATTCTTGCCCTTGTCTCTTGCCATCGTTAGTACCTAAAAATATCACAAATCAATACAAGAGATGCAAGAATAAAGCAATTTAAATCCTCTTCCCCCAAACTTCAACCAAATCCAATTCTCCCCCATTATCAACTCAATTTCATCACCAATTTATACAATCACCACAATACTCCTCCATAATCATGAACTTATAATCACACAATCTCAATCTCATGTATATAGATATCAACGAAGACCCATTCGATTATCAATACACAATTATCTCCGCATTCATCCATGAATTCAATTCATACAAATAATTCAATGAATTCCATGAATCCAATCTATCATGCTCAATCTAATACCCAATCTATCAATTCAACGAATTTAACCATCAAAATTAAATTTCAATCGGTCAAAACATGCGAAATCATGTAAAGAATCAAGAATTGATAACAAGAGAGCAAGAAATCGAGTACCTTTTGACGAATCGAAGAAAGAAATCGAGAGAATTTGTGTGTTCTTGAGAGAATTTGTGCGTTATGAGAGTATGGTATGTGAGTTGTGTGCAAAAGGTATATTTAAAGGAGTAGATAAACCTGGTCAAAGTCGGAATGTGCGCCGTCAACGACCCTCTCGATCGACCTCTCGATCGAGAGAGGTATCGAGAGGTGCGTACTGGAATCTGAAATTTGACCTCTCGATCGACCTCTCGATCGAGAGACCTGTCGAGAGGTCCTGCACTGTACGTTCTGACTCCCCTCTCGATCGAAAACACGGGGGTCTCGATCGAGAGGCTTCACGTGACACACCTAGGATTTCAAAAATTCAAAACCTCTCGAACGACCTCTCGATCGAGAGAGGTGTCGAGAGACCCCTACTGTATGCCAAAATTTCACCTCTCGAACGACCTCTCGATCGAGAGAGGTGTCGAGAGGTCTTGCTCGATTTTGTTTTCTACACAACTTTTAACATTCGTTAGTATATTAAGGGGTTCGACTCTAAAATACGAAATTTGACTCAAAACTACGAAAAATAAACTACCTAAGACTCTAAAACGTAAAACGAAACAAAATAAAAAACGGGATACGAATATTGGGTTACCTCCCAACAAGTGCTACGTTTTACGTCTTTAGCCCGACGATACCTCCTTTCTACTTTGGGTCATCGAGGTGAATGGCCGCTTTCTTAGGGAATAGAGGCATCGGCTTGAAGTAGTGCTTGAGGCGATGTCCATTCACTACGAATTTCTCACCGTCGTTCTTCAACACCTCGAATGCACCATTCTTCAAGTCCTTGTAAATGTGTACGGCCCCGACCACTTACTTTGCAATTTTCCTGGAAACAAACGAAGTCGAGAATTAAAAACAAGAACATCATCACCAATTTCGAACTTACGCTTTTTGATGCTCAAGTCGTGGAATCTTGCAGCTCGTTCCTTGTAGATCCTCGAATTTTCGAATGCTTCGTTTCTCCATTCATCAAGTTCCAACAAGTCGTCACATCTTTGGCCCATGGCTTCCTTGAACTCGAAGTTAATCCTTCTCGTCGCCCAATAAGCTTTATGCTCCAACTCCATTGGTAAGTGGCAAGACTTGCCAAATAGCAATTGATATGGCGATCTCCCAATTGGCGTCTTGAAAGCCGTCCTATAGGCCCAAAGTGCGTCATCCAAGTACTTCGCCCACTCCTTTTTGTTGGTGACGGTCTTCTCCAAGATTTGCTTGATCTCTCGATTAGCTAACTCGGCTTGACCGTTTGCTTGAGGGTGGTAGGGCGATGTAACTTTGTGCTTGACTCCGTATTTTGCAAAAAGCGATCCTAACCAACGATTTTTGAAGTGGCTCCCCCCATCACTAAGCAAAGCCCTCGGAGTTCCAAACCGAGTCAAAATATTTCGCTGGAGGAATTTGATCACCACCTTCGAATCGTTGGTTGTAGTCGGAATGGCCTCGACCCATCTAGAAACATACTCCACCGCAAGTAGAATGTAGGAGAACCCTTGAGACTTGGGAAAAGGACCCATGAAATCAATCCCCCAAACATCGAAGAGCTCCACTTCCATGATAGTTCGTTGCGGCATCTCGTCCCTCTTCGTGATATTCCCCATCCTTTGGCATCGATCACATGACTTGATGAACTCATGGCAATCCTTGTAGATCGACGGCCAATAGAAACCACTATGAAAGATCTTGAGGGCGGTCCTATTCGCTGCAAAGTGTCCCCCATTTGGAGCGCTATGGCAATCTTCGATGATCTTCTTCCATTCCGATTGTCGAACACATCGCCTTATGACTCCATCGGCACACCTCCTATACAAGTATGGATCATCCCAATAATAGAACTTACAATCGTGGAGGAACTTCTTCTTTTGGTGAGACGATAGATCCTTGGGCACATGATGGATCACCAAATAATTGACGATGTCGGCGAACCAAGGTATCAAATCGTCCATCTGAAAAATTTGCTCATCGGGGAAGCTCTCCTTGATTGCAATTTTCGAATCCTCTCCTTCCACGGGCTGCTCGAGTCTCAAGAGATGATCGGCCACCACGTTCTCGCATCCTTTCCTATCCTTGATCTCCATATCGAACTCTTGAAGAAGCAAAATCCAGCGAACTAACCTTGGCTTCGAGTCCTTCTTGATGAATAGATAGCGAATGGCGGCATGGTCGGTGTGCACAATCGTGTGAGATCCCACCGAATAAGGTCTAAACTTATCGAAAGCGTAGACCACAGCAAGTAACTCCTTCTCCGTGGTGGGGTAATTCCTTTGAGCCGAGTCCAACGTCTTACTAGCATAGTAGATCACTCGAAAAAGCTTATCCCTCTTCTGTCCCAAAACAGCTCCTACCGCCCAATCGCTTGCATCGCACATGAGCTCGAACGGGGCACTCCAATCCGGTGACACCAAGACGGGAGTAGAGATAAGCGCCTTCTTCAATGTCTCGAAGGCTTCCAAGCACTAATCATCGAACACGAACTTGACGTCTTTCTCGAGCAATCCACACAACGGCTTCGTGATCTTTGAGAAATCCTTGATAAATCTCCTATAGAAGCCGGCATGTCCTAAGAAACTTCTCACCGATTTGACATTGGTTGGCGGTGGCAACTTCTCGATGGCTACAACTTTGGCTCGATCCACCTCCAATCCATATGAAGACACCTTGTGACCTAGTACAACTCCTTCTTGAACCATGAAGTGGCACTTCTCCCAATTGAGAACGAGGTTCGTCTCTTCGCATCTTTGAAGCACCGTGGCGAGATTCTCCAAACATTGGTCAAAAGAGGGACCAAAGACTGAAAAATCATCCATAAACACCTCCATGATATTCTCGATCAATCCGTGGAAGATGGCCATCATGCACCGTTGGAAAGTGGCCGGTGCATTGCATAATCCGAACGGCATCCTCCGATAAGCGAAAACACCATATGGGCATGTAAATGCCGTCTTGTGTTGGTCCTCCGGAGCGATGGCAATTTGATTGTAGCCGGAGTATCCGTCGAGGAAGCAATAATACTCATGGCCGGCTAGACGATCGAGCATTTGATCTACGAACGGGAGGGGAAAGTGATCCTTCCTTGTTGCTGCGTTGAGAAGACGATAATCAATGCACACTCGCCATCCCGTGACGAGCCTTGTCGCGATCAGCTCTCCTTTCTCGTCGTTGATGACCGTCATGCCTCCTTTCTTTGACACCACTTGAGTAGGACTCACCCACTCACTATCCGAAATAGCATAGATCATACCGGCATCAAGCAATTTCAGCACCTCCTTCCTCACGACTTCTTGCATGGCTGGGTTCAATCGTCTTTGAGGTTGGACTCTTGGGCGATGGCCTTCCTCGAGCAAGATCCTATGCATGCAAATCGTAGGACTAATACCTTTGATGTCGGCAATCGTCCATCCAATTGCAGATTTGTGCTCCCTTAGCACCCTCAATAGCTTGTCCGTGTTTGCCTCCGTGAGATGAGAAGATACAATCACCGGGTACGTCTCTTCTTCTCCTAAGAATTTGTACTTGAGGTGCTCGGGTAGTGGCTTCAATTCCACCTTAGGGGCTGCATCCTTCTTCTCTTCCTCTTCGAAAAATCCATCGTCCACCTTCTTGTTGATGTCAAGATATGAAACCTCCTTGGGGTGACTCGATGGTCGATTAGCCTCCAACTGATTGAGATACTCGAGTATCTCGTCGCAAGCTTCATCCAACTCCTCGTAGGCATAGAGAGAATTCGAAATACAATGGTTAAGTGCCTCCTCCGAAGTAGGTGGTGTCAATGTCTCGATGGAGAAGATATCCTCACGTTGATCGTCGGGTCTCTTCATAGCTTCGTAGATAGAAATTTTCAGTTCCTCCCCGTTGACTCGAAATGTGAGGTCTCCATCTTGAACATCGATCAATGCTCTCCCCGTCGCTAAGAATGGCCGTCCCAAGATCAACGGTTGATTTGTGTCCTCGGGCATGTCCAAGACTACGAAATCTGCCGAAAAGACGAGGTTGTGCACTTGAACGAGAACGTCCTCCACTATCCCCCTTGGATATGAAACTGATCGGTCCGCCATAAGTAGAGAGATGGTGGTTGGCTTCATCTTCCCGATCTTGAGCCGGTTGAAAATAGGGAGAGGCATCAAATTTATGCTAGCACCTAGATCGCATAGCACGTTTTGGAAGATTTGATCACTAATTTTGCACGACAACGTGAATCTCCCGGGATCCTTTTGCTTCAACGGTAGCTTCCGTTGGATCACCGCGCTGCACTCCTCCGTGAGATTGATCGTCTCGAACTTCCCCCACTTCTTCTTCCCCGAAACCGCATCCTTGATGAACTTCATGTGGTTGGGCATGTCTCGGAGAGCATCCAGAAGTGGTATGTTGATGTTGACTTTTTGTAGTATCTCCATGAAGCGTTGATACTTCTCGTCTTGCTTCGTCTTGGTCAATCGTTGCGGGAAGGGGGCCTTCGGAGTGTAAGTCGGGATTTGGTGCGGCTGCTGGGCCTCTCGACCGACCTCTCGATCGAGAGAGGTGTCGAGAGGTCCCTTCTGACTTCGGGTTTTGACCTCTCGATCGAGAGAGGTATCGAGAGGCTCCATTTGAATCTCCTCGTCGTAGACCTCTCGATCCTCCTCTCGATCGAGAGGGGTGTCGAGAGGTGGTTGCTGACTTCCAGTATGGACCTCTCGATCGACCTCTCGATCGAGAGAGGTGTCGAGAGGCCCTCGCCTCGGCTCTTGTATCCTCGTTTCCTCGAGCACTACGTTCTTGAAGTTCCCGACTCCTTTCTTCTCAGCTTCCAAGGATGGATTTGTGTATGTAGTGCCGCTCCGAAGCTCAATAGCATGAACGTGATGGTTGTTCTTCGGGTTTTGCTCCGTGTTACTTGGGAATTGGCCGGGCTTATGGACTCCTCCTTGAGCGTTGGCTATTTGACTCATTTGCGTCTCCAACATTTGCATTTGTTTGGTCAACGCATTGATGCTACTCGCCAAGTTGTTGGTTGATGTACTTTGAGTGAGCTCCAACGTCCTCAACTTTGCATCTTGTTGTGTCATCCTCATCTCCGATTGAGCCATATATTGACGAATTAAATCGTCGGTGGACATCTCCTTCTTGGGCTCTTGGATGACTCCGTTCTCAACATGGAAGCCGGGAGGTGGTTGCAATGCGTTGCTTGGATTGGCATAGGAGAAGTTCGGATGATTTCTGTTGTTGGGAACATATGGTTTCTTGTACCCTCCTTGGTAGTTCGAACCTCCTTGTCCTCCTTGCCCTCCTTGCCACTTGTTTCCTTGATTCGGTTGCCACTTGCCCCCTTGTTGCACAAAATTGGCATCTTCCTCTTCGGTTGGGTTTGCTTGATCGTCCGTGATAGCATCGCACCGAAGTACTCCTTTCTTGATAGAATCCAACTCTTTTGCTGTTTTTGTATACTTCTCCATCAAGTCCTCGTAAGCATCGATCCCAATGTTGGCAACTCTCCTTCTTCCAAGCCGTCGATCGGTAGCCTCTTCATAGCTTGAATTTACGGTCAGCTCAATAATCTCCATAGCCACTTCATACTCATTGTTCAAGAATCCTCCCTTCGAAGCATAATCGAGCTCCTTCCTACACAACTTGTTCAAACCACGATAGAAGCATGTGATTTGATCCTCCTTACTAATCCCATGATTCGGGCATGCTCGAAGTAACTTCTTGAATCTCCCCCGCGCCTCATAAAAGTGCTCATCCTCATATTGTTGAAATTGGTTGATCTCATTGATAAGCTTTTGAGCCCTCGAAGGTGGGAAGAACTTTTTGAGAAACTTTGTGCACATCTCAGCCCAAGTAGTGACCTCCTTCTTGTCCAATCCATCCAACCACTCTCTTGCATCGTCCTTGAGAGACCACACGAAGAGACTAAGCTTGAGGTAGTCCGAAGATACTCCATTGGCTTTGTATGTAGCACATATGTCCAGAAATTGCTTCAAGTGCGCGTTGGGATCCTCCGCCGGTGATCCTCCGTATTGATTGTTTTGCACCATGTTGATGAGGGACGTCTTGAACTCGAAGTTGTTAGCTTCCGTGGTCCCCCATCCTCCTTGCTGAAATTGGTCCACGACCGGTTTGAACCGATCGTTCAAAGTCCTCCTCACTTGATCCGCCATCGAATCGAAACTCCTTGGTGAATCGGGTGGTGAAGATTGGGGTGTATCGATCTTGTTTGCCTCCTTCTCTCGCCTCAACGCCCTTAGAGAGCGCTCTAACTCCAAGTCTATCGGAATAGGTTGTATCCCTTTAGACCTTGTGGTCATGCACTACCTAAAACCAAAGAAGAGAAAAGAAAAACGTGAGATCAATAAACCGAAAACAGAAAATAAAAGTGCCTAAATCACCTATTAATTCTATTTCAAAATATGTGTATGAAATCTAATCAATACCCGGCAACGGCGCCAAAATTTGATCGCACTATTTCTACCACACAAAATAGGTGTAATATAATGAAGCACAAGTATCGTATCCACAGGGATTGATGTATCGAAAACGCACACAATACCTCTACTAAAGAACTAATGTGATGTTTATGCTTTTAAGAGTTTAGGATGTGGTATTTATAAACTAGGCAAATAATAAAAAGAACTCAATTAAATCAAATAAGGAAACAAAGTGTGCAGGAAAATAATTAGTCAAAATTAAACAACTTAAGGCACAAGCAATTAAGTAATTAAGGAAAGTGAACAATTAAGGAAAAGTGTTGATTCTAGGGAAGCCTACCTAATCAAACTTATGCAAGCAATTAATGAATACAATTAACCACTTTAATCCAATCTAAATGTGATACATGCAAAAATAACTTACACCCCGATTAAGGCAATGCAAGTAGTCACCCAACGAGATCCTAATATTCTTTCGAATTGTAAGAATCGAATCAAGTGCAAAATAGAACAAGTACCAATAATATAATCAACTAGGTTCAACTACGACACCAAATCAATTATATATGAACATATAACAATTCAATTATCAATCAAGAGAATCAAACTATTATATCATGCTTTCATGAGATCGATTATGCAATTATCCGATCAAGGCATAAACACATAATTATGCATACACAATTAATGGCCAGTTAACTATGCATGAGAATAAGCACCATGAAACATGCATCTAGATTGGAAGGCTAATTGTAAACAAGAACACTTACATAAATTCAATTAGGCATTCAATCCCTAAAATCAACTAAGGAATTTAGCTAGACGTAATTAAAGCAAACATAAACACAAAAGATTGAAAGAACATAATTAAAAAGTAAGAGTAAGAAAAACTTGGAATTGAATCTTGAACACGAAGAACTTCGAAACTTGAATCTTGAATAAACTTGAAAAACTCCAATGTAAAATACAAAACTCTAGAATAAAAGTGTGCTAGAAAATATGGTGTTTGCTAGGTTTTACAATGCTAGACTAGGAGTATATATAGGAGAAATTTACATAAGGAAAGCCTAAACCAAAAAGGAGTCTAATTAAAATAAGGAGAAAAATTCCCGGCTGGACACCTCTCGACAGACCTCTCGATCGAGAGGTCGATCGAGAGGGTATAATTTCTGCTCTCGATTGATAGCTCAAACAGAAGGCACCTCTCGACACCTCTCTCGATCGAGAGGTCGATCGAGAGGCCTTCACTCGAACTCAAGTCTTGGATTTTCAGCTTCGATCTTCACGCCTTTTCTCGTCTCGGGGTTTTATCATCGATTTATCATCAATTTATGCCTGAAAACACATAAAAATACCTACAAGCATAATATTGTCCCATATACTAAAAACCATATAAAACATAGACAATACTATAAAATCGAGACACAAAATCGACTCTTTTTGGCTATGAAAACAAGGTAAATTTCACCTATATCAATTTGCATGCATGGGATACTACTCGAAGATGATCATCGCCCGAGAGTTCAACCCTAAAGGCGATTGAATCCAGCCATGCAAGAAGTAGTGAAGAAGGAAGTTATGAAGTTGCTTGATGCCGACATGATCTATGCTATCTCGGACAACGAATGGGTGAGTCCTACTCAAGTGGTGTCAAAGAAGAGAGGCATGACGGTGATCAACGATGAGAAGGGTGAGCTGATAGCGATGAGGCTCGTCACGGTATGGCGAGTATGCATTGATCATTGCCTTCTCAACGCAGCAACTAGGAAGGATCACTTTCCCCTTCCTTTCGTGGACCAAATGCTCGATAGGTTAGCCGAACATGAGTATTATTGCTTTCTCGATCGCTCCAAATAGATTGTCATCGCTCCGGAGGACCAACACAAGATGACATTCACTTGCCCTTATGGAGTTTTCGCTTACCGGAGGATGCTTTTCGGATTATGCAACGCTCCTGCTACTTTTCAGAGGTGCATGATGGCTATCTTCCATGGATTGATCGAGAACATCATGGAAGTCTTCATGGATGATTTTTCGGTATTTGACTCATCCTTTGACCAATGCTTTGAGAATTTATCGACGGTGCTTCAACGATGTGAGGAGACCAATCTAGTCCTCAATTGGGAGAAGTGCCACTTCATGGTACAAGAAGGAATTGTGCTCGGCCACAAGGTGTCATCGCAAGGATTGGAGGTGATCGAGCCAAAGTTGTAGCTATAGAGAAGTTGCCACCACCAACTAACGTCAAGTCGGTGAGAAGTTTCTTGGGACATGTCGACTACTATAGGAGATTCATCAAGAATTTTTCAAAAATCACGAAGCCGCTATGTGGACTACTCGAGAAGGACGTCAAATTCGTGTTTGATGGAGATTGCTTGGAGGCCTTCGAGACTTTGAAGAAGGCACTGATTTCTACTCATGTTTTGGTGTCACCGGATTGGAGTGCCCCGTGTTTGGTGTCTAGATTTTAGGATTTTCGTCGTGATTTCGTATTTGTTTTTGTAGTATTTTTGGGTCTTTTCGTTTAAATATGGCTATGATGGGTGTTTTTGGAGTTTTGGTGCTTGTAGGTGCAAAGGGATACAAATGGAGTGAAACGAGTTGAAAAGGGGCGAAAGAATGATGAAGAATCGATGGATGTCAGATTGGTGTTTTGGACGACCGTCCAATTCATCTGGACGGCCGTCCAGAACAATTCAGACGAGCTCGTCCAAGCTGGCTGGACGAGCGTCCAAGTGCTTTCAACAGAGGACAGAATCCAGAGTTGGACGATCGTCCAGAGTTGGGCGGCCAGAATTCCTTTCCTTGTATAACTAGGTTTTTATACCTAGTATAAATATTACTCAATGAGAACGAATTTTAGACAACTTTTACCTATGTTTAGCTTTTATTTTCAGCACTTAAATACTTTAGTTTAGTTTTCCTTTGTTCAATCCGGATCGTTGTTTCGTTCGTTTTAATTCAAGGCTACTTCTTTTAATTCGTGCTCTTCGTTCTTCGTTTAAATTCGTAAGTTCTTTATTTCTTTCTTTTATTTGATTTATTGTTTTCCTTAGTTCTAGATTTATTTTCGTAATTGCTTCGTTTAATTTCGTTTATTTAATTTCGTTCGATCGTTTTCAAGTTCTTAGTTTAGATTCATTTTTATTAGTTTTAAATTCCTTCGTTTTTCAAGTTCTCATAGTTAGGTTTATTTGCTTAATTTTCAGATTTAATTATTATGTCTAGATTCGTTTTCTTTGTTGCTTTCGTTACTGCTTTCTCTATGATTTTCGCCTAGGAAGTTTAATTGCTTGTATTTAATTCTTTAGATTAATTAGTTAGATCATTTCTTTGCTTTCTAGATTAGTTTATTCACTTGCTTTGATTTAATTGCTCATTTACTTTCTTGCCTATGATTTAAAAACCAAAAACCCAAAATTCATTTTACTTGCTTTCTTAATTAGATTTAGGCTCGATTAGGTTGTTTTGCTACACGATTATTTGCCCTGAAAAGTTTTCCTTCGAGATTCGACATAGGGTTTTTACTTACTAAGTGCTAGGATAGATTTCGTTCTATTGCGAACACTTTTTAGTGGAACAAATTTTGGCGCCGTTGCCGGGGAAAACTTTAGGCTATTTAATTGTGTAGTATTTTATTTTATTTGTTCTTCAATGGAAATTAGCGCCACACATCGACAACATCAACCGGAGGAAGGCAATTTTAGCCGCGGAGAAGGAGGAGGAGATCGATTCCCAAGACTTTGATTTAGTCTTGCTTTTTATTGAGCCCGAAGCAATGGCAGCGCGAGTTCATGGGCGATTTTGCTCGCCCTACATTCACAGCCACCACCTCGGCGATTGTCCTGACGGAAGCGGTCAGGAATCATGAGCTTAAACCTCACCACATGGAGTTGCTTCCATCCTACCCCGGGCTGCCCAACGAGGATGCATTGACATTCATTCGAGAGTATTGCACCGTGGTGCAATCCTTCCCACTCTCGGGTCTCACGGAGGACAACTTGAAGATGAAGTGCTTCCCGTACACCCTCAAGGATCGAGCAAAGTCGTGGTATTTGTCGCTCCCGGCCAATTCTCTCGAGACATGGAATGCCGTCTGCGAGAGATACATGCTGAAGTACTACCCGAACCGCAAGACTCCGGAGGTGCAGTCAAAGATCATGAACTTTTCCCAAGACAATGATGAGCCTTTTCACGAAGCATGGGAGAGGTTCCAAGAGCTGAGCAATGCCCACTATTGGACCCGGTTTGATAGGGTAAACACACGGGGGGGGGGGGGTGAATAAGTGTGTAGAAGTTTTTCAACTTCTTTTCCCTTCAACTCAGAGTGATAAGTAAAGAGCTCGCTTTAATACTTAAGACCTAGCTTGAGGCTAGATCTACAGTGTTAGCAAATCGCTTGACCTAAGTAGACACTTGATCAAGAGTGAGTCTTTACTCGAAATGCGGAATTTTGGTGAGCTAGTCTTTCCTAAGTAATTAAAAACTTCAGTTTAAGTTTGTTTACGATGCTTGTGCAAATGAACAATCAAAACAGTAAACTATTGAAGAGTTTTAGGGTTAGAGAGATATGACATAGGTATTTAGAGTGGTTCGGTGATAAAACACCTACTTCCACTTTGTTGCACAAGGCAACTGATTCTCTTCACTCAAGAACCTTGAGGACTTGCAGGCTCCTCAAAAACCAAAGTCAAGATCGAGCTTCACTTGCTTGGATCTGACAACAGATGGGTGATTACGGGTTCACCAAAAAACCTAACTGGACTAAGTTTCACTCGCTTCAGTCCGACGACTGGGAGATTACAGGTTCTCCACACAAACCTAGTTTCGATCGAGCTTCACACAATCGAGGACTGTGCTAGCTTGGATCTAAACTCTATGATCGAGACTTCTACTATCGAAGAAAGTAGAGTCTTGGATCGAAAACAACCTTTCGACGAACACAAAACCTAACAGACAAACTAGGGTTGGGGTTTTTGGTTTTCGACGAACACACTAATGAAGAACTCTTTACAACGAGTGCAAAGAAGGCTAGAGTTCTTCTCTAAGCTTGGATATGGAATGGGCTTAGATTTCTAAGTGTGAAGATTGCGGAGACGAGCTTCGAAGAAACTGAAGCTCAGAGAACACTTAAACAAATACTCGAAGAATGCTGAAAGCTGGGAGTGTTTGTTTGTTGTATGCGTTGAATGCTCAAGTAGTGTTCTACTCTTCTCCGTCTTGATCCTTCACTATTTATAGGCGGAGGGTTGGCCAGGATCCGTTGCTTGGTTGGTGGCTTTGTCCCTCCTCCTCTCGACAGTACTTGCACAGGCCTGCTGCTTTTCAAACGCGCAGATTTGTCACTTTGCCGAAAATGGCTAAGTTCCAATTTCAACAGTAACTGGAGCGGTCCAGCACTGTTGCGGCGCCCTTGTCGGCCTGGCAGTCAACTCATTTGCTCAATTCTCCTATCGACACGTGGAGATCTTGTATTTAATGCGGCGATCTTCACTTGACTGGAGTTTGAACTCTTCGTTTGAATTGGAGCGGGAATTGACCTGTCGCAATCTGTTAGGTAGGGGCTCGCTTTACTTTAGATTTGTAGCGTCCGCTTCAAATGAGTCGCTTCGGGTCATACTTGTAGCGTATACTTTGGAAATAATATTTCCGAGTATTACTTAATTGAATTTTGACCCGTTTTGACTTTTACTGTAGCGCTCGCTTCGCCTCGCTTTAGTAGACTCGCTTCGATTCTACTGTAGTGCTCATTTCGCTTCGCTATTCTTCGGCACGCTTCGCTTCGGCTCGCTAGACTCGCTTCGCTTGAAAAATACACTCAAGCGAGTGGCCTTCACTTGAAATTCCTGCAGTCTAAAACCTAAGCGACTAAAGTAAAAATGAAGCCATCCTAACAGTATAGGCTTAGAAAAATTCTAACCTATTCTACATCAATTAGGGTCGCTTGGGAATAGGATACTTAGGGGTTTTGGGATCAAATCAAAACATACATATTTATTTTCAAGTGTCCCATTTGAGTTCCCCCTTAACATGTTATCCTTAACAATTCCCAACACCCACACCATCAGATGGCACCGAAGTTGCTCTGGTAATACTTCTACGACGCACTTAATCAGACTTGCCAGTTTATGGTGGATAGCTCGGCCGGAGGCAACATAGCGGTCAAGCAGCTGATGAGATGAAGAAGATTTTTGAGACGCTCGCTGCGAGTTCTCAACAGAAATTAGCTTGGCCAAGGAAAGCGGAGGCAAGTGCAATCTCGATGAGCCCCGACATGAAGAAACAAATTGCCGATATGTATAGGGATCTTGAGAATTTGAAGATGAAACAGAGTGCACCGGCCCCTAAGGTTGCAAATAGGAAGCCGGACCAATGCGAGATTTGTGGAGAGCTTGGTCACATCAAGGAGGTGTGCCACAACATGGGGGAGTTCCCATACGAAGGAGGAGCTGAGGTGTATGCTGCTCAATGGCTACCCGCCTCAAGTACCTCAACCTCAAGGATATCAAGGAGGATATAATGGACGCTATCAAAATCCTAGGCCGGTTCAAGGGCAAGGTAATCCTTCTAACTATCCAAATAGGGGCCCTCCACCATATAACAACCCCTATCCTCCACAAAATCCATACTACTCTCCACCACCACCATACTATCCACCTCCTCAATATTCACCCAATCCATATTATCTACCACCTCCATACTACCCACCTCAACCTATTCATACACCACCACCGACACATTCTACTCCTCGTCCTCAAGGGCCTCCACAAAAACCTCCCGTCGATGAGAGCCCTTCCACATTCCTCCATGAAGCAAAGTAGCCCGAGAGGCTCAAGAGTCAAGATTCTACCATTAAGAGGCTCGTCTCGAGACGGCCATCGGCCAACTTTCAGGTTCCATGCACTTGATGTAACAACCGGGGCGAATTCTGAGCCAAGGGATTTAGCCGCAACAAGCTCACGAGGTTCAAGCACCATATCCCCCGTATGTTCCTCCTTTTCCACCTCATCAAGCCCAAGCAGTTTCGGTGTTGCGGAGCGGAAGACATGTGGATAATGGAGTTGTGATGCCTCCTCAAGGCCGTTCAAGTGATAGATGGAGCCCGAGCGCTCGTTGGAATCAGACGAAAAATCCGGCAGAACAAGGAGTTGGACGGGCGTCCAACTCACTTGGACGACCGTCCAACCCTAGACGAGCACCAGCTGTTGGACGAGCGTCCAACGGGGATTTACATCATCCGGCAGAACCAGGAGTTGGACGGGCGTCCAACCCCCTCGAACGACCGCCCAACCCCAACATCCAGCATCCGACAGTGCAAGCAGTTGGACGGGGCGTCCAGCAAACACATTCAACACAATCATCCCAAGTTCAATCAACTCAACAACACGAAGTAGGTATCGTCAAACTCATCAAAATCAAAACCTAGACTACTTTAGTATCAACGAGCAAATCACAATCAAATACGAACAATCATGTAGCCATTAACTCGATTCAAATATAAGGATCCGATTTTCGACATATCACAATGATAGGGATTAGTATCAGTCTTGCCACCTAAATAATACTAGGAAAACATGCAGAACTTTGGGGTAACACACCTCAAAAGGAGTTAATACCAATAGTACCGTATAATAAACCTCGAATGATAGTCAAAACCAGTTCCCTAAAGCATCAGATGCCTCGCCAAGACAAAGGGAATGTTAAGTTCTGGCCAGAACTGGCCCTTTGTCTCATGAAGCCATACCAGTCCCTAGGCATCTGCTAAGAACACAGGGATCTGCCAAACAAGCACTTAGCATGACCCCTATGCACTCTAGAGTGAGGACCACTACATTAATAACAGAAGAATCTTGTCTCCTCCGAAATTCCTCTCCTGCCCCCCCCCCCCCCCCCCCCCCCCCCCCCCCCCCCTTGCACGAAAGTTCACCTTTCCGTCTTTTCATCACCTATAAATACCGAGTGATCACACATTTCATAGAACATAACTCATCTCAACTCTCCATACATACGCACTCTGCGTACTATTCTATTCATTATCACGCTCTAACCGCGAGCTCCCTCAAGCCGGAGCAGTTGGAGCATTTGAGGTCTTCTCCCGGGAAACCTCACTCATCATCACCTTTGTCTCCATTCCCATCACTGAGAAGAGTTTCTCTCATCTCAAGCCTAAGGTATAATCCTTGTTGCTAAGAGAGGACGAAGCACGAAGGCGCCTTCGCTCTCTACTTCACCCTCTCCTATCCCTTTCTCTCTTCGTTTTCTGCTTGAAAGAGCTCCAAGCTCCATGGATTTAACTGATTTATGGATAAATACCCTTTGTTTAAGCATAGCTCGATTACCGCTTTCTACATCTATATAAGCGATGCTCTGTATAAAATGAGTAGTTATGGCTGATAAATCACATGAATCTCTTACTCTTTGCCGTTGTAATCCTTTATCTACGAATGCTCTTTGCAAATATGATGAATAATCTCTTAAATTGTTGTGGATCTTCAACCCGATCTATCAACTGGCGCCGTCTGTGGGAAATTTTGAGTTTAAGACGTCGATTTTCTCTGTTTTATGCGAAATTCTAGCTCGACGTTATAATGTTGTTGATGATTTTCTTTATCATTTCCTATTGTGAAGAATATAAGAAAACTTGACACTAGAGCGAATGGGCATGCTGTATTTGCTGATTGGTTTGCAGAAATCTGGGTGTGAATATTACTGACTGATTTCTGTTAAGCCCTTCATGATTGTGAGCTGTGAAAGATGGCGTGATCCTTAGATTATGCTCTCTTTATAGCAAAAATTGTGATAGTTACCCTGCTGAAGGGAAACTCGAGTTCGAGATGTTGATTCTCCTTCCTTATATGTGAATTTAAGCTTGCTATTTGTAATACTGTTGCAGTTGTTGAATCTGGAGCGCTAACCTCCGCGGTATCTTTGAAGTTTTAGCTGATTGTGGTGATATGTTTATGAATTTGCTCTGTTATTTCCCTGGTGCAGAAACGCCCAAAAAGAGGGATGTTAATTCAGTGATCCTTTTAGGAAACTTAAGTATGTATACTACGAATTGATTCTAGCCGAATTGTTCATAATAGCTAGTCAAGGAATCGGAGGCGATTTCGAGACCATATTTTCCTCATAATACGAACTGTGATAACTAAACTGTTTTATCTGTCAAAATCCTAAGGATGTAGAGAATCTGAGGGAAAGCCGAGTCAAAAATTGCAGCAACTTCAGAACGCATTCAGCTCACCTTTTATAATTGGTGAGTTCAAAATCTCGTTAACTATTGCAAAGCATGAAATTAACTTGTGGGTTATGAGGGATTGGTAATTACAGAGGCACTATGACTCAAATCCAGTCGTAGGCCCCTGTATTGCCATGAACCAAAAGCGCACAAAGTAAGGACACTGAAAACGGAAAGCCGAAAATGACGAGGTCACCCCATTCACCTTGATGAAGGGGCCCCGCATTCGAGGGCAGAACCTCCCATAATCCCTATCTAATAGGCAAAATGCTCGTAAGCCTCATATAATGGGCAGAACCCTTAGAAGCCCTATCTAATAGGCAACATGCTCGTAAGCCCCATATAATGGGCAGAACCTCCCATAAGCCCTATCTAATAGGCACCATTCTCGTAAGCCCCGTATAATGGGCGAAACCCTCAGAAGCCCTATCCTAATAGGCAACATGCCCTAAATCCTTATTCACATTTATCTTGGTAGCGCCGTCTTTTTCACTAAAAAGTGTTCGCAGTAGAACGAAAATCCTATCGTAGCACTAGCAAGTAAAACCAAAGTATCGAATCTCAAGGAAAACTTAGCAAGGGGCAATCAATTATGTAGTAAATACTAATCTAGCCTAAATCTAAGAAAGCAAGTAAAGAAGATTTTGGGTTTTTGTTTAAAATCCTAGGCAAGAAAATAAATAAGCAATAAATAAAAGCAAGTAAATAATCTAATCTAGAAAACAAAGAAATAAATCTAAGAATTAAACTAAAGTAAAACGATTAATCTACCTAGGCAAGAATCGAAAGGAAAGCAATAAAGAAAGCAACAAGGAAAGCAATAACTAATCTAGACATGATGAATCACTACAAGAAATTTTGTCAAATGTAACGGTTCATACATTACGGTTTTTACTAAAAACCGTAATGTATGAGCGTTTTTTTACGAAACCGTAATCTATGTGCGTGCTGCTTTTACCAAAGATAACGGTCACTTATAAACTGTAATATATTCTATTTATTTTCTTAACGTATTTGAAAGAACCGTAATGTATGAAGTAACATTTTTACTTTTAATAACGATAAAAAAAGACCGTCATTAAATAAGTGTAATCTATTCTATTAAAAATTAAAAAGGTAATCATAAATTTTAAATTGAAAATAAGAAATACACTTAGAAAATTTTGGTCAATTTCAGAAGAGCAAGAGGCTGCGGGTTTCTCTCTGCCTCATCGCCGCCGTGAGGGAGCTCGTCGTCGCCGGAATCGATCGACAAAGGAAGAGCCTGTTGTCGCCGCTTCTTGCCTCGTCGCTGGAATTTGAATGTGGGGAATGGGGTTAACGGGATGAATGGGGACGTGAACAGTGATGATAGTGGAAGCAGTAGGAGAGACGATACTGCCGAGGAAGAAGTCGCGGAGAACCGGATTGGCAGCGGTAAGGATAGCAGTTAGCACGGGCCGGAGATGAAAGAGATCCCAATTGTAAGCTCGCTTGATCAATCAAATTTGTTGATGTTAGGGTTTTTGGTTTGTTCCATTTTTTATTATTAAAAATTCGTAATTTGCTGCTCCTCCCTCACCGGCGGTGAGAATTGTTGCCGTCGTCGCCGGCTCCGTCTCCACCTTCTCCCTCTATCCCTCTTGTCTCCCCCTCTCTCTTCGTCTATCTCTGCCTCTCTGTCTCTCTCTTCCCCTCGCAAACAAATTTTCACGCTCTCTTCTCTCAATCGTCAATCCATGGCGTCAAACGCCCGCCGCTGTCACCTCGAACCAGACCGAGAATATATATTTCTTCGCTAACAACCACCCATCGGGCCCCTTTGGAACGAAGGTCAGTATTGTTTCTAATGAATTTTCCTTTCGATTTCGATATTTTTTAAGGTATTGGTCGGCATTAGCCAATAAGCCTCTCGGTATACAGTTCTTATAATCATGGGCAACTATGTATATGGAGAAATGTGCGTTTATGTCATAATTTACGCAGTAAATGCATGAAGTCCTTATGCTGATAAGGTTTAGGAATTACGACTGGATCAAGAATATGTAGAGAACGAATGAAGAAGTTTGTGCATCAAAGCTTCGTCCAGCACTCAGTCGAAGGGCAGGAAAGTTAGATGCCCTCAGAACGGAGACTTGTTCATAGGTATATCTCTGATTCTTAGCTGCACATATTGCAAATATTCTGATTTATTTTTTTGTAATGGTGAAGGCCTGCTGCTGTTTCTGATTTCTTTCATGTTTGTGGATAAGTCGAGCTTAGGTAACATATAATTTGATACTATTGATTTATTTTGCAGATAACACAGGTATAGATTGTGATACTTGTTGCTGGATGGCTCCGGTAACGATCCCGACTTTTTATGGACTTCTAAATTCATACTACTTTTGTTTGTTGAGTAATAGGGGAAATCCATGCCTTGTTGTTACCAAGGCGTTAAAGGGGTTATAATGATCACGGATTTTCAGTTTCATTTGAGAATGATGTCCTTGACTAAGCTTGTATTTTGGTGATTTGCTTTTAGATGAGATTACATGAAACAGGTCATGACAATGAAATGACTTCTTTTAGTTTTATTGAGGAAATAGATGGTTTTTTGTTGCTTATGATCTACGAACTTTTGCTTCAGGAAGTATTCAACAGAAAGGGTGGCATGTTTGCAGTATTTAAACAACCAACGTGTCAGGAAGAGAGAATCAAAGCTCTTCAGGTAACTTTCTGACTTCTGATAGTTCAGAAAGTTTGAACCAAAATATACATTCTGTTAGCTCTATGCGGTGTTTAGCGTATGTATCTCATTTGGCTGTCTAGTTTGTGCACGAATAAGTCACACTAGCGTGAACTGTATAAAGTCAAATGCCGGGTGAATCTTTACATTTTGTTATGTGGCGTTCCTCCTTTCTAGGCTGGTACTTTGTCTTCCTCTGCTTCTCCACCGATATCTGCTTGTACAGTTACTTCAGAAACTGAGCAAGGTGTTGCACTCGCAATTCTGAGGGGATCCATTGATTTCAAGAGGGAACCATGGCCTCAAGTTTCTGAGAGTGCAAAGAATCTTGTTAGGCAGATGTTGGAGCCCTACCCAAAAAAGCGTTTAACAGCTCAGTAAGTTCTCGGTATGTTTCTCTAACGAAGTTTGTGACAAATGTGTTTGAAAAGTTTTGATAATGTGGGAGAATGGTGGTGAATTTGAATGCAATCAATTAAACTCTTGAATACTTCTTTTAGGCTATTGTGCTCTTTGCTGTGGGTGGCTACGGGACTTACTTGGGATTCCATATCCGTTTCTCAAATGACATTGTAAGGACCAATGTCACAAAATTCACTACCAATAAAGTTGAAAACTCACTTATCTATATTCTGGTTTGGATTGTGTCAAAATTTGGATATAATGACTTTCACAAATCCAGATTGGGAGTTGAGAAGTTCTTGAAAGTGTGATTGATTATTTTACAGTTCCCCTATCAGGCCATTATGAATTTCTCCTTATGAAATCAAGAACATTCAAATGTATTGCTACATGCCGTCGGTTATGTGTGGAGAGAACAGGTTGATCAAGTGAGTCTATCTTCATAAAAGAAATTTGCTATGACGGAAGTAGTAATGCAACAAATATTTATTATCAATGTTTTAGGATGATAACGGAAAGAAGACTATCATGAATATGTGCATGAGCGTAAGATTGGTTCTAGCAGCTATGGAAAAGTGGTAAGTATTGCTCTAGGTATTATCTATCTCTTGAAATGTTTAGGTTCTCTATCGAAAACAGTCTTGATGGGAAACATTATGCCATAAAGGTAATATTTTCAGGCTTGTTTGTTGGTGTTTTGTGCCTGCAACTGAATTTGTGAAGAAGTTTTTTTTATTTATTAATATGGTTCTTTGTCATAGAGATTTATCAAGGGAATATTGTACCTTCTGCTAAAAGAATTATATATCAAGATGCACAATATGATTGATATATTCCATATCAACATCTCTGGAAAGATTTCATGCATTTTTACCTTGATGCAGAAAAATGAAGTTTAACGAAGAGGAAGACAAGGAAGTTGAAGTTGGAGAAGGTAGAGGCACGAGAGCGGTTGCTTGATGAAGTTGCATATGGTTGAAAGATTGAAATCAAATAAAGTTAGTGTACGTAATTTCACAAGTATGGATATGGATCTTGTAATTTCATTTTTATTTAGATTTTTGGATGGTATAGACAAATTTGTGAGATATTGTTTTTAATATTTATAGAGAAATCAAATGAAGAAATTTGTGTGAATTTTTTGTATACATTACATGTTTCAATACAATTATTTAAGCTTCGAAAGCGTTATCTATTACGTAAAGAACATTATAGATAATAGTTTTAAACCGTAACGTATTGTAACTATATATTACGTTTATATAGTGTTATCTATGAGATTTCAAAGCGATATGTTTGGCGCACATAGATTACGAAACAGAACTGTATACATAACGGTGGTCAACCGTAGTGTATCATCGTTATATATTACGATTATAAACTGTTATCTATGACAGTGCAAAGTGTTATGAATGAGTCACATAGATTACGCTAAAAAACCGTAATGTATGAGCGTGACTATAGATTACACTGAGTTTTATAACGCTTTTTCTGGAGCATAGATAACTCAAAATTTGAGTTATCTATGAGCTTTTTTCTCCTAGTGAATGAAATCTGGAAATTTAAAAGAAAATAATTCTAACTTTGAAAGCTTTGAAAAACTAGAGAATCGAAACTAGAAAAACGAATCTAAACTTATAACTTGAAATCGAAAGAATGAAATTAAACTAAGGAAATTAAAAGAAGCAATTAAGAAAACGAATCTAAAACTAAGTAAAGCAATTAAAGCAAGTAAACGAAAACAATAAATAACTTACAAGAATTAAACGAAGAACGAAGAACGCTAAGTAAAAGAAAAGACTTGAATTGAATTGCACGAACTAAGAATCCGGATCCGAACAAAGTAAAACTAATCTAAAATGTTTAAGTGCTGAAAACTAAAGCTAAAATATGCTAAAGAAGTCTTGAATTCGTGTACAAGGGATAATATATATAATAGGTAAGAAAACCTAATTATATAAGGAAACAACAGCTAGCCGGAACGTTGGACGCTCGTCCAACGTAGCACTCGCTCTGATCTTCTTTTCTACTCTGGACGCTCGTCCACCGTAGATGCGCGCTCGTCCAGCGTACTATGGACGGCCGTCCAGTGCCTTGGACGGTCGTCCAACGTCGTGCTCGCTCTATACTTGATTTTTCCTCAATTCCTTGCCCTTTTCGACCCATTTCCTTCCGTTCCTTCCACCTAACGATCCTACACGAACCAAACTCCAAACAACCAAATCATAGCAAAAGACAAACGAAAAGGACACAAAACATAACAAAAACGGACTCGAAAACACTACGAAAATCCTAACATTTACGCACCAATCAAAATCCCCCACACTTAGACCTTTGTTTGTCCTCAAGCAATATAAAAACGAAATAAACAATAGACTCAAGTATTGTGAACTATATAGGCCTCAAAACTTTTCGAAAACAAACTCTCATGATCATGATCAAAACTATGCACATAACCTTAGCATCAATCAACACAATCTACTCAACTAATTCAAAATATGCTAATCCATCAAAGAACACTCTCCAACATGTGAAATTATATATATGAAAGTGAACTCTCGACTCTCTCAAAGAAAAGATGTATAAGATAATGCACATCATAGGGTTCACTCAATATCAATGCAATGCAACATGTTTACCATACGCTTGTCTTCAATCTCAACATCTCCACCTAATGTAATACTTACAAATTAGGATCAAAAAGGTCTTTATATAAGCTTGTAATGTAGGGACATTGGTTAAGGTAGGGAAAGTATAGGCTAAGTGACTCAAATAAATCTAAATCATCAACCTCTTTTCAACTCCAACCAAAGTATGGATTTTTACTCCATCTTCTACCATCCAACACACCAAATACAAACTCAAAGATGCTAAAATATCAACTATATAAATCAAAGCTAACTATCCCCTTATGCTTATATTTTTATTCTCTCTTTCTTTCTTTTCTTTTTTTTCTAGAACTCCACTAATAAACGTTCTTTCTAATGTTGAACAAGGGCTCTATTTTTTTTATTTTTTTTTCATCTCTTTTTTTTTTCATCTCTTTTTTTTTTTTTTTCTTTTTTTTAAGCTCATAGGGATAGCTAACTACATAAATCAAGCATCTAAAACTCCTTTCTCCTCCTTCTTCACCACAACCAAAATTTTCTATTCAACTCCTTCCATATCACCAACAACAAATACTAAGGATACCCATAACCATCCAAACCTCCTATCATCCGGTTTTACAAAGAAAGGCTAACAAAGGCTCAAAAGGGGTAAACAAAGGATTATGAACAAGGTTAATGTATAGGAATCATGTGGCTACGAAAGAACGGCCTAAGATCATCTCCTAGTTCGTAAATATACTAAGGTCTTGATGGAGAAACAAGGCAAGTTCTAGAAACAATGAAGCATGCATGATCACTCAATCAAAGAATATGCATAAATATGCACAAATAGCTCAATTCTCACGGGTTCAAACTAACTAGTTCCCGACATCATAGCATACTTCAAATTCAATGAATAAAATGCGTTGCTTCGCCAAGGTTCCATGCATAATAAAGATCATGATTTTTTCTCCAAAAATCAACAAAAATTTTCTATCATCGGCCAAATCCACAATACTATCATCACATGCTCATTTGACCCAATTAACTCCTAAGACTCAACAAAATTAAACACATGTTTCATTTGACCCAATTAACTCCTAAGACTCAACAAAATTAAACACATCATGTCAAAATTTCAAAGACCCCCCCGACCCCCCCCCCCCCCCCACTTAAAATCAAGCAATGACCTCATTGCGAGAAAATAAAAAGGAAATGGATAGAAGGAACTTATCGCACAATGTCGACCAACACACTTGAAATCCCGAGAAATTCCAAGTAATACCTACAAAACAAACACAAAACACAATACCAAAGCGTAAAATTGCACAAAAATAAAGAGAAAGAAATAAAAGACTCAAAACAAAAATTAAAAGACACAACAATGCTATGGGTTGAAGAAACCTTGGAAACGTGGATCTTGCCAACGAGGATCATAAGGACACCACCAACGAGGGTCGTTCGGGTCCGGTGGAGTGGAGGTAGAGGCAACCGAGAAGTCGGTAAAACGAGTCAAGTGACTCTCCATGTGGGACACCCGGCTATTCAACCCCGTCACTTGGGTCGACAAATCATCGAACCGATTAAACACATTCTGTTGGAATTATGTAAAATCGGTCCTAAATTCGGCCCAATAAGGGGGAACCTCGGCCTCCATATTCTGACGAGCTCGGATGCGGTCTCTCCTAGTGTAGTAGCGAACTAATCGCTCATTGTCGTCCGAGACGTGTTGCTGCTCCTCCTCGTCTCCATCCTCTTCTTCTTCCTTATTGTGCTCCTCATCATCGCCTTCGGCTTCATATTCCTCCTCCCCATCCCCCGACTCTTGACTAGGGAGATTACGTTGGCGACGAGCCGCATGATAGGCAATAACAGAAGCTCTCTCCCGAACTAGAACGAACTCGGTTGCCCCTCGCATGAGATGAGCGTTGAGAAGCTCATTGAGGGTAATCTCCTTACTTCGGGTTAGACCGGCGCTTTGAGAAATATCCACTCGCAAATGGCGTGCCAAACCTGTAGCAACATAACTCAAAGTAGGGTGTGCTCCCTTCTTGTTTTGCACATTAGTAAGCTGAGACCAAATAAATGGAGCTAGGGCTGCAAACGAGCCGAGCTACTCGGGACTTATTCGGTGCTCGATTCGGTAAAAGCTCGTTCGAGCTCGAACTCGTTAACAAACGAGCCGAGCTTCGAGCCCGAATTCGAGCTCGGTTAACTTAACGAGCCGAACCCGAGCAGTAAGGTGTTCGGCTCGTTTTGCTCGCGAACGTGTTCGGCTCGTATGTTAATCGAACATGTTCGCGAGCCTGCTCGCGAACACTTAATCGAACATCTAATCTAGCCTGTAAACGAGCTTTAGCATTTATGTGTAAAAAATTGTAGGTAAGAGAATTTGAATTATTGTCAAATGTTAATGAGTTAAAATTAATTTCAAAGTACAACCAAAACTAATTAAGGACTATACCATAATTAAAATTAAAAAAATATGTATATATGCTTTGTTCTTTTTGGATTATATTTTGTGTTTTGGATGAATTTCATTAGGTGGATTTTTATTTGATGAAATTCATTTTAATTTAAGTTCATTTTTAAAAGACAAAATTAAATATGTTTATATCATGTTTTTTAAACGAGCTCGGACTCGAGCCAAATTCGAGCTCAAATCCGAACCGGGCACGAGCCGAACTCGAGCCGAATTCGAGCTCAAAAATTTTAACCCGAGCCGAGCTCGAGCCCCGGATTTAAAGCTCGAATCGAACTCGAACCCGAGCCCGAGCCTGTCAAATACTAAACGAGCCGAACCCGAGCAGACCAATACTCGATCAGGTTCGGCTCGTTTGCAGCCCTAAATGGAGCCATACACACCCTAATATTGTTAGTAGCACAATGGAGCAAATAAATCTCTAATGCATTCACCTTATTATGCTCTTTCTTACCACTAATCATACAAGACAAAAAGCGGTGAAAAATCAATAAAGCATGATCTTTAATAAAAGCTCTCGGCACCCCAGAAGCTTTGTAGTTCATAACACCAGTCAAAGCATACCAAGCATTAGACACATTGAAATCAGCAGGCACAAACTCAGACAAATTATCACCCAAATGAAATCCAAATGCTTCATGCATCACTCGCCTAGAAATTTCCCATAACTCTCCCCTAAACGTGGCATACATGCAAAGTTCATTCTCTTCGTTACGTTGTAACCTAAAACTAGAACACATTTCAATGCATAAACTTTCATGTCCATCCCAAGCATGTGTAATTAAATGCATAAGGCCCAAACAATTTATGTATCCTCTAAGTGTATCCCAAATAGGTAAACGACGAACAAAATCCATATTGTAATGCCTAGGAGGTCGAATTTCCTTACCTTGTAAACGGAGATAAAAATTTGTGGTCTCGAACCTCTCCGTAGGGAATGGAACGCCCCGTTGACGGCCAAAGAGCTCCCCCGGCAACGTCAATCTACCTATTATATAAGGAAACAACAGCTGGCCGTTTAATTTCCGTTTTTCACAGTCAATCTACCCCGTCTCATTCCCGTTCCAGCATTCTCACTGCCATGGTTCGTAGGGAACTTGGCGAAGCTCGCCCTCTCACCGATGGACGCATTCCGTTGCATCGCCGCCCCGACTACCACCCGGAAGGAGATTCTCAAGAGCTCTTTGGCCGTCAACAGGGCGTTCCATTCCCGACGGAGAGGTATGAAACTACAAATTTTTATCTCCGTTTAAGTGGCAAGGATATTCGACCTCCTAGGCATTACGATATGGATTTTCTTCGTCGTTTACCTATTTGGGATACACTTCGAGGATACATAAATTGTTTGGGCCTTATGCAGTTAATTACACATGCTTGGGATGGTCATGTTTATGCATTGAAATGTGTTCTAGTTTTAGGTTAGAACATAACGAAGAGAATGAACTTTGCATGTATGCCACGTTTAGGGGAGAGTTATGGGAAATTTCTAGGCGAATGATGCATGAAGCGTTTGGATTTCATTTGGGTGATAATTTGTCTGAGTTCGTGCCTGCTGATTTCAATGTGTCTAATGTTTGGTATGCTTTGACTGGTGTTACGAACTACAAAGCTTCTGGGGTGCCGAGTGCTTTTATTAAAGATCATGCTTTATTGATTCTTCACCGCTTTTTGTCTTGTAAGATTAGTGGTAAGAAAGAGCATAATAAGGTGAATGCATTAGAGATTTATTTGCTCCATTGTGCTACTAACAATATTAGGGTGTGTATGGCTCCATTTATTTGGTCTCAGCTTACTAATGTGCAAAACAAGAAGGGAGCACACCCTACTTTGAGTTATGTTGCTACAGGTTTGGCACGCCATTTGCGAGTGGATATTTCTCAAAGCGCCGGTCTAACCCGAAGTAAGGAGATTACCCTCAATGAGCTTCTCAACGCTCATCTCATGCGAGGGGCGACCGAGTTCGTTCCAGTTCGGGAGAGAGCTTCTGTTATTGCCTATCATGCGGCTCGTCGCCAACGTAATCTCCCTAGTCAAGAGTCGGGGGATGAGGAGGAGGAATATGAAGCCGAAGGCGATGATGAGGAGCACAATGAGGAAGAAGAAGAGGATGGAGACGAGGAGGAGCAGCAGCACGTCCCGGACGACAATGAGCGATTAGTTCGCTACTACACTTGGAGAGACCGCGTCCGAGCTCGTCAGAATATGGAGGCCGAGGTTCCCCCTTATTGGGCCGAATTTAGGACCGATTTTACACAATTCCAACAGAATGTGTTTAATCGGTTCGATGATTTGTCGACCCAAGTGACGGGGTTGAATAGCCGGGTGTCCCACATGGAGAGTCACTTGACTCGTTTTACCGACTTCTCGGTTGCCTCTACCTCCACAACACCGGACCCGAACGACCCTCGTTGGTGGTCTCCTTATGATCCTCGTTGGCAAGATCCACGTTTCCAAGGTTTCTTCAACCCATAGCATTGTTGTGTCTTTTAATTTTTGTTTTGAGTCTTTTATTTCTTTCTCTTTATTTTTGTGCAATTTTACGCTTTGGTATTGTGTTTTGTGTTTGTTTTGTAGGTACTACTTGGAATTTCTCGGGATTTCAAGTGTGTTGGTCGACATTGTGCGATAAGTTCCTTCTATCCCTTTCCTTTTTATTTTCTCGCAATGAGGTCATTGCTTGATTTTATGTGTGTGTGTGTGTGTGTGTGTGTGTGGGGGGGGGGGGGGGGGGGGGGGGTCTTTGAAACTTTGACATGATGTGTTTAATTTTGTTGAGTCTTAGGAGTTAATTGGGTCAAATGAGCATGTGATGATAGTATTGTGGATTTGGCCGATGATAGAAAATTTTTGTTGATTTTTGGAGAAAAAATCATGATCTTTATTATGCATGGAACCTTGGCGAAGCGACGCATTTTATTCATTGAATTTGAAGTATGCTATGATGTCGGGAACTAGTTAGTTTGAACCCGTGAGAATTGAGCTATTTGTGCATATTCATGCTTATTCTTTGATTAAGTGATCATGCATGCTTCGTTGTTTCTAGAACTTGCCTTGTTTCTCCATCAAGACCTAGGTATATTTACGAACTAGGAGATGATCTTAGGCCATCTTTCTTTAGCCACATGATCCCTATACACTAACCTTGTTCATAAACCTTTGTTTACCCCTTTTGAACTTTTGTTAGCCGTTCTTTGTAAAATCGGATGATAGGAGGTTCGGATGATTATGGGTATCCTTAGTTGTAGTTGGTGATATGGAAGGAGATAATTGGAGAATATTTGATGTGGTGTAGAAGGAGAGAAAGAGAAGAAATTTTAGATGCTTATTTAAGTATAGTTAGCTATCCCTATGAGTTTAGAAAAAAAAAAAAGAAAAAAAAAAGATGAGAAAAAAAAATAGAGCATTTGTTCAACATTAGAAAGAACGTTTATTAGTGGAGCTCTAGAAAAAAAAAAAAAAAAAAAAAGAAAGAAAGAGAGAATAAGAATATAAGCATAAGGGGATAGTAGCTTTGATTTATATAGTTGATATTTTAGCATCTTTGAGTTTGTATTTGGTGTGTTGGATGGTAGAAGATGGAGTAAAAATCCGTACTTTGGTTGGAGTTGAAAAGAGGTTGATGATTTAGATTTATTTGAGTCACTTAGCCTATACTTTCCCTACCTTAACTAATGTCCCTATATTACAAGCTTATATAAAGACCTTTTTTATCCTAATTTGTAAGTATTACATTAGGTGGAGATGTTGAGATTGAAGGCAAGCCTATGGTAAACATGTTGCATTGCATTGATATTGAGTGAACCCTATGATGTGCATTATCTTATACATCTTTTCTTTGAGAGAGTCGAGTGTTCACTTTCATATATATAATTTCACATGTTGGAGAGTGTTCTTTGATGGATTAGCATATTTTGAATTAGTTGAGTAGATTGTGTTGATTGATGCTAAGGTTGTGTGCATAGTTTTGATCATGATCATGAGAGTTTGTTTTCGAAAAGTTTTGAGGCCTATATAGTTCACAATACTTGAGTCTATTTCGTTTTTATATTGCTTGAGGACAAGCAAAGGTCTAAGTGTGGGGGATTTTGATTGGTGTGTAAATGTTAGAATTTTCGTAGTGTTTTCGAGTCCGTTTTTGTTATGTTTTGTGTCTCTTTCGTTTGTCTTTTGCTATGATTTGGTTGTTTGGAGTTTGGTTCGTGTAGGATCGTTAGGTGGAAGGAACGGAAGGAAATGGGTCGAAAAGGGCAAGGAATTGAGGAAAAATCAAGTATGGAGCGAGCACGACGTTGGACGACCGTCCAAGGCACTGGACGGCCGCCCAGAGTACGCTGGACGAGCGCGCATCTACGGTAGACGAGCGTCCAGAGTAGAAAAGAAGAGCAGAGCGAGTGCTACGTTGGACGAGCGTCCAACGTTCCGGCCAGCTGTTGTTTCCAAAATTTGTTTCACTAAAAAGTGTTCGCAATAGAACGAAATCCTATCGTAGCACTAGCAAGTAAAACCAAAGTATGGAATCTCAAGGAAAACTTAACTGGGTAATCAATTATGTAGTAAATACTAATCTAGCCTAAATCTAAGAAAACAAGTAAAGAAGATTTTGGGTTTTTGTTTTAAATCCTAGGCAAGAAAATAAATAAGCAATAAATAAAAGCAAGTAAATAATCTAATCTAGAAAACAAAGAAATAAATCTAAGAATTAAACTAAAGTAAAACGATTAATCTACCTAGGCAAGAATCGAAAGGAAAGCAATAAAGAAAGCAACAAAGAAAGCAATAACTAATCTAGACATGATGAATGAAATCTGGAAATTTAAAAGAAAATAAATCTAACTTTGAAAGCTTTGAAAAACTAGAGAATCGAAACTAGAAAAACGAATCTAAACTTATAACTTGAAATCGAAAGAATGAAATTAAACTAAGGAAATTAAAAGAAGCAATTAAGAAAACGAATCTAAAACTAAGTAAAGCAATTAAAGCAAGTAAACGAAAGCAATAAATAACTTACGAGAATTAAACGAAGAACGAAGAACGCTAAGTAAAAAAGAAAAGACTTGAATTGAATTGCACGAACTAAGAATCCGGATCCGAACAAAGTAAAACTAATCTAAAGTGTTTAAGTGTTGAAAACTAAAGCTAAAATATGCTAAAGATGTCTTGAATTCGTGTACAAGGGATAGTATATGTAATAGGTATGAAAACCTAATTATATAAGGAAACAACAGCTGGCCGGAACGTTGGACGCTCGTCCAACGTAGCACTCGCTCTGCTCTTCTTTTCTACTCTGGACGCTCGTCCACCGTAGATGCGCGCTCGTCCAGCGTACTCTGGACGGCCGTCCAGTGCCTTGGACGGTCGTCCAACGTCGTGCTCGCTCCATACTTGATTTTTCCTCAATTCCTTGCCCTTTTCGACCCATTTCCTTCCGTTCCTTCCACCTAACGATCCTACTCGAACCAAACTCCAAACAACCAAATCATAGCAAAAGACAAACGAAAGAGACACAAAACATAACAAAAACGGACTCGAAAACACTACGAAAATCCTAACATTTACACACCAATCAAAATCCCCCACACTTAGACCTTTGCTTGTCCTCAAGCAATATAAAAACGAAATAAACAATAGACTCAAGTATTGTGAACTATATAGGCCTCAAAACTTTTCGAAAACAAACTCTCATGATCATGATCAAAACTATGCACATAACCTTAGCATCAATCAACCCTCCTTACGTCATCGGGCGTCGCGTATTGGGGGACATCGTGACCTCTGCTGCCGCTAGAAGATGCCTCCCTCGGACGTTTCCCGGGATCGCGTCTGCTCCTAGATCTACGCCCCGATGTGTGCTGGTCTTGGTCCTCACCCATATATGCCCGTCTCTAGGTGCTCCTCCTCGGACGTCCTTCAGATGTATCAAGTATGTCATCGGGGTCGTGCAACTGTCGCCGAGGACGTGCCTCGGGTGGAAACTGAGCAGATTCGCCGGTCACGTGGACCGGCACGTAGAAAGGTACGTTCAAAGGATTCGGGACCAGGGACGACCGACAGTACTCGACCTCATACTCGAACGGGGTCGGCTGGATATTACCGAGCGTATAACGAGGATCGTCGACTAGTAGGAAGAACTGATCGTCGGTCAAGTTACCCCGCGGGCTCAAGCTGAACGTCCATCTCAAACACCTCGGGTATACGTGCTCGTCTTCAAGTTCTCCAACGTATTCACCCATACCTCCGATCACTTCATATCCCCACACTATCAAGGCCCAGGCCGGCCCGTAAAAGTGGTAGATATTCTTGTCTTGGGCGTGCTCGACGTAATACCTAAGGGTGATGTAACTGTATGCACCCCAAGGAAACCGGTTGAACTCCGCCGGATCATCGGCCAGATGCCACAACCAGGGGAAAGGGGCGGATTTGATATCGTGCCCCAGAATGAAGGTATTGGCAATCAACACATTTGCCAGTGCGAGCAGGGTATCATGATCGTCCTCAAAGTAGCGGGGCTCTGTGTTGATCAGACTCAACAATTCCCTCGCCTTATTCAATCCTTTGCAACACAACCTTTTGTGGAGTCGGGACTTCTTCGGATTCAAATGCTCATTCGGATCCCATGAGCTATCGCCAAAACGCAATCATGTCACTAGGGCAAAGTCCTGGACAGTAAACTCGATGCTACCCCCCCTTTTATATTGAAAAACATGCCTCCATCGATCTTAAGAGCTCGACAGAGGATGTTGTGCGTTTTCCGGCAAGTATACTTCGGCGTGAATTTCACCCGAGAGTAGTATATATAATATTAAATATTTTTGTGCCTTTAGATTTTTTACTTGTTTTCGTATGTGCATTTGGAGTCAATTCTCATTATTAAACGCTTCTTGTTTTTTTTTTAATCAGGCTCTTATCGCGAATGCCGTTGATCTACGTCGACCGAAACATTTCAACAAACACTGCATGGTGAACCTGTACCACAGACCTACAATACTCGAGGATATCGAGACAGCTTTACTAGAGGTAGTGGGGGAACCACTGATCGCACGATTCAAGGAAGGCCCTTTCGGGAGATCTTTGGAGTGGCGCCCGGGGCAGTCGTATGGCCAAACAACGCACATCATCCTCTGTCGAGCTCTTAAGATCGATGGAGGCATGTTTTTCAATATAAAAGGGGGTTGCATCGAGTTTACTGTCCAGGACTTTGCCCTAGTGACAGGATTGCGTTTTGGCGATAGCTCATGGGATCCGAATGAGCATTTGAATCCGAAGAAGTCCCGACTCCACAAAAGGTTGTGTTGCAAAGGATTGAATAAGGCGAGGGAATTGTTGAGTCTGATCAACACGGAGCCCCGCTACTTTGAGGACGATCATGATACCCTACTCGCACTGGCAAATGTGTTGATTGCCAATACCTTCATTCTGGGGCACGATATCAAATCCGCCCCTTTCCCCTGATGTGGCATCTGGCCGATAATCCGGCGGAGTTCAACCGGTTTCCTTGGGGTGCATACAGTTACATCACCCTTAGGTATTACGTCGAGCACGCCCAAGACAAGAATATCTACCACTTTTACGGGCCGGCCTGGGCCTTGATAGTGTAGGGATATGAAGTGATCGGAGGTATGGGTGAATACGTTGGAGAACTTGAAGACGAGCACGTATACCCGAGGTGTTTGAGATGGAAGTTCGGCTTGAGCCCGCGGGGTAACTTGACCGACGATCAGTTCTTCCTACTAGTCAACGATCCTCGTTATACGCTCGGTAATATCCAGCCGACCCCGTTCGAGTATGAGGTCGAGTACTTTCAGTCGTCCCTGGTCCCGAATCCTTTGAACGTACCTTTCTACGTGCCGGTCCATGTAACCGGCGAATCTGTTCAGTTTCCACCCGAGGCACGTCCTCGGCGACCGTTGCACGACCCCGATGACATACTTGATACATCTGAAGGACGTCCGAGGAGGAGCACCCAGAGACGGGCATATATGGGTGAGTACCAAGACCAGCACACATCGGGGCGTAGATCTAGGAGCAGACACGATACCGGGAAACGTCCGAGGGAGGCATCTTCTAGCGGCAGCAGAGGTCACGATGTCCCCCAATACGCGACGCCCGATGACGTAAGGAGGGTCGTGAGAGAGGAGATAGCCGAGCAGAATGCAGAGATCGACAGGAAGCTTAACGGCTTCATGGACAAGGTGAAAGCATATTTCGAGGAGGTGAAGGCCTTGTTCAGCTGCAAGTCTACTAGTATTCCACGGTCGGTCTCACAGCCTCATCGCGGCGGTCGTGGTGGTCGTCCTCCTATTGTCTCTTCGGGTCGGGCTTCTTCAGCACGCCCTTCAGGTGCTGCGACTACCGGAGCAGGAGGTTCTAGCAGCTCCGGGCTACAGTACGTGACGACCGAAGTGGGGGACCGTCGGGACACGACCCTCCCGTTGTACACAGACAGTGGACCCTGTGAGCCCTCGAGTACGCTCGGGTTGTACCAGGATGCTTCATTTGACAGTGCATGGAATGCATTTACAGGACAAGTAAAATCTGTTCAGAAATAATTTTGTGATAGAAACTGTTTATTTGTGTTTCCATTTCTGTACCATTAGATTAAAAAATGAAATTGGCATCGTTTATTCCTTTACCGCCGGAGAACTGTCGCCGGAGAATACATCACGCCGGCAATCTATCACGCCGGCGTGATTTAGTTTCCGGCGTAATGTCTCCGGCGTGATTTCGCCCGGATGTTCAGTTTTATTGTTTTGACCTTACTCTATAGTCTATTAATTTGATTTCGATGTTCGTGTGCCTACTTTTGAACAAAACGTGTATTTAAGACTACGAATTTGTATACCGACATTTGCAGTTAAATATATATTTCATATAAATTCAACATTATTTTGCAGTCGTCGACATACATCCCTCCCTTCACGCATTACACGCATCCGTCCACATACCAAGATTTTCAGTCGGGTCGATTCACTTCCAGAAAACATCTCTAGCGCCGATTTTTCTACTTCGACGGCGCCAAATGTTACTCTTCGTGCTCCAGCTCGTGCATCGACTTCGCAGATTGAACGTGGTCAGGTATTGTATCCGCTAATGCTGTATTTTTCGGTTTGTAGCATAGAACTTTGATAATTTGTTGTGAAATAGTCATCAGGTACATCGGATGTCGTCCTAAAGGCTGTGAATGCCTACGTACCGACTGATGAACCAGCATGGCCCACCTCAGTCGTTCAATCTAGGTTCAACTATTGGTACATTAATATACCCTACACCGAGCCGCTCAGGCATGTACCTGATCAAATCGCGACGGTGACTGCCGGTGTCCTCAAGCAGATGGTCAATGAAGGGGTATATTGGGACCCTCTGGTGCGTGTTTTTTGAAATATGCTTGATATATTGTACTGTATGGTTACGTGTGTAATATATGACTAATCAATTTTTAATCATGTACTAGCAAATGGATTTGGCCCTGATGACTCTTCGAAAACAACTCCATGAAGGCAGTCGCGTTATTACGCAATTCACGGGAGCAAGACTCGTAATATGCAACATGCACGCTATGGTATGTTCGTATAGACCCAATTTAGAGTGTATATCATATTAATTATGGCCTGAAATTATATTAGTTGATTAAACGTTGACTAAAAAACCTCGGCACCGATTTCACGCCGGGGAACTACGCCGGATATACATATCACGCCGGCAACATATCACGCCGGCGTGATATGAACGACGGTAGGTAATGATTTTTTATGTATATTAAGAGTTCATTTTATATTTGTACGATGTATGTGAGTAAATTAAACCAAATTATAGCATATTAGGAATCATTAAAATGAGATTAGAAATGTGGTTCATTTCACGCCGGAGTTGATTGGTCGGAAAGCTTATAACGCCAGCGGCTTAACACGCCGGCGTGTTTTATTTTCCGGCCAATTTTTCCGGCGTGAAATAGGCCATTACCCTTAGTTTATGATACTCTATTGTTGTTTACAGTATATGTTCTCATAAATTTAATAAATTTCTCCGTATGATTAAGTTGAGTTCATTTTATGTTGTAGATGGATTCCGTCGACATCAAAGCTTATTACGGAGGTGAATGGAATGGAACAAGGTACAAGGATGGCAACGAGGTCGTAATTTCGTGCAGTGATTTCAAATATTATGGGTTGAGATATATGGTAGCTCGGAATTGCAACCTGCTCGGTAGTGATTTCGATATTTTCTATTTTTCGATATCCGAGAGCACTGGACGTACTAGGAAATCGAAGTTGCGGTCGGACGAGCAAGTGGTTGAGCTATGCACTAAGCACCTCAGCCCAGAAGTGTACGTGATTATAAAAAACGGAGGCTCGTCTTCACATGTTGGTGCTTCGTCTTCACACGTCGGTGCTTCTTCTTCGTATATCCCTCAATTCGACATGTCGTACCAGGAACCGTCTTCGTTCGAATTTGGCAGCACATATGGCAACACGGAGGATTTATATTCACAGCTTGATCATATCGTAGAGAAACTAGATACACGTACTTACCATTCTTAGTAGACCATATCATAATAAATCTTCACCATAATCACGATAAATTAATAACAATAACATACATATTATAAAAAAAAATTATTTCAAATAAAAAACATTAAAAAAACGCCAGAGAAATCATGCCGGAAAACGGATCACGCCGGTGTAATCTCACGCCGGCGTGATACGTTTTCCGGCATGATTTCACCGGCGTTTTTTGTAGAAGTATTTTACCATTATTTTTCCTACTAAATTTTGAGTCCGGATATATTTAAAAACCGATACTAAATTTTAAAAAAAAAAAAAAAAAAAATACTATTTTCAAACATATACATATATAATTGTATCGACATAAATATAAACAAAATAGCATACTAAAAATCATATTATAACATAATTAAGAAAATAAAAATAATATAAACTCATATATGTAAATCACGCCGGAAGTAGTCGCCGGAAATCAAATAACGCCTGCGTACAATAACGCCGGCGTGATTTGGTATTCCGGCGAGTTTCTCCGGCGTGATTTCATCCCTAGTTTTTATTTTATTTTTTCCTACTCAATTATGTATACATATATTTTTACAAACACTAATTATACTTTTTTTATAAACAATTTTTTAAAACATATATACTACTCCCTCCGTCCCACTTCAGTAGTCCTCTTTCTTTTCGGCACGAGATTTTATGCGTAGTGTTAAATTTGAAAAAGTATGAGGTCCACATCAAAAGTAAGGGTTAATTTTTGCCTTTTAAGGAAAGAGGACAAGTGAAGTGGGACGGACGAAAATAGTATTGAGGACTACTAAAGTGGGACGGAAGGAGTACATTATTAGATGCACAAATATTGGAATTAGGGCATATATAACAATAAAAAATTACAATTAAAATTCATAATAATGGGGAAAACATATTTTAGAACATACCATTTTTGTTAGTTAAGGACGTTGTACTCTCTGACTTCGTCTCCGGCTTCGTCTCCGGTGTGAAGACTATTTTTTCCGGCCTCGTTCCGGTCTACAAACCCTTCAAATAATATATTACAAATTATTTAGCACTCATTATATACATAATATTTAACGAATTAATTAGCAAATAAATCTCATAATTGAATAATTCGAATTTAAAAATGAATTTACAAATATTTGAAAATTTCACAATTTTACGCAAATCTTCGAATCTAATCTCGTACATATCCCTACTTCAAACATAATTTTACACAAATCTTTGTTAAAAATATTCATGCAAAAATTGAGTGATATTTAAAAGGGAAAATTGTATGTTACACTCGAAATTGACCTAATTAAGCTTTTGAAAAATAGTAAAAATTTAAATATCATACACTTAGTCGAGGTAAAAAAAAAAAAAAAATTGGATTTTCTGGCCAAATTCACGCCGAAGACCGTTCGCCGGAATTCATATCACGCCGGCGTGATATGAACTCCGGCGAACGGTCTCCGACGTGAATTTGGCCAGAAAATCCAATTTTTTTTTTTTTTACCTAGTTGTTTTCGACCGTCGACGGGATTCGAAGTCTTCACCGGTGTCGGGACGGCTTACCGGGGCGTTGGACGCTTGCCGGAGAGAGAGAGGGGAATCGGGAGAGACTAGAGAGACTAGAGAGAGGGTGAATTGTCAGAGTAGCAATTCCGGTGGGGGTTGAGAGAGAGAGAGCTGAGAGAGAGAGATAGTAAATAGAGGGTGTTGGTGCCAGCATTAAAAGGGGGGTTGGGGGGGACAATTTTTATTTATTTTTTGGTCTTGTTATTGTTTTTTGGGAATCAAATCCCGGTTTTCGAGGGAGTAAAAAAAAACATCACAAACTCCCATAATAAATTTGCATTATTGATTTAAAAAATTTAAAAATAGTGGGACCCACCTCTATTAAAATATAAAAAAGGTATTTTATACATATTTTTTTAAAAGGGGGTATTTTGTGCATACATGTTTTTAAAAGGGGTATTAGAATTTTTCACCCAAAAAAAATCCTTAATATTGTCATTGAATTGAAATACAGTATTCTAATTTTCGTCCATAATGAACCATTTAAAGAATCTACTAAAATATTCAATGAATTCGTTACCAACGAGACAGATGTACTAAAAAGGAAACCTTGCACCATTTTAGAACATGTAAGTTGTAACAAAGGATTTAAACACTCTTTCCCCTCATTTTATGATGTATAGAACATCTGAAATTCGCCATCAAAATTAGTTCAAAAATCTACCAAATTAAATCAGCCCCAGCTCAAATGTGTTCCCATATCAAGAAATAGAGAAATTCAGTCAAGATGCAAATCAAAAAGCAATTTATTTACCAAAACAAAAAGGAAAAAACAAGAAATTATCACTCACTCCAGTATTTTTCATCAAGAACAGGTACAAGATCCTCCTTTTCATCATCAACAGAGCTTGCCCTGAACTTCCTCACGTCCTCCACTGCTGCGTTCCTGAACAGCCCCACGTCCGCCGCCCCCGACACCATGTGGTACCCTCTCCGCCGGAGATCCGCCGCCGGATCGTGTGGCATCACGAACCCCGACAGGTATGCTGCCCCACCTTTCAGCACCGCCTTCTCCGCCCCACGCAGCGCCTCCTTCACCTTCTTGTGCCCGGGGTCCCACAGGTACCCCATGCTCGCGCTCAGGTCGAGAGGGCCCATCTGCACGCAGTCGACGCCGTCCACCGACGCGATCTCGTCGATCTTCTTCACCCCTTCCTCAGACTCCACCTGGCACATCACCAGCAGCTCCTCTTCGAAATTGCTCAGGTACCCCTCGTCGATGCCGTAGTCCGACGCCCGGACGATCGTGTGCGCCGAGCCGCGGACGCCAGCCGGAGGGAACCGGCAGTACGAGACAGCCTTCCGCGCCGATTTAGGGCTCTCGATCATCGGGAACATGATCCCCTGCGGGCCGAGATCCAGCGCCTTCTTCGCCCAGGCGGCGGAGGACTCCGGGAGGCGGAGCACAGCGGCGGTGTTGGTGGCGGCGAGGGCGTGGAGGCAGGGGAGGGCGTCGGAGATCCCGCCGTGGCCGTGCTCCATGTCCACGACGGCGAAGTCGTAGCCGGCGAGCCCCGCGATTTCGGCGAGCGTCGGGGAGAAGGTGAGGAGGAAGATTCCATAGAGTGTCTCGCCGTTCTTGAGGCGAGATTTCAGCGATTTCGATGGCGAGGCGGCGGCGGAGGATTTGGAGGCGTGCGGCGGGGGTAGGGTTAGGCGGTGGGTATTGCCTGTTAGGGTTAGGGTTTGGAGTTGAGTCTGCTGTGGAAAATTGGGAAATGAAACTGAAGGGGTTTGTGAATTGGGGATGGGATTAGCAGCGTAAAGGGTTTTTCTGAGAGTGGAGAGAGAAGAAGAAGAGAGAGAGGGAGACGCCATTTAGTGAGAGCAGTGAGGTGTGAAGTGAAGAAACGAAAGCCGGGGATAAGTGCTTAATTTTCAGCGTAGATACTGGAGTACTACATTTATTAAATCATGGCAAAAGGGGTGGACCTTTTTTTGACCGTTGGGCGCGTGCCCACCACACTCTTCATATGTTTAACCTCACTCCATGTAATCAAATCTACGTAAGCCTCAAATGTGGGAATTTAATGTTTGATACCAAATGTAACAAGTTCGACTTTTTTTTATGACATTTTAGTTGTTATGTTAAAAATGAAAAGTATATGGTACACATTAAAAAGTAAGAATTAATTCTTTTCGTTTAAGGGAACACGATAATTCATATTAAACAACTCGATTAAAAAACATACAATTGAAGTGGGACGGAGGGAATATAAATTATTACAACTTTGAGTATTTCGTAATGTAGTCTTTAAATTTTATGTTATTTAAAAAAATCTATCCCAACTATTACATCCGTCTCACTTAATTAGTTCACATGTTATTTTACATGCGTTCCATTCATTACTCCACTTTCCGAAGAATGAAGCAAAAAAAAATTATTACATAAAATCCCTTTTAAAATCATCATATCTCTTCCTTAGTTTATGTAACATACCCTAAGTAAAAAAATTAAGTAGGACGGATGACATATATAGAAGCTCCGTACAAAATGAATTGGAGAGTGCAATTACAAATTATTAGAACAATTTTATATATCCCCCGTCTCACCGGATCCATTTCTTTTGGTAGAATAGTAAAATAGTATTATATACTCCCTCCGTCCCACTTATAAAAAGAAATGGAAAAAGGACAACAAATTCCAATTTTCTCAAGCTATCTAAAATTCTATAAATAAATTTTGAAAAAAAACACACACACACACACTAAATCCATGGCCATGGATCAAACCAACACAATCGCAAAATCTCTAAAACTAGTTTGATAATTCAGATTGATACAGTAAAGGCACAATCACATCACAGCTACTAGCTTTTTCACGAATATATGATGTTCCGATAGTTGGCTATAAACGAGCAGAAGACTGTCGTGTCGTGTATGTTCAAACTCACGAAACAACATGAAATAGTGTTAGATAAATCCTCTAAGTTCTGCACTGCTTCTAAAGCCTAAACAATAATGTAAATGCACACCTTCGGGAGTCAAATGAAGGCAGCCATTCTTTTTGCTGTTAAACCATCGCAATATTCTAGTGCTTGGCGCCTCTGTTGCCTTCATCATCTTCACTCGACATTTCATCATCTTTGTGAGGTCTCTGGGGGACAGACCAACCCCTTGTGTCGTTTCTACTTTGTTCGTGTCCAGAGGGCAGATTGTGGAAATCCTTTCTCTCCTCCCTCTGTCGAGCATAAAAGATCTAATTAAATAGATGAACAGAAGAATTATTTATTTCAGCCATCATTCCGGATAGCAGATACCTCTTCGGATGTTTTGCTATTCTTCCTCATTGATGACAGATATGCTGCAGCCTCGTTAAATATTTGAATGCCTTGAATATCTCCATTTTTAATGCTTGCTTCTAGCTGCCAACAGAAAAAAGTTAATTGAATCTAGAGCAGTGTGCACGATTATCCTGAAAACATATGAGATTTTTCACCTGAATGTGAAGAATGCAAAGGAGAATGCTAGCAATTGGCAGCCAGCTATCTTCAGGAGATATCGAGAGATTTGACCTGAAAAGATGAGCATACTATGTCAATATGATACTTGAATAACAGGAGCCAGATGCTGGAAAATCAAAGAAACATCTATGCTGCATCTCCCATGATTTTAGAGTTTAACCCAAGAAAAATCCAAATAATAAGTGCATATTTACATCTTTTTTATCACACAAACAAGATACAAACAAACCCATCATGATGGAAAGGACGAAATCAACTAGAAGATTGTCCCAACGAAGCACAGCTTATGAACTTTCTATCAAAGCAGTATCCAGTCGGCAACTGATATAGGAATGGGATAAGAACACCAGTGTTACTTATGTCATTCTTTTGAAGACAAGTTTGTTTGTATAAGCTTAGAATTCTACTGGGTAGGCGATATAGAGCTACCAAAACATCTTCAATGCATTTTGAGATTCTTCAGCTCATACGAGGCTCTAGACCAGACATTGCTTCTTGGTTGAGAAATTTGTGCATCAAATTACCACTTGGTAGTCAATTCTCTCTTTTATAAATTTCATATCTTCTCCATCTGATCAAGGATTATTACAATTCTTCTGCATGAATGTAGGAATTTCTTTACTTTGCCATCAAAAGTTTTTCTTCCTTTACCAGCTAAAGCATACATATCTTACAAGCTGTCATTGTAACTGATCAATTTGGCAGGCGGAGAAATATTCTTTTTCGCTATTTTCACTCCTCAAAGGTCACACATCTTCCAGGCATGTATAAAAAGTTCAAAAGCCAAATATACCTTAAATAACCAAAATTGGCAGCATTCAAACTTCAACGATATTTCCAGATTGAATTTCACCAGAGGAAAGCATTCATAACTTGAAGTGCCGTAAACGAGATTTCAGGAAGTAATGCGCATTAAAAAACAGATTAAGATGACAAAAGCTGGAAATGCTCATAGTTCAGCAACAAAGTGTCACCCTTGAATCAACGAAAGGCATACTTCTCTAGCTCAATTCATTCACCATTTTCAACTAGCTACTACCTTAGAAATCAATCAAGAACACACCAAGCACAATTCCAAAACAAAAAAAAATGAGAAGGAGATTCAAATCAAACCTCAAGTAAGGGGCTAAATAGACAATAGCATAAACAGCATAGCGCTGCTTTCCAGTATCCAACCAAGCAAACACCCAACTCTACACCAATACCAGCAACCCAAAAATTCTCAAAAGTCAGTAACCAAATATCCCAAAATGGAGAGAGGATCAGAAGAAGGGAAGAAGATTACCATCCAATTGAAATAAGGGATGAAGCTAATGATCCCCATAACAGCGAATCTCGCGTCGGCGGAGTCAATCAATGATTCAGCTTCCATATCCTCCTGCGAAGGAGCCGCCGGGAAAATCAGCGAGTTGAGGATGCACGCGCCGATCGCCATCGCGACCGGCGCGTCGGTGGAGAGCTCCGCCCTGCACTTGCCATTCCTCGACCTCCTCTGAATCAAAACCGAACATTAATAACACAACAACTTCACAAAAAATCCAGAACCGAAAAGAGAGAGATTGAGAGAGAGTAAACTAGTGTCCATACCTGTTTGAGTTGCTTAAGTTGGTTGAAGCGTGAATAGATGGGGCTGGCGGAGGAGAGGTGAGAGGGTTTGAGCGAGAGAGAGGCAGACGGCGGCGAAGTGAGGCAGAGAGAGATCATCGGAAGGAAGGTTGGACGGCGGTAGCAGCTAACGTGCGCCTTGGGAGATTAATCGGTAATTTAGCAGCTAACTTAATTCATCATTTATGTTTTGTTTTATTATTAATATAATTAATTAATTAATGTTCTGTTTGTTGTAGAGAGAGAGAAAGAGAGTGGCAGTATTAAAATTTAATTCTCGAGTATCGGGAAATTTGAAATATGTGCCATGTGCTTGGTGTTCTTTAGCCTCTTTTAGGTCTGGAATTTCTACTGTTTAAATAAGGCGGGTGTTGAAGAACAAAGGGAAAATTTTCTTGGCCTACTATGATTTCCGGGTCCAGAGTAAGATGGATGAAATTGATATTATGATTCATTTTATTGATGTCTTAAGCCTAATTTTGAATACGTAAGGTTGGTTTGGAGTTTGTTGGATTTTGTATGCGTTATTGGACTGAGCTTATCTATTGTGTTTTTCATTCTCTATTTATATAACTGTAGTGAACAATTCTGTAATATTCCTATGTTCCACTTCACTTGGCTTCCTAGTCTAATCGGGACATACCACTTCAATTGAAATGTTTCCTAAAATAAAAAGAATTAAGAGCAGTCGCAGCGCCGCACATGCTCAAAAGTACGCACGCCACGTGGCAGCGCCACGTGGGCGTGCGCACAGTGCTCTTCTGTTCGCTCCAAGTGTACGCCGATGCAGGCGTACACGTGGCGTACGGTGTACGCCCACGTGTACGCCCAAGCGTACTCCCGTGTGCAGCATCCGAACGCCATGTGGCGGCTTCCCATTGGCCGGTCAAAGTTTGACTTTGACTGGTTTTTTTTTATTTTTCTTTTTCTTTTTATTTTTCTTTTTTCCTTCTTTCCGATTCCATTTTTTATTTTCCTTTTTTTCCTTTTTCTCTTTTCTTTCCTTATTTCTATGTTGAATTAAGTATTCTTTCATATTTTTTGTTTTCCCATATTTCAATTGTAATTTAAAGATTATGAATTATAATTTTAATTAATTTCTGTTTTCTTTTTCTTTCCTATTTTTTTGACTTGTTCACATTTTTAACAAGTTGTTCACATCTTATTTTTTCTCCATTTTTTCACCCTTTAATTGTTTTGTTTTTTATATTTTAAAATCTTTGTATTGTAATTTTTCGACACGTGTCACTCTCTGATTGGGGGAATTTGTAATTTTGGGATTGTGCTATGTTTCTCAATTTTTTTCACAATTTTTCACCTTTTAATTGTTTTGTTTGTTATATTTCAAAATCTTCGTATTGTAATTTTTCAAATGTACAATAGAATTTGATTTATTAAAAAAACTCGTATTCGAACGACAAGAAAAATATTAAATCGAAATAAGAATTAACAAATAAATAACAATGTCCAGTCAGCATAGTCTAGTCAGTACATAAAATAAACAGCATACACCATACTCTATTGCACTACTTTTCAGCATACGCCGTACTCTGTCCTTGTCAGCACACTTTTTGTCCTAGTCAGCACACTTTTTAACTAGCATACGCCGTACTCTCGTATTCTCCCGTACTCCACTGCTAATGCTCTAACCCTTGTTTTTCAACTTTAACACGGCGCATAAAATCTCGTGCCAAAATGAAACAAACTAATTGCAGTGGGACGGAGGGAGTATGTAACATAACCTATTAATAATATTTGTTCTTCTTTTCTGCCCGTGGTCCGTAAACTTAGTCAACACATCTTTGGGAAACCATGTAATTTTGTCTTCTTTATATTTTGTATGCTAAATCGTAGATGAACAACGTAATTATGTATCATCTTTACATTTCCTTTTGTTTATTACTCTAATCATAATCCATCACAATACATCTCATTTGTTGTATACTCCCTCCGTCCCACTGGAATAAGGACATTTTTTCTCGGCACGAGAATTAAGACGAGAATGATAATACTGTATTAAAGTGAAAGGTAATGGGTTAAAGTGATGTGTCTGAATTTTTATTTTTTTTTTGAATATTACATCAAAGTTTACAACTATATATATACAACTCATATACATGAGAAATCTGACACCACACCCGATAGTGAGATTATATTACAATTTATAGTTGGCAAAAATGCATATAAATACATGAACTTTGCTTGAAATTCATTTTTCACATGAACTTTCAATTTTTTCTGTAAATACACAAACTTTGGTTTGTGTTCAATTTTTCCATACTTTACAATTTTCCCCAAATTAAAAGTGACGTGGCATCTACGTGGCACCCAAAATTATACACGTATGCACACCGTCGTCAACGTTGTATGCAAAATAAAATTTTAATTCAAAATATATATTATTATAGAAATTTTACAATTTAAAAAAAATATAAATAAATAAAAAATGTTTAAAATTCTATAAACAACGCCAGAAAACACACACAGTCCCTCCTTCCACCTTCTTCCTCAGCCGCCGGCACTGCTACTTGTTGGCTTCCCCTCCAATTTCACGTTGTGCGCGACGGCATTGTGGTGCTGCTCCGAACGAGTGTGCGTGATACCGTTGTGCAGTCCGCAACGACGTTGCGAAGTGGGTCAATGTTGGTGGCTGTCCAGAGAGAGAGAGAGGGAGAGAACGGAAGTTATCGGGAATTGAGAGTAGAAGGTGAAAGATGGTGAGAAATTTTGGGGCTTTCTAAGAGAAATTGATAATTGGAAATTTTCGAAAACAAAGGAAAATTGGAGGTGGCGCCGGCAAGTCGTAGTGCTGGCGGCATAGGAAGAAGATGGAAGGGGGGCTGTATCGATTTTCTGGCGTTGTTTCTACAATTTTAAACATTTTTTTAAATAAATAAATTGTAAAATTACTATAATAATATATATTTGAATTAAAATTTTATTTTGCATACGATGTTGACGGTGTGCATACGTGTATAATTTCGGGTGCCACGTAGATGCCATATCACTTTTAATTTGGGGAAAATTGTAAAGTATGGAAAAATTGAACACAAGCCAAAGTTTGTGTATTTATAGAAAAAATTGAAAGTTCATGTGAAAAATGAATTTCAAGCAAAGTTCATGTATTTATATGCATTTTTGCCTTTATAGTTCAATATCTACTCATGTATATCTACCCACACAGAGGTGAGAATCCTACACCACCCAAGGGTGGGAAAGCTACTCCACATACCATGTTGGTAGTGAGAATCGACCCAGAACCTCCTAAAGAGGAGAGTCCTAAACCTCACCCTTGTCACTAGGTCAAGGGGTCATCAGCGATGTCTGAATTTTATTGGATTAGAGTTTTCTATTTTGGAAAATGTCTCTATATCAATAGGACATTCCAAAAAGAAAAATATCTCTTTATCAGTGAAACAGATGGAGTACCATTTTATTTAAAGCATTATAACAGAAAATTTAACAACCTTTACTTAAATGAAGCAAAAACAATCATTTAAATCTCAATGCTTCCATCCACTATTACTGAAAATAGGGATTTTGTTAGATAGACTTATAAGGTTTTGTCCACGCGCGCTTGGTCTTTTCTTTTATCTTTCATTTCTTTATGTCATGAAGTTTTAAATATAACAAAAAAAGAAAAAAGTTCGATGTGTGCGCATGTTAGCCAATCAGTAGGGGTTTAAGTTACGGGACTAAAGGTCTCGAGTTCGAGTTCTCCGTGGCACAGCGCATATCACTCTCTTTTAGGACACTAGTAAACGTAACGTGCGTTGCACGTTTTACCTCCATTTTAATTTGATTAATTTATATTTCTAACTTATCGGAATTGACACGTACATTTGCAAATATTATTTTCATAAACTTTATCACTAATGCTTGCTACTACATTGATTCAATAATATTACTTCTTTAATTTTTTAAATACTTATAATAACTTAGAGGGTGTTTGGCTAAGCTTATAAGCTAGCTTATAAGATGTTTGACTGCTTATAAGCTGTTTGACTGCTTATAAGCACTCTAAATGTGTTTGGCAAAATAAACTCCTTAAGAGCTTATAAGATGCAAAAATAAGCAAGAAATGTTTATAAGCACTCCAAAAAATAAGCTCCTCCACCCCAACTTATTTTTTTTAAAAAATTTGGCTTATCTACCACTATAATTCTATTTTATTTTTGTTTTTATATTATATACACTTCCATTTGATGTTACCAACATTATGATTTTCAAAAAAATTATTATTTTATTTTTTTTTTTTTAATTTTCAAAATTTATTTTTTTATTATCTCTTTAAGCTTATAAGCTCTTTTATCCAAACACTTCAACAACTTATAAGTTCTTACCCCGATACATCTTATAAGCTCTTAAACATCTTATAAACACTTAGAGCTTATAAGCATTTTTGAAATAAGTTTAGCCAAACGGGCCCTTAATGATCAAAAATAAAAAGAAGCACTCTAGATAATTTAAATATTTTAAAAAATATATATATCTTTATGTTGTATTGACAACAAATACTTTGTTAATAAGTGTCTATCCATATTTGTTAAATCGTTATGTACATCATCGTCGTTAATTAAAATATATTAGAATTTCACTTTTATATAAGTAACCAACATAACTTTTACAAGAATATTTACTGTATTACACTTATCATTAACCTTTAAAATGAATACGAATGTGTTCTCTTTGATAAAAATAAAATAAAAATGAGAACACTATGTGTGATATAATTTTTTAAAACGTTTTTTTCCGGTCATTCCCTTCTATCAAGAGAATACACTCAATTATATGATTGGGATATAGCTAATAGACATACAAATAGCATAACATTCTTCCATTAACATACACATAACGTAATTGAATTCATGATATCACATTCAAAGCTATTTAATCATAAAGCCAAACTTCATCAACGAACTTTTTAATAAAAATCACATATGTCGTAGACAAAGAGAGTAGTATTTTTATAGTGACACATAAATGCTGAACTAAAATGTGGACTCAATAAAAAAAGATTAGCATAATTTTATGTAAATCAATAATTTAAAAAGAAAACCAAAAGTATTTTTTTAGATATTATGGACATTCTTTACCTATATGGTTATATCCTTATTAATGAACACACACATTCACACATAATGAGGTGTTTGTGTCATAAATAGTTTCTATAAATTTTAGTTCAAGATTACGCATAACAAATTTATAGAAACTAAAACCTAAGTAGGCGCATAATTATAGTTATTGAATATGGTTGAATTTCTCAATGAATATTCTTTGTTTTCTATGTCCAAGGGAAGTGACTTAGCTTCTTACAACTTGAGAGCTAAAGTAATAAGTTTTACAACGAACAAGCCTAATTTTCAACCCTGACACTTGAAAGATACACAAATTTCCAACAATCAACTCAACGCTAAATACAATCTTAACACTCACTCAAGTTTGAGTGTTTAAGGAATATTTGACTATGAGTATCGCTTTACAAGAATAGGCTCATAGTTGAATAGGCTTTTGATATGATTTGAGTCAATCTTGGGATGATGGAGTAGTTTTGTAAACACAAGAACAATCGAAGAATAAGCTAAGGATTTGATGTTCTTGCATATCTAGTTCGAGAGCAAAATGATCTACAAGAGAGTTTGAATATGATGAAGAACTTGAACATATTGAATTTTGTGTTATTTTTGAACCCTCTTAATGTTCATTGAGTGTTGAACTCTATCTAGTTTTATGTCTTATGTTACAAAATAGTAGATTGCCTATTTTACCCTTCATACATATTATTTTTAGGTAATATTTTCATTGATTAATTATTTACTTTACCAAATATAGAGATTTGTATTATATGGTATATATCAATAATATTATTTAAACTGAATATCTTTTCTAAATATAGATCATTGGTCTTTTTATATAACCACATTTATGTTATATCTTGTGTATAATTTTCATAACTATATGATATTGATGATGAGCTTCATCAAAATCGAATGACCTCTTCATATGCGGATCATGACTGTCTTAACTGTGAATTGTACATTAATTTTGTTGTACTGTATTTGTTGAAATAATTAAATCATTTAAGTTTTACCATGTAAAAAAAGTCCGCCTCCAACTTGTTCATTTCGTACAAGTAAATAGAACACCAAATTACTTATAAATACAATTAACTACCCAAAGAAATTATTCTACTACAAATTTAGTAGTACAAAATCAGATTTTCAGACCTTCTGCCACTTAATTTCTTCGAGGAAACCCAAGATGCATGGCTAATAATTTGCTCCAATGTTATACTCGTTCATTATCATTTTGTAGCATTTTGTAGTCATATTTTCCCGATCTTTATGAGAGTTATTTTCTCTATGATCAACCGCAATAAATGAAGTTTACATTTTTAGCTAGGTCACCGACACTCTTTCAAGTCGCTTTACTACAATTGCTAATAATAAGAAGGTCGTAGTTTGCCCGATCTAAGTTGAATTTATCACTCTAATAGGTTTTGCTTTCGTTAGGGTTAGATTGGGCCGACAAAAGCTTATTCTCGTAGGTTTAGCGCAAATTGTAAGTGCAACAACTATTTAACTTGATAAGTTTAAGTCATTGCACGGAATATCACTTTAATAAGTTGTTGATTTCAAGAGTCTTCTTTTATTTATTTGTTACGAAAAACACATATACATGCAATCACGAAAGACAAAATAATATAAGATTTGTTCACCTAGTTCGTCTCACAACTACGTCTGGAGCGATTCTAAGTCAGGATTTTCTCACTATTTTTCAGATAAATAATTCAAAGAGTAGACAACTAAACCTAAATCAATTAGGATTAACTGGTCTGACTCCAACTTGTTCATTTCATACATGTAAATAATTAAAGCATTCAAGTTCACACAATTCTTTTAATTCAATAGGGTTAAAATTTGTCATAAGAAAAGAGTTAGAAGTGTTCTCCATCCAAGATTTCCATAAATTAGTTACTTTTTTCTTAAGCAATTTTAATATTATAATTTCAAAATGATATCACATGGAACTCTAAAATTTGAAACATTTATGATGTATGTCTTAGGCGTTAACATTAGTAATGTTAGACATACACACACACAAATAGCCACCTTAGTTACTCCGTATTTCATTCACTTTATACATAGTTTTTTATTGCAAAGACGCCTATGTCATTCGACTCGCGTGCAAGCGCTCCCCCTTTTATACAAATAGAATTAACAAAATATTGCTCAAAAGATACACTTTCTTGATCCAAGGATCATCTTAAAATTATTTGAGCCTAGTTGCCATATTCAAAAAAAAAAAAAAAATTCTTTTAGGTAAAATCTTAAACTCTACCTCAATCTAAACACAACTCATATTTTTCATGGCTCTTAAGATCTAACCATCACATAAATCCATATATCAAGACTTAGGAGTACTAAGGGCATGTACAATGCTAGAACCCCAAATGAGGTTCTTAGAGATGCCACATAGACAAGAGCCCATTGTTATTAAAAATTTACAATGGTAAAGTTCTTAACAAGGGTTCTTATAATAATTGGAGGGTCTCACTTATTATTATTATTATTATTATTATTATTATTATTATTATTATTATTATTATTATTATTATTATTATTATTATTATTATTTTTTTTTTTTTTTTTTTTTTTTTTTTTTTATTATTATTTTTTTTATTTAACAATTGATTTTGTTTTATTATTTTATAATTAATATGGTTTAATGCGGTGTGACCCATTTTTTCTTAAGATACTACATCTTATGTAAGAACCTGGGTTCTTATTTTGAAAACCTCCAATTTGAATGAAATTTAAGGTATGGTTCTTATTTTTGCCACATAGGTAAGATCATTCTCATTGTACATGCTCTAATAATATCTCCAAAAAAAAATGTCTCAATGTCCACATGATAAAACGTAATATTTGTGATTTTTTAAAATAATTTTTAATTTTAATTTTTAATATATCTAAATACCTAATATTATAACATTTCAATTGTATGCATGATACGTAAGTTAAGCGGCTTTTATCTTTTATATGCAATGAGGAAATCAATTAAAGATTGATATATTGAAGACACAAACATATAATTTCAATTGATGCATTCCAATCTTTTATATTTTTAGGCACGGAGAAAGACAATTATCATAATAATTCAAAAAAAAAAAAAAAGGAAATGAGAAAGAAAATAAAATAGAAGAGTAGTAATTAAGAAGAAAACTACCGCGGTCGTAGATTGAATATTAGTATTGTGAGAACTAAATCTACATAGATCAAATAAGAAACATTTGCCTAAAAAATAATTAATCCCTCACAATCTCCAATGCTTAATAGCTAATTTTAATTACACTTGGTCTATTAATTTATCATACATAATAAATTATCACAGATATCGGTTGATTACTAAAATAAATTAATGATGTTATAATTTTTATATTACACGTTAGGAATAATAACAGTTTATATAAAGAATTTATTTCCCATAAGAATTATAATTAGATTTTAATAGTGTTAAAATTATATCCATATAATTATGAATAAAATAATTTTAATATAATTATTTTCGCTATTAAACTAATAATTAAATTGATTTACTTTTTAGGATTATTGTAATTAGACTTTATCAACGAAGATTTATTTTGAGAAAACTATTTGAATTTTGGTAAATGAAATATTTCTTTATCTAAGAATAGATTGCATTTTTTTGGTAACTTTAATTTTAATAAATGTAAATCCAATTATATATTTAAATTCAATTATATAATTATACCTTAATTATGATTTTACTTAATTACTTATTTATCCTTGATTTTTAGTTATTTTAAAGGACATTATAGGCAATACATTATTTTGTAACATAAGGCTCTTTTTAGTATAGGTATAGATAACAATCTATTCAGAAGACATGGAACACACACAAACCCAAACAAAACAAGCCCCTCAGAATGGGACGGAGGGTGTACTATCGGGATCTCCAATATCAAACGACAGAAACAGATTGCGAACAAAAAGATGAGAGAAAACAAAGCAAAGCCAACAGCAGCTCCTGCGTGAGTGCAAATAGCTCTCTATATACCAGCACATAATGTTACAGATTATATATTCACAGAATTACAGATTACCATACGCCATAATACAGTAAACGCGCCTGTGGTTTTTTCTATCTCATAAATCGAAAGCAAATAATACACATCGCGATTGAGCTTACAACACCATCTCCTCCTACTTTCCCATTCCCCACCTTCAAAACAAATCACAACCCATTCCTTACCTCCCTCATTATTCTCCTTTACTTCTGAAACGAGCTGCTGGAATCGTTCCTTTTCTTAACGCCCTTATTCAACATACAAGCACGATTCCAGGCACACCAACAATACCTCGCAATTGTTTCTACATTTCCACCCTGAAAACCAGACACAAACTGCAAAACTGTAATGCATCATCATGGCAACATGGCGGAAATGTTATTTCGTATATAACATATACTCTCTCTACGCCCACCAAGAGCGTGTTCTGCTTTTTAAAGAAATAGTAGGTAGATGGTTGGTAAATTTTGTGAAGGGTTGGGACCAACTAGAGAAAAACTTAGGTCATAAAATGTCAGTTTTTCTGTAAATAAGGAGAAAAGAGGAGTACATAAAGTAAAAAAGGGGTATGTGGGGTCATGGACTAGAATGGAAACACCACTCTTCGTGGACGGACCAAAATGGCAAAAACACGGAGGGAGTAGTGTATTGAAATTTACCTGAATTCTCAAGGTGCCATAAATTAACAAAAACATAAATACGAATCCTGAAAATCAGGAATCTCCTCCCCGTCTATCTTCGTCCTCTTCACGTGCTGGTACTGCATTTAATCTCTGTTGTAACTGCCAGCAGTGCAAAAGTGTGGGTCATCAAATCATATGCTGTGTCGACACGTTCAGAGTCTGAAAACCCTAGACAAAATCATTGAAGATTGTATCTGTATGTTTGAGAAGAACTCACTTGCATGTACTTAAGCTTTTCCGCAGTTAATTCGTCGGTCAAGCTGTTCATCCTGCACGAGTGGCCAGCAAGACACTTGAGTCTCTTGAAATAATCGATAACAAAGGCAAAACAGAAAGATGTCGATAGGGAGTGTTGACATTGCTATTTCAGGGGAAACAAGGGTGATTCCCCCACTACCATCATGCTCTCTCGGTCACTCCCCAAAAAATAAAACAAGGGAGAAACAGATTTTATAGCAAATAAGGTTTTTTTCTTTATTTGCAACACACCTGGCTTGAAGTTCAGATATCTTCAAAAGCAGCACCCTTTCCCGATCGGAAGAAATGGATTCAACCTGTGAAAATTGTAACAAGTATTAGCTGTATGGCCCGCTGCAGATAACTCATCACAAACTGTAAACATTTAAGCAACAGACGGACTGCACAGCTACATATCTGGTATCTTAGAGCTTTGTGTCAAACAAGCAAAGAAAGATTAAGGGTTCAAATTATCCTAAGAAATTAGTCTAATCTCAGATGATAGAGAACAAAGAAGACTCTCAAGCTAAAAATCATGTGGAAATTATAGTCTTGGATAAAATATTTGTAACCAAAGACCAAGAGAGGAGCCTCATTAAATAAACCAACCAAAAACACACAGATTCAGCTTAACCAAAGCTCAAGAACAGGTAAAACAAGTTTCTAGATTTTGCCTCGTACCCTTACATAAACTCAAAAAAACGGATAGGCTCCAACTGTGCCATCTTTATTCTGTCTATGGGACGTGTTATGTATCCAAGATACATACGAACACAGTAATATGATAGCATATGCAACAATTCTTACAAGATACGAAGTCCATGAAAGATACGAAGTCCAGCCAATTCTTTAAAACAAAATTTTCTAAATTCCCATTTGAAAATATTTAATTTATTTCCTCATTAACAAAATAGTATGATTTTAGGTGTCATTTTATCTATTGTATTGGTAAATACTCACTCTGTCCCATTTCATTTGGCCCGTTTCTTGAACATAGTATGTAAGTTATACAATAATATAATGGACCAAATGAAAGGACAGAGGGAGTACTAAATAGAGTAACATTTCTTCTAATGCAATTTTCTTATAATCATTGAGGAAGTTTGTACATTATAACAGAAATAGACAGGCATGTCTCTCCTATAGAAACTAAAATAGGTCGTTTCTGAAAGAACCAATAACGAGCATAAAATTTCCTACAGTTCTTCGTGCACAGTTTGACAATTGAGTACCATAAATGTGACCAAGAAAAGTTAATATTTTAAAGTTGAATCATGAAAAAACTAAAGATTTCCTTTCACCGTTGCCTCTTTGAATAACTAATAAAACTGCCAAAATGAACAAATTATCAACAAGTGTACTTACACTGCCATTAGTATCTGATCCACGAGGTAGAGGGGGCAGTTTCCCATTTAGTGGAACTAGAAAAGGAGAGAAGGTTCAGTTGAAGAAATGCATAATTATTCAGTTATATCTAAATTAAAAGATAGTAACTATCAACTTTGAACACACCGTTTTCAACCTCCATGGTTTGCAAGCTACTTAACAAATTCACGATAAGATCCTGTAATTGAGACGGAGAAACGAGATAAGATTAAAAAAAAAAAAAAAAAAAAAGGAAATCGCCAGTTTGCTACACTAATGAATAAAGATGAGGGGGCAAAGTAATAGGCCCTACAAGGCATAGATGAATTCTGAAAACTATCTTACTTGCTGAGTTGATGTTTGTTGAAAGAGATTCTGAAGGTGAGGCAACAGAACTGAGGCAAGTCCATTACTGTTGCCCACGCCCGCTTCTTTGGGTGGCTGGCTTTGGGGCTGAATACCAAGAACATCATAAAGCAGATTCAAATATATTTCGAAGAACAGGGAATAAACAAATGAAAGGAGTCAACAGTTAGTGTCAGTAATTTAAATAGCCAAAGATACGAGGAGCACACAAACCATTTGTTTGGAATCAAATATCCAGTTTCCTAGGCTAGCGGACTTCCTCAGTGGTGATCCCTGAGAAACACATTAACAGCAGGTTATATAACCAAAGACTATCCCCATCTTTTCAAACAACCAAAGCTGCTCCTTTCTCACCTGAGAATTTCGTCGTGAAACGGTGGATAATGGAATATCCTAGTAATTATGTTAAATTAGCAACAATTACAAGAAATAGCTGAGCAACAGTCATGAGAAAGAATCTAGTTCCTAACCAAGGTATACCTTAACAAGATCTACATTTTCTGATGTTACAGAGAACCGCCCTTTTATTTGTACTAAGTTTGCTTTTGATTTGTCATCCAACGAATCTTTGAACCCTTGAAAAAGAAAAAGAATTATGTGCTTTTAAGAAATTAATCCAAACAATCCTCATATATAACATGTATAGATCCAAGCATAGCTATATGCATAACCACGTAAATGTACCTCCCGAAGATTTGATTGGGGCAGATAAACTGTTTGCTGAAGCTCGGTTAGGAAGGTTAAGAGGGCCACTAAAACTAGGTGCTCTCCGCACTTGCTGAGACTTCTCAGCCACTTGGTTATCAATCTCATACCTGATGAACAAATTTTGCATTTATCAGTAAAATTAAGGTAGAGCAATTCACGTGCTAAAGTGCAAAAGCGAGGAAATGACCATACATATAACACAGCTTCAAAATCTGCTCAAGGAAAAGATATCAATTCAAATTTGCTGAGTTATTTGCATAATTATGTGGAGAAATTCAGGAGAAATACACCAATGCACTCTAGTCAAAAGTTAAGCCTTCCATTTCCGTGCTCTTTGCGTAATGAAAGATAGAATCAGCTAGAAAGTGCATGTGTCATAACAGAGCGTTGGTTGACATGGAAAGTTCTTCAAATTTAGCATAACTATGAGAATGGCCCACCTAATGATCTATGTGTTCCAATATGAGGAAGCAAGAAGCCTTGAGTAAAGTTAAAATTCATTAACTGATCCCTTTTCAGATTAACCAAAACAAAAAACAAAAATATAAATATAAATATAAATATAAAAAACTCATCATAAAAATGGTCTAGTGGAGTTGACCTGAGACATATGGTGTAGCAAACAACAAACTCGAACCAAGTTAAAGTAGTTGAACAGTATCTCTTCAGATTTTATTTTTAAATAAAATAAAGGAACTCATCATAAACATGGTCTAATGAAGTTGATAGGAGACATATGGAGCAGCAAGCAAACGAGTTTATTTTGAAGAGCATTTCCAACAAAGAGCATGAAAGATTAGATCATAGCAACCGAAAGACAAGATGAAATGTCCATTTTAGTGTTGTGGTGATACAGAAGAAATAAACACAATGATATTCTAGGTGTCACCAAGATTAAACAGCTACACTATTAGCTTACAGCTACAACTATGATGGTCAACCACAATAACGACGAGTATAGAGGTCAGATTCATGATAAGGACAATTTACTAGTTCTATTATGCTATCCATTATCAACATCTAACTGGACTAAAAGGAATTAAGCTGAGAATCACTCTTCTCAGTTTTTGTCAAGTTAAGTTACGCACTAGTTATTGCACATGCATAACAAGAGTAAGATGATGCAGAAAAGAAAGTATAAACCTTTCAAAGTTCCGAGCTCTTTCTGACTGTGAATTACTAATCACCATACCAGGCACGAGTGGTCCACTTTGTGTTTGACGAGGTCTGCCAGTCTGACATTTAGTCTTGGTTAGTGCTCCTTCTTTCCCTACAGATGGAGGTTGCTCAGGTTTTGAGTCACTCTGCTTCATATCAGGTTTTGCCTTAGCATCATACTCTTTCATGTCACTTTCAGATGTTTGTCCCTCATTTGTGCGACTCTCAACTATAAGCACCTCATCACCATTTATCTTTTCACTGGAGATGAAAGGAGATGCAGCCAAAAGATTTTTGGACTTAAATAGGGACTTAAGTTCAACATATTTAGAAAGCATTGCTTAAAACAAGCCCCAAACAAATATGTAGGCATTAGGTAGAAATAGGGAATATAAATAGAGATGGAATCAATCTTTTCAAAGTTACCTGCTGGAAGTGTGGACTTCTGGTTTAGGCACAGAATTATATGCAACCTATAGACAAGCAAACAGAGTTTTGTTATCTACTTTCTCTGTTGTCCATGAAGCATCAAGTATAGAAAGATGAATGAAAGTGAAAACAACCTTTTGGCTTGTATGATTTGTGTAATCTTCTTCTTCTTGGATTCCATCCTCGTCTAGCAACTACCATGAATAGAATAGCTCATATGAACACTTCAAATGTTCATAATTATACCATAGAGATAATTGCACATAAACATAACTTCTCTTAACATACCAAAGACGCTTGGAGCTTTAAATCCTCAACATCAAAGTTCCATGCACTTACTCCTCGCTGGTATTCACTCTGAAAGAGACAACCGAAGCTATTGAGTCAAGCACACACACACGTAATGCAAAACCACAGAAAACTCAGCTGTTCTATAAATCCTCGAGAAAAGTGTTCAATTGGCAGATTCTGCATTTCAATCATCATACTTTTCAAAATAGTATGGGACCCTAAGGTTCACAAACTGTTAATGTGATATGAAAATTCTGGCTGTTGATTGATCATACACCAGTTGTTTACCTCCATTGTCTACTCAGTTTTAAAACGAGGTCTCTTGGTAACCATTGGCTAATGTTTGGACACATTTGCTTTACATATTTTAAATAAAAGAAACTCTTTGGAGACGAAACCATAAATACCAATATGGGGAGGAAGGTGTCCAACTTCCTTTGGACCAATCAAAGATGAAAACACTCATGAAAGAAGAATCTGAAAAGAAAGGTATACTTCTAACTTCTAAGTAGACCATCTGAATGGACACTACTTTCTTTTTGTAAGTGAATAGCATGTGGTGGAAAAGGTTTCTATAATCTTGGACATGTAGGCCATGCAAAAGGCAAATAGCATTAAACCAACACGAGGAAAGAGATAGATGTTCCTTTAGTAGTAGATCCCTGTTGGCCTAAAAGAGGAACTGAAATATACGAGATAATAGGATGTGGTGTGTTTCAAACCTGAGATATAGCTTCCTGCTCAGCCGAAGGCATCTTTTTAAGAGCAAGTTGTGCAGCATCTTTGATCTGCATCCAATTTATGACAATATCAACAGGAACTCTATAAAAATTAACTCCTAAATCTTGCTGGTTTACAGGATATACCTGTAGGTCTTTCACACGCTTCCATAGTGGTGGCAGGTCAGCAAACAACTTTTTTACGATGTGTTCAGGAGGCTTTGCACTCTTGAAAAATGAATGCTTTAACAACTTTTCTGCAGTCGGTCTCTTTGTTTGATCTTTTACCAAGCACATAGCAACCATTTCTTTGAAAGACTGTTGAAACCAATCGAAACAAACCATGAACAGGTAATAACAATTTCGAGGCCAGAAAAGTGTACAGAGAACGTAGTGCACCCGGCAATAGCATGAATACCTTAGAGAACCTCTTATCACGGTCATAATCAAGTCCAGGGGGAGCATTTTGTATGGTCATTAACAAAACCTATCGGAGAAAGTGGCAAATATAGAGAAGTATTTAGGACCGTGTTGTTATCCCGGGAAAAAGAGCTCTTATGTACAAACGTATACCTTCATTGGAGGATATTTGGAAAATGGTGCATGTCCATGGGCCAACTCCAGTGCAGTTATTCCAAATGACCAAATGTCAGCCCTGTAAATGTAATAGAAGGCATTATGGATCATGCACAAAAAAAATAAAAAATCAGCCTTTATGCCTACTAGTGATTATGATGGAAAATTGAGAGATACAAAAACAAGGTAAGCATGGATCCAACATGATACCATTGCTTGGCAGAATATTTCTAAGTATTGTTCTTTGAAGAATCAGTCAATTAGATTTTGAATTCTAATTTAGCATTTCGGATGGACCTATCAGTCAAGTTAGCTAGTGGAACAAGAAAAAAAAATAAAAAATTCTAGGGCAATATTGCACCACACATCTTGCCGGTACTGTCTTTTTTATGCTCGTAAAATTTGATGCATGCATAAAACACTTCTTTCATACAACCACAAGGCATTGAAAAAAAATGGAGAGAAAACTCACTTGAAATCATATCCTGTTCCAGGCTGCAGCACTTCTGGGGCCATCCTGCATAATTAGTTGAAAAGAAAGACAGTATAGCAATTAGTATCACAAGAAAGAGTGGGTGAAACTGGGAGAGAAAGACAGTAGAAAGTAGATGGATACTCATACTGTTTAGTGTTAGCGTGGCCACGTGGGTATTTATGTGAGTGAGTGTGGTCACAGAGAGAGAAAGAGAGAGAGAGTATACCAGCATGGTGTGCCTACGAAGGTATTCCTTGAACGTTGTCTATCACCTCTGTCAAACATGCAGGCTGAAACACCAAAATCAGCAAGCTTCACCTCACCGCCAGTATCCATCAATATGTTTCCAGCCTGTCAAGAGACGTCAAAGAATAAGAAGTAATCGAATTAATTCTTACGGTCCAATGAACAAGCCCAGCATTTAAGATCTGTCCAGATTCAAGTTTGCAAAATCAATCAACCTTAACGTCACGATGAATATGGCCATGGTGATGAAGGTACTCCAAAGCCTTCAAAGTTTCTTTCAGGATACATCCAATGGCAGATTCTTCAAATCCTTCTTGATATGCTATCTTCATGAGATGTAGGCAAGAACCCTCAGCCATAAAAGGCATTACCACCCAAAGGTTGCGGTCAACAACAAATGAACAAAAAGCTTTTATGACATTAGGGTGATCTATTAAACTCATTGTTTGAGCTTCCCTACGAATATCATCCTGCAGAAAAGATAACATGATTCAACGAAAAATCCAGACCAGAGAAGCTACATTCAATGTGAAAACACTCCTATGTCTTGAACCCTAGTCAGGATACAACTCAAATACAAGGACGAAACGTCTCGTCAATCAATGCTACTTTTAACAGGAAAACCACAAGTTACCTAACATCAAAAAACCTGGAGTCAAAGTAAGAAGAAGCTATCAACAACTCTTCACAGAACATTTTCCCTAAAGACAACGTGTTCACTAAAAGGAGTCGGAGGAGATGATTTATGATTATCATTTATCAAAGAGTTCAGAAAGTACCACACTGAACTCATTGCGATCTTCTTGAATTGTAATAGAGATACTCCAAATGAAAATATGAAGAATTAGTCATGGGTTATTGTGAGTCGACCAGGTTAATAATTATATTCAGTTCACTTTGGTAGGAAACTCCATTAAGGCAAGACATCTCAGAAGCAGCAAACGATTTACATAAAGCAATTTATCAAGATTCTCATCGTATATTTGAAGATAGGGCCTTAAAAGTTTCAACGTTATGCTGTGAGCCTGTAAGGTAACGAATGCCCGACTACATTACTAACCGGTAGCAATAAGTTTTTAAGGTATGCCAATACATTCTATCACATTTTAGGGGGTTAGGACTTAGGACATCCTTAGCAATTCTTAAAAGGATAAATGTATACTTAAAATAAGATGAAAAATATAAGGCTTAAGGTTTAACACTACAGGGTGAAAAGATCATCTAATCGTTGCTCACTTGCCTCAACATTGTTATATAAACCCAAAGTTTTGTGGATGTGTATATCAAGATATACATGTTTAGAAGACACAAGGAGACACACCAGCATATACATGAGCGTGTGCATGAGAGCGTGCACATGTGTATGTCAAAACTTCAGGATCCAGTTTCTTACTTCAAACCCAATTATTGCTTCTGTAAAACTTGTAGCATGCAATGCATTGTATCTGGCATCTTGCACATGTTAAAATGCATTTCACGATTTATGAGATGAAATGTTCTAACACTAGATAATTGCACATATTAGATCACATAATTTTTGGCACCTTACAAGTGTTTAAAACCTGATTACATGTATTTTAAAATCTCTGAGATCAAAATGTTTATGTTTACGCACACTTACTATTGCCTAATATGACTTTTACAATGTCATAAGTCTATTCTACCTCTAACTAATTTGGAGTAACTCTTCTTCAAAGCCTCATTACATCTTCATTTAGATTATAGCTAGCATAAACTGCTAGTAATATTTGCAGCTTTTGAACACAAAAAGGAAAAAAAAAAAAAAACTTATGTAGGATATAAAATGTATGCTATATCAAACGTGAATTTAATTGGGTGCTTTGGAATTTACATCCACATAACATCACAGTGAAATTAGTGAAACAAGACCCAAATTTGAGCAAAAGAAGGTTTAGCATTAAAGGCAAAATGGTGTATCGGGGATGCTAGAGTAAAATGCACAATCTTGGGGGAATCAAATTAGCCATTCTTCCTCTTGTAGTTAAATAAGCCCATTAACAATAGCCGATGCTTGATCATATAGGATTTCACCGCCAGGTTACAGAGGGTCCTTCTCAATAAACGCTTCGTCGGAATTCTAACTATTCGTGCTATTCATCTAAGTTAACTCATCAAAGAACAATCTTTTTATGCCACCAAAACTACTTGATAATGACTCACATTCTTACAACGAATGTACAGAAGAAGTCACTTCAACATACATGCACGATGCAATTAATCGAAAAGCAATAACAGCAAGACCTGAAAACACCATGTTCTGATAGGAACAAGTAAATCAGCTTCGAACCCCCATATTAATGGCTGCCCCAAACCACTTTCATAAGAAAAAACGCATAGCAGAACCCAAACTCGAATCAATTCAAAGCTTAAAATCAAAAACATTCCCTCATTAAACACTACTTCACAACATTACTAAATGCTCCAAGATCTCAAATTGCATAACACATTAGAAATATCCAATCAACATCAGAAATGCACCTCAACTAGATCAAAAGTCATCCCACACACAAAAAAAAATCATCTCAAATCAAATTCACAGCGAATGCGGAATCAAAGCAAATTAACAGAAGCAAAAAACCAAAATAGAGTAAAAACATAGCATCGAACAAACCAGATTGCTATGGCATCGATCGAGATCCAAGCATTTAACCGCAACCACTTCATTGTAAGGCAAATAGATCGCTCTGTACACTGTTGCGCTAGCTCCATATCCCACCTCTTCTAGAAGATTGTAATCATTCGGATTCGCCGAATAACTCTTACCCATTTTTCTCTCCTCTTCTCTTTCTTCTTCACGCAGCCATCAATCAATCTGATAAAATCCTCAGCAAAAATTAATTGAATCAAAAGGAACTACTCCCAATAATGATTTCGCTTGTTGTTTTCGTTATCTAGGCTACACAATTATGAAGAGAATCATTCAGGACAGTGAGAGTCTATAGATATGGACTGTGTTGAACTCTGCTGAAAATTTCTTACTTCTCTCTCTCTCTCTCTCTATCTCCCCTCTTTCTCTCTCTGTGTCTGTTACGATGCTCCGAATTATAGCTAGCGATATTATTTAGATTTTAGGATTTTTTTGTAATCTTAATTTTTTTATTTTCCGCCTTTTAATTTTTACGACTATTCCCTTTGTCTCATTTTATTTATTGATAATTTTTTTTAAAATACGAGAATTTAAGACGAGAGAGTAACTGTAGTGGTGAATGAAGTAGAGTAATACTCCTCTATCCATAGTGAGTATTCTTAATATGCTCAGGTATAACGTTGAAATACTATTCATGAATAAATAATTTAAATAAACACAATTATCTATTAAAAAAAAAAAGTAAATTTATCATTGTTATATCAGCTTTAGACGCATTAAGAATGTCCATAATCGATGTGAGAACGTTTATCAATTAAAGTAAATAACTAAATAAAGCAATGTAAATAGATTTAGTAGGTTAAATTTTTTATCGATAAAAATAATATTTTTGTATCAGTTAACAGACGAAAATAAAACTTATCCGTTATTGAATGAGACTTATGGAATATTATAGTATTTATTTTGCCCAGTTGTTAATTATTGTAATGTAAGGAGTTGAATTATGCACCCGTTGACTGCAACATTGAGGGGCATGAGGTATACGGAGGGAATAGAAGGGCAGTTTCGTCACCTTCCTGCCACCTTAGCTTAGACGGGTTGTACATTTGCGACCAATTTGCGCAATGGATTTCCTGCTACTACAGCTTTGTAGGGTTGTACATTGGATTTTTTTATTTTTTTTTTTTCTCTTTCTTTTCCCTCGATACTTTGGCAGTTCAGTAATCTTGCAAAGTGAAATAAAATGACAATTATAGAGATGAATATAGTTTCGATTGATTTGTTTGGAGTCTTTGGACATGTTGGCCTAGTGATAGGGGCTATGTTTCGGAATCAGGGTCTCGAGTTCGAATCATCTATGACGTGATCTTATATTTTTTTGTTTACTAAGTTGAATCGAAAATAAGAAATACCTCAAATGCTGACTGGTTCGTTATTAATGTCTTAAATTAAACCTTAAAAAATTTAAACCTTTTGAGTTTTCAATTAAATTGTAATGTCACGTTAGCGATTCAGAAAAGGTGTAAGTCTACCATACTATAGCTTATAATTACATTAAGGAGGTGTTTGGTATGAGGTAATGGGGGTGGGAATGGAATAGTCATTCCTACCTCTATTCCATTACTCCGCTTGGTTCGACTTTTTTGTCGGGAATACACATTCCCGAGAGAATGACTATTCCCACCTCCATGAGAATAGACATTACTTGAATTTTCATGGTTATAGCTATTCACATCTCTTATATTTACCAAATACTTTATTTAATTTATTTATAAATAATTAAATTTACCTTAATATTTTTTTTAATATATGAGTATATTTCGTCATTACTTTATCTCTCTAAAATTTTTGTATCATCATTTTCTCTCTCTAAAATTTTTGTATCTCACTACTTTCTATTTTTAAAAAATTTATCACACCGTCACTTTCTCACTCTAAAAATTTTCTTAAACTTTCTCTCTCTAAATTTTTTTCATAAATTTTGTTCACTAAAATATTTTTCCTCCGCCACTTAGTTTCTCTCTCTAAAAAATTTTTAACTTTCGTCACTCTCTCTCTAAAAATTCACTTTCATTACACTCTCTCTAAAATTTTTTTTCTCTCTCTAAAAATTTTCACTTTCGTCACATTCTCTCTCTAAAAATTTCCACTTTCGTCACTTTCTCTCTCTAAAAATTTTCACTTTCGTACTTAATCTCTCTAAAATTTTATTTCTCTCTCTAAAAATTTCACCTTTCGTCACTTTCTCTCTCTAAATTTTTTTTCTCTCTCTAAAAACTTTCACTTTCGTCACTTTCTCTCTCTAAAATTTTATCTCTCTCAAAAAATTTCACTTTCGTCACTTTCTCTCTCTAAAATTTTCTTTCTCTCTCTAAAAATTTTCACTTTCATCACTTTTTCTCTAAAATTTTATTTCTCTCTCTAAAAATTTTCACTTTCGTCACTTTCTCTCTCTAAAATTTTATTTCTCACTTTCTCTCTCTAAAATTTTTTTCTCTCTCTAAAAACTTTCACTTTCGTCACTTTCTCTCTCTAAATTTTTTTCTCTCTCTAAAATTTTTCACTTTCATCACTTTTTATCTCTGAAATTTTATTTTTTTCTCTAAAATTTTTCACTTTCGTCACTTTCTCTCTCTAAAATTTTCTTTCTCTCTCTAAAATTTTCACTTTCGTCACTTTCTCTCTCTTTTTTTTTTTCTCTCTCTCTAAAAATTTTCACTTTCGTCACTTTCTCTCTGTAAAATTTTATTTATCTCTCTAAAAATTTCACTTTCGTCACTTTCTCTCTCTAAAATTTTCTTTCTCTCTCTAAAAATTTCACTTTCGTCACTTTCTCTCTCTAAAATTTTTTCTATCATCGTTTTCTCTCTCTAAAAATTATCTTTTATTACTTTCTTTTTCTAGTTTTTTTCTATCTCATCGTTATTAAATAGTATAGTTGTATGATTTAAATACAACATTGTAATTTATTTTATTACATAAATGTTAAAGGAAAAAAAATTGATTGCATTACTTTGGTTATTACTTGTGCAAACCAAGCAAGGGAATGGAAATTCCATTCCATTCCTTTCCCATGCCCATTCCTTTCCCACCTCCATTCATTTCCCACCTCTATTGCATTACCTCATACCAAGCGCCTCCTAAGAGCAAAAATTATGACATGCTATAATTGGCACGGCGATATTAGGATATATTCATATGGAAATAAGTTTTCAAATGTAAACTAGTGAGTCGTCAAGTTTATTGTCCAACGTTATTTAGTTGTTGAGATTCAACGTTTATATATATTATTCATTCTTATTTTGGTATTCCTTAAGACAAATTTGGTAGTGAAATCAATTGTGTGTACATTAAATGTGTTCAGTATTTTGTTTGTAGTCAAGTCAAATCTTATAAGATGCATTTAAAATTAAATGTGTCGTGGTAATATAGGAAAGTTCATTAAAGTTATTTTCAATAATTAAAATAAACAAGTATTAACTATTTATAATTAATAATCTTCCTTATAAACTGTTCCAAAATAGCTAATTTAATTTAAGGTATGTATACCACGAGGTAGGATTGGAATACACAATTCTATAAATTTCCCCCAAATTGAAATATTTCATTTTCATTTTCTTCAAAATTATTGTTAGTTTCAAAATTAATTTTCAAAAAATTTAATTTGGTAGATCATCCAATAACAAGGACTGTGTATGCAAAACAAAAGTACTCAAATATTGATGCTTTTGGCGTTGTGGAACTTAATACTCCCTCCGTCCCGCCAAAGACGTTACATTTCTTTTTATCAATTTCTGGTACGTTTTTTCACGCTTCTTGATGAAGTGTTTTAAAATAGATTTTTGAAGAATTTTTTCTTTTGCCGGATAATACAACTATCATAGTATCCCGTAAAAAAAAATTCTTCAAAAATCTATTTTAAAACGCATCATCAAGAAGCGTGGAAAAACGTGCCAGAAATTGATAAAAATAAATGTAACGTCTTTGACGGGACGGAGGTAATAGTTAATATGTTACTGACACACTATAATTATAACGACGTAGCGTAACTCAATTGTTAAGATTACACAAGCATGTGGTGATGCACTAAAAATGCAAACACAATTATCAATAAGAGCTCTTTCGAGATATAATCCACGTACCAGGGAGAGCAACAACCGTTTCATATATTATCATTAAGTTTTTATAAGTCAATTTTTACTACTCCCTCCGTCCGATATGTTTAATTGTTTATGCCCAATTTTCTTTATTGAATCGTTTGATCAGAATATGCACACTTCCTTTCTAAACAATATATAACACAACTATTTTATTTTTATTCAGTCATCTTAACTTAATGTGTCCACGGATAACATGTCATACTCTATGAAGCATGTGGACGAATACGAAATACGGGGACAGTATGATACGGAGACAAAAACACGTCAATTCCATCTATAGTCTCTACTTGCAAGTACAAGTTTGCAATTACTATATGAATATGTTGTTTGTATTAATTATGTGGAAATTGAGTAGTAAGATGATTTTTTATCACATCAGTTGGAATAGGGAGAAGATCACGGGCGAGATTAAAAAGACAAACTTTTGGAGGGGTGAGATGAGAGATGTTATTTTGAGAAATTATTCTTTTTTCGTTTGGCTTGACAACCCGAGAATGTTCGTTTTTTCCCTGATTGGTGTGACTCCTCTGCCTCCATTTTGTACTTCATACTTCACGTACCTTCTTTGCTTTGCATTTTAAAATCAGATCTCTTTTCCGATAAAAAAAATGCATCATATTATTGTCAAAGAACTCAAAGATCTTTTCTATATTAATGTTTATGGAAATAAAAATAGGAAAGGAAATAACTTATATGTGTTGGGCTACTTTTACTAATCACTTGTAATTAACTTGTTGCTGCTTAGAGAATAATTGTTGCTGGATTTGTGGTTTCATTGTTTAGTGTACAAGAAATGTGAACAAGAATGGTGAACAAAGTGCAAATCGATTTTATTAATAAATGCAGGCCAAAATAATAATTTGTATCTTAACACTGAGATACACTATTTAGATGCTGGATGGTAGATTCTATTATATATGGAAGAAACGTTAGTACTTTCAATGATACGAAAAGCATCATGTTGTCGCTATGGAATTTGGAGTGTGTGCATATATCGAAAATGTTTATCGGGCCGGTGTTAGGCCGATGAACCGGTCCATATATGATGAGATAGTATTAAGTGGATTATGTTCTAGTATAGTTTAATTTTTTCAAACTTATTTTGGTACAATAGTACTCTTCCTTTCCAACCGATTTTATATATATTCAATATGTGAGTATTAAAATATATAAACGAGTTAAGTAGAGTGACACAAAAGGTATATAAAATTTGTTTTCGACACCACATCGGATATAAACTAAGCCAACTATAAGTAGGAGGAAATTAGTCATCCCACAAATAGAACGATTTGGATTTGGATATTAGCATTTAGCCATGAGATATTACCAACTATATAACATGTCCAAATGAATTTATTGGACTCATAAATATAGGGGGTTTAATCATGCATATAGTGTAAGTTATTATAATTATTTTAAGGGTCCAAATGGACTTTTATTGGACTAATTTCTCAGGCGTAGGAATGTTAATGGGTCGGGTACATATTCATTAAGTACTTTCTAAATTCATGTATATCCATACATGTTTACCCAAACTCGTCCCAAACTCAATTTATGTTACCCAAATTCGTTCCAATTAGATTTGGACATGGTGGGTACCCACGAAAACCCGACTCATTGACATTCCTGCTCAGGCATAGGTATTAAAATGGTCGGACAGCAAAGATTCCAAATCCAGTATCCCTTATTTTACCACTTAATTCTATTTCAATCAAAGGTTTCAAAATTGGTATATTTTTTTATTCCAATCGTTCTATTTTACCATTGGGCCATTTCTCAGAAGTTGGAAATGGGCCCATGATGTAAAGATAATGAGAGATTTTAAATTCATCCTTTTTAAGCCCCTTATTTAAAATAACAATTAAAATATTAATTAAAGTACTTTTTATGTCCTACTCTAGATGACCCATTTTTCCCATTTTTTTTGGCACGAAAATTAAAAAGTTGTTAATAAATAAAGAGAGTTGTTTATGAATATAATTATTTCGTAGAAAAGGAAATGAGTCACATATTGAACGGAACGTCTTAAAAAAAAAAACATATTATGTAGAGTAGGACGAAGAACTAATTAAGCTCACTTCAAGGCCACATAGTGCAAGCCAGAACTAGGCCTTGGCCATCCAGGCTTGGGCTTGAAATGGGCCCAATTGAGAGCCATTTCAACAGAGAAGCCCAGATACTCTTTGTTTATACCGTACAAAACAAAATAAATTTAGCTAGCATTTCATTTTCAAAAAAATTGGAATTTTATTTTAATTAGTTTAATTTATTATAACAGAATAATATTTTTGATTTTTTTTTAAATGTAGATTTTTTAAGAAGAAGAGTTTATTTTTTTAAGAAGAGGGATCAGATCGGTAAAGATGGGAGTGCCTCATTGTCGTAAATAAGGCTGGGCAGGCACCCATCTCGCATTTTTTATTGCGAGTTTTGACCACTCATCACATCCCTTCAAAACTTGCCTGAAGGATCATGCCTTATGATTAGTTCATAATCTCCTTTTTATAGTCCCCAAACACCCTCACTCTATGTTGTGAAATCGATGTGGGACAGGCTCTTCCCTTCAAATTTTCACAGCAGTATACGAATTGAATCATCGCTTATTTTATTTCTTTACTTTTATTTCATACTAGAATTGTACCCCCGCGATGCAGGGTTTACTCGATCGAGAAAGGGTGTAGCAAATACTCCTATCAATTATTTAATCTACGTACTTTTTCTTGTTTGGACAATTATTGGTCTCTGCTTGTCTATTTGTATACACTACTTCACCCTTATATTTTATAATTTAACATCACTACTATCATTTATTTATATAAATACATCATTTATCGTAAAATAAATCTTTAACACTGCCATATTTCTCGTATTTTCAGTTGCCCTGTATAAATGAGTAGTAGTATGATTATAAATATAAGATGAAAATTAATTTTATAGTGGTATTAATGAAATACATTTGACTGAAATTAATAGGCTAATTAAGTTATTATATGACTTTGAAAAATATAAACTAAATAATTAATTTATAAAATAAAATTAATGAAGCACACATATCAAGAAATTTGGAGGGAAAACTTAGAATGAGTATTTTGTTTTAGTATATATATATATATATATATATATATATATATAATTATTAATCAGAAAGTTTCGAATTTATTACATAAAAAAAAAAAAAAAAAAAAAAAAAAAAACAGTAGACAAAAAGAAACAAAACTTAAATGAATCTCTTCCTTCTAAATTTTTTCAAAGAAGAAGCCGAAACCAAGTAGCCAACTCCAAAACACACCGCCCATATCCCCACATCCACCGCCCAACCCACCGCCTCCGCCTCCGCCTCCATCTCGCCATCGCCGCCGCCGTCGTTCACCTCCTCCCCCCCTCCGCCGCATTCGCTGCAGCAGCAAGCACCTAACCCCGCCCCCTCCTGCCTCACCTCCGGAATCTCCTCCAGCTCACAGCACCTCCCCTTCCTCCTCCTCCTCCTCCCCAACCCCGCCGCCGCCATCTCCACCTTCTCGCTCATCACCCCGGCCATACCCTCCGCCTCCACCGCCACCTCCACCCCCTTCACGGCGGCGCCGCCTCCCGCCCACTTGCACTCCATCTTCCAGTTATCCTCCTCGTCCCTCCTGAAAACCCCCTTCACCACCTTGAGATCCGCCACGTAGATCTCGAACCTCGCCCCCTCGCACACCGCCACCCGCTCCCTGCTGCCGTACTTGGAGGCCCCCCTCCGGCCCGGCCCCCCCTCCGATATGGCCCGGTGGAGCATGACGAAGGCGGGGGAGTCGGGCCGGATCCTCGAGCCGTCCACCTCGAGGGAGCTGCCGTCGATGCGGGGGAGGAAATGCAGGGTGAGGAAATCCGGCGGGGCGGCGGCGGCGACGGCGGCGGAGAGCTGGGCGTAGAAGGCCCTGATCCTCAGCTTCTCGCTCTCGCTTTCTTGGTACCCACGACACATTTTGTTGATTGATTCTTGATTCACTTCTTTTCTTTGTTTGTTTTTTCGGTGTGGGAGAAAATTGAAGGAAATGGTATAAGTATAAAATTGGGAGGGAGGCGGGGGAAGAGAGAATGGTTTGGAAGAAAATCAAGGGGTGGAGGGTATGGAGTATAGAATTTGAGCACACGGTTTTTTAAAGAAGGGGAAATTTGCAAGGGCAAGTCCAAGTGGAGAAAGGTGGGCGGACACGCAGCCGCCACACGGCACGCGCTCATTGCTAAATTAAAGGCGTAAAACGATTGCTCAAAATTCCCTCCAATGTGGCTAAGGGTCTCAATTATGTACTACCTCCATCTCATCCAAAACGACATACTTAAAGTGGAATAATATGGGCTCATTTGAATTTTTAAATAATATTAAAATATTAAAGTAATAAAAAGTAGATGGATAAAGTGTTAAAGTATTAAAGTGATTGTGGGGTCTACGTCCTAAAACGGAAAGTGTCAGTAAATGGTGGACGGAAGGAGTATATATTTTGTGTAGTCAGTCATTTGGGATCATCTGTTTCAACTTCGTTTTCTAAAGGTCTGATTAGTCTTATGCAAAAAATTCAGCAATTTTAATTTATAATGCTTTGATTTAATTTTATGATTCTTTTAAAAGTTCATTCATCCGTTTGAGGTTTACGGTTATTGATAAGATCATGTCTCGTCTAAAAGCTTAGTAGAACTTTTTAAAATGGGTATAATCTAGTGACTTATATTATATATTCATCTCATATCTCCTTTTCCAGGATGATGTTCAACATGTGTACATTTTTTAGTATGTGTGGTCTGTGGAGTTGTGCGCTATCAATATGATTTGAACATGAAACGTTGACGTTAGCTAAACACTCTAATATCACGATAAGACTCCGTCACACTGGAAAGCATTAATTCTTAGAGACAATGGAATCTATTGACTTATACTTCCCTCTGTCCCATTCTAGTTGACTCGTATTCATTTTTGGGTTGTCCCACTCTAGTCGATAAGTGAATAATTATATGTGGTAATATAGTCTTTTACCTAATATGGAGAAAGAAAATCAATTGTTATAGGTAACTATAAGAAAAACTAAAAGTTACCCATTTTTTGCATAATTGGACCAAAATGCCCTTAATAATATTTTTTAAATTTTTTCTTTTTCTCTCTCTTCCATTCTCTATAACCCCTTTCTCTCCTCCCCAAAATTTCTCTACAACACATTTCTCTCCAACACATTTCTCTCCCATTAACTATCTCTATCTTTTCTCCCTATCTTCTTCCTTCGCCGTCATCCCCCCCTTCTCTGCTTCTTTATGCAACGGCGGCGACGGTTCCCGATGGCGGTGCCAATGGGTGGTCTTCATGGTGGACGACGCTTCTCTCTCCCTCCTTCGTCGCGGTGACGGTGGGCTTCATACTGGCGACGACGGCTCTCGATGGCGGCGACGGTGGGCTTCATACTGGCGACGATGGCTCTCGATGGCGGCGACGGTGGACTTCATACTGGCGACGACGGTTCTCGATTGCGGCCAGAACCAAAGATTTAGGGTTTCGGGCAGATAAGAGAGAAACTGGATTCTAGTGTTTCGGGAGGTGGTGTCGGACTTAAGGTTGCCGGTGATGGAGATTTCGATGTTACTCCGTTGTTCTATTGCGCGGTATTTGCTCTTTCTCCTCTCCGATTTTGTCTCGATTTCGCAAGATTTGCGGTTTAATTTCGAAAAAAATCACTTATTTTTTTGTGTAGATTTGTTGAATTATTGTGTGAATTTTGTTCTTAGTTTTGAATTCTGTCCATTTTTGTGGGATTGCTCATTCCTTTTGGTTGGTTGAGTGTTTCAAGTTGATTGTTGTTTGGTTTATGCAATTCCAGCTCGAAAGCTTGCAGCTTGTCGGCGGCGACGATGGTAGCTCGGAGGGTTTTCTTTTGTTGGGGGTGCATTAGATCGAAGTTGATTCATAAATCTCGTAATTACTTTGTAAGATCATATACGATGTCTCAAAAGTATGATAAGAATGATATAGTTTCTTACGTAACATATCTTTAATATTACATTGTTTTTTTTGGTAAGTTAGTTATATTGTACATGATTTCTTACGCAAGTTTATATAATTGTACACGGTTTCTTACAATGTATCGTAAGAACGATGTCGTTTCTTATATAATATGTGTAAATGTTACGTTGTTTTTTTGTTAAGTAAGATAGTTAGATGGTACAATATTTTTCTTACATATGATTATAAGAATGTAGATCAATTTCTTAAAAATTATGATAAGAATGATGTCGTTTCTTACATAAATATGTCTAAAAGTTACATTGTTATTTTAAACATAAGATAGTAAGATTGTACATATTTTCTTACACCAGATTGTAAGACATGATTTCTTAAACAAGATGCTATGATCGTAAACGATGTCTTATAAAGTATGGTAAGAAGATTTCGTTTCTTACATAATATATCTTAATGTTAAGTAAGATAGTTAGATTGTACATGTTTTATTACGTAAGATAGCAAGATTGTACATGTTTTATTGTTAAGTAAGAAAATAAGATTTTATATGTTTTCTTACAACTTATCTATTATATATATAATAACAAAAACCAATTACACAACATTTTTTCCCGCCTAAACTTCTAAGACACAATAATATTTTATTATTTTACCGACTCTCCACATTCCTATGTTGTTTAAGAAAAGTAATTATTGTTCTTTAATTTAAATTCTTATTGACGTCTTTTCTCTTCCATTAATGGAGGACTTTTCTTTATTTATTTATTTTGGTTTTCGCATGAGAGTTTATTTAATTCTCGCTCTTCCATCTCCCAATTATTACCATTGGGGACCAGACGATGCCTTTTAAGTTTGCAATGCTAGTTATAAGAATGAAAGTAAGAACGAGTTTGTTTCTTACTTAACAAGTCTTACTGGAGCAATTGGTTGTAAGATTTTGCACAGGCGGAATGGATGTTCTTTTACAAATAGGTGGCAAGATTGTACATAGATTCTTAGCATATCTAATAAGAATGAAAGTAAAAATAAGTTTGTTTATTACTCCATCCGTCCCACTTCACTAGTCCAGTATACTATTTTGGTCCGTCCCACATTACTAGTCCACTTTCCTAAAATGTCAAAAATTAACCCTTACTTTTTGATGTGGACCCTTACTTTTTTTACTTTAACACTGCGCATAAAATCTCGTGGCGAAAAGAAAGTGGACTAGTGAAATAGGACGGAGGGAATACTTAACAAGTCTCACTGGAGCATTGGTTGTAAGATTTTTGCACATGTATAATGGACATGATCTTTTACAATAGGTGGTAAGATTGTACATAGATTCTTACCATATATAATAAGATCGAAAGTAAGAATGAATTTGTTTCTTACTTAACAAGTCTTATTGGAGCACTCGTAAGATAGATCTTTAGAATGTACATGACTTCTTACCGAACATTTATAAGATTATACATTATTTCTTACCATGTTGTAAGAATTAGTCATTTTCTAACTAAAGGACTTTTACAGTTCTTTAAAAAAAAAAAAAAAAAACTAAACTAAACTAAAAACTGAATACGAAAATTAGGGAAAAGAAGAGGAAGGAGAAAAAAGTGAAAAAAGAATCTTCATGAAAACTAAAAAAAAAAAAAAGAAAAAGTCAAAAAGGTGAAAGGGACGTGTCACGGATGTGATCCTCTGTCCCAAATTCTGTGTCCCAAACGTATCTCAAATCCTAATTTTTATTAGTTAAAAATTATATATTAAAAAAATAAAATTGCATTATATAACAAATTGTAATAGACATTTATGGGGAAAAATTAGATTTTTTAAATGTAATATGCCCTAGTTTTGAATTTTCAATCATTATATAATAAAAATGAAATTAAATGTTAAAAAATAATTATATACCCTAATTTGGATTAGTGAACCCTAGAAATAATCATAAAATCAAAATAAATCATTATAAATTAATATTTTTGAAAAAAAAAAATGTACAAAACTAATAGAAATTGAGATTTGGGACACGATTGAGACACAAAGTTTGGGACAGAGGATCTCATCCGGACATGCCACATGTGGAGGAGAGAGAATAAAAAAGAGTGAGAAAGTAAGGGTAAAATGGGGAGAATATTGAAAATTTGGGTAACTTTTGATTTTTATTATACTTCCTCCGACCCACGATTAATGAGCCCTTTCTTTTCGGCACGGGTTTTATGGCGAGAGTGATTAGTGTTTTAAGTGTGTTGTTTAGTTGTGTAATTTTGTTTATGTATTTTGTATTAAGTATTTATGTAAATTAAAATAAATAAAATAAATAATAATAAATTTTTTTTTTTACGTTGTGACTATTTTTGTGTAATTAATATATCTGTTGCGTTTATTTTTTTTTTTAATAATTTTTTTTTTTTTTTCCAAAACGCAAGAACAATAATTATAGAAATTTGACATTACATTAAAAATGCACTGCAAGAACAGAAGCATTAAACTGCAAGAACAGAAAATAAAATGCAAGAACAAAATGTGGAGAAAAATAAACAAGTGCTAATTTCTAATTGATACATGCTTAAATTATCTCATTCAAATCAATAAAAATTAGGGGGGAAAATGTACATGGCGCCTAATTCAAATTGTACAAGAGGAATACTTAAAAAATACATCACAAATACTCTCCACTACCAAATTCATCTTCCATCAAAAAAAAAAGAGAGAGAGAGAGAGAGAGAACGAGCAAAAGAGAAGAAGAGAAGAAGAGAAGAAGATAAGCAGGAGAGGCTGAAGAACGAGCAGAAGAGAAGAAGAGAAGAAGAGAAGAAGAGAAGCAGTAGAGGCTGAAGAGGAGAAGACTTGCAGCAGTTTTGATCCATGGTGCATAGGCGCAAGGACTTGACCAATGAAGAGAGGAACTTGTGTGTCCAATTCATCCTTGGACAGACTTCGAATGGAAAGCCAATACGAGGTAGGCTTGTTCAAGCTCAACAATGGTTCAACATCTCCAAATCAACAGTCACAAGACTTTGGAAAGCTGCAACAGATCAGCAAGCACAAGGATTAGCAATTCATCTTAAAAGTCTGAAAAAGGGGAGAAAAAGAGATCACAACCTGAAGCCCGATTACAACAAACTTAAAGAGATGGATGTAAGTGAGAGAACCAGTTACAGGGGAATGGTGAAGAAGATGGGAGTGAGCAGTTCCACTCTACAAAGATGGGGACAGGCTGGCCTATTCAAAATCTTTGCAAGCTACATCAAACCTTCTCTCACAACAAATAATAAGTTTTTAAGAATCAGATTCAGCTTGGAATACTTGGAATTAGATAGAGTTATGAACACACTAAGGTACTCCTTCCTCTATGCACAATGTAGTGCATATTGATGAGAAGTGGTTCTACATCACTAAAGGCAAAAACAGGTACAAAAGCCTTTTTTTTTTTTTGTAAACTTGACCTCAGTACCTAGATTACAACATGTTACAGATATTACCTTGCACCAGGAGAAGAAGAGCCATACAGGGCATGCAAGTCTAAGAGATTTATTGGAAAAATCATGTTTTTGTGTGCAGTGAGTAGACCAATACTAAGGGATGATGGCAGTGTATTGTTTGATGGCAAGATAGGGTGTTTCCCATCACAACTCAAGCCAGAGCTCTCAAAAACAGCAAGCACAGGAAAAAGGGCACACTCTATACCAAGGCTGTGGATTCCATTACAAGAGAAGTAATGAAAAACTGCCTTATAAATGAGGTACCAGCAATACCTATGCTCACATATATGCTCAATTTTAAATCATAGCACAAGTACAAGATTCATACAGTCTGTTTTCATCACATGGCAACACAGGTTCTCCCTGCAATAAGAAGTAAGTGGCCAGAATCTGCATCAAAGAACATATATGTGCAACAAGATAATGCAAAGCCACACATTATTGATTCTGACCCAGATTTCATAATAGCAGCAAGCATGGATGGATTCAATATCAGATTAGTTCAACAGCCACCCAATTCTCCAGACACAAACATTAATGATTTGGGTTTTTTCAGTGCAATTCAATCACTACAACATAGGAAAGTATGTAGATCAGTTGATGATCTAGTGAATGCTGTGAAATCTGCTTTCCATGATCTACCACCTATGACATTGAACAAAGTATTTCTCACACTCCAAGGCTGCCTCACAGAGATATTGAAGGTCAAAGGCCATAACAATTACAAGATCCCACACATGGGAAAGGACAGGCTGTTGAGAGAAGGGTGTTTTCCAATTAGTCTAACAATTCCCATGGAATTGGCAAGGCAGAGTATAGATTATCTAGTAGAGAATGGACAGATCAGAGGAATTGAGCATTTGCTTCAAAGATTGGGAATGCAGCAGCTAACAGGGGTTGAATCACAGATGGCAATGATTGCAATTAGTTAGGTTTCATCACAAGAATTCAAGACTTTTTTGCAGATGCATATAGACACATACTTAGGCATGAAATGTTAGCATTTGGGATTTCAAAAGACTTTTGTACTTATCATCTTTTGAAATGGAAAATGCTTATTTTGTTATACCACTGTCCCATTTTCAAATTGATCAAAACTTTGACAATAAGAACAAAAAACATGCAGCACAGAACAGAAACCCCATCAACAACCAAACCAGTGAAATAACATGATGGAAACAGAGACATAGAGATTAATCCATATCCACATAAACCACAGATTATTCAACATCCTCCTGACCCGAATCCCCTTTAAAGAATTCATCTTTAAAGGGGATTCGGGTTGAGAGGAACCGGTAAGGGACTGACTTCAAACAAGCATGATGGCACAGTGGCAAATTGAGCAGAGATCAGAGGGATAGTGGCACAGAGACAGAGAGATTCAACATCCTCCTGACCCGAATCCCCTTTACAGACTTCATCTGTAAAGGGGATTCGGGTTGAGAGGAACCGGTAAGGGATTCATTTCACACAAACATGATGGAACAGTGGCACATTGAGCAGAGATCAGAGGGATAGTAGAACAGAGATTAGTCAAGCATTTTTCGATCAGCTTCTCTTTCGCATGCATCCCACTCCTCTGTGGTGGGATGGAATGGAAAATAAACTGGAAACCCATCTCGATCGTGATAATAGACATGCATTCCCGACATAGGATCGCTGTCCAAATGGCCCTCCTCCTCAACAGCATACGGCGGCGGCGGAGACGGTGGCGGCTGATGGACAGATGGGTGAGCTTGGTCAGCGCTTGGGGCGGCTGAAAACGCTAACCGCCGCGCCGGCCACTCCGTCGGCTGCTGAGGGGTTGCCAATCGGAAGGGGGGACGGACACTCCCATCACAGCGAGGCGGCGAGGGCGTAAGTTCGCAGAAGCGAGGCTTGTACACATACTCCTCGCCGGCCGGCGGTGACTTTGGAGGCACGGAGTAAGTCGAGGCCGGTCGCACCGTGGGTGGGGAGCGGAGAGTGCCGTATCTCCCAGGAGATATGGGCAATTTGATTCGAGGAGGAGGTGGCGGAGGGCTTGGGCTCTCGTCGGAGTTGGAACTCCAACGGCGAACAACACGGCGGCGGCGCCGTATAACCTTGCAGCCTGCGGCGGGGCGGTTGCGGGTTGAGACCCATTCCGACGGTGGATCCACGGCGTCAACAACCTCGCCGCCTTCGAGCCCGCCGCCAGGGCGATTCACTGCGGCGGACCGGTGGCGGGTTGAGACCCAACCCGATTCACTGCGGCGGAGCGGCGGATCCATGGTTGGAGAAATTAGGGTTCGTCGATGGAAATTGGGGGTGGAGAGAGGGGGATGCGAAAATAAATGGCCAGATTCAATAATTAGGGTAAAGAGTGTGATGAAGAAATGGGGGTAGAGATAGGTGGGTGGGAGTATTAAATTCTGATATATATATATATATATATATATATATATATATATATATATATATATATATATATATTTTATTTTTTTTTAATTTCATAAATTGAATTTATAAATCTGAAAATAAAATACACTTAATTGTAATTAGGGTAACTAATGTTGTAGTTAGAAAGTTAATTATTTCCCAAAATGGAAATGGCTCAACAATCGTGGGACGGCCCGTTTAGGAAAGAGGGTCAACAATCGTGGGTCGGAGGAAGTAGTTGTATACAACTTTTGTTTTCTCTTAGCCACATTAGGTATATTAATTTGTGCCCCATAATTATATTTATAAACAACTCTATCATTTATTTACAGTTGTACATATCCAACACATTTATTAACAACCATGTATTTTCAACACCTTTATTAACAACTACACATTTCAAACGAAACACTCCCCCTTAATTCCCGCACCCTAATAGAACGCGTCAACAGAGGCGGGACGAAGGGATTATTATCCTATCTCAAAATAATTATTTCCTAGCAATTGATTTATTTATTAATTAAAAAATATTTTTGATAAATCCAAATTAGGACATAGTAATTTTTAAATAAATTCAATTTTTATTTACAAACATTTATAAATATATAGGATCATTTTTTTGGGAAAAAAAAAATCTAGACCTGAATTCATAGTATTATTTTGACACTGTAATTTTGAATTCATGGTTTTGAATTTGGTATTCAACGATGAATATCTAGAATTTAAAAATCCATATCGATAGATAGAATAAATATCTAGAATTTAAAATTCAATTGGTAGATAGGATAAATATCTAGAACTTAAATTTAAATGATAGTTATATTGTATATTGGTGTGCTACAGTAGCGGTATATATATATGTGGAAAAAGGAGTCGTTAGGCTAATTTGGTTGGCCAATGGTTTTGGTCAACTTGCATTGCTTCTTTTCTTGGGCTCATCTCTTCATATCTTTACTTCATCTATTAACAATCACAACATTATAATAAAGAGGTTGACTCAAATGTAGAGAATTAAGTTTTAAGTAAAAGGTTTCACATTCGAATTTTCGTCGTGATATCTAAAATTATCCTTTAATTGTTTAAGAAAATGAGATTACTATTAAAATACTATAATATCAAAATTGAATGCATTTATCATAACTTTAAAATTTCGTGTTAATTGTTTTGAAATACGAAATTATTATTACATTACTATAATATCAAAATTGAATTGTATTTATCATAATAGAATTAGAATAGAATTCCAATTTTATTAAGATCAATAGACACTTTTTATGATAAATATAATGAATATCTTTTATATATAGTGACGGTAGAAGACGCTCTCGTGTTATAATGCGGATTATATAAATATTTATTGATCGATCTAGTTTTTTAGGGCAATTAATATCAAAACGACAAAAAGAACACAAAGGAATTACGTGGCTGATCTATTGGACTAGATCTATGTTCACAGGAAGAAGGGGAGTATTTTTATTGAGTATGGGCGTGCAACGAGTACAATAAATATGAAAAGTGTGAATGAATCCCCTAACTCTAATCTAGCCCCTATTTTTATACAAGTTGTGAAGTTTGACTCTAATACAACGTTTTCTCCTATAAAGATTCTTTGAGTTTATCTCCTCATTTGGGATAAACTCGAATCTTCTACGTCTCTTGGTTGAGTATTCGTTGAAGGAATTCTTCATGGGCCGAATCCTCTTTGGGCCGAACTGCTTCCTTGGACCGAACTGAGCTTACTGTTGGGCCTATCTATACTGGTCCAGCTTGGATCTAGTGGTTGTGCCATATTGAATGCAAATGTTACGCCTATTTCGATTCCTACTAGTGGCAACCACCCTTAATTCGATCTTTCTCTACTAAATACTAACAACAATATGTCCCGTTTCGCAAGTAGCATCGATAGATCGACAATGTATCAATGGCTAAATGTATACATTAGCTTGCAAGATACCGTCCACGAAGAATGCATCATATAATTTTGAAATCTCCTTCGATAGATAAAGAGTGTGGTGTTTCTATTTATATAGTGTTTATTTTATTATTTATTTTATTTTATTATTTATTTATTTTACTATGTTCCTTCTTCATATAATTTTGAATAAGTTTGTATGTGTTTTGATGAGTTCTATTGAATTTCATAATGGAGCAGTCTAAATATACTGATTCATTGATTTGGTAGAATGAATGTCTAATACATTAGTACATTATTACGTCTATTAATATTATTATAATTATGTCTTCATTAATAGATACTGCAATGTGTTAGTTCATCTCAATTGTTTCTCTAACTTCGATTTGAGTTAGTGATGGGATAAAGCCCAACTCCTAAGCCTAAATTATGAAGAGCCCAAGCCCAAGAAGCCACCCACTAAGAAGAAAGTGGGATCATGGAGCCACCACGAACATCCTCACTTCACAAGCATTTATGGAGAGGGGAAAATACTTATAAATAGGGGATAGACTCTTTGTAATAGATAGATACGCTCTTTGTAATCTCCTACGAGAAACCTAATAAAAATACCGCCGCCTCCTTTCTCTCCGTGGACGTAGATCAAATGATCAAACCACGTAAATTTCTTGTGTCGTTTATTTTTTTCGCTGCATTAATTGCCCTACGAAACTATGATTTATCACTGGCGCCGTCTGTGGGAAATGATTACAAATTCTGTGCGTGGAGCAGTGTTTCGCAGGCAATTAATCGGGAAGGAAAACACAACGGGAAAAGAGAGAATGATACGTGCCAAAAGCAAAAAAATAAAGAAACCCAGAATCAAAGAAATTCCAACAAAATATCTGATAGGAAACGGCCCATCTCCCTAGGCCCAAAGCCCAACGGCCTTCAAAGCCCAACTACCTCACATCGGCACAAACCCAGCTCGGCACAGGCCCAATCGAGAGTCCAGCCCAACACCAGTTCGGCCAAGCCCACATCAAACGCAGGCCCAGGGAGTTGAGCCCTAAAGCCCCCAGTACGTGGGATGATGGAGTAAAAACCAGAGCAGGAATACCACCACTACCTCCACGATCTCCCCCAACAACAGACGTTGATAATAGCTATAAATAGGAGAATCATTTGTATTGTACACACTCATGCTACTTTGAATATATAATCTTCTCTCTTTCTCCCCATGGACGTAGATCTTATGATCGAACCACGTAAATCTTGTGTTCTTTATTATTTCCGCACATAAATCTCGCATAAACAATTAATCTCACCGAGCAACAAATCGAGGGTTCATCACTGGCGCCGTCTGAAACGAAATTTGTGTTTGAACCGGGAAGGCAGAAGTATTTTTCACCAACTGCTGGAAGTAGATGCGGAGCATCTCTTCGTTCTCGATGATTTGGTAGCCGTATTTTCCCTTGTCCAGATCGGGGAAATCAGCGGCCACACGGTCGAGCACCTCGGCAATGGCCCAGGTGCTCGCTGGTTCGGTCACGTCCCTGACAAGGGCACTAAACCTCTTGCTGAGGAACATCCTTTCAGCAAGAGCCCGAAGAACGCCGCCCTGCGTCGCGGCAATCTCCTGCTCGCGAGAGCGGGCCGCCGCCAGCTCCTCCTCGCTCTTCGCCGCTTTCTCCTTGGCGGCAGCGAGTTCGGCAGCAGTGGCAGCAAGCTGCTCCTTCAATTGCTCCTCACGGGCAACGGCAGCGGCGAACTCCTTCGTAATCTTGGCCTTGTCGGCGGCCAGATTCTTCACCTTTTCGGTGGCTCGGTTGTACTTAGACACCGAGCCCTGCAGTAGTTTTACAATCACGCCCGAAGCGAGATTGTAATCATCCAGCGCGGAATCCACGCTCTACAAAGCAACATCGCATCAGAACGGTATAAAAGAATGACATGAGAACATGAGAAACTGGTTAAAATCTTACCGCTGGGAAAACCGGCGATGGAGGCCGGACACCGGTGATAGCAAAATCCAGTTCCGATGAGGCCGAGAAGACGGCCAACTTCTGAGCCCCAGCCACATCGACCTCCTCCGCGGCAAAAGTGGGGGTCCCGTGAGTCCGGGAGGTCGGGATCTCAGACCGGGTCCTTTCCGAGGACCCAGTTGTCTGCCTCTTCGAGTCGGCAGGAGCACTAGAAGCCTCGCCCTTCCTCTTTTTTCTGGGCGGGGCCCTTTTTCTTCACCATATTCACTGCAACAAGCAGATAAAGATTAGTACAAAAAAAAAAAAAAAAAGACAAAGAAATTTAAAGGAGGGGAACCTCACCCCTCCCGGGCTCCACCGCAGTGGAAGGATCATTGGGGCTCGGTACGGCGGACTCGAGCTCAGCCAACGACATTGGCATTTGGCCGAGACTATCAAACCGGTCCGACAACACATCAAAGTGCTTTCGCCTCGGCAAAAGCCTTACGGGACCGGCATGCCAGACGGACTCAGTAACTCCCTCAAACCGACAAAAAAAGAATTTTTTCTGCCAGTTTGGCACCTTTGAAGGAACATTGACACAAAAATTGCGCCGGGATACAATATAGTACCATCCCTGTTTTCTATCTTTGAAAGAAAACATAGCCCCCAAAGTCTCGGCCTAATAAGAGATATCCAACCGAGCACAGGCAACCCCCAGCCCGGTAATTTGATGGATGCTGTTGGGAGTAATTTGGGCGGTAGAAAGATAAAAAATATCATGAATCTCGGCGTAAATGGCCGGAAAGGGAATGCGCAGGCCGGCCTTAAAGTGGTCAACATGTACAGTAACATAACCTCGAGGGGGCCGGCAAGCTCTGTCGCCGGCCCGAGGTTGAAGGAGGAGAGCAGAAGAAGGAAAGTTATATTTCACAGCAATTTTGTAAAGAGTGGAAGAAGAAACGATGGAATCGTAGGTCCCCACCTTCCCAAAAACACCGGGACCGGGGGGAACTCTACATCTTGGGGATAAGGAGTCCTACAGTCCGACCGCATGCACAGACGCATGTGGTCGGGAAAAACGACCGGCAGAGAAGAAGATGATGACGCGGCGGCGATTTCTTCCGCCGCCGCCGTAGAAGAAGAAGAAATTACCGGAGAATGTACGGACCGTACAGAAGAAGAGCGGGAAGTAGAAATTGACATTAAAGGGACATACTTACTTTTGATGGAAGTTCTTGAAGATTTGCAGAAAAGATGAAGATGGCGATGATGAACAGTACAGAGAATTTGAAAGTTAGGGTTCCATTTCTGCAAATTAAAAGAGTGAATGATCTCTCTCTCTCCCAATCATGGTACATTAAGGGGGGAGGATTTAATGCGTATTCAATACGCTTAGTTAATGCGACGGTGTTTCATGAACGGACCCGTCCAATCCCTGCTTTATCGGGACACCAAACGCCCGCATTTAATGCACCTGACAACTTCACGCGTATTCAGCAGAATACCTAACTCACAGTCCGGATATCCGGCCTCTCAGTTTTCAAAGGGGGTACTCCAAGCACGAGTTCGGACTATCCCGAACTCTCAGTCTTCGAAGAGGGTACGCCAAATACGACTTCGGACTATCCCGAACTCTCAGTTTTCGAAGGGGGTACGCCAAGTACGAGTTCGGACTATCCCGAACTCTCAGTTTTCAAAGGGGGTACGCCAAGTACAAGTTCGGACTATCCCGAACTCTCAGATTTCGAAGGGGGTACGCCAAGTACGAGTTCGAACCATCCTGAACTCTCAGTTTTCGAAGGGGGTACGCATAAACCACAACCAAGAAAAGTGAACAAAATCCCGACATGGAAGATGACACAATCGAACAGCAAACACAACCCATGTCAACTCCATCACCCCATGGCTTTTGGGGGGGGGGGGGGGGGGGATGTGACAGGAAACGGCCCATCTCCCTAGGCCCAAAGCCCAACGGCCTTCAAAGCCCAACTACCTCACATCGGCACAAGCTCAGCTCGGCACAGGCCCAATCGAGAGTCCAGCTGAACACCAGTTCGGCCAAGCCCACATCAAACGCAGGCCCAGGGAGTTGAGCCCTAAAGCCCCCAGTACGTGGGATGATGGAGTAAAAACCGGAGCAGGAAAACCACCACTACCTCCACGATTTCACCCCAACAACAGGCGTTGATAATAGCTATAAATAGGAGAATCATTTGTATTGTACACACTCATGCTACTTTGAATATATAATCTTCTCTCTTTCTCCCCGTGGACGTAGATCTTATGATCAAACCACGTAAATCTTGTGTTCTTTATTATTTCCGCACATAAATCCCGCATAAACAATTAATCTCACCGAGCAACAAATCGAGGGTTCATCAATATCGATCAATGATATGCGACGCCGGCGAAAGCAATTTCAGTTTGGGAGGTTTGGGTGAGCAATGGGGCAGCAAAGAGATCAATCCAAGAACGCCTCTCTTTCTCCCAACTTTCTCCCAACCAAGCCTCGGGCAGTATTAGCCCGTACAACGCCACCGCCGCCATCATCATGAAGAACCCAACATAAAGATCCATTTGACATCGACGTCCAAAGGCCGCGAGGCATGCCTCGCGCTCGACAGATCACAGACCACACACTCCTCCTCACCTCATGCTCCTCACCCGCCTCTCGACGGCGGCAACGGACTCTGCCTCCGATGTACTCAGCGATCGCCGCCTCTAGCAAATAACCTCCTGTCCGCGACAAGAGTTGTCCGCCTTCTTAGATCGCAGGACATCGACTGTGTCAAGGCCTACAATTCCGACCCAGCTGTCTTCAAGGCCTTATTCAGTTCGGATATCAAGGCCACCGTCAACCTCCCCAACGAGCTCCTTGCCGACGTTACCCTCCGCCCTTCCTTCGTCGCTTCCTGGGTGAAGAAGAACACCACGACGCAGGCCGCAAGGTGAAGGAGCTCGATCACTCACCTACCACGACTCCGGGAAGTGGGACTTCGGCAGCGCATCGTCCACCACGACTCTGAGTGGAGGTTGCCGAAGGACTTCAGCAGCGCGGCTCGCACCACGACTCAGTCTCGGACACCCGAACCTCAACGGAGTTGGCAAGGACAAGTGCCTGCAAGTACCGTCATGAGTACCGCAGCTTTGGGAGGGCAGGTGCGAGGTGGTGGCGACGGAGGCAGCGGAGAATGAGCCGCTCAGTGTGCATCAATCGGAGAAAGTAGAGAGAGAAAAATCCTCAACTTCCACCTCGGTTCGCCCACCTCGGCTCCGACTTCCTCCTCACCTCGGCTACACCCACCTCGGCTCACCTCCTCCGCAACAAGAGTAAGCCACCATCCTCAACGACGGCCGCCACCGTCACGAGATAAACATGCTATCCCCCTTTGTTTCCCTTCCACCACCAGCCGCTCGAGCTCCCTCCTAGCGGCGGCGTGGAAACTGCCGAAATCATACCCATGACTCCACATCTCTCCCTCCCACCGCCTCTAACTCGAGCTCGCCACGGTATTCGCCTCCAGCCCAAGCTCGCAGTCCCGAGCTCACAGCGGTATTCGCCTCCAGAACGGGCTCGAGCTCGACTCAGTTCCTGTCATGTGGGACTCATTCTCCCACCGTGGGAGAGAGAGTTGTAGTTCGCTGACAGCTCTTCGCTCTCCGTCCGAGAGCTCCGCCATTCCACGGTGGTTGGCCTTGGCTTCCCACCCCGCGGCGAAGTGCTGCTTGTCCATAAGACCCATGAAGAAAAAGATACGGAGTGAAGAAAGTTCAATGGAGATTGAAGGTTTCAACTATGGGAAGAAACTGCAAAGGCCCGCCCATGAGATTCAAGTCATTAGTTACACTCGCAAGAAACAGAAGGTAACCAATTCCATGGGGATCCAGTAACCCTTTTACCGAAGAATCAATTCATTACCTTTTAAGTAAAAGTGTATGTCAACGCACCGACGCCGCTGCCGAGCTCCAGTTCTCCACTGTCGAGCTCCGACCTCACTCCACCGAGCTCCACTCCATAAATGCCAGTGATGGGAGCGGAGGAGAACGTGATGAAGAAACTGAAAGCTAAAAAGGAGAAGATGAAACACAAGTGGGCGGTGCCGAGAAGCTTCATGGTAGACGGTAGACAACATCGGCGTCTCGACGGTGAACTCGGTCGCCGAACCACCAAGCGTTATGGTAAGCCGCCGCCGCCGCAGCCCGCACTTCGCGGCCACTCCAGCCGATCTCCGCCGCCTCTTTTTCGAACTCCGATCGCTGCAGAGAGGCTAGCAACCAACCACGAACCCCCAAGGCCCGAGAAGGCCAGCCGCCGAGCTCCACTCCGGCTCCAGCTCACCTCGCCATTGAGCTCCACTCCGGCTCTCCGCCGTCGAGTTCCACTACAGCTCACTCCGTCGCCGAGCTCTCTCCGGGTGCAGCACCGCCGAGCTTCGCTACGGCTTACTCCGATAGCGCCAACGGCTACGACTTCGTCAGTGCCACCCTTTCGGCGAAGTGGAGTAAAGCTTGAGTAGAATCCATACCATGGCGTCATTCTTGTCAAGTTTTCTTAATGAGCTGGAGCCAAATAGAGAAATACGCCATCACAACGCTGCTCTCGACCGAAGTCAAACTTGGTCGTAGCAAACGACAACGCACAACACCTGTTTGCGAAGAGAAAAGAAAGGTTGCCTTAAGAAATTGAATGCACACAACCTCGTAAAAATGCCAACTCAAAGAGAGTGCTCGAGGAAGAAGAGCTGCACCGTGGGGTCCTCTCCGCTGCCACCGACAGCATGGTGGAAGGAACCAACCCCCTCAGCCTCATCCACTCCGCCATTAATGGCATCTAATCACTCCGCGGTCATGAACGTCCCAACTCCGAAGGAAGGTCTTGCCTTCGTCAACGGTACCATCGTCGGCTCGGGACTCGCCTCCCTCGCCTTACTCTCCGAGATCCACGTCGAGGTGATGAACAAGAACTTCACACCGGTTCCGGTCGTGCTGCGACAATCGCTAACCAAAGAATCCTGAGCTCGGGAGCGAGCTCGAGGAGTTGAGGGCAACAGTTGAAAGAACGAAGTTGAAGCTCGGTGAGTTCTAACCGAGCTGCATCCAACAACGAATCAAGCCAAGAGAAGCAACACATTAAGGAGAAGCATGTGAGATGGGCAATAACGTCAATCACGACGAAGCTTTAGCTTATGGCGCCGCCATGATACTAAGCGGCGACAGCAGCGTCCGTCTCAAATGTCGAGCCTCTACGCGGTGGCTTCACCGTTATTGTGTCTCCACCTCGGCAACCTCCTAGAGAGAGAGAGAGAAGCTCCAGCTCGGCTTCACCCTCTAGCTCAGCTCCCTCCACTGCCGAGCTCCGGCCCAGATCACCGCTGCCGAGCTCCAGCCCATACCCTCTCTGCCGCCGCCGACGCTCTACCCAGACTCCGCCGCCTCGTCGCCACGCTCATCTCCAACTCAAAGTTTTCTCCATTAATTGAAGAGCGAGAGAGAAAACTATCCCCAACTAGCTCCTTCACCTCGGCATTGCCGACAGCCGACGACGCCAACAGCCTGCACCACCGCCACTCCTCCAGCTCGGCTAGCTCCCTCACCTCGTGGCCGAGGACATGTCCCGGCTGATCAGGCTCGACGTCGTCCAATCAAGAACGACATGGTTCCCCACCTCGGCTTAACTCACCCATCACCGTACTGATTTCACCTCTAATCGGAATAACAGCTCGTCGATGCAGTGGTTGAGACGATCGTCCCAAATCACGTCCTTATTGCGCAGCCAGGGAAATGGAAAGGATCGATGTTTTTGAAATGGTTGATTCAAGCATCACATCCCCCGAGGATGTGAAGTGACGGAGGCTCTTAAACTTTAAAGAAGAAAAGAAATCCATCTACTTCGCCTAGGACCACCTCGGTACCAACATCTATAGCGCCGATGTGCAGCAGCACCATGGCATCTCCTTCGGCACCTTCTCCATCGCAGAGAAGCTTGCCATCACCAGCCACCGTAATCCCGTCGCGATGTTGCAGCTCTCCTGCACCACGGGTGCACCACAGTTATCATCACCTCCACGGTTGAGCTCCAGCTCCGGCCCACTCCACCGTCAAGCTTCGCTCCAGCCGGCTCCGCCGCCGAGCTCTGCTCCGGATCCCTCCAGCGCGGAGAAGACGACTTCACCTCTTCCACTTTGGAGGAGCTATATTCGGATGCCCTCAAGGTGTTCAACAAAATGTCAGTTCCAAAGGAACAACTACCAAGCCGCACTGCCCGTCACCAACAACGCCACCAATGTCTCAACACACTCGTGAATCTCTCCACTCCCTAAAGCTGCCAAGCTCAGTAAGCTCGAAGCCACGCGGCACTCGAGAATTAATCTCATCTCAAGAGGTACTATGCATAGGAGTAGAGAGTTCATGTTTTGAGTCAGTCTTTTAATTCTTTGTCTTTTGAGTCAAGTCTTTATCGAGTGAGTCTGGTCACGCATATTCTACTACCTATGCATACCACCCCTCGTCTATTCTCCACACTATCCTGACGAGGAAAGTGTGTTATCCTTGAGACACGTATCTCGGGTATGAAATAAGAAATAATACCGATATACCTCGGTACATCTAAGACCGATACATCTCAGCACATCTAAGACCGATACATCTCGGCAAAGTACCAGGGGACCACCCCTCCCGACCGAGTCGGCAAACCAGGAACCCGATGATCGACCCAAGTGTCACCTCGACCGCCAACGATAGGCTATTAGCCATCTCGAGCCCGAGAATTGACCCAAGTGTCACTTCGGAAGCCGAAGTTGGACCTCCGGGTCACTTCGGAAGACCCGATGACCGGCCCAAGAGCCACTTCGGAAGCCGATGATAGGCTCAGACGCCACTTCGGAAGAACATATTGACTTTGTCACTTCGTGACCTCGTCACTTCGTCACCTCGGCAACATTCACCTAGGTGAGATAGATAGCTTGACTTAGTCAAAAATCCACCTCGGTTGGATTGACCTCGTCACCTCGTTGAAATCCACCTAGGTGAGATAAAACAGATTGACTTCGTCACATCGTGACCTCGTCACTTCGTCACCTCATCAAAATCCACCTAGGTGAGATAAAACAGATTGACTTCGTCACTTCGTGACCTATTCACCTCGTGACTTCGTCACCTCGGCAACATTCACCTAGGTGAGATAGACAACTTGACTTAGTCAAAAATCCACCTCGGTTGGATTGACCTCGTCACCTCGTCGAAATCCACCTAGGTGAGATAAAACAGATTGACTTCGTCATTTCGTGACCTTGTCACTTCGTCACCTCGACAACATCCACCTAGGTGGGATAAGACAGATTGACCTCATCAACTCCACCTAGGTGAGATAGGCAGCTTGACTTCGTCAAAAATCAACCTCGGTTGGATTGACTTTGTCACTTCGCCAAAAATCCATTAAAGCCATCGGCATCAGAAACACTACGGAGGTACTACGATTCGACTTTGTCAGAATCTATTACTTTGGCAGGGCAATCGACTTCAAATATGGTGCAAGGCCCCACCTTAAAGAACCAAGTGAAGATCTCGACTCAACATCACACCCATAATCCCACGTCTTTTGGGGGGATGTGATGGGATAAAGCCCAACTCCTATGCCCAAACCATGAAGAGCCTAAGCCCAAGAAGCCACCCACTAAGAAGAACGTGGGATCATGGAGCAACCACTAACATCTCCACTTCACAAGCATTTATGGAGAGGGGAAAATACTTATAAATAGGGGATAGACTCTTTGTAATACGCTCTTTGTAATCTCCTACGAGAAACCTAATAAAAACACCGCCGCCTCCTTTCTCTCCGTGGACGTAGATCGAAAGATCGAACCACGTAAATCTCTTGTGTCGTTTATTTTTTTCGCTGCATTAATTGCCCTACGAAACTATGATTCATCAGTTAGAAATCGCTTCTTCTAATGTTCAAGATAGTTCTACACATTTAAACTAGTTATTACCCTTGGAATTAGAACTTAGATTTATAATTTAAATTGAGTGGCTCAACAATATGCAACTAAATACAAGCATTCGTTCTTTGATGCATTGTTCGTGCTACATCATGCAAAAAAATAATAATTCATAGTTAGTACTTTTTTGTCCTAACGAAAAAAACAGATTTTATATTTTATATACTATATCATATAGTATATCTTAAAAGTTTTTATTTTTTCACAGAAATCGGAAGGAGTAATAATAAAAAATTTCCATAAAATAAAATGTTAGTATTTGTAATATTTTTAACATGTGTTAATCCTTCACTAGTATTAGAAAATGTTGCCACATCGAATTGCAATAGATGGTTAAAATGGAGGAGAAATGTAAAAAAAATAAAATAAAGGTTAATTCCATTCGACTAAGAAATATAAACTACTCCAACTGTTAAGAGTTATGATACAAGTTGGGTCAACCCTCGTGCTCTCCCCTCATTTAGTTCCCTTAATATTAAATGATAATATTAAATCGACAACGAAATTTAGTTGACAATTCGAAGAAAAGTTGTACGCGTACTGCGTACATATTTCAGTGTTTTAAAAGTTTACTGCGTACATATTTCAGTGTTTAGGCGCTAGTCAGTATACATTATTGTCCGATTGATATGTAATTCGTTTAGATTCTAAACGATACTCCAACGACCCGATCTTGAAGCTTAATCAATAGTCTATATATATTAATTAATCAATGTTTAGGCGAACTATGCTACTCTGCATTATTTTGGGATTTATAATTATGAAACTAGTCTACTAGTTATCATATTATGTGTATTAAGTATAAATTTGGCAATAATATTGTAAGCAGTCACGGATGTAGAAATTTTGTTGAACGGGGGCTATATAGGAGTATATTTTTGAGTAAAATGGAATTTACTTGATATTTTAATTGACAAGGGGGCTTTTACACTATAATTTGCACAAACTAATCATAATTTGATAAAGTTTAAAGGTAAATTTTATTTTGTATGATTGGATAAGCCCTCAATTCCTTTCCTCTTATATCCGTCACTGATTGTAAGAATAGTAAAAATAAGCATTATAATTTACAGTTCTAATCCGTCTAGGCCCCGCCTAGCAGTCTAGGCGTTAGTCACCCCTCCACCGTCCGACTAGCGACTAGCGATTTTTAGAACAATGGTTGGTTCTAATACATAGTGTGAACACGAGAAGTGATATGCTACTCCCTCTATGGTGCTCACCTCCGTGGGTACCTTCGTCGTTTTATCATTTTGATATTACTTTGTTTGATTTTTTTCAATTATATTATATTCTAATACCTTAAAAATAAATATAAAAATCATAAAATCAAAAAAATCAAAACCCGATTTATTTATTTTTTATTTTAAACTTCAAAAATGACTAATAAAATCATTTGAGCTTGATCTTTATTTTATATATTTTTTTTATGATTTCTATAATTATTTAAGGTACTAGAAAATACAATTGAAAAAATCGAACAAAATAATTTCAAGATGATAAAACGACGAAGGTGCCCACGGAGGTGAGCACCATAAAGGGTGTAGCATATCACTTTTCGTGTGAACACATCTAATTATTTCCAAACGCTGCATTTTCAAATCCTTTGTGAACTAATCTATATTGAAACATATGGGGTCTTAATTTTATCCATATTTTCGTATACCAATCGTGTACCAAATATTGATTTTTATTGATATTATTCATTTTCTTTCAACAATTTTTAACGTATTATGATTTAAATTTATGAAAATTTTACAATTATATTCTAGGGGTTCACTCATCCATTTTAGGGATTATAAATATTTTTAGCATTTAGGGGGGTGTATTGGTTGTAGAGTCTATAGGATTTTTTTGGACTTTTAAAATCTGGGTGTATTCAATCTGGATTTTTAAAAGTCCATTAAAATCTGGGGGTATTCAATCTGGACTTTTAAAAGTCCATTAAAATTTCTAGGTATTGAATAGTCTATTGATTTTATAAGTCAATGGATTTTCTTTCATTCTCTTTACAAAACATAAAAGAAAATCATTCCCCAAAATTCATTCTAATAGGAAGAGATTTTACGTATCCACAAAAATCAGAAGAAAGAAACCCTTTGGTGTGAAGAGAGAGGGGGAAAGAGAGAGCACATCGTCGGAGGAAGGGTTTTGCAGGTACGAGTAGTTGATTTTCATGGTTTCAATTCATCATAATCTCTTTGAATTAGGTTCTTCTAATGATTGCTCAGGTTATATTATTAGTTGATAATCTCTTTGAATTAGTAGGTTTCAATTCAATTCATCTTACTCAACTGATTTATTTGTTTGCTAATGTTATCTATATTTTCTCCACTAATTTCGATTACGTCTATAGAAGTATAGAAGCACACTGTGCGCAATAGGTTGGAATCAAACGTGTTCTACTGCGTTTTAGGTATATGCTTTTCTTCTTGTGCATTCTGTTTTTTCACGAATGATTCGACAGCAAAGTCCAAATTAACTAAACATGGGGTTTCTAGAACCATTACATATATATATTACTGTATCTCTCTCTCTCTAGACGTGTAGATGGCTCCCACCCACCAATCGCCATCTCCTTTTCCGCCCAATGCCACCGCCAACAAACTCATCAGATCACTATCATAACATATATAATATCTATATAAAAATCAAGTAATGGTATAGTGTTTAATTTCTACTACTATATTTATATTTTATTGAAAACCCAATATTCAGGGTAGAGCTACAATATCAAGAAAGTGGTACATGCATAGGGGAATTCTTAATAACATGACATCATTAGAGAAGAAATTAATTATGCTCGGTTAATTTATATAAGACACTACTACTGGTATTTGTGTGTGAAGAGCTTATGCTGGGGTTGACCTTTGCGTGTCTATCTTCGTGTTCTGCTTTTAAAATTGTTTATTACTACTAGTGAGTCTGATAACGGAAGTAGTTCTATATTAGCCTCGAATTTGATGTAGTACATATAGTAATAGTAATTTCCTACTGTTCTTTATTAAGAAGAATGATTTGGATCATGGTTAACTCTTGTCTTCACTACTTTCATGTTTATATAGCTCTCGTATTTCAATTCTCAGTTTGTTCACTTTGTGCTATGACATGTGCATAAACTATTTAGGTATTAACTAATTAGTTATTTTGTGTCTATTAATATAGTAATATTATCATGGGGGATTCACAACATGATACCAAAAAGAAGTCATCCTATGAACAATGGACTAAGGAACAAAGCGACTTGTTGTTAGAACTCATGGTTGATGCTGCGGCTCGGGGATGGCGTGATAATAATGGTATTTTTACTAAAGCAACGGTGGAAGAAAGAATACTTCCCGTTCTTAATGAAAAACTTGGGTGTAATAAGACCTATAGCAATTACCAAAGCCGCCTCAAATGGTTTAAAATTCGTTGGTCATCTTATTCAAACCTTATGAAGTTCAGCTTTGGGTTTGGGTATGATCAAAATACTAAAAAGTTTACAGCTTCGGATGAAGTATGGGATGCGTACTTAGAGGTAAGTTTCTTAAGTGTCATATTACAATAATTTTGTTAAACAATATTATTTTGAAAATATAGTGAATTAATAATTTTTTTATTATTGTTAGGCCCACTCAAAAGACGTGAACTTGCGCTACGGGGACTGTGCTGATTATGAGGAATTGAAAATTGCAGTAGGAAATGGTGTTGTTGTAGGGAAAAACTCTGTTGGGGTGGGTAGTGCTACTGATGCAAGGACTTTAGGAGAGGATGAAAATAGAGATGTACGCATAAAAAATTTAAATTACGATGCTGAAAATGAGATGTTTGTGGGACTATCTCAAAATGATCCACCATTTGGTTCCACACCACCTTCAGGATTCCCGGAAGTGTCTGAGGTCTCCACTCAAAGAAGAAGTCAACCTAAAAGAAGTAGAACTCATTACGAAGCAAATTCTAGCTCTACCGAGAATATTCCCCAGAATGGCCTCATAGAAGAGATTAAAAAGCTAACAAGCACTTTTGAGGGAGTCCACAACCTCTTAGAGAAAAGAGATAGCATACTAGAGAAAAGAGAAAGAGAAAGAGCTTATACAACTTGGGATGCTATCAAAGAGATCCCAAATTTGGATGAAGGCATTCGTCTCAAGGCATTTGACTTGCTTGACACAAAGTCAAAAAAAGATGGTTTTTTAAAAATGACAATTGAGGAGAGAGCTAGTTGGATAGCTTACAAGACTAGAGATTAGTGATTATATGAGTTTTGTAAGGGATATTATGCTATATTTTGTTGGAAGTTTTCTTAAAACTATTTTTTTTATTACTGTTTTTATTTGTAATCTTTGAATGTTTTTTTATTTGGGATCTTTGTAAGACTTTCTTTTGATTACATATTTGAAATTAATGAATTTCTAATTTATTTTTATTACTTGACTCATATGTTACTTTTGTATGCACTTGAATATATGAATCTTTATATTTGTGAGAATTGATATATTTGTTGAATTTATAATACGTGTTCTAATTTTGCTTCACATATTCATTTTTTTAAAATTTTTTTAAAAATATGCAGCATGGAAATCATGAAATATTAGAAGAAGAAGTAGAAGAAGAAGAAATGGGAGAAGAAATAGATGAAGATTTGGAAATGGAACTTTATGAAAAGGTTAGGCTCTTGACGTTGGCAATAAAGGCAGTGATAGTTTTATTAATTAGAATCTATTACTATGATGCCTCGACATATTGAGCCTTCTTTGAAACGACAACCAATTACTAGAATGGGAAATCGTTACGTACGTAATATGATCGAAGGAAATCCAGAAAGTTTTCGACAGTTGCATAGAATGTATCCAGATACGTTTCTAAAGTTATGCACTATCATTAGAGAGAAAACCCATCTCGAAGATACAAGATACATATCTGTTGAAGAAATGGTGGCGACATTCTTAATTATTGTAGGACACAACGATCGATATGGTAATGTTCGTCAAAGGTTCGGTCGTTCGCATTATGCAACTAGTCAAAACTTCAACAAAACCTTAAAGGCATTGAACACTATAGTACCGGAAATGATGGCTAAGGCGTCTGCAGGAATGCCCGCTAAAATCCAGGAAAGTACGAGATTTAACCCTTTCTTTAAGGTATGAATCATTATATTATATTATATTATATTATATTATATTATATTACATTATATTATATTATATTATATTATATTATATTATATTATATTATATTATATTATATTATATTACGTTATACATATGTATGTACATAATGTATATTTATTTTTTAAATATTCATTTTATTTTAGGATTGCATTGGAGCTATAGATGGAACTCATATCCCGGCAATGGTAACAGGTCGAGAAGTAAGCAGTTATCGTAACCGTCATGGTATTCAATCGCAAAATGTTTTGGCAGCTTGCAACTTTGATTTGCAGTTCATGTATGTGCTTAGTGGGTGGGAAGGTTCGGCACATGACTCAAAACTTTTAAGTGATGCAATATCAAGAAGAAATGGGCTTCAAGTGCCTCAAGGTATGATATATTTTATTGAGTTTATGTTTTTAAATAGTAACAAACTATCTAATTTACATAAATTGTATTTTTTAGGTAAATATTTTCTCGTGGATTGTGGATTCGCTAATCGGCGTCAATTTTTAGCTCCATTACGTGGTGTTCGATATCATCTAAAAGATTTTGGTGGTCAAGGCCGTCATCCCAGAAATGCAAGTGAGTTATTCAATCTTCGTCATGCGTCATTAAGGAATGTGATTGAGAGAACTTTTGGTATTTTCAAATCACGATTCACAATTTTCAAGACCGCACCTCCGTTCCCATTTCAAACACAAGCAGAGTTAGTATTAGCATGTGCTGGATTACATAACTTTCTACGGAAAGAATGTCGCTCTGATGAATTTCCAGCCGAATATGAAGAGGATCAAGATTCATCACATCTGGACATGGAAGAGGAAAACTTGGAATTGCTTTCTCAAAGCCAACTACAACAAAGAACGGAAGCTAATGCATGGAGAATGAGTATTGCTAACGCTATGTGGGAAATGAGGCCAAGGCATAATGGTGATGGTAATGAACATGATGAGAATGGAGATGAATAAAAATTATGAATAATAATGTAGTGTTTTTTTTAAGAACTAATGAATTCTTGGGTTTTTTTTCCTAAACAATTTGGGTAATTTTTTTTTTTCATATATATATATATATATATATATATATATATATATATATATATATACACAAGTGTGCTCCATGTATCTTTGCATTAGTCCTCGGAGTATATGGAAATCTATGTAAATCAATAAAAAAAAAAATCTGCAATCCTGTCAAGTCTATGAAAATCCATGTAAATCAATAAAAAGAGTCAGCCAAAGTCAGTCAAACTCTGCATAGAGTCTATGAACTTCATAAATCTACAGACTTTAAAAAAATCCAAAAAAATCAAACAGAATCTTGATTGAATACACCCCCTTAATCTCAATTGTATTAAGTAAACATGGTTGATAAATTAAAATTTATGGTATATAATTTTTAAAAAAACTAATTTTTTTCATAAACTTTTATTTATTGTGTTATAATATTTCTACTTTTCATTTTATATAAAAAAAAAACATTTTAAGACTTATATAAATAATTATTTAATACACGATTGATACACATTAATAGAGATAGAGGATTCTATCTGATATGGAGATATGTACAGATTTATCCCACGATGTAATGTGTTGGTGCATTTCAAAATTAGAGATCTCTGTCATCCAAAACCTGATTAACAAGATGCCAATTTAGATTTATCTTTTTCCAACTTTTTCTTTTTTCATGTGGATTTTTTTTGTTAATTTCCACATCAATGATTAATTAATTAGGTTGACTGGGAATAAAGCAAAGCCTCCAAGTCAAACATGTTTCTAATTTCTTCTAGAGCATGTGAACATAAGACTGCATATCAAAGTGGAATGGGGAATGGATCCCCTGCTGTGGTAAGAAACACAGCACAGGGTGCTGTGCATTAAAAGGCGTCGCATTTGGGAGAATTATAAAAATTTTGCTATTATTTCGATTTAGTTTATTAAGTTATCAATTTTTTTATTTTCTGAATTCTTCTATAATTAGTTTAGTACTCCCTCCGTCCCGTGGCATTAGTCCCGTTTGCTTTTTGACTTTTTCGGCACGCGTTTCCACCGAAACCTAGTACGGGTTTTACGATATAATTTTGAAATATTATTTCTTTTACGGGATAATATTTCAAAATTATATCGTAAAACCCGTACTAGGTTTCGGTGGAAACGCGTGCCGAAAAAGTCAAAAAGCAAACGGGACTAATGCCACGGGACGGAGGGAGTAGTTTATTTCAAATTTTATTTTAGTCCTCGGTCAATCCATTTTATTGCGGTAAGTATATTCTTAGATTGTCAATTTGTCATTTTATTTAAGATTTATAATGAAAATTTTAATCAAATAAAACCTGGTTACCTCAAAACCAATTACCCCTGCACACTAAAATGGAGAAAAAAAAAAGTGAATAAATAAATAAAAATGAATTGAGTTAACAAAAAAAAAAAAAAAAAAAAACTAAAATGGAGAAAAACAAAAGTGAATAAATAAATAAAAATGAATTGAATTAACAAAAAAAAAAAAAAGAATTGAAGGTGGAAAACATCAATGCGGCGCCGTTTAATGCACAGCACCCTGTGCTGTGTTTCTTACCACAGCAGGGGATCCATTCCCAGTGGAATGTTCTCTTACTTATTACTTACATGAGCATTCTTAATATGTTTACGGGTGACGTGACAATGATTTATTTAAGGAAAAATATAATCACTATATATTCCAACAAAGAATAATCCTACTAAAAAAAACTAAACCCAACAAAAAAAAAAAAAACATATATAAACCCTAATGGAAAAATTATTGACTTGACAACGTCATATAAGCGGTGGCATATATTCTTAATGTGCCCAAAGTGAGTAAAGAATCGTTTTCCTGTCAAAGAAATAATTAATCTTGTGAGAAGATACATATAGCAGTTGAAAACTTGAAATCATATATTAACAGGGAGTGCATCTATATAATTAAGTTCTTAATATTTTTAACATGGATAATATGTATAAACTCCCATATATATATATATATATATATATATATATATATATATATATATATATATATATATATATATATATATATAGTTTGGATTTTGTTTACCTTGGTCATATCATATGCTAACACAAAAGCGTGAGGATACAAATTTTGTGACATGAATACACATCCTTTAAATTAAAGAAATCATAATAGTGTGCGTGTGTTAACTTAACGGCAAGGGTTTAAGTTTCAGAAACAAAGGTTTAGAGTTTGATTTTTCAATGACACGACCTTTAAATTTCATGTTAATTGTTTTTCTTTTTTAAAAGAAACTATAATATATTGAAATCGAAGAAAAATAAATAAATTCAAGCCACGATTGATATATTGAAATCGGGGTCGAATATATGGTGATAGTACACACCAACTCTACCACACATAAATGTGTGGAAATAAATTGTCCTAAAAAAAGTAACACTCTCATAGTCTATCTTCAATCACTTCTAAGGAAGCTTCTCTCCTTTTACCTTTCTTTCCAATTATTATTCAACACACATAGTCATATGATTGGTTGTCAATATTCCAAATCCATTAATACGTCTTGACTTTCACTTCGTCCAATTCGATTCAACCATACACATCAAAATCACATTATCAATTATAAGTTACTACCACCTCATTTAGATCCCTATTACAATTTCCATACTAGTGGGAGTGTAAAAGGAGGATATGCTTGGAGCCATGGATGGAATAGAGGAGTCGAAGTCGAAGAAGGAGATCGAGAAAGAAACTGTGGTGGGGAATGAGGAGGATTCAAGAACACCGGTGGATGCGTGGATGAAGCAGATCACACTACGAGGACTCGTAGCCAGTGTAGTGATCGGATCCATATTCAGCATCATCGCAATGAAGATAACTCTTACAATTGGGATCACTCCTCACTTCAACGTCTCTGCGGCGCTCCTCGCCTTCATCTTCATCCGTACGTGGACGAAAGCCCTGGGAAAGCTGGGGATCTCCTCCGCTCCTTTCACCAAGCAAGAGAACACCATGATCCAAACGTGCTCCGTTGCATGCTACAGCATCGCCCTCGGAGGTCTCTTTCTCCTACTTCTTTGCCTTTTCCCTTCTCTTTTTTAGATTAATTAGGGTTTTGAGATTAGGGTTTTGTTTATGTTGATTTGTTAATATTGTAGGAGGCTTTGCAAGCTATCTATTGGCGATGAACAAAAAAATGTTCGAGCTTTCCGGTGGATCGAGCGTTGAAGGGAACAATGGGAGTAGTATAAAAGAGCCCGGGATTGGTTGGATGACTTCTTTCTTGATTTTGGTCTGTTTTGTGGGCCTCTTCGTCTTGATTCCTCTTCGAAAAGTGAGTTTTTCTTCAAGTCGTGAGAATTCGCATTCGTTTTATGAACTATACATGCGTGACATACTTAGACCTATAGAGATATTCGTGTTATTTCGAACATCCGAACTTTCAAGTCAAAAAAGTTTTTGCTAAGATAGCAAATTGGTTTGTCAATTGCATTCAATTTTAGCAGTTGGTGTATTTAATGATTTTCGAATTGAATTTAGGTGGGTGGGAAATGTTTGACTCAAGTTGACTATTTTGGTTGAGAAATAAATTAAAGTGGCTTCAAAATGGATTTAATTAATTGTCCAGGGACAATAGAGTAGTATATACTCCCTCCGTTCCGCCCATTTGGCCTATAGAGTGAATAGATGTGTGGTATAAAATAATAGAGCAGGCCAAATGGAGCGGAACGGAGGAGTAGTCAATATCCTTACAACAACCTTAGTGATTAATTAATGATTAGTACTCCCTCCGTCCCATGGCAATTGTCCATGTTGCCTTATTGGGACGTCCCATTTAATTGTCCACTTACCTTAAGTGGAAATATTGCACTCTCACAACCAATATAATATAAAATCCTCTATCCCTTGTGGCATTGGTTATTGTGCCACTTTCCTAGTGGACAATTGCCATGGGACAGAGGGAGTATATAATTATGTCTCAACTTTCAATTAATTAATGATTAGTATATAATTGTAATATAAATGCAGATATTGATAATCGACTACAAATTGACTTTTCCAAGTGGAATGGCAAGTGCTGTACTTATCAATGGGTTCCACGGCAGAGGAGACAAAATGGCCAAGTAATTTAATTCTTTTCTTTCTTTCTTTTTTTTTTTTTTTTCCTCTGAATTTAATACTTTTTTCTTACTTTATTTCTTATACGAACTTGAACTTTGCATCTTTTTTTTAATTATTATTATTATGGGATCATGTAAAAAACTGATTTTTCGTAAAAAAAAAAATAAAAAAATCATAATACGTATGACTATAATGCATCATCAATAGTATTGTAATACCAGTTGTTACTTATAAAATTATAATGCATTGGCAGTACAATTATAATACATATAGTATTAATTTGGACCGTATATCATCCAAAGATCAATAGTACATAACACAAACATCTAGTTTTTATGTGATCTCTTGGTTACTCCCAAGTTTCGATGCTGAAAATTCATTACGAGTCGTGACATGTATCTAAAAGTTGAATCGCCTTTTCGACACCCGATCCAAAACTAGTGCAGGGCTCATGATGGTGTTTGAAAAATTAAATGAAAGTTCAAGTCATAAACTATGCCCTTATAATTATTATTCATATACACAAGTATTTATATAAATAGGAAGCAAGTAAATGGGTTCATCAAGAGCTTTAGCGCCAGTTTATTGTGGGGCTTCTTTCAATGGTTTTACACTGCAAAAGACAACTGCGGTTTCTCTCAGTTCCCTACCTTCGGCCTCCAAGCAAGGAAGCAAACGTACGTACACATGAAAGCTCTCTCTCTCTCTCTCTAGATACATTATACATACATGTGACAAATAATTAACATATGTAAAAAAAAATGCAGATTTTATTTTGATTTTAGCATGACATATGTGGGGACGGGTATGATATGCTCACACGCAGTGAACTTGTCTTTGCTATTTGGAGCTGTGGTTTCGTATGGAATGATGTGGCCCCTCATCTCCACTCGTAAAGGGGATTGGTTTCCTGCTGATATTCCAGAATCCAGCATGAAAAGCCTCACTGGCTACAAGGTAGTATTGTACTCTCTCTCTCTCTCTCTCACAGTTTGAGTGATGCTATATAATAAGGTACAACTTGTTTATGCAGGCATTTATACCCATTGCTCTCCTCCTTGGTGATGGGATTTACAATTTCATCAAGATTTTGGGCATCACATATATCAACATCCACAACCGCAGAAAAAACAATAACTCCATGGGTAAATACCTTAATAAAAAAAATTGCTATTATAATTTATAAATAATAATAATAATAATAAAATTTTCCGAAGAATATTTCATTTCAATATATATTACGATTTTTAAATTATTTAGTACGAGTGATCGCTAATTCTATTATGATTTATATATAAATAATTTTTAACATTTGATTTGTTAAACATGGTTTTTTTTTTTTTGTTAAACATGGTTTGGCAACTCTTAAAACAAGGATTTCAAAAAAATAATTTTACATATGGCTCATCATTTTATAACACATTTTTTGATAGTAAAAATTATTGAAATGACCTAATTAATTACGTTGCATGCATGCACTGCAGCCGCCGTAGCCAACGAAGACAAAACCCTAAACGATCCAAGGCAGGACGAGACCTTCATGAGAGAGAACATCCCTCTGTGGTTCGCCGCTGCCGGCTACGCGATCCTCGCCGTCGTCTCGATCATCACCATCCCCTTCCTCTTCCCCGACCTCAAGTGGTACCTTGTCCTCCTCGCCTACATCATGACACCGGCACTCGCCTTCTGCAACGCCTACGGCGCCGGCCTCACCGACATGAACATGTCCTACAACTACGGCAAGGTCGGCCTCTTCCTCGTCGCCGCCATCTCCGGCAAGGGCCACGGCATCATCGCCTCCCTCGCCGCCTGCGGCATCTTCAAGTCCATCATCAACGTCTCCTGCATCCTCATGCAGGATTTCAAGACCGGCCACCTTACGTTGTCGTCTCCGAAGGCGATGCTCCTCAGCCAGGCGGTCGGGACGGCGCTCGGCTGCGTCATCTCGCCGTTGAGCTTCTTTCTGTTCTACAAGGCGTTCGATATTGGGAATCCGGCGACGGAGTTCAAGGCGCCGTTCGGGATAATCTACCGGAATCTGGCGATCATCGGGGTTCAGGGGTTCTCGGCGCTGCCGAAGCACTGCTTGGAGCTGTGCTACGGCTTCTTTGCGGCGGCGGTGGCGATTAACTTGGGGAGGGACTTCGCGCCGCCGAGGATCGGGAAGTGGATGCCACTGCCGACGGCGATGGCGGTGCCGTTTCTCGTTGGGGGGTATTTTGCGGTGGATATGTGCGTGGGGACGCTGGTGGTGTTCCTGTGGGGAAAGTTAGCGCCGAAGACGGCGGCGGTGATGGTGCCGGCAGTGGCGTCGGGGTTGATATGTGGGGAGGGACTGTGGATACTTCCGGCGTCGATTCTGGCTCTGGCGAAAGTGAAGCCGCCGATATGTATGAATTTCTTACCCGGTTAATTATAATGGGAAATTAGGGCTATGTGGTTTTGGATAGATATTCCCCGTCTCACTCATATAGGATAGTTGACTGTTAAATAAAAGGACAATCAATTATCTCTATATGAGTGGAATGGAAGAAATATATGTATTTGTGTATGTTGAATTTTGGTGATAAAGTAGGAAGAAAATATAATAATGTGTGTAACAAGAAAAAATTATCGTCACTGTAGGTGTATGTGTGTTTGTAGTGATTAAACTACGCTAGTTCATCAGTCATATTGTCGCCACTAAAAGTAGTTTTTTCGTGCAATGTATTTATTAGTATTCTGTTAACGCTTTCCCGCCAAGTAATTAAAATGTCGAGAGATCGGATCATGTCGTAGTCGCTCTATACTAAATAGTATCATAAAATCAAGAGAATAAAGGAAATTAATCAAGTAAAATAATAATAATAATAATAATAATAATAATAATAATAATAATAATAATAATAATAATAATAATAATATTTTGATACAAATTTGGTACACTAAAAGGAGACCGAGAATTCGATATGATTTCGAAAGGGGCAAATACACCCCTAAGGTTTTCACCCAAATGCAAAAAACCCCTTGTACTATGTTTTGGGGCAAATAACACCTTAAACCTTTTAAGTTAGAGCAATAACACCCTAAGATTTTAAATCTAGGATATTTCAAATTTTTGTATTTTTAGCATTCAATTTAATTTTTATAAAATATTATAAAATTATTAAAAATTAATTATTTGGTAAGTTGTTGAAACACCGAAATCGGGAGAGAAAATCGTATGTACAACTATTGTATATCCATTTTTATTTTGTAAATGAATGAACTAGGGCTGCAAATTTGAATTTCGAGGAACGAAGAATTTATATTGATTCAAAGATTCACAACAAATTCAACCTATTTCCTCCCCTACACCCATGATAATTTTTATTCTTCCGGTCCATATTTTATAATAATATAAGAATAAAAAAGTGGTGTTCCGAACATATACGACCAAATAATTAGTTTTTATTAGTTTTATCCTCTACACCCATGATAAATTTTATTCTTCCGATCCATTCTATTATGACATTAAAAAATTGGCGTTTCAACCATATACGACTAAAAAATTAATTTTTCTTAGTTTTATACAATATTTTTAGTATAAAATTATATATACATTTATTATGGATTTATCAACCATATACTACCCCCATCCCATTTATTATGAACATATGAGATGAGCATAGAAATTAAAGAATTGGCGAATATGTGATTGTAATTAATTCTAAGGAGAGAGTGTTAATTGTAGTCATATATTTTTTGTCATTTTAGGAAATGCTCATAATAAGTGAGATAGAAAAAAATGACAAATGTTCATAATAAATGGGTTGAAGGTAGTATTAACTAATGGAAATTAAATTAAATATTAAAAATATAGAAAACCCTAAATAAAAAACAATAGGGGGATATTTGCTCCAAATAAAAAACCATGAGGTGTTATTTGCCCCAAAACATAGTTTGAGGGGGGTTTTGCATTTTGATATAAACCCTAGGGGTGTATCTGCACCTTATCCCATTTCGAAAATAGATTTTTTGTAATCCTCTATTTCCATTTTTATACACCAATCATGTACTAAATAATTATTTCTATTAATTTTATAATATTAGTTATATATAAAAAAAAACATTATATTATATTAAAATGATAATAATAAATTTGTGATAAAATTTTCAATTTTTAAAAATTATATGCTTAAGTTTCGATTTTGCAATCATATTTTACCTAATAAAATTAAAATTAAATGCTAAAAAATAATTATAAACCTAAAATGGATGAGTAAACCCTAAAAAATAGGCGTAAGACTATACCAAATCATAATACATCAAAATTATCGATCAAAATCACATAATTAATAAAAATCGACATTTGGTACACGGTTGGAACGTTGAATTATGCATAAACTGCATTTCGGAGACCAGTTTTGCTACGCCACCAGATGATCAATGATCATTGAATAATAATAAATAAATAAATAAAATGAAAAAAATGAGAATCCAATTTGCAGTATCATTAAAAATTATCGTTCATAATCTGTATAATATAAACCTTGCCTCATTTTATAGCAATAATTGGCTAATATACAAAAGCCCTAGATGAACAACAAACCTTTAGTAGTCCATAAACTAACAGTAGGCCTCTCCCAGAAAAATACTTGCAATCTCATATATTCCATAATATACAGGTACATAATCAGGAAATTATTATACCAGCCAATACATCGCTCTTACCCCGTGCAAAAATGGTATAAACTAGTCGAATAGCATCGAGCCACCCATCCAAGGCTTCCCAAGACTCAGCAACCTATTGTGCCAATGAAACGAGTCAACAACCATGAAAAGCACAAGGGAGGAAAAAAGTCGATTCTTATATATAGAAATATTTTTACCAGGTAAACAGGTCCACGATTTGTGTCAATGCAGAGGCCAGCACCAGGTGGTAGAGTAAGATCAGCACATGCTGATACGGATACGATATCTCCAACGTAGACTCTGATGACAGGTTTGCTGGTTGGTGAATCTACTGATTTTGATGAAAGGCTCAACGATGAATATCTTTGCTCAGCTTTGCTTATCTGCAGAAAATTGATTCTTCTTTTACTTCAGAAAGTAGAACTGTGACAAGGAATAGCTTGAGGAAGAATAGAAAAAAGTGATCGAAAATTCCAAACTTATAGGGGGTGATGATCATGAAGGTGAAGAATCCATCAAGGAAGGAAACGTAATATATAATTTAATTATTTGGACTAAGGACCTGCAATTGTAGGATTGTGTTCCAATGTAGTTGATTTGAAAACAGCAGGCCATGAAATAATTAGGTTACTGCTTCATATTCAAAGAAAACTTGGCGCGTGTATTCTTGCTTTGCTTTACAACAATGTGTGCTTCATGATTATTCTTGTTCTCAAAGAGAAGACACTCGATATGTTTCAAAATGGTCCCTAACAATAATGATATGCTTATATTATAAGTACTGGCAAAAACCCTTCCTACCTGTTGAAGCCCTTCATGACTTAGCACAAACTGAGAGAGTTTCCAATCACTGTGAGGTGCAACTGGGTTCCCTACAGGCGGGGCCGTCAGATATCCAACCTTCAGATATGGCAGCGGAAGCTGAAAAGGTAAAATTTTGCCCAGATGTCATATTTGGAGAAACAGGTGGTTTAGGAATTTTAACTAGCATCAAGAAAATATATTGAAGTACAAAATTTTGGCAGTAAATTTGATCCAATGTAGGAAAATGAGAGGAAACAGCAGATATGAGCAGATGAATAGAACATTGCAGTCAACTTTTCTCACAAAATATGGGAAGTTTGATAGCTTTGTTAGTCGATTGTAGCAACCCCAGATCACTTCATTGTTTAACAAAAAGGGGTATTAAATAGTACAAGTCACAACTTCATCAAATTTCAACTTTTATGTATCTTTAGCCCCACAAGTCATGCTTAATAAAATGGATCTCTGACTTGCATTTTTAGCATCTAGGAAACTGTGCCTGGAGATGATGATAGGTGTGCAAGGGGGTGATAAGAGGAGAAGACAGGGGAAAGGGGGAGAGGATGCTGCTAAGTGAGAATGGGGAGAACGGAAAAGAACAGACGTGGAATCAAGAATGATCAACAAAACTTTTAGCATTTGGCCATAACTTCTAAAGAAAGCCTAATTTTGAGATGAGATTTCCATGCCATCTGGAAATCTTTATACAGATATTTAGCTTGATTCATGTGCCTCGATTGAGTTTTTTAAATACACACCCCTCCATTCTTCTAACCTAGTTAAAAAGGTATTTCAAAGCAACAGCATGAAAGGCCATGGGCCCTAATTGAAGAATGTCTAGATCTAGAATATATAATCACACAACTTATATCGGTTATACTAATGTCAAATACTGGATGGTGAATTTTCATGAAAAAAATTGGCGGAAGTATAGAGGATATTCTGTTAGGTCTTTTACTTATAGAAAAAAAAAAAAAAATATATATATATATATATATATATATATATATATATATATATTGAAGCCACACTAAGAGATTATTTGTACTATAATTGAGCCTGCTAATTCAAAGACGTTTCATTTGAGTATCATGTATTGTTTCTGTTAAATTTAGATGAAGTGATTATGTAAAAAATAACCATATTTTCTTTGATGACAATTATATCGTGTAAAATGCAATCCAAATTTTAAGGGTAGGTATTGCAAGGCTTGGTATCGCCATGTCCCGCACGAGGAGGATAGGGGATATTCATGTTTCAAATGTTAATAAGTTGGCGTCATTGTGTCCTTTAGCAGCTTAACTATCTTGGCAAAATGAAGAAACATATCAAATAGTTGCAATTCTCAAACTCCAGGTTCGTATCATCCAAGGTCAACTGTAACTAATGTATTGAAGAGTAGGGGGGGAGGGGATCCTTAATCATATTAAATACTTAACAGATTGGCAGATTGCACATCTTTGTCAGTATGGAGGGTGCAAAATGTTAAGATAGAATCTCCATGTGATGTGACGTTTTTCAAATAATGGATTAAACACAGGTAGAAATGCATCAGAATTGAATGCTGAGGTATGAATACTCACCATGGATCGTACAAGCTTTAAAGCGCTACTGTATACCTGAAGCACGACAACGGAAGATGACTGTAAGATTTCTAAACAATAGAATATCTATCAGTTAATATAGAAAGGTGTCCAGTTGAATAGAGGAAATATGCACTCAAGAATCGGTATGATAAAAATTACAGCAGATATGAGAAATGACGGCCAATAAGAGCAGAGAGCGCCAGAAGTGTAAAATTAGGAATGTACTTAAGTGAGAATGAATTATACAATCACAGAAGTCAAAAGTGTAGTTTATAATCTACCCCATTTACCCCACAAACACTGACTTCTTTTACATTTTCATCTGGCCCAAATTTTACTGTGCTTTTCCCTATCCAAAACATTAACTATCATTCACAGCAATAAACCTTATAAATAAATATTAGGTTTAATTGCATATAGTAAAATTTTCAATATTAATAAGAAGACTAAGAGTTAAGATCTAGTTCTACTATAGTTATATTGTCAACATTAACTATCATTTGTTTAATCTAAGATGAAAATTTCAGGCTGCCTGTCTAAGCAGCGTGGAAGGAGTAGCAATCATCCTAGGGTACTTCATGAATAATGGACAACAAGAGTAAGATGTAATAGGGTAATATAAATAATTACAGATGATGATCAAACACAGCATCCTTACTGAGTAATTTGGCTTCAATGCATGTGCAGCTGCAATATATATTGCAGATTGGCTGTATAACTCATCTGGTGACACCTCCTTTGCAGTCACATGTCCCCCAGTTCTTGATATGTCCTCTGCTAAGCCGTACTGCAAATTTTGGCTAAATTAAAACCAATGCATCACATACTTTTTTCCTACTCTCCATTCAAATCAATCTAGCATGCTAAATTCATCTTATACAACTATATACTACAAAATTATTCAAGGGAAAACCATGTGTCAAACTAACCAGTACAGTTCCAAGGTTGTAAATTGCCCTGTGGAAATCAAACTGCAACTGTATTGCCGCACGGAACTGTAGACAAATCAATGGTGCTCAATATCAACCAAATGTTAATATATATACATAGGTTCAATTAAATGTCCTTGTCCTTTAATGAGATGCATGGATCCCATACCTTGCCTATAGCGGTTTTAACTATTGTCTGTTTCTCACGAGCTGGAACAATTGCACTTAGTTCCTGAAACATAAATTTGAGCACAAGACAAGACAGAAAGTAAGTCTCCTGAGTGCTAAAACTTGTCATCTCATTACAGTTACAGGATTGAGTAGAAAGAGAAAACAAAGGTCGCTTTAGATGAGATGGTATAACAAACCTGTAGAGCAAGTCCCCAATTGTTGAGCGCCTGTAGATCATGCCAGTGTTAGTAGATATCAAGAAAAGAAAAGGGAGCGGGGGGAATGACAGTCAGCCTGCTCTAAGAAAAGGAAGGGTAAATATTTTTGAACAAAAATTTGTGATACTAGGTGGCTATTCGCTTTTTGTCTGACTGGTAAGATAAATAACTACCTGAGGACTGTTCCAGTTGAGTTGCACAGCCTTTTCATAATTCTTTGTAGCCTGTAAATAACAAATAGTAGGAAACAACAGCATTATATACCTGTACAAGACATGAAACCATGTAACATGCTAAAGCATGAAAAAGGAAATACGCAAGAATTTTAATTGACTAGTAGTAATACTTAAGTTTCAACATATCGAGTCCCGGAACATTTAACTAAACTCATCCTCTTCAAGAAATGACAGTGAACTTCATAAAGCAGAACAAATACCACATCAATAAATGGCACATCTGAGTTAAATATCTAACTTGAATGGTCAAGATACAATGAGATGAATAGTAAATTAACTGTAGATCTTCACTTCAACTGTTATATATCTGACATTTCAGATTCAGAATGAGACCAAGAGCTTAGTTAATACACTGAATCTGCAGAGCACCACGACTTATAGCCGTCAACTATGATCACTATCATTGATCATTTGGTCAGGTTTCTAATCAGCAGAACGGATAAAATCTAAATATTCATGTGCTATGTAAAACCTGTTGCTAAGATCAAAACTCCTGCCAAAACTAATAGAAACAGACCTTAAGACAGAATGATATAATGTTCCTCCTCGTTCCACTTTTTTTTTTTCAATAAGTTCATGAACGGCTTTTCTAATTTAATGCTTCAACATGCCAAATTATAAGACCAAAAGGTTTAAAATCATCATATCTCATTCTAATAAAACTAAAGGGTTCAAGAGAAGTGAACCAAAGTATTGGAGAGTGTGATCAAGCAACATAAATATAATGAAAACAAGGATTCAACTCACAAGTAAGAAAGAGAACTGATAGAACCAACCTGTTTCCAGAACTCCTCTGCTTCCTTTGTCCGACCACGCATTTTAGCCCGATCAGATATTGCTATAGCCCAGTTATAGTAAGCCTGACATATGAAGAAAATCTCATAAATTCCATTCCATTAACAGAAACTATTCTAATATTAAATGTAAGTGTAGGTAAAAGGCACTTGTGTCACTAATTAAAATCTCATGAACAAACTACAATAGTTTCTGTTAATGGAATGGAAATTTATGAGATTCATGCACAGCAGGGCTATATTTAAATCTCATAAATTTCCATTTCCATTCCATTAACAGCTAAATCAGCTTCCATCAAACTCAGCTTCGAGAACATTGTGCATTACTGAGATTTTCTAACTAAAAGCACAAGTTGTCACTGCATAAGTGCATACCAATGTTCATCAGCAAACATATTACATAAGAAACTCATACACTCGTGATGAAACATATAGATTCATGCATAGCAGGGGTATATTAAGCTGTTTAAAAGGACATTATTATTCTCGAGCATCAAAAGCACCAGCTAGGTACTTATTTTCTCATTGATATTCTTGACCAAAGCATAAAGCATTGTATCAGTGAACTTACATCATTAAGTGTAGGGCAAAGGCGGGTAGCCTCCTCATACTTCTTGCATGCTTCTTCAAGTAAAGCATCCTTAGAAGGAGAACTGGATTCCGGGCTCACATTATCTGCACTTTCCTGCATGGACAGTGCAAGTTTCAGAGAACCTTACAGCCTTCAACAAACATGCAATTTCAAGGCAGTAATTTCTAGGAAGACCAGTGACAATATATACCAATAACTAATAATAGTAACTCGATGATCCAAAGGCAATACTCGACCATAAATTTTAGGACCATCCATCAATTTCATGATTTAGTAAAAATGGCTTGAGGAGAAACGGTCCAATAACACAAATAAAGTATAAACTGTAAGGAACGAATTGGATATGCATTCTTTTATAGTCTAATTCACATTCCACCAGTCAGACCTGAAGAACCAGGGCCCAATTGTACAATGCATCATAATCCTCCGGATTTCTTTCTAAAGCAGTTGCATATCTGCAAATCAATGCCAAAAGATGTGATTAATTAATGCAATCTTATGGTAGGAAATCTTCTGCAAGGAGAGAAAAAAAAAATGAACAGCAGCAGTTAAAGCCGTGATGACTGATGATTTCGTCCTGATGAATCTTCTTATACAAAAGAATGAATCTAAAGTCTAAACCGCTTCTAATCATTAATTCAATATAACCCCAAAAGTCCCCACCAGGATTTCATATAATCATATTCATATATTATGTAACCAGGGTATCTCCTTAGCCATTGCAAGAGAGAATTTGTACTATGCTGTGTCTAATGCACCTATGCATGTAAATTTGTCTTTCGGTGTTCAAATAAAGGATGAGGTAGAAAACTCTTAGCTATGATAGCAATAAATGGCAGTGTAACTAGAAAAAGCACTCAGCGATTGTGGCATCTAATTACTATCAACAATCAGAAAACACGGAAATAAAATAAAAACATATATGTAGCAGAGCCATCATATATACATAAGAAAATGAGATGACTACCTCCTGGCAGCAAATGTAAGAATCCTTTGACGGGATCTACCTTCCTCATCAAGTCCTGTGACGCTATTAATCAACTCCATAGCAGCGTTATTCTGCTCTATATGTAGTTCTGAGTTTGCTTGGCTGGAACATCAAAAAGGCAAGAATCACAATTAGCACTCAAAATAGAAACATATTAACCCGTCCAAAATCCAAATCCAAATAAAGCACAAATAAACAGAAAACATCCTTCATTATATCCCAGTTGAAGAGAAAACAATCAGTCTGTGAACACTTAAAAGGAAAACTCTATATGAGTATACTTTCCTTCCAATTCTATTAGCAAAGTTGTGAAAGGTGGTTCCTGGAATTATAGATTCAAAATTCACAATACAATATACATTAATCTGTGGGATATTATTAGGATGCAATGAATTTTAGCTCTCATCTGGATTATCTTCTATGCGGTGCAATTAACTAGATCCCCCTAATACAGTGTCATTTGAAATTCTTCTGGCAACTCCAAAAAATACATTCATCTAAAGTGTAAACACAATTTAAACCAAGAAATGGAGTTTCATATTTCACAAACCAAAAAACTATCCTATTGGACCTATCCTATGAGGATCCATTAACCACACAGCCAACAATATGCAGCAATGGAAGGGAAAAGTCTATAGTGTGAATGGAGCATTGCACCCTTAGGTAACCTGAATGCCTTACAGGCTAAATCTATGAAACCAGCAGCAACAATGGTAGTGTTAGCCCTACTTCCACACAAGTTATTGGATGATCATATAGGTCATACAGGTGGCCTTCAACTATACTTGCTAATATCACATCAAGTAGGTCCATTATTGAGTTACTATGTCCAATATAACGAAGTTAGGATGAAAACCTGTCGAAACTTATTCTTCCATAGAAATCTGGAAATTATGCATCTTCACAAACAGAATTGCATATAATGCCTTTCCATAATAATGCATTTTATATTTTTATATCTTCGTGATAATGCATTTTCATAAACTACAATAATGCATCTTTAGTGACAAAAAATATCATGGGCATATCAGTGTCCAAATTAGTTTCTAGTTTCTATTGGAGCATAAGATGCTATTTGATCCTTTTAAATTTATCACAATAGATGAAATCATACAACAGTATCAAGTTAGATTAGTTTCCTTGGATTGCATTTAACATAAAAACAAAGGCTAAAGAATCGCACTGAGCACTGACGATGCTTAGACATTCAAACTGTTCATAATCTGAAAAGTTCTCACCCCCCCCCCCCCCCCCCAAAAAAAAAAAAAAAAAAAAAAAAAAAAAAAAAAAACTCTGCTATGATTATACTCGAAATTGATGATAATATATTGTGTTCGAAATAAAACTTAATACTTCCAAGAACTATTCTTGCAAAGAAGCCAGAATTACACTGTCTCTACGATTAAATAACAAGTACGGGGTAGCTAAATTGCCAGTATTTCTTTCCTAAGTGAAAACCATTCAGGACTCCATTCAATAGTTCTGTTGGCCTTCCGAATGGACTTCTGTCCAACTTGCTCAACTGATCTCTATATGGTGTTTATGTCTCTTTCTTGAACTATATCATAAACAGATCTTCTCACCGAGCTAGGCAACTGGTATTGTACTAATAGATACCGAGGAATCCTTACTACTATTTGAACTTTGAGAATTGTGACTTAACTTACACACTTGAGCACCATAAATTAGCCCCAGAAATTGTCCAATTAAAACTACTCAGTACCAAAAGATTTCAGTCAATGATAGCAACAGCAAAGTGCAGCACGTAAAACATTTCCACTAATCGAACATCAACTACAATCGCAAGATACATTCCCGTGACCCGGGCACGGAGCACGCCTAGATCCAATATCCCCCGATAACAGTGGCCCCATTACAATCAGTTCCACACAATTAAGTTGAACAAAATAACCGATCGTTCTAGGACATCAGCAATGCAATTCACTAACCTCTGAGGTGTACTGGACTCTCTTCCATCGTTGACGCCGGCATCTCCATTCTTCAATTCACTCAGCAGCTCTCTCATAGTAAATGTCCGACTCCCCTCCCCCTCTGCGTTACTCCCCACCTTCGAATCGCTCTCCTCTTCTCGGTTCGGAAGCGCAGCACGCGAAGAGTCTGCACCACTCAATTCGGTCGAGATTTCTCCCTCCGGCGCAGAATTCGACGCCTCCGCATTCACCAGCAGCACTTCTCCCTCTCCCGATCTCTCGGAATCCGGTAGCTGCGCATCGCTTCCGCTGGGATCAGGTTGCTGGAGATCTGGACCATCAGAAGGCGGCGCGGCGGCGGCTGCAGCATCAGCAGCAGATTCCGGTTGGGGTGATCCGTTCTGTAATTCGGAGTGGTCGGGATCTGTAGACATGGTGGGGCGAAGAGAGTAAAGATTGGGATTTGGAATCCGGGAGAGGGAACAGAGATCTCTCTCTCTCTCTCTAAATCTCTAGTGCAATGCAACGACTAGTTGAGTGAATTCCTAATTCACAGTCCTGATATGTATGATTTTGTAGACTTGAGAGAGAGACAGAAGATTAGAAGAAGGAGTTGATTATTTTTCTTTTTCAGGCGCTGTTTTGTTGGAAATTGGAAAAAACACATAATGGGCCTAAGCCCAACCTAAGCTCTTAGGCGGCCCATTTTTTTTTCTTTTATTTTGTTGTTTTCGACTACTTACTACTGATATATTGATAAATTAATATGTTAAAAGTAGAATAATTGTGGACTCATCTAATAATTTTTAATGATATTAAAGTGTTAAAGCGATTGCGAGACTTGTATCCCAAAATGGAAAAATTCAGTAAATAAAGGACGTCCATATATAATAATGGTATCAGTTCATAGACGACGAAGTAGAATTTTTTTAATTAACATTCTATTTCTTCTTATGGATTGAATGAAATGTTAATTAGGAAAAACTATTAATTTGGATTTGAATGATGAAATCACCATCTTTACTAAAATTGAAAATTTTGGTAATGTTGCAAATAGATCATATTCCTTCTCCTTTGATGCTTTTAGCAAATCCATTAGTATTTGTAATCATCCAAATTCTCTTAAAGGAATGTGTGATACAACAATACTATGGAGGTGTCAAGAATTGAACTATTTTCATACCCATTCCTTAACCTAAGGTGATGACTATATGCAGGAATGAAATTTAATCAAAATGTGTCCGAAGTCCCCAATTGATTCCATATCGACTTTGCAATGAACATGACTCTAAAATATTAAGTGAATCGCCCTCCCCTTTAACACAGTCATATTAAGAGTCGATTGACCATTTCCTATACGATAATCAACTTTACCTCTAAAGAACTGGTGAATGCAATTCACTAACCTCACATCTATTCACTCTATAGATCACATGGAGTGGAACGGAAGGAGTACATCCTAAATCGAAATCTGTCGTTGCACAGACAAAACTTGGCAAGGTGGGCTATATCATGTTTCCAGAAATAAGATCATTTCCATTGAGAGAGAGAGAGAGAGAGAGAGAGAGTGCATATTTCTTAACAACTTTGTTAGCATGCTGCCACTTCACTAAGGAGTACTCAGCGCGGGCAATAGATACATAGTGAAAATCCATAAATAACCCAACATACAAGTAGGTGCTCTTTTTTTGCCTATCAACTGCTCTTTTTCGCTATCCATTCAAAACCAAGGGGAAAAGAAAAAGTTGAAGGTCGAGTGAAAACCTGATGAATCAAGAAATGTAGATTTATCTTCTTCACTTCTCCCTAAATCTTATCATGTAGGGTAACCACCAAATCATGAGCATCATCCAACAGTTTCCAAACATCCAAATGCCCAGCCATGCTATTGCACTCCTTCATTATCTCATCCATGCTGCTATAGTTCTCGATAATCAGCCTCCTCTTCTGCAGCACGCACGCAGCTATCGCATACAGCAGCAGGTCCTCCGTTGGCGGAGCCCTCAGCCTCATCCTCCGCCACGCTGATTTTATGATCCCTGCCCGGATCGCCGCTTGATCCGCCCACATCACCTCCCACAGGCAAAGTGTTTGCTCGAAGGTCAGCTCCCTCCGGAAAAGCACCACCACCATTCTGTACACGAAGAAGCAGTCCTCCGCCTGAAGCTTCTCCAGATGCCTGTACAGATGCAGATCCTTGCACTTGATGATCTTCGATACGATATTCAGCTGCCTCCTTATTCCGACTTCATCGAGTCGGAAGTTATGCCTCGCCCTCCGCATGAACCCCACGAAGCACCAGAACGCGACGAAGTCTTCGTCTATTACGGATATGATTGGAGAAAGTAAATCGCTCATACCTTGGCAGTAGCCGATCTCGGAGTCATACAGAGCGTAAGCTTCGAGAATGGCAACGAGCCTAGCTGCATGGTATACTCTACACGGCTCAAGGTGATCGTAATCCTTTAACCCCACATTTTTAGCTAGTTGATGTGCCTTCGATTCGGATACAGAAGCTTGAGAGGGGGAGTAGATTACCCATTCTGCATTCGCTCGTATAGCATCGAGGCGGATGATTCTCTGCCATGTGGAGAAATCTTCAACCTTGTAAGATACGGGAGTTGCGGTTAATTTGCCAAGAGCCGAGAAAACAGGCTCATAGAGATTGTTGTCATCAGTCTCCATTGATGTGAGAAGGGGTTTGTTGTCGTTTAGATCTTCGGAGGACTCAGAAATCAATGAGTCCGTTTCGGCTTCGGAAATGTTTTCATTAGTGATTTCGCCATCATCATGCTCTTTCTGCTCAAGAGAGAAACTAGCAGCCTCCATTGATATGGAAGGTCTGGCACTAGCAGATTCATCCAAGCTGGAGGAATCAAAAACCGGACTGATATCTCCGTCATCCTCATTGCCATCGTTTTCAGATGCATCTTTTAATTTGATACTCTTTTCACTGCGTCTGGAAATTTGTTGGCATTGTTTCCGTAGCTCAACATATTCTCTCCTGAGGTAATTCCAAATTAGAGTATGCATAAATTAAGATAAAACGGAATCAAGTCTTGAAGCAAAAATGTCAGAAATAGGTCAATATATATAGATTATCACCATCCTAGGATCTTTTCTTTTTTGAAAAACAATCCATAGAATATCTTGACTGCTCTGTAATGGAGGTCTTGAGAGAACATGCATTTGTTGGAAATTAAAAACAAGAAAACATGACAAACCCATTTTTTGATAAGGGCTTTGTTCATCCTATTGAAAATAACATGGCAGGTTGATAGAAGAAAAGACACAGATATTCTATCGACACACAGTTTTGCAAAGCAGCTGCACCATCATGAGATGAGATAGTCAAAACAAGTAGTTCTACAGAAAACCGGATTTTAAGGTGTCAAGAGATGAAAAGAGGAATAGTAGTAAAAAATTGATCTAATCAATATTGCATCTCGTGTGCCGTTTGATTAAAATTAAACCTAGCCTAATGTGAGCCAACCAAATGATCTCAGTGAAAAGAGCTGCTGCAGAAAGACAGATACTTGTAAACATTGCATAACTTCATAGAAGATAAATACAACAATAATAATATTGGGTTATTTGCTTAAAGTTTCTTAACGGGTGGATTGTAGGGGTTTCCTCTCTTACAGCTCCAACCAAAACTAGGGTTGTGGAGAAAAAAAATACCTCTTTCGAGCTCTAATGGCCTCTCTCTCCTTCTCTGAGCTTTTCAGATCATACCTGAAACCGTCCAGTTAAAACAATATCATTAACATGTAAAAGCAGGATGAGAAAGGCAGAAAACAGACAAATATATGCCACCATAAGATACAACAAAAACATACTCTTCAATTTAGAATATAGGAGGATACCTTGCATAATGAATAAAACCATGTAACTTTTGTATTCCAAAAGCACTTTCAGTCAAAAGATAGTTCTTATTCTTCCAAAGAAAGTTTATTCTTCAAACAAGCTTCTTCTCGTCACTTTTTTAGTGAATATTAAGCGTATAATCTAGAAGGGTTTCATTTTACTTTTATTTTATGGGAAAGGGTGGGCGTCCTTTAGGTTGTACTGTTAAGAGTACAAAACGTAGTTGCAGACTTGCAGTCTCCAACTTTTTATTACAAAGGGAGCCTCAAAACCAAATACTCATAGAGTAGTCAGGACAAGCTCCGAGAACGCGAAATGCCATGCTGAATAAGCAACGATATGGCCAAAATGATTCGAAAGTGTTTATTTAACAGAAAATCATGAAGTAGATTACTACTAGAAAGTTGAGAAATAATGATGGCCAGGCTGAGGGGATCTAAGGCAATGAGAAACTCCCAAACTTTACTGGCAATGAGAATTTCCCAAACTTTACTGGCAATGAGAGTTGCAATAAAAAATTGCCACAAAGGAAATACTTACATTCCGAGAAGGAATGGCCAGACCTCCACCCGTAAGCTAGGCTCAACACCCTGCAACAAAATTCAATAAATCAGTATATACATAAATAAAAAATCCTAAGGAATATGCATTGAGGTCAAACACACTATTCTTACAAAGCCATTAGAATAGAACATACCCCAGCCCGAATTTTCTTCAAAATTTTGACTCCTCCGTCAGAAAATCTCCCATCAGCATCAAACAAACCCTTCCATTGTTTGGCCAACAGAGCATGTTTCCGTCTCCTTCTCGGCCATGGAGATTTAAGGCTTCTGTTGAAAAGAATTGATAAAAAATATATATTCCGCAGCAAGAAAAATATTAAGAATTTAAAAACAAATGAAAGGTTAAGAGGAACTACATAAGGCATTACAGAAGACCCTGTTCTCCGCACTAACAACATACATTCCTGACTCCTTCCTAGAAAGCAACTCAACATAACCATAAATCGAAGGCAGAATCAAAACTATGTTGTTTGATTCTTCGCCAAATTTAAAACACTCATACTATTTGGCACTTAAACCCAGTTTCACTAAGAAAGTCCAAAACTTCACACATTTCTCATTACAGAAGGTACTCTTTCAGTCACCGAAAATCTTCTAATTCACCATACCACTCGGACAAAATACAAATACCTAACGAAGAATTTTCGGAGTTCGATTATCCATAAATTTCGACAATAAAAGCCTCTGGGGGGTGAAAATGAGGAAGGAAACGCTAGGATATGAAACGATGAAGGAATAATGAAAGGGATAAAAATATTTAGTAATTGAACAAAAAAAAAATAAAAAAATCAAAGGATCAAAAACCAAAAGTTCGAAAGAAAGAAGAAAATGGAGTAGAGTGGAAAAAAAACTAACCGATCAGAAGAAAGCGGTGAGGAAGACGAGGATGATGATGAAGAAGCAACGATTAACAAAACCGATCTCAAATGAACCCATGAGGAAGATGACGATGAAGATGACGGCGATGGACGGGACGGCGTCGTTTTATTCGACCCTAGGGCCAGAAAAGTGTGGCTCCGCCTCAGCGCCTTCATCAACGGTTGTTTATGTACCAACATTTATGTAAAACACCTAATTATCTGTTGTCTACCTCTCGTCTAATTCAAAACCTATACACAAAAAGGGGAAGAAAAAAAAAATCCCAATTCCGTCTGCTAGGGTTACAGGCTTACAGCTACAGATCAATCAATTCGATGAAAGCGATTGATTTTGATTCGAATCGAAAAATCATCTTTACCTACCGGGAGGAGTAGACGAGGGTGGCGGCGAGCGCGAGTCCGGCCATGGCCGTGACGGCGATGGCTATCCCGACATTGAAAGAGGAGGAGGGAACGAGAGCGGTTCCCCCGCCGTTGGCCTCCGCGAAAAAGACGATCCGGCTCCGACCATCACCGGCGGGAAAGATGACGGGCATGAACAGAAAGGCGGCCGCCGCCGACGTCAGGTGGGAAATCAGTGATCGCCTTGTCACTCCCGAGCTCCTCCACACCATTACCGAACTCAGAATCGCACCCCTTTTGTTTCCTCACTGCCTCTTGCTTTTTCAGGGGTGCTCCCATGGAAATTATTACGTACTACTAATAAAAAATCAAAATTAAAATTAAAATAAAGGAGGAATAAAATATCTTCGCATTTGATGCTTTCATGGCGGATTTCCTCTTATTATAAAAACTCGACTATTTTTTCCCTCTATATTCGGCTATTTTTAAATATTCATGGGAAATTCGCTTCACATTTTTTTTTATCACTTATTCAAAGTTATTAATGATACTTATGTTTAGGCATGACAAGTAGGGATGGCAACGGGCCGGATCTGGACCGGATCTTGCTTGGTCCAGATCCAGATCCATATTTTCCCCATAGATCCGGATCCGACCCAGATCCGTCGGGTCCAAAAATATTAGGTCCGAGCCCAGATCCAACGGATCTAGATCCGGATCCGTACTTTTATTTTTTAAATGAATTTTTTTTTTCAATGCACTACAATGGTAACATTATAATTTTTTTCGACAAAAGTTAAATCGTGATATTATTAAATATATATATATATATATATATATATATATATATATATATATATATATATTACAATCTTTCAAATGAAGTAGTATTAATGTATTATCACTTTAAAAATTACTAATGCATTATCTAGTCCAAAACATAATAAGAAGTGTATATTAAAATAAGTTATCTAAAGAGATAAATATAGAAGATCGCATCTCACAAAATATAGAATAGGGTTACAAAAATAATAATATAATACATATTATATCATATATGCATATATAATAAATAAAATATATTTATATATTTAACGGATCTGCGGGCCGGATCTGGGCCGGATCCGGATCTGAAATTTCAGATCCGGGTCCAGATCCGAATTTTTTTAAAAAGATCCGGATCCGGTCCAGATCCGTCGGGTCCAAAATTAAAAGACCCAAATCCGAAAAAACGGGCCGGATCCGTCGGATCTGGACCGGGTCCTCGATCCGTTGCCATCCCTAATGACAAGTTGGCCGGATTTTGACGGGTCAGGGTTAATTTATGTCAGATTCGAATTCGGTCCAAATCCATCGAGTTAAAAAAATTGAATTTGTTCACAAATTCATCGGATTAAGGGAATCTAGAATCTAGACCTAGATCAAGAAAAATATAATCAGAAAATAAAGTCCTAGCATAAAAAAAATTACTATGCAAATGGGACTACTTTTGTGAGATGGAGGTAGTATAATATTAGTTTATCAAATATTAGAAATATAATTATATATAATATGTTAGAAATGTCATAAACTTATACTCTATCGTTCTCAAGTTCTATTTTAGTATTTCTTATTGATATAGGGATATTACGTAAAAAGACAAAATTTTAACTTATCAAAACTCATTCACAGAGCTAATATCATCATTTTCGTCTTAATTCTCGTGTTGGGAAAATATTATCCCTATATCAATAGGACAAAAGGAGTATATAGTAATATTTTACGCGGGCTCATTTGGAAAACCAAATCCAGCTCCGAAATTGAAAATTTAATTTAGGTGATGCCCGGATCCGACCAGATACATTGGGTACAAATATTGGACAACCCAAATCCTACCCAGCAAGTTTGGATCACTAGATCTAGATTGGATCGAAAGTCCCCTTACAACCCTTTTTGTGTCCACTACTGATGTGGTAGCCCTATTTATGGTCACTGTTGATGTGACACTGACACATTGATTGATTTATTATTTATGAAAATTTATAGTTTTTCATGCCTATAATATTGTCACGTCATCTATATGCATATTATTAAGTGTTTCAACAAAATGTAATAAACTCGGTCAAAAATCCGCTTACTCAATTGGATCAATTTATTTATTTTTGAGCTAGTTCCATTGAGTTGTTTCATAATTCTAGTTGAATTCAACTTTTTTGGATTATAACATTTCGACCTTAATTTAACAATTCGAGCCTTGTACTTTCTAATAATTCTAAATAGACATCGATATGATAAGGTTTAAAAAAATCAATTCATCAAAACTTTGAATCCCTTGATGCTCAAGTATAACGCAACCCGTCGACGAAACATAGTCTAACGGGACGTTTTCCTTTAACAAATAGGTTGAGCATTAAAATTATCTTGATTATATGAGAGTGTCGTATGTGCCCCAAAAAAGTATAACTCGCACTATCTTTCCCAATTTTGTGTGTTCGATTTTAATTATTAATGGCTTTTGTATAATCAAATTTAAATTCCCAATCTCATTTTGAAGCATTTCAATATCCCATATTGCAGATTCCATATCATTGACTATTCGTATATAAATATGAATAGAAGCAATAAAATCGCTAATAGATTTGTTACCGGTTCATAGTAAACAAAATTGAGCCTCAATTGTATATGCGTGATGACTTAACAGTAGAAGTTAAGTATACGATTAGAGGTTCCGAATTTGAATTATCCATAGCGCGGTCTTTAAATTTCTATTTTAAAGTGTTTAAAATAAATCGAGACTCATTTCATGGCATGAAGAATTAATTGACGGTGACGTCGAAGATAACTGAGATTCTATTAGCAGGCCAATGAATTAAACTATAGTGGACGGCCCCTGTTTATTGGCTCCAACATTTTTTTATTATTGCAAGAATATTTGTTGTCATTATCAAATGAGTGTAAAAAAATTAAAAGGGGGTTCTTATTTGTCAATTGCCATATCTAAATTCGTTTAAATTTCAATGTCAATCAAATATTTTGTCAACTGTCGTTATTCATGAGAGGAGGAAGATTATTAATTACTAATTTCTTTCTAAGGGTTACAAGGCATGGAATGGATTAATTATATACTTCAATTAGATTATGATATTTGTGTATTCAGAAACTTATAAAAATTGGAACGATACAAAGATCTGGGACAGTCGAGTTGATAAAATCAACACGAGTCAGGCTCGGCCATGAGAATTGTGGCACAGTCGACTTGCTGATCATACTTAGCTTTTAGTTACCAAATATTATTCAGGTTAGAGGTGTATAACTTTCTGTAATGTAAAAATTATTGGTTAAAGTTGATAATTCACGAATTAAATTAAAATATATATTCTCCCTCAGTCTTCTTATAATAGTTTTATTTTTTTTGGGTATAAGAATTAAGAAAATGTGAGTTTGTCATAGGCAAAAAGTGTTTTTTCCTTTTGTAATCTTTTTCCAAATAAGAAAATGTAACGTCTTCTTCGGAACATGCCAAAGGAAAAAACGTATCTTCTGTAAATGGACGGCCGACGGGGGGAGTATATAACATGGGATATATTCCCTCTCATCCACCGAATTTGACGCGTTTTATACCTCACGTATATTCAACTAATGCGTCAAACTCGGTAGGACTGACTGAGTATATGACAAGTTTAGTCTATAAACTTCTACTTATTGACTTTGCAACTCCCCTTTTTTATCTAAATTGTGTCACACATATAAGGTCAAGTGGGATAACATGTCAACTCATAACCATTATAAGATCCATGTTATCATATTTAATCAATTACTATATGTTAGTGGTATTACATGATTATGTCTCCTCTTGTTGTCCAACACAATTTTGATTGAGTTGGATATGTACAAGAAATGTGGAGCAATGTGCATTACTCAAATCTACATTACTTAAATCCAGACACACACTCTCTTTGTTTAACAAAAGAAAAAAAAAAAAAAAAATGATTGCACTTTCCCCAATTTAGTGTTTGGTCTAATAATTGCATAGTGTGATTCACTTTGATGATGAGATCTGCACCAAACTTTGACAAAATTCTAAAGTGGGTTTTGCTTTATAATTGCTCTTGATGAATAATATGATTAAATGTTGGATTTTGTTTTTATCAACTTCAATTGAGCTTTTTTTTTTTTTTACGTAAAGGTTTTTCCTCAAAATAAATAAAGGTTGATCATCAAATGTACCCGAGATAATCACGCGTCTTTATAAAAGTCCGAATCTTGTAATCATATAAAGATTGAGGAAGATTATGGTTCAAACTCCTTTTATATAACAAGTTATACTACTTGTGTATAACTCTTTCTATAAATCTATCATCCTTCAAAGTAAACATAATACTTTCTCCATTTCATTTTGGTTGTCTTGTTTTTTTCAAAGTAAACATTACTTAGCTTGGATTCCTTACTTTTCAATTTTAACATTACGCCTAAAATCTCATGACAAAATAAAACAAGACAATTGTTCTAGGACAGAGAGAGTATAAATTATCAGTTCCACTATATGTTCTAAATTTATACCACATATTATCCCCTTCGATCCCTCTAATCCCTCTAAATTTATACCATATATAATCACTTTCTGATTCCGTCCCTGATAAACTGATTTTTTATTTTTTTTAATTTTTTTGTAATTAAGTAAATAAACCATTAAATAGTTTTAGTGGGTAAAGTACAATTTTGGAAGCTAAAAATATACTCCTTCCGTCTCGTTCATATAGAGATGAATTTTTTTCGGTATGAGAATTAAGACGTGAGTGATAGTAGTGGATAAAGTAGTGTTAATAAATTTTATTAGTGTATAATTTGTCATTCAAGGTAATATCTCTATACTAATATGACAGAAGAAAATAAAATTTATTCCTAAATGAATGAGACGGAGGGAGTACGTGTTAAGTTTTAAAATTATCTTTAAAATAATCGGTGGGATGGGCTGGTGCTCCCGCCGCCCCCGACGACAAGTTATAAACTCTAAAACATTCGTATCCACAAACAACAAACAAAATAAAAGAAATACAATGAAAGACCAAAACAATTAACGGCCACATCTATTATTGAATTAATATCAACATAGAAAATTATATAGTTGAATCATAGTGTAGTCCCTAGATTGCTAATTTAAATGCAGACCTTTTGACTCAACTTACGCATGTGAGAATATTTCATAATTCAATTGTTTTGAATTACAATACTATGCAATAATCAAATGTATTGTACATAACACTTAATTGCCAGTTTGCCACCATATAAATAAATATTAGTAAATAAATTAATCCAATAATGAGATGTCTATAGGTGGAGAGAATAAGGGAAGGGGTCACATGCTTATAGTCTTTTGGTCCTACGCCAAATTAAATGAAATCACATGATTTTTGAGGTTCCTCACTTAATTATACTACCTATGTCCCATTTATATTGTATCGTCACTGCATATTTAATAAAATCTATTATAGTAATAGAATGAGACGATTAAATGAGACGGATAAAGTATATAGCACATAGTATTTTATTTGAATGAAATTTGAATATGAAAAATCTAATACTAGGGTCTCTACTATCTCGGATGCACGTGGCACTTTGGTTATGTATCATTTTATTTATTTCGGTTTGGAGTTTCGAGAGGAGAAAAGACCAAAACGAAAAAAAAAAAAAAAGAAGGAAAAAAAAAAAGCAAGAAAGAAAGAAAGAAAGAAGACTTAACATATGAACTCCATTTGTTAACGGAATGCAGTCTAGTGGTAAGACGCTCCCCCTCTAACTAAGAGGTTGAGGGTTCGAGACACTTTAGGTGTGTATGGGTATGTTTACATGATTAAAAAAAAAAAAAAAAACATACTAACTCCATTTGAGTTCCATTTTTCTTAAAATTTCAAAATAATGATAACACTATACGATACATCCACTTTTCGAGCGTGTCGGATATAATAGTGCATAATTATGTTATAAATAATCAATCTATTTTTATGATTTATAGCAAAATTAAAGTACGTCATCTTAAGTCGTGTCGTGTGGAAATTAATGAATTAAATCTATGATATGTTTAGATTTTTTTTTCTTTTTTTTTTCAATGTACCGATTAATTATGGAGTAATTTCCAAAATTACACAATTAATTAATAGGATCTCGAGAAAAATAAAAAATAAAATGCAAATTGGATTAGATGTTAGTGTCATGTAAGCTTTGACCGAACTAAACCCAATTCCGTTATGGTTTAGGTTTCGAAACTACTCCTCTAGAAAAATAGGACAAACAATAAGTGACAAAATATTCTATGGCCACTTAGTGGCGAAGAACTCATTACCATCAAAATTAACTCGTTTGCTTAAGTGTGTTGATCTAACGATAAGAAGTTAAATTTTGAAACTACACAGGTTCGAGTTCGAGTTTTTTATAACGTGGTCTTTAAATTTACGATGAATGTAGCCGAATGAAGTATGTGTTGGATACTATTGACATTTGATCAATAATATGGAATGTGTATTTAATTCGTTTATGAAATTAGATATCGTACTATTAAGTTTCTCGACTAGTAGATTACTGTGATATATTTATATGCTCAAATCCAATATATGGTGAGTGAGATAATTTATTAAAGTGTTGGTGGAGTGACTTCATTAAGTTATGAAGTGGTGTTGTCCCACATCAAAGAATTAAACTTTTCTAATCTTGTTTAAAAGTAACTAAACGAGTGGACTTATAATCAACTGGGTCAAGTGAATAAAAGACGGGCCCTCGTGTGATTGAGTCTGGCCTTGGCCAAGAATGTAAAGTGTTGTGAAAGTGTTATGGGCCAAGTAGGGAAGCCCAACGGAATAATCCAATCGTTGTAACTGCCTCCTCGCCAAGAATGATCTAGTAGTTGTAAACCGCCTCCACGCCAAGCGTTGTAACAACCATTGTATCCACCACTTTGGTGGTAACTGTGTGGTTCATGATGTGGTACTACTCTACTAATCTGTATCCATCACCGAAGGCCCATAACTCCACGAAATCCCTAGGGTTTATATATGCCTATAAATAGGAGCAAGATGAACATTTATTATATATACACAATATACGACACAAAATCTTTAGGGTTTATATATGCCTATATATAGGAGCAATATGAACATTTATTATACACAATATACGACGCGACAAGGGCACGTTTAGAGACTACATACGAACAAACCTCTCTCATATACGAGCATCTCTTTTGCATCCTTTTTCATTCACGAGTTCAATCATCGCCCCGCTCTAGTTCGTCGGAGCTCCGAGATCTTATGGTGCTACAACCAAGGAGACGATATGCTTTATATTTAGGGACGATACGCCAAAACCGAGAGCACTACCAATGAGTATCTTGTCTTGAGGAAAGATGATCTTTCCTCGACTCGGTTATTTTGTTATTTTCGATTTTTGTTTCGTTGTAATTCAGTTCGTCTTTTCCGTTTTCCGTTGTTATGTAATTTCTTCCTACTTTGTTTTAATAGTAGTTTTCTCCCCTGACAAGTTCACCTCACTGTATCTAGTATTATATCTCACATTGGCTAGCACAACGAAGGATACAATCTTACCCAACAGTCGTTCAACAAGTGCATTATCTCGTCTTACGATTGTTGGGAAATTTGTATCCTTCATTGTACTAGCGAGATACAATGTTGATACAATGAGATGAATTTGCTAGGGGAGAAAACTACTATTCAAACAAAGTAGGAAGAAATTAGATTACAACGAAAAACGGAAATGATGAGCTGAATTACAACGAAACAAAATAATGAAATAGCCGAGTTGGGGAAAGACCCTCTTTCCGCAAGACAAGATACGCCCCAACAGTGCTCTCGGTTTTCACGTACCGTTCCCAAAGATAAAACAACTTCGTCTCCTTGGTTGTAGCACCATAACACCTCCGAGCTCTGACAAACTAGAGTGAGGCGAGGACTAAACTTGTGAATGAAAAAGGACGCAAAACATATGCTCGTGTACGAGTGAGTTTCGCTCGTATGAAGTCTCTAAGCGTGCTTTTCTCGTGTCGTATATTGTGTATAATGGTGCTCTCTCTTGCTCCTATATATATATATATATATATATATATATATATATATATATGCATATCTAAATCCTAGGGATTTCATGGAGTTCTGGCTGTCAAGGCCCATTAGTGGAGTAGTGGGCGGTCGTCAAGGCCCATTAGTGGAGTGGTGGACAATTATAACCGCCACATCATGAATAGGTGGGTTGTTACACGGTTACCACCAAAGTGGTTGATACAGTGATTATTATAGCGCCTGGCACGAAGACGGTTACAACGGCTGGATCATTCCGTTGCAATGCCTGGCGCGGAGGCGGTTAAAACGATCGGATCATTTCGTTGGGCTTCCAACTCGGCCCATTAACACTTTACTTCCCTGGCCCAACAACGAAAGTTAACAGCGATTGGATCATTCCGTTGGGCTTCCAACTCGACCCATTAACACTTTACTTCCTTGACCCAAAAATAAAAGTTAATTGAGGCTCAAGACCACGCGAGGTCCCGTCTTTTATTCACTTTACCCACTTGATACTAAACTCACTTGTTTAGTTACTTTCAAACAAGATTAGAAAAATTAATTCTTCGATGTGGGACAACACTTCATAACTTAGTGAAATCACTCCACCAACACTTTGATACGTTATATTTCACTCGCCATATATTAGATTTGAACATATAAATATATAACATTAATCTAGTCATCGAAATTAAATTTCGATATTGGAAGAGTTCAATCTTCTTTCTATTTTATTGACGTTTCTTATCATGAATTGTATTCTAGCCCATTTATGATGAGCACTCCACCTGCGAGTTTTAATCTTGTTCTGAACTGTATTATATTTTTTAAAAAAAGATTCAAGCAACTCTTGTACATTTACTCGATTTATTAGTATTGTTTTGTTCTTTAAAGAAAAGGCGGTGAAGATCTACCCCAACTTCCCGAGTTAGGTAACGTATTTGTTTCGAAAACTAAGGAGAGAATGTTTAGTTTAAAATGTTTCATTGTTAGTAAAATAGTTTGAGACGTGTGGTTGTTAATAAACTAGAGAGTTATTTATACATAAATATAATTATTTCTCAAAAGGAAAATATGTCACGTAGGGTGAAACGTCTCAAAAAGAAAAACATGTCACCTAGTCTAGGACGAAGGGACTATATAATTGTATTAGATTAGAAATTCAACTAAGTTAAATAAACATATTTTCTAATAGAATTAATAACACATTATTTGGGGCCCAAAAGTGGGTGCCCATGGCCTCAAAATAATAAATAAATTTGCTGCAAAATAGGGGAGAAAATACAAAAGAAAACAAAAATAGAGGCAAAGAGAAACAGAAGAAGAACTGAAGAAGCAAGAAAAATGGAACTGCAGTCTTCTCCATTCTCCCATGAGAAGAGGTTCTCAGGCAGTACGTTAAATGAAGAGAAAAACCTGTTCTTCACTCACACTTTCGTGTAGAATTCAACAGCGAGAGAAGCAAAATCAAGGCATGGAATACGATAACCAAACGAGAACCGATTGCAGCATTATATCCAACAAAGTTAGATGATGTGTTACATACTTGCATTTACATGGAAACGAGAAGGCATAATAGATGAACGACGAAAATTCCCAAGATACTCTAATGGTTACAAAATATCTGACTAGGTTAGTGTATTTGAAATTCGAAGAAAGCATACTAATAATTTTGTCCAAAATACTCTAACTGTTACAGCATTTCACAAGAGATATTTATACTTCCAAAAGGCAGCATCATATCACCAGAAAAATACGCTCGAAGATATGAGATAATTTTTCCACAACATACCGTTTCTAAGCTGTTACGAATCCATGCCCTCGATTCCTGTGATTGTTCGATCCTGAAATACATTTTGGATTTTGACATCAGTTTAGGTTTCTAACGATCCATAAGATGAATAGCAGTCGGTGCATAGTCACATAAACAAGAGCAAAAGGTCCACATGATGCACAAATTCAGACACGCGCGTACACAAGAAAAATGGAGAGATTTGGCTGCTGAAATGATGGTCGGAATACCTATCAGCTTTCAGAGAGGAACCGCTAGTTTGAAAAGAAGATCAAGCTCTGCTGTGAGGCAATTATAGAAGGCTTTCGAAGAAAGAAAACAACAGGCTGCGAAAGCAGAAGAAGCAGATCCCCTTTGAATCCAACGAGGAGGGGAAGGGTTGCAATATTTTGCCGCCGGATACAAGTTGAAATATCATTACTTCAAGATGGCTTTAATGCAGATAGAATTCGGAATAAAATGAATGAAATAAGGGTAATCCTTTTTCATCATCCTTTCAAACCACAACAACTATTATCAGAGACGACGCTCAATGACTGTGAGAAGGGAATAGAAAACTTAGGCCAAAGTTTACTTCTGTTGAACATTATTTGTGAGCAAGTTGACGTATTGTTACTGAATTGCTGAAACTGCTCAGTTCTAAGAAAACTTGAATGTATGACCAATTAAGCTTCCGAAAACAAAAAAAAATAAAAATTCTAATAACGGAACACCACAGAGATCATAAATCAGTATCAGTAGTAGCAATGTATCGTAATATTTAAACTGACCGCATCATAAATTGCCTTTTGATTGCGCCAAAACTCTAAGGTCGGCATCAACAATCTCCCTGTAAGATTTTCATCATCAGAAGATTAATTTCCCAGTAATTATCGAGTTTAAAAATACTTGAAGCATTAAACTACAAAACCAACTAATTCATAATTTGTGAGACTAAAATATGGAGAAAAACTAAGGAAAGTGTTCCTACTTGAAGCAGAGGTTTATGATGACTCAAGATATGAAAGATAGAGTTACCTGATCGAGATCTGCTGAAACTACCTGACTGAGGTGATGCATGGAAAGCTTTACCCAATTCTCTCTTCGGAGTTTTCTAATCAAGAGGTAGATAAGAACAGATGGTTTACAGACGGTAAAAGAATATGATTTTGATACTAATACGGAAACCAAAACAGATCTTAAACACCAACAAACTTTTGTGATAAGAAACTGAATATATTCTTGAATTATTGACTAAAAGTTACAAACAGTTTACTAGATATCCACTCCAAAGCAAAACAAGAGAAAACGGAAAGTTCAAATAGCTAGCTACAGTCTCCAATAATATCTAACTCGAAAAAACTAAAATATTAAGGTGATTCTTACGTATTTATTAAGAACAAATAGCTAGACTACAGTTTACTATACCAAGTTAGATTGATCTTTTCTTAAGTCATGCATAAATAACTCTTTACAGTATCCAACAGAATAGCAAATTCTTTATCTTAAATTAGCTTCGTCGTGCATAAAGTCATACTTTAAATCAGAGTGAAATAATCGCACATTAACTTAAACTTGCAAATAAACATCTACAAGGGTGAAAAATTGTTCCAACTAAAAAAGCAGTCTGAGATGCGAATTCGAAAGGGAATCTACCACCTAAAGCGATTGCACAAATCAAAGTATGGTGATGAAGTTATTCTTCAGCTTTACTGATAAACTTATGGCTTCATCTAAAACTAATCATAAAGTAAATAATCATACACACTATAGAAATAAAAGAATATTTGTGTCATAGATCCAACCTTACTAACGGGTGCAGAATTTTGTCTGGTCATCAAATCCAGAGCCTTTGCTTTCTTCGACAAGCTACTCTTTCCATTAATTACAGTTTCCCTCTGATGGTGACATGAATTTGTTGGAGTAGCAGGTGTACAAGGTGATTCTGTTGCTTTATTTCTACCCTTATGTGTTTTGCTTCTAGTTCCAACTCCATGGATGGCCTTGCTCTGATTATCTACAGCAGCTTTGTCGTGATGTGACTTTGTCGGAGTAGCAGGTGTACAAGGTACTTCTGTTGCTTTATTTCTGTCCTTGTGCGTTTTGCTTCTAGTTTCGACTCCACTGATGTCCTTACCTTGATTATCAACAGCAGCTGGATCGTGACATGACTTTGTCGGAGTAGCGGGTGTACAAGGTAATTCTGTTGCTTTATTTCTGCTCTTCTGGGCTTTGCTTCTAGTTTCAACTCCGCCGATGCCCTTGTTCTGGCTACAAGTTCCGGGAATATGGTCAAATCCTTGTTTCGGAGAAGCAGAATCTGACAAACTAAATTCTACTTTTTCTGTAAATCTGTGGAGATCACTAATCTCAGAATTACATTTGTATCTGCTCTCTGATTCTTGATAAGCAACTAGTTCTACACCTACTTCTCCAGAGTTGATTGATGGAACACAGTTCAATCCGATCTTCCCAAATTCTGCTATTCCAGCTGATCTTAGATCATTCATCTCACATTTTTTCATAGAACGTGTCATCACAAATTCTTCAATATGACTTATAATTTTCTTTGATGAGCTCATATCCCTGTCAGAGTTAGTCTTCGTTCTTTTGTCACCCATCTTCGTCAAGTCATCAGCTCTCACTCTTGTCCTCTTACTATATGAATGACGTATAGAAAGAGTTCCTCCATCACCAGGGGTGCCTCGGATACAATGTGAATCTGATAATGATACAACCTCGTTTTCAGGAAATATCACAGTCAGCTTTGGAGCATTATGGCCTTCAACACTGGGGCCTTCATTACATGATTCTTTCTGAAGACCACTTACACTACACCGTTGAGGCAATGGAACAGCCAAAGATTTAGTTTGAGTGATTTTATGCTTACCATTGGCTTCAGCATTTCCTTGTGATCTAAAATCCTCTTCCCGACTGTCCACATGTGGCTGCGAATCTTCTGTTGCTGCACAAATAGTAGCAGAAAACAGCATGAAGGTCAAACAGGAAAGAAATACAGTGTAGCCACTTTATTTTGTCTGATACAACACCACAACCAATCTTAACAATTCATTTAATATCCAAGCTGCTGCAGAAGAAACATAAACATTTTTTTGCTGGAATCCACACTGTGACTCACTTTCGTGAAATATATAAGGTCTTTAAGGCTTTTCTCAAAAAATGACGGATAATCAATCAGGAAATGAATTAAAACTGGAGATATCTGCTTCTACTAGTGCCAAAACTAGTTGCTTGTAATGCCTACTGTATTCAATAGAAAAGTAAAAACATGCCCTGAAGATATGTGTGCAAGTTGCATTGGAATTCCAGCGGAAACGGTGGCCACATGGCATAATCCGCCAAAAATTGCTAAAATTGAGTAGGTTAATTGCAGTACGAAAAAGCTGGGTGCATCATAGGTCTAAAAGCAAATAATGCAGCACTTAAAAGGATTTGAACTGATGAACGTACATTCAGAGTGCTGATAAAGCCGCCCAACAAGTTTGTCACCCGGAAGGTCCTTAGAGAGAGGCTCTTTACCAATAAACTTCTCATCGCAATCCTTCCAGTATGGTGGAAACCCGAAATTAAAATAGATAAAAACCTGCAAGATATTATGAAGATTCAAAACTTACATTTAGACAACCAAAATGCTCATCTAAATAAGAAAGACACTATAAATAATAAAAATAAAAACCTCAATTGGTACTCAGACGTTGAAGAAACAAAGCACGTATGATAATGACATCATGACAGCTTTCACCTATGTATAATTGCATATTATGTTCGCACTAGAAGCTGCTACCCAAACTGACTTGAACGAAATGGAGAAAAAAACCAAGTAGATTGAAATAGGATGTGAAAACCAGACAACACTAATTATCTCATATAATAATGCCTCTTAAAAGGCATGAAAAGCAAGAAGCTTGGGAACTTACAGCTGATGGGAACCCATTTTCCAATGTGCGAGCTTTATTTATTAAGCCATTCAGTATTACGCATATTCCATCAGCAGTTTCAAGATTGAAAGCATCGTATCTTTTGAGGATTGGAGCAGATGTAAACACTCTCATGCCTTGAGTCCTGTAGCAAAAATATTTAATGAAAATCTTGAAAGAAAATTAAGTTAATCATCAATTCTCCGGAATTCTGCCTTAGAGAAAGCAAAGTTGCATTATATTTGCATAAAAGATGGTTAAATGCCACAAAATATACCACCATTAGATCACGATGGTGCCATAAAGTGCCATATCCGGAAAAATGTTAACAAAATTTTCACCTTTAAGGGGAAACTCTCGGTTGATGAAATTTCTCACAATCTAGTCAAGCATCAGCATAGAACAGAAAACCGAGCAATTCGTCATCAATTATATATTATTTTCTGATACACCATTTCTACACATTGATACCGAAATTCCAAATCAAACTTCTAGGGATGTTTTCAGAAGAACTATGGACCATGAATGACCGCTTCAGCAAAATCATTTCTTGTGTTATTCCCCACCATAACCCAACTATTATTTTCAAGGGATAATGAAAACATATATTTCAAGATTCCTATGTTCAAAATTAAGAACCAAACAGTAAATGAAGATATTTGGGGTTCAAAAATAAGCAACATACCGGTCAGTTAGTCCTGCAACGCCTAGTCCCCTTCCTTGGACGCCATTTTCAGCCTTCACCAACCACCAATCCACCAGACACACCTTCAATTTTCCAGGTAGAGAGAAACAGGAGGGAGGGGGAGAGAGAGAGAGAGAGAGAGAGAGAGTAAACATTAGATAACAACAAAACAATGGTAAGATGGAGAAAGTCCTCAAAACACTTACTGTCTGTATAAAATGGGATTTCTGAAGGTTGCCCGTGTTCCTGCGATAAACTGGAGTCGAAGTTGATGGAGACGCCATTACTCAATTCCAATTACTTAACGTCGAGCAGCTACTGAACTCATTCAAGGCAACAGCACGAGACAATCAACCGACGAAGAAAAGGGGAAAAACAAGAAAAAAAAAAATCTCCCTTTTGGATGGAAACGACCGTTAGTAGAAAAGAAGAAGAAGAAAATGTAGTTCAGAATCAATGAAAAATAAGCATAGAGCAAACGGCCATGGCCGGATTTCACTACTAAAAGGCAGAAAGCTTTGAAGTTAATTAATGGCGGAAATACGAGTGTGAAAACTTCTTCTTTTTTTCTTTTTTTTTTTCTTTTTTTTTTTTTTTTGTTGTTGATTACCAAAAATAATTTAGGGCTTATAGTTGCTTTGCCTTTGCTGCCATTTGTTGCCGGAATCCGAGCCTGTGTGGGGCCGGCCCGCGGGGAGCATAATTTTCCCGCTTAAACTGCTACCCAATCTTTCTTGTTTTTCTCCCTTTCTTCTTCGTTCTTCTTTTTTGTTTTTTAAATGAAGGGGAAAAAAATTAACATAAAAACAAAAACAGTGGTTCTATTACTACCTCCATCTCACAAAAGTAGTCCCATTTACTTTTTAACTTTTTCCGACACGCGTTTCCACCGAAACCTAGAACGGATTTTACGATATAATATTGAACTATTACTATTTCTTTTACGGGATACTAGGAGTGTCGGGCTATCCCGTAAAAGAAATAATATTTCAAAATTATATCGTAAAACCCGTACTAGGTTTCGGTGAGAACGCGTGCCGGAAAAAATCAAAAAGCAAATGGGACTACTTTTGTGAGATGGAGGTCAAAAACGTTGATGTTCTTGCCTATTTAGTGTCCACTTTCTGTGATTATTTTTTCCTGATAATTAATTCATCTATTGTTATCTTACCCACATCTTTTGTCACGTGTGTGCTTTTATCGACCATTTGCATAGCCTTCATCAATTTACTTATATCCTATTTTTTTAGCTCATTTTTTAGTTCCGTTTATCTCATTTATTAGCTTCTTTTTCTAAAATAAGTTGAGAAACAAAAGTATTTATCCATCCCCTCGTGTCCATTTGCCCTTGATTACTACTACCTCCATCCCGCCAAATACGTTATATTTCGTTTTGTCAATTTCTGACACGTTTTCCACGCTTCTTGATGATGCGTTTTAAAATAGATTTTTGAAGAATTTTTTCTTTTACGGAATACTATGATAGTTGTATTATCCTGCAAAAGAAAAAATTCTTTAAAAATCTATTTTAAAACACTTCATCAAGAAGCGTGGAAAAACGTGTCAGAAATTGACAAAAAGAAACGTAACGTATTTGGCGGGACGGAGGGAGTAATATGTTTGAGAATGAGTATATGTTTGAATGAAGATTCATCTATGGATTTGTTGACACAAAAATTATATGGACGATGACAATAGGCTTCTATTTTCTGAAACAAGTTTTCGCCATGGGCACTTTTGGTCTTCCTCAAACTTTTTTAAGTGTGTACCACCCTATTCAAAATGTTGAATGCGTGAAACCGATAAAGTCGATGCTACACTTGACTCTTAAAAAGTGGGAGTATAAATATAATGAAAATAGAATTTTCAATAATTATGGTGTATGCCAAAACGCTCACCGAGTGTTTTACACTCCACCTAGATAGCAATGTGAATTTCATCCAAAATTTATTGCTACAGTACTACTTTCTCTGACTCATTTTAATTGACTTATCTCATTTTATCAATATTAAAAGTAAAAAAGATAAAAAATTTATATTGAAAATTATGAATTAACCCTTTCGATTTTAAAAAATAAGTCAATTAAAATGAAATATCACGATTAAAAAAGTAAACCAAGTGAAATGAAACCGATAATGTTAGTGTTGCTTGATGGATTAAAGTCATGCGTGGGGAGGACTAGAGCACGTGTGTTATTTTATTTCTACAAATTCACATTCTAAATTAATTTATTAAAATTAAGAATTAGCCCTAGTACACATGATTTCTACTGTTATATACTCACCTGTGAGTGAGAGAGAGAGAGAGGGAGCCACATATTGCCTCTGCTGCCGACCAATGGCCAGGGCCACCTTCGGCTTCGCCACCCCTTTCTCCGCCTCTCTCCGCCACTTCACTAAGCCCTCTCATTTTTCTACTCTCCGCGCCTCCACCTCCGCCTCCGCCGCCGCCGGTATGCCGGAGTCCTCCGGCAAGTTCCACCCCTCACTCGAAGTCCTCGGCGGAGCCGCCGACACATTCCTCCCCGCATTCAAGTCTTCTCAGCTCCCCTACGTTCCTTACCCTTTAATCGCTTACAATCGACACCTCGAGACTATCTTCGCCGCGTTTTACCGCTCGCTCCCCGACGTCAGGTTCCGCCGCGAGTGCCTCCGCACTAGCGACGACGGCGCCGTCGCCCTCGACTGGGTCTGCGGCGACGATCGCAATTTGCCACCGGAGTCTCCCGTCCTCATTTTGCTGGTATGTGGCGCTAACCGCGAATCGACTTCTTTGTGTTGGTTTATCGATTGTTTTCAAACTAGCATCTATGGCGGTTAAGGAGATTTATAGCCACGATTATGTCATTCCTAGTAAGAGAAGAATTCCCTTTCAGTTGAGGTGAACTATGATAACTTCAATAGAACCACTAGTACCTGGTTTAATGGCGGAAACTGGAAAATTGTGGAAGATTCATTATATAGAAGCACAAGAAACTAATGTGAGGACTGGACTGTAGAAAGCAGCATCCTAAGTTCTTTTCCACTAAAGTTGTAAACATAATTTCTATTTCGAAACTCGAGAAATATAGAAAATATTAGTATTATTGACAATGGTTGGTTGCAGCCAGGTCTCACTGGTGGTAGTGGAGACACCTATGTTAGGCATATGCTATTGCGAGCGAGGAGTAAAGGATGGCGAGTGGTGGTATTCAACAGCAGAGGCTGTGGTAACAGCCCCGTCACCACGGCTCAGGTACTACATTTTTGCGAGCCTTTTCCTTTTGTATGAATCTATGTCTTCTGGTTGTGCATTAAGTTGCCGTATTTATCTTAGATTCAACTCGGTTGTGCCCTTATCCTAAACTTATGCTGAAGGATTGAATAATTGATTAAATGATTGAGGGCTGCTGTGGTTGTGATAAATATTAATGCTGTGAAAAGGGAGCTGATATATAACCAGAATTTAATTGCTGAAAACGTGGATGGGGATATTCACTTGATATAATTTCATTTAGTTTGTCTTCGGCTGAATTTTTTGCAGTTCTATTCAGCTTCATTTCTCGGAGACATTTCTGAAGTAGTGGAGCATGTTGGTAGCCGCTATCCAAGAGCCAAATTATATGCTGCTGGCTGGTCTCTTGGAGCTAATATTCTGGTTCGCTATGTGGGTCAGGTAATTGATTGTTTGACTTTTTATTGTACTATAATACTTAGGGGTGGGTCGGGATACCGTTACGCCGAAATACCGAGCATACCGCGCCAAAAAAATATCGAAAATACCGAAAGAGACGGTATACCGATTTTTCGGTACGGTATCATACCGTACCGATAAGCTTCGGTACGGCAACGGTATCCAAAATTACAATACCGCGGTATACCGATAAATACCGTACCGCGGTATATACCGAATTTACGTGCATGTCACAATAATTATCTCAAGATTTATGATGCATGATTAATGAATACACTTAGCATATATTATATGTTAATATTTACGCATTAAAACTTTAAAAGTATGATTGTATGTAAGTGTATGAACATGATAACTTATGTTAATAGTTTAATTAAGTTAAGACATACTAGTTAAAAATAAAAATTGAATGTAAATAACTTTAAGTTGTATAAGTTATATTATCTAAGTAAAATACTACAAATAGTATTCTTTCAATATTAGTTTGATTTAAATTTAAGGCATACTAGCGTAATTTCTGAATATTTTAATTTTTAAAGTAAATATAAAAAATATTAGTGAAATGTATAAATGTTGATTCATGAAATATGTATGTATTTTAAATGGTTATGGATTAATCAGACTTTTTATTAATGAATTGTAATTTCTTATGGATTTTATTGTATGGATTTTATTAGTTTATGAATTTTTAATTCTATGGATAATCGTATGTTTTTGGTATACGGTATACCGTACCATACCGAAGTACGGTACGGTATACCGAAATGACGGTACGATAACGGTATGAATTTTTTCCATACCGAATTTTCGGTATACCGAACATTGGTATGCCGAAAGGTACGGTACGACAACGGTATGAAAAATCTCATACCGCAACTAACGGTACGGTATACGGTATGACGAAAATTTTACGGTATGCCGTACCGAACCACCCCTAATAATACTATCACTTTTGCTTCTTCGTATTTTCCCACCACTGAATATGTATGAATTTCCAAATCACATTGACTCATTAACCGTACCATCTAGTGTTGCTTAAAGCATTATTATTACCTTGTAAAATAATAAAAAAACTTGATTACCACTGTGTAGTACCAACTCATAGATGCGAGTCTAATCTACTAAAGGGGATTAAATCTTGCATTGCACCAGAGAGTCATAGAATTTCTTGTCCTATGTTGCTTACAATGGATCTTAATGGGTCTCTCACCTTCGGATTATCCAGTCAAATATTCAATACTTACTCATCCGTGGATATATGTTAAAAGGGACCATGGCAATTACAAAAGTCCATTGCTCAACCTTTATGTTTTATTTGAAGTATTTTTCTGAAATTATATTCTGGTGTTAGTGCAAAGCTCCGTTCTTTTAAAACTTTGCTTCTAAGACGTGATTTCTTTTCTGAATCAAGATTCACCTCCTTGTGATTGCCCTCTTCTTTTCGTGGGACCAAATGTGATGTGCATGAAGGGTAAAAGTCAACATGACCTTGATGGCAACAATATATGAGCTCAAAATGGTAACCCTGAACAATGAACTAGGACGTAGATACAGTTTCCAACTGCTTCATGTGAGGAGCTTTCCGTTTTCTTTAGTTTCTGGGAGTTCTTTATATTACTGTTGTCCTTTGGGATGTCTTGGGTTATGACATTATGTTCTTTACCCATGACCGGATGTTTTATTTCTCTTTGCAATTCGGAAATCAAACTGGAAGACCTCGAAAATTTCTCATGTACAGTATGTCTTTCTCTTTAGGGTGTCATAATGCTATGGTTAGATTTTCTTCTATCTACAAACAGGAAGGTCGTGTTTGGCGGCGTTGCTTTTTAATTTTGCAATGTTCATTCACTTATTCTTATGCATATCATTTTATTACAGGAATCTTTCTCTTGTCCTCTTGCTGGTGCTGTATCCTTATGCAATCCATTTAATTTGGTCATTGCAGATGAAGACTTCCGGAAAGGCTTTAATATCATTTATGACAAAGCTCTGGCAAACTCACTGTGCAGAATTTTCAGGAGGTCCATAGAGTTGTTTCTTGTCATATTTCTGCACTTCAAAATCCTGAAATTAATTTTTCCGTCTCTTGTACAGGCATGCACTTCTATTTGAGGATTTAGGAGGCGAATTTAATATCCCATTGGTTGCTAATGCTAAATCTGTTAGGGAATTCGATGAGGGACTAACACGAGGTTTACATATGTTTTCGATTGATAAAACTCTGGCCTTACCACGAATCACTAACTCCTTCCTCTTCTTGTTACCGTCAGTGTCATTTGGATTTAAATCCGTGGATGACTACTACTCCAACTCAAGCAGTTCAGACTCCATAAAAAATGTCAAAATACCGTTACTATGCATTCAGGCAAGATTTTTCTTGCTGTTCTTTGTGGGTTTTTATGGAAATAGTGGCAAGTGTTCTCTTGAAACAATTAAAATAATTACATGGTTGGTCCAATGCCGAATTTTCTTATTCCTATGTTTCTCAAAATTATGTGAACTCGTGCAAAATCAAGACTTCATCTTTTATCTCTTCAAGATTTTGTCTCTCAAATGTTCTTGCAATATGTTAATTTGTCATCTCCATGGCTTCTCGATGCAGTTGTTCACACTTTGGAATTTCTCCATGCCTTTGTTAAATTGATGTGGACCGAAATATCTTTGAGCAAAGTTTACTGTAGTGGATAGAAATATCTGTTGTATATTCTGGCTCAGATGTTGTACCTACAAATGCTTTTCAGGCTGAGAATGACCCAATTGCACCATCTCGGGGAATTCCTCGTGAGGACATACAGGTTCAACTTCTCTTCTGTGTTACAAGTTTAAGGCCCAAATGCTTTTACTATATTCTTAATCCTGATTTATGATATGAAACTCGAAGAATATACAAATAATATGGAAAGTTACATAAGAAATATATAACATGATTGAAAGAGCATTTGAATTGAAACCGCTTTGATCTCTACACTTAAGGTGCATGAAAGTTCAGTAGCAAGCAGTAGCAATATATCCGACAAAGATAATAAATGTGTAATTTGGATGGCACGTGCACTGCTATATGTGATTTCACCAACATTCTTCGTTCCTCACTCTAGACCGGTTCCTCATCTCTAGCAACCGTAACATGTTTCATATCAAAGTTCGAACTTAAAACTTTTGTTCTACAGTGCTCTCAAATAATGCAGAAATGTTGAATTTTCTCACTCTATTCCCTTATCCCTTTCCATTTTTCGTTTCGTTGTACTTCAGAAAAATCCGAACTGTATGTTGATTGTTACTCCGAAGGGCGGCCATTTAGGTTGGGTGGCAGGCGCTGAAGCGCCACAAGGCGCTCCATGGACGGATCCAATAGTTATGGATTTTCTTCTATACTTGGAGCACTCTACACTCTCAACTTGCAGCAGTGCTGCCAATACCCAGAGTCTTCACCAGCTTGAGGTATAACTCTACGCACCTTCATTACTTAGTAATTGTAATACCATTGCAGTTTAAACTGTAATATTATGCACCTCATCATTCATACAAGTAGAATAATGCTGAAGATATTCTATCTCATTATAAACCTTGGCGTGCTTATCTAGACTTAGTGACAATAATTGTTGGGTGCGAACGATAATGTTTTACGTTGGAAATATAAGGTGGATGGACCTTAGATATAAAGGGAAACACGACTCGATTAGTATGGAGTCTTTTGGGGAAGAGCGGAGAACAAAATCGTGAAAGCTTGTTCCCAAGCAAACAAATATCATACTAAAGACGTCTTGAATATACTAATGTAGTTCGTTGGTGATGCTCAGATCCCCAACAATATCCGATTCTTTGAAACCATTGATGCTAACCATTATCCAACAAAATTGCCTTTTTATCTAATTAATGATTAGATTAGCAACCACGTAGATATCATGTGCTACTCATAAAAGGATTGGCTTTTTATACTCTTTCTGTCTCACTGATAAATTGACATTTTTCTTTTCGAGACGTTCCACTGATGTAGGGACCATTTCCGAAATAGAAAATTCTAACCTAATAAAATTCAGACACGTCACTTTAACCCGCTACCTTTCACTTTATTACACTATCACTATCCCAGTGGAACGGAGGGAGTATATAACAAGATTAGAGCTTTGAATTGTTTATTTATTTCGAAAAGAAAAGTAGTTGCAAACATTTTTTTCATCCTTATCTTTTGGAAGTCTCCAACCTTTCCTATCTTACTACCTAATATCATAAAAAAATGAAAAACAAAAAATGAAAAAAAAAAAAAAAAAAAAAAAAAAAAAAAAAAAAAAAAAACAATCAATGAACTACATTTTGTGTGTAAATCAATTAGAAAGAATTAGACTTAAAAAAAGTGCTTCTTCGGTCCACTTTAATTATCTTGGTTTCCTAGTCGAGTTATCATGTTTCATAAAATGAAAATAATTAATTCCTTAAATTTTAATGTGAACCGTTATTTTTTCATTTTTGACATTGCATCTAAAATCTTGTGTTGAAAATAAAGCGGAACGGAGGAAGTAAGAATATAGATCTCTGCTTCTGTTTTTCATCGTTTAAATTAAGTTCCATTACACGGATTGTAAAATTGTTGATCATATAGGCAAATGCAATTGTGGAAAATATGAACAGTTTTGACATAATTAAATTGTAAATTATTGGCAAAATACATCTACGGGTTGATGGGTTGATCGCACTATATTCACCACACTAAATAGCGTAATAAAGAGTAAGTACGAGTATCATATCTACATAGATTGATATACTGAAAATACACAAGTTACTTCTACTATAGACTCTTACAAATGTATAGGTAAAGATAAATTTGGGTTTTAGTTTTAATATCCTAGACCAATAATAAAAATAAAATAAAGGAACAAATTCAAATAAATAATAAAAACGAATCTAAGCAAAAATAAATCTAAAAGAATCAAACTCAAATATAACAAAAGTGTTGATTCTAGGGTAGTATGATCCAATTCAATTTACACAAAGAACCAACTAATCTAATTAACCAATTTTAATTCAACTTAGATAAAAATCCACTCATGCAACCTAAGATTTTCACTAAGATAATCTATATAGTAGACTATTCTAAACTCATATATCGCTAGATATCATAAGAAATTAAATTAGTTACTAAAAGCTCAAGTACTACAAAATAATTAATATATGTTCTACTACGATATCTAAATCAATTTCATGCAAAACCTACGATTAATCTAAATTCTGCTAGGATAAATAAATTAAATTGTATTATGTTTCATGCAATCTATCATGCAATTATCTTATCACGGTATAAATTACACAACTAAGCATGCATAAATAGTGATCAAGTATTCATACATGAATCAAGAAACTAGTCGTGTACCCGAGCTGCGAATTGCCAGTTCCGGGCCTAGGCCCGCTGGGCCACGGGCCTGTGGAGGTCGGACCGAGCCCGGGCTGGTGGAGACGTCGGTGGTCCCGGGCCGGGCTTTGGACTGCCGGTCCCGGGCAGGGTTGTAACCGGCGATCATGGCGGGCTGGCCCGAGGCCCGTATGACATTTGGGCAGTTGGGCTGCTTTTGCCTTTTGGTTTTGGATTCCTTCAATTCTTCCAGTAGCTCTCATCAAAACAGGGGAAAACAGGGGAAGCTTTTCCCCTCTCGGCATTACCAACTTTTTTTTTTTTTTTTTCATTTCTTTTCTTTTCATTTTTTAATGCTTATGAATTTTATATTTTTCATTCTTATTATTATTATAATAATAATCTTATAAATAGAAAATGTTAATTTGTTATATTTTTATTTTGAGTTTTTTATTTTTTAAAACTTAAAATAACTCATTAAATTGTAGTAAAATTTTGAGTTGTTCACTTAGAATTTTGCATTCATAATGAAACAATTAGAACAAATAACTTAAGCTCAATTTAAGAAATTTGACACTACGATAAGGAATAGGATGTTGAGTTGTTGATATTGAAAGGAAAAGATAATTTTATTAAGGGACTTGAGCTCAATTTATTTTTAAAATTGAGTTGCCTACGTATCCACTTAGTCATAGAGGAATCAAAGTTCACGTAGACGTGCATGGGCTCGGCGGCCCGCCGGTTCGGGCCCGGAACCGGCCCGGAAGTCAACGGGTTTAGCCTGGACTGCCGGTCAACGGGCTTGGACCGGACCGGGACCGTGAATCAGCCGTGCCGGGCCCGGGCCCAACTATCTTCGAACCGTAGCCCGGCGGTTAACCGGCGGGCCGGACCGCCGGGCCAAGCTCTGGACCGCCGGGCTTAATTATAGCCGTTGGGACCGCCGGGCTTGGACCGGACCGCCGGGCCCAACTAGGTTCCTAGCCGTTTTTTTGGCATTTCTTCACCTCCTAGCCGTTGCACCCCCCACCCCGCCCATTCAAACCCCAAAACCACCCCTATACACTCTTCACTATATATACTACACTCTTATGAAACATAATTCACCCAAACTACTCTCAATCTCTCTATCTACTGACTCTCAACTCTCAACTCAAGCTCTACTCTCAATCTCTCTATCTTTCAAGCTTACTTACATACATTCACTCATTTACCTACACTCACTTTCCCAAAGACAAAATGATGTCAAGAATATTGGGTAGGGGTAAGGGTAAGGGTAAGGGTAAGGCCATTGCCACTCAAAGCGAAGGTAAATCTCGACCGCGGTCCAAAAAGGTGGCAATGGTGGAGGAAATTGATAGGCAAATGGCCTTGCGTCTTCAACAAGAAGAGGATGCGAAATTTGAAGCGATGGTTCATGAAATGGAGGAGCACGGTTACGAATACCAAGGCTCCACCAACGACGTCGATGATGATGAAGGCGACGACGAAGGCATGCCTCCTCCTCCTCCGCCACCAAAGACTAAGAAGATGCCCTCGTCCGACATCTTCCTCACACACTATAAAAAAGTGGAGGTCGTTCAAGCCGAAGGTCTTCCTCCCTATCCCGATCCGCGAAAGAGATACATGGCGTATTGCAACCATTGCACATCTTCCTTTAGATGGATCGAAGGGGGAGGCTATGGTAGACGTGTATCCGGGCCCCGGACCGCCGGTTCCGGGCTTACCGGGCTGCTGTCCTGAAACCGAAGAACCGGGCTTGAACCGGATCATGGCGAGGGCGGTCCCAGGCCGGGCTTGGGCCCAGCGGTCCCGAGCCGGTTCAAACCGGCGGGCCACCCGGGCCGGCCCAAGGCCCGGCTGAAGTGCATGCATGCGGGGGGCTGTTGGCGCAAGAGGAAGAAAAACAGGGGAGCCTCCCCTGTTTTGGCAATAGCTACGGCTTTTGGCCTTTTTTTTTTTTTGTATTGCTTCTAAAATTTTATAAATGTAATAATAATTATTTTAATAATCTTATAAATAGAAAATGTTAACTTTTATATTTTAATTTTGAGTTTTTTATTTTATTTTTTTAAAGTTAAAAAAACTCGTCGAATTGTAGTAAAATTTTGAGTAATTCACTCACTTCACTTAGAACTTTTCATTGACAATTTAGAACAAATAACTTAACTTTAATTTAAGAAATTTGACACTACAATAAGTAATAGGATGTTGAGTTGTTGACATTGAAATGAAAAATAAATTTATTAAGGGACTTGATCTCAATTTATTTAAAATATTGAGTTGCCTATGTATCCTCTAAGAGGAATCAAAGTCCACGTAGTTCGATTACATTGGAATGATTTCTACTCTCTACCGGATCCGGATTTACCACGATCCGATTCCGTGAAGGCTTCCGTGTCGCTCTCATTTCGATCATCCCACTCCGGTTCTTGAGTTCTAGTGTCTGCCCTACACCAATCATCAAGCAACATTGTAGCTTCAATGTTTTCCGGCTTCATGGTTGATCTTCTTTGATCTAGCATGAGTCCTCTGTGCTAAAGGCTTGTTCAACGGACACGGTAGATGCCGGGACGGCGAATAACTCCTTCGCCATGATAGAGAGTATGGGGAACTCCGTTCTCTTCGACCACCATCGCAACACATCGATCGATGGAGCACTAACAAAACGAGATTGCAAAAATATATCCAATTCACCATTACCTTGGGCCATTGGATTTTCATAGGTTCTAGTATTGTACATACCTTGCATTTGTTGAACTAAGGGATCCATTGGATCCATAAAAGGTAAAGCAAATGAAGAAGATGTCATAGAAAAATTAGAAGAAGCACTAGAGTTGCTAGAAGAATCGTCTCTACCATGCACCGAATAATATTCATCAAAAAGATTTCTCAAACTCCTATTTAGCCTAACCTTTATTAGATCAACATCCGGAAAGTCTGCCGAACTACTCTTTTAGCTTTGCCTGCTATTTGGGCCCATAATTCTTAATTCTTTGACGACTTTAAGTTTCCGATCAATGGATTTTACAATCCAGCCACTCCGATCAAAGAAGATTTGTTCACCATCAATTACAATACCACTCATGTCCATTTGTTTAAAAGCATCATAATAAACACCCAACATTTTGACAAACACCATCATATCTCCATTTAGGATCCAAACACTTAGCAAAAAAGAACACTTCCGGAATCTCCCTAAAATACTTGAGCCACTTTTGAACCATAAAATAAATCACACCCGTCAAGTTTGGCTTTAGAAAACAACTCTTAAAAGACATAGCAATGTACGTGCAATGTTCTAAAACATTAACCGAAGTAGAATAGTAAACACCCGATAATTGTTTAGTAGCAATATAAAAAACTTTAAACAATCCAAAAACCTCCATGCAAGCCTCCCAATGAGACTCGTTAAGAACTAATTGAACCTCCCTAAACTCCTTTCTAAAAAAATCACATAAATGCCCCTTATACTCCATAGTACCATTAAGCATTTCATACGTAGAATTCCAACGATGTGAGACGTCAACTCTAAAACACGTATACACAAGATTCTTTTGACGACAATATTTTTGCCATTTTTTTCCCACGACTTTTTTTTGCATGCAATATTTTAATGGCATTCCGAATAGGACTAACGGTTTCATCTAGAATACTAAGCGCATCTTGAACATATAAATTTAAAATATGACAAATGCATCTAGAATGAAAATATTTTCCTTGAAAAGAAGGTGAACATGCATCAATGAGTTGAAGAATACTAGCCGTGTTCGACGATGCATTATCTAAACCAACCGAAAATACTTTGTTAACCAAACAATACTCATTTAAAACGGTAATAATAAGTAGAGCAATATTTTGAGCCGAATGAGGCTCCTCGAACACCCAAAATGCAATCAAACGTTTTTGAACTCTCCATTTATGATCAATCCCATGGACGGTAATTCCCATAAAACTATTCTTATTATAATTATCGGTCCAAACATCGGCACAAATAGAAACTTTATGCGCCAAACGAGTCAAATATTTCATCAAATCAACCTTTTTTTCCATGCATTGTCTCCTAATCCTTTTAAGAACGTTTGTCCTAGTGACTTTATTAGCATTGGGACTTAATCCCTCTTTAAAATTATCTTCATACTATCATATCCGCAAAATTAAAAGGTTCCTTACACATAGCAACAAATCTAGCAATCCTATCTTCATATCGATTGCTAGATTTGTTGCTATGTGTAAGGAACCTTTTAATTTTGCGGATATGATAGAGTATGAAGATAATTTTAAAGAGGGATTAAGTCTCAATGCTAATAAAGTCACTGGGACAAACGTTCTTAAAAGGATTAGGAGACAATGCATGGAAAAAAAGGTTGATTTGATGAAATATTTGACTTGTTTGGCGCATAAAGTTTCTATTTGTGCCGATGTTTGGACCGACAATTATAATAAGAATAGTTTTATGGGAATTACCGTACATGGGATTGATCATAAATGGAGAGTTCAAAAACGTTTGATTGCATTTAGGGTGTTCGAGGAGCCTCATTCGGCTCAAAATATTGCTATAATTATTATTACCGTTTTAAATGAGTATTTTTGGTTAACAAAGTATTTTCGGTTGGTTTTGATAATGCATCGTCGAACACGGCTAGTATTCCTCAATTCATTGATGCATGTTCACCTTCTTTTCAAGGAAAATATTTTCATTCTAGATGCATTTGTCATATTTTAAATTTATGTGTTCAAGATGCGCTTAGTATTCTAGATGAAACCGTTAGTCCTATTCGGAATGCCATTAAAATATTGCATGCAAAAAAAGTCGTGGGAAAGAAATGGCAAAAATATTGTCGTCAAAAGAATCTTGTGTATACGTGTTTTAGAGTTGACGTCTCATATCGTTGGAATTCTACGTATGAAATGCTTAATGGTACTATGGAGTATAAGGGGCATTTATGTGATTTTTTTAGAAAGGAGTTTAGGGAGGTTCAATTAGTTCTTAACGAGACTCATTGGGAGGCTTGCATGGAGGTTTTTGGATTGTTTAAAGTTTTTTATAATGCTACTAAACAATTATCGGGTGTTTACTATTCTACTTCGGTTAATGTTTTAGAACATTGCACGTATATTGCTATGTCTTTTAAGAGTTGTTTTCTAAAGCCAAACTTGACGGGTGTGATTTATTTTATGGTTCAAAAGTGGCTCAAGTATTTTAGGGAGATTTCGGAAGTGTTCTTGCTTGCTAAGTGTTTGTATCCTAAATGGAGATATGATAGTGTTTGTCAAATGTTAGGTGTTTATTATGATGCTTTTAAACAAATGGACATGAGTGATGTTGTAATTGATGGTGAATAAATCTTCTTTGATCTTCCGGATGTTGATCTAATCAAGGTTAGGCTAAATAGGAGTTTGAGAAATCTTTTTGATGAATATTATTCGGTGCATGGTAGAAACGATTCTTCTAGCAACTCTAGTGCTTCTTCTAATTTTTCTATGACATCTTCTTCATTTGCTTTACCTTTTATGGATCCAATGGATCCCTTAGTTCAACAAATGCAAGGTATGTACAATACTAGAACCTATGAAAATCCAATGGCCCAAGGTAATGGTGAATTGGATATATTTTTGCAATTTGTTTATGGTGTTGAAGATAGTGCTCCATCGATCGATGTGTTGCGATGGTGGTCGAAGAGAACGGAGTTCCCCATACTCTCTATCATGGCGAAGGAGTTATTCGCCGTCCCGGCATCTACCGTGTCCGTTGAACAAGCCTTTAGCACCGGAGGACTCATGCTAGATCAAAGAAGATCAACCATGAAGCCGGAAAACATTGAAGCTACAATGTTGCTTGATGATTGGTATAAGGCCGACACTAGAACTCAAGAACCAGATTGGGATGATCGGAATGAGAGCGACACGGAAGCCTTCACGGAATCGGATCGTGGTAAATCCGGATCCGGTAGAGTAGAAATCATTCCAATGTAATAGAACTACGTAGACTTTGATTCCTCTTAGAGGATACGTAGGCAACTCAATTTTTTAAATAAATTGAGCTCAAGTCCCTTAATAAAATTTATTTTTCATTTCAATGTCAACAACTCAACATCCTATTACTTATTGTAGTGTCAAATTTCTTAAATTGAAGTTAAGTTATTTGTTCTAAATTATCAATGAAAATTTTTAAGTGAAGTTAGTGAATTACTCAAAATTTTACTACAATTTAATGAGTTCTTTTAACTTTAAAAAAAATAAAAAACTCAAAATTAAAATATAAAATTTAACATTTTCTATTGGGGCAAAAAATATTCTATCTATTTAGGATAGTGGATACTAAAATTTGTTAGAAATATAAGAAACAACAAAATCTTGACAACTTTGATGCGAACTTCCTAAATTACCCCTAAAACCACCCCCCACCCACCCCACCAACTTTTTCACTTTTTGACTTTTTGTTTTTTTGTCTCGATTGGAGTGTTTTTTATTTTTTTATTTTTTATTTTTTTTACACATTACTAAAAAAATCATAGTAAGAAATTGTTAAATTCTCACCTTACTCAATTTATATTTGTTAAAACTAGGTGAGAAATAGTATACGTAATCATAATTTTTTACCTTATTTGTGACAAATTTGCATTTCTTACTAATAAATTCATAAGGAGTTCAATCCACCAGTTAGAATTATTATATTTCTTAAGAAATAAATGCATACGATATGTATTCATCTAGTTGATTTAAACCATGTCTATGAAACCTTATTGGTTCAATCAACTTATTAGAATTATTCATTTTTCTTACTAAACGAATTCGCATGTTTGGTTAGATATTAACTAATTCTAACCTAAATGGTATACATTCTAACTGATTAGTTAGAATGAGATAATTTCTAACCAAATCTTTGAATTTATTTAGTAAGATAATCAATAATTCTACCAAAGTTGATTGAATTGAGTGTATTATTACGTATCGTATGAATTCATTTCGTAAAGAATAAAATAATTCAAACTAGTGGATTTAACCGGTTAGAATGTATAAGATTAGTTAGAATTAATGAATTTATAACCAAACATGTTAATTATTTAGTAAGAAAATTAATAATTCTAACAGGTTGATTGAACCAATTAAAATGCATGCCACGGGATGGGTTAGAATATACTAAATTCTAACCGGTCATTTGCGATTGTAACGTTAGAAAGTTGGTATTTCTAACGGGTGGACTGAACCTGTTGGAATGCCACGTAACAGGTTAGAATATACAAAAATCTAACTCGTGATATGTGATTATAACGTAAGAAAGTGAATATTTCTAACGGGTGGACTGAACCTGTTGGAATGCCACGGAACATGTTAGAATATACAAAATTCTAACTCGTGATATGCAATTACAACGTAAGAAAGTGGGTATTTCTGATGAGTGGACTTAACCTGTTAGCATGCCACTGGACGGGTTGGAATATACTAAATTATAACCGGTCATATGCGATTGTAACGTAAGAAAGTAGGTATTTCAAACGGGTGGACTGAACTTGTTGATTAATTTGAACTCAGACCTTAATACACCTAGACATTTCTGACTATGATTTTATTAAATTTTTACTGCGTGAGTTTGTGATTTTAATTTGTTACCTATTGTTTGCTACGAATTTGTTTCTTACGATTCTATAAAAATTTGTATATTTTTGGGTTTCCAATAAGACTATGTTCTGTAAGAATTTGTTATTTTGGTGAGAATTTGTTATTATATCAAAATCACAAGAGAGCGTATTCAAATTCGTATAAGATAACCATATATACAATACAACTAGTTAGAATTATTAAAATAACAAATAATGTGTATTCAATTTCATAAAAGGAAATGGCATATTCAATTTCATTACACATCCATAAAGAAACTCAGTCTTTCATGACTGAATTCACACCACCAATCAAAACACTAAACACAAAAATATATTATTAAATACATTATTGAGTAAGAAATTACGATAAATATACAAATTCTCACCCCTGTTACATTTGAAAAAAATCAAAATTGTTTTTGATGCAGGACCTTCTTCCTCTCCTTCTTCCTCCTGCACTTTTTCCACTTTTCAAAAGTCTATCTCTAAATTGATACAAAAACCCATTAAATTACTCAACAAAAACACAACACCACAATTCTTAATTAAAAAAAAAAAAAGGAAAATGAAAAAGAAAGGAAAAAAAAAAAAAAAAAAACCTCTCGTCCATGCCGGATCTCGAATAATATTAGCTTATGTGAAATTGCAGCAAAGCCATGAATGAAAATTCACTACCACAAAAAAATACAGCAAGAATCAAGGAAATAATTCAAACCCAAATAACTGAAATCGAAAAAGGATTGATCTTGAAACATGATAAGAATCCAACATAATATCCAAGAAATCAAGAACCCTTCAAGCATTGCCAAATTGGGACAAAATCAACAACCCCCACAAACAAAATCAAGAATTTAACTTTATGAAAAAGGAAAAACTGGGAAATGAAGAAAGAAAGAGAGAGAGAGAGAGAGAGAACCTGAGAGGGAGGAAGCGGAGGAGAGAGAAAGGGAGGAGGGGGTGAAGGCGGAATGGAGCAACCCAGAAGAAATCTGGGCCTTGGGCGTGGCACTGAACGAGAGAGAAGCTGTCCTTCCATCTCCGCCGCCCAGCGCCGCCTTCACCGCCTTCTCCATCTCCGCTGCCCAGCGCCGCCTTCCACCGTCGCTGCTCATCCGCCGTCGCCGTCCGCCGCGCCGCCGTCATCATCACTTGGAGAGAGAGAGGTCGCCGCCGCTCACGTCCTCTCGTCCATGCCGAAACTCGTCCTCTCGTCCATGCCGGAACTCGTCCATGCCGGAGAACCTCTCGTTTGAGAGAGAAATAGAGAGATGAGAGAGAAAGAAGAGGGGAAGAAGAGGGATATATTCAAAAAAAAAGAGAGGAAGAAAGAGAGGAGAGGGAAAGTGTAATTCAAATTTGATTTGATAAAATGAATAGTAGTAGGGGTATTTTTGTCTCTTCACTCCTAAATTGTTTACAATTTGATGTTTGTTATAATTTTGCTAAAATTTAATAAACACTATAGTGTTTTAACAAATGATAGCATTTCCTCTTTTCTATTTATAAGATTATTAGAATAATAAGAATTATAATTACAAAATATTACAAGCAATAGAAAATGAAAAAAAAAATAAAAAAAATGGTGGGAAGCCGTAGCTGTTTTGAAACAGGGGAGGGCTTCCCCTGTTTTTTCCTAAGGAAGAACTCAAAAACCCCCTTAACCCCCCATGCATGCATGCAGCCGGGCCTAGGGCCGGCCCGGGTAGCCCGCCGGGCTTGAACCGGCCCGGGACCGGCGGGCCCAAGCCCGGCCCGGAACCGCCATCTTCATCTACCGGTCCGGGCCCGGTCCTCCGACTTTAGGACCGCGGCCCGGCGGGCCCAGGCCCGGAACCGGCGGTCTTCGGCCCGAATACACGTCTAAGTCCACGTAGTTCTTTTACATTGAAAGGATTTTACTCTCTACTAGATTGAGATCGATCCGATTCGGTGAAGGCCTCCGTGTCGCTCTCATTTCGATCATCCCACTCCGGTTCTTGAGTTCTAAGTTCGGCCTTAATCCAATCATTAAGCAACATGGTAGCTTCAATGTTTTCCGGCTTCATGGTTGATCTTCTTTGATCTAGCATGAGTCCTAAGGTGCTAAAGGCTTGTTCAACGGACAAGGTAGATGTCGGGACGGTGAATAACTCCTTCGCCATGATAGGGAGTATTGGGAACCCCGCTCTCTTCGACCACGACCGCAACACATCGATCGATGGACCACTATCTTCAACACCATAAACAAAACAATATTGCAAAAATATATCCAATTCACTATTATCTTGGCCCCTTGGAAGTTCATAGGTTCTAGTATTGTATATACCTTGCATTTGTTGAACTAAGGGATCCATTGGATCCATAAAGGTAAATCAAATGAAGACGACATAGAAAAATTAGAAGAAGCACTTGAGTTGCTAGAATCGTCTCTACCATACACCGAATTGTATTCATCATAAAGATCTCTTAAACTCATATTTAGACTATCCTTGATTTGACCAACATTAGGAAGATCAAAGAAGATTCGTTCAACATCAATTACAACATCACTCATGTCCATTTGTCTAAAAGCATCATAATAAATCAAAAGCATTTAACAAACACCATCATATCTCCATTTAAGATCCAAACACTTAGCAAACAAGAACACATTCGGAATCTCCCTAAAATACTTGAGCCATTTTTTAACCATAAAATAAATCACACCCGTCAAGTTTGGTCTTTTAAAACAACTCTTAAAAAACATTGCAATATACGTGCAATGTTCCAACACTTTAATGGAAGTAGAATAGTTAACACCCGATAATTGCTTAGTTGCATTATAAAAAACCTTAAACAATCCAAAAAACATCCATGCATGCATCCCAATGAGACTCGTTAAGAACTAAGTTAAATGTTGCAAACTCTTTTCTAAAAAAATCACATAAATGACCCGTATACTCCATAGTACCATTAAGCATCTCATAAGTAGAATTCCAACGATGGGAAACATCAACTTTAAAACACGTATAGACAAGATTCTTTAGACGACAATATTTTTGCCATCTCTTTCCCAAAAGTTTTGATTTGTGCAAACATTTTAATGGCATTCCGAATAGGACTTACGGTATCATCAAGAATACTAAGCGCATCTTGAACACATAAATTATAAATATGACAAATGCATCTAGAATGAAAATATTTTCCTTGGAAGATGGTGAACATGCTTCAATGAGTTGAGGAATACTAGCGGTGTTCGTTGTTGCATTATCAAAACCAACCGAAAATAGTTTGTTAAGCAAACAATATTCATTTAAAACGGTGATAATAATTATAGCAATATTTTGAGCCGTGTGAGACTCTTCGAACTCCCTAAATGCAATCAAACGTTTTTGAATAGTCTATTTTGCATCAATCCAATGACAAGTAATCCCCATAAAACTATTCATATTATAGTTATCGGTCCAAACATCGGCACAAATAGAAACTTTATGCCCCAAACGATTCAAATATTTCATCAAATCATGTTTTTTTTTTTTTTTTTTCCTAATAATCCTTTTAAGAACGGAGGTCCTAGTGACTTTACTAGCATTAGGACTTTATCCCTCTTTAAAATTAGCTTCATACGATAATATATCGACAAAATTAAAAGGTTGTTTCTCCATAGCAACAAATCTAGCCATACTATTTTCATATCGACCTTTTTCAAATTTAATTAAAGGATACGTACCCGGGGTATCCGTATTCAAAGCGACACCTCGTATTTGAGTTTGAGAGCTCGTTATTCCGGCCTCGAAAGGATGAACGCCCTCCAAGTGCCTTCGTATTGTGCCATAACATACCCCTTCGATCCATTTGTAGTGTGATGTGCAATGGTTGCAATACACCGTGTATCTCTTTCGATTATAGGGAAAGGGAGGATTATCTTCTTTGAGAACGACCTCTAATTTTTTAAAGTGTGTGAGGAAGATGTCGGACGTGGGCACCTTCTTAGTCTTTATTGGCGGAGGAGGAGGAGGCATGCCTTTGTAACGACCCGGATTCCGAACTGACGGCTGACCCCACAGACCAACAGAATATTTTTCAGTGTGCTTTGTCCTCACTCGCACACTCCCTGAGAAAACTTCCCAGGGGGTCACCCATCCCACAATTGCCCCAAGTTAAGCACGCTTAACATTGGAGTTCTTATGAGCAGGCTTCCAAATAAGAAGATGCATCTTGTGGTATGAGTAGCACCAATCAAATCATTTAGCTCTCCTCGGATATGCAATCCCATTCCTGCATACCCTCGGAATCCCTCTCATTCCGGCATGTCTCGGTTCATCCATGTGCCCCTTCGCTTAGAAGCCCTTATAGGAGCCGCTCATTGTCCGTGCTTCTGTGCACCGGCGATCACTCCGTACTTCTGCCCCGGGCGTCACATGCCCACCAGCTTCCGCTTGGTTCGTCCCCGAACCACACCGTACTGGGAGAGGTTCGGCTCTGATACCATCTGTAACGACCCAGCTTCCGAACTGACGGCTGACCCCACAGACCAACAGAATCTTTTTCAGTGTGCTTTGTCCTCACTCGCACACTCCCTGAGAAAACTTCCCAGGGGGTCACCCATCCCACAATTGCCCCAAGTTAAGCACGCTTAACATTGGAGTTCTTATGAGCAGGCTTCCGAAAAAGAAGATGCATCTTGTGGTATGAGTAGCACCAATCAAATCCTTTAGCTCTCCTCGGATATGCAGTCCCATTCCTGCATACCCTCGGAATCCCTCTCATTCTGGCATGTCTCGGTTCATCCATGTGCCCCTTCGCTTAGAAGCCCTTATAGGAGCCGCTCATTGTCCGTGCTTCTGTGCACCGGCGATCACTCCGTACTTCTGCCCCGGGCGTCACAGTCTTCGTCATCGCCTTAAAGCCCATGCACGTCTACAAGCATCACTAAACATACATCTAATTTGAACGACTAATTATTATTAATAGAAATCATGTAAATTCCATTAGACACTATGGACGCATCGTCAAACTCGGCCGTTTCTTCATCAGTCGACTGCACGACGGACGACTCAGGGTAGCTCGTCTGAAGGTCTCTCTCAGTAGCATACACATCCTCATAGTTCCAGTCAGACTTCCCACTCTGAACCTTGCGTAGGAGATCAGCAGTAACCTGAACCTCAGTCTTGATGGCAATGATCTCGTTCTCCTTTCGAGCGATGTCCAACTGACCCCCAAGGCGGGTGAGCTCTAGAGAGGCAGATCGGTGGAGGTCAGCTTCCAAATCCCTACCCTTCAACCTATCAGCACCAAGAGCCTCGGCCTTGGCCAAGTCAGCCGTAAGAGTGTCAACTTCTGACTGAAGCCTAGCTTGTTCGAACTCCAACTCCTTAACTCCGTCTCGAAGCTTCCTATCGGTCTCGTTTTGATAGATCAACGACTGCACAGTCTGACATAGCAAAGATACAAATGTCAACACAATTGTTAACCGTAACAAAACACATGTATACCAAGTGAAAAACAAAACGATAACCATACCTTGGCTACATTGGAAACACCGACGTCACCAACCGCCTCAAAGCCAATCTGATCGAACATATTGCGATCGGAAGAGAATAACAACTTCTTCGACTCCTCCAGACAAGGAGTGAACTCGAAGTAGGCGTGAGCTTCTGGGGGAAAGCTAAGTCAGATACCACGATCATCAAGGGCATAGGCGTCGACCTCAACATGTCTCTTCTTCTTGGCCGTCTTGGCCTTCAAGTCGGAGTAGCCGTAGGGACCAGGGCAGCAGACAGCCGCTCTTGGGCCTTCGATTGACTGACCTCCTTTTGTAACCTACGTAGCCTTTCGGTGGCCGCTTTCGTAACGGGAGCACGAGGAGCCTCAGACATCATGTGAGACTAAATAGTTCTATCCCTTGGAGTCAAGCGAGGAGAAAATAGAGGCGGCGTGTCGTGCAAAACCTCATAAGCCCAACCAAGACGTAAAAGCTCACGTGAAATATAATCGATCGGTATTTTAATACCTGATGGCAAAGGAGGGACTAATCTCCACAACCGGCTCTTCCTAAGATTCTCTTCGGTTAGAACAACCTTCCACTCGTCAACTCCAAGAGCAAGGAACTCTCTCAACCTCCGCGTAGTGCTCCCCATGTCGGCCGGCTCGAACTTAACTGCTGTCCCACTTGAAATAAAGACATAGAAAGCATCGGTCAACCGAAGAATGCAAAACAGAAAGCAAGCAAATGACCAAAAACATCAACTACTTCATAACTACCCAAATAACACACTCACTCGCATCCCGCCACAAACGAGGAATACAACTATCGGACGACAACCCAAGCGATGCCAACGGAACAAAGAAATAATGCTCCCTCCAATATTGGTCATAATCTTCACCTTTTCCCAACAGCTGCTGATCAAGCCCAGGAACCCTTCTCGCCACCAACCGATAGAAGCCCCTTGCTTTATTTTCCAGTTGAATTGTGGAGGCTGTCAATATCTCGTCACGACCGATAACGACCCCCTTTAATTCCGCCAACACCTCGATGGCCATGAGCCTCTGCCACCCGTTCGACATCAGTTGCCCCAGAGCGATTTCATAGTGATCGCAAACTTCACAAACAAGTCGTGGCAAAACAAACCTAAAACCAACCTTGAAGGGATAGTGGTATAGGCTAGGCATGCCCGAAAGATCCTAATCAGCCCGAACGTCCCTATCGCCAGGGCCAAACAAGTGAACGTGTGTCGGGATACAATAGTTGTAGCGACACAATTTCATAATGGCGATGTTGAACGGGGATGGTGGGTTTTCGGTCAAAAGAAAATCTTTAGCTCGACTTCCATCAAAGTACCACTCAGTGGTCGCTCTGACACCAACATCCAACGGATGAACCTCCTGGCCGTAATGGTTTCCCCCCACAACCACTGCGTCATAAGGAATACCCCTAAGTATCTCATAATAAACACGACCATCACCACCGCTACGCCCTTCATCAGACTCAACGGTCGAATTCGGCGAACCACCCCAAAAATACGTGACATCATACCAAAACACCCAAGAATGGTGCTATCTAAAACCAACCGAATCAACCAACCACACAATGATAAGCAAAGAGACAATACGGCTGAAAAATAAAAGTGAAATAACACATACAATTCGGCCGCAGGGACAAGCATACTTCTTCAAGGTAACACACACGACCGAATTAACATTCATGCTTTTTTCATTGACATTCTACAAGAGACGGTATCATGTTTTACATGTTCAAGACCAAAGCAGACGTAACTTACGCCCTACACACAAATAAGAAATCAACCAATACGACCAAGCAAGCAATACGACCTAAGGTTACGACCATTTACAACGAAAACAATAACAATTCAAGTTTCTATTCCACCAAAGATCTAACGCAAATGCTTAGAATATGGTCGAATGGGTTGGTTTTAGGTTTGTTTTGCCACGGATTGTTTGTGAAGTTTGCGATCACTATGAAATCGCTCTGGGCAACTGATGTCGAATGGGTGGCGGAGGCTCATGGCCATCGAGGTGGTGGCGGAATTAGAGGGGGTCGTTCTCGGCCTTGACGAGATATTGACATCCTTCACAATTCAATTGGTAAATAAAGTAAGGGGCTTCTATCGATTGGTGCGAGAAGGGTTCCTGGGCTTGATCAGCAGCAATTGGGAAGGGTGAAGAGTGCGACTGATAGTGGATGGAGCATTATTTCTTTGTTCCGTTTGCGTCGCTTGGGTTGCCGTCCGATAGTTGTATTCCTTGTTTGTGGCGGGATGCGAGTGGTGTGTTATTTGGGTAGTTATGAAGTAGTGATGTTTTTGGTCATTTGCTTGCTTTCTGTTTTGCATTCTCCGGTTACCTGATGCTTTCTGTGTCTTTATTTCAAGTGGGACAACAGTTAAGTTCGAGCCGGCCGACATAAGGAGCACTACGCGGAGGTTGAGAGAGTTCCTTGCTCTTGGAGTAGACGATTGGGAGGTTTTTCTAACCGAAGAGAATCTTAGGAAGAGCCGGTTGTGGAGATTAGTCCCTCCTTTGCCATCAGGTATTAAAATACCCACCGATTATATTTCACATGAGCTTTTATGTCTTTAGTTGGGCTTATGAGGTTTTGCACGACACGCCACCTCTATTTTCTCATTGCTGGACTCCAGGGGATATAGCTATTTTGTCTCACATGATGTCTGAGGCTCCTCGTGCTCCCGTTACGAAAGCGGTCATCGAAAGGCTACGTAGGTTACAGAAGGAGGTCAGTCAATCAAAGGTCCAAGAGCGGCCGTCTGGTGCCCTGGTAGATGTGCATGGGCTTTCGAGCCCGCCGGGTTGGGCCGGAAGTCAACTGTTTTAGCCCGAACAGCCAATCAACGGGATCGAACCGGAACCAGCCCGAGAACAAGGCGTGCCGGGCTTGGGCCACGAAGGAGACGGACCGCATCCCGCCGGGCTAAACTAGCCGTTGGGACCGCCCGGGTCGGTCCTGGCCCGCCGGGCCCAACGGGCAAAAGGCAGCAGCTTGGGCAGTTGTGCGTGCTAGCCGTTGCAGCCAGCTCCTCTCTCCAACCCCAAAACCACCCCTACACACTCTCCACTATATATACCACATTCCTTTAAACTAAAACTCACCTCAATCTCTCACAATCTCTCACAATCTCTACTTTACTCTCAACACTCAACACTCAACTCATATCCTCATTTTATTTTCAACTTTCAAGCTCACATTCATTCACATTCACTCTCACTTTCATAAATTACACACACAAAGACACAATGTTTTCAAGAAAGGGTAAGGAGATTGCCACTCAAAGCGAAGGCGGAGCTCGACCACGGTCAAAAAAGCGGCGACGGCGGAGGAAATTAATAGCAAGTCGCCGAGCGATTTCAAGCCGAAGAGAATGCGGCATTTGAAGCGGTTCATCGTATGGAGGACCAAAGTTACGAATTCCATGGCTCCACCAACGACGTCGATGATGATGAAGGCGACGACGAAGGCATGCCTCCTCCTCCTCCGCCAACAAAGACTAAGAAGGTGCCCACGTCTGACATCTTCCTCAAACACTTTCGAAAAGTAGAGGTCGTTCTCAAAGAAGACGATCCTCCTCTTCCCGATAATCGAAAAGGATACACGGTGTATTGCAACCATTGCACATCGCACTACAAATGGATCGAAGGGTTGGCAAAATGCGAAGGCACATGGAGGGCATTCATTCTTTTGAGGCCGGAATAACGAGCTCTCAAACTCAAATCCGAGGTGCCACTTCGACTACGGATACCCCGGGTACGTCCCCTTTATCTAAATTTGAAAAAGCTCGATATGAAGATATGATGGCTAGATTTGTTGCTATGGAGAATCAACCTTTTAATTTTGCCGATAGATTATCGTATGAAGCTAATTTTAAAGAGGGAATAAGTCTCAATGCTAGTAAAGTCACTAGGACCTCCGTTCCTAAAAGGATTATGAGACAATGCATGGAAAAAAAAAAAACATGATTTGATGAAATATTTGAATCTTTTGGGACATAAAGTTTCTATTTGTGCCGATGTTTGGACCGATAACTATAATATGAATAGTTTTATGGGGATTACTTGTCATTGGATTGATGCAAAATAGACTATTCAAAAACGTTTGATTGCATTTAGGGAGTTCGAAGAGTCTCACACGGCTCAAAATATTGCTATAATTATTATCACCATTTTAAATGAATATTGTTTGCTTAACAAACTATTTTCGGTTGGTTTTGATAATGCAACAACGAACACCGCTAGTATTCCTCAACTCATTGAAGCATGTTCACCATCTTTCCAAGGAAAATATTTTCATTCTAGATGCATTTGTCAAATTTATAATTTATGTGTTCAAGATGCGCTTAGTATTCTTGATGATACCGTAAGTCCTATTCGGAATGCCATTAAATGTTTGCACAAATCAAAACTTTTGGGAAAGAGATGGCAAAAATATTGTCGTCTAAAGAATCTTGTCTATACGTGTTTTAAAGTTGATGTTTCCCATCGTTGGAATTCTACTTATGAGATGCTTAATGGTACTATGGAGTATACGGGTCATTTATGTGATTTTTTTAGAAAAGAGTTTGCAACATTTAACTTAGTTCTTAACGAGTCTCATTGGGATGCATGCATGGATGTTTTTTGGATTGTTTAAGGTTTTTTATAATGCAACTAAGCAATTATCGGGTGTTAACTATTCTACTTCCATTAAAGTGTTGGAACATTGCACGTATATTGCAATGTTTTTTAAGAGTTGTTTTAAAAGACCAAACTTGACGGGTGTGATTTATTTTATGGTTAAAAAATGGCTCAAGTATTTTAGGGAGATTCCGAATGTGTTCTTGTTTGCTAAGTGTTTGGATCTTAAATGGAGATATGATGGTGTTTGTTAAATGCTTTTGATTTATTATGATGCTTTTAGACAAATGGACATGAGTGATGTTGTAATTGATGTTGAACGAATCTTCTTTGATCTTCCTAATGTTGGTCAAATCAAGGATAGTCTAAATATGAGTTTGAGAAATCTTTATGATGAATACAATTCGGTGTATGGTAGAGATGAGTTTAACAACTCTAGTGCTTCTTCTAATTTTTCTATGTCGTCTTCATTTGATTTATCTTTTATGGATCCAATGGATCCCTTAGTTCAACAAATGCAAGGTATGTACAATACTAGAACCTATGAACTTCCAAGGGGCCAAGGTAATAGCGAATTGGAGCAATATTGTTTTGTTTATGAGGTTGAAGATAGTGGTCCATCGATCGATGTGTTGCGGTGGTGGTCGAAGAGAGCGGAGTTTCCAATACTCTCTATCATGGCGAAGGAGTTATTCACCATCCTGGCATCTACCGTGTCCGGTGAACAAGCCTTTAGCACCGGATGACTCATGCTAGATCAAAGAAGATCAACCATGAAGCCGAAAAACATTGAAGCTACCATGTTGCTTGATGATTGGATTATGGCCGAACTTAGAACTCAAGAACTGGAGTGGGATGATCGAAATGAGAGCGACACGGAGGCCTTCACCGAATCGGATCGATCTCAATCTGGTAGAGAGTAGAAATCCTTTCAATGTAAAAGAACTACGTGGACTTTGATTGCTCTATGACTAAGAGGATACGTAGGCAACTCAATTTTAAAAATAAATTGAGCTCAAGTCCCTTAATAAAATTATCTTTTTTCTTTCATTGTCAACAACTCAACATCCTATTCCTTATTGTAGTGTCAAATTTCTTAAATTGAACTTAAGTTATTTGTTCTAATTGTTTCATTATCAATGCAAAATTCTAAGTGAACAACTCAAAATTTTACAACAATTTAATGAGTTATTTTAATTTTTTAAAAATAAAAAATTCAAAATTAAAATATAATAAATTAACATTTTCTATTTTTAAGAAGATCAGAATAATAAGTACTAAAAATATACTCCCTCCGTCCTTTTCAAGTTGAGTCACTTTCCCGATTGGGCCGTCCCTTTCAAGTTGAGTCATTTCCCTTTTTAGCAAAAATTAGGATTTTAAACACATAATTAAGTACTACTAAGTGTACCCCTTATTTCAATTAACACCCTAATTTAAAAAAAAAAAAAAAATTAATAATAATAATAATAATAATAATAATAATAATAATAATAATAATAATAATAATAATAATAATAATAATAATAATAATAATAATAATAATAAATCTAAAAACTGAAAATTTAAAAATTTTAAATTTATAAAACTTTAAAATTATTATAGATTTAAAAATTAAAATTTTGAAATATTAATTTTTTTTTTAAAATTGAAATTATAAAAAGTTTTAAAATTTTTAAAAGTTTAAAACGAAATTTAAATTTTTTTAAAATTAAAAATTTTAAAATTTTAAAAATTAAAAAATTAAAAAAAATTAAAATTAAAATAATAGAATTAAAAATTTTATAAATTTAAAATGTTTTAAATTTAAGGAAAAAATAGTTTAAGAAAAACGATTGAAAATTTTGTGATTTTTTTTTCCAAAAATATTTACGAAAAAAGAATTAATTTAATTACTTAAACATAATTTGGAAAAAATAATAATTTTGAAAATTATATTTTATTAATATTGAAATTTATAAATATAAATTATAATTTTAATCTCATTATCTCCTCAATCAATTAACTTACTTTAACAACTAAACGCCCTTACCTTAATTTCCGTGCCGAAAAGTTTTGACTCAACTTGAAAAGGTTGGAGGGAGTATAATTTATAAATATTAAAAAATGAAAAAGAAAAGAAAAGAAAAAGTTGGTAATGCAGAGAGGGGAGATGCCTACCCTGTTTCCCCCTGTTTTTGAAGGCTACAGGACTGGAACTTGAAGGAGGAAAAAGCAGCCTAATTAAATTACATAAGGGCCTCGGGCCAGCCCGACAGGCCCGACGGTTACAACCCAGCCCGGGACCGGTGGTCCAAAGCCGGCCCGAGACCGCTGACGTCTCCACCGATCCGGGATCGGTCTGATCTCCTCAGGCCCGTGGCCCGGCGGGCCTAGGCCCGAAACCGGCCGTCCGCGACCCGGAAACTCGTCTATCAGCCCCGGTCCCTACGGCTGCTCCGACTCGAGGGGCCAAGATGGCCAAGAAGAAGAGGCCTGTTGAGGTTGACGCCTACGCCCTTGATGATCATGGTATTTTGTCTGAGCTTTCCCCCGGAACCTCACGCCTACTCCGAGTTCGCTCCTTGTCTGGAGGGGTCCAAAAAAGAAGTTATTCCCTTCCAATTACAATACGTTTGATCATATTGGCTTTGAGGCAGTTGGTGAGGTCGGTGTTGCCAATGCAGTCAAGGTATGATTATCATTTTGTTTTTCACTTGGTATATATCTGCTTTGTTGCGGTTAACAATTATGTTGACATTTGTATCTTTGCTATATCAGACTGGGCAGTCGTTGATATATCAAAACAAGCCTGCTAGGAAGCTTCGAGACCGAGTTAAGGAGTTGGAGTTCGAACAAGCTAGGCTTCAGTTAGAAGTTGACACTCTTACGGCCGACTTGGCCAAGGCCGAGGCTCTTGCTGCTGATAGGTTGAAGGCAAAGGATTTGGAAGCTGACCTCCACCGATCTGCCTCTCTAGAGCTCACCCGCCTTCGGGGTCAGTTGGACGTCGCTCGAAAGGAGAACAAGATCATTGCCATCAAGACTGAGGTTCAGGTTACTGCTGATCTCCTACGCAAGGTTCAGAGTGGGAAGTCCGACTGGAACTATGAGGAGGTGTATGCTATTGAGAGAGACCTTCAGACGAGCTACTCTGAGTCGCCCGTCGTTCAACCGACTTATGAAGAAACGGCCGAGTTTGACGGTGTGTTCACAGTGGCTGACTACTTGGGTGTGCAGCCGGGATTCGAGGAGTCTGGCCTGATCAATCAGGGTCATTGATGTTTCTTACTGCTTTCTTTGAGCACTCTTGGGTTGTTTTACTATCTGATTGATGTCTAGTTGTTAGGTTTTTAGTCGTCTTTTCGTGTCCGTTTTCCTTTAGTTTTTGTGTGTTTTCTTTGTTTGTGGCTATGATTTTGTTGCTTTGGAGTTTTTGGTATTGTAGGATAAAAAGGGCGGAAACGAGAAGAAAACGTGAAGAAAGGTTGTTGAGCAATCATTGACCTCAAGTTCTAATCTATCATGATTTTATTGAAGATTCATTTTGGATGTAATGAAAGCATTATATCGAAGAGGGGTTCGATAGGAGCACGTAGGTGAAAACGGGGGTCAATTTGGAGTTCGGACGAGGAAGATACGGCCAAAACAAGAAAGATGTGCAATCGTCCAGATTCAGGATCTGGACGTACGTCCAGAACTTTGGACGCCCATCCAACCCCGGCAACGGCGCCAAAATTGAACGACGCTCTTTGGGCATATCGTACGGCTTACAAAGGCGTGCTTGGGATGAGTCCCTATAGGCTCGTCTATGGTAAGTCGTGTCATTTGCCCGTTGAGATTGAGTTCAAGGAATATTGGGCCCTCAAGCGCATCAACTTCGACCTCGACGATGCACACGATCGGAGAATTTTGCAAATGGAGGAGCTCGACGAGCTTAGGAACGAAGCCTACGACAATGCCAAGATCTACAAGGATAAGGTGAAGCGTCTACATGATAGACGAATAGCCTAAAAGGAGTTTAAACCCGGAATGAAGGTACTTCTCTTTCACTCTCGTCTTCGTCTATTTCCGGGTAAGCTTAAGTCTAGGTGGGGAGGTCCGTACACGGTGGTGCAAGTTTTCCCCCATGGTGCGGTGGAGATCAAGAACGAGCATTCGGGATACATCTTCTCGGTCAACGGGCAACGATTGAAGCCGTACATCGAAGGGACGACATTGCCTCAAACGGTGGAGACGATTCTCATCTCCGACCCCCCACTTTCCTCTTGAATATTTGGTACGTCAAGCTAATGACGATAAACAAGCGCTTGGTGGGAGGCAACCCACGTACAAAAATAATTTTAAAATATGTAGTTTAGGATTCATTTTTGTTATTTTCGTTGTTTTCGTTTGTTTTCTTTTTGATTTTTCGTGCAGGGAGTAGTACACAAGGATTGGCGTGATGAGAGGTCGAGACAGGGAGGAAAATTCAATTTTTGGACAGATTCGGGGGTTGGACGTACGTCCAACCCAAGCTGGACGACTGTCCAACTTTGTCCTTTGAAACTCAGAACCGTGAGTTGGGCGCCGTCCAACCCGAGTTGGACGGGCGTCCAACTCGAATGTCACCAAGCTCAGTACCACGAGTTGGATGTACGTCCAACTTAGTTGGACGGCCGTCCAACCCTGAACGGGAGAGCAATTTTCTTTTCAAAATCGATTTCTCCCTTTTACTTAAACCTAATCCCTCCCTTTTCTCTTTCACCCTCTCTTTTCTCTTTTTGTGCAGAATTCACAGCCGCCATCACTGCCCGTCGCTGGTCGCCGCCGTTCAATTCGACGTTGCCGCTGTTCAAACCGCCGCCCGCCGCCGCCTGTTGCTGCTACCGCCGTCGTTTCTCCAGTCAGCAGTCGCCGTGCCAGCCGTCGCCACCGTCAGGCCAGCAGCCGCCAGCAGTCGTCGCTTCGTCAGCCGCCAGTAGCCGCCGTCGTTCGCTCCGCTGCAGAACTCAGCCCGTGCCCAGAATTCGTTGGACGTGCGTCCAACTTTACTTGGACGGTCGTCCAGATTCAACTGCTGCCCGACGCGCGTTCGTGTCTCGTTTTTTCTCCCGTTCGATTCCCGACTTCACTCTCTAGTTCTCATCAACACCCATGGCTCGAGGAAATTCCTTCAACAACTCCCGAGTCACTCTCGACACTCGACTCGAGGCCAATCGACCCACTGGAGCCACCTCAGAGCAACTCGGTGTGCAACAAGGTGTTCCCTTCCCCACTGAAAGGTGCGCTACTACGAATTTTTATATCCGATTTCGTAATTTGGACATTAGGCCTCCTAGACATTATCGTGTTGATTTGCTTCGTCGTTTGCCTATATGGAACACACTTAGAAGTTATCTTAACTGTTTAGGATTGACTCGATTGGTTTCAAATCAGTGGGAGAGCCACAATAGTCTTTGTTTGGAGATGTGTTGTAGCTTTAGGCTTGAGACGAATGAAGATGGGGAATTATGCATGTTTAGTAGATTCAATGGTGTGTTGTGGGAGGTGTCTAGGGCTGTGATGGGATCTGTTTTTGGTTATCATGTTGGAGATAACTTATCTGAATTTGTGCCTGCGGATTTTGATGTGGCTACGGCTTGGTATTCTTTGTCGGGGGTTGCTAACTATAAGACTTCGGGTGTCTCGAGTGCTTTTATTCGCGATGAAGCTTTACTTATCCTTCATCGTTTCTTATCTTGTATAATCACTGCTAAGAAGGAGCATAGTAAAGTGAATGCTGTGGAGATATATTTGCTTACATGTGCTCGTGATAATGTGCGTGTGTGTTCAGCCCCTTTTATTTGGGCTCAGTTGGCTAACGTGCAAAACAAGAGGGGAGCACACCCTAATTTGAGTTACATTGCCACAGGTTTAGCTCGTCATTTCAGAGTCGACACCACGCATTGTGAAGGGCGAACCCCGAGCCAAGAGATTGCTCCATCTGACTTCATCAAGGCCTACCTTATGCGTAGCCCGATCGAGTTCTTTCATGTGCAAGAGCGACCCTCGGTGATAGCTCACTTTGCAAACCGACGACGACGAGGGATTGTGCACGAGGAAGAGCAAGAGGAGGAGGAGCAAGTCTATGAGGCCGGAGGTGATGACGAAGAGGGAGACGGTGAAGAAGAAGAAGAAGAGCAGCAAGAGGAGGAAGAGGAAGAACCCCGACGAGAGGTCCCGGCTGATGATTAGCTCCTAGTTCGCCACTACTCACGCCGCGATCGAGTTCGGGCCCGACAAGCTATGGAGGCCGAGATTCCCCCTTATTGGGCCGAGTTTCGGGCTGATTTTACACACTTTCAACAAGGTGTGTTTGATCGGTTCGATTCGTTGTCTACCCAAGTGACGGGGTTAGATAGGAGGGTGTCCCACATTGAGAGTCATTTGACTCGTTATACCGATTTCTCGGTTGGCTCTACCTCCGCTCCACCGGACCCGAACGATCCTCGTTTTTGGTCTCCCCACGATCCCCGTTGGCAAGATCCACGGTTCCGAGGTCCATTCAACTAATAGCCGTGTTTTATGTCTTTTTAATTTTGTTTTGAGTCTTTTATTTCGTTTTCTTTATTTTGTGCACTTTTACGCTTTTGTGTTTTGTTTTCGTGTTTATTTTGTAGGTTCTACTTGGAGTCTTTCGAGATTTTGAGTTATTGGTCGTCTTGCGATAAGTTTCTTCTATCCCTTCTCATTTTATTTTCTCGCAATGAGGACATTGCTTGATTTTATGTGTGTGTGTGTGTGTGTTGGGGGGGGGGGGGGGGGGGGGGTCTTTGAAACTTTTGGCATGAAGTTTTCGTTTTTTTTTGTCTTGATCGAGTCTTGATTGGTTTGATTGAGTCTATTATTGAGTCTTCATTTTTCCCACTTAGGAATTTGTTTGAGATTGAGCTTATAAGCATGTGACTTAGGATTGATTTGAATGATTCAATGATGGAGTATTTAGTTGTTGGAATTGATAGCATGAGTTAGGTTGGTTTAGTCTTGAGTTGTGATTGATTATGATTTGATGAATTGTGGGGCATGATCGATTTGAGTGTGAGGAGATGATTTATGATTTTTGGATTATGAGTGATAAATCTAGAATGTTGCAACTTTTGATTGCTAGTTTACTTTCCCCTTTAAAAAAAAAGAGAGAGTTGTGTTTATGTGTGAATAAAAGAGTTGATAGGATTCTGCTCCTCTTACTTGGGACATATGAAAATACTAGAGTAATGAGCATGGGAAACCACATGAAAAGGCTTCGAGGGACCCTCGAATGGTTAAATTTCATGAATTATGTCCTTAATGATAATCGTATATGTGAGAATAATATGTTCGTCACATATACGAGTATCATTTAGGACATAATTCATGAAATTTAACCATTCGAGGGTCCCTCGAAGCCTTTTCATGTGGTTTCCCATGCTCATTACTCTAGTATTTTCATACGTCCCAAGTTAGAGGAGCATAATCCTATCAACTCTTTTATTCACACATAAACACAACTCTTTTTTTTTTTTTTTAAGGGGAAAGTAAACTAGCAATCAAAAGTTGCAACAATCTATATTTATCACTCATAATCCAAAAATCATAAATCATCTCCTCACACTCAAATCGATCATGCCCCACAATTCATCAAATCATAATCAATCACAACTCAAGACTAAACCAACCTAACTCATGCTATCAATTCCAACAACTAAATACTCCATCATTAAATCAGTCAAATCAATCCTAAGTCACATGCTTATAAGCTCAATCTCAAACAAACTCCTAAGTGGGAAAAATGAAGACTCGATAATAGACTCAATCAAACCAATTAAGACTCGATCAAGACACAAAAACAAAAACTTCATGCCAAAAGTTTCAAAGACTCCCCCCCCCCCCCCCCCCCCCCCCACACACACACACACACACACTCTCACTTAAAATCAAGCAATGTCCTCATTGCGAGAAAATAAAATAGAGAAGGGATAGAAGGAACTTATCGCAAGACGACCAATAACTCAAAATCTCGAAAGACTCCAAGTAGCACCTACAAAACAAACACGAAAACAAAACACAAAAGCGTAAAAGTGCACAAAATAAAGAAAACAAAATAAAAGACTCAAAACAAAATTAAAAAGACATAAAACACGGTTATTAGTTGAATGGACCTCGGAACCGTGGATCTTGCCAACGGGGATCTTGGGGAGACCAAAAACGAGGATCGTTCGGGTCCGGTGGAGCGGAGGTAGACCCAACCGAGAAATCGGTATAACGAGTCAAATGACTCTCAATGTGGGACACCCTCCTATCTAACCCCGTCACTTGGGTAGACAACGAATCGAACCGATCAAACACACATTGTTGAAAGTGTGTAAATTCAGCCCGAAACTCGGCCCAATAAGGGGGAATCTCGGCCTCCATAGCTTGCCGGGCCCGAACTCGATCGCGGCGTGAGTAGTGGCGAACTAGGAGCTCATCATCAGCCGGGACCTCTCGTCGGGGTTCTTCCTCTTCCTCCTCTTGCTGCTCTTCTTCTTCTTCTTCACCGTCTCCTTCTTCGTCATCACCTCCGGCCTCATAGGCTTGTTCCTCCTCCTCTTGCTCTTCCTCGTGCACAATCCCTCGTCGTCGTCGGTTTGCAAAGTGAGCTATCACCGAGGGTCGCTCTTGCACAGGAAAGAACTTGTTGGTCCCGGAAAAGAGTAATTGATGTATGGGGGGGGGGGGGGGAATACACCAATAACCAACCGTTTTTGACGTTTTTGAAAATCAGGTCGATAAAGAGGTCGACTGTCAAGGTCGATCCTATCAGAGGCAGATTGATCTATCAAGCTCGTTAGATAACAGGCTTGATTTATCAAACTGTGCTTATGCGGAAGTTGGAGGTTGATTAACTCTTTGAAAAATCTAAGGTCGATAAGCAAATGCAGGTTGTTTCATGAAATGCAGGTTGATGCTTGTTAGATAGATAAAATAAGGAAGAGCGATAAGTAAAGAGAGAGAGAGAGAGACACCGCAATTTAGCGTGGTTCGGAGAAACCCTCCTACGTCCATGTCAGGTCGACTCGACCTGAGAATCCCTTTACCTTCGGATCCAACTTCTCTCTTATTTATACTGACTGAGTATCAGTTCTAAATACACTCTAACTTGAATATATCTAGACACGAGTTTTGGGTCGTGACCCTTACAACCTTTCGTACAGAAATGTACAATCAACCTTTCACTTATTATAGAGCTTGACTAACTCTATAATGGTGAAGAACACAAAACAAACTTTCTAACTTCGAACGAGTCGGAGAAGAAGTTGTTGAATCAACGACAAGCACCAGTGATCGCTTCGTCGTTGGGGCTTTTATCGGAGTCTAAAATCTCTATTCGTCAAGTGTTTGGGAAACTAATGGAATTTCGAACACTTGAAAGGATATGAACTTTGAGAGAGATTTTGGCAGAGTATTTGCGTTGATAGCTTGAGTTTCCCGTGCTTGAATCCGATAATGGCTTGAAGTATTTATAGGCAGTTTTTGAAAACTAGTCGTTGGAGTCTGGATGATGTGGCACTAGCCGTTGGGGCGTGACTCACTTCTAGCCGTTGGGAAGTTTCGTCCTTGCTGGCATACCACGTGGCAAGGATCAGGTCGTGTTGCTCTATGAAGGTGGATCAACGACCTTGATATGATAACACAGCTCTTGAAATCTTCTAAGTCAAAGCAGGCTGGAAGCTTGATAAGGAAGGTCGATAGACAGCTAGATATAACAACTCGATCCGAATGAGGCAGGTCGATAAACAACCTTTCTCTTACAGAGTGGATCAAACTTGTACGTATTTAAACTTTAGAGAGCATCGACCTGTACTAACAGGTAGCAGGTCGATCTATCGGCCTTGACCCTAAACAAGTGAAAATGTGCCTAAGTGTGGTTTCGAAAAACATCATCAAAATCAAACTGCAAGGGGTTCCCAACAGAACTCGGTCGGGCTACGCATAAGGTGGGCCTTGATGAAGTCAGATGGAGCAATCTCTTGGCTCGGGGTTCGCCCTTCACAATGCGTGGTGTCGACTCTGAAATGACGAGCTAAACCTGTGGCAATGTAACTCAAAGTAGGGTGTGCTCCCCTATTGTTTTGCACGTTAGCCAACTGAGCCCAAATAAAAGGGGCTAAACACACACGCACATTATCACAAGCACATGTAAGCAAATATATCTCCACAGCATTCACACTACTATGCTCCTTCTTAGCAGTGATCATACAAGATAAGAAACGATGAAGGATAAGTAAAGCGTCATCGCGAATAAAAGCACTCGAGACACCCGAAGTCTTATAGTTAGCAACCCCCGACAAAGAATACCAAGCCGTAGCCACATCAAAATCCGCAGGCACAAATTCAGATAAGTTATCTCCAACATGATAACCAAAAACAGATCCCATCACAGCCCTAGACACCTCCCACAACACACCATTGAATGTACTAAACATGCATAATTCCCCATCTTCATTCGTCTCAAGCCTAAAGCTACAACACATCTCCAAACAAAGACTATTGTGGCCCTCCCATTGATTTGAAACCAATCGAGTCAATCCTAAACAGTTAAGATAGCCTCTAAGTGTGTTCCATATAGGCAAACGACGAAGGAAATCAACACGATAATGTCTAGGAGGCCTAATGTCCAAATTATGAAATCGGAGATAAAAATTCGTAGTAGCGCACCTTTCAGTGGGGAAGGGAACGCCTTGTTGCACACCGAGTTGCTCCGGGGTGGCTCCGATGGGTTGATTGGCCTCGAGTCGAGTGCCGAGAGTGACTCGAGAGTTGTTGAAGGAATTTCCTCGAGCCATGGGTGTTGATGAGAACTAGAGAATGAAGTCTGGAGTCGAACGGGAGAAAAAACGGGACACGAACGTGCGCCGGGCAGCAGTTGAATCTGGACGGCCGTCCAAGTAAAGTTGGACGCACGTCCAACGGATTCTGGGCGCGGGCTGAGTTTTGCAGCGAAGCGAACGACGGCGGCGAATGGCGGCTGACGAAGCGACGGCTGCTGGCCTAACTGTGGCGACGGCTGGCACGGCGACTGCTGACTGGAGAAACGACGACTGCTGACTGGAGAAACGACGGCGGGTAGCAGCAACAGGCGGCGGTGGGCGGCAGTTTGAACAGCGGCGACGGCGAATTGAACGGCGGCGACCGGCGACGGGCAGCGATGGCGGTTGTGAATTCTGCACAAAAAGAGAAAAGAGAGGGTGAAAGAGAAAAGGGAGGGATTAGTTTTAAGTAAAAGGCAACGGCGCCATTGAAGATGACGAATTCTTTAGTTGTGTGGATGAAGAAGAGGTCATAATCGAGCAATTTCTACGGAATTTGGAGGAGGTTGAAGAAGTAGAAGAGGAAAACTCGACTCATGCATCGAATGAGGAAGTTGTCATTAACTATTTTCTTTCTAACCTCACCAATTGTGAAACATCTTTTCTTGCAGAGTTTAACTTGAAGATGTTTGAGGAGGAGTTCGAACTAAGTGTGGGGGAGTCAAGAGTTGATGATGACCAAGTTCTTCGAGATTGTTCGAAAAAGAAGTGTGGGTATGTCGCAAAGAGCACCAACACGTCGATTGGTGCTACGGGCTTTGGTTGATCACATCATACGTCAAGCTAATGACGATAAATAAGCGCTTGGTGGGAGGCAACCCACGTAAAAAAAAAAATTAGAGTAGGCTTTATTTTTATTATTTTAGTTGTTTTTCGTTCGTTTTCTTTTGAATTTCGTGCAGGGAGTAGTTTACAAGGAGGGTATGATGAAGAGATAGATCGAGCCGGACCCGAACGATCCCCGTTTTTGGGCCCCAAACGATCCCCGTTGGCAAGATCCACGGTTCCAAGGTCCATTCAACCCATAACTTTGTTTTGTGTCCTTCTGATTTTTTTTTTTTTGAGTCTTTTATTTCTTTGTTTTGTGCACTTTTATGCTTTGGTAGTTTGTTTTGGTGTTTTTTTGTAGGTACTACTAGGAGTCTTTCGAGATTTTGAGTTATTGGTCGTCATCTTGCGATAAGTTCCTTCTTTCCTTCTCCTTTTTATTTTCTTGCAATGGGGACATTGCTTGATTTTAAGTGTGGGGGAGGGTCTTTGAAACTTTTGGCATGATTTGTTTGTTTTTGTTTGCTTGATCAAGTCTTGTATGTGATCGAGTTTTGTTATTCCCCACTTAGGAATTTGGTTGAATTCGAGTTTATAAGCATGTGACTTAGGATTGATTTGAATAATTTGATGATGGAGTATTTAGTTGTTGGAATTGATAGCATGAGTTAGGTTGGTTTAGTCTTGAGTTGTGATTGATTATGATTTGATGAATTGTGGGCATGATCGATTTGAGTTGTGAGGAATTGATTAACGATTTTGGATTTTGAGTGATAAATCTAGATTGTTGCAATTTGGATTGCTAGTTTACTTTCCCCTTATATATATATATATATATATATATATATATATATATATATATATATATAAGAAAAAAAAAAGGAGTTGTGCTTTTATGTGAATAAAAGAGTTGATAGGATTCTGCTCCTCTTACTTGTAACGTATATAAATACTAGAGTAATGAGCATGGAAAACCATATGAAAAGGCTTCGAGAGACCCTCGAATGATTACATTTCATGAATTATGTCCTAAATGATACTCGTGTATGTTAGAATAAAGTGTTCGTAGGTACTCTACTCCTCTTGACAATGAGTACGGGAAACCGCACTAGGAAGCTCGATGAGACCCATCGATGATTAAACCTAGTGAATTATGTACCAAATCGTTCACGTGTTAAGAGAGAGAGAGAGAGAGAGAGAGAGAGAGAGAGAGAGAGAGAGAGAGAGAGAGAGGGGAAGTAGGCTAGACGTCTAAGTTGTGGCGATTTAAGGTATTTGTGAGATGTGTGTATCGTTGCTTTTCCTCATACTTGGATTCATTTATAAGCCACATAGTTCATCGATGATTGATTGTTCGTAACTTGGGATTAAGGTGACTTCGTTCGTTGCTTGTCGATTCCGGCGATTAAATGTTCTATGATTTGGATTGTTTGAATTGAGTCTAAGTTGTATGATTATATTGCTTGAGGACAAGCAAAGTTCTAAGTGTGGGGGATTTTGATTGGTGTCTAGTTGTTAGGTTTTTAGTCGTCTTTTCGTGTCCGTTTTCCTTTAGCTTTTGTGTGTTTTCTTTGTTTGTGGCTATGATTTGGTTGCTTTGGAGTTTTTGGTATTGTAGGATAAAAAAGGGCGGAAATGAGAAGAAAACGTGAAGAAAGGTTGTTGAGCAATCATTGACCTAAAGTTCTAATCTATCATGATTTTATTGAAGATTCATTTTGGATGTAATGAAAGCATTATATCGAAGAGGGGTTCGATAGGAGCACGTAGGCGAAAACGGGGGTCAATTTTGGAGTTCGGACGAGGAAGATACGGACGAAACAAGAAAGATGCGCAATCGTCCAGATTCAGGATCTGGACGTACGTCCAGAACTTTGGACGCCCGTCCAACCCCGGCGGCCAGCTATTTGTTTCCTTATATATATATATAGGGGTGAGATCATGTACAAAATAGGATTATCGTAAAAAATAAAAAAATGAAGCATTTTATGCATATAATTATATTGCATGATGCACATAATTATAATGCACAATGCATTATAATGCATTATCTATTCAATCATAGTGCATTTTAGTAAAATCATAATGCACCAGTTAATCTGCACCGTAGATCACAGAGATCAATGATCCAGATCATTTCTCATTTCTTACAGAACCTGTCTTTTGTATGTGATCTCTCCGCTATATATATATATATATATATATATATATATATATATATATATATATATATTACTCCTTGTACACGAATTCTACAACACTTTTACCTTCCTTTAGCTTTAGTTTTTGCATTCAAACACTTTAGATTAGCTTTTTATTGTTCGGATCCGAATTCTTCGTTCGTCACAATTTAATTCAAGACTTCTTCTTAATTTTGTGTTCTTCGTTCTTCGTTACTTTCGTAAGTTCTTTTATTGCTTTCGTTTATTTGCTTTAATTGCTTTCTTTCGTTCTAGATTCGATTTCTTTATTGCTTCGTTTAATTTCCTTAGTTTAATTTCATTCGTTCGATTTTCAATTTCTAGTTTAGATTCGTTTTTCTTTCGCTTTCAATTCTCTTGTTTTTCAAAGTTCTCGTGGTTAGATTTATTTGCTCTTTAATTTCCAGATTTCATTAATCATGTATAGAGTAGTTTTCGTTTTCTTCATTGCTTCCTTTATTGCTTTCTTTTCGATTCTTGCCTAGGTAGTTTAATCGCTTTCTTCTAGTTTAATTCTTAGATTTATTTCTTGCTTTCTATATTAGTTATTTACTTGCTTTTATTAATTGCTTTGATTTATTTTATTGCCTAGGATTTAAAAACCAAAACCCAAAAATATTCTTTAATTGCTTTCTTAGTTTTAGGCTAGATTAGGTTTTTGCTACACAGTTATTTGCCCTGCTAAGTTTTCCTTTAAGATTCGACATTGGGTTTTACTTGCTAGTGCTACGATAGGATTTTGTTCTATTGCAAACACTTTTTAGTGAAACACTATCGCTTATGATGATCTATTTTATTCGGCCGGATGCGTGTACCTGAGATTTTAGCATGTATCATATGACTTCGTACTGATTTATTGGTTATGGCAGACACCCATTTCCCCCCAAAGTGTAAGTGTTTCACTAAAAAGTATTCGCAATAAAACGAAATCTATCATAGCACTTAGTAAGTAAAAACCCTATGTCGAATCTCGAAGGAAAATATTGCAGGGCAAATAACTGTGTAATAAAACAACCTAAACTAGCCTAAATCTAAGAAAGTAAGTAAAATAATTTGTTTTGGGTTTTGTTTTAAATCCTAGGCAAGAATGTAAATAAGCAATTAAACTAAAGCAAGTAGATAAACTAATCTAGAAAGCAAGAAATAAATCGAACGAACTAATCTAAGGAATTAAAACTAAGAACGAATCTAAACTTGTAAAAGTAAATCTGAAAACTAAGAAAATAAATCTAACTATGAAAACTTGGGAAAACGAAGGAACAGAAACTATGGAAAAACGAATCTAATCTAAGAACTTGGAAACGAACAAACTAATAAAACGAAGCAACTAAGAATTAGATCTAAAAAATACGAAAGCAATAAATCAAGCAAAGAAAGCAATAAATAACTTACGAATTGAAAACGAAGAACGAAAAACACGAACTAAAGGAATTGTCTTGAATTAAAAACGAATGAAGTAGCGATCTGGATCGAACTAAGAAAACTAAAGCTAGAGTATTTGATTGCGGAAAATAAAAGCTAACAACGATAAAAGATGTAAAATGATGTCCCAAATTCGTCCTAAAGGAGTAATATTTATACTAGGTATAAAAACCTAGTCGTACAAGGAATGTAAAGTTGGGCCGCCCGATCTGGATGATCGTCCAACTGAGTTGGACGGTCGTCCAACTCTTCACACTGTCCTCCTTCTTCACGTACTCGGACGCTCGTCCAAATACTGGACGAGCTCGGGCTGGCTGATCTGGACGGCCGTCCAGAACACTTGGACGGTCGTCCAACTCCTCGGACTGACCTCGTTCAATTCTTCTTCATCTTTTCACCTTTTTTCACCCCGTTTCTTCCCATTTGCATCCTTTCGTACCTACAAACACCAAAACTCCAAAAATACCATTCATAGCCATATTTAAACGAAAAGACACAAAAACAATACGAAAACGAATGTGAAAAGACGACGAAAATCCTAACATCTAGACACTAAACAAAACCCTCACACTTAGAACTTTGCTTGTCCTCAAGCAAACACATTCAACACAATCAACCCAAGTTCAATCAACTCAACAACACGAAGTTGGTATCATCAAACTCATTAAATCAAAACCTAGACTACTCTAATATCAACGAGCAAATGCACAATCAAATACGAACAATCATGTGGCCCGTTAACTCGACTCAAATATGAGGATATGATTTTCGATATATCACACATCTTACAAGCCTCGAATTGTCAACATATTAATCACTTAGCCCACTTCCCTTTTTATTCAACTAAAAGCACAAACATATCTCTCTTTTTTTTTTCTTTTCTTTTTTTTTTTCCTTTTTTTACGAAAGTGAACGTTTTGGTACATAGTTCACTAAGTTTAATCATCGATGGGTCTCATCGAGCATCCTAGTGCGGTTTCCCGTACTCATTGTCAAGAGGATTAGAGTACCTACGAACACTTCATTTTTCACATATATGAGTATCATCTAGGATATAGTTCATGAAATTTAATCATTCGAGGGTCTCTCGAAGCCTTTTCATGTGGTTTCTCATGCTCATTACTCTAGTATTTTCAGACGTTACAAGCAAGAGGAGCAGAATCCAACAACTATTTTTCACTACAAAGCACACATTTTTTTTATTTTATTTATACATATAGGGAAGTAAATTAAGATCAAATATACGTCAACCCTTCAATGCAATTCATTCATAATCCGAATAAAAAAAATTTACCTCATATTACGAAACAAGAACATGCCCCACTACTATTCACAAACGATCACGCTATCGCAAGTCAACTTCAGAGCTATCCTAGTTTCGACAATCTAAGTTCGACAACTCCAATATCACGTCATCATGTTATTCAAACTCAAAGGGACCACGTTGAACATGCTTTCTCATTTACAAGCAACTTCCTAAAGTAGGAGATAACAAAAAGACTCGATCACAAAGACTCAATCAGACCAAATCACACCAAAAACACATATAAGATATCAAAATACAAACAAATCAGGACAACAATTTCGAAGACCCCCCCCCCCCCCCCACACACACTTAAAATCAAGAAATGTCTCCATTGCAAGAAAATAAAAAGGAAAAGGAAAAGGAAACTTATCGCATGATAATGACGAACAAACTCGAAATCCCGAGAGACTCCAAGTTAGTACCTAAGGATGAAACTGCACAAAATATAAAAACGAAAACAAAAGACTAAAACTAAAACTAACAAAGACACAAAATATGGCTAAGGATGAAATGGACCTCGGTTTTGTGGGTTCTGAAAGTGAGGATCATTGGGATCTCAGAAACGAGGATCATTGGGATCCCGAGGCGGCTGAGTACAGGAAGGAAGCCACTGAAAAGTTGGTGTATTGAGTGAGATGTTGCTCGATGTTGTAGACTCGGCCATCTAAACTCCTATAACTAGTCCCTAACGACTCCATCTGTGCGGTCATGGTCCTCATCAAGTCCGTCTGAGTATCCAACCAATCGTAAATGCCCGTCTGAAAACTAGCAAAATACGAAGGAACCTCTTGCTCCATGGCTTGACGGGCTCGAACTCGATCCCGTCGCTGATAGTGGCGAACAAGCAACTCATCATCGGCCGGAATCTCTCTCTCTTTCTCTTCTTCGTCATCTCCACCTTGGTCCTCATGACCTTCTTCTTCCTCATCACCTCCGGCCTCGTACTCTTCTTCTTCATCATACGCCTCCTCATTCCTCTGTCCTCGTCGTAGAGCTGCGTAGTAGGCTATAACGGAGAATCTCTGATTAACTGGGACAAAGTCGACTGGGCCTCGCATAAGATGAGCATTGGCAAGCTCGGCCGGGGTGATCTCTTGGCTATGGGTTAGCCCTTCACATTGTATAACGTCAACTCCGAAGTGTCTGGCTAAACCTGTAGCAACATAGCTTAGTAGGGTGTGCTCCCCTCTTGTTTTGCACGTTAGAAAGCTGGGACCAAATAAATGGAGCCAGACACACCCTCACATTGTTACGAGCATAAGTCAAGAGATAAATTTTCATACAATTCACTTTACTAATTTATTTCTTACCACTAATCATGCAAGATAAAAAGCGGTGTAAAATCAACAAAGCATCGTTACGAATGAAAGAACTAGGCACCCCAGATGTCCTATAGTTGCTAACCCCAGACAGAGCATACCAAGCAGCAGCAACATCAAAATCAGACGGAACACACTCAGACAAATCATCATCATTATAATGGAAACCAAAAGTAGCATGCATAACCTCCCTCGTCACCTCACATAATACCCAATTAAACGTACTATACATGCAAAGTTCCCCCGCCTGTTGTTTTCCAACCAAAAACTAGAACACATCTCAAGACATAAATTGTTGTGCCCCTCCCATTGACGAGTAATTAAATTCATAAGACCCAAACAATTTATGTATGCACGTAGAGTATCCCATATAGGCAAACGACGCAAGAAATCTACACTATAATGTCTAGAAGGCCTAATAGGTAGATTTTGAAAATGAATATAGTAATTAGTAGTTGCAAACCTCTCCGTGCGGAATGGGACACCTTGACGTGCATCGAACTCCTCCTCGGTAAAGCCGGTGGGTCGGTTGCCTTGAAAACGACGCTCCAAGGGGATCCGAGGATTGTTGAATGGGTTTCGTTGGGGATTCGGCTGCTCTCCACGTCATCCTCGAGCCATGGTAGTGAATAAGGAGTGTAAAGGGTAGAGTCAGGGTGAGTCGAGGCGAATCGGAACGGATCGGGTGCACAGAAACACGCCGGGGCAGAACTGCGGGCTGGACGGTCGTCGAGAACAGTTGGACGCTCGTCCAACTTTGAATCTGGGCACGCGTTGTTGCTCGCAGACGAGGAACAACGGCGGTGGTATATGACGGGAACGGGGCTGGCGGCTAGGGGTGGTGCGGCGGCGACAACACTCGAACGGCGATGACGGCGGTGTGTTTGCGGCTGTGGACAAAAGAAAAGTGAGAAGGGAGGGTAAGACAGATGAGGTTTTAAGGGAAAGGGAAAATTTTGAGTTTGAATCGAATTGGGGGCCCGTCATGGGTTGGACGGTCGTCCAACTCAGGGTTCTGAGCTTGAATGTGTGGGTGATGGAAACGGTGGCACGTTGCGAATCACATCGAGCAAGGGAAAGTTCACGTCCACTGTTCCACAGCCGCACAGTAGCCGTCTGCATCGCTCATCCGCCGCTCAGCCACCGCCGTCCAGCACTGCCACCAGCCGTCGTCGCCGTTAGCAGCACAGTCGCCGCCAGCCTGTTGCCGCCGGCCCCATCACCGTCGCACGCCACCGCCGTCATTCCTCGCCGGCAAACCGTTATCAGCGCCCAAATTTGACTTGGACGATCGTCCAAGCCGAGTTGGACGAGCGTCCAGCCCGTGATCTGTCCCGGCGCGCATCCTTGCCGTCCCCGTCTTGCTCCCGACCCATCCCGACATTTTCACTCCCAATCACTACCTATGGCTCGTGGACGACGTGGAGAACAACCGAATCCCTTCAACAATGCTCGGGTCCCTTTGGACCGACGTCTCGAAGGCAACCGACCCACCGGTTTCAGCGCGGAGGAGCTCGGCGAACGTCAAGGAGTCCCATTCCGTACGGAGAGGTTTGCAACTACTAACTACTATCTTCGCTTTCAAAATTTACCTATTAGGCCTCCTAGGCATTATAGTGTAGATTTCTTGCTTCATTTACATATTCGGGATATTCTTCGTGCGTACATAAATTGTTTGGGTCTTATGAACTTGATTTCTCGTCAATGGGAGGGGCATAATAATCTATGTCTTGAGATGTGTTCGAGTTTTCAGTTAGAGCACAATGAGGCGGGGGAACTATACATGTATAGTACTTTCAATGGGGAATTATGTGAGGTGACGAGGGAAGTTATGCATGCTACCTTTGGTTTCCATTATGGTGATGATGATTTGTCTGAGGGTGTTCCGTCTGATTTTAATGTTAATCTGCTTGGTATGCTCTGTCTGGGGTTAATAACTATAGGACTTCTGGGGTGCCTAGTTCTTTCATTCGTGCTGATGCTTTGTTGATTTACACCGCTTTTTGTCTTGTATGATTAGTGGTAAGAAAGAAATCAGTAAAGTGAATTGTATGTAAATATATCTCTTGACTTGTGCTCGTACCAATGTGAGGGTGTGTCTGGCTCCATTTATATGGTCCCAGCTTTCTAACGTTCAAAACAAGAGGGGAGCACACCCTATTTTAAGCTATGTTGCTACAGGTTTAGCCAGACACTTCGGAGTTGACGTTACACAATGTGAAGGGCTAACCCATAGCCAAGAGATCACCCCAGCCGAGTTTGCCAGTGCCCATCTTATGCGAGGCCCAACCGACTTCGTTCCGATCAATCAGAGAGCCTCCGTTATTGCTTACCATGCAGCCCTACGAAGAGGACAAGGGAACGAGGAGGCGGAAGATGAAGAGAAAGAGTACGAGGCTGGAGGTGATGAAGAAGAAGGAGGGCATAATGAGGATCGAGGAGGAGATGAAGAGGAAGAGAGAGAGATCCCGGCCGACGATGAGTTGCTCGTTCGCCATTATCAGCGACGGGATCGAGTTAGAGCCCGTCAAGCCTATGAGCAGGAGGTCCCTTTGTGTTTTGCAAGTTTTCAGATGGCATTTACGATAGGTTGGATAGTCAGACCGACCTAATGAGGACCATGACCGCACAGATGGAGTCCTTAGAGACTAATTGTAGGCATTTGGATGGCCGGGTCTACAACATCGAGCAGCATCTCACTCGATACACCAACTTTTCAGTGGCTTCTTCTTCTACTCAGCCGTCTCGGGATCCCAATGATCCTCACTTCCAGGATCCCAATGATCCTCGTTTCTATGATCCACAAAACCGAGGTCCATTCCATCCTTAGCCATATTTTGTGTCTTCTTAGTTTTAGTTTTGAGTCTTTTGTTTCGTTTTATTGTTTTGTGCAGTTTTACGCTTTGGTGTGTTGTTTTTGTGTTTGTTTTGTAGGTACAAACTTGGAGTCTTTTGGGATTTCGAGTTTGTTCATCGTCGTCATGCGATAAGTTCTTCTTTCCTTCTCCTTTTTTTTTTTTGTAATGGGGACATTGCTTGATTTTAAGTGTGTGTGTATGCGTGTTGGGGGGGGGGGGGGGGGGGGGGGGGGGGGGGTCTTTGAATTGATGGCATGATTTGTTCGTATTTTTGATGTCTTTTATATGTTTTTGGTATGATCGAGTCATTGTGATTGAGTCTAGTTTTGTGATCGAGTCTTGTTGTTATCCTTACTTTAGGAAATTGTTTGTAGAGAAAGCATGTTCAACGTGGTCCCTTTGAGTTTGAATAACATGATGACATGATATTGGAGTTGTCGAACTTAGATTGTCGAAACTAGGATAGCTCTGAAGTTGACTTGTGATAGTGTGATCGTTTGTGAATAGTTGTGGGGCATGTTCTTTTTTCGTAATATGAGGTGAAAAGTTTTTGATTCGGATTATGAGTGAATTGCATTGAATGGTTGACGTATATTTGATCTTAACTCACTTCCCTATATATATAAAAAAAAATGTGCTTTGTTGTGAAAAAGAGTTGATAGGATTCTGCTCCTCTTACTTGTAACGTATGAAAATACTAGAGTAATGAGCATGGGAAACCACATGAAAAGGCTTCGAGAGACCCTCGAATGATTAAATTTCATGAACTATATCCTAGATGATACTCGTATATGTGTGAAAAATGAAGTTTTCGTGGTATTCTACTCCTCTTGACAATGAGTACGGGAAACCGCACTAGGATGCTCGATGAGACCCATCGATGATTAAACCTAGTGAACTATGTACCAAAAACGTTCACTTTCATTGTAAAAAAAAAATAATAAAAAAAAAATAGAGAGATATTTTTGTGCTTTTAGTTGAATAAAAAGGGAAGTAGGCTAAGTGATTAATATGTTGACAATTTGAGGCTTGTGAGATGTGTGATATATCGAAAATTGGATCCTCATATTTGAATCGAGTTAACGGGCCACATGATTGTTCGTATTTGATTGTGCATTTGCTCATTGATATTAGAGTAGTCTAGGTTTTGATTTGATGAGTTTGACGATACCTACTTCGTGTTGTTGAGTTGATTGAACTTGGGTTGATTGTGTTGAATGTGTTTGCTTGAGGACAAGCAAAGTTCTAAGTGTGGGGGTTTTGTTTGGTGTCTAGATTTTAGGATTTTCGTCGTCTTTTAATATTCGTTTTCATATTATTTGAGTGTCTTTTCGTTTAAATATGGCTATGATGGGTGTTTTTGGAGTTTTGGTGCTTGTAGGTGCAAAAGGATACAAATGAGTCGGAAAAGGTGGTAAGAGGAAGAAAACTCAATCGAGGTCAGTCCGAGGAGTTGGACGCCGTCCACATGTTCTGGACGACCGTCTAGATTTGGACGAGCCTCCAAGTTATGAAGATGGGGGATAGTATGAAGAGTTGGACGACCGTCCAACTCAATTGGACGACCGTCCAGATTAGGCGGCCAGAGTTTACTTCCTTGTATAACTAGGTTTCTAGTATAAATACTACTCCTTAGGATGAATTTGAGCAACCTTTTACATTTGTTTAGCTTTTATTTTCAGCACTAAATACTCTAGCTTTAAGTTTTCTTTGTTCGATCCGGATCGCTACTTCGTTCGTTTTAATTCAAGACTATTTCCTTTAATTCGTGTTCTTCGTTCTTCGTTTCAATTCGTAAGTTCTTTATTGCTTTCTTTGTTTGGTTTATTGCTTTCGTAATTCTTAGATTTATTTTCGTAATTGTTTTGTTTAATTTCATTCGTTCGTTTTCAAGTTCTTAGTTTAGATTCGTTTTTCTTAGTTTTCAATTCCTTCCTTTTTCAAGTTTTCATAGTTAGATTTATTTGCTTCGTTTTTCAGATTTACTTTATTAGTCTAGATTCGTTTCTTAATTGCTTTCGTTCTTGTTTATTTCTTCAGATTAATTAGTTCGATTTATTCCTTTGCTTTCTAGATTAGTTACTTACTTGCTTTGATTTAATTGCTTATTTACTTTCTTGCCTAGGATTTAAAACCAAAAACCCAAAACAAATTCTTTTACTTGCTTTCTTAGATTTTAGGCTAGTTTAGGTTGTTTTTACTACACGGTTATTTGCCCTGCAAAGTTTTCCTTCGAGATTCAACATAGGGTTTTTACTTACTAAGTGCTAGGATAGATTCCGTTCTATTGCGAACACTTTTTAGTGAAACATCCACCTTGGATAGGAGCTTGTAGAGATCCATGAACTGTTGATCCCGCTTCTTGTTCTTCACATGGCTCGGGTATGGAATAGGAGGAACATAAGGGTTGGACGTCTTGTGAAGAGGTTAGGCATCCTTCTCGGCTTCTTCGGACTCCGTGTTGTTGACGTCGGGGTTGGACGGTCGTCCAGATGGGTTGGACGCCCGTCCAACTCCTTGATCTGGATGATGCTGACTTTTGAGGTTGGACGGTCGTCCAAGGGAGTTGGACGCTCGTCCAACTCCTGATTCTGCCGGATTTTGAGAAACCTCGTTGGACGCTCGTCCAGGGTTGGACGGTCGTCCAACTCCGCGTTCTGCCGGATTTTGAGTTGAGCTCCAACGTTGATTCGGGTTCCACCTATCACTTGAGCGGCCATAAGGGGGCATCGTAACTCCATTATCCACGTGTCTTCCGCTCCGTAACACCGAAACTGCTTGGTCTTGATGAGGTGGAAACGGAGGAACATACGGGGGATATGGAGCTTGAACCTCATGAGCTTGTTGTGGCTGAATCCCTTGGCTCGGAATTCACCCCGGTTGTTGCATCAAGTGCATAGAACCTGAAATTTGGCCGATGGCCGTCTCGAGCCTCTTAATAGTAGCATCTTGAGCCTCCCGTGCCACTTTAGCTTCATGTAGGAACGTAGCAAGGCTCTCATCGATGGGAGGTTTTTGAGGTGGTCCTTGCGGACGGGGTGTAGGATGTGTTGGTGGTGTATGAGTAGGTTGAGGTAGGTAATATGGAGGTGGTGGATAATATGGATTGGGTGGATATTGTGGAGGTGGATAATATGGTGGTGGTGGAGAGTAGTATGGATTTTGTGGAGGATAGGGGTTGTTATATGGTGGAGGATGCCTATTGGGATAGTTGGAAGTAGTACCTTGCCCTTGAATTGGTCGTGGATTTGGACCTTGATAACGAAAATTGTACCCTCCTTGATATCCTTGGGGATTTGATGCTTGTGGCGGGTAACCTTGAGCAGCATATACCTCGGCTCCTCCTTCGTATGGGAACTCCCCCATGTTGTGGCACACCTCCTTGATGTGTCCAAGCTCTCCACAAATCTCGCATTGGCCCGGCTTCCTATCTTCAACTTGAGGGGCCGGTGCGCTTTGCTTCATCTTCAAGTTCTCGAGATCCCTATACATATCGGCGATTTGCTTCTTCATGTCTGGGCTCATCGAGACTGCTTTCGCCTCCACTTTCCTTGGCCTAGCTGATTTTTGTTGAGAACTCGCAGCGAGCGTCTCGAAAATCTTCTTCATCTCATCAGTTGTCTTGACCGCTATGTTGCCTCCGGCGAGCTATCCACCATAAATTGGCAAGTCTGATTCAGTGCGTCGTAGAAGTATTGCCAGAGCAACTCCAGTGTCATTTGATGCTGTGGGAATTGTTGTAGCAGCTCTTGGAACCTCTCCCATTCTTCGTGAAAAGGCTCATCAATGTCTTGGGAGAAGTTCATGATCTTCGACCACACCTCCTGAGTCTTGAGGTTCGGGTAGTACTTGAACATGAATCTCTCGCAGACGGCATTCCATGTCTCAAGAGACTTGGCCGGGAGCATCAAATACCATGACTTTGCTCGATCCTTGAGGGTGTACGGGAAGCACTTCATCTTCAAGTTGTCCTCCGTGAGACCCGAGAGTGGGAAAGATTGCAAAACGGTGCAATACTCTTGAATAAACGTCAATGCATCCTCGTTGGGCAGCCCGTGGTAGGTTGGGAGCAACGCCATATGGTGAGGTTTAAGCTCGTCATTCCTAACCGCTTCCGTCAGGACAATCGCCGAAGTGGTGACAATGAATGTAGGGCGAGCAAAATCACCCATAACTCGTTGATTTGCCATGACGTCGGGCTCAGTAAACAGCAAGACTAGATCGTAGTCTTGGAAATCGATCTCCTCCTCCTCCTTCGCGGCTAAAATCGTCTTCCTCCGGTTGATGTTGTCGATGTGGGGCGCTAATTTCCTCTGTAGGCTTCGGCGACCATGCATAAACAACACTCAACAAAAGGATTAAACGCACCGAGTGGAAGAAACAAGAAATCGAATAAAAACAAACTAAAATAAAATAAATAAAAATACTACACAATTAAATAGCCAAAAGTTTTCCCCGGCAACGGCTCCAAAATTTGTTTCACTAAAAAGTGTTCGCAATTGAACGAAATTTATCCTAGCACTTAGTAAGTAAAAACCCTATGTCGAATCTCGAAGAAAAACTTTACAGGGCAAATAACTGTGTAGTAAAACAACCTAAACTAGCCTAAATCTAAGAAAGCAAGTAAAAGGATTTGTTTTCGGTTTTTGTTTTAAATCCTAGGCAAGAAAGTAAATAAGCAATTAAATTAATGCAAGTAAATAAACTAATCTAGATAGCAAGGAACAAATCGAACGAACTAATCTAAGGAATTAAACGAGAAGAAAACAATTAAGAACGAATCTAAACTTGTAAAAGTAAATCTGAAAAACTAAGCAAATAAATCTAACTATGAAAACTTGGAAAAACGAAGGAACAGAAACTATGGGAAAACGAATCTAATCTAAGAACTTGGAAACGAACAAACTAATTAATAAAACTAAGCAACTAAGAATTAAATCTAAAAATTACGAAAGCAATAAATCAAGCAAAGAAAGCAATAAGTAACTTACGAATTGAAAACGAAGAACGAAGAACACGAACTAAAGGAATTGTTTTGAATTAAAAACGAATGAAGTAGCGATCTGGATCGAACAAAGAAAACTAAAGCTAGAGTTTTTGATTGCGGAAAATAAAAGCTAACAACGATAAAAGATGTAAAAGGATGTCCCAAATTCGTCCTATAGGAGTAGTATGTATACTAGGTATAAAAACCTAGTCGTACAAGGAAAGTAAAGTTGGGCCGCCCGATCTGGACGATCGTCCAACTGAGTTGGACGGTCGTCCAACTCTTCACACTGTCCTCCTTCTTCACGTACTTGGACGCTCGTCCAAATACTGGACGAGCTCGGGCTGGCTGATCTGGACGGCCGTCCAGAACACTTGGACGGTCGTCCAACTCCTCGGACTGACCTCGTTCAATTCTTCTTCATCTTTTCACCCTTTTCGCCCCGTTTCTTCCCATTTGCAACTTTCGCACCTACAAACACCAAAACTCCAAAAATACCATTCATAGCCATATTTAAACAAAAAGACACAAAAACAATACGAAAACGAATGCGAAAAGACGACGAAAATCCTAACATCTAGACACTAAACAGTAAGTCGAATCGATTGATTCGGCTTGGACTTATATTTTGTATCTCAATTGGCGGCATGGTCGTCCGGTACGTAGGAGTATGGTTGTTGTGTTTATTTTTTCCTTATTTTTTTTTTAAAAATTATTTATTGCTTGTTGCTTTGCTTTGTCGTATGGTCGTTTATCTTTGAATTTTTCTAGCCGAGGCAAGCGATTGTTATAGGGATGGATGATGGGCTGCACTTCGGAGAGTTGCCTACAATACATACCCATTAGAAGGGATCAAACCCGAATGTAGTTCGGACAGTTCCTGCATAAAAGCTGTCAGAACGATTGTGGATGAAATCTTTAACTTGTCACATAAGAGATATTAGAGTGAAAAAGTTGCTTTACTATATATGGTTAGCTTTTGTCGATATCTCTTTCTTCCTTTTCGCCTCGGGCAAGTGTAGGCGGTGATAAGTGAAATCTGGACTCCGAAGAGGTTTTCGCATGTCGCGTTTGTTTGGCGAGCAATCGGCCAGAATTGTGCTCCTTGGAGCTATTATGGCACGTTTCCTGAATGGATAGATTCGACAGTCAACGTATAAATTTAGTTGGACTCTGGAGAGCTGCCTACATACCCGAAATTGGGATCAAGCCAAGATGTAGTTCTGAATTATTCTTGGTAGAATAGTTAGTATCGGTGTAGCAAACAATTACAATTTTTAGGAAGAAAAAACGAATTGAAATGAGAGATTGAGTTTAGAAATGATACTGCCTAAGATGGGTGATGTTCTAGCTGTTGGAAATGTCACGTCCATCTTTCGCTTGGAGTTTGTACGCTCCATGTCTGACCACCTTGGTAATGAGGTATGACCCTTCCCACGTTGGGGCGAGTTTTCCGGCTCCGCTTTCCTTTGTGTTTTGAAAGACTCGTCGGAGTACCCAGTCGCCCACTTTGAAACTCCGCGTTCGTATGTGTTTTATGTAGTGTCTGGCTATACCTTGTTGGTAAGAAGCAAGTCTTATCTTGGCTCTATCCCTTTTTTCGTCAAGTGTGTCGAGTTCATGACCCATTGCTTCCCAATTTTGTTCGTCCGTCGTCAATTCGAATCTAGCCATAGGTACTTCACTTTCGACTGGAATAACAACTTCAATTCCATAATCGGATCATTGTACAATTTTTTTTTTAAAAGGTCATTGTACTTATATTTTAAAAAATTATAAAATCCTTATTTAATGTTTCTTAAAAATCAGTTAAGTTTTTCGTTAGTTCAATTTCACATCATCATTTATTTTTTTAAAAGGATTTTCCACATCATATCCACTTATACCCAAACATAAAATGAATCAATCACTAACACTATTTGCAAACAAAGAGGGTCATCAATGATTACAACGGAAAGTATTTTCAAATAACGAGTTTGCTAAAATCGATATTATGATGATAAGTGAAGGTAGGTGTTGTACTTGTATTAGTGAAGTGATACATGATAATCAAATTCATATGTGCCAACAGTACTTGCAACATAAATGATTGTTGAAATGAATATTCTAATATTATTATGTAGATTAGACTATTCCTATGTCCCATTTTAGCTGGCCGCATTCACTCCAATATCCAACTGACTCCTCATCTGAAACCATCTCACACTCTCCATCAGTCGGCGGTTGTTTAACTTCAGTCAGACGGCGCCGCCTACCATCGCCTCCATATCATCCATGCTCCCCATCATCCCAATCGGTATCTACTTCACTATATACTTATTCATTTATCTTGCTCTTATTTTCCGTCTACTTTTTCCAATTACCAACTTGTGCGTTGGAGGTCCTTTGATGGACACCCCCACCAGTGTCCATCGAAGGGCTCTTACGTTTGTTATGTTTGACAGGCTGTCAGTGCTCTTCCATTCGGATTTGACCAGTTGGGTCAAACAAGTCGGATCCAACTCAATTGTAGAATTACCCCCTACATAAAGAAACAAGACTGCTGAAGTGACACGGAGGGAATATGAAAAGTAAAATGTTCTGTGATATATGCGGTGTAAAATAATCTTAACGACTTATCTAAAACGAGACAAAGAATATACTTCAAATGTATCAACTTATAGATCAACTAATATGGAACTAAGAGAGTAGTATTATGCTTTCCCACCCGTCTCCAACTAAGAGGTTGAGGATTTGAGGAAAAAAAACTGATACGGACTGAGACGGAGGGAGAGTATTTAAATATCCAAGATGGGCTAATTATCAACTTAATGGGCCTTTTAAATTTCTTAGCATGATGGGCTATGTATGCATCATCTATACATTGATTGGGCTGATTGTAATATTTTGTAACACAAAGGCTTGGTTGGCATTTCTTTTTCCGATTAATTTTTCCTTCACAAATACTTAAAAATACAGATTAAATAAAGAAAATTAGAAAATTCTCCTATTTCCGATTCCGACAGGAAAGCTGCTTCGACGATCGACAAAAATACCCATTGATCTTCCTCTGAAATTGAATTTCGATCAGTTCCTTCAATCGGGCAACGCTCCAATCGCGCAATGGTATGCGAAAAATGTGAGCTCCTTCTCCACCCTCGTCTAATTTGTGTTGCGATTATCGTAATTTCGTTAGGGTTTTTTTCTTCTTCTTTCTGAATTGGGGATTTCTACGAGTATGCACGTTTCTGATTGTAAATTATGGTGTTTGCAGGTGAGAAGAAGCTTTCGAAGGTGATCGTGCCGGACAAGTGGAAGGAAGGGGCCCACAACACCACCGAGGGCGGTGGCCGTAAGCTCAACGAGAACAAGCTCCTCTCCAAGAAGAACAGGTACCCTATTTTCGAAGCCCTTTTTTCTGATGTGCAATTTATTGAGTTTATAAGTAAATTCGATCGACTTCATTTATGATAAACCATAAATTACCGTTGTTTTAATTGGCAATTCTAGATATTTTAAAAGTTCTGAAATTTCATGCAATTGAGCACTTTTCTTTGATTCGATCTGATTTTTGTGTAAGATGAATGATGAATGAAGCGTGTGCTGAACATTTCTTGTTTTTGTTCGACTCGAAACTTTATTCCAACGGCCAGTTTATTGAATTGTTTGTGTGTTGTGTTTCATTGCTCGAATGATCTTATGCTTTCTATCTGTTTTGTTTTGTTCACAATTTTTGACAGGCCTTGCTTTAATTGATATTCGTAGTTCTACGTTTTGTTATTTGGTATTTCGCGCCGCTAGTAAAAGTTATCCTAGTTGTATACAAGTTTATCTAGTGTGCACCTTTCTCCTTCTATACCCATCATTCTCAATGCTATTATATGAGGTTGTAAGCATCTCTCCGATTTTCTGGAACTCTCAACTTGCATAACGATAAATATTAAGCTTGAAGGACTTTGTTGGAGTTCCAATGCATTTTAAATTGTTGTTGATTGATTTTAAATGCTAAACATACTTATTTCAACCTTAGGCTTCCATTAGTAGATAACTGGTTTCATGACTGATCACTTTGAGTAAAAAATATTCTTTGATCCTTATTGATTTTGTTCCTTATGTAAAAGGCATTCTTCGTCTAATCATCTTATATGATACGATAATTTCCATGCCTCTGTGACAATCGACTTTCTCAGTGTGTACCTTTCTCTACTCCCCTTCATTTACAAAGAACCATATGTGTTGCAGATGGTCGCCTTACGGACAAACAAAGTGTATCATATGTAAGCAACAAGTTCATCAAGATGGCAAGTACTGCCATACATGTGCTTACAGTAAAGGTATGACTGTTTCTTCCGTTTGTTCAAGATGTGTGAATTTGATGTAAATTTGCCTTCTGGGAGTTTAAGTTTTCTTCATTTTAATGCAGGAGTGTGTGCAATGTGTGGGAAACAAGTGCTCGACACCAAGTTATACAAGCAGAGTAATGTTTGATGTATCTAGGTCTGCTTCCAGATCGACCACAAGATCCCGATAGATTTGTATGTGTGACTTCTTGTGACGAGAATGCGGTATGAGTTACATTCTCAGTGTTACTGATATTTGGATACTTTCATGTTAATTGGAATGGATTACTATCTAATCTTTCAAGAATTTTGTGTTTCTTTACTGTGCATTGTTGCCTCCATCTTGCATCACCATTTTTGTTTATCTAAACTCTTGAGAGATTCATGCACCAACCACTTTTGCCCAAATTTTATGCATAACTTGCATATCATAGTCTCTCCCTAAGTCCCTGTCCGTATAAGTGAGACTCGCTCTGTCCCAAGAAAATAGTCTCGATTTTTTCATTTAAAGGTCCCCGAAATGTGATCATATACCCAAATATGAAATTGAGGCCTACCAAAAGTAGCTCTACTTTATAAACAAATTTTCTTTCGCAAGCGTAATTTGATGAAATTTTCTTAGACACCTTTTATTTTTTAGTTTTATTGTAAACTACTTCGTTACTTAATGTCAATATACGAGAATGTCATTATGGGACGGAGGAAGTGCTCTTAATAGTTTTATAGGTTGTTTCGTGCCACACGGAGGAAGAGGTGAAGGCCGAACATCCCTAATCTTGGAGGAGATTTTTCTACTACTTTTGCTTGAACTGTAATAAGAGTGAGAGGGGGCTTCCAAATGAAGAGGGCCCTCTTAGGCTTGTTATTATCTACAAAAACAAAGAAATGGGGGTAGGGTGAAGGAGAGGTGGCCGAATTTGTGTTGAAATGAGGCGGTGGTTGTGTATTGTTGTGGTTGAAAGACATATCAATAATTCAAGGAAAAAAAGATTATTCTATATTACTCTCTTTCTGATATGTTTCATGTAATAGATAGATTTTTTTTTTTTTTTTTTTTTTTGTTGTGTAGAAAAATTACAAAAGAAAATGTTAAGGATGAGGCGGCCGCTGTCGTCACACCACGCAGAATAAATTTAGTATGGAAGACAAACACACGAACTAACAAAATTCAAGAAGATGGAATTTAACGTGGTTCGACAATAAGCCTACGTCCACGGGAGAAATGACTAAACCGATTCACTAAACCAACGACGGCGATTATAAGACTAGGCAAGAATTCACTCTCTCTATTCCAAAGAAACAAGTCGATGATATCTATCTCCCTCTCTCTCGATTTTATGCTCTCGTCCTTCTCACCGTCTCTATGAGCCAATTCTAAGATTCACACATTTATAGCCCTTACCAAATCCTAATCCTACAAGGATTCTATTTCCTTATAGATTAATATGATAACAAGATAAACATGGAAACAAATCACTCAACAAAATCATAAATCTAGCTAATCTCCATATTTTGTGCAGTTGATGAAACCCACAAATAAGTCCAAGATCAAAATGTTCTCAATGCAGCCACAACATCTGGTTCAACACCGTCAACAAAAGAATTCAAGAATTCACACACCTCATAAAAAAAGACACTGTTTACATATATCTCCTCAATTTAACACACAAATTCAACATTACTTAATTATCGTACCGAAAAAGAATCATAACATCTTATGAGGAATAACTTGATATGCATATGGTTGAAAAATTATAAACAAGAATATTCATTTAAATAAATGATTAATGTGTTTTTCATATGAGTACAACATTATCCACTTTAATACATTTTAACACTTTATCATTTTAATATTTTACATCTTAAAATTTAATCAATTTAATACAATTAAAAATTCATATGGGTACAACATTATTCAATTTTGACTCATTAATTTATTACCACATTATCAAAACACGTTAAACTATTTATTCAAAAGTTATGGTTCAAAGATCATTGACAGAAGGAGTATTAAAATGGAGTATGTGTTTTCACTTAAAGTGTAATGTGTAGTGCGATCTTGTGAAAAATAATATGTACATATACCTTAGTATGGTAGTTAGAGAGCACAAGTTGTTATAATATACTCCATTTGCCCATTATCTTTGTGCTTCGTACATTTATAGACGTGGACTTCATATACTCCCTATGTCTCTTCCCATTAGTCTCATTTGCCATTTTTGTTTGTCCCATTTATTAGTCTCATTTCCTAAAATGATAAAGAATACTTGGTCACAATTCACTCTATCTCCTTAGAATTAATTACAACCACATATTCTCCGCTTCCTAGGTTCTTGTGCCGAAAACAAATGGGACTAATAGGCTGGGACAGAGGGAGTACTTTATTTCATTCACACCTCAAAAGTTAACTGAAACATACTCCCCGTTCAAAATCTTAAGGGTCTTTTTCTTATCTCGTATGTTGACAATCTTTAGGGTCTTCTTAATTTAGGTAGTTGGCCCCACATAAAAATTACAACTATACCCTTTAAACACTACTTTACCACATCATCACCACACATTCCACAATATATTAAACTCCATGCCAACTATATTCATTTCATTTTAATACTCACTCATATTAGGTGAGATCAAAAAAATCATTTTAACATCCAATCATTATAAAAATTAAAATCAGTGTCATAAAAATCATAGCAAAATAATGTACTCCCTCCATCCTAGTAATAGGTTTTCTTTGGCACAAAAGTTAAAACGTGATAAAAGTAGTGGACTAAAGTGATGTGTATGATTTTGATTAATGATTTTTTTAGAAAATATATAATGAAAGGAATTGTTCCATTTGTCATTTTTTTAAACATATTTTGAATACTTCAGATACACATTATTCGTATAAAGTGTGACTTTTAATAAGTAAATTATACTAGTAGGATGTTAAAATTTACTCCGTCCGTCACACTTCACTTGACTTTCTTTCCTAATAGGGACGTCCCAATTCAATTGATATGTTTCCTAAAATAGAAAGAATTAACACTTACTTTTCAATGTGAACCCCTTATTTTTCACTTTTAACAATGTATATAAAATCCCGTGCCGAAATGAAATAAGTTAAGTGAAGTAGGACGGAGGGAGTATATTACAGTTCGGTATTATTATAGTACTATCTTCAACATATTTTTTCAATCAATTAATTAAAGTTCTTATAAAATGATAAATATAATATTGTACAAAAAGTCTACGAAGAATGATTGCATGCACAAAAAATTAATTAATTCTGTATCATATCGTATTATTAAAAAAAATCAAATATTAAATAAAATTGCTAAACTAAAATTTTAGATATGATGCATCGTGTATACAAATTTCATTATTGTTAGGTAACTATTCTCTCAAATTCTCAAATGATTATATAGATTATCCATAAATAATTAAATTAAATTAATATATAAGTATAATGTAGAATTTATATCTAATGAAATTTCTTTATAAATATAGTATATTATATCGTTACCTTAAAAGAAATATATATATAGTGAGGATATAATATGTAAAACATACTTTGTAAAATAAGATTCATTTTATATAAGTGTGGCTTTGTTTAAAAGTTCATGTAAGCTTTTGATGCTTGATTTTTGTTTTATGGATTCAATTATATTAATATAGTCAAATTTTTTTGTTTGATTTTTCGTATTGTTTTAATGCTTAGTTTTGAGGTAATACAATTACCTTATTTATTATTATACCAAATCATAAAAGGACTATTTATGTTATTATTAAAATTACTATAATAGGTTTAATCTAAATTTAATGAAAAGGGTATAATAGGAAGTCTATATTTTGTAAAACAGTGCTCTTTTTATATAAGTATAGATATAATGTATTAATGGTAAATAGTTATATTATTTGTTTATTATTTAATTGTTAGGGTTTTATTTAATTGTTTCTTTTGATTTCGATTTACGGGCTTAACCTATTTTGATAATCTATATATATGAAATTTCATTAGGCATTCAGGGAGTTGGATTTTGATATTGAAATTAGGGTTTATTTTGCCTTGTTGTATTCTTCCAGTATTCAATAGTGAATCAACGAAATTTCACCTTATTTGCGTTCTCTTCATGTATTGTGTGAGTCACAATTAACGGATTAAAACACTTCTCCTACATCAGAAACATATTATCCTACTTTCTTATATTATATAGATGAGTGATGCTATTTGGCCATAATGTGGCCAGCCATAATTTAATTTTTTTTTTTTTTGTATCAAATAATTTATATATTTATGCCAAACTTTTTAACATTATAAAAACTCAAAAAGCGATACTCCGTATTTTTAACGTATTTTTTAAAATTAATCCTTTAATAATTTGATAATTTTTACTATTTTAAAGAATTTGTTACCTTTTTATCTTGAAAAAAAAAAGAGAAAAATATGTAAATCTTGGGGAAATTTTTTTTTTAAAATTAAAATATAAAAGTAATAAATTATAGTTATCATTTACTATTTTTAAAATTACATATATTATGAAAAATGTCGTTGTGTGGCCGGCCACATTATGGCCAAATAGCATTATTGTATATAGATTATATATGTTGGGTAACTTAATTTGGTTTAATTGTTTTCTTTTAAAATTAAAAGAAGGAACAATTAATTATCTTTAATTTTTAATTAAGTAAATTATTAAGTGTAATGGAGCATTAATTCACTATATATTAGTTAATCCTTGTTATATATCTGTAATGCACACACACATATATATGTTGATATGTCCAAAACCTAACACTATGAAAAGTAATATTCCTCTAATAATATGAGAACAATTTATAGGCGACTAATAATTACAGTACATGTGAAATGCATTCATCACAAGTCAACTTTATAAATGGTTTGGAATTAATTTCATAATCTAAAATTTTATATCTAGTAAGGAAAGCATGTATGATTTTTAATTTATTGTAAAATTTTTCCTTCTAACTAGTTATCCACCCACACGATGCGTGGAGAAATATGTAACATTATTTTAAGTCTTGTGGTATATTTTTCCTTTTCTCTTTTATTTTCTTCTACATTAGTTGTCATTTATTGCATCGGATTCTGAGTATCTATCAAGATTTCCGTGAGTTTCATCTTGATCTAGTCTAGAGGTGCCCACGGTTCCGGTTCCGGTTCCGGTTCTAACTGGAACCGAACCGCAGGTTACGGTTCTGTCGGGGGAGGAACCGAAAGCAAACCACCAACACACGGTTCCGGAACCGCCGGTTTCGGTTCCGGTTCCGGTTCTAATCGAAAAAAAGGGACATTTTTTTTTTTCAAATTTTAAACTTCTTTATTTCATAAGGCTTTGGACTTTCTTTCAATTATATTGGTGCATGTTCCTTCCACGCCCTTATTTACTATTTTTTCAATGTGTGACAAATGTATGTGCTATTATAAGGGTGTCACTCTTCTCAAGTTTGATAGTTTTTCAATGTGAGATAGTGAGATGTGCTACTCTTCTTATAATTTGGGATGTGTTAGATATCATACATCGAAAAAATAAGAAACTTGAGAAGTGTAATACTCTTATAAAGCAATAAACATATGTCATAATGAAAAAAATAACAAATGGATGTTTGAGAGTAACACCTATATAATTGAAAAAAGTCCAAATTTTATATATATTTAGTTATTATTTATGAAGTTTAACAAATAATGTTATATTTGTTTAGAAATAATATTGAAGGAAAAAATAAAAATAATAAAATTTATATAAATTGGGCGGTTCCAAAATTTGGAACCGCCGGTTTGGAACCGGAACCGGAACCGAACCGCCGGTTATGGTTCCAAGCCTTAGGAACCTTAACCGAACCGACGGTTCCACCGGTTCCTTTTCCGGTTCCGAACCGACGGTTCCGGCTCCGGTTAAAAACCCGCTGGTTTCGGTTCCGATTCCGGTTCTTTTGAACACCACTAATCTAGTCCTTCCTCCTCCACAATATGAAAAGGAAAATGGTGTGAATATTGGTTTTTTATCATGAAATTCAAAATTTATAAGAAATAAAAGTTTGAAATCAAGAAATAATATCTCCGTCCAATTGAATAATGGATGTTACTTGGATATATGTGAGATATAATATATAAATATATATAATTACATAATAAATATAAATATGGAATAAAATTAAAATCGTCATGAATATGTTCAATTAAATTGTTAAATTATTTAATTTTAATAAGTTATACTTTTGTAACGATTGCCATTAATTGGCCGATGGAAAGATATTTATGTAACAATTAATGATATACCATTTTAAAAGTATAGAATTTCTCAAAATAGTTTTAAATTAAAATACTAAATAATTATTAATACAAAAATTGTTATCATAAATTAAATAAAGTCTCAATGTATAAAAATACCCACTTTGACTATAATTATAACTTATTTAGCCACAAGTTTAAAAGTGTGAGTTTTATAGCCACTTTTAGGTAAAAAGACACACTTACCCTCAAAAAGTTGTTCCATGTCATCATTGACATAAATAAAAAAAAAAGGAAAGAAAGGAATATTCAGAATAATACAAAAAGTAAGATTTTGTGGGTCATTAATGCACCACTTAAATCTTACAACCACCCTCTCCCTCTCCTTCTCTCTCTCGACGTGTTTGAAGAAAGAAAAAAAAAGAAACCCCCATTTCAACATCAGTCGCCGTCGCCTCCCACCGTCGCCACCGCCGCAAAGAACGTTACTTTGTGCCGTCGCCGCCGCCGCCACCACCGAAGACAATGGCAGACGCACATTCCGATTCCGACAACGAAGAATGGCCGATGCCTCCGCCGCCGGTGAGTTTTATAAATAATTTCTCAATTTTATTTTAAATTTCTCGTTCGATTAGTTTAGTTCTTGGTATAGGGTTTAGTTTGAACACTATTGAGGACACATTTTAGGGTTTAGTGTTTGTAAATGATGAATTAGATTGGATAATCTGAGAAAATATGAGAAAAATGTCGACTGTGTTTTTTAAGGTAGAGGCACGGTTGATTTGAATAATCAACCGTGCCTGGCACTGTAAAAAAACAAAGTCAACCGTGCCTTGTGGTTGACCGTGCCCAATTGTTGACCAGGCACAGTTGAATTGGACATTTAACCGTGTGGCACGGTTGAATTTCCAATTCAACCGTGCCTTTACCGTGGCTTTTTTTTTTTTTATATCCGTTTTTCATTTTTTTTTTTTGTTATAACTATACTAATATGTTTTGTTTGTATTATTTTCAGCCTAGGTTTCAGTGGATGAGACCTCGAATGCAAGGATATGCCGGCAAAGTACTCCTATACACACGGGATAAAATTCTTCGGGAGATCCCCGATGTTTTGATCAAAGTCGGGGGACAGCCGCTCCTCGATCGATTTCTAGAGGAGAGCCCCTTCCGTTACATCATGGAGCTCAAGAGGAGAGATGTGGCAATCAGTGCCGTGCACAAGTTTCTAGCCCGGGAGTTGAAAGATTCATCGATCTCGGAGCACGAGAGGTGGTTTTCGATTGGGGGGCGTGAAATAATATGCGGCCCTCAAGAGTGGGCCATTGTGACCGGATTAAACTTCGGGCCTTCCGCTTTCAACCCCTACCTTCGTAATCATATTATACCGTTGTCGAGCTTATACCACACGAAGTACGGAAGTTCGAAGGTGAAGATCAAGGCGAACAGATTGAGGGAAGACTTCTTGAGAAATCACAGGGAAAGTCCGCTAGGAACGCCAACCTTCTCGTCTTATACTTCATTCTACAATGCCATGACAATTCGCCCATCGATGATTGGGCTTGGGCGCTAGTAGGGAACGAGGAGCAGTGGAGGGATTTCCCGTGGGGATCGTGGTCGTGGCAAATCCTTTGCCACCAGTTGGGCGTTGTGAAGAAAGATCCATCGGAGATCGACAACAAGCAAAAGAAATACCACTTGTACGGGCCGGTTTGGGGGCTCAATTTATGGGCGTACGAGGCCATTCCGTATTTGGGACGAAGCTGTGGCTACCAAGATCCACAGAGACGTGAGTTGTTGCCCCGTCTGAGGAGGTGGGAGACCTATTCTTCGTACACGCGCTTTGTCGGTTTCTTCGACAACCCCGAGGTAATAAATGACTTCACTTTGCATTAAAATTATTTATTTATTTAGTTGTTTCATCCGTATGTAGTTAACTAATGAATTTCATACGTGTATACAGCTCGAGGTACATGCGAGGCTCCGCCCATCCGACCAAGAGCAACGAATGCCCTATCTCCTCAGTCTTGAGAACCCGAACCCTCTGGTGTTGGAGTACGATGCTCCGAAATGCCACGCCCACAAGAAAGCGGAGCCGGAGCAGAGGAGATCGAAGGCGGCCCGAGAGATGGCCAAGGTCGTAGATAGGTTGAGGTGTCGGGAGGTTGAACGGGTCGTGATTCCCAGTCGAGCAACCCGTGCTTCTTCCGAGGGACAGTTGCCTACCCGTCCTCTCCGTCTCGAAGCCATGGATCGGGACACGCTTGACGAGGCGCAGTCGAGGCACCTTAGAGGCGAGGGTCCGTCGAAGCGCCCGAGAGCCGAGCCATCTCGTCACGAGGAATCGAGCGACGTCGTTTGTTGCATCCACGGGGATCCGTGCCGGCTCGGATGTCGTGGAGACGATGCGGCGATGGACCGGTTCATCGAGAGGTTTGGTGATCGACTGGTTCGGGATACAGATGAGAACAGCATTGTTGCTCGATTTGACAAGGCCGTCGTTGAACGTGCTAAGGGCCTTCTCGGGGGCCGATGATCTAGGAGGCCGTCTCCCGAGGCGTCGTATCACTCGCACATGGGCGGGGGAAGTCAGAGAATCGAGGAGGCCATTAGGAGGTCGAGGAGTCGGACACCGACTCAAGAACCGGTCCGAGGAGGGGAAGACTCGTCCTCTCACCCATCCTTCATCCGAGGGATTGACCGAGACATCCCCTCGCCTCCTCCTTACGCTCGAGAATCACCCGAATCGGAGGGTTCGGAATTAGAGGATGAACCTCAAGGCGAGCAAAGGACTCAAGCTGGCCGACAAATCAAGCCGTCCTCCTTCATCCAGAGTCCGTTTGTGGCGAACGTCGACACGCCGAAGTCTTCGAGGCCTAAACATGTGAAAGAAGCTTATGAACAGTTTAGAGCTTTGGGACGAAGTGTGTACACCCGTCAAGAGGCACCATTCGAGATGGGTCAAGATCTCTTTAACGAGATCGAGAACCCTCTCGTGGAAATAGAAGCGTCGGTAAGTGTTTATAATTGAGTTTTAATTTGTGTGTTTAGATCACAATGCGAGGTTTCATTAACTAACGTCTTTTGTTTGTGCGTTTTCAGATTATTGACCTCTACATCCTGTATTGGAGGTCTCGACTGCGCTGTCACAGCTTGTTAACTCCCGGAGTAGGGTACAGTGGGACCATACTGGCAGGGACTGATTACTACGTAAGTAGTCTTATTAACTAACGTTTTTGAATTATCTTATTATATACAAAGTGTAGCTCTCATTGTAAATTGTTGTTGGAAATACAGAAGATGCTGAATCGAGCCCTCGAAAAGGAGCACCCGAAAGATGCAGAGCTAGGCTTGAAGTCGGCTCCAACTCCAACGTATCGAGGATGGAAAGCCCCTGATAACCTTTTGGAGGTTTTTGAAGGGACAAATACGTACATCCCTTGGAAGCATGCCAAATATGTAAGTACGATTCATTTCGTCTGTTCCTCTCTTTTTCCGACTTTAGTGTTTTTAATTATAATTTGATTGTTACAGTTTATCTTCGTTTGCCACCTCAGGACGAATCATTGGTTGGTCGCTCGGGCCTGCGTTCCAGAGTTGAAGGTCGAGGTGTACGATTCAATCTTGTATCGCCTCGAAAAGGGCGAGACTGGAGATCATCGTACAATACAACTCCTCTGCATAAGTCGCCTCTTCCCGAAGATCCTTGCCAAAACCGACTTCTGGAAACAACAGGTTACTCTGACGAGGAGGACGGACCAGATGGAGTTGGTATTCATGCCCGAGGAAGAACAGTACATCCAAGTCGACGGTGTGAGTTGTGGCGTATATGCATGCTTGTACTTGGATCGTATCCTCGCCTCGAATCCACCACGTCTACGAACTGTTGATGAGGAGAAGTTCATCAAGAAGCAACTAAAGAAGTTGGCACGGCGAATTTTTACTCTTTCGTTGTATCAAGTCAAAGGTCCGGTCGATCTATCGAGGATTAATGTAGATATATAAAAAACCTTGTTGATTCTTATTTATTGAACTTGTTTATGGAATTCGTTTATCTTATTAGATTATCGAATGTGCAATCTTTGTCAATTTGCAATTATCGTATTAGATTATCGAATGTGGAATCATCGAACAAATATCGAAAGTGCAAGAGTAGGACTTAGTGGAAATTTGTACTTTGAAAAAATTTGAGGCATATTTTGCCAATATTTTCGGTAAAGGCACGGTTGAACTGAAGTTTTAACCGTGCCTCACACTGTAGACGGTTGACTTCAGCCAGGCACTGTTGACTTTCCCTTTGACCGTGCCAAACAGTGCCTCTTAGAACCCCAACCGTGCCTAATCCATCAATTTGTACAAAAATCCATTTTTTGATCGTAATTAGCGTGTGACGTCACTATTATATGCCATAGTTGATTAAAAAACAACAAATAAAGCGGAAACATTGGGTTTTAATGATTAAAATAGCGTAATCTAATCTATCTAATGCATCGACACTTCCTAAGATGAAACACTCCTACAATGTATATGGTCCCCTACCTCATTATCCAAAGATTCGAACTTCGTTTGGGTTCGTTGTTGTTGTTAACGACATATAATTGATGTATCGTTAGTAACTAATGTGTAATTGATGGTTAAGTTACGTACTAACATCGAAATTAACGAATTTTTAGAAGGTTGACTTTCAAAAATTGCCCCTTGACTTGAGGCACGGTTAGGCTACACTGTTAGGGGGCACGGTCAAACAAGAAAGTTAACAGTGCCTCGAAAGTCAACCGTCCACAGGGCAAGGCACGGTTGACTTGCTGTTTCAACCGTGTGAGGCACGGTTGAATCTTCATTTCAACCGTGCCTCTATCGTGAAAATTGTGAAAAATGGGCCAAAATTTTTCTAAGTCCCACAATCAACCATGCCCATTTTAATTCCCATACCTAGTACAACATTCAATCGACATTTGAAATCCATCCCAATCCAAACATTCAATTCAATCCAAACATGAGATTCAATCTAGCGAAATAAAAATAATCGAAAAATTATTCTACCACTCGCAAGGGGCATCGAGGTCTCGTGTGTTCCTGGCTTTGACATATGCTACATTTTTTCTTCCTTCTTCTCCCTGGCTCCGCATCTTGGGGCGGTATATTCAAGTCGACACCGCCAATCGGAATTGGAGCTCTACACACTCTCCTGTTGTGCCCAGCTTGTCCGTATCGAGTGCACCTTTGTCGAGCCGTCGATGTTGACGTTCCTTCTTCTCCTACGGCTCTTGCACGTGACTCCCTTGGTCGTCCGGCTTGCTTAGGTACTAGAGGTGGACGCACAACGCATGAGGTCACGTAGTCGGGCAGGTCCCACGTCTCCGGATGAGGGACGGGTTCAATGGTTGGTGTATAGGTGGCTACCAAGGTAGATTGTTTGAAATAGTGACTCACGTAATCACTTGATCGTCCACCTGAATACCTGATTGAGCATGAATAAATAAATCAGTCGTACCGTTCAATCTCGTTTATATAACTCACATAAGAATATGTCGTACCTAAGAGCCGCGTGGGCGTGTCGACAAGGCATCAAATCCAAGTCAAATTCACGGCACGAGCACGTCGAGTTTTGAAGCTCAACGAGGTAATTGCCGTTCTCACCTTCTACCCTATACAAATTGGGAGTCGCTGTCGTCCTACACGGATAGCGACATCCCCATTCATGGGCTGCCGACATCTTCTCGTATGCTTTCGGAGTGAGATCGTGCTCTCGAGAAAGGGCACTTTGACGGTGTTGGTCAAACCACTTTTCTACGATCGTGCGATACATCTCAAGCATCGAGCATATCAGCAGCCGACGAGCCCACAGTAGTCGTGCATTCATTGTCTCGATCGGATTAGAAGTCATGAAACTCGTGTGTGGGACGGGACACTTTGACTTCGCTCACTTCGGAGGGCCAATATCACACAACCTTCTATAAATTCCGCCTCCTTCACGGCCGAAGCATCTCAAGGCATCGAAGTTTTCATCGAACGTTGAATCTTGATTTGCATAGGCCGTCTCTTTGAAAATTCCCAAGGCATGTTGCCCGAACGATTTCAGATTCTTCGTGATGTGGTAGAAGCAGAGGCCGTGTGCTCGGTTAGGGAAAACAGCATTCACGGCATTGATGATACTCACGTGTTGATCAGAAACGATCAATAGTTCGTCCGGCGCCCCGAAACAACTCTTCACCTTCGACAAAAACCATGTCCATGATTCATCGTTCTCCTTAGGACCTAATCCTATTGCAAGAGGAAACACCTGCTCATTCCCGTCTTTAGTCACAGCTACAAAGAGGGTCCCCTTGTTCTTTCCTTTCAGATGTGTCCCGTCAACAACAATCACGTGACGGAGCAAGTCACTTTGAAAGGCTTGGATGGACTGTCCAAGGGCAAGAAACATGTACACTAGTCGATCGTCAGCATGCGATGTCACCATATCGTACACACTTCCCGGGTTTCTCTCCTTCAGCAGGTAGAGGTAAGACGGTAGCCTCTGATACGACTTTTCGTAACTTCCGTACATGCTCTCGATCGCTACGTTTCTGGCGCGCAATGCAAAGTTGTAGCCTATCTGAATGCCGTACTGAGTTTGTAGCTCATTCATCATCTCATTCGGCTTCAACACGGATCCCTCGACGAACAGTCTAAGTGCAAAGAAAGCTCCTAAAACCTTGGCACAAATCTGTCGCGGTTTGTTTCCGTCTAGAACCACTCGGCACGTATGGTTGGGTTCATATTTCCTAACCTTCCATATCCCGCCCTTCTGTCGTGCACGCAGAAAATATGCACAATCATCCTGGTTGCACACAAAATTCAAACGCGTTTTGTTTGAGCGTTCGGTGGTATACTCTAGTCGGTTCTCCATGTGATAGAGGCCCACGGCTATTTGCAATTCATCTTTCTCCTTGAAGAGGCCACCCACACGCAATTGTCCAAGTGAGGGGCTGTAATCGAGCTCGATAAAGCCTAGAGGCAATGCCGTATCTAGGTCGACGTACGGAATCAACCAATTTCTTATGGCTTTGTGAGTTGCACGAGTATCATCGGATCTTCCGTCTTGATTATCTGAATGTATGCTTCGGTGCCCGATGATCCTATCAACACGCCCCGGCTCCTGAATCCATGCTCTAAACTCCGTAGTTAACGACTCAAACAAGTCGGCCCTCTGTTGTTCATCAATCGCCTCTTCAGCCCTCTCATTTCTCACCTCCTCAGCCCTCGCCTCCTCATCCCCCGTCTCCTCATCCGAAGATTCTGATTCTTGATGACTAGGACCTCCAACATTCAAGTTCTGAAATACCGTGGATTGTTGTGTCGTAGGAGTGCGAAAGTTGATGTTCTGTGTCTTCTCGATCACATACAAGGTTGGCGAATCGTTCTACTCCACCATAAGCCTAAGCAAATCCGTGTCGTTCTTCAGAACAACCTTCATCCTCTCGTGATCGGTTAGGTCCGTCAAGTAGTACAACATGTACTCCGATTCGGAGCCCAATTGATCACGGATCTCCCTAAGCACCTTATCACGTGTAATTCCTAATATGGGGAAGTGCACGAGGAAACTATCACCTCCCACGTACGAGGTCCTCTCCCAATGCCCACTGTGATGCACGATGATTCTCTGATACGACATCCTGAAAAAACACAAGATTTTTTTTGTTAGATTTTCGGTAGGCACGGTTAACTTGAGATTTCAACCGTGTGACACGGTTGAAATCTCAAGTTAACCGTGCCTTAATTAATAAATTTAAAAAAAAAAAATTAATTATATAGGGCACGGTTGATTTGGGATTTCAACCGTGTGACACGGTTGAAATCCCAAATCAACCGTGCCTCTACCGTATTTTTTATAAAATAAATTAAATTTTGGGCATGGTTTGCCCAACCGTGCCACTATGATCCAACAATGTCACTATGGTCTCAACAGTGCCACGAAGAACAATTTCAATTTTTTATTTTTTTGAGCAAAAAAATAATCGAAAATATGCGAAACGAAATGAAATTACGATCGTACCTTTACATTAGTCGGAAAAACCTTCAATATTCCCAATTTCACGGCCGAAAATAGTCTCTCGATTCCCCAGAAATTAATATACGAAAAATAGAATTTTTTGCAAAAAAATTCTCTCTCTCTCTTTCTCTCTAATTTTTGGTGAGTTCGAATGAATGAATGTTATTGTTGCAATTGTTGTATTCAATTCAATTTTTGACACATTTATTACTACTATCTACTCTTTTGAATTAATGAAGACAATCAAAATCAGATTTGATAGTTGAAATAAATTAAATGCATTACTATTTAGTTATTGATTTTTTTTATAAAATAATTACAATTTTTGTGAAAATAATATTTAAAAAAAAAACAAAAAAAACAAGATCAACCGTGTTCAACTAATGAACACGGTAAGGACATTAATTAATAATTTACAAATGTAAATAAATTAAATACTATTTCATTTCTTGAAATTAAAAAAAAATAAAAAAAAAACACACAATTAACCGTGTTCATGCATGGCACGGTAGGAAAGAGAGAGAAAGAGGGGAGAGAGGGAAAGTGTCTCAAGTTGATAATTAGAAAAATAAAAGAAAATAATAAAAGAGGTGGATCCCAATTAAAAAGTAAGGGTATTTATGTACTTTCATACAAAAGTGGCTATAAAACTCACACTTTTAAACTTGTGGCTATATAAGTTTCACTTATAGTGAAAGTGGCAAAATATGAGTTTCTCCCTTATATAAAGGGCCAACTTTAAAAATACCCACTTTTATAAAAACTAATACTTCTATACCCATCATATAAGAAGTATAACTTCTATACCCATTTTGTAGTTAAAAGACATAAATACCCTTAGTAATTGGGTCCCACTTGTCTAATAAAACCAAAAAATCAATTAAAATCAATTGGATTGTGGGGCCCTCCCTCTCACGATTGATTTCTCCCTCTCCCTCTCACGATTCAATTGTAGTCGTGAACCAATTCCATAAACAAAATTCAATTTAACGTGGAAAAAAAAAAAAAAAAAAAAAAAAAAAAAAAAAAAAAAAAAAAAAAAAATTGCATTAATTAACTACAACAACCAAATCTGCATATTCAGTAAAAATAGAATATGGTAGGTGGTTAGCATTGATTAAAAATCAGAAAAAGTGAACAAAACAATAGCTTAGACGTAATTGTATCACAACATTACACTACCTAATTATTGAGAGTGAAAATTTGTAGATTTGTACGCATTCTCGAATTTCTGGAAATTTCGGAAGAGATTCAAGTGGTTTATTCGAGACAAAATACCAAGGTAATATATGATTTTGTATATTTATTGTTAGTAATATTCCAAAAAAATTATAAAAAAGTATTGTTCTTAAGTACACGATATTATGTCCAAAACAACCGTGTATACACGGTATATTGTATGCTTTTGTCGTGTAAAGTCAACAAAGTCAACTATTGAAAGTCAAAATTGTTGACTTTACACGACAAATTGTGTTATTTAACCGTGTATACACGGTTGAATTAACTTTTCAACCGTGTACTGAAGAACAAAAAATTTTTCAGATTATTAATTTTCTTTTTTTTTTGGTACAGATGGAGATGGGTGATCAGAGAATTCATATCCGTCATAGCGGTCGTTGGGAGGGAATATCGTACGTAGGAGGAGACTCTTTTCTCGTCACTTATCCCATAGCGAGTTTGAGCTATGAAAACGTATTGCGAGACGTTCAACTTTACTTGGGTGATGAATCGGAGCACTTGCTATTCCACTTGACGAACCTCAACGAGCGGGAGATGGTGAAGGCCGTTTTAAAGAGCACCGGGGATTTGCTTAGAATGTGCATCGCGAGAAGGGAGATGTCGACGATCTACGTCATTAGTAGAGCAAATCGGGCAGCCCATACTACCCAACGATCGACGATTTTTCAGAACTATACCGTCGAAGAGGAGTCGATCCCGAGATCGAATGCATTTGAATCCGAAGAGCCGGAGTCGGAAGAAGAGTCTCTCGAGTCCGAGGGCGAGGAAGCAAGGAATGTGGAGGAACGATCCCAATTACTTGAGAGCCTAACGGCTGAATTCGGAGCATGGATCCGCGAGCCCGGCCATATTGATAGGGTTATCGGGCTTCGTAGCATGCACTCACAAAACCAAGAGCCCCGTGACGACGAAGCTCGTGCTCGCGCTAACGAGGAGGCGGTTCGACATTGGTTGATACCGCATGTCGATCTAGACACCGCGCTCCCTTTAGGATGGATCGATCCCGACGTGGTACCGGCCTTGGGTCAGTTGCGAAAGCACGGATACTTCAAGAAGAAGGATGACTTGCATATAGCCGTCGGATTGCTGCACATGGATCTCCGGAAGGAGTATTGTATCCCTCGTTCCGACAAAGGCCGTGTGGGTTTTAGGTGCACTTCGGGGAAGGATTGCGAGTTCAAGTTGAATGCAACGCAGAAAGGCGGGATTTGGAAGATCAATAAGTACGTGGCCGATCACACGTGTCTAGTTGATTTAAATTCGAACAACAAACGACAGGTGCCGGCCATGGTATTAGGAGCATTCTACGCTCGTCGATTGATCACCGAGGGCGCAGTGTTGAAGCCAAAGGAGATGGTGGACGAGCTACAGAGTGAGTACGGTATTCAGATTGACTACCCGTTCGCTCTCCGTGCGAGGAACGTCACTATAGAGATGACGTACGGTGCCTTCGACGAGTCTTATCAGAGGCTCCCTTCTTACCTCTACCTTTTGAAGGAGATGAATCCGGGCACCCAGTACGACATCCACACCTCCCACGTCACCGACCGTCTGACCTACTTCTACCTCGCCTTTGGTCCGTCCATCGAGGCGTGGGAAAATGGTTTGCCACGCCCCGTGATCGTAGTAGACGGGGCGCACTTGAAGGGGAAGAACAAGGGGACGCTCTTTGTGGCGGTGACGAAAGACAGGAACGAGCAAGTGTTCCCCCTTGCCATTGGATTCGGTCCCATAGAGAACGACGAATCTTGGACGTGGTTCTTGGCCAAAGTCCGAGAGAGTTTCGGGGCGCCCTCGGACTTGTTGATCGTATCCGATCAGCACGTGAGCATCGCAAATGCGATCGACTCCGTCTTTCCGCACGCTGCTCACGGCCTCTGCTTCGTTCACCTCCAGAGAAATTTCGTTAGGTACGGGAGGCATGCGGGGGCTATATTCGAGTCTGCAGCCTATGCCTATCGAGATTCCCAATTCGATGAATATTGGGGGAATCTGAGGGACCTAAGCAGGGAGGGAGGCGGGATCTACAGGAGGTTGAGCGACATTGGCCTGCCGAGGTGGGCGAGGTGCAAGTGTCCCGTCCGACGTACGAGCTTCATGACTTCGAATCCCGCCGAGACCATGAATGCTCGGTTGTTGTGGGCTCGGAGACTCCCGATTTGTGCCATGATCGAGGTGTATCGGATAGTCGTCGAGAAGTGGTTCGACGAACATCGGACTAGTGCCCTAGCTCGCCAACATGAACTCACCGAGAAGGCCTATACGAAGATGTCGGCATCGTCGGAATGGGGCCGTCGCTATTCCGTCAGAGGAACGCCTACGCCTACGCCCACCCTTTGGAGAGTCGAAGGTGAAAAGCAGACTTACCTGGTCGATCTCCAAAACTCGACTTGCGAATGCCGTGAGTTTGAGTTAGACGGCATCCCTTGTCGACACGCTTGTGCGGCGATAAGGTACGACTACTTCTCGTTTTATTTTAGTTTCACGCTTGTCGTATTTCAATTGGATTTCTAAACGTTTTTGTATTGTATGTTGTTACAGGCACTCCGGTGGGCGGGCAACTGACTACGTGAGCCATTATTTCAGGCAATCCACGTTAGTTGCTACGTATTCTCCTCAAATTCAACCGGTTCCTCATCCCGAGACGTGGAGTGTTCCCGAATTCATTTCACGATGGAGGGTGCTACCCCCTCTTGTACCTAGGCAAGCCGGGCGACCATCGATGGCAAGAGCTCGATCAGCCGTTGAAGGAGAATCCTCTACGAACCGGCAAAGGTGTTCAAGATGCGGACAATACGGGCACAAGCGACGGAGTTGCCAAGCCTCGCTTCCCATTTGCGGAGTTGATCTAAACGCTCCCCCTCGACGTCCAAGAGGTAAGAAAAAATGTAGCATTTGCAAGAGCGAGGAGCATACTAGGCCTCGATGTCCGTACTATACCGATGCTTGATTATATTTTTATTTCTATTTTGTACAAATTGACGTTTTTTGGATCTTAATGAACGTTTTTGGATGTTTAAGAATGTTATTGGATGTAATCTTATCAGATTGTGTTTGATTTGATCATTTGGTGAAAATTTGTGTTTTTTTGTGTTATAAAATGGATACCTTCGGCCAAGTACACGACAATATACTTGATTTAATCATGTATACACGGTCAAATTATCCTATTACTCGTGTAAAGTCAACAAAAAAAAGTCAAATTTTAAAATGACCATACACGGTCAAATGTAAATTTTTATCGTGTATACACGGTTGAAAATCTAATTCAACCGTGTAAGGTCAACAAAGTCAAAATTAAATAAAAGTCAATGCCCTCTACACGAATGTTGACTCTACACGATTTAAAATGAAAAATAGCGTGTACCCTTGTCGTGAGAAGTCAAAATTAAGCCTAAAAAGTCAAAATTAAGCCAAAATTCCTAAAATTCTCGTGTTTCATTTGATTTTCTCGTGTATCTCGAGTCTATTAAGTTTTGTAAACGTGTAATAACGTAAGTTATGTCATAATTAAGCCAAAAATCAATTGAATTGAAGGATATGTTATGTAAGTATGAAGTGTAGAGTGAGTGTCACTTATATAGTCTAACTACTAAGGTCACGTTTGATCTAGAACTAACTTACGAACGTAATGTTCTTACAAACTTGTAATTCACGTAACGTGATCGAATCATAAGATTGCACAATGTATGAAAGTAACAGTGATTCCAACTCAATTGAGTCCCACGAATTGAAAAATCAAAAAAAAAAAAAAAAAAAAAAAAAAATAGGGGGTTCTTAAGTACACGACTTAGGGTACACGGCTGAGGTTCTTGAGTACACGGTTGAATTGCTCATTCAACCGTGTACCCAGCCGAAGGGTTAGAAAAAAATGGCCAAAAAAAACATTTTTTCCCCCATTTGATATTTTTCAATTCATCACCTGTAACGACCAAAATCAACATCGTTCGAACAAAATCAATTTCAAACAAATCTAATTAACAAGAAACGTCATTCGAATTCAACAATTTACAAAATCTAAATCAGAATTCAATATCAATCAATATTCGAAAAAAAAATACATTTGTTCACCAATCCCTCCATCCCCTCGAAATCATGAAAATTCGCTTCGCCATCTTCTTTCGATATCTTGCCACGACCATTTTCTCGTCGCCCTGGTATAGCTGAGTGGTCCCAAGGAGCAAGTCCAAATACATGCACGCGTACACGCCACAACTCACGCCATCGTTTTGGACGAATTGATACTCCCGAGGGGCGAACTGGATGTCCATGAATCGTGTCTTCCAGTTTTTGACATTTGAGTTGACACGCGTGAAGTATTGGGGATTGTACTCCAAGAGGCGTGAGAAGAGGCGAGACAAGGGCAAGCATTGGATGATCCGTGATTGCCTGAGTGGATGGTTTTCATCTCCCTCGTACATCCAATAGTGGGAATCGTACACCTCGATGCACCAACAAGGAACGTTCACCCGACACAGGATCCAATGGGAGGAGGAGACATGGCAAACGACGAGAAACTGAAAAAAAAAACACGATTTAGCAATACGAAGAATTAAATTCGATATAATCAATATAGGATATTAAAAACTTACATATTGGCCGGTGATCCACGGTTGGTACGTGTTAATCCCCTCCCAGCCCGCGATGAAATCGTAGGGGATCTCCCATTTCGTGTACTTCAAAGTCTCGTTTGCCAACCCCCAAGTCGAAGAGTTGGGGTGAAACTTCAAGTACTCGTCTCGGAGTTGTGTCTTTATTTATTTGAAATGGAAACATGGTTTTTATTAGGTTTTTTATCAAATTGAAATACATGAATATGGAAATTGAAACAAATGAAAACGGAAAATGAGAAAACGAACTTACGTAAAACGACAGGGGCAGAACTATGTGGTGCAGTTTGCTAACACCATTGAGAAGACGGTACCCTTGTTGGAGTCTATGTTGCCAGTAGACCGTGTACAGGTCTATCTCCTGTAATCATTTTCAAAATAATCTTATTAGTACCCTAATTAGAACAAAATCAAGCGTAAAAGTAACAAAACAAAACATGTAAAAAAATTACCAGAGCAGTGAGGCACTTCGTCGTGTCCTCGATCGTGGAGAAGATCTCCTGTGTAAGGTAGAACCCGGTCCGGCTCATCTCCACGTGGGGCTGTCCCGATTCCCTAAACCTCTGATACGGAGAGGATCGCTTTTTGGGACGCTCTGCAACATATGGAGATAGTAGAGAGGCTGAGGGGCGTGTCTCCCTAGTCGAGACACGCGTGACTTCCTCATCTGAGCTCGCTCCCATCCTATCTATCTCCTCAACAAACTCACTCAACCTAGAGTGATGGGAGCCTTGGGAGGGCTCAGGCACGTCGACGTGACCACCGGAGGCACGACTCACGGAGTGCCGTTCATCTGCTTTCTCGATCGGGATATCCCTGAGCCCCCCAAGCGAGTGCTCACTGACGTGGACATCCCTGAGCCCCGCAAACGGCTGCTCACCTACACGGGACTGTCCCTCGCCCCCGGAGGAAGAACGGCTGCGGCTCGGACTCTTGGATACGAACTTCTTCAGCTCCCCGGCGATAGCCCTCGCCAATTGGCCTAGAAATCCGGTCCCTGAGCGATCCTGCTCCCATCGGGACACCAGACGGTCCCCGAATCGGTCCAAGAAGTCGTCACCGAGGGGACCGCGCTCGCACGGATCTCCGTGTGCGCAACAGATCAAGCCGGAGGGCCGGGGTTCAGCGTGCTCGCTCCGAGGCCTCTTCGACGCCCATGTTTCGGGCCTCCTCTCAACCCTCGGCCTCGGCATCTCGACCCCGCCGTCGGAGTGAGCTCGCTCCGCTCGTGGAGCACGACGACGAGGGGCCACTGCCTCAGAAGCGCCCTTGCCCTTGCACTTGAGCTTCTCCAGGGCCCTCGCCATGTCGCGCTTCGCCTTCGACTCCCTTCTCTCGGGCGGGAGATTGGTTTGTTCGTGGCGCTTGGAGGGAACGTAGGCCACGCCGATCGGCTCGATGCTCTCGAGACTTTGGAATCCAAGTTCGAGAACATCGTAATCATCCGCCTCCAGTGTCGGATGAACCTCGAGCTACAACGAAAAATAAAACAAGAGGTGTTAGGAGTCAAATTTAAATTTAGAATCAAAACACACGGCACAGTACACGACTGAAATTGTAATTCAGCCGTGTAGTACACGGTTGAAATTCAATTTCAGTCGTGTAAGGTCAACAATTTTGACTTTAAAGTCAAAATTGTTGACTTACACGACTGAATTGCAATTTCAGCCGTGTGTTACACGGCTGAAATTGCAATTCAGTCGTGTAAGTCAACAATTTTGACTTTAAAGTCAAAATTGTTGACCTTACACGACTGTATTGCAATTTCAACCGTGTTGTACACGGCTGAATTACAATTTCAGTCGTGTAAGGTCAACAATGTTGACTTTAAAGTCAAAATTGTTGACTTACACGACTAAATTGGATTTTAAAAAGGTTGACTTTGACTTTTAAAGCAAATTTACAGAAATCGAACGTCAAATAAATTAAACAAGCTAAAAAACTACTAAATCAATTACCTCGGGATTATCGAAGAATCCCCTGAAGTTGCACGAAGAGGAGGACGTGGCCCATCTTCTGAGGCGGGGGGTCAGTGTCGGACGATCCCGAACCCCGCATGCTTGCCCCATTCGGGGGATCGCCTCGTAGGCCCAAATGTTCAGGGCCCAGACCGGCCCGTACAGGTGATAGGCGGGTCGCACGCCCGTTATGAGGGCGGGGTCCCTCTTCATCACGTGCAGCTGGTAGAGCATGATCTGGAACGACCACGCTCCCCACGGAAATGCCCTCCACTGCTCCTCGTACTCCACCAGGTGCCATGCCCAGTCCTCGATCGTCGGGTTGTCGTGGCCGAGTAGCATGAGGTAGTACATGAGGAGGTTGGCCGCCTTCAGATACTGGTCGGCGTCTCCCAGTACACTCGTGTCGTCGTTGAAGTCCGCCTTCAACTTATTTATCTTAGGGGATTTGCCCCTGTACTTCGTGTAGAGGAGGCTCCTTTGGGGAGGGTCGTGACGGCCTTTAGGGTTGAAAGGCGACTCTCCGAAAGCCAGGCCCGTCACGAGGGCGTACTCTTGGGCACGGAACCGTATCACCTGCCCACCTACGTGGAACCACCTCTCCATCTCGGGGATCGACTCATCCTCGAGCTCTCGGGCTAGAAGCTCGTGGAGGGCGTTGTTCGCGCTCCCGTTCCTCCGAATCTCGAGGAGGTATCCGAACGGGCCTTCCGTAAATCTATCGAGCAAGCGTTGGCCGCCTACTCGACGCAACACGCGGGGAATCGACCGAACCACGTCGTCCCGTATGTAGAGATTTATTTGCCCTCTAAACCCCTGCATTCGGCCCCGCATCCATTGAAACCTAGGCTGCAAATCGAGAACAAACAAAACGAATCAAAAAAAAATTTTTGTAAAATTTCATGCATTGTATTCGGCCAAGTACACGACTGAAATTGAATTTCAGTCGTGTAAAGTCAATAATTTTGACTGTAAAGTCAAAATTATTGACTTTACACGACTGAAATTCAATTTCAGTCGTGTATGTACACGACTGAAATTCAATTTCAGTCGTGTAAAGTCAACAATTTTGACTGAAAAGTCAAAATTATTGACTTTACACGACTGAAATTGAATTTCAGTCGTGTGTACACGACTGAAATTCAATTTCAGTCGTGTACCTATGATCAAAAACAGTAAAATTTTCAATTTTTCACAAAATTCGATTCAAACCATAACATGCTCCATGCTTATTAAACAAAGTGCTCGAAACCATAACATGCTTCATGCTTCTTTACATTGAACGTAAACAAATATAGAAAAGGACATACCGGAGGTGGGGGATCGGGGAAGACGCGGGGCTCAACGGGCTGCTCCGCCGGCTGCTGCTGCCGGCGACGGGAGGCGGGCCGTGGGCGGCGTTGGGCGGCTCTCCTCGATGTTTCGGGTTCATCGTGGTCGGAATGTGTGGAACTCATGTCGGTGACGGCGCCGGCGACGGGAACGGTAAAAAAATTCCGATTTGGGGGAGGGTAAAATTCGAGTTCACGAGTGTGATTTTGGGGTGAAAAACACGATTCCAGTCGTGAGGGAGAGGGAGAGGGAGAGGGGAGGGTGGGGTAGTTAGAATATTCAATTTTGGATTTATGTATGGTGGGGCCCACGACATAAATACCAATTTTGTTTTTATGAATAACAATTTTGTTTTATTTGATAAGTTGGAGGGTATATATGACATTTCAATTGAAAATGGGTATAGAAGTACTACTTCTTATATGATGGGTATAGAAGTACTACTTTTTATAAAAATGAGTATTTTTAACTATTATCTCTTATATAAATGCATATAATTAATGAAGTAAAAATTTTATAAATAGTCCCGATATCACTCTTATACGGTATAAAGATATTGATTCTACATTAGCAAGCCTCTCATTATCGTAAAATTCTCCCTTTCTTATCCATGTGCATGCTCTTACTATGTTCAATCTTGATGAAACGTGAAAAAATGCCCAATAATGTATTAAGCCGCATATGCAATTCTAAATCTAGTGCGGTAATCACACATCTATATTGGGTACTGGATACATGTCCAAAAGCCAATCGAATTACAAAAAATCTAACTCACTAAAGATCGTGCACATTATGACACTTTCTCAGCCTCGAACGCTATCCTTTAGAGGCCTTGAAGCTACACTCTCTTTCGCATAGTCTAGATTAATGTTTGCAAACAAACCAAAACTTACTCTTGAGAGATATATTCGACTTACAATACCAATATTGTTGGACAAAGGGAGAGACACCTAACTAATTCAATGTGACTCTTAGCACTATATGGCGTGCGAGGATAATAATATCAACCCTCAACTTCTCCACGGTCAAAAACACGCATGGGGTCTTCCTTAGACGCCTCAAAACCCTACATCTTCTCTCGTAGTTAAAGGAATACAATTTCTTATTAATGTAAAAATCCAACATGAGAAAAGACTTCTTTAATATTTAGATTTTTTATTCTTATATCGCAATCCGTATTTTAACATTAACTTCACCAAGGATGGTTGTAACTCAATAAACATTTCAGTTAAATTGCCTTGCTTTCCTAATGAGGTCATCTCACACGACTTGTAATGTTTCTTAAACTGAAAAGAATTAACCCTTAAATTTTAATATGAACATTTTATTTTTCACTTTTAATATTGTACTTAAAATATTGTATTGAAAAGAAACATTACAATTGAACTAGTACAAATGGAGTATATATCTTGAGTAAGATACCTCCTCCTATCCATCTTAATCGATACATTTCTCGAATATATATGAGTGTCAAATAATAAAAACATGCCTATTAAAATGAGACGAATGTAGTACGTTGTATTAAAATTATTCAAAAATCTTAACTTTTTTCAAACAATACTCTAAAAAACTTCCCCAAAAAAATACACACCGTTATTAATTGCATATCAAGAATACCTAGTAATAAAACAAATTGGTTAACTAATAATAACGTCGTGTTGTTCACGTGTTTTCCATAACGTGTGTAGAAGTTTCTACACGTAATCGTGGATTTATTTGATCACGTGACCAAGACTATATTTTAGAAAGAAAATATACAAAATATTAACGGCCTAATAATAGTCGTCGCTAGTTCCTTATTTATGATTAGAATGTGACAATTAAGTTCCTATATAATTCTTCTTTAAATATCAAAATTTGGTTTCTCCTCTCTAAGGGAACTTGGTTTTTTCTACTTATTCAAGGACATAAATCATTCAACAAAGAAAGATTGAATATGGGCAAGAAAAAATATTCCACGAGTACATATCGTTATTTTAACCTATCTAAGGGAGAAATATAATTTGGATTTTGGAAGGAGCTAAAATAAGCTAGAAAAATCTCCTTTTGTTTTGGGGCTTCGATCATTTTGGACATAAAATTTTAAAATAGTTTAGATTATAGGCCACACATTAGAAATTAGTATGGAAAATGAACCAGATGAATCGAAGTCGTTAGATATCTACAACTGGCTTAATATTTCAGTGCCGACTTGTCAATTCTAATTAAATAAAATCCGAAGTTCTTACAAAAAACGTCATTATACATTTAATCATCTCTCTGGATGATTACTTGGACAATTTGACAACGAACAATCGCTATCTACTCAAGATAACGAAGTTGTGTACAATTTTTTAGCAGCGAAGTATCAATTTTCATCTAAAAGAGACAATCTCAATGTCTAAAGAAGCATTATATATAGCATTTAGGTATCTTTCTGGGTGCCTATACTTGACAATGCAACAAAGAAAAAACCGAATCAATTCGAGATACGAAATCACATACAATCTAGCAAGATTGTCTATAACCAATTGTTATGTGTGGTCTAGATATGAAACCCTAGGTCCAAAATTGATGAATGGTTTCCCCATTATTTATTTGGTGAAACAAAAAGTAGCCCACACAGCTCAATTAGTGATAGAAATGGATAGAGATAAGCCATTCTTGTTGGAAGGAAGGTGGCTTATCTTTTTTCTTGGATTAGTGGGCCCACAAGAGTAAGCATAGTTTTATCACATTTTAATAATGGATTGCATTGCATGTGTTCTTTTCACCCAAATTATTCTATGGGCCCAAAATATTTAACTTTCTTTGGATCATTTCCCTTTCTTCCAAGGGACATGGAATTGGAGTATTCCACTTGCATTGATTCCTTGTGGTAAGAATCACACACTTCTTTTTTTGTTTTCTTCAAGCACTCATTGAGTTAATTATTAATAAATTATTGAACTATTTCTTTTTTATCAAGAATATTCTAAATTATTGCAAAATATTCATAATATCTCAAATTAATTTGTTATCAAAGTTACTCTCAATGTGACTTTTCGGCAACAAAATATATGCTTGGAACACCGGAATCCACGTTGATATAGACAAAAAATAATTAGAAATTAATAAATAAACAAGTGCAGATTTTGGCGTTATCGAAAATTTATATTAAGGGTAGATTTGATAACAAATTAATAATTTGAAATTTTAATTGAATATCCTCAATACTTTGGAGAATTTTCAATAAAAGAGAAATATATAGCTAAGTTTTTTTTTATAGGTAACCTTTTATTGTTTGAATAAATATATAAAATAATAAAAAGAAGCGTAATTTAGGAAGAAGGAATAGTATATCTTTATAGAGAAATGTTCTCCTACCCATTGTGAGCATTCTTAATGTATTCACGGATGACGTAATATACTAGTATTAATGAATAAAAGATATTTATATATACGCTAACCTGTCTAAAAGGAGTAAATTCTATCATTGACAATTTGACATATTAACTGAGCACATTAAAAATGCTCACAGTTGATATGAAGCGTTGTATCTTTAGAGCATCTCCAACTCATACTTCATTTTGAAGTATTACTTCATTTTGGAGTACGGAGACCATTCCAACCGTACTCTATTTTGCAGTTAGAGTATGAAGTATTGAACAGTAAAACTTTATATATGATGTTTTAGAGCATCTCCAACCCATACTTCATTTTGAAGTATTACTTCATTTTGGAGTATGGAAGCCATTCCAACCGTACTCTATTTTGCAGTTAGAGTATGAAGTATTGAACAGTAAAACTCTATATATGAAGTTTTACTGCTCAATACTTCATACTCTATTTTCACTATTTAAAAAAAATTAATTGTGTATATTGAATTATTTAATTATACATTTCATTTTAAATAATTATACTAATTCGTATATCATATTATTTCATTTTATTTCATTTACTCCTATTTATAAAAATAACATTTAAAGTATTTATAGAAAAAATTAACATTACATAAATTATATTTTGCTAATAATGTATGTTATGATGATTAATATAATTAATATTTGCTTAAAAAAAGATGAATTTACAATTTAATAGTTCAAGAAGCCATAATTTTTTTATTTAGTTATTATTTAATTTTTAATATATGTTAATAAATCATAGTGTTATTTATTTAATTTTTGTCAACATTGTTAAGTTATTAAAATTAAATATAAATAATAATAAATTAAATATAGAGTACGTGGTTGGAATAGATTTTTAAAATAGAGTACGTGATACTTTATTTTGAAGTATAGCATACTGTAAAATAAAGTACTGGGTTGGAGATGGTCTTATAGATATGTTCATTTTCATGTTCGATTCTTTGAACAATTTGTGGCCAACCAATAAATAACAAAATTGAAACATATTTTTTTCTATTAAAATTGGGGGATGAGATAGTAGCCACGTAGATATCATGTGAAAGGATTGGCTTTTCATGAAATCAAGATTAAAGCTTTGAATTGTTTATTAATTTCTAAAAAGAAAAGTAGTTTCAAACATCATTTGGATTTGAATCTAATATCATCCTTATCTTTTGCAAATCTCCAACCTTACCCATTCTATAACTTTTCGTCATGATTCTAACCTAAATAATTTCACAAAAAAATATTAAAAAATAGGGTAATTAACTAATGAAGTTCGAATTTCTTTAATTCCATTTTATAAACAAAGTCACATAGTTATTTGGGGGAATATCGCAAATGTTACTCCAATTTAATTATGTGTATATTGAAATGAAGTGCATTTATATTTGGGAATATCCTTTTATACAAGTATGTGTTGAAATAAATATTTTACGTTTATACGAGGTCAACTTCATATCCATAAACTTTTTGGCCCGATGGGTTAGCTAACCCAAAACCGAGAGGTGTTAGGCTTATGACAAAAAGTAGCCCAAAAAAAAAAAAATCACCGAATAATCCGCAATCCGATAGAATCAGTGAATTCAAGATAATTAGCCCGTTTGACATCCCTAATATTAAGTGCCGACTAAACTATCGCAATCTATTATCTATATATGTAGCACTAAAAATGCATATTTAATTTCCCAAAAAATATTAGGTTAAGGAATTACAGTACTTGTCAAGTGTCAATTATGGTATCCAAATGGATCCTTCCTTGTAGTGGACTTCAATTGTTCCTATCATGGATATCGCACTTAGATTATATGTACGAAAAATATGAACCAGCCAGTCTCTTTTCTTCTCGCTCTGTCTCTCGTAAGAGAAGACGTTTCTTTTTGGGTATAAGATTTAAGAAACGGTGAGGTTGTGTGTTAAAGTAGAGAGTGCAGATATAAAAAGCGTTTTTCCTTCAATAAAATTTTACCTAATAAGGAAACATATCCTTATGTTGGGGACGTACCAAAAGGGAAAATATATCTTCTTGTGAGGGACGGAGAGAGCATCAATTTTGGCAAAACTAAGGAAAATCTAATTCATGTGCAAATAAGGAAAATCTAAGGTGCAAGTTGACTTTACAAATAATTTTGAAATCGACGTGCAAAATCAAAAAAATTATACAAAAATGGAGCATGTATTTACAGATCAATAGCCCTTTTAACGGCGAAGATGTCAGATCTTTTTAACTTATGAGGGTGGAATCGTCTATTATGCTAAGTAGGGATGTCATGAAAGCTCGAAATTGACAGCCCAATCAAAATAACCCGAAAAAGGATGGTTTATGGCCAAAAAATTATAGCCTGAAAATAAAAATGTTCGATAGGGCCGGACCGAAAAAAACCAAACCTAAAAGAGCTAGACACAATAGCCCGCGGGTCAGCCCTATGGGTTAACAATGGGTCGAAATTCATGCAATGTTTATAATTAAGTTTAATATTAGGTCGTGGTTTCAATTATTATTGGATATGTTTTAGAGTTTTTCTTTATAAGAAGTAATTATCATTATAAATTATAGCTGGATGGATGTGTAGGAAAAATGCATATAATAGTTTATCAGATATCAGATAAGGGTATTGGTATCAGATAGTATCATATATAGGTATGAAATTGATATCTGATATATGCGTTTGGTGTAGATTGTTCGGACGTGGGATATCAAAACCAAATAATAATAATAATAATAATAATAATAATAATAATAATAATAATAATAATAATAATAATAATAATAATAATAATAATAATAATAATAATAATAATAATAATAATTTGTTATTTAATAATAACAATAATAATAGTTAATAAAAAATTATTATGTTATTATTATTTAATTCTAATTCTAATTACAAAATAAGCGTTGGTTAATAATAATAACACAAAATTATTATGCTTTTATTTTTTTAATTCTAATTCTAATTCTAATTCTAATTCTAATTATTATTATTATTAATAATTTATTTAATAATAACGATAATAATAATTAATAAAAAATTATTATGTTATTAATATTTAATTCTAATTCTAATTACAAAATAAGTCGTTGGTTAATAATAATAACACAAAATTATTATGCTTTTATTTTTTTAATTCTAATTCTAATTCTAATTCTAATTATTATTATTATTATTATTATTATTATTATTATTATTATTATTATTATTATGATGATGATGATGATGATGATGATGGTGGTGGAGATATGAGTGATACCTCTATAAAAATCAGTATATGAAAAGAGTTAAAAGAGAGGATATCAGTATATCAAAGATATCAATTTGATATCCATATACTGATATGTCAAACACATGGTATGTGGGTATGAGATCTTTTGATACCCATATCAGATATACGTATATGGATACCAAACGGACCCCTAAAATTTATTTATTTGATTTATACAAGTATGTGTTGAAATAAATATTTTACGTTTATACGAGGTCAACTTCATATCCATAAACTTTTTGGCTCGATGGGTTAGATAACCCAAAACCGAGAGGTGTTAGGCTTATGACAAAAAGTAGCCCCAAAAAAAAAAATAAAAAAAATCACCGAATAATCCGCAATCCGATAGAATTAATCAGTCTGAATTCAAGATAATTAGCCCGTTTGACATCCCTAATATTATGTGCCGACTAACCTATCGCAATCTATTATCTATATATGTAGCACTAAAAATGCATATTTAATTTCCCAAAAAATATTAGGTTAAGGAATTACGGTACTTGTCAAGTGTCAATTATGGTATCCAAATGGATCCTTCCTTCCTTGTAGTGGACTTCAATTGTTCCTATCATGGATATCGCACTTAGATTATAGTAGTATGTACGAAAAATATGAACCAGCCAGTCTCTTTTCTTCTCGCTCTGTCTCTCGTAAGAGAAGACGTTTCTTTTTGGGTATAAGATTTAAGAAACGGTGAGGTTGTGTGTTAAAGTAGAGAGTGCAGATACAAAAAGCGTTTTTCCTTCAATAAAATTTTACCTATTAAGGAAACATATCCTTATGTTGGGGACGTACCAAAAGGGAAAATATATCTTCTTGCGAGGGACGGAGAGAGCATCAATTTTGGCAAAACTAAGGAAAATCTAATTCATGTGCAAATAAGGAAAATCTAAGGTGCAACCGTGCAAGTTGACTTTACAAATAATTTTGAAATCGAAGTGCAAAATCAAAAAAATTATACAAAAATGGAGCATGTATTTACAGATCAATAGCCCTTTTAACGGCGAAGATGTCAGATCTTTTTAACTTAATTATGAGGGTGGAATCGTCTATTATGCTAAGTAGGGATGTCATGAAAGCTCGAAATTGACAGTCCAATCAAAATAACTCGAAAAAGGATGGTTTATGGCCAAAAAATTATAGCCTAAAAATAAAAATGTTCGATAGGGCCGGACCGAAAAAAAACCAAACCTAAAAGAGCTAGACACAATAGCCCGCGGGTCAGCCCTATGGGTTAACAATGTGTCGAAATTCATGCAATGTTTATAATTAAGTTTAATAATTAGGTCGTGGTTTCAATTATTATTGGATATGTTTTAGTGTTTTTCTTTATAAGAAGTAATTATCATTATAAATTATAGCTGGATGTGTAGGAAAAATGCATGTAGAATTCTATATATTTAAAATTGATTTTTTTTTTTATTTATACAAGTATATGTTGAAATAAATATTTTACGTTTATACGAGGTCAACTTCATATCCATAAACTTTTTGGCTCGATGGGTTAGCTAACCCAAAACCGAGAGGTGTTAGGCTTATGACAAAAAGTAGCCCAAAAGAAAAAAAAAAATCACTGAATAATCCGCAATCCGATAGAATCTGTCTGAATTCAAGATAATTAGCCCGTTTGACATCCCTAATATTAATTGCCGACTAGACTATCGCAATCTATTATCTATATATGTAGCACTAAAAATGCATATTTAATTTCCCAAAAAAATTAGGTAAAGGAATTACTTGTCAAGTGTCAATTATGGTATCCAAATGGATCCTTCCTTCCTTGTAGTGGTCACATAATTTGAAGTTACACGTTTTTGTCGCGTCTCAATTCTTATAATCCATGCTTTATTTATACACATGCTTTATAATGTTGTGATTAATCCATTAATATCCCAACAATCAACTCATTTATTAACAAAAATAAATAAATCTAACTCTGATAAATAAAAATAAAAATTCTAACCGGACTAAGCCGAAAAATTGATTTCGAACGATTATATTTATATTTATAATTACAGTTTTTGTATTCAATTTGATTGTCTTTCCGTAATTAAAGAAATTATTATCATTAAGGAAAATTAAATTCAAATATTTCGCCATTTATTTTTGTACTCTGATTAATTGACATAATCATATCGGCTACCTTAAAAGTGGCCCGATAATAAATTGGGTTAATTTATAATTTAAATGATTACGAGTTTAAATTTCGCCGATATCTTTAATTTTAAGACATGTCATAGATTCTCGTAATAAAAAGTAAAATAAAAATCATAATGGCAAGTACTTGTTGGTGCACATACAAGTGAATATAGGCAACTTTCTTCTTTAGGAGGTCCTAGGTTCTAATCTCACTACCAACGTGGTATGTGGAGTAGTCTTCCCACCTTTGTGTGGTGTAGTAATCTCACCTTGTGTGGGTAGATATACATGAGTTGATATTGGGTTTTCAATTGTAATAGAATCATACAGTCTTGTATGGTGTCAAATATCTCATGTATTATGTATATGAGTAGTATATATATAGTTGTAAACTTTGATGTAATATTAAAAAAAAGAATACAGGCAACATTAATTGTGTACATGGTGTCCATAGTAAATAATTTTGTTTTACGTACATACGAAAAATGTTTTAAACAAAACATAAATATATTTAAATGTACATGTAATAGAATTTTCAATTTTATACATGGGTACTTGTTTATGACTTTTCACTTCGTTGTTTAGCAAATAATTTAATTTTATGTACATTAATTCGAGATTAATAGTGAGAACTATACAATCAAAGAGAACCACTACAATATGTGAGTACGTATTTATCTACATATAATACGCACACATGTATATTACTACCTCTGTCCCATTGGGAAAGAAACTTTTTTTCTCGGTGAGGGAATTAAGAGAGAGTGATGATATAGTGTGTTAAAGTGAAATGTAGTAAGTTAAAATAATGTGTCTGAATTTTCTATTTCGAGAAACATTCCTATATCAGTGAAAACAAAAACGTTCCTTTATATGTGGGACATAGGAAGTATATCATAATAACTCGAAATATATACGTACTAATAGAATTACTTTCCAATAATGTTATTTATATAAGTATGATAACAAGACCCACTATCTGGTTATACTTTCTTATCTTGTTAATTATGAAACAAGTGAGGCGCCGTTTGATATATAATAATATTACTCATTCCTTCTGTCCCATTAACACGCGACACTTTTAATATTATATCACACTCACATATATTTAATAAATGTGTCGTCTTAAATAAAAATGGAGATAGTATTATACTATATATACATATATCATATATATACTACTTCCTCCGAAACATTTATTATGGGACGGAATGAATATTTTCGAAACGCTATGAAAAAAAAAATTCGGGTTAGCAAAGTAGCTGCAAAACGCAATCAACTGCGCTACCATGCAATGAACCACGTGCGAACTAAAAGTTGGCAGCAATCGATCTTCAAATTAAATATGATAGTAGTAAATAGTAATAAACTAATTTTTTCAAACGGAAGATCGAATTCAATTATAATAATACATGGCTTCAAGTTTTTTCTCTTTTTTTATTTGCACTTATCTCAAATAAAGGGCTCAAGTGCTTCGAAGACCTAGCCTCAATGTAAGGAGGAGATTCTGAAACTTTATAACAATTCCCTTCCAAAATTGATGCCATGATTCATAATTTCATTTACCATCGATATGACTACGAGCCCGTTTGGCTAAGCTTATAAGCAACTTTAAGTAGCTTATAAGCTGTTGAAGAGCTTATAAGCACCTCTAAAGTGTTTAGCAAAATAAGCTCCTAAAGAGCTTATAAGCTCCCAAAATAAGCTCCAAGTGCTTATAAGCACTTCAAAAAATAAGTTCCTCCATCCCAACTTATTTTTTCCAAAATTGGACTTTTTCATTGTATAATTTTATATTATTTATATTTTTATTGTATACACTTTCATTTGGTTGTATAAAATAATATATTCCAAAAAAAATATTTTTTCAATTTTTTTTTTTCATTTTTAGATTTAAATTTATTTTGATCTTATAAGCTATTTATCTAAACATTTTGACAACTTATAAGATCTTAAATCTAAGAGCTTATAAGCTCTTAAATCATCTTATAAGCACTTAGTGCTTATAAGCTCCTCAAAATAAGCTTAGTCAAACACCCTCTACGTTTCCTCCATATTTTGTAAAAGGATATGTTTTCCTTTTTGGTACGTTCTAGTAATAGAATACGTTTTCTTATTAAGTAGTAAAAAATTACTAAAGAAAAAACATTTTTTGCACGTAACATCCAATCATAATTTATTAAACTTGTAATGACGAAAATGTGGAAAGTAAACAAAATATGTAAAACTGTACGGGCAGATTTTTTATTTTTTTTAATTATTTTTTATCGCGTTTTCATTCTTTCCACAATTCTGATTAAATAAGATTTCACTTTGCCCTTTTGAGAATTTCAATTATTCAATTATGTTGCTTTAAAAAAAAAAAATCAATCATATTTTACTATTATTTTTAGGATTTGATTACACTTTACAACTATTAAAATTAAATGCTACTACTAATTAAAATCAAACTAAACCACAAACATTTAAAATTTTGAGGGAAAAAAGTAGCAAAATAAAAAAAAGTTTTATTAGAATATGTTCACTTATCCACCGTCGACCATGACTAGAAAATAAGCTTGAAAAAATTATAATAAAGAAAGCTAGACTCTTAATAAAATATTATTGATACAATACTACTACGTACATTAGTCGTGACACGTTATTTGTGTTCACGGTGAATAAACATTGAAAAAAACGTATAGACATTCCAAGATGTAACCGATAACCATTACCATGTACACTTCCGTTACGAGAAGTACTGTTACCCCATAAACATTAATATTAGTAATTAATTATATTTGATACTCCTACCATATTAATAATATTATTAGTGATTTTTCTCAAATAAATATTACTACTAGTGACGACATAATTATTCGATGTAAATGATTCGAATGAATCTGGACTCTCCTTTTTCCTTATAAATACTACTCCTCTTTCCCGAGTTTCTCACTCCAATTTCTCTCTCAAGAACAAAAAAACCCTCAAAAACATGGCCACCTCCATGTCTACCATCGCCGCCGCCAAGAAGCGCTCCGGCTCCTCCGACGACCAGTGGGACCAGTTCGCCGCCGCCAAGAAGCACCACCACCCCACGTCCAAGGCCCCCCACGCCGAGGACCCGGCGGCGGCGCTGGCCAACGCCCGGCACGAGTTCGGCGAGCACGGCGGCGTGAACATGTCGATCGAGGCCTCCGCCACCTTCACGGTGATGGAGCCGGAGACGATGCGGCGGATGTTCACCGGCGAGCTCGGCCCCGACCGCGACTTCTTCATCTACAGCCGCCACTTCAACCCCACCGTCCTCAACCTCGGCCGCCTCATGGCCGCCCTCGAGGGCACCGAGGCCGCCTACTGCACCGCCTCCGGCATGTCCGCCGTCTCCGCCGTCCTCCTCCAGCTCTGCAGCGCCGGCGGCCACGTCGTCGCCTCCAACACCCTCTACGGCGGGACCCACACCCTCCTCGCTCACTTCCTCCCCCGCACCTGCAACATCACCACCTCCTTCGTCGACATCCGCGACCACGCCGCCGTCGCGGCGGCGATCGTCACCGGCCGGACCAACCTCCTCTACTTCGAGACCGTCTCCAACCCCACCCTCACCGTCGCTAACGTGCCGGAGCTGTGCAGGATAGCGCACGACAAGGGCGTCACGGTCGTCGTCGACAACACCTTCGCTCCGATGGTCGTCTCTCCGGCGAGGCTCGGCGCCGACGTCGTCATTCACAGCATGTCCAAGTTCATTAGCGGCGGCGCCGATTTAATCGCAGGTATGTATTAATTGCGTATATTTTTTCGTTTTTGTCTCTCTCTTTATTAATGCATAATATTCAACGTGACTAAAGTCGTTAATACTTTCAGTTTCGATTATTTTACATTTACATATATTTAAAACGAAATGAGTATTCATCACATAAAAATCTTTCGATAACTAGTTAGATATATTTCATACATCATGTGTACCTAATATAATTCAATTCTAGTAATACACATGTAATATTATTGTATGATGGCTACTAGAAACACACTCATTGCACTTAATATGTTGTAAAAAATAAAATAAGATATTAATACCCTCCCTGATGTGGAACATTAACAACATATTAAGAATGTTTATGGTGGATAAAAGAACATTCTTCGATCAGATTCCAAAATATAATTAAATCTTTGAATGTGACACCAAATATTATACTATACTTTATATGTTTGGATATGATAAAATAATGTCTATAATTAGAGAACTGAAGTTGGACCCAAAGAAAAAGGTACGTGTTCGTGTTCCGATTAATGATGACTCGTGACACTTAGTAGAAGTTTGGGGGTATGTGGGTCTGATTTTATGAAGTGTTGATAAGTTAATTAAAAGTAGCAAAGTGTGAGGATGTGGGTTCGATTTTGGAAAAGTGTTGGCCAAAGATTGATGGAAATGGACGGTCCCAAATCATGGGCACCATGTGACATTGTTTGTTACTCCCTCCGTCGTTAAATAAGTGTCCCGAGCCGCCAAAATTTTTGTCCCATAATAAGTGTCCTATCACATATTTTAATGTAAAATTTTGGCTAAACTACCAATTTTACCCCTATTATCATTACACTTTTTTCACTTTTTCAATTTTCAATGTAATGATTAGGGGTTAATATGGTAAATTTATACAATTCCTTGGTTATTGCACTTTGGCGGCTCGGGACACTTATTTAAGGACGGAGGGAGTACTTGGCTCCATCACACATAACGTCATCATTGCAAATCTCTGCACCCTATTTTGTCCATACACTTTGTTACCTTCCATCTCCACAATGTTCTTTAGTACAATAATTGATTTAGTCTCCGAGATGACTCGAACTTCCGACTTATTGGCTGGAATGATAATTTACGTAACTTATTAACTGAGTTGTGTTTCGTTTGTTATAATTGGATCATTAGGAGCGGTGTGTGGTCCGGCGAGCTTAGTGAACTCGATGATGGACACTCACCAAGGGAGTTTGATGCTCTTGGGGCCGACGATGAACCCGAAAGTGGCATTTGAGCTTGCGGGCCGGCTTCCTCACTTGGGTCTTAGGATGAAGGAGCATTGCAACCGTGCCCTTGTCTATGCCACGAGGATGCGGAAGCTCGGCCTCAAGGTCATCTACCCGGGCTTGGAGGATCACCCGGACCATGCCGTGCTCAAGTCCATGGCTATTAAGGACTACGGTTACGGAGGCCTCTTGTGCGTGGACATGGAGACCGAAGAAAAGGCCAACAAGTTCATGAATCTACTACAGAATTGTAGCCAGTTCGGGTTGATGGCGGTTAGCTTGGGATACTACGAGACACTCATGTCGTGCTCTGGGAGTAGCACGAGTAGCGAGCTGAGCGAGGAAGAGAAGGAGAGGGCGGGGATCTCGCCGGGGCTCGTGAGGATGTCGGTCGGGTTCAACGGCACGTTGGAGCAGAAGTGGAGCCACTTTGAGAAAGCCTTGTCAAGGATGCAGGAGCCGAATAAGAAATAGAGATTTGGTAATGTGGAAGGAAAGGGAATAATGTAACTACTACTTTTCTATTGTTGGTTGCTTTTGTGTGGTGTAAATAGTTGTGCTTTTCTTTCAAACTTTATCTTTGCTTCTTGCTACTATTTATCAAGTGTAACGATCTTGTGTTTACTTTTATGATCTCTTGCCACGTCCCAACATACGTGCCTTCCCTCAAGAAATTTGGACGTTACGATACAAACAAAATTTATCATCAAATAATTCTAGAGTTGAAACTAACAAGGCCAGGATCCACTGATTTAGTTAATTAGACAAGGATTATATACGGATGACAGAAGAGATTGTGTCGCTTTCGCTCTCTCGCTTACACCGGTATCTGCACAAAGATCTTCGATTCGTGAAAGAGCATTTACGGGTGAGAATCATGTCACGAGGCGTGGACCTGTATAGGTTCCGCTGCGCATGTAGAGGTCATCGGGTGTGTCGATCTCTTCAAGCCATGCGTACTCCTCTTCTTTCTCGATACCACTTCTATCGTCGTCTCTGGCTGCAAAATTAAACAAGGTATACCCATGGCTCCCCAAACTTCAATGCCGAGTTGCTATACGATACGAAACCAGAAATTTCGAAGAGTTTTCATGTAAAGTTTGATTAGAAATAACTAAAATATGAAAGAAGCTGCTTACAGAAGCTAGAACAAGGATAATCACGGTAGTAAGAGCATCTTCTGCCAGCAGATTCGTCGTATGGGGGGGCGAGGATGTCAAGAACGGCACAAGGAGTGATTGCAGTAAAAGAATGCAGATTTCCTCCGCTCCTTGGAAACAGAGTAGATGGACTACATGGTGCAGTTAGAACTTTATCCACAGCCAGTTTAGCCAGTCTGACTGTAACGTAAAACATTAATTAAATTTCATGAGAATACACTGAAATAAACTAACAAATACACTCAACAATACCCAAGTAGAAGGTGCTGAATTTTCAATCTGATCAGCAGTTATAAAAGAACTTATTGTATCACTGGAAAAAACTCAGTAACAGTGAATCAAGCTTTTATTTGGGAATCTAACGGTAACAGAATAGCAATCGGGTACATTTGTACAGCTTAACCAAAGAATTAACCTATCAACATAAAAGTTATGCATGTTCATGAGCATCATGACTGGTATTGTAGGTTCATCACATTGCATGTAGCAAGCTAAGATAGAAGAAAAAGGACATGGCTTTTCCGCGAGTGTGTGGTTGCAAAGTGTGGAGTAAAGCAAGTTCAATATCAATATAACAGCATACTATAGCGATCTTATGCCCTGAATTCAGTTTACATGATCTTCGAATAATCTTTATAATATGCTGACAGGTGTTCATCTATTAAATCAGAATTCAGGATTTAATTACTTTCATCAAGCGACTTAAAAGATTCTTCTACTAACTGTTGATGTATGTCTTCTTCTTTTCCCTCGTACTCAAGACCTTAAGGTTTCCATCTTCAGCCATTTTAGCTAAGGAAACAATTGGAAGCTAGCTAACTCTTCATAGTACCGAAAGGTCCAAAACAGTGACATACAATTTTGCAACCCCTAGACAAAATACAGTCAATGATTTAATAAAACATCACCTATAACAAGGTAAAGAGTTGAAACATCACTACAAGAGACATATGGAAGTCTTTTAGATTCCTAAATATCTAGATGATATGTATCATAATCAAAAACAACTTATGAGAGGCCTTAATGTTATCTTACTTCAGGCTTTTAAGCTAGAGTTGAGCTGAATTTGACGAGAATGTCCAAAAAACCCTCACAAACCAATGCATTATGGCTTCTTATAGCACATGTTTTTCTCAATAAAACATGTTGCAGATTGAGTTTGTTTGCCTTGAGAAACAGCTGTGCAATTAGCAAGTAGCAGCTTAATTCTTTATGATCAGTTTCAGCATATTTATTGCTTCAGCTTAAACTATTTTATTTTATTCACAAGGGGCGTAGGATTTTCATGGACTTGAAACCTAGGTGGAACAAATGAAGGGGGGACTTGTCTAGAATTTTGATTGCTTTTTGTATTCAGCATTAATTATGCTTTGTGCAAAACTCAGGAGGAATTTATCTGTTCTTACAGTATTTCTTGAATTAACACATCAAATCTTTCAGGTTCGAAATACTCCTGCCTCTTCTAATATGTTCCCATTTGGCCCAACCTGACGGCTTGCATGAAGATTCAAATTTTGAGGCATGGAGAAAGTTACTGAAGCCTACAGGCAGAGATCAATAAGCAGTATCCACGGATTAAGGATATCTACAAAATCAATAGGTTGGTGGTCAACCCTCACGGCCTAACCTCTGCAGGTGCAGGACCCTCCAATCTTGAGGAGTGCATTCACATGAGAAGTATAAGGACCATAACTACAGCTTCTCCATGCCATATCCTCCACTATACAAATACACTGCCATTTAAGATTCTGGTTACGGGTGAACCCAATGATGAAGACCCTCCCTGACAAATTCTCTTCCTCAACATGTGCCCTGTTTCCCCTTGAGGACAAGGAATGTTGGAAGGGGAAGTAATACAGATAAGGGTGGATGCAGAAATAAGTATGCAGGCGTGCACAGAATCAAGTGATCCCTCCACCCCCACTCCCCCCAGTTGCCAGATTAAATTATGTTTACCACAGGAAACAACCACTGTAACTGACAGCTTGGATTCTTCATAACTAGTTTCTTATTCTCTCAATGTGAGTTGTTACTTCATTTCATAAAAGGGACACATGTAATGACAGAGAGACTTGTCTTGGCTTTTTGTTGTTTCTTGGGCATAATAAAACGTTCTAACAATTTGTCTTTGTTCTTCATTCGGTGTTTCCTTATCTCCTTTTATACATGTCCACAAGTATGGAGATTTCCGGAAAATCCAAGGAACTTGCATTAGAAGGAAATAGGAGATAACTAAACATAGGAACAGACCTGTAGAATGCTCGGTCCCCTGAATTTTTCTGATACGGGCTGGCTCTACCCAATCATATGCTTTGACATGCAAGGAACCATATAAGACTTTGCTCAAAACAGTCATGCCGGGATGATCATGAAGTGGAATAACAGCAGAAGTAGGGAAACAAAATATGCACATCTGCAATGAATCCATATAAATGCTCAAACAGTCGTACATGAAACGTCAGAGACTCAAAGTTCATACATTTTGGGAAAATGATGTGTCCGTAAGTTCAATAGATCAGAATAATTTGCAATAATCAAATGACAGCATTGCAATAAAAGAAAAGCACAAACAAAATGTTATGCATGATGCCACAACTAAAGAATAAGGAGTGTATTATTTTACAAGAGTTATAAGAAGGTTTCCATCATTACTACGGACCTTGGTTGTGCAAGCCTCAATAAATTCAAACATCAAACTATTCAAATGACGAAGTGACTGGACAACCACAAGCAGAGTGGACATAAAAAAGCTTTAGAATGCTTGCATAACAGTGCTATAAGGCAAACAGTAATCTAGAGAAGGTAAGAGCATACCGTGAAGTTTTCCCCCTCGTGTATATCCACATATGTCAGTGGTTGAGCCCAACGATCAACTCGATTGAACGAATAGATCCCAAAAGGACCATGTCCTCTGTCATCCTCTTTGCTAGCCTCACTAAGGCCAACATCAGCAGCACCAATCGTATCTGCAAATTTAAGCAACTTTATAATCTCATACATACTTGAAGACGCAGCGTCAATTATTAACACCAGACATTGTGTTGTAGGCAAATCCTAAATATGATTCCACCAAAATCTAATAAATGAGGACTTGAAATCAAGCAACTGAGTTAAACATCATTCATTCCACTAGGAAGAATATCTCAAAATATAAATTTGGAATTCACTGAAAGAAAAAGGGAACATCATACAATGATCAATATACAACACAACAGAGAATGAGGTCGTCTAAGCAATCGATTTTACATCGGAATTCATCTGAAAACAAGCTAAGCGGATTAGCCAATCAAGTCATAGCAGCAGCTTAATTATTTTCTAAATTCTGCAGAAATTCATAAAAAGTATATACATAGATGGAGTTAGCCTTCAAAATCAGATAACAGTATACAATAAGATGCCGCAACACGAAAAGTAAATCGGGGAAAAAATAGATTCCATTTTCTGGAATTAAATTAAAAGGAATCCGACTGTTCACATCCATCATAGAAGAGAAAGTGTCGAAGAGCGTACCCAGTAAAGAAGAGAGCTTGTGAACGGCGGCCTGCGACGGCGGCGAAGCGGCCGAAGGCGTAAAAGTTTGGGTGCAGAGGTCGTAAAGAGCTTGAATGGCGGAGGGGGAGTTTTTCTTGCTGTTGGCCATTGCACTCAATAGCCGTTTGTGGAAACACATTCCTCACCCTCTCTCTCTCTCTCTCTCTCTCTCTAACAGTACAAAACGAAGATGATATAGCAGCGTCGCAAAGGATGAGTTCGCCCAGTATTGGTTACACTTGCACTACCCTGGTCTCTACTATCTACACCATTGAAAATCATTTTTGGATTAAAAGGTTAATACTCCCTACGTATGGACCTTTTGTTTCAATATGAAAATTAAAACGAGAGTGATGATAGTGTGGATATGAACCTTTTGTTTCAATACGAGAATTCAAATGAGAATGATGATAGTGTGTTCAAGAGATGAATAGTGGGCTAAAGTTACGTGTCTGAATTTTATTGGATTAAAATTTTCTATTTTGGAAAAGATCCCTATATCAATAGGACATTAAAAAAAAAAAAGTTAATTTATTAGTGGGATAGTGAGAGTATTAGCTATTGTCCCAATATTTTAACTCTTTCACGATAATGTCCTAATATTTTAAAATTTGTAATAGTGTCCATAATATACTCCCTCTGTCTCTTCCTAAGTGACTCATTTGCTTTTTGACTTTTTCGGCACGCATTTCCACCGAGACGTAGTACGGGTTTTACGATATAATTTTGAAATATTATTTCTTTTACGGGATACTACGAGTGTCGTAGTATCCCGTAAAAGAAATAATATTTCAAAATTATATCGTAAAACCCGTACTACGTCTCGGTGGAAATGCGTGCCGAAAAAGTCAAAAAGCAAATGAGTCACTTAGGAAGAGACAGAGGGAGTACTATATAATTATTCTTACGGGAAATTTTTTGTTCTGTGTTAGTGTAACTCATTTAAGAATAAACTTAATTTTACGATAGTGTCTTAACATCAATTCCAACTATTGTGTTCATATGTGGCTCACAGGAATGTCACGTCATTGGTACATGTGAATTTAAAAATGATTTTGTTAAATATACTGAAAAAAAATATTGAAAAAAATTAAAAACTATAAAAAAATCATTTAAAAAAATGTGTTACGGAAGTCAAGTTTTTCGATTTAAAATTTTGTAATTTTTAATTTTAATTTTAACTTCTAGTCATATCTTTCGATTTTTAACTTTTTCAGTTTTTATATTTAATTTCCTTTAATTTATTATTTTCCTTTGTTTTAAACTTTTTTTTTAAAATCAATGTATGTGTGTGACGTGGTATTTTGATGAACCACATAAGCATGAATTCACTACAAGAAAACAGGTTTTTCCTTGTGGAAATTCCGCAACAGAATTCAAGCATTACGCCAGCAATTCACTTCTGTGGCGGATCGGCAACGGACAGACGTTGACGCAGAAATGCGCGTCGGCAAATCACTTCTGTGGCGGATATGTCCGTCGGCGATTTTTTGTTGCGGATCCGCAACGGAAAGCCTGTCGGAGGTGTGTCAGGAGTTTTGTCCAATATGTGGCGGAATGTATACAAACTTTCGTGGCGGAAATTAAATTGACGGGAATCCGCCAAGATTCCGCAGTAGAATTCAATTTTCTATATCTTATACGTCACGAATCCGCCAGCAAACATAGGATTTTTTTTTTTAATTTTTTTTTAAATAATTCTGCACGCCTCTTGTTCAGTTTTATTCGCACCAAACAACATTAATTAAATATGCCAATACGAATTTATTGCATCATCTAATACCAACAAAAGCATAGTTGAACTCCAAATACACATATATAATTAATACTACATACTTCATTGAAGTCCTACTTAATCCAAACATATATAGAATCATAACATCATATAAGATCAAGTGAGTTTTCATAGTCCAAAGTACTAGTACTAAACTAAAGGGAAGTCTCTTGTCTCTTGTAGGCTGAACATCCGAGGGTCTCCTATCTCTCGTCGCCATCTGCCAAATTGAAAGTTCATAAATAACTACATCAATTATTCACAAAGCGTGCATATCAAGAAGTATTCATATTCTCTCAACTCACAGTCTTAGAAGCATCAAAGCATGAATTATCAAGAAATCAACATAAACAAGCAGGGCAACTCCATTACTAAGAAGTAAGAACATGTGATTCAAACGTGCAGTCAACCACTATACTTCCATGAAGACCAATAATACAGAAACCAAAAACCCACAATATATCAACGCAGCCTCCTCCACTAAGAATGGCAGTTAATAAAAGTGCTAGTTCCATACAGAAAATATAATACAATCGTATCTCTCTAAGAGATTAAGGGCGCAAACCTCATACACTTTCCTTCGATCATGAAGAAGACGTTGCTGTCCTAATTCATTTACGAGGAAAGGCCCGAGGAATAAAACAACTACCAAAATATTTCTAGTAAATTGGAAGATTAAGAAGCACAGACTGAAACAGTTGGGACTAGTTAAACACAGAGTGAGTGAGGATAAAAACATTAAACGATGAAAACCATGAGCCCTTAACTGAAATTAGGCACTTGTCCTATAGGTGCAAATGGATATGGAGGGACTGATTTTACAATCCAAGCAAAATTATAAAGAAACTAACTCCATCACAGCCCAACCTACACCCCCTCTCACTCATCTTGTGTTCTAGTAAAGCCAACTTTGACTTAGAGAGAGAGAGATGACTTGCACTAATGATGGTAAGAAAGCAAATAGGGATGGCCACGGCTGTTGGTATTATCAAGTTTTGAGATTGGATGGATTGCACAACTAATTTCTGAAAGAAGAAATTCCACATGAGAAGAAGCAGTATTACATTGTTTTGGCTAAAGGGCTCTTAAAGAAGCAGTCTAGAGTTATAATCCACCATTTTTACACTAGAGAAAAGCTTAATAACTCTAAGGTAGAAGATAACAAGTGGTAAAAGGAACAAAACCACATTTTCCTTAACACTAATTCAAAAGTAGCATATTAGTTATGTGGTATTCTTGTTCAATAACTACTCCAAGAAACAGAGCATACATGAAATCCTATACCATTGTTAGAATTAGTAGTTAAGTAATGAGTAATCCCCTTCAAAGCAAACAAGTAGGTAACAATCTCATCATCCAATATGCAGAATTGAAACGACTGCTACTTATACGGGAAGAGCTGAAATTGTGCCGTTTAATTTGTAGTCGCAAACTTAAGGACTACTAAATCATGCATTCAAATATGAACATGTATGCAATAATCTCATAATCTTCATCAAATATGCAGAAATGAGATGATTGCTACTTACAGGGGAAGAGCTAAAAATGCCGATCATCGGCCAATCGCAAATGCAATAAAATCACCACAACATTCAACTTTTATTATTTTGATTTCATCACAAGTTATTCGTGTTTTTTCTATACGAGTTTAGTTACTTTCTTAATTCATACTACTAGTATAGAGTAACAGTAGAACTATAAATTTTAATTACCCTCCTTTTAAGTCAGCGGCAGCAGAGAGCAACCAGAGGCAAAGGAGCTAGCGTTAGGCTTCTTCCTCAGCGACGGGAATGGACGAAGCGAGCACAGCAAAGCTCCGGCGAAATGCAGGCGACGTAGTAATTGTAGAAAGCCCTAAACCCTAGAACAAAAAAAACAGAAATTAACCGGTACATTATGTAGGAGATAGGAAGTATAAGGGGAGAATCGAAATTCCAAACGGAAAGGCAACAAGTTTTCCGGCATGAAGCTTCGGCGACGGCGTGGCGTGGCTGAGTTCTAAGGAAAATTCGCGGCGTTCATGAAATGAGAAAAGGGAAAATAATTTTATTGAAGGAGAAAAGGGGGAAGAATAATTTAATTGAAGACCCGTTGCGGAATGCCGACGGATTAAAAGTCAAAATTCAATTTAAAAATATTGACTAATTTTAATTGCGGATTGTTGACGGACTTTAGATCCTAAATAGATTTGTAGCGGAAAATAGTCCGCAAGCAAAATTCAGTAGCTATTCCGCAACGGATGTGCAAGGACTTTATACCCTAAATCAAATCTGTGGCGGAAAATAGTTCGCCAGAAAATTTAGTAGCTATTCCCCCACGGATCTGCAAATATTTAGATCCTAAATCAAATCTGCAGCGGAAAATAGTCCACCAGCATAATTCAGTAGCTATTTCGCCACGGATCTGCAAGGATTTAGATCCTAAATCAAATTTATGGCGGAAATTTGTAATGTTGGGACATTGTTGTAAAATTTGTAATGTTGGACGTTATCATAAAAAACTCGAAACATTAGAGCAATAAGTGATGATAACCCTTTAGAATATACATAGGTTATGAAATAAATCAGATTGAGTAGGGGAAAGCAAAACCAAACTGGTCCATAATCCAAATCGATTCATTGTAAATTAGTTGGTTTGGATCGATTTTGTTTGGATCAGTTTTAAAGGTTTAGTTTTTTGGTTTCAACCAAAGTTCTATCAAAAATCAAAAATCCAAAATATTTAATATTTATATGATAAACTACTCTCTCCGACTCACTTCATTAGTCTTGTTTGCTATTTTTGGTTGTTCCACTTCACTAGTCATGTTTCTTAAAATGGAAAGAGTTAACCGTTCATTTTTAATATAAACCGTTTACTTTTTCACTTTTAACACTTGTAAAAAATATGACTATTGAAGTGGAACGGAGAAAATGTTAATTTTATTATGCATTACCCCTACTTGTTGATTTGTTGGAAATTTTAGTTATGTATGTTGAAGTATGGTGGATGCTTTTAACTTGTTTCGATTTGTACGCGTTAATTACATTGAATAAAAGCATTTGTTGCTACATAAAAATTCCATTACTGTTTTTTAGTTGCTCAGTACTCACTGTCCTGTCCAAAATAGTATTTTTATGGGCGTGAGAATTAAGGAGGTAGTATTTAAGAGTTTAAGGGCATGTTTGGTAGCCCACATTAAGCCTAGATAGGATTATGTATCTGGGTTAATCTAGGCTTTTATGCTGTTTGGTAGGAGAGATGATTAATCTTGTGAGCCCCGGATAAAATGGAAGCCCGCTCTTATTTCACTGTTTCACCCCGACAATCGATCGCCCCCTTCCCCCTCCGATAGATTACGCGACTCTGAACAGTGTTCAAGATTGTAGTGATATTTTTCCCATCTTACCCTTCTTTGTCCTTCTTTTCTCTCAACTCTCAACTCTCATCGCGTTCGACGGGAAGCCATTTTCCAACACAATATTTTCACAGCCGTAGAGTTTTTCCCTGCCGTTGCCGTAGAGTTTTTCCCTACCGTAGCTCAATTGGAGCCGCCATCGCCAATGTACTTTCGAATCGTTCAAAAGTTTTTGAAATTGAATTTGCTCAACTCTCTTTTGGAATTTGACTGCGATTTTGGTGCATGATTGCTAGGTTTCGAAGCTGGATTTGCTAGGTTTCGAAGATGGATTTTGGTGCAGGAATTGCTAAGTTTCAAAGCTGGGTTTAAAGGGCAACTCTCTTTAGATCTATTATAATTTTATTCTTTGCATCATCCCTCAACCGCTTAGCTTGCCGCCCCAACACTTCTTCCTCTTCTGGCCAGGTGCTTCGTTTTTGCCATTTTTCGTTTTACTTTCATTTACTGGCGAGGAAGAAATGGATTGTCAATTTCTTCTGCATTTTCTTTTCACCAATGCTCATCTGCTAATTGTGCTATAAAATGTGGAGTGGAAAGAATTCACTTTGGGGGATTCTGAGTTCTCTCGAGACTGCATTCGCATGATTTGTTTCATTTTTCCTTTCAGCTTCTGTTAATTGTGTTTCAGCAATTTGTTTCTCTTAAAAATCTTGCAGAATCGTACTCTTTATGCAAAGTCATTTATATTCTCACAGATATTTGAATGTGCTCGGCGAGTTTGTGTTGATTACTCAATGGATTAATAGCTCAAGTTTTGTGAGGTGGTAGAATTATATATGTGGGGGATTTGACAACCGGATATCTGAGAGTCTGATGATTTTTCTGACTTTGATTTTGATGTTGTGTCTTCCATTTCCATATGCTTTTGATTAACCATGTCGAACCTTTCTCTAACCCAGTGCATATTCAGAGGAGAGAAACCTGTGTCGTAGATAATTTGGTCAGGGAAAAGGGAGGAATGTGTCAGGGAAAAGGTAATTGTAGGTTTCTAATGTGCAATTATTGCTTATTAGCCATGTTAATGAGTTATAATGAACTTATATTATGTGCGCTCTTGTCACTGATTGGTGCAAAAGGGGCATTGATTCTAGTTTTAAGGTTATATGTTTGCTGCCTATGTTTTTTCTCCCATGTGGAATCGTGGATGCAATCTAGTGTGTATATTGTTGGATGTCATTTAGTGGAAGGAAGTATAGTATATTTCTAATGTTACAAATGGTGACATATATCTCTCTCTCACTATGTTAGTAGTTTCTAATGTCTGTCGCTTGTTGCATAATCTTAGACTTGAAAGTGTGGCAACTTAGAATCAGTATCCTTTTATTTTCCTTGTTTCACTCTATATCAGTGTTAAGCTTTATCAGCTTGTATAAGCGCAAGTCCCGGCCAATAGCCCTACCAAATAGGGGTCGTGTGGCGGTTCCATACTGCTATATATTCACAGGTGGGTAGCTTTATGTTCACTGATACATTTCTGGGTGGATTGGTTTGATATTAGTATATCTAACAAAAATTTTAAATGTCCCCCCCCTCTCCCCTACGCATATAGTAATATCTTATTCACTGGAAATCGCCCTCTACTTGTCTCTCAAGAGGAAATCGGAAGAATAATACTGCCTAACATCTTAAGAGATATAATGCAAAACGAATATCCTATAGATTCTTTTCCTTTTGAAGGGTTCGTTGTTACACTCATGGAACTTGAAAGATAGCCCTTAGATAGTATTAGTTGTGTAATCTAGTTTGTATCAAAATTTTAATTTTAACTGCAGTACCGTTGAAATTGTACAGGAATTGCTAGATTTTGAGGCTGGGTTTGAAAGGAGCTCGTAGTTCTTGTTCAGATTTGAACCCTTTAGTAGCATGACTTGACTACACTACTGATAGGATACGGCCCAACTACTAGGCCCAACAACAAAACTCAGCCCACGTAGTTCGGCCCACGAGAAGCGACTCATTCAAACGTAGAAGACTCGGATGCTTTTCAAGAATAGGCCCAACTCCTAAGCCCAAACCATGAGGAGCCCAAGCCCAAGAAGAGACCCACTAAGAAGAACATGGGATCATGGAGCCGCCACTAACATCCCCACTTCACAAGCATGAAAGGGGAAAAGTAGTTATAAATAGAGGATTGATTTTTTGTAAAAGATAGATAGGCTCTCTGTAATCTCTCTCGAGAAACCTAATAAAAACACCGCCGTCTCCTTTCTCTCCGTGGACGTAGATCGAAAGATCGAACCACGTAAATGTCTTGTGTCGTTTATTTTTCGCTACATTAATTGCCCTACGAAAATATGATTCATCACTGGCGCCGTCTATGGGAATCGATAAATTTGTGTTTTGAATCAATATTTTCCGGGGCAGTTAATTGGTTGCGAAGAACACACGAAGGGAAGGAAAAAAAAAAAAAAAAAACGCATACAAAACCTCAAAAGAACCCAAACAGGGAATCGATCATCAACGAAACCCCCAAGTATTCAACCCAAATTAATCACCATGTGGTTAATCACCTTCAGTTATTGCCTCACGCGCGACAGCCCCTCCATCTATAATCACATCTAGCAAGCACTGATGCCGCCGAAACCACCGCGGAGGAGGTGAGAATACGAGCTCTACTCCATCTCTCTCCGCTGCCCAGCTCCAGCTCTCTCTCTTTGCCGAACTCCACCTCGGCCCGTGCTCGCAGTTCTGCCGAGCTCCGTGCTCCGCACCCTTCTTCTGCCGAGCTCCGTGCTCCAGCCCACACCACCGCCGAGCTTCGTGCTCCTCCGGCCCACTTCGTCGTCGAGCTGCGCTCCGGCCGAATTCGTCGTCGAGCTCCACTCCGGCCGAATCCGCCGTCGAGCTCCGCTCTGCACGAATCCACTGCCGAGCTCCGTGCTCCAGCTCCACCCTGCGCTGAGCTCAACTCACTCCGAGCTCCAGCTCAGCCCGGCTCTCCCTCCGCCGTCGAGCTTCGTGCTCCGGCCCATTCCATCGCCGAGCTCCGTGCTCCTCACCCATCCTCTGCCGAGCTCCGTGCTCCAGCCCACTCCGCCGCCGAGCTCCGTGCTCCGGCCACTCTGCCGTCGACACACCCATAATCCCATGTCATTTGGGGGGATATGATGGGATAAATCCCCCCACTACCCCCACTAAGGGAGTAACTAAAGAACATGGGATTATGGGTGTGATAACCGACACCCCATGATCGAAGGCCATTACTTCGGTAGTTATTAGGCTATACTTGTGTTAGTTATAAATAGATGGATACGCTCTTTGTAATCTCCTACGAGAAACCTAATAAAAATACCGACGCATCCTTTCTCTCCGTGGACGTAGATCGAAAGATCGAACCACATAAATCTCTCGTGTTGTTCTTCCTTCGTTTCGATTACTGCCTTACAAAATTATGATTCATCACTGGCGCCGTCTGTGGGAAACGAACCCACGACCACGTGGTTAAAAACCCACCTCGGCAACATCCACCTAGGTGAGACAGCTTGACTTGGTCAAAAACCCACCTCGGTTGGATTGACCTCGTCACCTCGTCAAAATCCACCTAGGTGAGATAAAACAGATTGACTTCGTCACCTCGTGAGTTCGTCACCTCGGCAACACCCACCTAGGTGAGAGACAGCTTGACTTAGTCAAAATCCACCTCGGTTGGATTGACTTTGTCACTTCGTCAAAAATCCATTAAGGCCATCGACATCAGAAATACTACGGGGAACTACGATTCAACTTTGTCAGAATCTATTACTTGGCGGGCTAATCGACTTCGACTCAACTATGTCATCACCACCATCACATCCTCACTTCCACGTCTTTTTGGGAGGGGATGTGATAGGATACGGCCCAACTACTAGGCCCAACAACAAAACTCGGCCCACGTAGTTCGGCCCACGAGAAGCGACTCATTCAAACGTAGAAGACTCGGATGCTTTTCAAGAATAGGCCCAACTCCTAAGCCCAAACCATGAGGAGCCCAAGCCCAAGAAGAGACCCACTAAAAAGAACATGGGATCATGGAGTCACCACTAACACCCCCACTTCACAAGCATGAAAGGGGAAAAGTAGTTATAAATAGAGGATAGTTTTTTTGTAAAAGATAGATAGGCTCTCTGTAATCTCTCTAGAGAAACCTAATAAAAACACCGCTGCCTCCTTTCTCTCCGTGGATGTAGATCGAAAGATCGAACCACGTAAATGTCTTGTGTCGTTTATTTTTCGCTACATTAATTGCCCTACGAAAATATGATTCATCAACTACATTATTGATTGCATGGGAAGATAAAAGATGTCATAATAAAGATAACATTACTAATTCATTTTGGCATTATATTCATATCACTTGCAACACAGTGCACTTCAATTATAGATGTAGAGGAGAGAGTATGGACGTTCTCACTCCAACTTTACTAGTATAAATTTGCTTATTCACTAGTGTGATGATATATGCTTCTCTTTTATGTATTGACTTAGAACATGGTTACATCAAGCTATGAGCATAATCCTCTACTTTATCTAAGTGGAGACAAGCCGTTCTTCAAGATTAGGCTAGATGAGTGTCATGTGCAAGGTCAATTTAGACTGGTAATTACTTTTTGTAAGATTGCATACATGTTTTTTCTTACTTTAATTCTTGTATATTTCATTGTTCCGCATTTATGGTTTCTTCATTGCAGTTAATGCCACCTAGAGGTTGTATGCTTCTTCCAAATATATGTGTGCCACTAGTTTTGATGTATGACGAAAAGGAATGGAAGAGAACATTCAACGGAAACTATGCTCGACCCCAGTTCGCGAAATGGCTGCGGAAGTTATTTGTTACTGACAACAATTTATACCAAGAAGATGTTTGCATATTCGAAGTCTTCGAATCCACAATGGACCTTGTCAAGCTGCGGGTAATTATACTAAGGAGTACCGATCTCATCCCAGATGAGCTACAAGCAAAGCTCGACGAGGCTTATGCTATGGATATGAGGGAATTCATGTCGTAGAAGATTATGTTGACAATATATAGAAGTTTATGTTGACAATGTATTATGTTGATTGTGATGTACTTGGTTGTTTAATTAGACATGCACTATTGTTTATTTTTCAATTATGGAAGATTTGTACAAGATTTGTTTAACTAGGCATATGTTGATTCTCGTATTGTAACTTCTACCTAATGAGTGAAATTATATTGGTGTATATTTTCGTCAAACACCTTCCACGCGTCATCCAAACAATACAACTTTGAATACAACCCCACCAACCCAGTATCCACAAACGAATCGCATTCAAATCCCTCATTCAGGATCAAAGAATGAACATTCTTCCCCAGTTTGATGTCTATCTTGTCGCGAGCATCAATTCTTTTAACATCGTTTTAAATAGTTGAAAACGGAGGGGAGACAAAACATTTTTTTTTCACAGGTAGGAGAAAGTTTGGAAGAAATTGAAGCAGTATAAAAATATATTACCTTCTTGGGTTGAATCCATTTCGATTTCGCCGACCGATACCTTCAGATTAGAACTCCTTTGTTAGCTTTTTCTTTAGAGCATTTGCTGCAACAAAGTTGAGGGATTAGGTAGAGAAATGGTTATGGGAGGGGAAAAAGATTAAGCGCTACAAGAACAAGAGCACCGCAGAGTTCTCACCAAAGCCACAAAATTTCAGGCGGGAACTGATTTGCGAGCGTGAAATTTGGGATATAAGCCTAACATATGTGTGGGACATTATTGTAAATATTAGAATTTTACAGGGATATTTTTGTCTTTACAGCTTTAATCTGGGGTTGGTATCTTGTCTACCAAACGCTAGATAAGTTATCCGACATTTTTTATCTCATCTACCAAACATACGTGTAGGATTAATTATCTTACTACTATTCAGACTATTAATCTTAAGTTTGTTTATCTTTACTTATCTCATCTCATCTACCAAACACCCCCTAAGGGAATGACTGGTATGCAGGAATGATGCATGAATGGAATGGTCATTCCTACCATCATTCCTCATCCCATGGCTGATATATTTTTTGCATCGGAATGATGATTCCCTCAACAATCACTAATCCCTTAAATATATGATTAGCCATTCAACCACTTTTTATTGTATTAGTCATTCCTCGTTATAAGGAATGATATTATTCTCTCTTTTTAATTAAAAAAAACCCATTCTTATTGTTATTTGGACAAATAAAATCACGTCAAAATAAAATCAATTAACACCTATTAATTTGAAATCTCTTGTCTTCTTCAATCATTACTTTTCTTCTGCTAATTATGAGTTTCATTCTTTTCTTTTAATTATGGGTTATTTTTTTTTTAATTTACATCTAAAACAAATTCTTAATCCAAAACAAGTTCGTACAAATAAAAATTTCAATTGACAGACATATGCGAAAAAAAGAAGAAGAAAGAAACGTGAAATTCAACCAACACCAAACAAAGAATTGAAATTCCAATTAACAAACAAATGCGAAGAAACATAAAATTTCAATCAACAAAACATAACCAAATTGTATGATTTTTATGGCCTTTTCAATCCAATCCTTTGATTTGTGTATCGAATTTTTTGATTTGTGTGTGAGTTTTTTATTTTTTTTCTTCTTTTTATTAACTTTTTTTCTCTTACGCTGCTGCATATTAACACAGAATCTGATGAATAATGATTTTTTCATTATTTAATACCAAATTAACCATTCCATTCATTCTGCATACCAACCATAAGAATTTTATTACCTGATTCATTCTTTTCCCATGTTTATTCCATTACTAAGTCTATTCCATTCCTAATCAATTTCGTTCATTGATAACAGCCATCCCCTAAGTGTGTAAGCTTAACATCTTGTTTAGTCTATGTTTAAAACCCTAAATTCGATAGAAAAATTGTAAAAATCGAAGAAAAGACGAACAAATTATGATAATTTTAACTATTGTACTACATATGCATGATATGCCTACTTCATTAGTCTCATTTTCCTTTTTTGTATGTCTCATTTACTCCCTCCATTCCTCATTAGTCTTGTATGCTACTCCATCCGTCCACTTTTTCGATACGAGATTTTATGTGAAAATGTTAAAAGTAAAAGCAAGGGGTCCCTGCACATTGAAAAATAAGGATTAATTATTTCCATTTTAGGAAACAAGACTAACAAAGTGGGACGACCTAAAATAACATACATGGCTAATGAAGTGAGACAGTATTTTGGATCATTCCATTTCAATAGTCTTGTTTCTTAAAATGAAAATAATTAGCTCTTACTTTTCACTTTCAACATATAAATCTCTGGCCAAAAAGAAACATGAATAATACGAATGAAGTATTAATCTCGCTTTCGTAAGAATACTCTCTCGTCTCATTTCACTTGACTTTCTTTCCTAATCGAGACGTCTCACTTCAATTAACTTGTTTCCTAAAATGAAAATGATTGACCCTTATTTTTCAATGTAAAACCCCTTCTTTTCACGTTTAACACTATACCTAATTTTATTTTATTTTTTTATCAGAGAAAGGGAAATTTTATTAGAAAAAGTAGCACAAGGAGTGCTTGAAGAAGAGGGAGAAATTAAGAAGAGAAGTACAAATTATGCAGGCTACACATCGCAAAGTTGCTTCTTACTCCCTTCCTCAAAACTCCAGTTAGCCTCTGCTTGACCACGAACGAAGCACCAACTCCAAAAACGACATTTTTGTCTTTGATTTTGCGAAATTTCCAATCTTTATTTTCGAATCTGACTGTGTTTCGCCACTTCCACCAAACCCACACGACGCAAATCCAGAGACCAGCCAAATTTCTTCTTTTATCCTTACCCCCACCAAGAAGCTGAGAGAAGCTTTGGAAGTGTTCATTGATTCTTCTCTGGGTGGCCCAAGTGCTCCCAATCCAGCTAATCATGTTATCCCAAAGATTTCGGACCTCCACACACTCAAAGAAGAGATGCCAGCCGGTTTCCTCCATTTCTCGGCAGCAGCGGCAAATTCTCGCTTCCGAAGGGAAGTTCACTCACTTACAGAGATTATCGATAGTTGGGAGCTTATTCCGAACAAGTCGCCATCCCATAACTTGGGCTTTAAAAGGGGCAGATGATTCCAAATATATGTAAAGATCATTGGATCCCATCTTTGATTCCCAGGCTGCCTCCTCCGTTTTTCCAATTCTGCGTAAAATATTTTAACCGAGAAACCATCAGTGTCTTTCCCTCTCCAATCCCATAGATCCGGAGTGCTGTCGGTGATGGAGAATTTATTCAGCAACCCATACAATTCTTCAATTGTTGTTGCTTCCAATTGTCGAATCTCACGTCTCCACTGCACTTTCCACTTCCATTCGCCTTGTTCCCATGAGCCCATATCGCAAACCCGAGCATCCTGCATGGAGCTCAAATGAAAAAGGCGAGGAAAACATGATCTAAGAGAATTTTCCCTGTTAGGAAGTAGATCTATTCCTTGTTTATAGTTATCATATATTTGGCATGTATATCTCTTCCTATGGCATGTATATCTCTTCCTATAATGCGGAGGTCTTCACCTCTATATATACACACTTGTAATCACTTGTAATACATCAATCAATGATATTCATTCCATAATCTCTACATGGTATCAAGAGCTTAAGTTTTTTTCACCTTTCTTGCGCAACCCTAATTTTTTTTTTCGATCTCCCTTCATCCTCACAAACAGCTTCCATGGCTCCCATCACTACCTCCACCACGGTTGTGCAGCTCCAAGCGCCAACCCACTTTCCCATCAAATTAACGACGCCGAACTTTTCTGTCTAGAGTCCTCAGATTACGTCGACCCTCATCGGGCTCGATCTCTTTGGTTACATTGATGGCACGCTTGCTGTCCCCTCCAAAACAATGGGTTCTGATAATTCACCGAACCCTCTCTATTCCATCGGGTATCGTCAAGATCAGACCTTGGTAAGCGCTCTCCTCGGAAGCTGTTCCGATGCTATTCAGCCTGTTATCTCCACCGCATCCTCTGTGAAAGATGCTTGGGATCGCTTGCATTCTATGTATGCCAGCACAACGCCTGGCCGAATTCTCTCTCTAAAATTGAAGCTCACTCACAATCCGAGGGGCTCTCATTCTATTTCAGAATATATCAAGGACATGCAGTCGATTGCCGACTCCCTCGCCTTGGCTAGTGAACCTATTTCGGATACGGATCTCGTAGCTGCTGTTATCAATCAATTAGGCGAAGACTATCGCCCTGTGTACTCTGCTCTCCGAGTACGTGAATCCTCGGTCTCCATGGCTGATCTTTCCGATATATTACAAGATATCGACGATCCCTTACTCCTGCTCCAGACGCCAACCCGCTGATTCCCACGGCAAACAACACACATGCTCGTTCTTCTTCTCCTTTTGACGGTGGCCGTGGTCGAGGCTCTCGCGGTCGCGGGCGTGGCAGTCGCTCTAATGGCCGTCAAACTTTTGGTGGCCGCGGTCCCTCTCCGTATTGGCAACCCAATGGTTCAGATTCTAATCCTATATATTGTGAGTTTTGCAGCATTCCTGGTCACATCACTCGTGACTGTCGTAAGTTGGTGCGTTTTCTCCGTGACCATAATGTTGGTGTTCAGAATCATCCTTCTCCACCTAATGTGAATTCCACCACCATGCATGCCGGCAACCAACCTTCCTGGCTTTTCGATTCCGGCGCCTCTCACCATGTGACAAATTCACCAAGTTCCATGCAGAATTTTACAGACTTTGGGGGTCCAGAAGAGCTTCATCTTGGCAATGGTAAGACCTTACCCATATCCAAACTTGGTACCTCTTCTCTTCCAACAACTAGCCGGCCTCTCTCTCTATCCCCTGTCCTTTAAGTTCCTGATCTAAACTGTAATTTAATCTCCGTGTCTCAGCTGTGAAAAACTAACAATGTTTCTGTGGAATTATTTCCCACTTATTTTCTTGTCAAGGATCTCACCACGGGGAGTCCTCTACTGCGGGGGCGAAACACTGATCACCTATATCATTCTCCACTTCCTAAAGTCCATTTCCCTGCTACCGCCATCTTCAACTGGCACCACAAGCTCGGTCATCCCTCCTTTAAAGTTTCTAATTATCTAGCTAGTATTCTCAATTTCCCAATGTCATTTTCTAATTCCTTCCATTGTAATTCTTGTCTTATCAATAAAAGTCATAAGCTTCCTGTTTCACCAAAAAGTGTTCGCAATATACGAAATCTATCGTAGCACTAGCAAGTAAAACCTAAGTCGAATCTCAAGGAAAACATAACGGGGCAAATAATTATGTAGTAAAAACAACTTAAACTAAGAAAGCAATTAAAGAGTATTTTTGGGTTTTTGTTTTAAAATCCTAGGCAATAAAATAAATCAAAGCAATAAATAAAAGCAAGTAAATAATCTAATCTAGAAAGCAAGAAGTAGATCGAACTAAATAAACTTAGAAAATTAAACTAGAAGAAAACAATAAATCTACCTGATAGATCCGGGTTGAAGATCCACAACAATTCAAGTGATTATTCATTGTATTGGCAAAGAGCATTCATAGATAAAGCTGTTGGAATTTATATTCCACGTGTAAATTCCATATTTTATTTTGTCTTTCTTCTGTCTCCACAGTGCAGGTTACAATGGGAAGCACATTTGACCAAGTCGTGGTCTGTTAGCGATTCTTGAAGAGTACGAATATTCAGTTGAAGAACGGTTTGTTCAGTGAGAAGAAAGGGGGAGAATTGCGTGAAAAGGACGTGAAGAAGTTAGTTGAGAAGATTGTGGAGTTATACTTGCACATCAAGATTTGGAGATCTATAAATAGAGAAGAGTCCAACTCGAGTAGAACACATCTTCTACTTCCGAGCTTTTTAGTAATAGATATAGATTCACTTGTTTTATCCTTTTCAAAAGGTTGTTTAGTCGAGCTCCACTAGCCTTAGGTTAGACATTTTGATTTGCCTTTCACCTCGACTTGTAAATTGTTTGTTCATGATTAGTGAATTGTTTTTGGCCTTGAGGCACGGCAAGATATTGAAAAATATCTTTCTAAAAATTTACATCTCGTGTCATTGTGTCTTTGCATTCGTTTTATTCCGCTGCGTCAGTGTGTACTACATTGGTTATCACAGTGCTAGTCATTGTGGTTATCGTTGTTAGAGCACAAACTCTTTCAAAAGCATTACAATGATAAAGAGCAAGAGATTCATGTGGCGTTGTCAGCCATAACTATGCATTTCATACAGATTTCACATACGACATTTGTTCGCATAAAGATAGCAAGCAACGACTGAGTTATGTGCTTAAATAAAGGGCGTTTTTAGCCATAAATCATGTAAATCCATGGAGTTTAGAACTCATTCAAGTAGAAAATAGAGAGAGGAAGTAGGGGGGAAGAGGAAACCGAGAGCATAAAGCTCTGTCCGGCTTCTTCCTCCCATGGCGGGGAAGGTTATACCTTAGGCTTGAGATGGTGCGCAAGAGAGAGATTCTTCCCGACGACGAGAAGGAGAAAATGACGGTGATCGTGAGTGAAATTTCTGGGGAGAAAGCCTCGAAAAGTTTCACCTACTCGAGCTCGAAGGAGCTGGCAGCAAAGCGTATGAAGTGAATAGAACAGTACGCAAGGTGCGCGTATGTGTATGAAGAGTTGTGTTGTGATGATGGATCATGAGGTGTGCGATCACTCGGTATTTATAGGTGCAAAAAGGGTGAAAAGGTGAACATTCGTGTGTCGAGAGGACACAAAAGGAATTTCTATAGAGACATGATTCTTTTCTGTCATCAATTTGGTGGTCCTCACTCTAGAGCATATAGAATCATGCGGGTTGCGTGTTGCGCAGATCCTTGGATCTCAACAGGTGCCTGCAGCTTCTGCATGAGTCGGGATCTGGGTATATCCTTGTAGCATCTTATATAAATCTTGTATAAGCCCAGACATTTGCGTTGAGCAGACCAGCCGAGGATCCTTAAAAACTATTCCTTTCACCTTGGCAAGATCCCTGCATTTAGCGTAGCATCTGATGCTTTAGAGAAGTAGACTTAACTACAACCTGATACTGTCACATGACATTATTGGTATTAACCTTCTTAGGAGATGATGCTCCAAGGTCATGGGAAGTGTACCCTCCTATTAATCTGAATTAATTACATGGTAAGGCTGATATTAGTCCCTATCAGCTACTCCTCCCCTGGTCCAGAAGCACTTGCATGAGGGCTTCTGATGGACGTTTTTGGCGGGAAAACTATCCTGGCTTTGGCCATTGCTTCTTATTATTATTTAGGCTATAACTGTCTGGTCGTGTAGAAAAATTGAAGCGACAATTATTTTTCCGAGGATAAAGTTGGGCTTACTTCCTTGCGCTCATTATTGCTTTTTCTTCTCAAGCAAGAGAATAAAATAATATATTTTAATAGGAAAGATGTATTACTTTTTGGGAAACGAAAAGGCGTCTCCTCCTCTTTTACAAATCGATGTGGAATAATAAGTGAGATATCACTCTAATCTCTTTTTGCTCTTCAACTTCCTCCTTTCTCTTCCTCATACTGCATCTCCAAGATAAACAGTGACATTCTCATTTTGCATTTCGAACGATTACTTTGCTCTCCCTTTTTACCAGGTAAGTTCTTTACTATTACTTTCCCTTCTTACATTCGTACAGTCTGCGCTCAAAAAGGGATTTTTCTTTCTTCTTCTTTTTTTTTAAAAAAAAAAAAACTCGGCTTTTGTGTAAATATGATGGGAATTTCCACGTATGGATTATGTCTCAGGATTTCTAAAGATTGGGATTTGCCAGCATTTGTTTTCAGTTATGAATCCCGATAACGGAGAAATACTACGAAAAATTCAAATGAAGTTATCGCAGAGGATGACCGAGGTCAAAACCGCTAATCTCGGGCCTATTTCTTCCTCGGATGATGCCTCTGCGCCGCCTTCTACGGACGCCAGAGTTTCAGAATCTTTCCCCGAAAATCTTCAAGAGATAATAATAATGAGACCTCGTCCGGGCTTCGGCTTTAACAACCCTCCTACGGCTAGCCACTTTAAGGAACACGGTAAGCACTATTTTCTTTTCCTCCCCTTTGACTGGGGCGGGCATCCATGCCTGTCCTTTTGACAAAATGGGCAATTTTCATTCCTCTGTGTTTACAGAGGCGAACCGGGTTTCAACCCCTTCCTTCGGCGCTCAAGCTTTAGCTTTCGACCAGTTCTTAGAGATTCTATCTGAGGTCGAACAAAGCAGGGACCATTTTCAAGTTACGGTTCATGATCTTCAAGACCGTCTTCGTGATAAGGAGAAATATTGCTCTGTTCTTGAACTGCGCATGTCCTCATTATCGGAGCGAGTGAGGGAATTAGAGAAAGCTCTAGAAGCTTCATTAGAACGGGCGTTGGAAGCGAAAGCAGACTTCACTGTACAAATAGAACAACTAACTCTCACACATGAGCAGGAGTTGGAACGTTCCCAGACTTCTTCCTTCATTAAGGGGATAAAGAAAGGCTCAGATGAAGGCATTTCCATGGGGATACGAGCTTGCCGGTCTAATTCTTGATGTCCCCTTATGGTCAGGCTTTTATAGATTCTTTAGTGAAACAATTATCTGAGGCGTTTATCAATTCTCCCTATTTTTGGGCACGGATGATAGATCCTCTTACGAATTGGTCTGCTGATGTTGTTTTTGAGTGTTGTGATCAATTGGGCGTCACTGAGCGAGCTGCCGATATCAACTTGGGACCCATAGTGCATATGTTCAAGACAAAACCCTAGGCCCTTAAGAGGAATTGTTTCCTTCCTACCGGAGAACCTTGGTTCATGTCCATACTAAGAGAGGCTTCCGAGGTCCTTTGTCAACCCGTTCAATCCTCCGAGGATCTTCCTGCCTGGGATGCTCCCCCTTTTCCCCTCTTTTCTCCTGACACCACTGTCATGCGACTCATGAAAAAGGCCTTCGATGAGGTGCTTTTCTTGCTTTCATTGTGGTTAAGTTCACCCACTACCAGTGTATTATTATTTTTGCTTAGTGATCCTTCTTCTTTTTCAGGAGCTAAGAAGAGAGGATGTTCTGTGCCCCTCTCCCCCCCGAGAAACTACTTCCGTTGTGCGTACTCTGCCAGATATAGAGAGCTGTTCGAGGGTAAAGGATGCTCTGAGTATTTTAACGAATTGTTCTAAGGATGGTTTTCCTTTGCATTCGACTGAAACTTCCTCCTCTCCTGGGAATCAAGCTTCATCCTTCCCTCTATTCAATTCTGAAGACCCGGCATCTGCTTCAGATTCGTCCCTCTGACCATGCTTTTATTGCTAGGGAGTTTACTTTTTGATGTTCTGTAAAGGGATGTGTTTTTCATAGCCCTGAAATAGTGCTGGTGGGGCATAAACAATATAACTTCTTTCTACTTTTGGCTGGGTGCTCTTTGAGGCCCCGCTTTTGATATGCTTTTATTACCTCCTATCAATTTAGGATATTATCCTTCTACTTACATGACTTCTTGTCTTGTTTTTACTTGCCATGTTCCTCCTGCTAAAGCATTTTGAGGTAATAGAATACAGGCTAAAAACATTTTAAGATAATGGAGTACGAGTACTGGGATGTAGGGTATCCACTACTCCCCCCCTCCCCAAGTGAGGCGTAAGGAACCGAATGAATTACTCCTCATTTTAGAGCTAACAACTTACAAAACATACTGGTTTAAAAATAAGGAGGCATGGTCCTGTGTTTTTCTCATATCGACTAATTATAAGTAAAAAAGTTTCCAAAATGGGTAGAGGTCATGATCCCCTCGCATTTTTCTTCTTCCCAAGAACAGCTCTTAGCTCTCCCTGCATATTTCGAAGGTATTACCTTTTTTCTTGTTTGTTGTCTCTTCGACATTCCCTTGACCTGGCGTTTCAGTTAAACCTTTGACTTTTGCCCTTGCCTTGGCCATCATAGTTCCCACTGCCCTTTCATAATTGGAGCGTGGCATGTGCTTGTTGTTTTAGTTTCAAGTCCTTTGCTTTTGTTGATCTGCTGGAGCGGCTTCTTGTCTGGGCTTCTGGATAGTAGGAACCCTTCAGAGGAATTGGTGCTGGCGATCAGCAAGTGCTCCATTGAAATGGAGAAATCCTGGCCTTCTTCTGCCGGAGTCAGAGCCTTAAGCCTCTTCTCTTCGGGTTCAGTTTCAGCTCTATCACTGGCAGGTTCTGCCATCGGCCTTTTCCTGGCTTCTCCCACTTGTACCGATTGGATATAGCATTTTCGCGAGACCCCTTGGTCTCCCGACACCTGTCCCACCTGGCTTCCCACGGGGAATTTCATCATCAGGTGGTAAGTGGAAACCACTGCTTGGAATGGATTTAGGGCAGTTCTCCCTAGGATAATATTGTAAGAAGATGGCTGCCGCACCACCAGAAAGGTGACCGACTTTGATACCCGCGTAGGTCCTTCACCCAGGGTGAGCATCAAGTCGATTGACCCTAATGACATCACAGGGTCTCCTGAGAAACCGTGCAGAGCAGTGGCTACTCCACTCAAAGGCTTCTGAAGACTCATTTGATTGAAACATCTCTCAAATATAACATTAACTGCGGCCCCTGTATCCACAAAGACCCTTTGGACTTGATACCTTTCTATCTCCACTGTGATGACCAAGGCATCGTCATGTGGATGAGTCACCTTTTGATTGTCTTCAGGTCCAAATGAGATTTCTGGCGGGGGTAGACCTTTTTCGACTTTCCAGACCCCATGTCTTTCATGCATATGTAGCTCTCTGGCAGATGCCTTTCTGCTTCTGTTGGAATCTCCCATGGTGGATCCTCCATATATCATTTTGATAATGCCTTTAGGCTCTGGTCCCTGGTTAGCATCAGGTGATTTTTCAGGAGCTTCTTTCCGCCTTTTGTTCTGTTCTGCCTCTCTCTTGACGTATTCCAAGAGTTCTCCTTCTTAGATTAACTTCTCGATGGCAATTCTCAAATTTCTGCAGTCATTGGTCGTATGACCAAAGTCATTATGGAATTTGCAGAACCTTTCGGAAGGTGGATTCCTTGGCGGCTGCCTGTGTCCAGCGGGGATCTGGACCCCTGGTTTTTTCATGACCACTTCAAGCAAGTCAACAGGTTGCTTGATGAGCGGAGTAAAAGATCTTAGAAATCGTTCACTTTTGTCAGTTTTCTTGGCATCTGGGGCTGGCCTTTTCTTCTCTTCCGGCTTCTTTTCCCTTTGAAAAGCCAGTTCGGCCCTCTTGCTACTCAGGGCCTCTTCCATGTGGATATACTTTTGGACTCGTGTCAGTAGCTCCTCGAAAGAGGTAGCTTCTTTCTTGATGAGGGAAGCGAAGAACTGCCCTGGCTTCAAACCATCTACATAGGCATGTACTTTTAGCTTAGACTCCACTCCTGGGATTTCCAGGACAGCCTCGTTGAAACGCGTCATGTAGTCTCTCAGACTCTCATTGGCACCTTGCTTGATAGTTGTTAGATGTAAAGAATTTCTAGTAGTTCTTTTAGCACTAACGAACTGTTGGAGAAAAACTTCCCTCAGATCCAGGAAGGAGTGAATAGAAGCTTTTGGTAGCTGCTTGAACCAATGTTGAGCAGTCCCTGACAAAGTTGTGAGGAACACTCTGCACTTAACGCCCTCAGAATACTAATGAAGGAGGCATAAGCTTTCAAATTTCATCAGATGTTCTTCAGGGTCTCCTTTCCCCTGGTATTCACATGAGATTGTCTTGAAGTTGCTAGGAACGAGATCAGTTTGAATATCTGCTGAGAATGGACTATTCTCATCAATATATAAATAGAAAGGTTCTGATTTATTTCCTTCATTTCTATTTTTTGGGAAGTGTTTGGGTTTCCTTCTTCATTTAAGTTGCGAATTTCCCTTTCGCTTGCCTCTGTTTCCTTTGAGGTCCTTTCTGCAGCTTGCTTCTGCTCTTTTAGCCTTTTTACTTCTTTTGCCAAGAGCTTCATCTGCTCTTATTGTTGGGCATACTTCTTGGCCCATGCATTATCAGCATTCTCGTTGAGGTTCCCTTCGAGTTCTTCAAGGCCCTCTTCATCTGGGGACTCCCAATCAGTGGAAAATCCCTCCTCTGTTTCAACCACCATTGGAGGCAGCTTTGAGACCAATTCTTGGGTTATGCCTGGGTTTAGGGGCTTCTGCTTGTGCATCGCGGAAGTGTTCTTGCTTCCTCCACCCTCCTGGGTTTCCCCGAGGGGATCTGCGTTTTGGGAATTTATTCCCAGAACATGAAGTCTTTTTTCGACAGCCCCTTCGACCACACCCTCTACGAGTGCTTTCATTTGGAGGAGCATGGTTGGAGAGAACTGAGCTTCCATGTTGACACTAGCCTCGGTCATCATAGTGCCTTTTCCTTTATTCCAAAGTAGGGAATTTTCTGGATTTCCAGTAGCTTGGCCAGCTTCTTTTGAAGCAGCATCTGGGGCAGTATTCATCCTTGCAAGGTTCTGTAAGTATTTGAGAGAATTAATTTCAAATGCTCTTTGGAAGAGGCTTGAGAAGTATATGTGATTTATTTTTAACAGATCCTTTGTAATTGAGAATCATTTACGGTAAGTTTAACAAATATTGCCTGTTCATTTCAGGGTTTCTTTAGGGGTAGCCTTCTGCCAACATGATATAGAAGTATATGACTTTTTTTTTTTTGCGAGACTTGATATTACAATGTCCATTTTCATATAGCTCTCTAGGTAAGGCTTCTGATAAGGATTTGATCATGGTGGGGGCCTTTTAAAGCTCATGCAGTCTCTTATCTCATAGGACTCACTGCGGGGTGCCTGATTATGCAGGTCCTTATGTGTAATGCCTAGTTATATAGGATTTTTTAGAGGGTGCTTACCGTGTATGATGCCTACTGTGTAGGTCTTTTGAAAATATGGCTTGTTGGATAGGGCTTCAAAGAATTATGCCCATTATCTGGGGCTTATGGGAATATTGCCTATTAAATAGGGCTTATGAAAATGTTGCCCATTGAATGGGGCTTGTGAAAATGGTGCCCATTGAATGGGGCTTATGAAAGGTACTACTGCCTATTGTATGGGACTTACAAGAGTGTTGCCTATTGAATAGGGCTTTTGTACGGTTTTGCCCATTATAGGGGGCTTGCGATAGTATTGCCTATTAAATAGGGCTTGATGGATGATATTTGCCTATTATATAGGGCTTTTGAGGGTTTGCCTATTAGATAGGGCTTGTGTTGCCTATTAGATAGGGCTTATGCAAGTGTCGCCTGTTGGACAGGGCTTATGAGGGGTCTTGCCCATTATATAGGGCTTACGATGGTGCTGCCTATTAGATAGGGCTTATGCAGATGTTGCCTGTTGGACAGAGCTTCTGAAGATGTTGCCTGTTAGACAGGGCTTCTGAGGATGTTTCCTGTTAGACAGGGCTTCTGAGGGCTTATGGGAGGTTCTGCTTTCAGATGCAGGGCCCCTTCATCAAAGTGAATGGGGTGTCCTTGTCATCTTCAGCTCTCCGCTTTTTAATATTTTTACTCGGTGGGTTTTGGATTCATGGCAATACAGGGGCATATAACTAGCTTGAGAAATGATGATTCCTCTATAATTACCAATCCCTCGTGACTCTCGAGTTAATTTCGCATTTCGAGACAGTTAACAGAGTCGTAAACTCACCAATTTCAAAAGGTGAACTGAATGCGTTCTGAAATTGCTGCAATTTTTGGACTCGGCTTTCCCTTAGATTCTTTACAACCTTAAGATTTTAACAAATAAAACAGTTTAGCTATCACAGTTTATATTGTAAGGAAAATATGATCTCAAAATCACCTCCGATTCCTTTGACCTGCTGTCATAAACAATGCAGCTAAACTGAATCCGTGATACTCATGCTCAGATTTTCTAAGAATAACATCAAACTGACATTCAATATTCATTCATTCTACTACCCCTATCCTTGAGCGTTTCTGGCAACAGGGGAATAACGGAGCAAGTTCTTAAGCATATCATCACAATCAGCTAAAACTTCAAAGCTATCGCGGAGAACGATGCTCCAGATTCAACAATTCCAACATCATTTGCAGATAGCAGATTTAAACTCGCATATGAGGAAAAAGAATGGACATCTCAAACTTGAGTTTCCCTTTAGCAGGGTATCTATCACAATTTTTGCTATACGGAGAGCACAATCTAAGAATCATGCTATATTCCACAACTCACAATCATGAAGGCTTAACGAAAATCAAGCAATAATATTCATACTCAGATTTCTTCACTCTAATGTCAAGTTTTCTCATATTCTTCACATAAGGAAATGATAAGAGAAATCATCAACAGCATTACCACACTGAGCTAGAATTTCGCATAAAACAGGGGAAATCGACATCTTAGACTCAATATTTCCCACAGACGGCGCCAGTTGATAGATCCGGGTTGAAGATCCACAACAATTCAAGTGATTATTCATTGTATTGGCAAAGAGCATTCATAGATAAAGCATTACAATGATAAAGAGCAAGAGATTCATGTGGCGTTGTCAGCCATAACTATGCATTTCATACAGATTTCACATACGACATTTGTTCGCATAAAGATAGCAAGCAACGACTGAGTTATGCGCTTAAATAAAGGGCGTTTTTAGCCATAAATCATGTAAATCCATGGAGTTTAGAACTCATTCAAGTAGAAAACAAAGAGAGAAAGTAGGGGGAAGAGGAAACCGAGAGCATAAAGCTCTGTCCGGCTTCTTCCTCCCATGGCGGGGAAGGTTATACCTTAGGCTTGAGATGGTGCGCAAGAGAGAGATTCTTCCCGACGATGAGAAGGAGAAAATGGCGGTGATCGTGAGTGAGGTTTTCTTGGGAGAAGGCCTCGGAAAGTTTCACTTACTCGAGCTCGAAGGAGCTGGCAACAAAATGTATGAAGTGAATAGAACAGTACGCAAGGTGCGCGTATGTGTATGAAGAGTTGTGTTGTGATGATGGATCATGAGGTGTGCGATCACTCGGTATTTATAGGTGCAAAGAGGGTGAAAAGGTGAACATTCGTGTGTAGAGAGGACAGAAAAGGAATTTCTATAGAGACAGGATTCTTTTCCGTCATCAATTTGGTGGTCCTCACTCTAGAGCATATAGAATCATGCGGGTTGCGTGTTGCGCAGATCCTTGGATCTCAGCAGGTGCCTGCAGCTTCTGCATGAGTTGGGATCTGGGTATATCTTTGTAGCATCTTATATAAATCTTGTATAAGCCCAGACATCTGCGTTGAGCAGACCAGCCGAGGCTCCTTAAAAACTATTCCTTTCACCTTGGCAAGATCCCTGCATTTAGCGTAGCATCTGATGCTTTAGAGAAGCAGACTTAACTACAACCTGATACTGTCACACGGCATTATTGGTATTAACCTTCTTAGGAGATGATGCTCCAAGGTCATGGGAAGTGTACCCTCCTATTAATCTGAATTAATTACATGGTAAGGCTGATATTAGTCCCTATCACTACCTAGGCAAGAATCGAAAAGAAAGCAAATAAGAAAGCAACGAAGAAAACGAAATCTACTCTAGACATGATTAATGAAATCTGGAAATTAAAGAGCAAATAAATCTAACTATGAGAACTTTGAAAAACGAGAGAATTGAAAACGAAAGTAAAACGAATCTAACTAAGAACTTGAAATCGAACAAACACAATTAAATAAACGAAAGTAAACGAAGCTATTACGAAATTAAATCTAGAACTAAAGGAAGCAATTAAATCGAGTAAACGAAAGCAATAAAATAACTTATGGAATTTAAACGAAGAACGAAGAACGCAAAATTAAGAAGAAGTCTTGAATTAAATTGCAATGAATGAAGAATTCGAATCCAAACAAAAGAAAGCTAATCTAAAGTGTTTGAATGTAAAAACTAAAGCTAAAAGAGGGTAAAAGTTGTTCATAATTCGTGCACAAGAGGTAATATATATACTAGGTATAAAATCCTAGATATATAAGGAAATACAGCTGGCGCCGGAAGTTGGACGTACGTCCAACTTATTTTGGACTTACGTCCAAAACTTGAAACTGCATGAATTTGATTTGCACGCTGGACGCCCGTCCAGAGTTGGATGTGATACCTTGGACGGCTGTCCAGATGACGTCCAACTCCCCGATCTGCCCTCCGACGTCCAAACTTCAACTTTTTCACCTTTTCGACCCATTTCCGCTCCTTTTCCATTTATGAACACCTACAAGCACCTAAAACTCCAAACAACCAAACCATAGCCATAAACACACAAAAGACACGAAAACATAATGAAAACGGACTCGAAAACACTACGAAAATTCTAACATATAAACACCAATCAAAATCCCCCACACTTAGAACTTTGCTTGTCCTCAAGCAATATAAACATACAACTTAGACTCAATTCAAACAATCCAAATCATAGAACATTTAATCACCGGAATCGACAAGCAATGAACGAAGTCACTTTAATCCCAAGTTACGATCAATCAATCATCAATAAACTATGTGGCTTATAAATCAAATCTAAGCATGAGGAAAAGCAATGATTCACACATCTCACAAATATCTAAAATCATTACAACTTAGACGTCTAGCCTACTTCCCCTTTATTCAACTCAAACATAAATAGAACTCTTTTTTTTTTTTTTGGCACATAATTCACTAGGTTTAATCATCGATGGGTCTCATCGAGCTTCCTAGTGCGGTTTCCCGTACCCATTGTCAAGAGGGGTAGAGTACCTACGAACACATTATTCTAACATACACGAGTATCATTTAGGACATTGTTCATGAAATGTAATCATTTGAGGGTCCCTCGAAGCCTTTTCATGTGGTTTCCCATGCTCATTACTCTAGTATTTTCATATGTCCCAAGTAAGAGGAGCAGAATCCTATCAACTCTTTATTCACATAAACACAATTTTTTATTTTTTATTTTTAACATAAGAGGAAAGTAAACTAGCAATCCAAAGTTACAACAATCTAGATTTATCACTCATAATCCAAAAATCATAAATCATCTCCTCACACTCAAATCGATCATGCCCCACAATTCATCAAATCATAATAAATCACAACTCAAGACTAAACCATCCTAATTCATGCTCAAATCAATTCCAACAACTAAATACTCCATCATCGAATCATTCATATCGATCCTAAGTCACATGCTTATAAGCTCAATTTCAATCAAATTCCTAAGTGGGGAAATTCATGAAGACTCGATCACACATCAAGACTCAATCAAACCAAACAAGCCTCGATCAAGACACAAAAACGAAAACTTCATGCCAAAAGTTCAAAGACCCCCCCCCCCCCCCAACACACACACACACACATAAAATCAAGCAATGTCCCCATTGCGAGAAAATAAAAAGGAAAGGGATAGAAGGAACTTATCGCAATATGATGACCAATAACTCAAAATCTCGAAAGACTCCAAGTAGTACCTACAAAACAAACACAAAAACAAAACACCAAAGCATAAAAGTGTACAAAATAAAGAAAACAAAATGAAAGACTCAATACAAAATGAAAAGACACAAAACAAGGCTATTAGTTGAAAGGACCTCGGAACCGTGGATCTTGCCAACGGGGATCATGAGGAGACCAATAGCGAGGATCGTTTGGGTCCGGTGGAGCGGAGGTAGAGCCAACCGAGAAATCGGTGTATCGAATCAAGTGGCTCTCAATGTGGGACACCCTCCTATCCAACCCCGTCACTTGGGTAGACAACGAATCGAACCGATCAAACACACCTTGTTGAAAGTGTGTGAAATCAGCCCGAAACTCGGTCCAATAAGGGGGAATCTCGGCCTCCATAGCTTGCCGGGCCCGGACACGGTCACGGCGTGAGTAGTGACGAACTAGGAGCTCGTCATCGGTCGGGACCTCTCGTCGGGGCTCTTCCTCTTCCTCCTCTTGCTGCTCTTCTTCTTCCTCTTCACCGTCTCCCTCTTCCTCATCACCTCCGGCTTCATAGGCTTGCTCCTCCTCTTCTTGTTCTTCCTCGTGTACAATCCCTTGTCGTCTAAGATTTGCATAATGAGCTATCACCGAGGGGCGCTCTTGCATAGGAAAGAACTCAGTTGGGCTACGCATAAGATGGGCCTTGATGAAGTCCGATGGAGCAATCTCTTGACTCGGGGTTCTCCCTTCACAATGCGTGGTGTCGATTCTGAAATGACGGGCTAAACCTGTGGCAATGTAACTCAAAGTAGGGTGTGCTCCCCTCTTATTTTGCACGTTAGCCAACTGAGCCCAAATAAAATGGGCTAAACACACACGTACATTATCACGCGCACAGGTAAGCAAGTAAATTTCCACAGCATTCACTTTACTATGTTCATTCTTAGCAGTGATCATGCATGATAAGAAACGATGAAGGATAAGTAAAGTGTCATCACGAATAAAAGCACTAGCAACCCCCGACAAAGAATACCAAGCCGTAGCCACATCAAAATCCGTAGGCACAAATTCAGATAAGTTATCTCCAACATGAAATCCAAAAACAGTGCTCATCACAACCCTAGTCACTTCCTACAATTCACCATTGAATGTACTAAACATGCATAATTCCCCTCCCTCGTTTAACTCAAGCCTAAAGCTACAACACATTTCCAAACAAAGACTATTGTGGCCCTCCCACTGATTTGTAATCAAACGAGTCAATCCTAAACAGTTATGATATTCCCTAAGCGTATTCCATACAGGCAAACGACGAAGAAAATCGACTCGATAATGCCTAGGGGGCCTAATGTCCAAGTTACGCAACCTAAGATATAGATGAGTAGTAGCGCACCTTTCAGTGGGGAAGGGAACGCCCTATTGCACACCGAGTTGCTCCGGTGTGGCTCCGGTGGGTTGATTAGCCTCGAGACGAGTGCCAAGGGCGACTCGGGAATTGTTGAAGGCGTTTCCACGTGCCATGATTTTTTTAGGGATGCTGAGGAGTGAAGTTGGGAATCGAACGGGAGGAAAAACGGGCACAACTCGCGCCGGGGCAGCAAGTGAAACTGGACGGCTGTCCATGTGTAGTTGGACGCACGTCCAACTACAAACTTGGGCGCTGCCGGTTCTCCGACGGGACTACGGCGGCGGTGGCTGAATGCTGAGGTAGTGAATTAGGGAACCGGCGGCGGCAATTTGACGGACGGCAGCGGCGGCGATTTGACGGACGGCGGCGACGACGATTTGACAGACGGCGGCGATGAATTGGGTAAACAGCGGCTGTAAATATGCAATTGAGAGAGAGAATGTCGTGAGAGAGAAAAGAGAGGGAAATTAGGTTAAATATATAAGGAAAAAAAAAATTTTGAGTTCGAAAAGGATTTGGGGCCCGTCCAGGGTTGGACGGCCGTCCAACTTGAGTTGGACGTACGTCCAATTCTGGGTTCTGAGTTGAATCGTGTGGAGTTGGACGCCCGTCCAACTCAGGTTGGACGACGTCCAACCCACGAAACTGAGTTGGAATAGCACATGTTGGACGTACGTCCAACTAAAGTTGGACACCCGTCCAACTCTCGAATCTGTCCAAAACCCGAATTTTCCTTCCCGTCTCGACCTCTCTTCACGCCAATCCTTGTGTACAACTCCCTACACAAAAAATCAAAAAGAAAACAGACGAAAACACGAAAATAACAAAAATGAAACCTAAACTACATACATTTTTTTTTAATTTTTTTACGTGGGTTGCCTCCCACCAAGCACTTGTTTATCGTCGTTAGCTTGACGTACCAAATACTCAAGAGGAAAGTGGGGGGTCGGAGATGAGAATCGTCTCCACCGTTTGAGGCAATGTCGTACCTTCAATGTACGGCTTCAATCGTTGCCCGTTGACTGAGAAGATGTATCCCGAATCCTCGTTCTTGATCTCTACCGCACCATGGGGGAAAAATTGTACCACCGTGTATGGATCTCCCCACCTAGACTTTAGCTTACCCGGAAATAATCGAAGACGAGAGTGAAAGAGAAGTACCTTCATTCCGGGTTTGAACTCCTTGTAGGCTATTCATCAATCATGTAGACGCTTCACCTTATCCTTATAGATCTTGGCATTGTCGTAGGCTTCGTTCCTTAGCTCGTCAAGCTCCTCCATTTGCAAAATTCTCCGATCGTGAGCATCATCGAGGTCGAAGTTGATGCGCTTGAGGGCCAATACGCCTTGAACTCAATCTCAACGGGCAAATGACATGACTTACCATAGACGAGCCTATAGGGACTAATCTCAAGCACGCCTTTGTAAGCCGTACGATATGCCCAAAGAGCTTCGTTCAATTTGTCGGCCCAATCCTTCCTTGATGGTTTCACCGTCTTCTCGAGGATCCCTTTGATTTGCCGATTGCTCGTCTCCGCTTGTCCCGAAGTTTGTGGATGATAGGAGTCGCCACCTTGTGTGTGATGGCGTTCTTCTTCATGAGCTTCGCGAATAATTTGTTGCAAAAATGCTTTCCCCCATCACTAATGATCACACGAGGGAAACCAAACCTACACAAAATATTTTCCTGCACAAACTTCAAGACAACATGAGAGTCACATGTCTTCGTGGGTATGGCTTCTACCCACTTAGACACGTAATCGACGGCAAGCAAAATATATTCGAATCCATGAGACTTGGGAAAAGGACCCATAAAATCAATTCCCCATACATCAAATACCTCGACCACCAAGATAGGATTTAAGGGCATCTCATTGCGTCGACTAATCGAGCCGACGCGTTAACAACGATCACAAGAAAGATAGAAGGCTTGGGCATCCTTAAAAAGAGTGGGCCAATATAGCTCACTTTGAAGTACCTTATGTGCAGTCTTTTGCCCACCAAAATGGCCTCCACTCGGTTCCTCGTGACAATGTCGCAACACCTCGGCTTGCTCATGGTCGGGGAAGCACCTTCGAATCACCTCGTCCTTTCCAAGCTTAAATAAGTGAGGGTCCTTCCAATAGTATTGCCTACACAAACGAAGAAACGTTTTCTCTTCATGAGCATTAAGGACGGGTTTAGTGTCCTTATCGGCCAAGTAATTAGCAATATCGGCAAACCAAGGAGTAACATCCACTTCATTAACATTCTCAAAAGGGAAAGAATCACAAATATCATCAAGAGAAGCATTGGGGGGGGGGGGGGGGGGGGGGTGAATCGAGACGAGAGAGATGGTCGGCCACAAGATTATCACTGCCTTTCCTATCACGAATCTCAATATCAAATTCTTGTAACAATAAGACCCATCTAATCAACCTAGGTTTTGCTTGGGCTTTAGTCAAAAGATGTTTAAGAGCACCGTGATCACTATAAATAATCACCTTAGACCCTATGATGTAAGATATAAATTTATCTAAGGCAAAAACAACAGCAAACATCTCTTGTTCGGTGGTGGTGTAATTCACTTGAGCATGATTAAGAGTTAAACTAGCATAGTAAATCACACGAAGCATCTTATCAACTCTTTGACCCAAAACAGCCCCTACGGCATTATTAGAAGCATCACACATGATTTCAAAAGGCAATGACCAATCGGGACCAACTACAACAGGCGCAGAGATGAGTTTTTCCTTCAAGGTGAGAAAAACACGCATACAAGAATCATCAAAGTGGAAAGGAACATCTTGAGCAAGTAACGGCAACGAGGTTGGCTAATCTTAGAAAAATCCTTAATAAATCGTCTATAAAAGCCCGCATGACCAAGGAAACTCCTAATACCTTTGACATCACTAGGTGGTGGCAATTTTTCAATCACCTCCACTTTCGCTTTGTCGACCTCTATACCCTTACTCGAGACTACATGGCCTAATACAATACCACTTTTAACCATAAAGTGACTCTTTTCCCAACTCAAAGTAAGACCACTCTCTATGCACCTCTTAAGAACTCTCTCAATTTTCATCAAGCAATCATGAAAAGATGACCCAAAAATAGAAAAATCATCCATAAAAATCTCTAAAAAATCACCAATAAATTCTGAGAAAATAGACATCATGCATCTTTGGAACGTACCCGGTGCATTGCAGAGACCAAATGGCATCCTCCTATAAGCGTAGGTCCCAAAAGGGCTTGTAAAAGCCGTCTTTGCTTGATCCTCCGGAGCTATCGCAATTTGATAGTAACCTAACAAGCCATCCAAGAAACAACAAAATTCCTGCCCGGCTAATTTATCAAGCATTTGATCAATAAAAGAGAGAGGAAAGTGGTCCTTTTTGGTGGAAGCGTTGAGCTTCCTATAATCGATGCACATCCTCCAACCGGTAACCGGGCGCGAGGCGACCAACTCATCCTTCTCGTTCTTCGACACTGTAATTCCTCCCTTCTTTGGAACGACGTGCACCGGGCTAACCCACTCACTATCGGCGATGGCATAAATAATGCCCTCCGCCAATAGCTTGTAGATTTCCTTGCGCACGACCTCCATGAGCATTGGATTGAGCCTCCTTTGTCCATCTCGTTTGGGGCGAGCGCCTTCTTCGAGATTGATGCGATGCATGCAAGTGGCCGGGCTAATTCCTCGAATATCCGCCAAGCTCCATTCAAAAGCGAGCTTGTTTCCCTTGAGTATGCCCACCAATGCTCCTTCCTCTGCAAGAGACAAAGAAGAAAAGATAATTATAGGTTTTTGATTTCCTCCCTCTAAAAATACATATTTCAAATGCGAAGGGAGCTCTTTCAACTCCAACGGCTCCGGAATTTTCGAGCCAGGCTCGGGATCTTGAGGTGGAAACGGAAGCTTGATTCTAATATCCCTCTCCATTCGCTCCCATTCCATTTGATCTCCGGATCCCCAACATACTTCCTCGGTGTCAGAATACTGCACAAAAGAACACTCGGCCAAGGCATCAACCTTATCGATGAAAGAACAATTATCAATTAAGTTGACCGATGACATAGGCCGACTCTTATGCACAGAAAACGAGACATCCTCACCCAACACAGACATCTTAATTACACCCACTCTTCACATCAATCAAAGTATTAGTAGTAGCCATAAAAGGACGACCTAGCAAAAGTGTGTGCTCAATAACATTCTCTTGTACCTCACCTATCTCTAAAACAATGAAATCAACGGGAACAATCAAACTCCCCACACGAATAAGAATATCCTCAATAATACATCTAGGGTACCTAATAGACCTATCTGCCAATTGAAGGCTCATGCGAGTGGGTTTAAGCTCTCCTAACTCTAATTGCTTAAAGATAGAATAAGGCATAAGATTAATACCGGCACCTAAGTCTAACATACCACATGCTTCCTTACCATTACCTAAAGAGATAGTGATAACGAAAGAACCTGGATCTCGTTGCTTAGGTGGAAGAGGGTGTTGCATTATCGATGTCGCTACCTCCGGCACCGCAATTGTCTCCATCTCATCGAACGACTTCTTCCTTGATGTCAACTCCTTCACGAACCTCACCAACGGTGGTACGTTGCGAATAACATCAAGAAGAGGCAAGTTCACGTCCACCTTTAAAAAAAGCTTGTATAGATCCATGAATTGTTGATCGCGCTTCTTGTTCTTCACACGACTTGGATAAGAAATGGGAGGAACATAAGGGTTGGACGTCTTGTGAAGAGGTTGGGACTCCTTCTTGGGTTCCTCGGTCTCCGTGCATGGCTCGTCGGGGTTGGACGGCCGTCCAGTAGGGTTGGACGGCCGTCCAGTAGGGTTGGACGGACGTCCAACTTCGGGGACTGTTGGACGTGGAGAATCGGAGTTGGACGTACGTCCAGAAATGTTGGACGGCTGTCCAGATCCTGCTCCTGTTAGATGATGTGAATGTTCGTTGGACGCACGTCCAGAAGGGGTAGACGCCCGTCCAGAAAAGTTGGACGTCCGTCCAACTCCGGAATCTGCCGGATTTCTAGCGTTGCTCCAACTCTTGCTCGGGCTCCATCTATCACTCGAATGCCCTTGAGGTGGCATATTAACACCATTGTCCACCTGTCTTCCACTCCGTAACACCGAAACTGCTTGGGCTTGATGAGGCGGAAAAGGAGGAACGTACAGGGGATATGGGGCTTGCACCTCGTTAGCTTGTTGTGGTTGAATCCCTTGGCTCGGAATTCGCCCCGGTTGCTGCATCAAGTGCATGGACCCAGAAATTTGACCAATGGCCGTCTCGAGCCTCTTAATGTTAGCATCTTGAGCCTCTCGAGCCAATTTAGCCTCATCTAAGAATGTAGAGAGACTCTCATCGACGGGAGGCTTTTGTGGAGGGGTCCTTGAGGACGAGAATTTGGGTATGTTGGTGGTGGTGTAGAGGTAGGTTGAGGTGGGTAGTATGGAGGTGGTGGATAATATGGATTTGGAGGATATTGTGGAGGTGGATAATATGGTGGTGGTGGTTGAGAATAGTAGGGATTTGGTGGAGGATAAGGGTTATTGTATGGTGGAGGGCGCCTATTAGGATAGGTAGGAGGATTTCCTTGCCCTTGTGTCGGCCTTGGATTTTGGAAACGTCCATTGTATCCCCCTTGATACCCTTGAGGTGGAGGCACTTGAGGCGGATATCCTTGAGCGGCGTACACCTCGGCACCTCCTTAGTATGGAAACTCCCCCATGTTGTGGCACACCTCCTTGATGTGTCCAAGCTCTCCACAAATCTCGCATTGGTCCGGCTTCCTCTCTTCAACCTTCGGGGCCGGTGCACTTTGCTTCATCTTCAAGTTCTCGAGATCCTTATACATGTTGGCAATTTGCTTCTTCATATCGGGGCTCATCGAAATTGCACTCGCCTCCACTTTCCTTGGCCTAGCTAATTTTTGTTGAGAACTCGCAGCGAGAGTCTCAAAAATATTCTTCATCTCATCAGCTATCTTGACCGCTATGTTGCCTCCGGCCGAACTATCCACCAAGAACTGACAAGTTTGATTGAGAGCGTCGTAGAAATATTGCCAAAACAACTCCGATGCCATTTGATGATGAGGGCATTGTTGAAGTAGCTCTTGGAACCTCTCCTATGCTTCGTGAAACGGCTCATCGTTGTCTTTGGAAAAGTTCATAATATTTGACCGCACCTCTTGAGTCTTGCAGTTCGGGTAGTACTTGAGCATGAATCTCTCACAAACCTCATTCCATGTGGTGAGAGAGTTGGCCGGGAGTGCCAAATACCATGACTTTGCTCGATCCTTGAGGGTGTACGGGAAGCACTTCATCTTCAAGTTGTCCTCCGTGAGTCCCGAGAGTGGGAAAGTTTGCACCACCGTGCAATACTCTCGAATGAACGTCAATGCATCCTCGTTGGGTAGCCCGTGGTAGGATGGGAGCAACGCCATGTGGGGAGGTTTAAGCTCATGATTCCTGACCGCTTCCGTCAGGACAATCGCCGAAGTGGTGGCTGTGAAGGTGGGGCGAGCGAAATCGCCCATGACTCTAGCTGTCATGGCTTCGGGCTCTGCAAATAACAAGACCAAAGAGAAGTCTTGGAAATCGATCTCCTCCTCCTCCTTAGCGGCTAGAATCGCTTTCCTCCGGTTGATGTTGTCGATGTGGGGCGCTAATTTCCTTTGAAGACTTCGGCGACCATGCATAAACAACACTCAACAAAAGGGTTAAACGCACCGAGTGGGAGAAACAAGAAATCGAATAAACACAAATTACAATAAAATAAATAAAAATACTACATAATTAAATATCCTAAAGTTTTCCCCGGCAATGGCGCCAAAATTTATTTCACCAAAAAGTGTTCGCAATAGACGAAATCTATCGTAGCACTAGCAAGTAAAACCTAAGTTGAATCTCAAGAAAAACTTAACAGGGCAAATAATTATGTAGTAAAAACAACCTAAACTAAGAAAGCAATTAAAGAGTATTTTTGGGTTTTTGTTTAAAAATCCTAGGCAATAAAATAAATCAAAGCAATAAATAAAAGCAAGTAAATAATCTAATCTAGAAAGCAAGAAGTAAATCGAACTAAATAAACTTAGAAAATTAAACTAGAAGAAAGCAATAAATCTACCTTGGCAAGAATCGAAAAGAAAGCAAATAAGAAAGCAACGAAGAAAACGAAATCTACTCTAGACATGATTAATGAAATCTGAAAATTAAAGAGCAAATAAATCTAACTATGAGAACTTTGAAAAACGAGAGAATTGAAAACGAAAGTAAAAGAATCTAACTAAGAACTTGAAATCGAACAAACGAAATTAAATAAACGAAGTAAACGAAGCTATTATGAAATTAAATCTATAACTAAAGGAAGCAATTAAATCGAGTAAACGAAAGCAATAAAATAACTTACGGAATTTAAACGAAGAACGAAGAATGCAATTAAGAAGAAGTCTTGCATTAAATTGCAATTAACGAAGAATTCGGATCCGAACAAAAGAAAGCTAATCTAAAGTGTTTGAATGTAAAAACTAAAGCTAAAAGAGGGTAAAAGTTGTTCATAATTCGAGCACAAGAGGTAATATATATTGATATAGGTGAAATTTCCCTTGTTTTCATAGCCAAAAAGAGTCGATTTTGTGTCTCGATTTTATAGTATTGTCTATGTTTTATATGGTTTTTAGTATATGGGACAATATTATGCATGTAGGTGTTTTTTATGTGTTTTCAGGCATAAATCGAGGATAAAACCCCGAGACGAGAAAAGGCGTGAAGATCGAAGCTGAAAATTCAAGATTTGAGTTCGAGTGAAGGCCTCTCGATCGACCTCTCGATCGAGAGAGGTGTCGAGAGGTGCCTTCTGCCGCAACTTTCGATCGAGAGCAAAAATGATACCCTCTCGATCGACCTCTCGATCGAGAGGTCTGTCGAGAGGTGTCCAGCCGGGAATTTTTCTCCTTATTTAATTTGACTCCTTTTTGGTCTAGGTTTTCCTTATGTAAATTTCTCCTATATATACTCCTAGTCTAGCATTGTAAACCCTAACACATTATTATTTTACATACTTTCTAGCACACTTTTACTTTAGAGTTTTGTATTCAACATTGGAGTTTTATTCAAGTTTATTCAAGATTCAAGTTTCGAAGTTCTTCGTGTTCAAGATTCAATTCCAAGTTTTTCTTACTCTTATTTTTCTTAATTATGTTCTTTCAATCTTTTGTGTTCATGTCTACTTTAATTATGTCTAGCTAAATTTCTTAGTTGATTTTAGGGATTGAATGCCTAATTGAATTTATGTAAGTGTTTTTGTTTACAATTAGCCTTCCAATCTAGATGCATGTTTCATGGTGCTTATTCTCATGCATAGTTAATTGGCCATTAATTGTGTATGCATAGTTATGTGTTTATGCCTTAATTGGATAATTGCATAATAGATCTCATGAAAGCATGATATAATAGTTTGATTTTCTTGATTGATAATTGAATTGTTATATGTTCATATATAATTGATTTGGTGTCTTAGTTGAACCTAGTTGATTATATTATTGGTACTTGTTCTATTTTGCACTTAATTCGATTCTTACAATTCGAAAGAATATTAGGATCTCGTTAGGTGACTACTTGCATTGCTTTAATTAGGGTGTAAGTTATTTTTGCATGTATCACATTTAGATTGGATTAAAGTGGTTAATTGTATTCATTAATTATTTGCATATTTTTGATTAGGTAGGCTTCCCTAGAATCAACACTTTTCCTTAATTGTTCACTTTCCCTATTTACTTAATTGCTTGTGCCGTAAGTTGTTTTATTTGACTACTTATTTCTTTACTTGCTTATTTCCTTATATGATTACTTGAGTTCTTGTTATTATTTGCCTAGTATAAATACCACATTCACTAAACCCTTAAAAGCCTAGACATCACATTAGTTCTTGAGTAGAGGTATTGTGTGCGTTTTCGGTTTATCAGTCCCTGTGGATACGATACTCGTGCTTCATTATATTACACCTATTTTGTGTGGTAGAAATAGTGCGATCAAATTTTGGCGCCGTTGCCGGGGATTGATTAGATTTCACATACATATTTTGAAATAGAATTAATAGGTGATTTAGGCGCTTTAATTTTCTGTTTTCGGTTTATTGATCTAACGTTTTTCTTTTCTTCTCTTTGGTTTTAGGTAGTGCATGACCACAAGGTCTAAAGGGATAAATCCTATTCCTATAGACTTGGAGTTAGAGCGCTCTCTTCGAGCATTGAGGCGAGGAAAGGAGGCAAGTAAGATCGATACACCACTCTCTTCACCACCCGATTCACCAAGGAGTTTCGATTCAATGGCGGATCAAGTGAGGAGGACTTTGAACGATCGGTTCAAACCGGTCGTGGACCAATTTCAGCAAGGAGGATGGGGGACCACGGAAGCTAACAACTACGAGTTCAAGACGTCCCTCATCAACATGGTGCAAAACAATCAATACGGAGGATCACCGGCGGAGGATCCTAACGCGCACTTGAAGCAATTTCTGGACATATGTGCTACATACAAGGCCAATGGAGTATCTTCGGACTACCTCAAGCTTAGCCTCTTCGTGTGGTCTCTTAAGGACGATGCAAGAGAGTGGTTGGATGGATTGGACAAGAAGAAGGTAACTACTTGGGCTGAGATGTGCACAAAGTTTCTCAACAAGTTCTTCCCACCTTCGAGGGCTCAAAAGCTTATCAATGAGATCAACCAATTTCAACAATATGAGGATGAGCACTTTTATGAGGCGTGGGGGACATTCAAGAAGTTACTTCGAGCATGCCCGAATCATGGGATTAGTAAGGAGGATCAAATCACGTGCTTCTATCGTGGTTTGAACAAGTTGTGTAGGAAGGAGCTCGATTACGCTTCGAAGGGAGGATTCTTGAACAATGAGTATGAAGTGGCTATGGAGATTATTGAGCTGACCGTAAATTCGAGCTATGAAGAGGCTACCGATCGACGGCTTGGAAGAAGGAGAGTTGCCAACATTGGGATCGATGCTTACGAGGACTTGATGGAGAAGTATACAAAAACAGCAAATGAGTTGGATTCTATCAAGAAAGGAGTACTTCGGTGCGATGCTATCACGGACGATCAAGCAAACCCAACCGAAGAGGAAGATGCCAATTTTGTGCAACAAGGGGGCAAGTGGCAACCGAATCAAGGAAACAAGTGGCAAGGAGGGCAAGGAGGACAAGGAGGTTCAAACTACCAAGGAGGGTATAAGAAGCCATATGTTCCCAACAACCGAAATCATCCGAACTTCTCCTATGCCAATCCAAGCAACGCATTGCAACCACCTCCCGGCTTCCATGTTGAGAACGGAGTCATCCAAGAGCCCAAGAAGGAATTGTCAACCGATGATTTAATTCGTCAATATATGGCTCAATCGGAGATGAGGATGACACAACAAGATGCAAAGTTGAGGACGTTGGAGCTCACTCAAAGCACCTCAACTAACAACTTGGCGAGTAGCATCAATGCGTTGACCAAACAAATGCAAATGTTGGAGACGCAAATGAGTCAAATAGCCAATGCTCAAGGAGGAGTCCATAAGCCCGGCCAATTCCCAAGTAACACGGAGCAAAACCTGAAGAACAACCATCACGTTCATGCTATTGAGCTTCGGAGCGGCACTACGTACACAAATCCATCCTTGGAAGCTGAGAAGAAAGGAGTCGGGAACTTCAAGAATGTGGTGCTCGAGGAAACGAGGATCCAAGAGCCGAGGCGAGGGCCTCTCGACACCTCTCTCGATCGAGAGGTCCATACTGGAAGTCAGCATCCACCTCTCGACACCCCTCTCGATCGAGAGGAGGATCGAGAGGTCTACGACGAGGAGATTCAAATGGAACCTCTCGACACCTCTCTCGATCGAAAGGTCGATCGAGAGGTCAAAAACCGAGGTCAGAAGGGACCTCTCGACACCTCTCTCGATCGAGAGGTCGGTCGAGAGGCCCAGCAGCCGCACCAACTTCCAATTTATACTCCGAAGGCCCCCTTCCCGCAACGATTGACCAAGACGAAGCAAGACGAGAAGTATCAACGCTTCATGGAGATACTACAAAAGGTCAACATCAACATACCACTTCTCGATGCTCTCCGAGACATGCCCAACCACATGAAGTTCATCAAGGATGCGGTTTCGGGGAAAAAGAAGTGGGGGAAGTTCGAGACGATCAATCTCACGGAGGAGTGCAGCGCGGTGATCCAAAGGAAGCTACCATTGAAGCAAAAGGATCCCGGAAGATTCACTTTGTCATGCAAGATTGGTGATCAAATCTTCCAAAATGTGCTATGTGATCTTGGTGCTAGCATAAATTTGATGCCTCTCCCTATATTCAACCGGCTCAAGATCGGGAAGATGAAGCCAACCACCATCTCTCTACTTATGGCGGACCGATCAGTTTCTTATCCAAGGGGGATAGTGGAAGACGTTCTAGTTCAAGTGCACAACCTCGTCTTTCCGGCAGATTTCGTAGTCTTGGACATGCCCGAGGATACAAATCAACCTTTGATCTTGGGACGGCCATTCTTAGCAACGGGGAGAGCATTGATCGATGTTCAAGATGGAGACCTCACATTTCGAGTCAACGGGGAGGAACTGAAAATTTCTATCTACGAAGCTATGAAGAAACCCGACGATCAACGTGAGGATATCTTCTCCATCGAGACATTGACACCACCTACTTCGGAGGAGGCACTTAACCATTGTATTTCGAATTCTCTCTATGCCTACGAGGAGTTGGACGAAGCTTGTGACGAGATTCTTGAGTATCTCAATCAGTTGGAGGCTAATCGACCATCGAGTCACCACAAGGAGATTTCATATCTCGACATCAACAAGAAGGTGGACGACGGATTTTTCGAAGAGGAAGAGAAGAAGGATGCAGCCCCTAAGGTGGAATTGAAGCCATTACCCGAGCACCTCAAGTACAAGTTCTTAGGAGAAGAAGAGACGTACCCGGTGATCGTATCTTCTCATCTCACGGAGGCAAACACGGACAAGCTATTGAGGGTGCTAAGGGAGCACAAATCTACAATTGGATGGACGATTGCCGACATCAAAGGTATTAGTCCTACGATTTGCATGCATAGGATCTTGCTCGAGGAAGGCCATCGCCCAAGAGTCCAACCCCAAAGACGATTGAACCCAGCCATGCAAGAAGTTGTGAGGAAGGAAGTGTTGAAATTGCTTGATGCCGGCATGATCTATGCTATTTCGGATAGTGAATGGGTAAGTCCTACTCAAGTGGTGTCAAAGAAAGGAGGCATGACGGTCATCAACGACGAGAAAGGAGAGCTGATCGCGACAAGGCTCGTCACGGGATGGCGAGTGTGCATTGATTATCGTCTTCTCAACGCAGCAACAAGGAAGGATCACTTTCCCCTCCCGTTCGTAGATCAAATGCTCGATCGTCTAGCCGGCCATGAGTATTATTGCTTCCTCGACGGATACTCCGGCTACAATCAAATCGCCATCGCTCCGGAGGACCAACACAAGACGGCATTTACATGCCCATATGGAGTCTTCGCTTATAGGAGGATGCCGTTCGGATTATGCAATGCACCGGCCACTTTCCAAAGGTGCATGATGGCCATCTTCCATGGATTGATCGAGAATATCATGGAAGTGTTTATGGATGATTTTTCAGTCTTTGGTCCTTCTTTTGATCAATGTTTGGAGAATCTTGCCACGGTGCTTCAAAGGTGCGAAGAGACGAACCTCGTTCTCAATTGGGAGAAGTGCCACTTCATGGTTCAAGAAGGAGTTGTACTTGGTCACAAGGTGTCTTCATATGGATTGGAGGTGGATCGAGCCAAAGTTGTAGCCATTGAGAAGTTGCCACCGCCAACCAATGTCAAATCGGTGAGAAGTTTCCTAGGACATGCCGGCTTCTATAGGAGATTCATCAAGGATTTCTCAAAGATCACGAAGCCGTTATGTGGATTGCTCGAGAAAGATGTCAAGTTCGTGTTCGATGATGAGTGCTTGGAAGCCTTCGAGACGTTGAAGAAGGAGCTTATCTCTACTCCCGTTTTGGTTTCGCCGGATTGGAGTGCCCCGTTCGAGCTCATGTGCGATGCAAGCGATTGGGCGGTAGGAGCTTTTTTGGGACAGAAGAGGGATAAGCTTTTCCGAGTGATCTACTATGCTAGTAAGACGTTGGACTCGGCTCAAAGGAATTACACCACCACGGAGAAGGAGTTACTTGCTGTGGTCTACGCTTTCGACAAGTTTAGACCTTACTTGGTGGGATCTCACACGATTGTGCACACCGACCATGCCGCCATTCGCTATCTATTCAACAAGAAGGACTCGAAGCCATGGTTAGTTCGCTGGATTTTGCTTCTTCAGGAGTTCGACATGAAGATCAAGGATAGGAAAGGATGCGAGAACGTGGTGGCCGACCATCTCTCGAGACTCGAGCAGCCCGTGGAAGGAGAGGACTCGAAAATTGCAATCAAGGAGAGCTTCCCCGATGAGCAGATTTTTCAGATGGACGATTTGATACCTTGGTTCGCCGACATCGTCAACTATTTGGTGATCCATCATGTGCCCAAGGATCTATCGTCTCACCAAAAGAAGAAGTTCCTCCACGATTGTAAGTTCTATTATTGGGATGATCCATACTTGTATAGGAGGTGTGCCGATGGAGTCATAAGGCGATGTGTTCGACAATCGGAATGGAAGAAGATCATCGAAGATTGCCATAGCGCTCCGAATGGGGGACACTTTGCAGCGAATCGGACCGCCCTCAAGATCTTTCATAGTGGCTTCTATTGGCCGTCGATCTACAAGGATTGCCATGAGTTCATCAAGTCATGTGATCGATGCCAAAGAATGGGGAATATCACGAAGAGGGACGAGATGCCGCAACGAACTATCATGGAAGTGGAGCTCTTCGATGTTTGGGGGATTGACTTCATGGGTCCTTTTCCCAAGTCTCAAGGGTTCTCCTACATTTTACTTGCGGTGGAGTATGTTTCTAGATGGGTCGAGGCCATTCCGACTACAACCAACGATTCGAAGGTGGTGATCAAATTCCTCCAGCGAAATATTTTGACTCGGTTTGGAACTCCGAGGGCTTTGCTTAGTGATGGGGGGAGTCACTTCAACAATCGTTGGTTAGGATCGCTTCTTGCAAAATATGGAGTCAAGCACAAGGTCACATCGCCCTACCACCCTCAAGCAAACGGTCAAGCCGAGTTAGCTAATCGAGAGATCAAGCAAATCTTGGAGAAGACCGTCACCAACAAAAAGGAGTGGGCGAAGTACTTGGATGACGCACTTTGGGCCTATAGGACGGCTTTCAAGACACCAATCGGGAGGTCGCCATATCAATTGCTATTTGGCAAGTCTTGCCACTTACCAATGGAGTTGGAGCATAAAGCTTATTGGGCGACGAGAAGGATCAACTTCGAGTTCAAGGAAGCCATGGGCCAAAGATGTGACGACTTGTTGGAACTTGATGAATGGAGAAACGAAGCATTCGAAAATTCGAGGATCTACAAGGAACTAGCTGCAAGATTCCACGACTTGAGCATCAAAAAGCGTAAGTTCGAAATTGGTGATGATGTTCTTGTCTTTAATTCTCGACTTCGTCTATTTCCAGGAAAATTGCAAAGTAAGTGGCCGGGGCCGTACGTCATTTACAAGGACTTGAAGAACGGTGCATTTGAGGTGTTGAAGAACGATGGTGAAAAGTTCATGGTGAACGGACATCGACTCAAGCACTACTTCAAGCCGATGCCTCTTTTCCCTAAGAAAGCGGCCACGTACCTCGATGACCCAAGTTAGAAAGAAGGTATCGTCGGGCTAAAGACGTAAAACGTAGCACTTGTTGGGAGGTAACCCAATATTCGTATCCCGTTTTCATTTTGTTTCGTTTTACGTTTTAGAGTCTTAGGTAGGTTATTTTTTGTAGATTTGAGACAAATTTTGTATTTTAGAGTCGAACCCCTTAATATACTAACGAATGTTAAAAAGTTGTTGTTGGTCCCGGTTTGCTATAGGAAAAATACGTAGAGGGGGGGGGGGGGGTGAATACGTATTTTGAAGTTTTTCAACTTCAATTCCTTAACTCAGAGTATAAAGTAAAGTGCTCTTTGGAAATACTAAGACCTAGCCGAGGGCTAGATCAAAAGCAATCACGAATCTCTTGACCTAAGCTTAGAGCTTGATCAAGAGTGAGACTTTACTCTTTGTGCGGAATTTGGTGAGCTATAATCTTTCCTAAGTAATTGAAAATCCAAGTTAAGTTTGTTTATATGCACGTGCAATGGATAATCGAATACTGTAAAGAGATTAAGGTAAGAGAGATACGACACAGAGATTTATAGTGGTTCGGAGATAACGCTCCTACGTCCACTTTGTTGCACGACGGCAACTGTTCTTTTCACTCAAGAACTTGAAGGTTACGGGTCCTTCAAAAACCTGGTCGGGATCGGGCTTCACTTGCCTAGATCAAACGACAGATGTAATGATTGCGGGTTCACTACACAAACCTAACAAAGACTGGAAGCTTCACTCGCTTCAGTCAGACAGACAGGGAGATTACGGGCTCTCCTTACAGCCTAGCTTCGATCGAGCTTTACACAAACGATGTAAGTGTAAGCTTGGATCTCAACTCTACGATCTAGGCTTCTTCAATCGATGAAAGAAGGGCCTTGGATCTGGACAACCTAATGACAACACTCAAAACCTAACAGACGAAGTTTAGGGTTTTTGGTTGACGACACACTATGAAGAACTCTTTACAGTGAATGCAAAGATTGGCTAGAGTTCTTCTTCTAAGCTCGGATATATGAAGTGGGCTTAGAATCTAAGTGTGAAGGCTGTGAAGACGAGTTCCGATGAACTGGAAACTCGGAGAACACTTGTAAACAAAGACTCGAAGATTGCTAGAAAGCTGGGAGTGTTTGTTTGATGTATGCGCTCGAATGCTCAAGTAGTGTTCTACCTCTTCACGTCTTCATCCTTCACTATTTATAGGCGGAGGGTTGGCTAAGATCCGTTGCTTGGTTGGTGGCCTTGTCCCTCCTCCTCTCGACAGTACTTGCGCAGGCAGTAGCTTTTGCAGACGCGCAGATTTGGACTTTTGCCGAAAATGGCTAAGTTCCAAGTTTAACAGTAACTGGGGCGAGCCAGTACTGTTGTGGCGTCTTTGTCGGCCTGGCAGTCAACTCCTCTGCTCCTCTCCGCTTTCGACACGTGGAGATCTCGTAATTAATGCGGAGATCTCCTGTTGACTGGAATTCAAATTCGGAGCGGGAATTTGTGCTGTCGCTTTTCTGGTAGGTAGTGGCTCGCTTCGCTTTGAAGTTGTAGCGGCCGCTCTGAAGTGAGTCGCTTCACGGTCATTTTCGTAGTGAGTCACTTGAGAATAATTTCCCGAGAAACTACTTAAGTAAGTGTTGACACGTGTTGACTCGCTTCGGCTTTTCTTTGTAGCGCACGCTTCGCTTAGCTTTAGTGGGTTCACTTGATTCCACTGTAGCGCTCGCTTCGCTTCGCTTCGCTTTGAACTGTAGCGTTAGCTTCGCTTCGCTTTGGTTTGAACTGTAGCGCTCGCTTCGCTTCGCTTTGGCAGACTCACTTTGAATCTACTGTAGCGATCGCTTCGCTTCGCTGTTCTTCGGCACGCTTCACTTCAGCTTGCTTGACTTGCTTCGCTTTGGAAAACACACTCAAGCGAGTGGCCTTCACTTGAACTTTTGAAGCCTAATCTAAGCAGAATAAAAGAGCCATCCTAACAGTGTAGGCTTAGAAAAATTCTAACCTATTAACTACATCAAAATGGGTCGCTTGGGAAAAGGACGCTTGGGGTTTTGGGATCTAATCAAAACAAATGACTTCATTTATCAAATGTCCCATGAAGTTCCCCCTTAACATTTTAGTCCTTAACAATTCCCAACAATTTCCCCCTTTTTGATGATGCCAAAACCCATACGACTTAGATAAAAATAAATCTAGTCTATCTAACCGTGAAGGGAACTCCAAGCGACTGCTTCCTTTGCAGTTTCGTTTGTAATTTTCTTTTAAGTTCCTTCCCCTTTTTTTCGGTTAAATTAATGAGTTTGTAGCAGAAATATAAAGTCATTCACAAAGCGAGTAAATGACACAGAGGAGACAGAAATTGAAATGAGATATATGAACATCAGTTCACAAAATATGAAGCATGTAATTTCAACGGTTTCCTGCCGCTTCATCCTACTCCTCTTTCTCCTCCTCCTTCTTCTCTTCTTCATCAGTAGCATCAACACTATAGGCTGATAAGACTTTTGTTTCCATAGTGCCTACTGTGTGGATGCTTGGTCTTCTCCATGCACTCTCCAGCCTGAACGCTTCATCTACTTCAGCATCAATGACTCCCCTGTTAGGAACATCAGTGCCTGGATGATAAGGCATGGGGAAGTCCTTTATTTCTGGCACCTTGACGACAATTGGCTTCGGTTGAGCTTGTTCAGCCATCATAAAAAATTTTCGGCGCAGTTTGTCGTCGTAGGTAGCAAGAAAATTGTTGAGAGCACTGATTCGAGAACATTCATTCTGCAGTGGCACTACCTCCCAGTAATAGTACGCTTTGATGAACAAGTCCTTGTAGTATAGCCACAGCTCGAGCAGATCCCTCGGAATGAAGTCCTCGATCTCTCTTGCGTCAAGATGCTCGTTCCTCCTCTTGGCTAATTCCTCCTCTGTTCTTTTTGACAGCTTAGTCATTATATCAGTGAATCTCTTCCCTGATTCACCACTCCACAGAGGACGCCTTTTGTTGAGTCGCTTCCTTATATAGTTTTGCTCTTCTACTTTAGGGTAGCGACCCGACTCTACCATTTCCTTCGTAGTCACGTCGCATGCATCTTTTATGGCTTGGGCTTCACATGCTTCGGACTCATCAGGCATGAGGGGAACGAACGCACTACGAACCAAAGAGGACTGAATAAGCAGTACTTCGCTGAACTGCTCCTCGATTCGTGCGTCAATCACTTGAAGACGCCTGACGTTCACTGTCTTCGATCTCTCCGCTACGCTCCTTCCTCCTTCTCTCTCCTTTCTCCTCTTCTCTTCCTTTTCATTTCTTGAAGCAACTGCATGTTTAGACTTTTGGCGCTTAGCCGTAGAGTCATCGACTTTAGATACTGGTGCAGCTCGCTTCAAGGGCAGCTTCGGTGGTGGGGGAGGTGGCATATCCTTCTTTGCGGCGGCACTCGAGGGGACAACTGCTGATGAAGTGAGTGCAGCAGTTGTAGTCGTAGTGAGTGCGGTGGCTGAAGCTAGCGCGGCGGCTGAAGCGGGCGCTTTGGGTGTAGCGGCCGCTTGGGAGCTGGATGAAGTACCTGCAGTAATAGAATTTTTGGTTAGCTTGAACACCTGATCCATCTCCCATGCCAAGGCATAATCCTTCTCCACTTGCTCCCGCCTTTCCTCCTTTGAAATCACGGTCACCGGAGGATGCCGTGCAATCGAGGCACTCAGCACTTTTTCATGAAGCGGTCTGCTAGGCTCCTCGGGCTTTTTCAGTAACTCCTCCTCTGTGAGTTTAGTCTTGCCCTTCACTTCGCCCAGAGCCCTCGTTTCATCTACAACTCCCTCCGCACCTCCATCACCACTACCTCCTTCAATCATCGACTCTATGCCAACTCCGATTCCTCCAGTTCCTCCTAGATTCATCTGTCCTTCCATCATTTGTCCTTCCTTCATTTGTCCTTCCCCCTTTTTGGCATCATCACTGCCAGGGGTTAGGATTATTGATTTTCCGGAGATTGATTGGTGAAGTGAGTTGACTGTGTTCAGAATAGCTTGAAGCATCTGCTCGTTCTTTTTCATGGAAGGTGCTACCAGATCAGCTGTTTTGATGCTTATTTCTTCAAGCAAACACTCGCATTGCTTCTCTCTCTCAACCACTGACTCCATCATACTCTCTAATGACTCCACCTCTTTGAAGCGAGCCTCCAGCTCCGCTTCAATTTCCCTCCTTATTTCTGCCTTTTCCTCTTGCAAATTGAAGTACCAAAATTCCTAAGCCGCTAGAAACTCAGCTTGCATTGTCTCAAGGCTCCTCTCTCTCTGGTTTAGAGAGAGATGGAATTCGGCACCTGCGGCAATCTTTTCAGTATAATCTTCGCCCAGCTCCTTGACCTTCTGCAGTAATATGGAAAGATCTGCTCGCTTCAAGTCAAGGTCATGGGCACCTTTCCTCCGGCTCTCCAGTTCTTTCTTATCTAACTCACTTTCTTCCTTCAGCAGCTTCATTTCAGTTCGAAGTGAGTCGAGAGACTTTTTCGTGCTTATTAGTTCACTCCCCTTCCTGATCAGCTCCTCATCCTTCTTTTCTACTACCTCCTTCAGCTTTTTCACCTCCTTCTCCAACACCTTCTTCTCTTTCTCAACGGCGATCAATTTGGCATTAACCTCCCTCAAGCGACTCCGTTCTGCAACAAGCGAGTCCTTGAGTTCGGTGATAGATGTTGTTTGATCTTCCACTAGCTTCGCCTGCGCCTCCAGCGCCTTTTCTTTCTCCTCCAGAAGCCTTTCCTTCTCCTCCACCTTTCCCTCCAATTCTCTTTTCTTCCTGTCATAGTCTTCTCTAAGACTGATGACTTCCCCCGCCTTCCTCTCCATCTCTTCACTCATCTTTGTGATTTCGCTTTGAAGACTAGCGATCTCAGCATCCTTCATCTCCACCTCCTCCCTATGCTCTCTGATCAGCTTCCTTTCATGAGAGGAGGGTACTCGCTTTGGAACTGTAGTGAGTGGATAAGATTCCTTCACCTTGGCATCCAGCTTCTCCCAGAAGCTGGTCCCTTCAAGGAAGGCATGGAAGCCATTTTCGCCGATAAAATTGAGCAGTTTGGCTTCCATCTGGATCAATTCTTCCTCGGTGAAGGCTTTGAGGAGTCTGAAAATCTTGTAGTACTCCGTTCCTCGGTACGTGATGTACGTCAGAGAGTCGACTACATTCGTGTAGAACACGTCGCTCCATTCAACGCTTGCGGAGCTGAGATTGTAGCGAAGGTTGATTGTCTCCGCGGCTTGTTCTCTGTCTCGAACATAGCGTTCGAGAGCCCGCTTGTGATCGGTGAGAACAGGGGTTTTGAATTGAGGGATGATGGGAAGTTCTCCGACAGTTTGGGCGGTATCGGCTGTGGCTGCCGATGTCGAGGGGGATAGGGATGGTGATGAGGTTTCTTGGGTTTCGGAGATTTGGATGGGTTCGGTGGGTGGTGGTTGTGTTTGCAGGGATTGAAATGGTTTGAATGTTGTGTAGGCTTCGACAGGGTCGACATGGAGTAGAGGAATTTTGGGTATGTGAAGAGAGGATGCAGATTCCTCTTCCTGGGGAGAGAGGGGGGTTGATTGTATGAGTGGTTGTTGAGTTGATGAATGTTGGGGTTCTGGTATCTGGGTTGTTTGGGCTTGGATTTGAAGTGGGGTTTGGGTAGCTTCGGTTTGGATAGCTTGGGTTTGGGGTTGAGTTACTTCAGTGTCCTCAAGCGGCTTCTCCAACGCCTCGCTTTCTTGGACAAGTGAAGCGACTCGCTTCAACTTCTTGCCTCTCTTTGGCGCGGCTCGCTTCCCGGGTGAAGCGACCTGCCTCGCTTGGCTCACTTCGGCTTGCCTTTCGGCAACCGGTCTCGCTACGGGTACTGCTACCTCAAGTAATCCCAGATCCATCAATCTTTTCGTCTTTCTCCACTTGTCGTAGTAGATGGACTGTTTGTTGTAGGCAATGACGTCGGATTCCGGCCAGACTTTGCCGGGATATTTCATCTCCAGGGCAACGGATAGCCTTGAGAAGAATTTCAGTTTCCCCTTGCGGAGAATCTGATCGGTGCTTCCCTTCACAAACGCGAAGTCACCGGCAGCTTCGTGGATCTGCTTGAGAAACCAGCCATGCCAGTTGAAGCTGGTTCCGGTGAGGCTGTCAACAATAATTGCAGTAGCAATCAGTTTGGTCTCGGAGAGGGTCTCCAGGTTTCCGACGTAGCATGCGATACTCTTCGTAAAAAGCTCGCAAATATGGTTGAAAGGAGCCTTCAAACTTGTGCGTATACTGGCCTTCTTGAAGTTTGGCTCGGCCCCGTCGACGGCGAATCGGCCATATTGCACTCCGGCCGAATAGCCTAAATCTAGCAGTGAATCTCCACCATCCTTTGGCAAATCGAACTCGTCGATTAGATCACTCAGATCCACTTCCACCGGCTCTCCATTCTGTGGATCGGAGAAGGATGACGTATTCTGCCCTGTCCTTAGATTCAGCAGAAGCTCTCCGACTGGTTTGGCCAGAATTTTCGTCGGCATAATCGTTACAAATTTCCATAGGCCGGCCGTGGTCACGGCCCTACGGAGAAAACCTTCTCTTTCGATGATTGTTGGGTCGAGATGAGGCTCGACATTGATGAATTTGTCTGCTTCCTCGAGAAACTCCTCCATCGTCTCGGTGTTCTTCTTCTTTCCCATGTTGAGATTTGAAGAATTTTGAACGGAGTTAAAAGACGAAAGGGTTGAGACTCGTGAGTTGCAGAAATCGCAGATCTAAGCACGAGAATGGCAATATTTGAAGGCTGTGAAAGGTTTGCAGTTCTGCCTCGTCCCATATATATAGAATTAGGTTATGGCGACGTGGCAGGGGTAGGACGGTAATAACGCCGAAAATCCTGTAGGTAGGCGGCGGACGTGCGGTGATGGATCTGACGTGTCCGGCGTCATCACAGTAAAAGTGAACCGCCACTTGCTCGGCGTCGCCACGTGGCCTTCTATGGTTGGCTTGTCGTATACGGCTTTGATCGAACGGCTCCAGATTGGGGCCTGTTGAGATTCGACGGCTGGATCTTCTCCGCCTTTTCCCGCTTCAAATTCAAGCGTGTGAACACGCGCCCGTTATTTCCGTTGTTCCTGCACCTGCATTAAATGCACAGCAGAAAGTAAAATTGCACTCGAGTGCAGACAGCTCATACTCGCTTCATGCCCGCTCGCTTCGAGTTGGGCCGCTACGCCTTGACTCGCTTGAGAGGCATTCGCTTTGAGTGACTGTTCTGCACTCGCTTGCGATGGCTAGCTTTGAGTGACGAAGCACTCGCTTGGCCATCTGAAGCGACTGGAATAAGAAATTGAATTTCTTTGCTTAATTTAAAATGTTTCTGACTTACATACTTCGAGGATAAACAAGAGTGTTTTCCTCTTTGTATTTGTGTCAGATTCATTTCATATTTTCCACGTAGTGAGTGAAGGTTTCTAGCACGCTTCGGCACACTTAGTGTACTTGAAATTGAAACACTTACCAGTCAATCTCACTTCGTAGGAGATTGATACCACAAGTTGAAGACTTTACTTGAATTATATACCACATGTTGAATGCTACACGTTGAGTTAGATCTTCATGGCATTCATCTTCATGGCATTCATCTTCCTCTACGAATTAGAGAGTCCTCCATCGAAGTGAATGAGGGAGAAAATGAATAAAGTACACAAGCTTACTACAACCCGAAGGGAGCATCACGTAAGTGTACTTATTCACGACGAATGGGGGATGAGTACAAGTCCTTATCTCAGAGCAGAAATGGACAGGATGACAATGAGAATGCTCTGACAAGACAATCTCGTATTTTACGCAGAAGCATGTCACCAGCCCTGCAACCTTTTGTATAAAAAGGTAAACCTTCAAGCTTTCCTACATTCTAAAGAATGAATCTGCAGTTGGTTCGCTTTGACCCAAGTTAGGGCAAATTGAGGCAATGCAGAATTCAAGATTTTCAGCATTCTTGCTCGCTTTGGAAGTAGCTTTCTCCGAGAGAAGCATTAGTTCCCCCTTAACCATATACTTAACAATTCCAATAAGTTGGTAGGGAACTTCTTCCAATACTCCACCTTTCTCCACCTAACTTCATTTTCTTCAAGCGAGTGAGTTTTGAAGTGGCTCGCTTGAGTTGGTGAAGATCCGAAGCGAGTGACGCTCAAGAGAACAAGCGAACACTCCTCCGTGCATCCTGGAACTAGCATTCTTCACCAGGGTCTAATAACCCTAATTCCATGCATAGCTGGTTGAATCGAGACTCAGCTAGAGGCTTGGTGAGGATATCTGCTCGCTGGAGATCGGTATGAATTTTCTCGAGCTTGATATCCTTCTTCTCGACATGATCACGAATGAAGTGATGTCGAATTTCCACATGCTTGCACCTGGTGTGAAGCACTGGATTCTGCGAGATACATATGGCACTGTTGTTGTCGCAGAAGATCGGAATTTCATTCGCTTCAACTTTGTAGTCCTTCAACTGTTGACGAAGCCATAGGATTTGAGAACAGCAGCTTCCTGCGGCCATATATTCAGCTTCCGTTGTTGAAGTGGCTACACTTGTTTGCTTCTTTGAGAACCATGAGATTAGCTTGCTTCCCAAGAACTGACATGTGCCCGACGTTGATTTCCTGTCAACTCGGCAACCTCCATAGTCAGCATCGGAATATCCAGTTAGCTCCAAATTGTCTTCTGCTGGATACCACAGACCCATGTTGATAGTGCCCTTCAAATATAGAAGAATCCTTTTGGCAGCTTCAAGATGGCTGTGTTTGGGATTGCTTTGGAAGCGAGCACAGACACCAACTGCAAAAGCAATATCTGGCCTGCTTGCAGTGAGATAGAGAAGTGACCCAATTAGGGCACGATAATCTGTAGGATCTACAGATTTTCCTCCTTCGTCTGGCTCCATCTTCCAGTTGGTATTCATAGGAATCTTCACAGCTTTAGCATGTTGAACACCAAACTTGGCAAGCATATCTCGAGTGTACTTGGCCTGGTTGATGAAAATTCCATTATCCTGCTGCTTCACTTGAAGACCTAGAAAGCAGCTCATCAAGCCAATCATTGACATCTCATACTTGGTCTTCATTAGCTCTCCAAACTTCTCGCTAAGCGACTGGTTTGGTGACCCAAATATGATGTCGTCCACGTAGATCTGGACCCATAGCATATCTTCTCCATGATTGATGGTGAAGAGAGTCCGATCTATCTTTCCCTTTTGGAATCCATTTTCCACTAGGAATTGAGATAATGTATCGTACCAAGCTCTGGGAGCTTGCTTCAACCCATACAGGGCTTTCTTCAAGCGATACACTTTATCTCCCTGCTCGAAACCCGGTGGCTGCTCCACATACACTTCTTCCTTGAGTTCACCGTTGAGGAATGCGCTCTTCACATCCATTTGGTACACTTTGAATTTCTTGGCTGCTGCATAGGCTAGAAATAAACGGATCGCTTCAAGACGTGCCACTGGAGCGAAGGTCTCGTCAAAGTCGATTCCTTCCTCTTGGCAGTAGCCTTTGGCAACTAGTCGCGCCTTGTTCCTCACTACGTTGTGGTCCTCGTCCGTCTTGTTCTTGAACACCCACTTGGTGCCAATAACATGCTGAAACTTGGGACGATCCACGAGGTACCATACGTCGTTCCTGGTGAACTGATTCAGCTCTTCTTGCATGGCGATCACCCAGTTAGAATCGGCTAGGGCTTCCTCCACGCTTGATGGCTCAATGTTTGAGAGAAAGCAACTGAACATGGCACTTTCTCCAAACACTTGACTTCTGGTCACTACACCCTTGGATGGATCTCCAATGATTTGGCTAGGTGAGTGATCCTTGAGCCACGCTCGCTTTGATCCGCCAGCTTCATCTTCATCCGCTTCCTTGTCGCTCGCTTCACCGTCTGAAGCGACTAGATTGGGTGCTTGGCCTGCACTAGCTTCAGGAATCTTGGGGGCAGCTTCGACTTCTCCTTTGGGATCCTGCTCGCTTGAGTCCTTGATCTCATCATCTTCATCAAGCACGTCCCAAGTGAGTTGATTTGAGGGTTCCTTGCTTTGATCCTTTTCATTCGCTTGGGCCTGTTCCTGTGGAAGACTTAAAGAAGATTCATCAAATACGACATGGGGTGATTCTTCCACAATTAGGGTTTTACAGTTGAATACTCTGTAGGCTTTGCTAGATGTAGAGTATCCTAAGAATACTCCTTCATCTGCTTTGCTTTCAAAGGCTTTCAACTGTGACTTCCCATTGTTGTGAATGAAGACCCTACAACCAAAAATATGGAAATAAGATATGTTAGGAATTATCCCTGTCCATATTTCATATGGTGTTTTGTCGTGCCGTTTGTTGAGAAGCGTCCGATTCTGTGTGTAGCACGCCGTGTTGGCAGCTTCAGCCCAATACTTCATCGGAAGCTTCGAGTCAGCAATCATGGTGCGAACGGCTTCTTTGATGATTCGATTCCTTCTTTCAGCAACTCCATTCTGCTGAGGAGTGCGTGCTGAAGAAGTTTGATGTGCTATGCCATGCTCCGTGCAGTACGCTTCAATTGTAGAGTTCAGGAACTCTGTGCCTTTGTCGGAGTGAATGGTCACGATAGCTTGATTCTTTTCCACCGCCAATCGCTTGAGTAGTTGTGGCAGTTTGGTCAGTGTCTCCTTCTTGCTGAATAGGAATACAACCCATGTGTAGCGAGAGAAATCGTCGACTACAACTAGAGTGTACTTCCTTCCATTTACACTAACTGGAGTAACTGGACCAAACAGATCCATGTGAAGCAGCTCGAGCACTCGCTTTGATGAGGCTTCTTCGAGACTGGCGAAGTGCTTCTTCGTCTGCTTCCCTCGTTGGCATGGTGAGCATGGATGGTCTTTGATGAAGACTTCATTCGGTATGCCTTGCACCAAACCTTTTCGAGCTAAGCGATTGATAGCTTTGAAATTGAGGTGGTTCAAGCGTCTGTGCCATAGCCATCCAATTTCTGTAGCACTTCTTGCAACTAGACAAGTTTCCTCCTTGCAGCTGTCCCATTGTGCTATGTAGACATTCCTTTGTCTAACTCCAGTGAGCACAATCTGGGATGTGAGTTTGCTCTTCACAATGCACTTGTTGGAGATGAACTCCACCCTGTACCCTTTATCACAGAATTGTGAAATAGATAACAGGTTGTGCTTGAGTCCTTCCACATAGGAGACTTCTTCAATTGTGAGTTTTCCAATTTTCAGTGCGCCGTATCCCCTGGTGCTTCCTCGAGAGTTGTCACCAAAGGTTACGTGTGGACCCTTCTTCTCTATGTAGTTGTGAAGTAGAGCTTTCATGCCAGTCATGTGTCTTGAACATCCACTGTCCAAGTACCAAACTAGTTGACCCTCACTTGGCATGGGATCCACGGCGCTCACCTGCAATTAGACAGATTTTGGTACCCAAATCAGTTTGGGTCCTTGCAGGTTAGTTCCCTTAGGTACCCACACTTGCTTCACTCTCTTTTGAGATGAAGCTTGTGTCTTGGGCTTCTCGACCTTCGAAAACTTGGTGTTCTGCCTAGAAGCAGCTTCACACGTGCAACAGTGTGTGCAAGAGGGGTAGCGGCTCGCTTCAGGCCTACCTATGCTCTTCCCACTTTGCTTATATCCTGAAGCGACTCGCTTCGGATTAGCTCTGGGTTTAGAGACTAACTTAGGGTTTCTAGTCTGTCGAAGCGGCTCGCTTGGTTTCCTCGAAGCGGTCCAACTAGGGTTTTGACCCCGACTCGCTTGAGTAACCTTGGGAGTTCGAAGCGGCCTCTTTGGTGCTTCGAATTCTTCCCCCTCAACGTTAGTCCGGTTGGACCATCTCCAGTCCGGATAACGTGACACATAGACATTACTCCTTTTCTTGAAAGGGAGATCCTTTGTCTCTCGTGTCTTGGCTTGAGACTTAGAAGCTTCAACAGTTCTCCCTTTACCCTTGGATTGGTAAGACTTAGCATGTTGAGTGCTAGGGATTGTTGAATTTTGCTTGCCCTTCGGTTCTGCCCTTAAAGATATAGACATCTTCATTGGCTTCCTTTTAGGGCTCTCAGCCATTTTGCCTTTGTCTTTGTTGGTGGTCGCTTTGGATGCAGTGGGCAATTCCAAAGTGACTGATGGTGTCGTGTTTGAAGCACCAACAAAGACAGTTGGCTTGGAAGGTCCACCCTCATATCCAAGTCCTCCCTTTCTACCAAAAGGTAGAAGAGAACTCTCTAGTGCCTGTCTAGCGTATGATGCTTTATTTAAGTTGGCAACTAGAGTGGACTGGGTTTCATACCTTCCTTCCAAGCTTTGATGTCTAGCGAAGAGATCTTCGAACTTACTAGTCATAGCCCTTAAGTTAAGTTTGACTTCATCAAGCTCACGGGCTAGCTTTCGGTTCTCCTTCTCGCTTTGAGACAGAGCTTGTTTTACCACTTCGTGGTCGCTTGACAATTTTTGGTGTTTGTCAAACAACTCACTCCATGTGGAGGATTGTTCTTCCTCATTGACAGTGTGTGCTAGTGTAATTGAAGTGATTGAAGGATAGAAGAATACCTCTCCTGTTTCTTCGTCGGTGAGCGCCATAAATCCAAGATCCTCACCATCACTGGAATTTGGATCGGTGAATGCGTCTGAGTCGCTTGGTGGATCTTCAGTTGTAGCGACCGGCACTTCACTCGCTACGAGCGCTCGCCTTGGGGCATCCCTTTTTGCTTTCAGTTCTTCTCGCTCCTTCGCACTCAGCTTTGGCACTTCCATCATGTCGTGCGGGATCGGCTTGGTCGTCTCTTCTCTCTACCCTTTTCCTTCTCGAGCATCAGTGCTCCTCCCTTTGTACTGCTTGTAGAATCTTTTATATTTGCCCACTCGAGAGTTCATCTTATTGAAGTTCTTGGATAAGAATGCAATGTGTTCTTCCAATTCTTCTCTTGTCATCTTGGCTAGCGACTGCTCGCTTGGCCCTTCGGCAGCTTTGAATGCTACTCCTTTTGACGTAGTGGGCGCTTCATCCTCGTCGTCGAGGCTCATTCGATTCAGATCAAACTCGTGAGCTTTGAGCTCGGAGAACAACACTTCTGGCGTGAGCTTCGTTAGATCCTTGGTAGCTAGGTATAGCTCCTTCATGGTCTGCCACTTCCTTGTGAGAGCACGGACTATTTTCAGATTTACTTCCTTGTCTGTGAGTTCCTTCCCAAGCGAGTTGAGAGTTGCAGTAATGTTGGTAACTCTCAGCTCGAAGGCGTCGATGGATTCTCCGGACTTCATCACCAGATTTTCAAACTCCCGCATCTGAACGGCGAGCTTGTTTTCCTTGATTTTGTCTGTTCCTTGAGAAATGAGGGCTAGGGTTTCCCACATTTCCTTTGCCGTTGCACATTTCCTTATCCGTGGTAGATAGGCGTCCGACACGGTGCTCTGCATCGTGTGACGTGCAATCTTGTCGAGGTTGGCAACTTTGAAGTCATTCGGAGTATACTCGTCCTTATCCTTCTCCACGTACTGTTGTCGAACATGGGCTGGACGACCTTCAGCGGCTGGAACCTCCACAGATATTGCTTTCTTGATTTCGATTGGTCCGTCTTCAATAACTTCCCACATCCGGTCGTGGATTGAGCATAGGAAGCTCTCGACTCGGAAACTCCATATCTCATATCCTTCGATCGAGAACTGTGGAAGATTTGATGCACTGTATGTAGACATAGCAAACTATCAGCAGTAAATGCAATATGCGTGGGTGAGGTTTTGATGCACTTAGGAAATAGGATCCGGTTCAGTGAGACAACGTGAAGTGAGTGGGGACTCACTTCGGATATGCAAAGCATAGGCTCGAAAGAACCGCTGCTCTGATACCACTTGTTGGTCCCGGTTTGCTATAGGAAAAATACGTAGAGGGGGGGGGGGGGGGTGAATACGTATTTTGAAGTTTTTCAACTTCAATTCCTTAACTCAAAGTATAAAGTAAAGTGCTCTTTGGAAATACTAAGACCTAGCCGAGGGCTAGATCAAAAGCAATCACGAATCTCTTGACCTAAGCTTAGAGCTTGATCAAGAGTGAGACTTTACTCTTTGTGCGGAATTTGGTGAGCTATAATCTTTCCTAAGTAATTGAAAATCCAAGTTAAGTTTGTTTATATGCACGTGCAATGGATAATCGAATACTGTAAAGAGATTAAGGTAAGAGAGATACGACACAGAGATTTATAGTGGTTCGGAGATAACGCTCCTACGTCCACTTTGTTGCACGACGGCAACTGTTCTTTTTACTCAAGAACTTGAAGGTTACGGGTCCTTCAAAAACCTGGTCGGGATCGGGCTTCACTTGCCTAGATCAAACGACAGACGTAATGATTGCGGGTTCACTACACAAACCTAACAAAGACTGGAAGCTTCACTCGCTTCAGTCAGACAGACAGGGAGATTACGGGCTCTCCTTACAGCCTAGCTTCGATCGAGCTTTACACAAACGATGTAAGTGTAAGCTTGGATCTCAACTCTACGATCGAGGCTTCTTCAATCGATGAAAGAAGGGCCTTGGATCTGGACAACCTAATGACAACACTCAAAACCTAACAGACGAAGTTTAGGGTTTTTGGTTGACGACACACTATGAAGAACTCTTTACAGTGAATGCAAAGATTGGCTAGAGTTCTTCTTCTAAGCTCGGATATATGAAGTGGGCTTAGAATCTAAGTGTGAAGGCTGTGAAGACGAGTTCCGATGAACTGGAAACTCGGAGAACACTTATAAACAAAGACTCGAAGATTGCTAGAAAGCTGGGAGTGTTTGTTTGCTGTATGCGCTCAAATGCTCAAGTAGTGTTCTACCTCTTCACGTCTTCATCCTTCACTATTTATAGGCGGAGGGTTGGCTAAGATCCGTTGCTTGGTTGGTGGCCTTGTCCCTCCTCCTCTCGACAGTACTTGCGCAGGCTGTAGCTTTTGCAGACGCGCAGATTTGGACTTTTGCCGAAAATGGCTAAGTTCCAAGTTTAACAGTAACTGGGGCGAGCCAGTACTGTTGTGGCGTCTTTGTCGGCCTGGCAGTCAACTCCTCTGCTCCTCTCCGCTTTCGACACGTGGAGATCTCGTAATTAATGCGGAGATCTCCTGTTGACTGGAATTCAAATTCGGAGCGGGAATTTGTGCTGTCGCTTTTCTGGTAGGTAGTGGCTCGCTTCGCTTTGAAGTTGTAGCGGCCGCTCTGAAGTGAGTCGCTTCACGGTCATTTTCGTAGTGAGTCACTTGAGAATAATTTCCCGAGAAACTACTTAAGTAAGTGTTGACACGTGTTGACTCGCTTAGGCTTTTCTTTGTAGCGCACGCTTCGCTTAGCTTTAGTGGGTTCACTTGATTCCACTGTAGCGCTCGCTTCGCTTCGCTTCGCTTTGAACTGTAGCGTTAGCTTCGCTTTGCTTTGGTTTGAACTGTAGCGCTCGCTTCGCTTCGCTTTGGCAGACTCACTTTGAATCTACTGTAGCGATCGCTTCGCTTCGCTGTTCTTCGGCACGCTTCACTTCAGCTTGCTTGACTTGCTTCGCTTTGGAAAACACACTCAAGCGAGTGGCCTTCACTTGAACTTTTGAAGCCTAATCGAAGCAGAATAAAAGAGCCATCCTAACAGTGTAGGCTTAGAAAAATTCTAACCTATTAACTACATCAAAATGGGTCGCTTGGGAAAAGGACGCTTGGGGTTTTGGGATCTAATCAAAACAAATGACTTCATTTATCAAATGTCCCATGAAGTTCCCCCTTAACATTTTAGTCCTTAACAATTCCCAACAGTTGTGTAGAAAACAAAATCGAGCAGGACCTCTCGACACCTCTCTCGATCGAGAGGTCGTTCGAGAGGTGAAATTTTGGCATACAGTAGGGGTCTCTCGACACCTCTCTCGATCGAGAGGTCGGTCGAGAGGTTTTGAATTGTTGATTTCCCAGGTGTGTCACGTGAAGCCTCTCGATCGAGACCCCCGTGTTTTCGATCGAGAGGGGAGGTCAGTACGTAAAGAGCAGCACCTCTCGCCACCTCTCTCGATCGAGAGGTCGATCGAGAGGTCAAATTTCAGAATCCAGTAAGCACCTCTCGACACCTCTCTCGATCGACCTCTCGATCGAGAGGGTCGTTGACGGCACACATTCCGACTTTGACCAGGTACTAACGATGGCAAGAGATAAGGGCAAGAATGTTGCTTCAACCTCTTCGGGCAAAGGCAAGGGAAAAGAAAAGGTCACCTCTTCGAGCAAGGGAAAGGAGACATGGAAGAATGACAAGACTAACCCGGAGAGCCATCAACGATTCGACCCCAATAACCCCGACAACCCTCCCTTCCCACCGCCATTTCAATGAGGTCAGTTTTTAACTTAGCCTACTTCTTTTCTTTAAACTTATTTCTTTGCTATGCTTTGAAATAAGTTTGGGGGAGGGAAAGAGTGTCTAAGTTAATTACTTTTATTGTTTTCTTGCTTTGAGAGTCTTTTATTTGTTAGTATTATTTTGGGTTATGTTAGAGTCGTTTATTTTTTAGTCTTAGGTTTAAATTGAGTCAAGTAAGCATGTGATAATAGTGTTGTGAATTTGGCCGATGATAGAAAAAGTTTGTTGATTTTTTGGAGAAAAATTCATGATCTTTATTATGCATGGAACCTTGGCGAAGAGACGCGATTTTATTTGATGAATTTGAAGCATGTTATGATTTCGGGAACTAGTTAGTTTGAGCCCGTGAGTTTTGAGCTATTGGTGCATATGGATGCCTATTTTCTTGATTGAGTGATCATGTATGCTTCATTGTTTCTAGAACTTGCCCTATTTCTCCGTCAAGACCTTAGTATATTTATGAACTAGGAGATGATATTAGGCCATTCTTTCGTAGCCATATGATTCCCATACACTAACCTTGATCATTATCTTTGTTTACCCCCTTTGAGCCTTGTTATGAGCCTTTCTTTCTTGAGCTTGGATGATAGGAGGTTTGGATGGATAAGGGTATCTTTAGTGGAGTTAGTTGATGATGTGGGAAGGAGTTGAATAGAATATCTTGATGTGGTATGAAAAGAAAAGGGAAAAGGATTTGAGATGCTTGATTAAGTATAGTTGGCTATCCCTATGAGCTTAGAAAAGATAGTTGTGAAAGAAAAAAAAAAAAGAGAGAGAGAAAAGAAAGTTAGAGCCTTTGTTCGAATAATAGAAAGAACATTTATTAGAGGAGCTCTATAGTTGGAAAAAAAAAAAAGTATGAGAATAAAAGCATAAGGGGATAGTTAGCTTGGATTGTATATGTTGCATCTATGATATTGAGTTTTGTAGTTGGTGTTGGATGGTAGAAGATGGAGAAAAATCTATACTTTGGGTGAAGTTGAAAAGAGGTTGATGATTTGGAGTATTTTGAGTCACTTAGCCTATACATTCCCTACCTTAACAAATGTCCCTACATTATAAGCTTTTACAAAGACCTTTTTGATCTTAGTTTGTGAATATTACATTAGGTGGAGATGTTGAGATTAGGGGCAAGCCTATGGTAAACATGTTGCATTACATTGATGTTGAGTGAACCCCATGATGTGCATTATATTACATCTTTTCTTTGAGAGAGTTGAGATTTCACTTATATACATAATCTCACATGTTGGAGAGTGTTCTTTGATAGATTGACATGTTTCGAATTTGTTGGATAGGTTGTGTTATTGGTGCTAAGGTTGTATGCATAGTTTTGATCATGATCATGAGTATTGGTTTTGAAAAAGTTTTTGAGGCCTATATAGTTCACAATGCTAGAGTCTATTGTTTCTGTTTTGGTATTGTTCGGGACGAACAATGTTTAAGTTTGGGGGATTTTTACCTTGTTTTCATAGCCAAAAAGAGTCGATTTTGTGTCTCGATTTTATAGTATTGTCTATGTTTTATATGGTTTTTAGTATATGGGACAATATTATGCTTGTAGGTGTTTTTTATGTGTTTTCGGGCATAAATCGAGGATAAAACCCCGAGACGAGAAAAGGCGTGAAGATCGAAGCTGAAAATTCAAGATTTGAGTTCGAGTGAAGGCCTCTCGATAGACCTCTCGATCGAGAGAGGTGTCGAGAGGTGCCTTCTGCCGCAGCTTTCGATCGAGAGCAAAAATGATACCCTCTCGATCGACCTCTCGATCGAGAGGTCTGTCGAGAGGTGTCCAGCCGGGAATTTTTCTCCTTATTTAATTTGACTCCTTTTTGGTCTAGGTTTTCCTTATGTAAATTTCTCCTATATATACTCCTAGTCTAGCATTGTAAACCCTAACACATTATTATTTTACATACTTTCTAGCACACTTTTACTTTAGAGTTTTGTATTCAACATTGGAGTTTTATTCAAGTTTATTCAAGATTCAAGTTTCGAAGTTCTTCGTGTTCAAGATTCAATTCCAAGTTTTTCTTACTCTTATTTTTCTTAATTATGTTCTTTCAATCTTTTGTGTTCATGTCTACTTTAATTATGTCTAGCTAAATTTCTTAGTTGATTTTAGGGATTGAATGCCTAATTGAATTTATGTAAGTGTTTTTGTTTACAATTAGCCTTCCAATTTAGATGCATGTTTCATGGTGCTTATTCTCATGCATAGTTAATTGGCCATTAATTGTGTATGCATAGTTATGTCTTTATGCCTTAATTGGATAATTGCATAATAGACCTCATGAATGCATGCTATAATAGTTTGATTTTCTTGATTGATAATTGAATTGTTATATGTTCCTATATAATTGATTTGGTGTCTTAGTTGAACCTAGTTGATTATATTATTGGTACTTGTTCTATTTTGCACTTAATTCGATTCTTACAATTCGAAAGAATATTAGGATCTCGTTAGGTGACTACTTGCATTGCTTTAATTAGGGTGTAAGTTATTTTTGCATGTATCACATTTAGATTGGATTAAAGTGGTTAATTGTATTCATTAATTATTTGCATATTTTTTATTAGGTAGGTTTCCCTAGAATCAACACTTTTCCTTAATTGTTCACTTTCCCTATTTACTTAATTGCTTGTGCCTTAAGTTGTTTTATTTGACTACTTATTTCTTTACTTGCTTATTTCCTTATATGATTACTTGAGTTCTTGTTATTATTTGCCTAGTATAAATACCACATTCACTAAACCCTTAAAAGCCTAGACATCACATTAGTTCTTGAGTAGAGGTATTGTGTGCGTTTTCGGTTTATCAGTCCCTGTGGATACGATACTCGTGCTTCATTATATTACACCTATTTTGTGTGGTAGAAATAGTGCGATCAAATAGGTATAAAATCCTAGATATATAAGGAAATACAGCTGGCGCCCGAAGTTGGACGTACGTCCAACTTATTCTGGACGTACGTCCAAAACTTGAAAAATGCATGAATTTGATTTGCACGATGGACGCCCATCCAGAGTTGGACGTGATACCTTGGACGGCCGTCCAGATGAGTTGGACGGCCGTCCAACTCCCCGATCTGCCATCCGACGTCCAAGCTTCGACTTTTTTGCCTTTTCGACCCATTTCCGCTCCTTTTCAATTTATAAACACCTACAAGCACCAAAAACTCCAAACAACCAAACCATAGCCATAAACACACAAAAGACATGAAAACATAACGAAAACGGATTCGAAAACACTACGAAAATCCTAACATCTAAACACCAATCACTTCCTTTCCACGAGAATTCTCTGTTTAGCACCAAACCTTTAGAGTTAATCTACACTGATGTTTGGAGTACTTCTACTACATCTATAGATGGCTACTCTTACTACCTTGTTTTTGTCGATCATTTCTCCAAATACATTTGGTGGTATCCTCTCAAACGTAAGTCTGAGGTATTCCACGTCTTTCCTCAATTTCAAAGACTGGTGGAAAAATATTTTAATACCCCCATTGTATCGCTCTACTCAGGCAACGGGGGTGAATTTCAGAAACTCATTCCCTTCCTTAATCAATCCGGGATATCTCACTTTACAACACCACCCCATACACCTGAACACAACGGCACTGCCGAGCGGCGTCATCGTCACATCGTCGAAACAGGTCTCTCCCTTCTTCATTTTGCCTCTATTCCTGTTGAGTATTAGGCCTATGCATTTGCCACGGCTGTCTACCTCATCAATCGGCTTCCAACTCCTCTCCTTCAGCATTGGTCACCTTATGAAGCTCTTCATCATATTTCTCCATCCTACACCAAAATTAAACCCTTTGGCTGCCTGTGCTTTCCTTGGCTTCGGCCATATCAATCCAAAAAGCTTGCGCCAAAATCTTCCCCTTGTGTTTTCTTGGGTTACTCCACGTCCAAGTCTGCCTACATGTGTCTTGAACTCTCATCCCATCGCCTATATCTATCTAGACATGTTCGGTTTGTTGAAGATGAGTTCCCTTTTCGATCCTCACAGTCTTCTGCTCTTCTCTCTTCTCTCTCCTCCTTCCGACCCCCCACAGCTCCCTCTCCCATTGCCGGCTACACAAAACCCTCATACTCCACCTCCAGCACCTCATACTATTGATCCTATCCACACCCCTGCTGGTCCATCAATCACTAACCATGCTCCTGAACTTGACTCCAACCCTTCTCCGCCTATAACCGATCCTGCCCGACCCACTCGCTTACGTCGGCCAAATCCCAAGTATTATAACTCTTCCTTTATAAACAACACTACCCTCCATCCCATTCCTGCATCCTTGGAACCCGTATATATACACACTTGTAATCACTTGTAATACATCAATCAATGATATTCATTCCATAATATCTACATTCCCAAGTCCAGAAACCTTCCCAGAATTCAGTGTCCTTGTCGTCCCCCAGTCGCCTCTCCATCAAATCCCAAAACCATCTCCTGTCCTCGCCTTCCACCAACCCGAGCCCCTACTTCTCTCCCGAGCACCACCTGTTCCTTTCCTAATCCAAGGAGGCTCCCCATGTCTGGAGATGATTAACCTTTTCCAAAGACCATCTCCCGTCATAAGAAACCTCCAAACCCACTTGTAGAGTAAGGCCAGGTTAAAGGATTGCAAATTCAAAAAACCAAGACCACCCTTAGTCTTTGGGAGACACAAATCGTCCCAATTAATCCATGCCACCTTCCTAGCTCCTTCGTGGTTGTCCCTCAGAAAGTTACATTTGAGGCTCCTTAAAAGATTAAACACTTTCTTCAGAAGCGGATACAAGGACATTGCATAGACCGGCAGGGCCGCAAGAGTCGATTTAATTCTGGTGATTCTGCCGCCCATTGACATGGAATTGATGTCCCATTTTGCGATTCTCCCCTTCACTTTCTGGATAACATCCTCCCAACCTTCTGAATACCCACTCCGACCCCCCACCTTCAGACCCAAGTAGGGATGGGAAGCTCTCCGACCTGACAACCGATCCCTTCGACCATCTCCGAGACCTCCGCTCTTCCCATATTCAGTCCAAAGGCCCAACATTTGTTGAACTAACTAAGAGCCCCGACGTCAACTCGAAAATTTTCAGGAGCCATCTAATGGCTCTAACGTTGGAAACCTCTACATCGACGACGAAAATCGTGTCGTCGGCATAGTGAAGATGAGAAAGCTTGACCTTATCACGGCCGATCGTGGTTGCCTTGAGAAGGTTTCTTTCCACAGCGCGTCTAGTCTGCAGGTTGAGCCCTTCAGCCGCAACGAGAAAGAGAAAAGTCGACAGAGGGTCGCCTTGCCTAATTTCTCTCTCCAAAGCGAATTCACCTGAGGGGCTGCCGTTAACGAGCACGTTTGCTTTAGCAGTAGAAATGCATGTTTGAACCAATCCACCCATCTTTCAGGGAAATTCAACATCCTTTTCATATCGAGCAAGTATTCCCAAGAGACTGAATCAAAAGCCTTTGCTAATTCGACCTTAAAGATCAGTCTTCTCACCTTCGACTTCTTCGCGTCCTCAACGGCCTCATTAAGAGCCACGACCCTGTTCAAGCGGCCATGGAGAAAGGCAGATTGAGCTTCACCAATTACTTTCCCCAACACAGATTTCAGCCGCGCAACCAAGACTTTAGCAATAACCTTGTAAAGGCTCCCGATAAGAGAGACGGGACGAAAGTGATTCAGGTTACTACCGCCGTCTTTCTTCGGGATCAAAGCAATATAGGAAGGATTGCAACCCCTCGCCAACTTGTCGTTAGTGTGGAATTCATCGAAGACTCTAATCAAGTCATCTCTAATAATATCCCAACATTGTTTGAAGAACCCCAAATTGAATGCATCAGGGCCCGGGCTCTTCGAGCTCTCACAATCCCAGACGGCTTGTTTGATTTCCTTTTTTGAAAACCTTCTCGTGAGAAACTCGCCATCAGCGTCGTTCAACCGAGACTCGAACAAGTCCGAAGGAAGTTCCACGAGGTTAGCGCTCCTCTTAAGAAAAAGATTCCTGAAAAAATCCTTCACAGCTTCTTTCACCCGAGCGGGCTCTTCACACCACACACCTTAATTTCCAGTCCCGTGAGACCGTTAAAAATACGCCTCTTATTAATAGCCTTGTGAAAGATTTTGCTATTAACGTCTCCGTCTTTAAGCCAGCGGATCTGAGCCTTTTGGGCGAGAAGACACCTTATGTTGTTCATTTGAAGAAGAAGTTGAGCAACGACTTCCCTCCTTCTAGAAGCCTCTTCCGTCGAGAGACCCACGATATCATCCTTGTCATCCAGAGAATGAATTTCCTCCCTCAGTTTCAGAATTTTGCAATCAAGATTGCCGAAATGTTCAGTATTCTAGCTCTTGAGAGCCTCTTTCAACCGCTTTAGCTTTCCTTAAAAACATAGCAGCCCCAACCAATGATGTCTTCCCCCCTCCAAGAATCGGCCACCACCTCTCTGAATTGGGGATGAGAGAACCACGCGTTGATAAAACGGAAAGGCTTGGGCCCCCAATCCGTCTAAGTAGTATGGAGAATGATTGCACAGTGATCAGATAAAGATCTCGGCAACCCACGGAGGCCGGTCTCGTACCAACAGTCCGCCCATTTTTCGTTAATCATAGCTCTATCTATGCGGCTTTTGCACGACCAATTGCTCTTGTACCAAGTATATTTCCTCCCTTGAAGACCCACGTCCACCAGGCGATTGCTCGAAACAAAGTCTTTGAATTCACAAATCTCCCTCGAAGAGAAGCTCCACCCAGAGCCAACCCGCTCCTCTAGTTCGAGGATGGAATTGAAATCACCAATAATGCACAGGTTCACACCCGTCGCTTGGGCCACCACCAAGCCTAACCGATCCCACAATCTTCTTTTATCATCACTTTTACAGGAGGCATAAACATTTATGACGCAACAATCCTCCCTTGTCGCATTCCACCAGCCGTTGACCACCACCGCACCTCCCAAGCTCCAGGTACTGACACAAGTGAACTTTCTTTCGTCCCAACAAGTGAGAATGCTGCCAGACCTTCCGATCGCCCCCTCTGCACTCCACTTGATCTCTCTTGATTTTCAAATGCGAATTCCTTCCCGCTCAGAAAAGGATTCCATTTTAGTCTCCTGCAAGCAACAAAAATCAAGATTGTTTTTTAAAAAGAAATCAGCGACCTCATCCTTCTTCAACTCACTCCCTAGCCCTCTAATATTTAAGGAACCAATATTCATTCAAAACAAACATCCCCCTTCCCCCCTTCCCTAGAACAACATCTTTTTCCCAACCCCATTCAAAGCTCGTATGACTTGCTCCTCCCATCTCTGAGCAATAAGCCCCAATTCTTTACCGAAACCCCAACATTCCTCGCCCGTCCTTATTGCTCCCTCAGAACCCTCTGCACGATTACCCTCCCCGCCCAGAGAAGGCGGTGCTAGTTGAGACTGCTGATTGGCGGGTGATGAGGGCCTCTTCCTTCCCGCCGAATCGTCAATTCCGAAGTCGGCTCGCTGCTGCTCCTTTGCGGCGAACTCTATCGAAGCCGAGTTCCTATCCCGCTCCCCCTCTTTTGTAGAAGCCCCATCTCTCTCACAACATTCCTTTGCACTTGCTTCAAAATCGTGAGTGAGAGGAAGATTGCGTGTCTGGGCCTCATCAATAGTGAAATCACCCTCCAAAAAAGGAGGGCGAAGCCCAACCAAAATCGGCCCACTACAGGTAAAAGAAGAACGGGACCTATCAGCAACTTTTTGGGGCCTCCTAGTATTGTGATGAGTCTCACGAGGTGGCCCACTTCCTGCCTTCCCAGCCCTAGGCCCTAAGTCAATAGAACATTCCACTACTGTCTCACTCTCCTCGGGACCTCGCAAAGAGCGCGTGTCGCCCATCTCATAATTGATTGTGCGCCGGCTTTGCGGTTAGCGAGGCGACATGATCTACGACGGTGGTTGCACGCAATGGAGAGTTCTAGGTTGTCGTTCTTCCTATCGCCGAGGCATCCTCCTCCGACCCCAGTGCCGGCGACCCACCCATGCAAGCCACGATGGATTCAGAAACGAAACTCTCACCTGCCTCTAAAGATGCGTAATCTGAATCCATGTCCAAATCCCAGCGGCGATGTAGATGCCGTTCTTCCGCCAAGCAACAAATCTCCTCAATCCTGATATTGTAGGATTCCCCGTCAATCTTGCAGGCCAAGATGCCGCCGACGGTGTTGAGCCTGGTGATGATCCTCACAAACGCCACATCGAGCTTCCGCCTGGACTCGGTGAGATGATGAATTTCCACAACCCTTCCCATTGCCACACAACCCCAGTTAAAAAATCTCCTTGATCAAGCATGCAAAGGAGCCCTTGTCCATTTTGTCCACACAATGCGTCTCTCGTTCACATCTCTAGTCTTCCATGGTCTCCACCACTCCAACCAATGCTCCGTCCATTCTTTAAGGTCTTCGAGCACGACCTCAACTCTTCTTTCCGGCTCGCACTGTATCAAAACCATCCTATCCCCCATATCAGAGATCCTAAGCTTTCCGTAGCACTCGGTTTGCATGGCCTCCCCGAGATATTTCCACAGGAAATCGTCTTTCAACCTTCCAATGAAAGCGCCTTGCAGCCAGCTTCTCTCCGCAAACGAGCTTTGAAAATCCATGGTCTTCTTCCTCGTTGGACCCCTTTCATCCTCCTTCGACGGACCCTCATTTTCAGCAGCTTTGGATCCTCTAGCCACATCCAAGTATGAAACGGGTCCCCTTTTCCCTCCATCGCCATTGACGGTTTTTTCCGGTCCACGCGACTCCCTTGGTCCAGTCTCCGTCGGCTTATTTCTCACTTTCACTTCCGATGGCCTCCTATACCTAGGGATGAAGGCCCTAATCGCAAACGAATCGATCCAAAGCTTGTTCAGCCTATCCAGAATCACGTTGTTGTTTCCGTTGTCTGTGAATCTGACGAACCCGAACCTTTTCCTGCTCTTGTCCCTCTTCGTGGGAAGAAACAAGTCCTCCACCTTCCCCACGCCGTTAAACTTTCGACGAAGAAGCGACTCTGAGCAGTTCTCTGGAAAGTTTCTAAAGAAAAAAGTAGCGCTCTCCTTTTTCTGACGGTCCCCCAGCGTCATTTCCGTCTCTCCACCACCGTCCAACCTTTTCCTCCATGGAACCTCAAACGCTTCTCTCTCTCTCTCCGAGAAGATAAATTAACACAAAATCTCTTATCCCCGAGAAGACAAGTCAATTTATTTGGGAGGGAGTAAATAAATTAATACAAAATCTCTTATCCCTTTGTTATTGTCCGACAAACAATTGTGACTAACTATGAGAGAACGGGGGTAATTTAAATTATATTGATACATTTAACATATGTAGAATTGAAATGTTTAAATTCTTTTAAATAATTATCTAATTTTTTTTTTAGGACAAATGTTAGTTGTTAGATTAGATGTTAGAACATCAAGTTCCAATAATTCCTAGATTTTCTCTAAGTCCACCTTAAATCTCTCAAATTTGCTCTCTATAGGGATCGAACCCGGGTCACTCAGGAGCTCGTGTCCCAATAGTGTTTAAATTCTTTAAAATACTTATTAAAAAAAAAAAAATCCGCGTCGCCTTTGACGGTGTGATGCAACATCTTATCGGAAAACCATACTTTAGACGAATATTGTTACGTAGTATTTATTTTTTTTTTTTTTACTTCACCCAAGAAGAATAGTTGACTTGTATAATTCATGTTCCAATTTGATTCGGAAGGCACAGTTGACTTATAATTACTAATACCCCTCAGTCCCTCTCTATTAGTCCCGTTTGTCATTTTTATTTGTCTTATTTACTCCGTATTACTCCCTCCGGTCTTTCCTAGTTGAGTCGAAACTTTTCGACACGGGAATTAAGAAGAGTTGTTTAGTACTTTAAGTATGTTTGGTAATTAAGAAGAGAACAGGATTATGTTTATAATTACTAAGTACTGTATTTTATTTTAATTAATATAAAAAATGTTTTTTATTAATTAATATTTTTTTTTGTTTTTTAGTTTATTTTAAATTAATTTAAATTTTTCTGGATTTTTTTTATAAAATTATTGTTGATGTTTAAAATTAAAATAAAAAACTTTTCTGGATTTATTTTAAATTAATTTAAAATTTTCTGGAATTTTTTTTTTATAAAATTATTGTTGATGTTTAAAATTAAAATAAAAAACTTTTCTGGATTTTTTTTTTATAAAATTAAAACTTTTCTGGATTTATTTTAAATTAATTTAAAATTTTCTGGATTTTTTTTTATAAAATTATTGTTGATGTTTAAAATTAAAGTAAAAAACTTTTCTGAATTTTTTTTTTTATAAAATTAAAACTTTTCTGGATTTATTTTAAATTAATTTAAAATTTTCTAGATTTTTTTTTTATAAAATTATTGTTGAAGTTTAAAATTAAAATAAAAAACTTTTCTGGATTTTTTTTTTTATAAAATTAAAACTTTTCTAGATTTATTTTAAATTAATTTAAAATTATTTCGAGAGAGACTGCAATGGCGATAATGGAGAAATTGAGAAATTGGGGCGTAATTAGTATGTTAATTAAGTAAAATAAGGGGTACAATTAGTTGTGAGTTTAATACTTAATTTTTACCCAAAAAGGAAACGACTCAACTAGGAGAGACCGGCCCAATCGGGAAAGTGACTCAACTAGGAAAGACCGGAGGGAGTAGTTTTATTTCTTAAAAGGATAAAGAATATTTGGACGCGATTCACTCTCTCACCTCAGAATTAATTACAATCACGTATTCTTCACCTTCTTTAGTTTATGTGCCGAAATCATAATAAAAGAGATGGAGCAAGTATTACTACTATAATCAGGTTCTATCTTGTTAGACTTGATTTGAAGAAGAAGAAACTGATTTCATTATTGAGGGCTCGTTTGGTAGGGTGGATGAGATAAGGTATGATAAGATAAAAATTATCTTGAGTGATAAGATTAGGTAAGATTAGAATTTTGTGGGGCTGTTTGGTAGCCCAGATTAGCCCTAGATAGGACTATTAATCTGGGCTAATCTGGGCTTGTATGTTATTTGGTAGGAATGATAATTAGTGTTGAAAGCCCAGGATTAAATCCAGGCCCGGTGCTATTTTTGTTTTTTTCACTGTTTTCTTAGGATTATTTATCTAACCCATTACCCTCAGATAAAAAATAGTAATGCCCGACTATTTTTGTATTTTACCTATTTGTCCTTCCATAATTGTAAAATCACAAAATTTGAGGCACATTGAATTCTAAAACCCCCAGCCACCCCACCGAATCCACCTGGCACCATCCATATAAATCAACTGCCCATTTATAAGAGAATAATATATATCTATAATATTGGTTTTTTTTTTTATATAATATTATTGATTTTGTATAATTATATATTTATATATTTGGTTAGTACGTAATTTTTTTTAAAAATTTGCTTTGTTAATCTAGATGAATATTTTCATTACTTTTATATTTTAAATTAAAAAAATAACTACATTACAAAATATGCAATTACAATTTTTTTAATATAACAATTCTTTGTTTTAATCTCATATGATAATTTTTGTTTTTAATTAAAAAAATGTAAGGCAATTTTCATAAATGTTAGTTTAATATATGCGCATTTAGGTTAATTTTCTCCAAACCCAATTATGCTTGATACTAGTATTTTTGATTTTTTCTTTAACTAAATTTTCAATGATGTTAAATTTATTTTTTGTAATTATTAGAATTTTACAAGGATATTTTTGTCTTTACAACTTTAATCTAGGGTTAGAATCTTGTCTACCAAACGCTAGATTAGTTATCCGACTTTTTTTATCTCGTCTACCAAATAACGTGTAGGATTAATAATCTTACTACTATTCACACTATTAATCCTAAGTTTATTTATCTTTACTTATCTCATCTTATCTACCAAACACCCCCTGTATGTTTTGTTGTTGGTTGTTTGGTAGCCAAGTTTGAGATAAGATTAAAATAGTAAATGACAAAAATAACCTCATAATATAAATAAATAAATAAATTTATATCCTTTGGAATTAGTTATTTTTTAGTGTAGTTTTCTTAAACATATTTTAAAAATTATAAATTCAAAGTTTGGAAATGGAATTAATTTTAATTTTGATAGTCCAATTATTATTTAAATCTAAGTTAAACATTAGAGCTGAAAATATTAAATTACGGGAAAAAAAAAATTTGTCACATTTTGGCCTCCATTATATTTTCCCTAAAATAGAATGAGTATATACTATTTTTTTCTCGTAATTTATTTTTATTTTAATTTCTCACCTTAATTTTCCATATTTTTTTATAAGAATGCATTGCCATAAATTATAGGGAACATATTTCATCAAAGGGTATTTGAGTATTTTTCCTTGTGTAAAATTACTATTCATCCAAGATAACACTATCATGGGTAAATACCCATGATACACTAACTAAAAGGCTACAGTGTTTTAGTGGCGGGCCGAGATTTTATACCGGGCCCCCGGTAATTTTATCTTAGCTACCAAACGCATGGATAAGGTGAGATAAAAAATCTTATCATGCCTTATCTCACCTTAACACACCTACCAAACACACCCTGAAAGTGTAAAATGGTGACTGCTACATTTATATGAGAGAGAGCAGAGAAGAAGAGAGAAAAAGGAGGAAGATGAAGTCGAGTCACGTGCAATTCACGTGAATCATAACCGTATTAGATGAGCTGGCATATTAGCTTTGTAGCTAATCTAATTTCTAACTAACTGCTAACTTCATTTTATATTTTTATTTTACATTTTATATTCCAATATATCTTTAACAATGGGGCTCAAAATTTCAAATTTCTGTACAGAAGTCAACTGAGGAAGGAGAGAGCAAAGATGGCGGCATACGCAGCTCTGGTTTCTCTCATGCACACCGTCGAGCAGATCCAACATCATCCACGCCCTCCTATCTCTCTAGACGCCGAACAAGTTGATTCTCTCTCTAAAATAGTTACCGTCTTGCAGGAGTTCCTCGAGAGCTATTCCCATGTCGATTACGCCATAGGAGCGGACGGCCTTGAGACCCGAATCGCAAACGCAGCTTACGTCGCCGAAGATTTGATCGAATCCTACGTGGTGGATCAGATCCATGAGAGAGCGACGAGCCCCGCCGACTTTAACGAAGGCCTGAGGAAGAAGATAGAAGGCATGCATTCGATCGAGAAGGATGTGATGATCATCGGAAAGGAGGGAATCGCCAGGAAGAATTCTGTGATATCTTCTTCTTCATCTTCTAGTTCATCTCGATCTTCTTCTTCTTATCCATGGATACAGGCAACTGACATTGTTGGATTTGACGACCTCATTACGGAAACCCTAGACAAGCTCATCGGCGGAAGATCTAGCCTCCAAATCATCCGAGTAGTTGGCATGGGCGGCATAGGTAAATCTACTCTTGCTCGAGCAATTTACGAAGATCAAATTGTTGTGGATTATTTCGATATTCGTGCTTGGGTCACAATTTCTCCAGATTATAGAATGAATGATCTCCTCTTACAGCTCCTTGAAGAGGAGGGGGGAAATTTGAGTCTAATCGATGAAGATGAACTGGGTTTGAAACTGTACAAGAAATTATCAGGAAGGAGGTATCTCATAATAATTGATGATATTTGGGATGAACAAGTGTGGAATGACTTGAAATTTTACTTCCCGAATAGCAAGGGGAGTCGAATAATACTAACCACGAGGCTTTCGAATTTGGTTTCTTCTTCGGGGGCCAACTCCCATAGTATTGAGATGCATTTCCTTAATAAGAATCATAGTTGGAACTTGTTTTGCAATGTTGTATTTGGAAATGGAGATTGCCCTCGAGAATTGAATGAAGTTGGGAGGAAGATTGCAGGAAGTTGCAAAGGGCTTCCACTGTCTATTAATGTGATTGGTGGTCTCCTAGCAAAGTCCCCACAGACACAAAGACACTGGGAGTATGTTGTTAAGAATTTCGATTCGATTGTGAGTTTGGAGGATGGGGAGTATTGCTTGAGAGTACTCGCCATGAGTTATACTAGCTTGCCCATTTATCTGAAGCCGTGCTTTCTCTACATGGGATTCTTTGGAGAAAACACTAACATCCACGCCTCGGAGCTCCTTAAATTCTGGGTTGCCGAAGGGTTTGTAAAGCCTCGTCCTGGCAGGAGCCAGGACGAGGTGGCAGAGAAGTACTTGGAAGAACTTGTTGACAGAAATCTGATCATAGTGGTGAAGCGCAACTATCATGGAAGGTTGATATTGTTGTGCGGAAGCGTTCAAAATAAAGCAAAAATCATACACACGAGAAACACAAAGATTTACGTGGTTCGGCAAAATGCCTACGTCCACGGGAGCAGCACAATATTATTTCTGGAACGGAGAAATTTACAAAGCACTCAAATTTCTCACACAGGATCACCTCACAAATGCACCTCACACTTTCTAATCACTCGGGATTTATAAGCTTTACAGAGGGGTTAATATCAGAAGAGGGAATAGCTGATATTAAACTTATGATGGGATGATCTTGATGAATGAAGCTAAGTGGGTATTTATAAAAAAAAGTTGCCGACTTTTTTTTTTCTTTTGCCGACTCAAGAAAAAAAGTTGCCACTCTTTCCTTTGCCAACTCAACTCTTTCCTTTGCCAACTCATGCTCAAACATTAAATGAAGTCAATTCTAGTTTGAATTGTGTTGCTTCTTCTAGAAGTGAGCCATTTTTCAACAGATATCTTTTAGAATCCACAATCTTCTAAGGGACCTTTGCTTGAGAGAAGCTCGTAAGGAGAGATTCTTCTTCGTTATAGGCGTGCACGGTCTCAGCATTCCACAAGATTTATTATCTGAGCGCCGCATCTGCGTCCAAGAGAGAGGAAGCAGCATCAATGCGGCTGAGATATTCGATGCCCTGGGGTCTTCAGCCTGCGCTCGTTCCCTAATCTGGGAGATTGATGGACCTCATTTACCAGCAGTTTTCAAATTGCTGCGCGTGTACGCAGCTAATACTACCGTCGGGACTCATCTTCTGCAAGTTGTTCTCAGGAGAGTTAACTTGAGGTATGTCAACATCCGAGTAGATTATTGTGATCTGTACTCGAGTGTGCATTCGTCGTTCTCCTTGCTTTGGAATCTTCAAACATTGATTGTTAACTGTCGCTCGAGTTTCTCCGTGCCATCCGAGATTTGGAAGATGCCTCGACTCAGACACGTTGAGATTTGGGAAGCAGTGGAACTGCCAGAACCTCCGGCCAATGCTATCGTCTTAGGAGACTTGGAAGAGCTCTCACATGTCAAGAATTTCAAGTGCAGTGATGAGGTTGTTATGAGAATCCCAAGCATCAAGAAACTGAAAGTGTTTTATGGTGGTGAGGAGTTTGTGAATGGGTCTCCAGATTGTTTTCTGCAAAATCTTGTCCATCTGCGTTCCTACTATTTTACTAGAGTTCCAGCGAACCATCTGTTGCACAGGCTCTGCTTCCCACATTCGCTCAAGAAGTTGACGTTGGAGTACACGTTTCTTCAGTGGGGAGACATGATGGAGAAGATAGGCCCGTTGCCTCTTCTTCAAGTTCTCAAGCTGAAATACGATTCTTTCATTGGATCCGAGTGGGAAACAGTTGAAGGGCAGTTTCCGAGGCTTAAGTTGCTGGTCATCGAGAGATGTCATGATCTGAAATGGTGGATGACGGATAGAGCGCACTTTCCATGCCTTGAGCATCTTGTTCTTCGAGGATTGCCAGAGTTGGAAGAGATTCCTCCAGGAGTTGGAGAAATACCGACTCTCAAATTAATCCAGTTGGTGGATTGTAGTGAGTCTTCTGTGTATTCTGCAAAGAGAATACGAGATGAGCAAGTGGAGGAGTATGGAAATGTGGACCTTCAAGTTCATATCCCCTCTGAAGAAGAGGATGATAACTGAACACCAACCGAATCCTATAAGATATACCAGTCATACTTCCCTTGCGATTCAATCGTAAGAGGATTGTTGGAACACTATTCCATGAAGGTCTTGTCCAGGTCAAGTTATGTAGAGTGATCAATCCCTTATACTGGTTGAATCATAATTTTTTCAAATGTAATGAAACTTCTTTGCAACTTTAATGGAAGAAATATAACCGGAGTTTTAGTTACCAAACTAGCTTGTACATTTGTTCCTTTTCCTGTTGAATAGTCTTGATATATAGGCATTTCCATATGTTAGTAGAACCCGTATGCACCATATATTTGTGATTTTTTCTTTGCACTTTTCACTTTGTCCATGTTACATAAGGTATCTTAAACCTTATTTGATCTTCTTGTGACGTTCTAATTGCATCCCGGAGTGCCCTTTATCTCTTAGGAGCTGCATGCCTGCATACTTAACGGGGGATTGCGTGTACCAGGCCGTTCCCTCCATCATTTGGTGTTTCCGCAGAGCATCTGAAAAGGTAGTGCTATATCTCAAACAGTTTTAGTGCATTATCAACGACACAAGTTTCTGATATGATTTTCAATGGATTTTCAGAAGTTTTTTGAGATTGCTGTCAATGTAGGATCTGATCTTGGATTAAAAATAGTTAAAACTTCTTCAAGAGAAAGAAAAAAAAAACGGAGAAAAAGAAAAGAAAGGGGATTCGGGTTTGGGTTCGGGTTCTCTTAATACATAAGATTCGGTAACCATTACTATCTATGGTCTTCGTGGACTCCTCTAACATTCTTGGAATTTAATTAGTTGAGTAGGAAGTAGAATAAACTCCGGAACATGCATACTATTTGAACATATAATCCGATGTTAGAATCTTAAAATATGCTTGTGCTCTTTGTCAGTAAGTTATATCTTCGATCATACTTCGATTATTCAACTATATGTATTGAAGTATACAATAATTTCACCTTTTGATTGTTGTAGGATATATTTTGATTTTGTGACGGTGAGTGCTATGATTAAATAGTGTTATTACAACTTACCTTCTGTCATGAACTTCTTTTCTACGTAGTGTAATGCCATTCAAGTAGCTACGCCTTAAGTCTTGAGAGTCTATGAGCTTCGAGAAATGGGTGAAGGAACTAATTGTAGCTTTATTGTTTGCTTAACTTTTTCTGGAAATTCTATGTTTAGAGTTGTTCAGTTTTCGTCTCTTTTATCTCTTGATTACCTTTAGCTGACAGAAATAGAACTGTCAAGTATAATACGAGACAAATAGCTCGATTTTTGCACACGTTTAGATGTTCCTATGTAGTGCACTAAGTGAGTTCATACCTAACATGTACAAGTATATATATTTCTGAGGGACGATGTTTCTTGACAAACAGTCTCGTATGTGTGTTTGGGATGCATGCTCCACTTTGCTATAGCAGGCTTACTATCCCTGCAGGTAGCTTTTTTAAAGAAGAGGTCCCGAGAGACGGTTAATTTTATCAAAAGACGAACGGTTTAGTATGTTTTTCGGGTAAGACGATTTATGTCCATGTTTATTGCAGCTAATGTTGTGGATACATGAACACAATCACATGTTTATACTTGTAATAGTCTATTTTGCTGCCTTTTCCTAGCCAAATTCTGTTTCTACTGGGATTTATCGCCTCTACCTTTTCTCTTTGGACTTACTTTATGGAGTGAAGGAACACAGTGATGCATGATCTGAAGCAACCGGGGCCGGTCCTTAATCGAGGCCTGGTCGTGAAACACAGATGTGGATTTCGAAAAAGTATGCAGTATCATTTATATATATATATCCTAGCTCTCAAATACTCTGCTCTACAACTCTCGCACTCCGCACACTTATCCTCGATCACTCTATATCGTCGAACTAGAATTCCCACCACTGAGCACCAACCCCGGTGTTATCAAGAAATGTACATGATTCTAAGCTGCATCCATTCTCAGGTGATGCTAAGGAACTCTCCGCAATCTGAGCCATGTTCAGAACATCCGCCTCGTCTTCAAGGTAATCGATTCCTCCGTGATGTCCTTCACTCGAGGGCACGCGTAGCTCGTCCCCGTTCATGTCTAGTATCAGTCTCGGGATTTCGGAAGCTGCAAACTTGATCTGGTTCTTTTCATTCACCTCTTCATCCTTGGTATCAACCATCTTCCTCAGTTTCTGCACCTGTGAAAAATTGCAAAAAAAAAGTTTAATAGGCTAGTATGTTAGTTTTTATTTTTTATTTTTAGTGTTAATGGTACGAAATAGCCACGACAGGGGAAATTTCGTACCTGGAGAAGTAGTGTCTGGTTCTCTTTCCTCAATGCCTCGAACTGCAGGGCTAAGTTGTCGTAGTTCGACTTGAGCACGCTGTACTCCCCCTCGATTTGCTTGGACTTGGACCTCGCCCTCTTGTTCTGGAACCATATCGCGATCTGCCTCGGGTGCAGGCCAAGTTTGTTAGCTAGGTGCTGCTTGAGGTGCAGCTCGGGTCGGGACTCGGACTCGAAGGTCGACTCGAGGGACCTGATCTGATCATCGCTGAATCTTTTCCTCCTGGAGTTTTTGGCGCTCTTCTTAATATGGGTAGACATTAGTAGAGTAGCAGATTTTCCAACCTTATAACTTAACTCTTTTTTAGGAATTTTGTCAAGAAATTTGTGAGGTGTTCTTAATTTATTTGGGTCATTGAAGACACTGTGTACGCATCCTTAACGTCAAATAAAATTAAACGTGTATGTATTGATTTCTTGTGGGCCTTTAGGAACCCACTTATGCTTCAAGACACCAGGTGTCACCTTTCTTCACATATGTCTATATATATATATACTCTCTACGTCCCCATTTGAAATGTCTCGTTTCTTTTAGACACGAAAATTAATGAAAAAGTATAAACTGTGAAAAAATAGAAGTATTGTTCACATACATTATATATTTCTCTAAATAAGTGGGGAAACGAGGTATTTCAAATGGGACAGGAATACCTGTTCATAATTGTGCCTTCATCACACCCCATTTCCTATTATTTTCATTAAAGTAGTATTTACAACAAGAAGATTGCATGGATTTATATCATTGATGAGTCCGTTTTTATCTTTATTTTTTAGATATCAAAGATGATGATGATGAAAATTATGATTTGTTGCATAATTTTTGGTAATCTCCTGCTATTACATTAATAAATAGTCGCCAAGTGCCAACGATATTTCCAAAATCAATAAAAATAGAAACTTTTCGTAACTAAACATGTCGATTTTAAAAAATATTAAATACAGGTGCCGATCATCCGTAACACTTAAAGATCCAAACTTTAGGTGATAGAGTAGGATATGTATTGGCATATAAAATGTGGAGTGGGAATTTGTGGGGTGAAAGGGAAAGCCGGAAAGGGATTTAATTTTCAAGATAAGGGTCTCCTCGCTCTCTCTCTCTCTCTAGCTCTTGGGATGAGAAAGAAAATAGGAGAGTATAATATGTGTAGGGGACAAAAGTAGATTTGATTTCACACTCTGCGGAACGCAGCTTGACACGTCGTTTTGGGTCTTTAGCGACCAGACAAAATTAGCCCTTTGCTGTCCCGTCTCAACCAATAGGAATCCGCCAACGTGGCGATTGGGATTAAAATATGTGGCTAATTACGTGCCCCCTTTTTCCTTTTGGAATTTCACGCTTCATTTGCTATTTGGCATTTGCTTTTTCGTTGCGTTATTTTATAACGATGATGTGCCAATAATTATTGGGCTCTTTAGATATAGAGATCTCGAATATTTTTCCTTGAATTCGAGATAGCATGTAACATTTTTCTAAGTTTTATTTTTTAATTAATTAACGTGAAATTTAGAGATTATAGTATGGATAACTCCGACTCCACGACCTTTTGATGTAGGAGAAGCATTTAAATTCGTTGATTGTGATTCACACAAGAATGAAAGAGATTGCAGATAACGTGAACTCCCGTTGATTTTGCACTAGAATGCTGGAAGAACCTAAGAAGGGAAAACAAACGTAATTTCGATATCAAAATTCGACTCCTCAATACATAGTGAAATTACATGTATATATATAGACTAATTAAACAAGTCAAACTCAAAAATTGAAACCAATAGATACAATTAAACAAACTTTAACACTTTAAATACTTAAATAACTAATAAATAAGATACTATATTCTCCATCACCCTCAATTTCAAATTTTAATCTTAAATGTTAATCCACACACGCACATGATTTTCCAAGTATTATATTTTTTAAATCATTGATAAAAAAAAAAAATTATGGACCAACATACACCACTTTTATTCATCATATTACATTTATCTTTAATTCAACCACATATTAACCTTTTTATTATATTTCTTAAATATTGTGCCGAAAAGAAACAGACTATCTTGAAAAAAACGGAGGGGGTATCATTTAGTAACATTGTTATACGTGAGCGTGTGTTTGGTCGAGCAGTAGAAGTTTAAGTTTCGTAACTAAAAGTCTTGAGTTCGAGTCTTCCGTAACATTATCTTAAAATAAACGGTTAATTGTTTCCAAAAAGAGGATACACCGCAGAATCAATTTGGTCTTCTATCAGAATAAATTAGAGTATGAAAATAAAATTGTCGTATCAATCACTTCCTCTGTTCCGTTGATAAAGAACCGACTTTATTGAGTATATTAATTGTAGTATTAGAGGGATTTTTATCTGGAGAGTATTTTCTAACAATTAGCAAGGATAAAACAATGAATATTATTTATTGTAAGACGACAAGTTTTGATTTTGTTTCAAAAAAACATAATGACATTCTTGAAGAATATGAGAAATACACATGTTTTCCTTTTGTTGAAGCAAGTGTGTGAGAATTGAGAAATGAATGTACTTAAAGCGTGTGGGGACTCCATGTTTATAAGACAAAGTCTAGACGTTCACACACTTGGATCTCGTTAGACAAATGGCAAATGTACGATACGATGATTCTGGAAGAAGACAAACTTGAACATTTTTTCAAATAGAAAAGGAGACTTGTGATAATGAATTAATGAATGCAACATGACTTAATATCGAAATCATTCTTATATTTCTTGAGAGAATTCATGCTATTCCGTCTAGGCCCGTCTCTATAATTATTGAGGCCCTATACTAATTAAAATTTTAGGGCCCTAAATTGTACTAAAATATGACAAATAAAATAATAATAATAATAATAATAATAATAATAATAATAATAATAATAATAATAATAATAATAATAATAATAATAAAGAAAGAGAGGGAACGCCGACGCTAATTAAGGAGGAGAAACAATTATGGAATATTAAAGAAGAATGAGAGAAATTAAAAGGAAGAATAAAAAAAATCTGATGGGCCCCTATTTATTACTCCCTCCGTTTTTTTTTATAAGTCGTTTTAGCTTTTTGTCTTTGTTTTTTTTATAAGTCGTTTTCATATTTCAAGATAAGATTTTCAATTTCCAACTAATTATTCTTCACTTTTTCTCTTGTTTTCATTATCTTCATTTATCACAATTAATGTTTATTTCTTCTTCCAAAATAATTTCATCTATTTTTACATGAAAAATGCGATTTACGAGGAAAAAAAATGAAAAATAAAGAATAGTCATTAAGTTTTATTAATTCGTGTGCTTGAGCTAAAAACGACTTATAAAAAAAACGGAGGGAGTAAAAGTTTTAAAATAAAACAACTGGACTTGTATTAAAAAATTTGTGCCCCTATTTATTTGGGGGCCCTGTGCTGAAGAACTCCTTAGTCATGCTAAAGGACGGGCCTTCCGTCTTATTTCGATTGACGTATAACGTGTTCATTGAATATATGTAAGCTATAAAATAATAAAACACGTTAATTGAGGGATGGAGTAGTAATTAAGGGTTCAATTTGCGAATATTTTATTTTTCTTTTGTAAATTATACCATGTACTATAAAAATTAGGTTTGCTTTTACTGTCATATTAGGTCTCACTAGTGGTATTAGATACTTACTTCTTCAGTCCATTTTATCTTGACTCGTTTAATTATTATAAACAAACTCGACTTGAATAAGAAAAGAGGCCAGTAACAAGAAGTATATAAGAACTCTGATACATAGTATCAACTTCTTCAATATGTCTACATAGTTTGAATTCATAGATTTTACGTGTAAAATACATAGTAGTAATATATACATATACAAAATCATGCTTATGTATATAATTATGCTTATTCTATATTTAAAAAAATGCTTAAAATATTTTCATACTTATCAGGGGCGGGACAAGAATAATCGAGGCCTTGTGCAAAATTTTAAAACCATAACCCTTTTACATAACTATACATAATTAGGGCCCCTTAATTATAGAAGAAAAGGGTTTAAGAAATAAGTAAATAACTCGAGAGGGAAAAAACTCATATTGTTGCTAGTGAGATTCAAACCCTTGCCAACAAAATTCGAACTTGTGACTTGTAAGTCCCTTAACTGCAATATATTATATATAAAAAAACATTGTGGACCCACAAATTTGGGTCTCGATTTTTTAAGATCTTGTACGGTCAGTTATCCTACATAGGGGTGGTTCGGTACGACATACCGTAAATTTTTCGTCATACCGTATACCGTACCGTTAGTTGCGGTATGAAATTTTTCATACTGTTGTCGTACCGTACCTTTCGGCATACCAATGTTCGGTATTCCGGAAATTCGGTATGGAAAAAATCCATACCGTTATCATACCGTATTTTCGGTATACCGTACCGTACTTCGGTATGGTACGGTATACCAAAAATCATACAAATATCAAACATTATGTTATTCTAAATGTTTCTATTTAAATTTTTTTCCATACAATAAAGTCAATGAATGATTAAAATTTATAAACTAATAATGCAAGTGTTGATTAAATTTGCTACGTAGTTAAAATGTAATTCAATCTTCATACAATCATGTTCATACACTTTCATACAAACATACTTTAAAAGTTTTAATACGTAAAGATTAACATATTATATATGTTAGTGTATTCATTAATCATTATAAATCGTAGCCATTAACTATGATTATAAGCTAGTAGTAGTAATACTGATACATTCAAGAGTCGAGACTTTATTTTGTATGAACTAATGTGCATATTATTTTCTAGGTACTAAAATATAAAGAATATTGTTCTATAAAACTCTTTAATTATATAACAAATTTCAGTATATATTTGGTAATATACCATAAAATACAATGTATACCATAAATTCGTATGTACCGAACATTCAGTATCTTCGGTATATATATATATATATATATATATATATATATATATACCGAGCATTCGGTATATGCCGAATGTTCGGTATATACCGTAAATTCGGTATATACCGCGGTACGGTATTTTGCGGTATACCGCGGTATTGCAATTTTGGATACCGTTGCCGTACCGAAATTTATCGGTACGGTATGATACCGTACCGAAACATCGGTATACCGTCTCTTTCGGTATTTTCGGTTTTTTTTCGACGCGGTATGTTCGGTATTTCGACGTAACGGCATCCCGACCCACCCCTAATCCTACACATGCTTTAAAATCGGCACTAATACTTATTGTATATCACAAGTATGCTTAAATTGATGTTAGTTTTCAATTTCACTAAGATTAAACGTCAAAATCTATTCTTAATTCTCACGCAAAAACTCCTACTTTATAAATTTGATCTTGTACATTTACTTTCACGGATCTGATAATTCGTTAAAGATTAGTTCATTATCTCCTTTTCTTTATTTCGATGACGTCATAATTAATAGTGGTGACATGGATATTTAAACGTTACTATAATTAGTGGTTAATTGGTGATGACGTCCTCAACATTAGTGTTTTGGAGATGTCGGATAAAGAGATTAGGTTGCTTTGAAAAAGGTTTAATTATTTTAGTAGAATGATTAGTCAATTTCTTTTTGACTAACGAGAGACTCGTCACTCCAAAAAAAAAAAAAAAAAAAACATTTCTTTTGACTACTTGTAAATAGTTGAAGTCGATTCAATTGATAAATAAGAAAATTTCACCCCATTACGATGATGATGATAATATAAATAGAGAAACTTTTACTCTGTATATTTCTTGATTTAGGTTTATGATACGTTATTAATTTAATTAATTTAGTTGATGTTGGGCTTAGCCCGTTTTAATTATTTGGGTCGTTCTTTTCGGGTTTTCTTGTTGATTCTTTCCCGAATCGTAGGTCGAATCAACCCTAGGTATTTAGTATAAATAGGAGGATTGTATCTTATTTCCATTATCAAGAAATACAATACAAACCCTAGTTTATTTATTTGCCTCTTTTCCTTTTCGTATCGTAATCTGGCGTGTACGACGAGCAAGGTTCTCGCGTCTGCCGTTGTATTGTTTATTTCTTTTCGTTTCTTGGAGAGGAAAATCGCCCCATCCTCTATCAATTGGTGCTTTCATTGAGAGGTTTCAGAACGGGGCTTCTCTTGAGAATTTGATTGGTGCTAAAATTGGGAGAGAGTTGGATACGCCATCAATGATGCAATCCATGAAGGCGGTGCAGTCAACCACCATCAAGCCGCCCGTGTCCTCGGCGTCCAACATGGCGCCACCGCTTGACAATTGCTTTGAAAGGAATGAGGATAAACCAGTGGTTGATGAGGAGAGTCGGGAAGGGGAAGATGTATTTCTTGAAGTTTCCCGACGTTTGGTTATTTTCGGCCTCTACACGCTCGAGGAAGTATACAAGGATTTATTGAATCTCCACCTTGAGGACAAGGTGATTCTCAAGGGTGGGGGAGTTGATACGAGTATTTTGTTTTAAATATTTGTCGTTGGGCTTAGCCTGTTTTAATTATTCGGGTCGTTCTTTTCGGGTTTTCTTGTTGATTCTTTCCCGAATCGTAGGTCGAATCAACTCTAATTATTTAGTATAAATAGGAGGATTGTATCTTATTTTCATCAACAAGAAATATAATACAGAAACCCTATTTTATTTTGCCGTCTTTTACTTTTCCTTTCTGCCGTATTTTATTCATTTCGTTTCTGCTGACGTGATCGACGGTGAAAGCCTGCAACTGTCAATTTATCTTATCGTATTCTTCGTGGCGTGAACGACGAGCAAAGTTCTCGCGTCTGCCGTTGTATAATTATTTATTTTTGTTCGTTTGGTAGAGGAAAATCGCCCCATCCTCTATCAATTGGTGCTTTCATTGAGAGCTTCCAAAGTGGAGTCTCTTTGAGGGGGCGAAACATCGGTTCGAAATTGCTTCAACTGCTCGAGATTGGATTTGAAAATAGTGATAAGGTTTGGAGTTTGTTGCGGCGATTGTGCGTGATTTTAATTAGGTGCTTGAGTAACATTTATTTACTAAGGAAATTCTAATTGGATTTGAGATGCTGCTATTTATTGTGGTTTGTTGGAAGTAAAAAAATATTAGGGGTTGCAGTGTGTGTTTGACCGTGAAAGAAAGAAATATTGTTGGCGGCTTTTGCGCGAGTGTTGTCATGAATTATGCTTATTCAGTTTCCTCGGCGCCCACCATGGCGCTGCCGCTTGCCAATTCTGCTCCAGCTTTCGAAGAAGCCATTCTAGCAAGGATTGCTCGTTTAGCAGCTCGTTTGGAGGCTCGACTCGAGGCACAAGAACAACGTTTGGCCATGGCGATACAACCCCTCGGCCGGAACCCGAGCCCGATCTGCCATTCGGCAGACCACTCACTTCGTGGGATCTTCCAAAGCCAACGTATTACAATTACAACGACTACTACAACAATTACGAGTCGCAGGCGTGGTCCTACAACAATTACGAGTCGAACCGCTACAACCATGTTTCGCAGTCGGTGCACTAAGAGCCTCCGCTGCCGGCGCAGTACTACTCTGTTGCAGAGCCACCTCAACAGCAACATTATTACCCACTGCCACCGAGTTATACCCCTGTGTCGGATATTGATGCCACGTTGGAGGCGGATGTTAACGATTCCGAGACTCGAGGGGATGTGTTGGATATTGATGTCACGTTGGAGGCGGATGTTAATGATTCCGAGACTCGAGGTGAAGCTAGGAGGGATGTAATTGTGGCGGACCCACCACTTGAAGAGATTGGTGAGGAGGAATCTACAACAATGGCTGATCTGAAATTGGAGGAAGCTGATGCAGAGAAGGAGTCGAGCAAAGAAGAGCATGTTGAAGCATTGGGAGGAGATACAGGGAGCAATGAAGTCGATGAGGACAAGAGCGACTTCATGGCAAGTGATTCTGAATTTGGAATAGCTGAAAAGAATGATGAAGTTGGTGAAGAGAAGGAGATTAACAAGTGCGCCTCTGTACAAATGCTCCAAGTTCCGAAAGAACTTCCAAATTTCAAAGTGGAAGATATTCTAGCGGAAGCATGCTTCAAATTGATGAAGAAGAAGAGAGATTTCATGGAAGAGGTACTTCTTGAAGTTTCTCGACGCTTGGTTATTTTCGGTCTCTATGCACTTGCCGAAGTGTATAAAGATCTCCACCTTGAGGACAAGGTGGTTTTCAAGGGTGGGGGAGTTGATACGTTTTTAATTTAATTAATTTAGTTGATGTTGGGCTTAGCCCGTTTTAATTATTTGGGTCGTTCTTTTCGGGTTTTCTTGTTGATTCTTTCCCGAATCGTAGGTCGAATCAACCCTAGGTATTTAGTATAAATAGGAGGATTGTATCTTATTTCCATTATCAAGAAATACAATACAAACCCTAGTTTATTTATTTGCCGCTTTTCCTTTTCGTATCGTAATCTGGTGTGTACGACGAGCAGGTTCTCGCGTCTGCCGTTGTATCATTTATTTCTTTTTGTTTCTTGGTAGAGGAAAATCGCCCCATCCTCTATCAGTTTAGCTCCCCTTCTCTTACAACTAACCATTTGTAACTTGTAATAGTTATCCTTTTTATTTTTTTTATCGAAAAAGATAATTTTATTAAAATGCGGTATATGGGGTACCGGTACAATACATTCTATTTGTACTAGTTATTAATCCGGTGATTTGGGCGTGAAAGAGAAAATTCCTATCTCATTCAATGAAAAATTAATCACGTTGGATCGCGATTATGTTGTTTTATTGGTAGTGTTGAAATCTCTTTTCATGCCTATCAACGTAATGGATCAATAACATGCATAGATTTTAAATTTGAGTGATTGTAAGATATGAAACTCTGATACGAGTATCGTATCTTCTCCTCAAGAGGAACGCCTACAAAGTGATAGTCTTGAAGAAAGGTTGACGTTTGATACTAATGCAAGGGAAGAAAGAGTGCATGGAGTGCATGAGAATGGGGAGAGATCGAGTCGCCCGAAGAGAAGCATTCGACCGCCGAGGAAATTCGATGATTTCCTTCATTAGTTATTATTTTTCTTTAATTCGTTTTTCTTTTATTCTTTATTTCGTTTGTTAGATATTTCTCGTTTTGGGCTTGGCCCGTTTATTTGAGTCGAGCATAATATAAGTTCCGACCCGGGTTTTCTTATTGGTTCTTTCCCGGGCCGTAAGTCGAACCAATCTAGGATAGGAGTCTAGGTTCTATATATAGGGGAAACTTGGCGTTGTATGATCATAACTTTTGAGAATACAAACCCTATTTTTTCTTCTTGCGTTATTGTTTGCTCTTCCTTGCTCGACGCGTACTTCGGGATTGAGTCCCGCGTCCGTCTCCTTCTTCTTGTTAGGGTTAGAACCCTATCAACTGGTGCTTTCATTCTTGAACCATGGTGATTCCGACGTTCAATCCTGCGATTCGTTCGGAAGCAGCAACCACGGCTGCGGGGACACCCCCTGTGTTTCCTCGTCCGGCATCTCAATCCTTGCCGCCGGCAACGATGGAGAATATTATGAGTATGCTCTGTGAATTGAAGACGCGATTCGACGAGCGCGAGGCGCGCGATGGCACCCCCATCCCGTCGTCTGGACGGGACCCCGACCCGCCGTTTGGCCCGCATCACGCATGGCATCCTCCGCCTTGGCCTCCAGCTGGGCAGTCCGTTTGGGGGTCGGGTCCGACGTATTCGACGCCGCCAGCTATCTCTGCCTCAGCGCCGCCGTCGGGTCCTCCTGGTGGTGTTGGGGAACGCCTTGCGCTAGGGTTTAGGCAGCCCCCGTCTTCGTCGATGTCGGCATGGGGCCCCCAGCCTGCCTCGTCGTGGGATATTCCTCCCCCTCGATCCGCGGGGGAACCAGCCCATCATCGACACCAGCCACCGTCTTCGGCGCCCGACCCGTCTCGATTTATCAAGATGGATCCGCCCACCTTTGACGGCTCCGATGCGAACGGGTGGATTACTAGGGTGGAGTATTATTTCAATCATATTTCTCTTCCGCCCGAACAACGGCTGCATTATGCCGTGTTGTTGTTTGCTCCGCCTGCCACGGATTGGATTTTTTCTTATCGTGATAATAATCCGTTAGTTACGTGGACGCAATTCGTGGATGATGTGAGACGGCGTTTTGATCCACATTATTTTGTGAACTATACGGAGATTCTTGCAAAATTGACACAGACGGGGACAATCGCCGAGTATAATAGAGAATTCGAAAGATTGATGAATCGAATTACGGGAGTCTCGGAGGCGACACTGCTCTCGATGTACTTGGGAGGGCTTCGTAATTCTATTAAAAGCCACGTCCGCTTCCAACACCCGGTCTCGGTGGCCTCAGCGATGGCCATTGCGGTGGAGTTCGAATCGACCGGGGAAAAGAGTGCAGCCCCCGTGCGGCGTCAGTGGCCGAACAAGGACTTCAGACCGGCGTCGGGAACGGGACAGCATCCGAGTACGGCGGAGGTAGTACCAGGCAGCTCGGCGACGGGAGGTGCGAAGCAATATTCTAAACTCCCCGTTGTTCGTTTGACGGCAGCAGAGAAGGCCGAGAAGACGCGTCTCGGTCTTTGTTGGTATTGCTCGGAGAAGTGGGCAAGTGGGCATGCTTGCAAAGGCCGTTTCTTGGCCTATATCGGGTCGGATGGAGAGGAAGATGACGACCCCGAGCCACCGACATCACCCCCATCTGCAACGGACGTCGTGTCGGCCGATTTATCTCATCTCTATAGCATGGAGGGCCGCTCGCGACCTATGGCACTAGAGTTTCAAGGAAGTATGGGTGTTGAGAAGGTGGTTATCTTAGTGGATACGGGTAGTACCCATAATTTCATGCACCCCCGAGTCGCCGAGAGATTGAAAATGGATTTGGAAGAGATAATCCCGTTTAGGGTTTACGTTGGCAATGGTCAATCCCTCACATGTTCGAACTTGGCGCCTGATGCGGAGATTCGAATACAAGGACACTCGTTGAAGTTGGATCTTCACATTCTACCGATTCACGGACCCGATGTCATCTTGGGTTTAGCGTGGCTTAGCTCTTTACAGAGAGTTATGAGTGATTACGTGGCAGGAACTTTGGAATTCCAAATGCGGGGTCGGCCGGTTTGCTTGAAAGTATCGCCGCGTGCCGCTCGTCGGGTTTCGGCGCAGAAGCTCGCGTCGATCATGCTATGTCAGGAAGGAGTTGATTGTTTTGAGATCCTACCCGTTGAGGGGCCCCCTACGGCTGCATCCGAAAAGCTTGATTTGTCAGAGGATATTCCTTCAACCGTGAGGACGGTTGTTAATGATTTTGCAGCGGTCTTCTCGGTCCCCGTCGGCTTACCCCCGTCCCGAGCATTCGATCATAGGATTCATCTTATACCGGGGTCCAAACCGGTGAACGTGAGGCCATACCGGTATCCCTACTATCAAAAGAACGAAATTGAGCGCCAAGTCCGTGAGATGTTAGAAGGGGGAATTATTCGCCGAAGTTGTAGCGCGTTCTCTTCCCCGGTGTTGCTTATTCGTAAGAAAGATGGTTCCTTCCGTTTTTGCATCGATTACCGTGCTCTGAATACCGTAACGGTGGCTGATCACTTTCCCATTCCGACGGCCGACGAACTATTTGATGAATTAGGCGAGGCAAGGGTCTTCACGAAGCTAGATTTGAGGTCCGGTTATCACCAAATCCGGATGCATAAAGAGGATATCTACAAGACTGCTTTCCGAACGCACGATGGGCACTTTGAGTTCTTGGTGATGCCTTTCGGATTGACGAACGCTCCTTCGACGTTTCAGGCTGCGATGAATGAGATTTTTCGGCCATTATTGCGACGCTTCGTCATTGTCTTCTTTGACGATATCTTGATCTATAGTAATTCGGTTCCGGAGCACGTCGACCACCTTAGGGAGGTAGTTTCAATTTTGCGAGATCACCATTTCTTCATCAAGGCATCGAAATGTACTTTTTGCTGCACAACGGTCGAATATTTGGGCCACATCGTCTCGAATGGCCACCTTAAAGCTGATCCGGCCAAGATAGACGCCATGGTGGCATGGCCGAGTCCGTCTTCCGTCAAGAAGTTGAGGGGATTTCTTGGCCTTACAGGGTACTACCGAAAGTTCATTGCCGGATACTCGATTTTGGCGGCTCCCTTGACGGAATTACTTTAAAAGGAAGCATTTGTGTGGACTCCAGAGGCTGAAACGAGCTTTAACAAGCTCAAGGCAGCCATGGTTTCGGCGCCCATTCTCCGCCTTCCGGATTTTACGAAAACGTTTTGCGTGGAAACCGATGCATCGGATTTTGGAGTAGGTGCTGTGTTGTTACAAGAGAATCATCCCATCGCGTTCTTCAGTAAAAAATTGGGCCCCCGGCGTCGAGTAGCGTCGACTTATCACAAGGAATTGTACGCCATTGTCGAATCGGTGCAAAAATGGCGTCAGTATTTGCTCGGACGTGAGTTTGTGATTCGTTCGGACCAAAAGAGCCTCAAGGAGTTGTTACAACAAGTGATCCAAACACCGGATCAACAATTGTATGTTCGGAAGCTTATGGGATACAAGTTTCGTATCGAATATAAGCCGGGAGCTACTAATAAGGTGGCGGATGCCTTATCACGTCGCGATGAGGAGGACGATTCGCCGGCGGACTGCGGCACTTTGTTTTCGACCGTGGCACATCCGATGCCGGAGATTATGGGATTGTTGCGTAAAGACACAGAGACTCTTCCGGATTTGGTGGCGTTGGCGGCCAAAATTAAAGCAGGCTCGGCCCCTAAGCAATTTCGAGAGTGGGATGGCCTCATTTGGCGTGGTGCGCAAATCATGGTGGGAGCGACTTCTCAAGCGAAGATGGCATTACTTTATGAGCACCACTCCACTCCCTCAGCCGGCCATCCCGGTGTTGATCGAACTCTTCGACGTCTCGCTTCATTATTCTTTTGGGACGGTATGCGTCGGGATGTGAAGAATTTTGTTGCGGCTTGTTTTGATTGTCAAACAACCAAGTATTCAACGCAAAAGCCGGCGGGCTTGCTTCAGCCCTTACCTATTCCATCCCAAGTGTGGGACGAGATATCTATGGACTTCATCACGGGCCTTCCGCCGTCGAGGGGTTTCTCCGCGATAATGGTGGTTGTGGATCGATTTTCGAAGTATGCTCATTTCGCCCCTCTCCCGGCTAGGTTCGACGCTTGGCGGGTGGCCAATGTTTTCGTGGATTCGGTTGTTAAGCATCATGGGTTTCCCACGAAGATTGTGTCCGATCGCGATACGGTATTTCTGAATGAAGTTTGGGAGAATTTGTTAAAATTGAGTGGCACGAAGCTTCAATTTTTGACGGCTTATCATCCTCAAACTGACGGGCAAACGGAGGTTCAAAACAGAGGTTTAGAACAATATCTTAGAGCTTTCGTGGCGGATCGTCCCACCAAATGGACGAGTTTTTTGCCTTGGGCGGAGTTAGCCCTAAATTGCTTTCATCACGAGGGCTTGGGGACGTCACCGTTTAAGGCTCTCTACGGCCGTGAGCCGCCGTCCCTTGTTGCGGCAGCACCTTCGGCGTCCTGCCCTCCTCAAGTAGCGGATGTGATCCGCCAACGTGGAGCTCTTCTTGTTTGGTTGCGGAAGAACTTGGAGAAGGCACAACAACGTATGCGGTCTTCGGCGAACAAGCATCGTTGAGAGGTGGAATTTGCTGTTGGTGATCGGGTATTATTGAAGTTGCAATCGTATCGTCAACACTCGGTTGCGAAGCCGCTGTCCAATAAGCTTTCTCGTCGTTTTTATGGCCCATTCAAGATCCTCGAGCGTATTGGGGCTGTTGCTTATCGGTTGGAGCTTCCCGAAGGAAGCAAAATTCATAACGTATTTCATGTGAGTTTGCTTCGCCCGTTCGTGGAGGGTGAGTCGGCTGGCCGGGATGATTTTCCTTCGGAATTTGCTCGCGGATGTGTGTTAGCGCGGCCCCGGAAATTGGTGAATCAGCGGCGTGTATGGAAGAACGGAGAGCCTGTTGACGAAGGGTTAATTGAATGGGATGATGACGCTGGCCAAAGTCCATCGTGGGAGCCCTTGGCGACTATCTCTCGCCGTTTTCCAGAATTGTTCCTTGAGGACAAGGATCGTCTTAACGGGGGGGGGGGGAGTTGATACGAGTATCGTATCTTCTCCTCAAGAGGAACGCCTACAAAGTGATAGTCTTGAAGAAAGGTTGACGTTTGATACTAATGCAAGGGAAGAAAGAGTGCATGGAGTGCATGAGAATGGGGAGAGATCGAGTCGCCCGAAGAGAAGCATTCGACCGCCGAGGAAATTCGATGATTTCCTTCATTAGTTATTATTTTTCTTTAATTCGTTTTTCTTTTATTCTTTATTTCGTTTGTTAGATATTTCTCGTTTTGGGCTTGGCCGGTTTATTTGAGTCGAGCATAATATAAGCTCCGACCCGGGTTTTCTTATTGGTTCTTTCCCGGGCCGTAAGTAGAACCAATCTAGGATAGGAGTCTAGGTTCTATATATAGGGGAAACTTGGCGTTGTATGATCATAACTTTTGAGAATACAAACCCTATTTTTTCTTCTTGCGTTATTGTTTGCTCTTCCTTGCTCGACGCGTACTTCGGGATTGAGTCCCGCGTCCGTCTCCTTCTTCTTGTTAGGGTTAGAACCCTATCAAACTCACTCGAACACTCGGACATATAATTGATAATTCTCTATCTCATTTTACATTTTATTCAATATTCGTCGATTCCTAAATTAAGTTATCTTCAGTCGTTTACCAGATGCCGGTAAAGAATTGACACACAAATATTATACCACCAACTATTCAAATCTTGTGGTCTTTTGCGTAATTCTATAGCTTCGAATTTACTAATTTTGACCAATAGTAACACAATAAAAATTGAGAAAGTGTTCAATAGTCCAACTTATTTTTTCCTCTTGGGTTTCAGTATTGTTAAACTGTTATCTTTTTATGGGCCTTGTTGGGCCTTGTTGAGGGAGTTAATACTTAATAGATTTGATTTAATATTGGGTTTTTTATGTATTTGGTTGGGCTTAATATTAGTATTGGGCTTAATACTTATTTTTATATTTATTGAAGAGAACATATAAAAATGCATTCCATAATAAGATAAAAGAAATGGTCTGGAACTGTTTATTATCGATTTACGGTTTAAATTAACTGATGCATTACAATTGCAATCAAATTGTATTATGTAATTCATCATAAGATTATGCAAACTGCTTCATAATCTGAAGGGTTTTTTTTTTTATATATATATAAATCGTAAATGCTCGTATATTTTTCATGCATTTCCTGCTCTTAAAATTATTTTTAGCACTTATTTTACTTGATGATATAGGAGATGAATGACAACCTTAGCTAATTTAATTTCAAAACATGACATGTTTTCTTGAGAATTGATCAATAATCCCGATCCTTTTTTATATAATGACATTTTTGAAGTGTCATGTATGTCAATGTAGCAATAAATAAAAGTGTAACTTTATATATTTTTTCATGACATTTTTTACCAACAAAATGTCATATTGGTATTTCAACGTAATGCAGCGTTAACTATTTGCATTTTTAAATAGCTTATAATGATTTTTTTTAAGTGTTTTATATATTATGTAGCAACGAGTCATTTTTATGATATTTTTTCTAGGGGATTACATTAATCATCTATTAATTGACGTATATATCGATTAATTACCTAAACCCTCCGGATATGCACAATGCCCTTTTCCTAAAAGACAAAATATTTTCACAATATTAAAAAATTTGCATTCTTATCAATGTAAACAAACCCTAAACGAAGAATTAAAAACCATATATTAGCAAGGAAAATTGTGAGCATGCTACTCTAAAATAATTCAAATTAGAATGCAACAAATTGCAAAACGTTTAGCATAATGCAACAAATAAATCGAAATTCAAGGTGCTTTATGCGTTGTCGTTTCGTACATATATATTTTTACAGCAATTAAAGGAATAAGAAAGTGTGACATCTTATATATCTAAGTTTTGTGATTTGGTTTTATTGTGTGCAAAGAATCTTCCTTTGCTCAAGAAAATAAAATAAATAAATAAATAAACTATAGTCTAAATATGCGACTTTGGTTTGTGTAAAAAGCTTCCACAAAAAAGGCACCCCACCTTTTCCTACTTTTCAACTACTCCATCTACCTTTTGCTCTATACTTTTTGCAATTCATGTACTACAAATTATTAATACAAGATTGGAATTAAATAATTAACCATTTTATAGTACTATAGTAGTAGTATTTATTCAAAGAAATAAAAAGAAATGTGTGTCTTTGTAATGAATGACAATGCCTATGTCTAGACAATAACGATAAGATTATTTGATTAGGTATTGCTGCATTTTTTTTTATCGGAAAAGAAAGGATTTATTATTCGAGTAGTGGTACAAGGGTATCGACCCTTTATAGACATTATCTACTACTCCCTCCATTAAACTTTTTTCACTTTAATTAAGTAGATAATTAAATGAGACATATCAATAAAAAAACATAGATAATTAGCATAAGATGGAGAGAGTACTCCATAACTAGCACAAGTGCATTCTAGCCTCATCAATTTTGTGCTCCCTCCGTCAATACTTTTTTACCAAAAGAGAAGAATAAAACAAGATCAATATGTAAATAATCATACTTTTTTACTACGTATAATCTGATAACGATAATGGGAAACACTTTAAAAAAAATCCGAAAGGATTAGTACTCCCTCCGTTTACTCTCATCGGGCCACGTTTTCTTATTGGACGTTTAATTTCAGTTGGCTCTTTCTATTTTAAGTCCGACATCTCACATTAGCATTCCATTTATTCCTTTATATCCCACTTGTTTTCACCTTTATACCATCAAGACTCCAGTTATCACTACTTTTACGTCATAAACTTGAATTTCTTAAACACTGTTCCAAAAAAAATGTGTCAAATAAAGACAAACGGAGGGAGTGTTTGCTAGATGGTCGTCAAACACAATTCCCAATAGTAATAGGTTGTAGGGTAAAGAAAGAAAAAAAAAAATCACACTAATTATCATGATCATAATTGATTTTGTAGTTTGAAAGCCTTTGAAGCAAATAATTGAAGGTGGCAATTTTACAAAAAGTCAATTATTGTAAAAAATTTTCTTGATTTGATTTCTGTATATCCCAAACAATCATCCATCAATAGACATAACTTTATACACTAATATAACCTAATTAATTAGTAAAGTGGTTTTAATTATTTATCATTTTACTTAAAAAAGACTACACTTTATAGCGCAGGTGACTGTGTTTGCATTGATCAAATAGAGCACAGAGAATACAGCATAATAATTGTGAGCTTTTAGCAAAAATATATTAAAATATTAGTAACAATTAATTTATTATTATTAAAATAATGTGACCATTTACCAATTAACGAGGACCAAAAATCAAGGTTAATTAAGAATCTAGGGTAATTTATTGTGATTTGGGGAAATAAGGTCAAAAAGTTTTTGTAAAAGCTACTGTTTTCGATGCATTTAGGTCAATTAATTACTTTTCATATGGTATAGGGAAGATAATTATTCCTATTCAACCTTTCATAAATGTCTTCTTCAACATGTACATATAAGATCTATATACTATGTAAATCTTAAGAATGATATGTTAGTTAGTATCGTCTATAGCTGTCGTGGGTACCATTCACGTTGTGTCGATACAATTATATTTTTTTTGTATCTTCGTTGATTTTTATTTTAGCTTCACAATTTTTTTTTTTATCGAATGATATCAGATTTATATATAACTCGTCGATTAGTACAAGGTGTATCAACTTGGAGAAACAATTGACAATTTATTCAAGATCCATTCTATATATTTAGGTCTCACGTCCACATCTCCTTTAACCACGCACCAACTTCTAATTATGTAAAGAATTAACCTATTTTCTTGTTTTTAATTTGTATATTTATATGAAGTTCAAGATTAACAACAAATCAAGCTTGGATGTGTATGCAACTTCTAAAATGATACTTTTAATTTTATTATAGGTAAATGGAAAAAAAAAAAAAAGAAGAAAAAGAAATCGATTACGGGCACAAAACGTAAGTAATACCAACGAAAGGTGACTACCATCTGGCACATCACGTTAACATCAAGGATCAGAGGCGGAGCCTCCATGGAGCAAGGGGGTGCAGCTGCACCCCCAAATTTTTTTATTTTTTTTTACTATTATATATATGTGTATGTATGTATATTAATTATATATAAATATATATGATTTATATATATTTATTGAAATTCCAATTATTATTTTTTTTAAAAAAGCCCACCAAGTTCATAATGTGGCTTATCCTTTGATGTTTTCCCTCATTAAGTTAGTGTTGATTTTTCGAGTTCCTACTGCATGTGTGGAAATAATATTAATTTTCCGAAATGATTTATATTAAAAATAAGTTGAGAAATAACTTGGGATATCAATTTTTGAATGATTATTTGGTCACTGACATTGGAAATTACGTATTTCTTCAAGTTTTTAAGACGAAGTTATCAATCGCTTTCAAGAAATAAGGACTCGTTGAAATTTAGATTAAATAACAATGTAACTGGTTTTATTGTATTTTGAAATGTATATGACATTATGGTATTTTAATATAAAAGACTTTATTTTATTATATTTGTAATTACACTATATATTTTTTTTCGCACCCCCGAATCGAAATTCCTGGCTCCGCCACTGTCAAGGATGAAGTAAATATCTTTGTGTGTGTTCGTGTGCCTGTATTTGGCTGAGTGGTAGAGAATTTATGTTCAAAACAAAATGTCTCAAATTCAAAACAACTTAAGCCAAAACTTGAAACTTATGCAATTAATCTCTTCCACTTATACTCTATTAACCCTTTCCCTATAAGTCAAACCTATCATTTTCAAAATCTGAATTTATGAATTCTTGCAGTGATAGTTGTCCCCATCTTTTAGCAAAAGAGATTGCCAAAAACTAAGATAATTATAAATCATGGATAATTAAATAGACTTATGTAATAATGTAAATATAATAACATAATAATTCATCACACTATACATAATATTTTAATTCAACAAGATATAAATGGGGCCATATATTTACTGGAAATGACTCCTTTATGTACATACCCTTTTGTTTTGCATGGAAACAAGCTTTTAACAAAAAAAGCTCCAACCCACCCCTTAATTATGTGTTTTCTTTTTAAAAAGGTGATTGATTTTAAATATTTCAAATTGAAAAAGTTGGCAAAAGAGAATTTGTACTAAGAGGTCGCCTTCAAGTTTCATTCTCGTGGTTGGTTGGGAAAAAAAAAAAAATCTTAAATCTTACGATCTCTGTTCACTCATTTAATCAAGAACTAGCTAGAAATTTGAATGTTCGACTACTCACTGTGAACATATTTAATATGTTTACGAGTGATATCATGATGATATATTTAAAAAAAATTATTATAATTAATTTTTATAGAACTTGATACTACATTTTAACAAAGAAAAACTTAATACAATACTAAGTAAATAATATCGAAGTGACACTGTTTGTCAAACCCAACTCACCCACCTATACACGCACTCAAGATGTCTCGAACCTCCAACCTTTTGCATCTTACTACTAGACTGTGTTCTGCTAACGGGGAACCTCCAACATTTTGCATTGGGTTGACCGGTTGACTGCGAAATCCCAAGGTAAACGGTAATAAATATTTTTCTATTATTTCGTGCTCTTGATTTTTCATGAAAAACACAATTTGACTACTTTAATTTTACTCTTTGACTATTACTAACTTTACCTCGAGTCCGGGCGAGTATAACTCTGTTTTGTGGAACTTTAACATTCACTAATACGGAGTACTAGTTAGTTTTTTTTTTTTTTTTTTTTTTTTTTTTTAGAACTGAAATTAATGACCTCGCCGTAGAAGACTCGAAGTCGGAATCTTTGAACCCAAATCTCCACCACTAAACCAACACAATCCCACGCTATTAGATGGTTTAATTAATAATCCCTACTCATCTTATTTTTTTCACCGATAATTGGTCAAAGACATACATATTTATGGTAATAAAATAACAAATAATACTACTTAACAAAAATTGAAAATACTCAATACTATGCATAATGGACGTTAAGGTTGATTGATCTACAGTTAATAAAATTAGATGGAATGCCATAATAATAAATTAATAACGTGGTCAATCGTGGACGACCATAATTGAATCTTTATTGACTCACGAGAAAAGCATATATACATACTAAATCAGTAATCACCCCATTTGATTAATAGTTCCCAAAAGTAGAACGTTGATGGTGCAATCAAGTCGTCACGGTTGCATCATTATATTATTCTACTCCTTCGTTCAGTCGTCTACGCATAATCATGCACTATTTATCGTCTTGAAATGTTTGTAAAGTCTGTGCATATTTCAACTTCAGTACATGACTTATATACTTTCTTTAAAAAAATCGACATCACAAAACGAGTCTCATTCTCTACTCATAACACTCACCGACATTTTTTTTTTTAAATTTGTATTGAAACAAAGCTTCATAATTATGGTAGATGAAAAGAGTATCTGTATATCGTGGCTTTTAGTATCAACATTTTGCAATTTTAATTTTGTTTTTCCGTCGAAGGTTTCTCATGTGTATCTAGACAAGCGAGCCAGCTCACAATTCAATAATCAGAAGAAAGTATCATAAGCTATATACTCCAATGTCAAATGCCACAAAAAATAAGTTCAACGGTAATAAAAACAATTATGTACATAATACTACCATGAATTACATTCTTTGATTCAGAGCATCAAATGTTTGAATCAATATTTTAAAAGTCGAACCAGAAGTCAAACCGATGAATTCTCTAGTTCCCGATTTTTCAGTGGAACAGTGTTTGAACTGGCCAAAAATGAAAAATACTACTAACCGAGTATGATCGGTTCGTGATTCAATTGATTTAACTACCGGTTCGGTCCGATTTTTAATTAAAACAATGGTTTGAATTGTACACTAATTATTTCAATATGCAATATTTTGAAGATTAGGTGAAGATTCTTCACGAAGATATAGTGACGTTACTTTGCATATTCATGGAAAAGAATATTATTTTTTTTACTTTTTTTTTAATTTGAACACAATTAATATTTCATTCATCTTTCTCTTAATAAATGTCGTCTACACATATACGTACATTATTACTATATGTAGCCACACAACTATTTGAATGGCTAGAGATTTCGCTGGTGGATTCTAGTAATATTAGAATTTAGAAGTAATATTGTTCAATTTTTAGTTTTCTAAGGGAAGACAAAGAGTAAGTCCATAAATTTTTATTTGGTGATGTGTTTGTTAGAGCATATATTTGGAATGGTAGAAATAGTACTTATTTAGTGGGACTAAGATGGATGCGGTTAGCATCACAAATAGAATCAAGTTTCAATCTTGAAAGTAAGTTGATTCGAGTTTTTACTGGGAGTGTGGGACTAAGATAGATGCAGGTAGCATTATGAATAGAATCAAGTTTCAATCTTGAAAGCGGATTCGAGCCTATTACTCTTCGTATAATGGAGTCTTCTTTCATGATTGGTGTTCTAATCTATTATTGTGTACTCGGTCGATTTTTGTTTGAGTTAAAACTTCTTTTCCTTGTGTTGTATTACTTGGACTATTTAATTTTAAGGGATATGAGTATCTCTTAGTAATCATGTTTTTATGATTGAAGGGGAAAAAAAAAGTTAATCAAGGGCATTTCACATTCTTTTAATAAATCAAATTAAATGCATGTAAATAGGATTGCAGATGCAAAACGTAAAATATTACTCCCTTTTTCCGAACCTACTGGCTTATTTTGTTCTAATATACTATTTCCCGTTTCATTGATGTATGAATAAGATATATTTTCGTCCGTTTCATTAGTATATGAATATTATCTAAATTTTAAAATGATAAAATTTTAACCCACTCAAACTCCTTATTTTATTCATGACTATAAATCTCATCTTAATTTTCGTGCAAAAAAAAGTTACTGTATTAATGGAATGGAACGGAGGGAGTATAAAATATAAAATAATAAAAATAAAAGTAAATAATAGGTCGATAAAATTGGTCTTTCACTATAACCTGAGTACTTACGGGGGTGTTTAACCTTTTACGTCGAACAATTTCCTATGGAAGGTCTACAGTAGGGTTAAGGGGCTTTTATGACTTTGTCCTTTTTTACTCTCTCTCTCTCCCTCTCTTCCCTTTATTTATCACTCCCTCCCCTCCCCTTTCTTCCCACACTTCACCCTTTCCTCATATCACTCCCCTCTCCCCCCCTCTCTCTAGATCTCCCCCACTCTCTCTCTACAAACCCTAATCCTCCTCCATGGAGTTCATGAGCAGGAGCAGAAGAATGGAAGCTTTCTTTTTGCGGGGAATGTTGTCAGGCTCGAGGCACATATCAAGATCCACCACACACACACAAATATACAGTAATTAATTACTGTAAATATTTGGGTATTAATGGAAAGGATCATGTATAGGCGTCGGACCAGGCTTCATTCCCCCCAATTTTTTGCTTCCTTAATTTCAATCCAACCCTCCCTCCAACTGCAGGTATACTACACTTATTTCTATTTATTATAAATCCTATTGTTAATTGCTCCCTCGACCCACCGATCTAAGGGCGTTTCTATATTTTATATCTCACATGTATTGAAGAAACGCCTCTAGATCTGTGGACGGGGTGGTGTTTTTTCTACTGTGTTTTTTAGTTTGGATTTATAATTTGTGATAATTGATTGGGTTCGAAGGTAGTTGGGCATGCAGGAACAGATTGGTGTAATGATTATGAAAGTTGACTCGATTTAATTTAAAGGAGAAAAAATAGCAGTAGTACCTGTACCCTATACTGCTAGTAATGGATTATCATTTGTTCATCATTATTTTTTCTGGGTTTTTTGTTTTTGTTTCTTTACTTTTCTTTGTCAGTTTACTTCCACTCCACCATCATCATATTATCATGATTTGCTCAATCATTTCCTCAAGAAATTCCTCTCTCTCTCTTGCCTTTCTTACAATCAAATTAGGGTTTTGGTTTCGGTTTCGGTTTCTAGTTTATGCGCGTTGTTATGGATCCAGAATCTTCTATTCTTACTAAACTTTTTCTGACATTAGTGTTCTGAAATTCAACAATATTTACTCTTAGATCTATACTTTAATATAGATTTCTCCCATTTCAAAATGGAGTACATGTTACTGGTTTGATTAGTGGGGTAATTGAATAATTGTACTCTTAAATATGGATACATGGATTTCCATTTTTTTCATTTCCCTTTATCTAACCTTCTTCCAAATATAAATCTGATACTCCCTCCGTCCCGTCGAAAGAGAGTCCCACCGAAAAGAACCTCACTGATATTAAAGAAAATTCTCTCTTCCGAAATTTCAAGATTGTCTAAAGATTAGTCATTCAAGATTTGCCAATACATCTTAACATGTACTGATATCAATTATTGTGAAACAAATTACATGTCTTGAATTCGGAGAGCGAATCGAATCGATTCGTTGTTAGGGAACAAGATTGAATGATTCTTTACTTACCGTGTGAATATATGTTGATTTGAATTGAATTTCCAGTTGATGTGAGATAAGGTATAGTCCTCACTCCTCACACATCACGGTCATTCATGAATAGAATGAATTCCTTTTTCATCCTTTTGAGTATGCAACCAAGGGTTTAGGTTTTCATTTCAAAATTATATAAATGAGGAAATTAAATTAATATAATTAATTAAATTCAGAAAAAATAAAATAAAAAGAATTTTCATATGATTTGAATGATAGGATAATTGATGGGATTTTTCAAAAAGTTTGTCTGTGAAATGCAGAGTTTTACCCCAACATTTGTTCAGTTGAATTTAGAATCAATGAATAATGAATAATGCAAATGTTTTTAATTTTATATACTTGTATATCTAAATTTCCATGAAATGTACTGTATATAAATATATAATGTGTCAGTAATTTTACTTTTTTCACTTGAGCCCTTTTCATTTTATTTCATTTAACTGAGAAGAGGAAGGACAATGAGTTAATGTTGAGCACGTGGTTTCCAAATTAAATACTTACTCTCGTTTCTTTCCGTTTGACTCGTTTGTTGAATATATGAGTGGTATAAAGTAATGAAACGGGCCAACTTTTTTATCTACATTAATTTCTTGTATTGAGAAAAGAACTGGTTACAAGTCTATGCTTCTGTTTTGGACACAGCCAAAATGGTGTGAATGTATCTTTATCAATTATCATCACAGTTTGCCATTGCAGAGAGAGAGAGAGAGAAAGAGAGAGAGAGAGGTGACATGAAAGAAATGGAGGAGGGGGAGATGGAAAAGGGTATCTGATTCAGATTCAGACAACATTAATAAAGACTGACAAAACTGCCCTTTGAATTGTGTCATAAATTTGGTGAAGCTGATGCTTCATCTCCTACATTTATTGCTCATTTTGCACCTACACACACTCACTCGTATTTAAGACTTCAACTATCCTCTCTCTCTCTCTCTCTACAATTGAAAGCTGTGTTTGGTGTCTTTACTTGGAGAACAGTACTGTGCATATCTCATGTGTTAGTAGTACTGTTGATTTTCCTTTTCAGAGAGAGAGAGGGAGAGGGAGAGAGAGAGGGTGTCGGCTTAAGTTATGCAGGTCTTTGCTTCTACACTCCCACAATTTCAGCGTCGCTGCAGAATTCGAGATTTTTTCTTTTGCAAGAATTCAAACTAGTTAAATTTGAAATAATTTGATTAGATTGAAGAACAAGACCTAATTCTTGGATTCCCTTGAAAACTGCCACATAAATTTTTAACAATAATGTTATTTGGTCATAATGTGGCCGGCCACACAACAATATTTTTCATATTTTTTATATTTTAAAAATTGTAAATGATAACAATAATTTATTACTTTCATATTTTAATTTAAAAATATTTTTTCCCCAAAAATTACATATTTTTTTTTCATTTTTTTAGGTAAAAAAGGTAAAAAAAATACTTTAAAATAGTAAAAATTATCAAATAATTAAAATTTTAATTTAAAAAAATACGTAAAAAATACGGAGTATCACTTTTTGAGTATTTTATAATCTAAAAAAGTTTGACATAAATATATAAATTATTTGATATTATAAAAAATAAAACAAGTTAAATTATGGCCGGCCACATTATGGCCGAATAGCATCACTCAATTTTTAACTACCTACCTAATTGAGAAGACATGTATAGGTTGCTATTTTCTCCTAATTACTAGTCCCTCTATTCCACCGTCTACTCCGTCGAGAAATATACGTTTATTGAATATACATATAGTACAATCCAATTGAGTAGATATATGGCCATTTATAATTAACTAAACATTGGATACGGATCTTAGTCCTATTCAACTAGATCCATATAGGGTAATTCTATACAAAGCCCTCAATTTACTCCACACAGCCCCTCTATTAAAAATTAATTTAAAATAATAACATTTTTACTAATTTATCCCTCCCTTAAATTTAGTTAACTGATAATTACTTGGTACAACCACCGGATTAACAAAAGTCACGGAAACTTGGAAATTAAGAACAAAATCGCATAACCCCACAAATTAATTTTCATCGCACTGAGAAAATAGATTGGAGTTGTCGATTTACAATCACATTTGGGTTTGATTTATGTAAATTATTTGTTTGGATGCAAGATTTACTTCCCATGCTGCCGCCGCCGGAGAAATCCAAATCGAGTTCGTCGGCGGCAAAGAGGAATAGAAGGGACTCTGCCGACGCTAACAGGACGACGGAGAAGATCGGCTGCAATATGTCGACGGCGAATTTGCTCATTTCCGACCGACCGCTACTTGAACGAGATTCTGATAGAGAAAATCTCGACGCAGAGGAATTAATCAGCGGCGCAGCCTCGTCAACTTGTCGTGGCCGCATTCGGAGCACATAGATATCATCATTGTAAAGAAGCTTCCATGTCCGATGATGGTGTATGAATTGAAGCAGGGGCTGCACGAAGCACGGTTTCATGGTTCTGCAACAGTGGCTGTACAAAATTCAGTGGTAAATTAGTAGGAGGCTTAACTTAATCTAAGAGATAAATTAGTAAAGTTGTTATCATTTAATATTTTATTTAAATAAAAAGGGGCTGTGAAGAGTAAATTTGGGGCTGTGGATAAAATTACCATCCATATACATAAACAAATGGACTCTTAACTTTTTACTACCTAGAAAACACCAAAAAAAAAAACAACAAATTTGGTGGCCGATTTTAGCTTGGGCCCTAGGCTGGTGCACTCCTCGCCTAGGCCCAGGACAAAGCCCGAGTACTATAAAAATATAGAATCACTTAGTTTTTTAACAAGACGGAGGAGTATTATAATTATTATTTTTTAACTGGACCGGGTTCACGTCACTATAGTAATTTTATTTAAACCGGTATATATACATGTAGCATCAACCCTGCGCTGCGATGTCATCGGTTGACGGTGGATACAAAAATTATTTTAAACACATGGGATTGGATAACCTAACCCGATAAAATAATTATCTAAATTGGACTAATTGGGCGATGATCAGCGGATACAAAATTATTTTAAACTCATGGGAATCTTTTGGTTACCCTTACTATAAAATACGAGGAATCTCTTAATTGGACTAATTGGTATCAAAACAAAATAAAAATAAAAATATGTAGTATTAGTAGTTGGAATTTGATTTAAATAAGCATTTTATTTCCATTAAGAATAGAGAAGACGACTTGTTCTTCCAATCTTCTCTTATCTTCTCCTCACTACTCTTCTCTTTCTCTTCTCTTCTCTTGGTTCTTCGAATTCTCTTTACAACGCATATAAATCATCAATTGTATGAACGCAGTTAACTTGTTTATTTTTATGTAGATTTGCTAGAGGGAAGACCATATATATATTCGATCCACAAACGAGACAAGTGAGGGGAGAACCAGCCGATTTGCTTCATTTAGTCAACCCCAGTGCGAAAGGTACACATATACTCGACGAATTTGTTACCATGAAATAATTGCGTAAATTCTGATGCAAATCTGTAATCAAATGATGTGTGTGTTATGGCGTGCATTTATTATTATTATTATTATTATTATTATTATTATTATTATTATTATTATTATTATTATTATTATTATTATTATTATTATTATTTTTTTAAATTATTATTGATGCTGTTAAGAGTAAGAAATCAGAAAACATAAGATGGTTTGATCGGCACAGAATATGGTTTGAAAAAATAATAATTATTATGATTCTTTATTTACACATTCATGTAACGTAAGTATCTGTCTATACGATTAACCGGAATCAAAATCGGAACCGAACAAGTTCCGACTAGAGATAGCAACGGATCTTGGATCCGGTCCAGATTCATTTTTTAGGATTTGGATCTTCAAAATTCCGGTTCCTATGGTTCTTTCAGTTCATATGGTTTCTTCGCAAATTCCGAACCACCGATTACAGTTACGGTAAAAAAAATAATGATTTCAGTTAAAATCCAATTAGAACCGACACTTCCAATTCATTTGGACACCTCTGCATATCTAGTGATTCTAAAGTGCTAGTCGCAAAAATCCAATATTTGATGTGATGCAGTATAAGTTTATATACCATGAATTTGCTGATTTTTTTTCTTATACAAAACTATTATATTTATACCGTATTTATTTAATTTTCTTTAATACTTTAATAAACGGTTCATCTTCAGTTCAACCGGTTGAATCAATCGAACCACAACCCAATGGTCTTGCTAGGTCAACCTCCTAATCGAGTTGGATGTAGGTGACTATTCCTCTTGATATGGTTAGATTACAACTACTCTGAAGATAATTATTAACACTATTGATGTTTTCATTATTAATTATCACAATTACATTATTATTATCCTTAAAAAGCATAAAAGAAAAGATGCATTAGGTATGCCATATTTTATAAGAACTAGTAAAGGTAACGTGCGTTGCACGTTTAACCAATTTTTTTATTTTTATTATCATGATAAATTTTGTAGTAGTGAGCTATTATAAAAAAAAAGAGATAATATATGTTTTTACCCCTTTTGACTTTGTCAAAACAATATTAGGTATGAAATATAGTTTACAATAAAAACACCCAATTTTTGATTTGGGTGGACAAAAATAGCCCGATATTTATTATTGAGCGTACGATTCTTCTTCTCTTCTCTCCTTCCCTTTCTCTCACATACCTAAAATTAGGGATTTCGATTTCGGTGGGAGAGGGAGGTCGTGAGGGAGAAGATTCGAGCGGAAGTGGTGATGAGAGTGTAGATCGGGAGGGAGAGGGCGGCAGCGAGGTTGCCGAGGAGTGGCCGGCGGAGTTCCGCAAACTGATCGGAAAGCGCCTCTTCGGGGTGGCCAGCCCGCCGTGATTCGACCTCTACGACGCCGACTATGGCTGGGGGCGGCCGCGGAAGTTCGAATCGGCCTCGATCGATCGAGACACCTCGATGTCGCTCTGCAAATCGAGAGATTCCGACGGCGGATTGGAATTCACGCTGTCGAGGCCGAAGCGAATCCTCGATTCATTCGCAGCTGTTTTTTCATGGAAGCAATCAGAACGCTGTGAAATTGGTCTCGGCGACGGCGGTGGCGGCGATAATTAGGGTTTCGAGAAGCTTGGATTATTTTTCCGGTGATGGCGGCGGGAGTATATAATTGCTGAATCAGGTAATTTTTGTTAACATTTAACATCACGTGATTTCAGGTTAATTTCCGGTGATTCTGCTTTCATTTCGTGTTGTTTTGATTAACTAAGTAGTACTAGTAATTAGTAGTCTCATCTCAACAAAAACAAAAACTAGCTGATGTGCTCTGCTGTGAATTAACTTTTGAATGCTAAAAGGAAGGGTAGTCGGGTAGAGTAAATGAAATGAGAGTAGTAAATGATTAGTGTACTGATTGATTAATTAATTCTGCTGAAGTTGAATCTGTATCTGTGTTCTTCGTTTGAGGGCAGAATTATCGATTTCGGCATTGTTTTAATGGTGTTTGTGTACCGGAGTACCTGCAAATTTTATTGCTTTGCTGAATCAATCTTTTCAGCTACGCGTATTGTTAGTGTTTATGCGGTTGTTTGGTGCTTGCTGTATAGCATTTTGGATAGAGAATTTATGAGGATTTTATAGATTTATGTTTAGATTAGAGATTAAGGGAAATAATGTTTGTTGTTCTAGTTCTTTGTTTCTGTTAGCTGGAATTTCCGATAAACTCAACGGACTTCTTCACTTGACTACATAATTTGTGAACTTGTTCATCGATCTTATGAACTGGCCGATCGTATGCTTGGTGTTTTGGGATTTCTCATACAAATTCGTAACACGAGCAATGTAGTGCTTTGAGAATATGCTTTTATTGGAGTGCATTTGATAAATTCAGCTTGACTCTTTCATTCCCGAAGATTTGTCTCCAACCATCTGAGGGTTCATTTTTTGCCTATGATAATCTTGCAACTAATTTTCACATGTATCTTTGGGCTTAGGTCGTAACTTTGGTCGGAGTGCTCGGGAACCAAAAGTCAATATTGAATTCCATACAAAGGACTCACCTTTCCATCCGGTAAGTATATGCAGACTGGTGGATTGCCATTTTAGCTTCTCTAACTTTGTGGCAGTGCCACACTTTATGAAGATGGTCCGGTGCCTTCACTATCATCATTGACATATCACAAATATGGGCTGTGCTTGTGAATTGTGATTTTTAAAAACCAAAGTACTGCCTAACTTGTTCGGATATTCAATTCTTGGAAATGTGTCTTAAGTTTTCCTATCAATATAATTTTGCCCTGAGATTGTAGTGCAATCACTGAAGTAGTTACCTTTTTTCAGGAAGATGACCAAGAGTCTATTATTTGTACTTACCGACAGCGACGTTACTGTTCCATCACCTTCTGCAAAATCCACTCATGCGATTCGTTTTAATTTTCTGGAGTACTTCTTACTCTGTTGTGCGAGTCTCCCCACCAATTTTCAGGTGATTCCACTACAAGAATTTCGCTAATAGACAACAGCTAAAACCTGTTGTCTATAATGAATTTTGGTGTTGTCTATGGCTGTGTTGTCTATTAGGGGCGGTTATAGACAACAACTATTACCAGTTGTCTATAAACGTATAGACAACGGCCAAAACGTGTTGTCTATTAGCGAGCTCTCTTTTGTTGCCTATAAAGCTAATAGACAACATGTATTTTGTATTGTCTTTTTAGTGTAAATTTTATGTGGTCTATTATAATATAGATGACACATTATCCAGCCGTTGTCTATTAGTATTTTTTATTTTTTGCTGAGAATTTGTTATATTTTATAAATATTAATATTAAAAATGTTTTTTTAAACCAAATAACTAGTAAAAGGTAAATAAATCATTGAATTTCGTAAAATAATATCACACTATTTAACACCAAAAAAGATTAAAACATATAACAATGTTGTATGTATCCATTACATATATACTCAAAACAAATACTACAACATATCTAAAACATGCTAGTATAAATATCTGACTATGCTTATCAACTACTAAAATTTGCAATCTTTTTTACCTTCCATCTACTCATATTACTTCAAGAGAAAGGTAATCGAAAAAACATTCACCTGCACAACAAAAAATAAATACAACATATTAAAAAAAACATATAAATAATATTAAAATTATACAATATATTAGTGCATAGTAAGTAACTAAGTAAGAATAGATAATATTCAAATTATACAATATGGAGGAGGTCAACAGAAATAACAACCATAGCCATCAAAAGTACAAAATCAAGGACTGTGCATGTACCTAGTAGAAGATCCAGTTGAAATTACTGCAATGATGAAATATGCCGAACTCTGACTGGAAGGCATGCTGCAGAGTAAAACAACTAAATTATTAAGCAGCAAAATAGAGTTGGTTAACGCAGATCTAGTTGCAGCTTAGTATGATTCAAAAACTATAGACACGAGCAATCATATAAAGATTTCTAACAACTTCCTCCAAGTTCACTTTTACTCGAATTGAAGGTAAGGTAAGCACGAATCAAGAGAAAAACACTCGTTAACTTTTTACTTTTCCCTTTAAGGATAATTAAATGGTGGCATAGTAGAGACCAAAACCACCATCGCTCGACAGATAGAAGACATGCTTTAGATGCTCCACGGAGGAAAGACGAAAGAAACTAGAGATACAAACATATGTTATATGGGAAAAGTATAAGAATGCGGAAGGAAAAATAATATTATTCTTGAATGAAGCCAAGTAAACAACACATTAAAGACAAAGGTATTTAAGTAAATCTCCATCAAGAAAGTAATATAAGAGCATTTAGCTTGCCCAACATTGCATAGAACTCATTGGTCTGTCTATTTTGATATTTTCAAACTAAAACTTCTGACCCAGCCCCTAGGTGCACAATTTCAAATAAATAAAATCAGCCTCAAGGCTTACTACAATCTGTAAGATACCAACCAACTTCGGTTTTTGTAGGCAAACTAATCTTTATCTATGCTCTTGTCATTTAGCCAATGCAGTAGCATACTAGCAAAGAAACGGTGAAGATACATGCCACGTTATATCTGAGCGAAAGTGTAAACAAGTTACAAGCACGCTTAAAATTTAACTAAAGTTTTCTCAAGAAAAGGGAGAGGGAAAAGTCCCGCATCACTCTGATAGTACCGGTTGTTATAGTATGAAATCACTCTTGTCCAGCAGCATCCCATACTTGCAGTTTGATTCTTTTACCACCAAGCTTAATCGTTCTTATCTTAAAATCAATCTTGTAAAAAAATGGCACAATCAAATATAGCAGGCAGAAGAGGTTTGCGGGGATGTATCAACAAATTTATTAATGAAGGGTAACCTATGCACCCAATAGTAGTGATAAAACTGGGGTGAATGAACCATCAGAAAAACGTAAAAGAAGGCAACTCTTACAGACACCTAATAAAGCTATTAAAACAGTTACACATGTCAGCTCAAACAATGACTCTAAATTATTTTGCTGAAATTTCAAACAAAATGTTAGCATAAGGTTACATGTTATACATCTACAAAAGGAAAAAATAAATAGCAGCTGATAACTCAAATATTTTCTTGTGAAAGTCTAGTTTTGAAGCATCGGCTGATAACTTCACAAGCAATTTGAAATTAAAATACAGGATGAGAGCAGTACAATATTGGGCTGATTAGTCATTTATGAACTGGAAACATAATAAACAAAAAATTATAAAGCAACAACTCCAAACTGATCATTTGCATTATGGTATCCAAATGCTGACTAATATAAAACTCCAAATAATTATTGCCAAACTAGGTATCATCACTATCACATATCAAATTTTTCTTAAAGCTCTTCAAATTTAAAAGTCAATTGTCTCCGTTAGCCTTCACAGAGAAAATCCTTCTAACCTAATTGCCCAGTAGTTTAAACTACATATCCTATTTTCGCATTCCGTTTTCCTTGTCACATTAACAAGCACTCAAGCAAACATACAAGGTACTAGAAATAGAATGTTGAGATTTTTTTAGAGTATTTCTTTCATGGTAAAATACAGTTGGGACTTAAATTTGAAAATATAGGATGAGAAAGACTCACGTTTCTTAACTTGGAGGAACCTCTACCTGTCCGACGGCTGGGGTAGACCGTGGCTGAGCCGACGGCGGCTTGACTCTCAGGAGGCGGAGGCAGCCGCTTGTCTAGGAAGGAAATTCTTAGAGCATATGGTGTGAGGAATTATGTGGGGATCCTATGAGGAGCCTATTGGAGTGTGGTGCTGTCGGAGTAGTACTGTTCGAGGTTCTCTGCGCGCGGCCGCCGATAATCCCCAAGCTACCGAGGGAGCAAGTGAATTTGGGGGTAAAAAACACTACAAAATTACGGCGGCCTAAAACTCAACGTCCGGCAGGATCCATGAGCTCGGAGAAAGCCTCGCCAGACTTAAATTTCTCACTACTCCAGCTACTGCTAGTCGAGAAATCGCTGCTCTTTGACCTCGAAAACGTTTCCCCCTCCGTTGTCTTCGACGCGTCGATCCTGAGAAACGGCATCGACGGTTTGACCGTCACGAAGCCGTCGTCGTCGCTCTCCAACGACGCCTGGAGCTGCAACGCAAACTCCAGGCTCCAAAAGATGTCGTTCTTCGACGGCCAGTCGATCCCCCTGTCCTTGAGGCAGGAGGCGGCGGTCTCGACGAACTTGCTCAAACTTTCCGGCGAGATCTGACCGCGTAGATTGGGGTCGATGATCTAATCTAGGGTTCCTTTCCTGAAACAGAATTTCGCCCATCCCCCAAATTCGCCTGCTCCCTTGGTAGGTTGGGGATTATCAGTGGCGGCGGTGCTGTTGGTCGGAAACGGCGGTACAGAATGTGGTCCGCAACTGGTCTTGCGGAGTTGAGAGTTATGAACGCTATTGCGAAAGAGGGATTTTCAAAATTAGGGATTGTTCCTTGTTTTCATGGATACAAATTGTTGTCTATAAAGAAAAAATAAACGCTTAAAGACCACATGAAAAATGCGGGTGTAGACAACGGCGCGGAAACCTGTTGTCTATAAAGCGTTTATGCGGTAGTAGACAACGGGTTATTTTACCTGTAGTCTATATTTATATAGACAACACGTTTTCTGCTGTTGTGAGTTAAAACAACACAAAACTAAAATTACAGACAACAGCTTTAACCTTAGCCGTTGTCTATAACAATATAGACAATACAAGTATTAAATCCATTGTCTATATCCTGTTGTCTATAACATAAATTCTTGTAGTGTTCCGACAAGCCAACAATTTACGGCGAATTTTTGATTGCCTAGACGCTTCTGGGTGTATTCTATGGCCAAAGAGGACAACGATTTAATTTTGTATAATTCGTTTGTTACTAGAGGCAACCTGTATGATTTTGGAGTTTATGCTTTTGTTTCTAATTTGCACATAGTTACATTTTGATATTATTCATTTACCACTTACCGGTAAACAGTACTAAAACAACATGAACGTACTTCGTAATATAGGTACAATCTGATATTATTCGTTTACTACTTCCAGTAAACAGTACTATAAGAAGTATTATTTGGTTTACCACGTACCGGTACACAGTACCAAAAAACCTAAATTTACTGTGTACTACCATGTACTGGTACACAGTACCAAAAAATCCTAAATTTACTGTATACTTGTACTAATTTAAATATACAAAAAAAAAAAAAAACGAAAATTTCTGGAAAAAAATGAAAAAAAATATTATAAAAAAATAATTTAATAATTAATTAATAAATAAATAAATAAATAAATAAATAAATAAAACAGAAAAAGAAAAAGAAAAAAGAAAAAAAAAAAGAAAAAGAAAAAGAAAAAGGAATGAGAAAACACGTGTAGGGAGAAGAAAGGGGAGGAGGAAGTGACCATGTACTAAAAGTAAGGGTATTATTGTCCACCATACCAAAATATAGGTATTTTTATTGTAAACTATATTCCATACCTAAAATTGATTTTACAAAGTCAAAATGGGTATTTTCTTTTTTGCCTAAAAAAAAAATGTATTAATTATTCCTCGAGAGATAAATAATCTAAATAAACTAAGTTATCCAATTAACAAATTATACTAATTATTATTTTGATCGAGTACATATGATATTTTATATAGTTGAGGAATGCTTTTATCTTGAACATTCGTAATGTATTCGTGGATGACGTGATATTCTATTAATAAATAAAATATTTAAATAATTTAAATATATACGATAACCTTTAAAAAAAAAAAAAAAACTATATCACTACCACATCAGTGGTAGACATATTAAGAATGTCCGCACTAAGTAGGGATTTATGTTATTACGTAACTTACGTTGCAAACAATTTTGATTAAAAACTCAAATTCAGAAGGAAAGCAGTTTCCTTATTTCTAACTTCCATTTAAACATTTTTATTTGACAGTAAAGACTACATACAAAATAAAATACGTTTTCTCCACATTTTAACAAAAGTCTCATTTTCAAATACCCAAAAATATATCAAATTTTCTAGAGTAAAACAATACATATAAATCTAAATGAATGAGATATTTTTATATTCAAAATATATTAAGGTTCCTTGAATGCAAGAAAGAGTACATTTTAACGAATAAGACATTAATTTTGCATTTGTATTTATTTATATAGATTATATCCAAACGCATGGGATATTTTTATATCATAAAATATGCTTATAAATCTCAATCTTGTAAATGATTTAAATATGAAGATCCATTATAGTGTACTATATATTTTCTTGCGAGGCAAAAATAAATCTACCCACTTTCAATTTAAAAAACAAAATTTAGCTTTGGATCTTAAAAACATAAAAATATACCCAATCTTTCAAATTTTGTACCATAATGCCCTTGTTTTTTTTTTTTTTAACGAAAATGCCATTGCTTTATGCTTTTTACTTTTTGCTTTTTACTTTTTGCTTTTTGACTTTGACCACCAACTCTATCTCTCTCTTTCCGGTAATTTTGGTGTTACAAATCGTACTGTGTTCCATACAAATAAGTATGAAACGTATTTCTTACTGTGTACTTAAGTACGCAGTAAGCTTTTCTTCCTTTCGTACTGTGTACTTAAGTACGCAGTAATATTTTCTTCCTTTCGTACTGTGTACTTTAGTATATCATGTAAATTGAACAAAAACTTACACAAGACTAGTAATCTTTTTTTGTGTTTCGTACTGTGTAATTAAGTACGCAGTAAGCTTTTCTTCCTTTCGTACTGTGTACTTAAGTACGCAGTAAAATTTCTTCCTTTCGTACTGTGTACTTTAGTATATCATGTAAATTGAACAAAAACTTACACAAGACTAGTAATCTTTTTTTGTGGTTCGTACTGTGTACTTAAGTACACAGTAAGCTTTTCTTTCTTTCGTACTGTGTACTTAAGTACGCAGTAAGATTTTCTTCCTTTCGTACGGTGTACTTTAGTATATCATGTAAATTGAATAAAAACTTACACAAGACTAGTAATCTTTTTTTGTGTTTCGTACTGTGTACTTAAGTACACAGTAAGCTTTTCTTCCTTTCGTACTGTGTACTTAAGTACGCAGTAAGATTTTCTTCCTTTCGTACTGTGTACTTTAGTATATCATGCAAATTGAACAAAAAACTTGCACAAGACTAGTAATCTTTTTTTGTGTTTCTTACTGTGTACTTAAGTACACAGTAAGCTTTTCTTCCTTTCGTACTGTGTACTTAAGTACACAACATTGTCTAATCTTTTTTTGTATTTTGTACTGTGTACTTAAGTAATCGGGATAGATGATAGCATTCGAAAATAGTGTTTGTGTTTAGAGAGAGAGAGAGAGAGTTTGACAACACATTGCATGCTCAATTTAGTCAAAATAACCCTTTTGAAGCAATATTAATGGATCATAATTTTTTTTCCATTACGCAAGAACACCAAAAACAAAAGCATTCTTTTTAAAATCAAAAAATCAAAAAATAAGAAACAAGAGAGAGAGAAAGAGAGAGAAACTATGGAGAGCAACTTTTTAATCGCCTAATATCAGCCTCTTGCTTCTATCAACTTTTTTATCCAGTTTGCAATTTTCCAGCTTCATGAAACAGCTGAGAAAATCCTCAGAGATAGTTGCTTCTTTAAAATTTTGTAAGCAGAGCCCAAAATTTGAGATTCAGAGTCCAAAAATGGAAAGAAGTTGACGGCACATAGACCCAATAAGAAGAAGAAGAAGAAATAAAAAATAAATAAAAAAGAACAGCAAATCACTGCCGCCGTCGGCCTTTTTCTCACTGCCTTCCGCCGCTGCCGCCTTCTTCTCTGCTTCTTTCTGAAAAAAAAAGGAAACGAAAACCTCAATCCCAACCCACTCCAAAGAGAGAGAGTAAAGATTTGGGAGCTTCCTCGAGAATCAAGGAACGGGAGCGGGGAGCTTCCCGTCGACGGAAACCGACTGGATCGGGAGCTTCCTCCGTCGACTCCTCCGCCTCCATAGCTCAGGGCCCCGACCGTCTGCTGCCGCGGAAGATGAGCGTCTCCTACCTCGAGAACTTAAGCCTCTCGGCCTCCTCCCTCGATACCTGGTAGGCGTTGGCCACGAGGTCCACCGGCAGCCCCCTGATGGCGGAGGTGCGCACCATCTCCTTCCTCTCCGGCCTGCTTCGCCTGTCGAGGAATCCCCTGGCGGAGGTGCGCCCGCTCAGGGTGTTTGTTGGCTTACCCTGTCGAGGAATCCCCTGGCGGCGCTGAGCTGGATGAATCGGAGAATCTGCAGTGGCGGAGGTCGCTGAAGTAGAAGAGAGAGAGAAGAGAGAGTGAAGAAACTATGAAGGGAGATGGTGCGTATAAGGTGAGAAAAAAAGAGAAAAAGTAAATAGTACTCCGAACCTAAAAAGCAAGGGCGTTTTTGTCTACCGAACCAAAAATTGGGTATATTTTGTATGTTTTTACTTCCGAAGCAAAATTTAGTTTTAACACTTAGAAGTGGGTATAGGAGTATATATTCTCTTTTCTTGCTCTAATATAAGGAATATAGATATTTCTTCGTCTTATTGAATTCAAAGTTTGTTTTAATTAAAATTCATTTTTTTTCTTTCCAGAGTTGGTTCTTGAACAATTTTTTGTTTGACTACTGATAGGGTGTATTTTTACCATATTATCTAAGTGTTAAATAATCGTTTTCTTGTTATATTTCGATAGTTTAGTTCATGTTTTGTATCGTTTACGTTATTTCGAGCTAGATAACGCTTTTGGATTCTTTTGAGTGTTTTTACTCTAAGAGATAAGAGTGGTATCAATGCATCAACAATCTCTTAGGCAATGTTTATTCTAAGAGATAAGAGTGAATTGACAAATTTTATCCAACATAATTTCATATTTACTTTGTACGGCGACTCACATTTTTTGCTTATATTTGAAACTAATCATGTGATGGATTCAAGCCAAAAATGCATGATTACTTTAATGCCATGACATTCTATACCCTATCCTAAAATTTCTCAATTTCCAAATTAAACTACCCATCAAAGTATATGTCCCTCATATAATTCAATTAATGATGATTTTTAATAATAAGTTGTAAAGTGGTAAATAGAGTTTTATACCCTCCGTCCATCTTTTATGTCCTTTCAAATTAAAATAAACCAAGCCTAAAGTAATAGCATTAGTAATACATTTAACACATAATATGCATTATATGAATTTGTATTCCATGGTATTGAAATTCTATTTTAACATTATATCGTTATTCATACATATCAATGCATACGAACTATTTATGTTGATCATATGTAGCTAAAATTCATATTTCAAATTTAAATATTCAAACTAAGAAATTCGTATATTCATGAATAATGAAATTATATCAATTGTGTATTTTGTAAAAGGTTTAAATTGTCTTATGATGAAATTCTATAGAAATTTGATTAGTTTAATTAATGAAAACGTTTTTAATTGTAAATTTATTAATTAATTTTTTTTTTTTATTTCCCCTTGTTATTAAGTAAGGAGTATTATACTATTAATTGTTTGGCGATGGAATTTTCCAATTTTGTATAGAATTAACCAATTAAATGGTAGACTAATTAATCGTTGAATTAAGGATATTAAAGGAAAATCAAACTTTGTAAATAAGGCAGCTTTTATAAATAAAACAATGTGTTATTACCCAATTATCCTTAAAAATAAATTTATAATAAAGACATTATAGGTAATACATTATTTTATAACTTAAGGCTATTTTTAGTAGAGAAAATATAGTCAAGTGTCTATGTAGCTTAACAAAAACTAATTGTTGTTCAAAACTTAAAAAAACACAATATCTATCCATTTTTCATGTGAGTGTACAAAACTACCCCTAACCACTATTCACCTTTCTTCTTACATATGCATCCCTCTTTCTCTCTCTTCTCTCCCTCTTCTCTGAGTTCTCTCCGCTCTCTCTCTCTTTTTCTCTCCTCTCTCTGCTCTCTTTCTAGAAGACGAAGGTGGTGGCGGCGGTGGGTTCGAGAAGACGAAGGTGGCGGCGAAGACGAAGGCGGGTGGCGGCGGTGAGTTTCCTCCGGTGAGGTAGGCGCTGCCGAGCGTCGCCGGCTTGGATAGGGGTCACCGGCCACGCGTCGCCGGAATCGCGACGGGAGTTGCTGCACATCTCGTCGCCGGCGTCGCGAATGGAAGCTCCAAGCTTTACTCGCGCTGCTGCTCGCGGAAAAGAAGCTGCTGAACGTGAAGACCCCGCCGGCGACCTGCTGCTCCCTGTCGTGGGTCGCCGTTAGGGACAGAAGCTTTCCGGCGACCCAGCTGCTCGCCGTCCCCGGTCGCCGTTTCGAGCAGAAGCTTCCCGGCGACCCACGGCTCGCCGTCCCAGGTCGCCGTTTCGAGCAGAAGCGTCCCGGCGACCCACGGCTCGCCGTTCCAGCTCGCCGTCTCCGCTGATCGCCATCTCCCTAGCCGGAATCTGATCGCCGGAGGTTGCTGCTGTTAATTCAATTCACGTCCCCCCTGCGTGCGAAGAAGACGAGCACTGTTCATGTTTTTTCTTTTTTTTTTTTTTTTTTCCAAAATTGTTCATTTTCTTTTCCTTCTTTTTTTTTTTTTTCATTTTCTTTTCCTTTATCCTTTTTTAAATTTCTTTTCCTTTATGAATTAATACTGTTTGTTTTTGTTTTTTTTAATATGAATTAATTTGTATGGATTTTTGTGTAATGGTTATTTTTTGGAGTATTTTTTTCCTTCAGTTTCTGTTTTTTGGATGTGTTGATGTTAGTTTGAATTACTATCATCTACAAAGAATACTAGTGATTTGAAATACAAATAAGGAAATTGAAACCACATTCCAATCACATAGGCACATTTTTTTGCATGGACCACCGACGACAATCTAACTTGCTAACAACTAATCTCCGACCAAGTAAAAAAATTCAAGGGTGCATATATTCGTAAATATTTTGAACGGGGAGTTAGAAATTTGGTATTTCTAACGGGGGGGGGGGGGGGGGGGGGGGGGGACTGAACATGTTGGGAATGCCAAGACACAGGTTAGAAAATAATAAATTCTAACTTACGATATGCGATAATAACGTAAGAAATTTTATATTTCTAACGGGGTGGATTGAACGTGTTGGGAATGCCACGACTAAGGTTAGAATATACTAAATTCTAACCATTGATATACGATTATAACGTAGGAAAGTTGGTATTTCCAACGGGTGGACTGAACCTGTTGGGAATGCCACGACACAGGTTAGAATAGTATACGTGAGAGAATCCCAGTCGAAGATAGTATACGAGAGAATCCCAGTCGAAGGAAAGTTGAAGATAGTATATAAAGGAATGCCACGATTAAGGTTAGAATATAATAAATTCTAACCATTGATATGCGATTATAACGTAGGAAAGTTGGTATTTCTAACGGGGTGGACTGAACTTGTTGGGAATGCCACGAAACAGGTTAGAATATACTACATTCTAACTCACGATATGCGGTTATAACGTAGGAAAGTTGGTATTTTCTAACGGGGGAGACTGAACCTGTTGGGAATGCCACGACACAGGTTAGAAAATAATAAATTCTAACTCTCGATATTCGATCATAACGTAAGAAATTTTGTATTTCTAATGGGTGAATTGAATGTGGTGGGAATGCAACGACTAAGGTTAGAATATAATAAATTCTAACCATTGATATGCGATTATAACGTAGGAAAGTTGGTATTTCTAACTGGTGGACTGAACCTGTTGGGAATGCCACGACACAGGTTAGAATATACTAAATTCTAACCATTGATATGCGATTATAACATAGGATAGTTGGTATTTCTAACGGGGTGGACTGAACATGTTGGGAATGCCACGACACAGGTTAGAATATACTACATTCTAACTCGCGATATGCGATCATAACGTTAGAAATTTTGTATTTCTAACGGGTGGATTCTAACGGGTAAAATTTTGAATTCAAGCTCGAATTAAAAATGAAAATGGAAAATTAAAAAAAAAAACTTTTTGTCAGTTTTGTTTTTTTTGTTCTCTCTCTCTCTTTTTTTTTTTTTTTTTTTTTTTTTTTTTAATAATTGAATGTAAAATTTTGAATTCAAATTAAAGTAAAATTTGAATTCAAATTAAAGTAAAAAAAAAGTGCACATGGGTGGGTGGGTGGGTGGGGTGGGGTGGGGTGGGGGGGTGGTGTTGGGGGTAAATTAGTCCACTCACATGTAAATTGGATACATTTTGTGTTTTCTTAAGTTTCCAACAACTATTTGTTTCTACTAAGCTGGATAGACACCATAATTTTTGCCTCTTTTTAGTATAGGTATAGATAAGCATTTTCCTTCTTAGAAAAAAATAACCTTTTTATAAAATTGATTTGGTTTTTTTGGATTTGGTTATCTATCTTACTTTTGGTGTCATTTTACCGTGTTCAAATCACTTATTCCATTATCTAAATAATTTTTATTTTAAAATAATTTTTACTAAAATTTGAGTCACAATTAATATTTATGACAAAAAAGATATTTTTCTTAAAAAAATTTGATACCCTAATTTTAGATTTATCAACTATAGAGTATGTATTTTAATTTTACAAATAAAATTAAAATTAAAATTAAAATTAAAATTAAAATTAAAATTAAAATTAAAATTAAAATTAAAATTAAAATTAAAATTAAAATTAAATTAAAATTAAAATTAAAAAATAATTATTAACCCTACTTCAAATGTGTGAAACCTAGATAATAATATTGAAAGTAATCATAATGAAAATGATTGGAAAAAAAAAAAAAACATAGAATTATTTTTGGATTTGGGAGACAGTATGCAATGTGTATTATTTCATCTCTAAACAATTGAGCATGCTATAGAGTTGGAACCAAATAAGTGTATCGGGTCTGTTCTTTGGCTCAAATTGTCCCGAAGCTTAATCACTAATCACTACGTCAACATACGCATACACATATTATTTCCGTTCTTGAAACCTCCTAAGGTGCCTCGTGTGTGTTCTAAATTGAAATTTGGACAAAATATTATATTCAAATTTGATATTTATCATTGTATGTACTCCATCCGCTTGTTATCTTGAGTTATTTTACTTTACTCTTCATATTTCCAAAAATGAAAATAATAAAACTCCTGTCCAATTTTGCACCAGATTAAGACAAGCACAAAGAGAAGATCGAGGAGAAACAATGGAGGGGAAGCTGGTGCCGCCGTTCTTAAAGTTCTAGTTCAGAACCTGATTGACCTCTCGAAGAAAGAGTTCGTACTAATCCGGGGCCTCGACAAAGAGGCAGAAAAGCTTACTGGGATTCTCGACACGATTCAGAACTTCTTGAACGATGCAGAGATGCGTACAATCCCAGGGGATGCTGTGAAAAGCTGGTTGAAGAAGCTCGAAAATGCGGCGTTTGATGCCGACAATGTTCTAGACGAACTCAACTACTATGTTCTCTCTGACCAAATTAAGAAGATCAAACCCATGAAGATGATAAGGGTATTATCATGCTTCTGCTCATCCTTCAATCGCCATATTGCACGTCCCCGAAAAATGGCTCTTGAAATCGAAAAAACTATTGAGAGTCTGGACTCCATTAAAAATGAGGCAACTGGGCTTGGTTTCAAAGAGGAGGTTGCCGCCCATGCACCCACAATGCTTGATGCTGCTTATCTGATGAAGATTGTTGGTCGATAATTGAAGCAAAAGTGTTCGGAAAAGAAGGAGATGTTCCCTTAGAATTGGAGACTGTTGGGAGAAAGATTGCAACAAGATGTCAAGGTATGCCACTAGCTGCCAAGGTGGTAGGGGGAGTTCTTCTGCGTAATAAATCTGAAGAAAAATGGGTCTCAATCGAACAGAATTGGTTGCCACATGATGAAGGTAAAAACATCACAAAAATATTGAAATTGAGTTATGATAGTCTGCCATCACCATCACTTAAGAAGTGCTTTGCATACTGTTCCATCTTCTCCAATGGTCGAAAATTCTACGGGGATAGACTAATTGAGCTGTGGATGGCAGACAATGACATGAAATCCGTGGGTGAAAATTTTATCAAAATTCTTTTACAGAATTCGTTACTTCAAGTTGCAGAGAGAGCTTATGATGGAAGAGTGCTACAATATAACATGCACGATCTTGTGCACGAACTCGCTCGATCTGTTTCAGGTCTTTTAGATGGTAGCAGAAGAGTTCGATACATGGCTGTCGAACACGAATCAAGTCATATCCCAATAGAAGTGGCAAAATATGTGCGCTCTTTATTGTTCATAGGTAAATTTCATGGTTACATGTTCTCAGACTTTGTATCTTTGCATGGTTTAACTCTTGAACATCGTGGAGATTGGGAGTTTCCAACATCGATTAGGACGTTGATACATTTGAGAAATCTTGATATATCGAAAACAGACATCTCCGAACTGCCGGAGTGGATTGATGAACTCTGTCACCTGGAAAAATTAAGAGCAGAGTCAGTATTTATGCAAGTACTGCCAAGTACGTTGACGAATTTGAATAACTTAAGACATCTTTATACTCCATTCACCGTACAGTTGCCCACTGGGATTGGAAGATTAACTTCTCTACGGACAATATCAGAATTTCCACTAGGCACAACAACTGCAAAATCAAGGAGCTCGGAAGTTTGAATGATCTCCGATGGAAACTGAATATTCGTAACCTCCAATGGGTTCATGACAAGGAAGAGGCTGAGAAAGCGTATCTTCATCAAAAGTCAAACATTAAGAGCAGAGGCCGCTGAAAGTGAAGTGAAGCTGTGAAGGTATTTCCCCGCCTCCAACATCTGGAGATCAAAGAGTGCAAGCAACTGATGAGTGTTCCAACTCATCTCTCATCATCATCATGCCTTAAGCATTTGAAAATCAAGAGTTGTGGCCTAAATAGTCTCCCAGGTAGCATATTCACCAACAATCCAAATCTCTCCGAGTTGATAATAAAGAAGTGCCCCAATCTAAGAGAATTACCGCAAGGTTTTGCACGTCTCGGTTCTTTGGAGAAGCTTATCATATCTAACTGTCCATATTTGAAACGGGCAGCGGAAGAGGATCCAAATTCACTAGGAACTATGGCTAGCTGCAGCTTCGCATCCCTTCGTCGTATAAAGCTTCAGTACTGCGATCAACTGGTGGACTTTCCATGTGAGATGGTAGGGTCCTCCCTCGAGAAACTCTTGTTGGTGGATTTACCTTGCCTGGAGAATATACCATGCTTAATCGACCGTCTCTCCAAATCGCATCGCCTTACAGAATTGAGAATCGACGGGGTTCCTAACTTGACAACCACTAGTTATATTGAGACACGGGCTTTTCGCGACATGCAAAAGTTAGCTATGGATTTTCGAACCGGGGATGGCTCAAGCTCAATGGAGACCGTGGAAGGCATACTGCAAGGATGTGGGCCCTCACTCGATCAGATAACTCTCAATGTCTACCGGAATCAATTCAATATCTCGATACTCTTTCCAGCTTGGAGATTCACGATTTAGGAGTGGAAGAGTTACCCGAATGGTTGGGGAACTTGGTATATCTAAAGAGATTATACATCTATAACTGTAGTAAGTTAAGGTGTCTACCCTCTATGGCTGCAATGAGCCGCCTCACTGCATTGATGTACTTGACTATTGATGGATGCACGGGATTGCGAATTCAACGAGATAGTGAAGATGATCCTGAATGGTCCAAGATTTCCCATCTTTACCTCGTCAGGATTTATTAATTCGCCAGGTTAGTCTACAGTTGTTTCTCACTACCTCTATGTCCTCATTCCTGTGTATCAAGCAACCAAAGTACTCGTTTACTTCCATTTAGCCACGTTTTCTTATGGGGACGTTTACTTTCATTTGACCCCTTTCCATTTTAAGCCCAAAATCCCACTTTAAAACTCTATTTATTCCCTTATATCTCAATTATTTTCACCTTTATACCATTAACAATCCATTTATCTATATTTTTACGTCATAAACTTTAATTTAATAAACATCGTGCCGAAAAGAAAGGTGTCAAATAAAGATAAACGGGGGAGTACTAAATATTATTTTTCTTAATTGTACTTCATTTTAATTTTACAATCATTGACTAGGGCTCATCGATCCAATTACGATTTATTATTTATTTTTCGGTATTTTACATGTATTTTAATTCTCTTAGTTAAAAAATGAAGAAAGATGCCAACAAAATAATCATTACTAAAGCATACTTACTCCATATATTTCCTATATCAATGTGGTTTGACTTTTTGAACGTATTTCCGGTAGTATTCTTTTTAGCCAATAAGATCATGAAATTACACTGTTCATCTCAAAATGTCCGAACATGACTTCACTACAAGTTTATCTTCAGTTTGCTGGACACATTTTAATTTCTCATTCATTCGTTAGTTGAAGTTATAAACCATTAATTTTGTGAGTGTGTTTTATACATGCAGTTCTTCTGTTTTGAAGAAAACGCACACGAGCAGGGAAAAATTGTGTTTGAGGTGTTCTTAAAGAATTCGCAGTTGGAAATTTTGTGTTTGATGAAAAGCTTGTACGGATATTTCACATTGCGGGGAACTTGGTTTCATCGGCAAATTCTAATTTGAACATAGGACGATATCGAGGATTGGAGAGAAGATAGGAAACGGCATGTTTTAACTGAAAGAACCGAAATAAGATTTAGATCTTTTATAAAAATTTGGTATTCCATCTTTTTTATTTATCGATTAATAAATTTTTTCTAAATAATTCTTTTTAATATATGAAAACTATAAGTTATTGTTTGATCGATTTGGAAATGTTCATAATACATAATAAAATGTTTTTTCAATGCAATCGGAAATGCAATATAAATTGCACTAGCGATTCGTAGTAGAGCTAAAACTTGTGTAATTCATAAAAAAAAAAAATCTTTTTCCAGCTTAGATTAAGCAGAAATAAACTCAATATTAAATTTAGAGATAATAGTTAAAAATACCCATTTTTATAAAAAAGATAACTTCTATACCCATAATATAAGAAGTAGTACTTCTATACCCATTTTCAATTGAAATGTCAAATATACCCTCAACTTTTCTAATAAAACAAAATTGTTATTCAAAAAAACAAAATAAGAATTTATGAAGTGGGACCCACCCCTAATAAATCCAAAATTAAAGATTCATCTACCCCACCCTCCCCTCTCTCTTTCACCACACGACTCCTATCCTAACCGTGTACCCTTCGAACGAAATTACCCCCAAATCGGAAAAAAAATTACCGTCGCCGTCGCCGTCGCCGATATGTCGAACGAAGATGAAGCAGGGACCTCCAACCAAGCCCCTCCACGCCGACGGGGCGCCTCCCGTCGTCGGCAGCAACAGCCGCCGCAGCAGCAGCCGGCGGAGGAGGAGCAGCCGCCGGCGGCCCGGGTTTACCCCGACCCCCCACCTCCGGTATGTCCTTTTCTAAATTTGTTTACGTTCAATGTAAAGAAGCATGAAGCATGTTATGGTTTCGAGCACTTTGTTTAATAAGCATGGAGCATGTTATGGTTTGAATCGAATTTTATTTTATTTGTGAAAAATTAAAAATTTTACTGTTATGATATTGTTCATAGGTACACGACTGAAGTGCAATTTCAGTCGTGTACTACACGGTTGGAATTCAATTTCAACCGTGTAGAGTCAACGATTTTGACTGGAAAGTCAAAATCGTTGACCATACACGGTTGAAATTGAATTTCAACCGTGTAGTACACGACTGAAATTGAATTTCAGTCGTGTACTTGGCCGAAAAAAATGCATGAAATTTTAAAATTAATTTTTTTTTTATTCGTTTTGTTTCATCTCGATTTGCAGCCTAGGTTTCAATGGATGCGGGGCCGAATGCAAGGGTTTAGAGGGCAAATAAACCTCTACATACGGGACGACGTGATTCGGTCGATTCCCCGCTTGTTGCGTCTCGTAGGCGGCCAACGCTTGCTCGATAGATTTGTTACGGAAGGCCCGTTCGGATACCTCCTCGAAATTCGGAGGAGCGGGAGTGCGAACAACGCCCTCCACGAGCTTCTAGCCCGAGAGCTCGAGGATGAGTCGATCCCCGAGATGGAGAGGTGGTTCCACGTAGGTGGGCAGGACATACGCTTCCGTGCCCAAGAGTACGCCATCGTGACGGGCCTGACTTTCGGGGAATCGGCTTTCAACCCTAAAGGCCGTCACGACCCTCCCAAAAGGAGCCTCCTCTACACGAAGTACGGGGGCGAATCCCCTAAGATAAATAAGTTGAAGGCGGACTTCAACGACGACAAGAATGTACTGGGAGATGCCGACCAGTATCTGAAGGCGGCCAACCTGCTCATGTACTATCTGATGCTACTCGGCCACGACAACCCGACGGTCGAGGACTGGGCATGGCACCTGGTGGAGTTCGAGGAGCAGTGGAGGGCATTTCCGTGGGGAGCGTGGTCGTTCCAGATCATGCTCTACCAGCTGCACGTGATGAAGAGGGACCCCGCCCTCATAACGGGCGTGCGACCCGCCTATCACCTGTACGGGCCGGTCTGGGCCCTGAACATTTGGGCCTACGAGGCGATCCCCCGAATGGGGCAAGCATGCGGGGTTCGGGATCGTCCGACACTGTCCCCCCGCCTCAGAAGGTGGGCCACGTCCTCCTCTTCGTGCAACTTCAGGGGATTCTTCGATAATCCAAGGTAATTGATTTAGTATTTTTTTACATTGTTTAATTTATTTCACGTTCGATTTATGTAAATTTGCTTATAAAGTCAAAGTCAACCTTTTTAAAATCCAATTTAGTCGTGTAAGTCAACAATTTTGACTTTAAAGTCAAAATTGTTGACCGTACACGACTAAAATTGTAATTCAGCCGTGTATTACACGGTTGAAATTGCAACTCAGTCGTGTAAGTCAACAATTTTGACTTTAAAGTCAAAATTGTTGACTTACACGACTGAGTTGCAATTTCAACCGTGTATTACACGGCTGAAATACAATTTCAGTCGTGTACTATGTCGAGGGTTGTGGGTGAAATTTAAAAAAAAAAAAAAAATAATTTGATTCCTAACACCTCTTGTTTTATTTTTCATTGTAGCTCGAGGTTCATCCGACACTGGAGGCGGATGATTACGATGTTCTCGAAGTTGGATTCCATAGTCTCGAGAGCATCGAGCCGATAGGCGTGGCCTACGTTCCCTCCAAGCGCCACGAACAAACCAATCTCCCGCCCGAGAGAAGGGAGTCGAAGGCGAAGCGCGACATGGCGAGGGCCCTGGAGAAGCTCAAGTGCAAGGGCAAGGGCGCTTCTGAGGCAGTGGCCCCTCGTCGTCGTGCTCCACGAGCGGAGCGAGCTCACTCCGACGGCGGGGTCGAGATGCCGAGGCCGAGGGTTGAGAGGAGGCCCGAAACATGGGCGTCGAAGAGGCCTCGGAGCGAGCACGCTGACCCCCGGCCCTCCGGCTTGATCTGTTGCGCACACGGAGATCCGTGCGAGCGCGGTCCCCTCGGTGACGACTTCTTGGACCGATTCGGGGACCGTCTGGTGTCCCGATGGGAGCAGGATCGCTCAGGGACCGGATTTCTAGGCCGATTGGCGAGGGCTATCGCCGGGGAGCTGAAGAAGTTCGTATCCAAGAGTCCGAGCCGCAGCCGTTCTTCCTCCGGGGGCGAGGGACAGTCCCGTGTAGGTGAGCAGCCGTTTGCGGGGCTCAAGGATGTCCACGTCAGTGAGCACTCGCTTGGGGGGCTCAGGGATATCCCGCTCGAGAAAGCTGATGATTATCACACCGTACACCGTACCGAGAGTCAGAGACGGTCTGACGAACGGCACTCCGTGAGCCGTGCCTCCGGTGGTCACGTCGACGAGCCTGTGCCCTCCCAAGGCTCCCATCACTCTATGTTGAGTGAGTTTGTTGACGAGATAGATAGGATGGGAGCGAGCTCAGATGAGGAAGTCACACGTGTCTCGACTAGGGAGACACGCCCCTCAGCCTCTCTACTATCTCCATATGTCGTAGAGCGTCCCAAAAAGCGATCCTCTCCGTATCAGAGGTTTAGGGAATCGGGACAGCCCCACGTGGAGATGAGCCGGACCGGGTTCTACCTAACACAGGAGATCTTCTCCACGATCGAGGACACGACGAAGTGCCTCACTGCTCTGGTAATTTTTTTACATGTTTTGTTTTGTTACTTTTACGGTTGATTTTGTTCTAATTAGGGTACTAATAAGATTATTTTGAAAATGATTACAGGAGATAGACCTGTACACGGTCTACTGGCAACATAGACTCCAACAAGGGTACCGTCTTCTCGATGGTGTTAACAAACTGCACCACATAGTTCTGCCCCTTTCGTTTTACGTAAGTTCGTTTTCTCATTTTCCGTTTTCATTTGTTTCAATTTCCATATTCATGTATTTCAATTTGATAAAAAACCTAATAAAAACCATGTTTCAATTTCAAATAAATAAAGACACAACTCCGAGACGAGTACTTGAAGTTTCACCCCAACTCTTCGACTTGGGGGTTGGCAAACGAGACTTTGAAGTACACGCAATGGGAGATCCCCTACGATTTCATCAAGGGCTGGGAGGGGATTAACACGTACCAACCGTGGATCACCGGCCAATATGTAAGTTTTTAATATCGTATAATGATTATATCGAATTTAATTCTTCGTATTGCTAAATCGTGCATTTTTTTTTTCAGTTTCTCGTCGTTTGCCATGTCTCCTCCTCCCATTGGATCGTGTGTCGGGTGACCGTTCCTTGTTGGTGCATCGAGGTGTACGATTCCCACTATTGGATGTACGAGGGAATAAAAACCTTCCACTCCGGTAATCACGGATCATCCAATGCTTGCCCTTGTCTCGCCTCTTCTCACGCTTCTTGGCGTACAACCCCAATACTTCACGCGTGTCAACTCAAACGTCGAAAACTGGAAGACACGATTCATGGACATCCAGTTCGCCCCTCCGGAGTATCAATTCGTCCAAAACGATGACGTGAGTTGTGGCGTGTACGCGTGCATGTATTTGGACTTGCTCCTTGGGAATCATAAGCTATACCATGGCGACGAGAAATTGGTCGTGAAAAAATTTCGAAAAAAGATGGCTTCGAGAATTTTTATGATTTCGAAGGGATGGAGGAATTGGTGATAGATTGTATTTTTTTTCGAATATTGAATGATTTTGATGCTTATTTAGATTTGTGAATTGTTGAATTCGAATGATGTTTCTTGTTAATTAGATTTGTTTGAATTTGATTTTGTTCGAATGATGTTGATGTTGGTCATTACAAGTGAAGAATCGAAAATTGTCAAATGGTGGAAAAATTGTATTTAACATTTTTTGGCCAATTTTCCACAAACCCTCGGCAGAGTACACGGTTGAATGGGCAATTCAACCGTGTACTCAAGAACTGTACTCGTGTACCCTAGTCGTGTACATAAGAACCCCCGTTTTTTTTTTTTTTTTTTTTTTTTTTTTTTTTTTTTTTTTTTTTTTTTTTCCCGATTCGTGGGACTCAATTGAGTTGGAATCACTGCTACTTTCATACATTGTGCAATCTTATAATTCGATCACGTTACGTGAATTACATGTTTGAAAGAACATTACGTTCGTACGTTAGTTCTAGATCAAACGTAACCTTAGTAGTTAGACTATATAAGTGACACTCATTCTATACTTCATACTTACATAAGATATCCTTCAATTCAATTGATTTTGGCTTAATTATGACATAACTTACGTGATTACACGTTTACAAAACTTAGTAGACTCTAGATACACGAGAAAATCAAATTAAACACGTCAATTTTTGAAAATTTTGCTTAATTTTGACTTTTTTAGGCTAAATTTTGACTTCTCACGGAAAGGGTACACGGTATATTTCAATTGAATTCGTGTAGAGTCAACATTCGTGTAGAGGGCATTGACTTTTATTGAATTTTGACTTTGTTGACCTTACACGGTCAAAATTTAATATCAACCGTGTATACACGGTCAAAAATAATATTTGACCGTGTAAGGTCAATTTCAATTTTGACTTTTTTTTGTTGACTTTACACGATTAAAAGGATAATCAAACCGTGTATACACGGTTAAATCAAGTATATTGTCATGTACTTGGCCGAAGGTATCCATTTTATAACACAAAAAAACTCAAATTTTCACCGGATGATCAAATCAAACACTATGTGATAAGATTACATCCAAAAACGTTCTTAAACATCCAAAAACGTTCATTAAGATCCAAAAACGTAAATTTGTATAAAAAAGAAATAAAAATATAATCAAGCATCGGTATCGTACGGACATCGGGGCCTAGTATGCTCCTCGCTTTTGCAAATGCTACATTTTTTCTTACCTCTAGGACGTCGAGGAGGAGCATTTAGATCAACTCCGCTAATGGGAAGCGAGGCTTGGCAACTCCGTCGTTTGTGCCCGTATTGTCCGCATCTTGAACACCTTTGACGATTCGTTGAGGAGGATCCTTCAACAGCGGATCGAGCTCTCGCCATCGGTGGTCGTCCAGCTGGCCTCTCGACAAGCGGGGGTAGCACGATCCATCGTGAAATGAATTCGGGAACACTCCACGTCTCGGGATGAGGAACCGGCTGAATCTGAGGAGAATACGTAGCAACTAACGTGGATTGCCTGAAATAATGGCTCACGTAGTCAGTTGCCCGCCCACCGGAATGCCTGTAACAACATTCAAAAATGCTTAGAGATCCGATTGAAATAACACAAGCATGAAACTAAAATAATTGGAATCACTAGGCGTACCTTATCGCCGCACAAGCGTGTCGACAAGGGATGCCGTCTAACTCAAACTCACGGCATTCGCAAGTCGAGTTTTGGAGGTCGACGAGGTAAGTCTGTTTTTCACCTTCGACTCTCCAAAGGGTGGGCGTAGACGTTCCTCTAACGGAGTAGCGACGGCCCCATTCTGACGATGCCGACATCTTCGTATATGCCTTCTCCGTGAGTTCATGTTGCCGAGCTAGGGCACTAGTCCGATGTTCGTCGAACCACTTCTCGACGACTATCCGATACACCTTGATCATGGCACATATCGGGAGTCTCCGAGCCCACAACAACCGAGCATTCATGGTCTCGGCGGGATTCGACGTCATGAAGCTCGTACATCGGACGGGACACTTGCACCTCGCCCACCTCGGGAGGCCAATGTCGCTCAACCGCCTGTAGATCCCGCCTCCCTCCCTGCTTAGGTCCCTCAGATTCCCCCAATATTCATCGAATTGAGAATCTCGATAGGCATAGGCTGCAGACTCGAATATAGCCCCCGCATGCCTCCCGTACCTAACAAAATTCCTCTGGAGGTGAACGAAGCAGAGACCGTGAGCAGCATGCGGAAAGACGGAGTCGATCGCATTTGCGATGCTCACATGCTGATCGGATACGATCAACAAGTCCGAGGGCGCCCCGAAACTCTCTTTCACTTTGGCCAAAAACCACGTCCAAGATTCGTCATTCTCCTTGGGTCCGAATCCAATGGCAAGGGGGAACACTTGCTCGTTCCCGTCTTTCGTCACCGCCACAAAGAGCATCCCATGATTCTTCCCCTTCAAGTGCGCCCCGTCTACTACGATCACGGGGCGTAGCAAACCATTTACGAATGCCTCGATGGACGGACCAAAGGCAAGGTAGAAGTAGTTCAGACGGTTGGTGACGTGGGAGGTGCGGATGTCGTACTCGGTGCCCGGATTCATCTCCTTCAAAAGGTAGAGGTAAGAAGGGAGCCTCTGATAAGACTCGTCGAAGGCACCATACGTCATCTCTATAGCGACGTTCCTAGCACGGAGAGCGAACGGGTAGTCAATCTGAATGCCGTACTCACTCCGTAGCTCCTCCACCATCTCCTTCGGCTTCAACACTGCGCCCTCGGTGATCAATCGACGAGCGTAGAATGCTCCTAATACCATGGCCGGCACCTGTTTGTTGTTCGAATTTAAATCAACTAGACACGTGTGATCGGCCACGTACTTGTTGATCTTCCAAATCCCGCCTTTCTGCGTTGCATTCAACTTGAACTCGCAATCCTTCCCCGAAGTGCACCTAAAACCCACACGGTCTTTGTCGGAACGAGGGATACAATACTCCTTCCGGAGATCCATGTGCAGCAATCCGACGGCTATATGCAAGTCATCCTTCTTCTTGAAGTATCCGTGCTTTCGCAACTGACCCAAGGCCGGTGCCAAGTCGGGATGGATCCATCCTAAAGGGAGCGCGGTGTCTAGATCGACGTGCGGTATCAACCAATGTCGAATCGCCTCCTCGTTAGCGCGAGCACGAGCTTCGTCGTCACGGGGCTCTTGGTTTTGTGAGTGCATGCTACGAAGCCCGATAACCCTATCAATATGGCCGGGCTCGCGGATCCATGCTCCGAATTCAGCCGTTAGGCTCTCAAGTATCGTTCCTCCACATTCCTTGCTTCCTCGCCCTCGGACTCGAGAGACTCTTCTTCCGACTCCGGCTCTTCTTCGTCGCGTACTTCGGCTTCAAATGCATTCGATCTCGGGATCGGCTCCTCTTCGACGCTATAGTTCTGAAAAATCGTCGATCGTTGGGTAGTATGGGCTGCCCGATTTGCTCTACTAATGACGTAGATCGTCGACATCTCCCTTCTTGCGATGCACATTCTAAGCAAATCCCCGGTGCTCTTTAAAACGGCCTTCACCGTTTCCTGCTCGTTGAGGTTCGTCAAATGGAATAGCAAGTGCTCCGATTCATCACCCAAGTAAAGTTGAATGTCTCGTACTACGTTTTCATAGCTCAAACTCGCTATGGGATAAGTGACGAGAAAAGAGTCTCCATTTACATACGATATTCCCTCCCAACGACCGCTATGACGGATAAGAATTCTCTGATCACCCATGTCGATCTGTACCAAAAAATAAAGAAAATTAATAATCTGAAATTTTTTTGTTCTTTAGTACACGGTTGAAACGTTAATTCAACCGTGTATACACGGTTAAATTACACAATTTGTCGTGTAAAGTCAACAATTTTGACTTTCAATAGTTGACTATGTTGACTTTACACGACATATTGTATTATTCTACCGTGTATACACGGTTGAATTAAAGATTCAACCGTGTACTAAAGAACAAAAATTTTTCTTTTTTTTTTTTGCAAATTATAAATAATAAATACAGAAAATCGAATATTACCTTGGTATTTGTCTCGAAAAAATGTCTTGAATCGATTCCAAAATTTCCAGAAATTAGAGATTGCCTACAAATATTCTCTCTCAACAATTTTTTCAAATTTAGTGTTGTGATGAAATGAATTATGTCTATGCTATTGCTGTTGTTTTCTCACTTTTTCTGATTTTTCAATTAATGTCAACCTCTTTTTTTAATCAATTTGGCAGATTTGGTGGTTGAGAGTAGATAAATGCAAATTTCTGATTTTTGAACAACCTCCATTCCAGACAAGAGAGCTCTAGTCTGATTAGCCCGATCCACCATCTCGAAATGGATCAATTCCCAGGGTGTGACGGGCGGTGTGTACAGGGCCCGTGTACATATTCACCGCGGCATGCTGATCCGCGATTACTAGCGATTCCAACTTCATGTTCCCGAGTTGCAGAGAACAATCCGAACTGAGGCAATCTTTCCGGATTCGCTCCGCCTTACAGCCTTGCTTCCCATTGTAATTGCCATTGTAGCACGTGTGTGGCCCAACCCATAAGGGCCATGCGGACTTGACGTCATCCCCACCTTCCTCCAGTATATCACTGGTAGTCCTTCGTGAGTGCGGCACGCACCTTTTTCTTTCTTTCGGGCCGTTTTGGCAGGGCGTACTAAACCCACTACGTACCACACCACCGGGCAGATCGCCTGAATGTCGAGTCTTTATTACTGACAGCACAGCTACGTGCTGGCACTCAATTAGTAGCGCTGGCACGTCACTCGGCTCACTTCGGTTGCAAAGACTTTCTCCTTAGGCGCATGTCTCAGCAACACAAAACGAGGGTTTCGCTCATTAAAGGACTTGACCAAACATCTCACACACGACAAGTTCAATTAATTGTTTGTGCTCGTGTAGAAGTTCTGCTCGTGACATTCATTTAAAAAAAAAAAAAAAAAAATCCACGTTAATTGAATCAACCGTGAATCAATCGTGAATTGAGGGAGAGAGAGAGATCAATCGTGTAAATTGGCTCATGAGAATTTTTTTTCGTGTAGGCCCCACAATTCACTTTAACTTATTAATTCATTTCTTGTTTTATTTGATAAGTGGGCCCATTTAGTAAGGGTATATATGACATTTCAATACAAAATGGGTATAGAAGTACTACTTCTTATATTATGGGTATAGAAGTTATAGTTTTTATAAAAGTGGGTATTTTTAAAGTTGGCCCTTAAATTTACATGTATTCAATATTAAATTTAAATGTATTCGTAAAGCTCGAGATTATATTCTTTTCTTTACTGGTTTGCCACTTCATACGTATCGTTCTAATTGGGTGCCTTCCAATTTATATCCCTCTAGGCTCTAGCTCTGCTTTGTGAATCTTATTGGAAATTTCGGTCATTTGATCAAATAAGAAAAGCTATATATACACATTTTTTTTATTAAATTAAACATTACATTAGTATTCTACTTCACTAAGTTAATATGATAAATTTATATGTTCAAAAGTAATCGGTGAATAAGATATAAATTATTAAAGATTGGAGTTTGTTAAGTCAATTCATTATTTAATGAAGTTATGATTGCCCCATATTGATTAACTAGTCAAAAGCAATGTAGTTTAAAAGTACTTAGCAAGTGAGCTAAATAGTACGTGGCTAAATAGGCAAGAGAGGTTGGGCTTGGGATCTCACGGGCGCACACGTGCGCGTGCGGCGTGCCTTCGTTACCATCCTGCCAATTGCCTTGGGTTCAGGCTTGGGCTCAGGGTTCGTTGCAATGGTCTTAGATCTTAACAATTGGTCATTTGGGTTTGATCATGGATTTAGGCTCAGCTGTACCGTACATGAGATTTGTCTAGATTTGTCGCTCGAGTAAAGTTATGCAGGGCACCACGGCTAGATGCGCTCGTGAGTACCATGTCCACGTGCATCCAGGAGTTACTTTAGTAATCTCAAATTTGTATATAATGAGTCGGGAGTTACACTCGTAATCCAACGCACCATGGTGACTCTTTAGTCTCTCTAGTGAGCATTGCCCAATAGATAGAGTTGCCTAGGTGCATTCTAGAACACAACACACCACAAGCATCTCTTTGCATTTCTTTTTCTTTTCTAGAGCTCAGTTCTTCACCTCCTCCAGTTCATCAAAGCTCCAAGGTCTACAGTGTTGCTAGTAGGCTTGGCCCTGGGCTAGGGCCAAGGGTGCCAATTTTTAGTACTAATATACTAGTGTGAAAAAAATAAAATTAACCCAATACTATGGGCCATCTATGGGCCATCGACCCACTTAAAAGTCCCATAGACTTATTTGATTAAATAAAAAAATCTACATACAGTAAATGAATAAAAAAATTATATGTATTTCTCTTAAAAATAATCTCAACGTCTTTTCTCCTCCTAAAATACACCAAATTGTCCTAAAAAAAAACCTTGTTTTAATATAATGTGTATATATATGTTTTAGGGGAAATATAGGAAAATAGCCACTTTCATATTGCAAACCAAAATAATAGTCACCCATATAAAAAACACAAATGATAGCCACTTTTTAAGTTAATTATCTCATTTACCCTTAATTATTTTAATTCTCTTCTTCATATACTTTTGTTTTTATCGCTTATGCCTTCTTCTACTTTCTTTATTTCTTCTTTCCTTTATCCTTATTTTTAAATTCGTCCCCTCCTCCCCTGCTCCTCTTTCTTCTTTTTTCTTTTATTATTTATTATTTCTTATTTTTTACCTTTCCCTTTTTTCTTGTTTTCTCGTTTGTGTTTTTCCCGTTTTCTTATTCATTTTCTTTTCTTTTCTTTTTCTTTTATAAATTTATTTCAAAATACAATAATACATGAGCCGTGTAATAATATAATCATTTAAAATATACAAATACACAAGTTATGCATTTGTATATTCGTGTATTGATCAAATATTTATATTCATGTATTGATAATGTTTTATTTTAAAATATATGAATACACGAGTCATGTTTTCGTGTATTCATGTATTTGTCAAATTTTATTTCATAATACATGAATACACGAGTCATGTATTCACGTATTGGTAAAATATTTATATTCATGTATTGATCAAATTTTATTTCATAATACATGAATACAAGAGTCATGTATTCGTGTATTCATGTATTTTCATATTTTATTTCATAATACATGAATACATGAGTCATGTATTTGAATACATGAGTTATGTAATGTTATTCATGTATTGGTGTTAATTTATTGCATAATACAAGAACATGCAAGTCTTGTATTCATGTATAAGGGTAATTTGGTAAGAGTGGCTAGTTTTTATGTTTTTATTTTAGGTGGCTAGTATTTGTGTTTATTATATCAAAATGGTTATTTTAAGGGTTGCCCCTATGTTTTATATATATAAGGGGTCCATTTATTTTTATTTTTATTTGCTTAGGGCCCATAAAATCTTAGTAAGGGGATGGTTGCTAGCTACCTTCATACCAGACATGTTTATTTTGGGAAACAGTACGTCAAAACTGGGAGCACTACTAAGGAATATCTTATCTTGCAGAAAGATGACTTCCATGACTATGATTTTGTTTTGTATGTTAATTTCTTGTAGTTTCACTTCGTCATTTATGTGTAATTTTTCTTTCACTCCTTTGGAGTTGTATTATGTTCGACAAGTTCTATTGTATCTAGTTACCAGTGAAACTAATAAAAATTACCTTTAGGTTGTGTTCTCTTTGCAAATTGCATAAATCATTGTATGGTTTGAAGCAAGCTCGTAGAGCTTGGTACAATAAACTCAAGGAGTGTCTGTTGGGATTAGAATTTAGTAGATCTACATCTAATTTTTCTTTGTTCCATAGATCAATGAATGGTTGTTGATACTTATCTTGGCGTATGTTGATGATATTCTGCTCACTGGAGATTCACATGAGAAGGTTCTTAATATTATCCAGTTGCTACAAGCTCAGTTTAAACTCAAAACGTTTGGTGATGTTAAGTACTTTCTTGGGATTGAGGTACTGAAATGTGGATCTAAATTTTTGTTGTCTCAAAAGAAGTATGTATTTGAGTTGTTAGAGAGGACTAATATGCATAGTTGTAATGCTTGCCCAACTCATATGGTGTCAATGCCCAAGTTTTTTTTTTTTTTTAGCAATTCGATATCCGGATTCAATAGCATAATAAGGTTTCAGAAATCCTTCTAAGAAATTAGTTCCTAAACATATACTCCGTACTATATACTATATGTACTACTGTACTACCTCAAAAAGGATTGGGCTGGACTTCAATCATCATCTTGGACTCTTTCTTGTCAAAATGGCTACCTAAATCACCAAAAATCAGGAAATGAATCCACCGAAAGTTTGAAAGGAAACATATACTATATATACTACTACTTCAAAGAGGATTGGGCTGGACTTCAATCATCATCTCAGACTCTTTCTTGTCAAAATGCTACCCAAATCACCAAAATCAGGAAATGCATCCACTAAAAGTCTAAAAGGAAACATATACTATATGTAGACCTGCTCACGGTTCAAGGCCCGCCTGTTCGGAGGCCCGGCCCGCCGGTTCACGGTTCAAGAAAATGTGAACCGTAACCGGCCCGTGAATAGTGCCCACGGTTAGGGGGCGGTTAATTTAACCTCCGGTTTCGGGCCGGTTCAAAACCAGTGGTTTTAAGCGGTTTTGGGCTCTTTTTTTTATTCCGGTTTTAGGCTGTTAACCTCCGGTTTGGCTTGAACCGCCGGTTAACCACCATTTTTTCACTATTCATTCAGCATTGATTGTATCATTGTAGTACTAGTTTATACTCGGGCCGAAGGAAGAATTTGACCAACTTAATTGGGCTTTAAATTATTGGGCCAATGAGAAAAGCCCAGCTCATTCCAAGATTGTGTCAAAGCTCACAATAATGATAAAGAATGGTTATAGACTGTTTTCAATTTTCATGAATGTCTACTGCCCTTTTTTATAATTTTGCAATATTGATCTTGTGTTAATTTTTTTTGTATTAGATGATGTATTGATATATCTTAAGACATTGTAAATAAAAAAAAATTAAAAAATATAAAGAATTAGTATTTATAAAAAATTAAATACAAATAGCTCAAATAATGACAAGATTGTAACATTTTCATACAACTCCAAGAAAAAAATACATATCATTGCTTTAAAATTACAATAAAATCTAAACTAGCTTTTGAACACTTCATTTTACATTTGTGAAAGGGAATATGAAAAAAAAATAATAATAAATAAGGACTTGAGCTCAATTCCAATAATGAAATCGAGTTGCCTACGTATCCTTGTAGAGGAATCAAAGTCCACGTAGTTCGGTTACATTATTCATTTGCCTTCTAGTTCTCGTCCGCCTCCGATCGCTCTCGCTCCGACTCGGTGAAGTTCTCTTCTTCGCTCTCCATAGCATCATCCCAATCATTTTCTTGAAGTCTCCTTTCGGCTCTCGACCAATCATCGAGCAACATTGTAGCTTCAAGATTCCTTGGAAGCAAGGATGATCTCCTTTGATCTAAAATAAGTCCACCAATGCTAAAAGCTTGTTCGACCGATACGGTGGATGCCGGGACGGCAAATAACTCCTTCGCCATGATGGAAAGAATTGGATACTCCGATCAGTGTGACCACCACCTCAAAACGTCGATGTGTGGACCGCTATCTTCAACACCAAAAATATGACGAGAACCCAAATACAAATCTAATTCACTATTACCTTGGCCTAAAGGAGTAGTGGAGGATCTATCTTCATACATGGATTGTAATTGAGCAACTAAGGGATCCAAAGAGTTAAATTGAAGTGGAAAATATGAAGAAGTATTAGAGTGTGATGGAGGTTCGTTCATGTTTAAAATGCTACCATGAGTCATCCTATATTCGGCAAAAAGAGTTCTCAATGTTCGTTTTAAGTTCTCTTTTATTTCTCCAACATCCGGAAGATCAAAGGCAATTGGCTCATCACCTATACTAACATTTAAAAAGTTCATGGAAGTGAAACAATTATAATAAAGATCCAACAATCCACAAACACCCTCAAGCTTCCATTTATGATCTAAACACTTAGCAATTAAGAAAACATCCGGAATATAAGCAAAATATTTGAGCCATTTTTTAACCATAAAATAAACAACACCTTGCAAATTTGTTTTATTGAAACAGTTTTTAAAACTAAGAGCAATATATGTGCAATGATCTAAAACGCAAACGGAAGTACAATAATAAACACCCGATAATTGTTTAGTAGCAACATTAAAAACCTTCAACAAATTATATAATTCCATGCATTGATCCCAATGAGAAGGCAATAAAGTCAATTGAACAACACTAAATTCTTTCCTAAAAAAATCACACAAATGATCCTTAAACTCTAAAGTACTATTAATCATGTCATATGTTGAATTCCAATGATGGGATACATCTCTATGAAACTTCCTATATGGAATACATTTTTGCCTACAATATTTTTGCCATTTTCCCCCCAAAGTCATAATACTATGCAACATATATACGGCTTTTCTAATTGGCAAAACCGCTTCTTGAAAAATATCTAATGCATCTTGAACACGCAAATTTAAAATATGACAAATGCATCTACTATGAAAATATTTTCCTTGAAAAGAAGGGGTACATGCTTCGATAAGTTCAGGAATAGATGCGGTATTGGCCGATGCATTATCAAATCCAACCGAAAACACTTTATTAATCAAGCTATATTCATTCAACACCGTAATAATCACCAAAGCAATGTTGTGAGCCGTGTGTGCATCATTAAACTCCCTAAATGCAAGTAAACGTTTTTGTAACATCCATTTATCATCAATCCAATGGCATGTAATTCCCATGAAATTATTTCTTTGAAAACTATCGGTCCAAATATCAGCACAAATTGAAACTTTATGATCTAAACGATCCAAATACTTCATTAAAAATTTTTGCTTATCAAAAAATTGTCTCCTATTTCGAGTAAACATTTGACTTCTACCAACTTTTTTCGCTTGAGGTTGATATTTTTTCATATACCACTCCCACGTTTCTCTATCGGTATGTGGAAATGGTTGTTTTTCCATAGCAACATATTGAGCTAAACAATCTTGTGCTTCATTTAAATCTAATTTAAATGGAGAATGCGTACCCGTCACCGAAGAGGAACCTACACCACTTCCACGAACAATTTGTGCTTGCCTTGCATCGATGCCGTACTCCGTCGGATGGATAGTCTCCATGTGCCGCCTTAGTGTCCCGTAGCCACCTCCTTGTTGCCATTTGTAGTGTCTTGAGCAATAGTTGCAATAGGCGGTGTATTTCTTCTTTGACGGCACCTCCGTTTCCCCCGGTTCCAATGACTTTGGCACCTTCTTGAAGTGTTTGAGGAAGATATCCGAATGAAGTGGTCGGGAGGGAACTTGTTGAACTTCGGGTGCCTCGTCGTCGCCTTCTTCGTCGTCATCATCGAAAGCATTGGATCTCCCTCGCCTAGCTCTTGCTCTTGTTCACGAACACGTCGAGCAAACTCGGCGTCTTCTCGAGCTTGTATTTCTTGGGCATACTTCAAGGATATCTCCTCGGCTATCGCCGCACGTCGAGGTCGAGATCCACTTCCGGTTCCGGGATGGACGGAAGTGCGAGAAGCAATTCGAGGAGAATCGTCGTCTTGTTGTGTAGCCTTTCCCTTGCCCTTATCGGCACGAGATCGAGAACCCGACATGATGATGAAGGATGAAGAGTGGAGAGTGGAGAGTGATGTAGTAGTGGTGGAAATTAAGAGAAACTATCACAAAACTAGAAAAAAAATATTGAATGAGAGATTGAGAGCTTGAGTGAGAGAGTTTCAACAAAAAATAAAATTGAGAGCTTGAGAGAGTGTCAAGAAAGCTTGAGAGAGATTGAGTCTTGAGTGTAAGATAGTTGAGAAATTGTGTGTAAAAAACTAGAGGAAGAGTGATCAATTTATAGTAGAAGAAGAAGAAGGGGAGTGGCCGAGTGGGAGGAGCCGTTGAGTGAGAGAGAGGTTGTTGGTGTTGGAGGTTGTTGGTGTAGGAGCCGTTGAAGAAGAAGGGGAGTGCTCTCTGCCTGACTGCATGCATGCAGCTCATAAATTTAGGGGTGGTGGGGGTGGGGCCTAGGGGAGGGGGGTGTGTGGTGTGGTGGCATGCAGCTCTCTGCATGACTGCATGCATGCAGCAGAGAAGTGCAGCAGAATGCAGAACGACTACAATTAATATAGCCGTTGGAACCGGCACTTCCACGGTTAACCGGCGGTTCCACGATTAACCGGCGGTTCCAACGGTAAACTACGAACCGGCGGGATTTTTACGAAACCGGCGGGCCTAAACTGGCGGTTAACCTCCGGTTCACGGGCCTTCCATACTACGAACCGTGACCGACCCTTTGTTCGGCGGTTCCGGGCCGGTTTTTGGCCCGTTGATCGACGGGCCGGTTAAAAACCGTTGATCGACGGGCCGGTTCCGGTTCGGGCCCGCCAGTTCATTGAAAATGGGCAGGTCTAACTATATGTACTTCTACTGTACTTCAAAAAGGATTGGGCTGGACTTCAACCATCATCTCAGACTCTTTCTTGTGAAAATGCTACCCAAATCACCAAAATCAAGAAATGCATCCACCAAAAGTCTAAAAGGAAACATATACTATATGTACTACTACTTCAAAAAGGATTGGGCTAGACTTCAATCATCATCTTGGACTCTTCCTTGTCACAATGCTACCCAATACACCAAAACTAGGAAATGCATCCACCTATAAGCTCTATCTCGACAAACGTTAAATGCAGCAAGATAGTCATCTAGTTCGTTGTGTCGGTTGGGTGGTGTGTTTTCCGGAACGAGAAACACTGAACCTACATCGATGTCCAACTCAAGATAACACATGCATACGCGTCGAAAATAAGTTTTGAAAAGCATAATATCCATGTCTGATTCATTGTTCGCACGTATGGCGGGCCCACCAACATTGAACAATTGCGATGCAATAATCAAGCCTTCGGCGACGCATTGTTCATAATCCACCGGCTGACGCGGGGTGGGCATTACTTGAAGAAGATATATCGACATTCCAAGAAAATGTGGTGCGTTACGCATTGCTCTCAACACTGCAATTTTTGTTTCTTGCACTGTAGTATGCTCTGGAGTTGGGCAAGATGACCCAGCACCAGTTTCAAGCGAGATGACCAAGCACCAGTTTCAAAACGAGATGGCCCAGCACGAGCTTCATGGTGAGATGGCCTAGCAGTAAATTGCAGTTGTGTTACCTCAATGGGCTGAAACTGACTCACATTCAAATTAGTCTCAAGGGGCTCAAAGTTGGCCTCATAGCTTTCCTCCTCGTACGGGATATCCTCTATTTCTGGCCCTAGCCACTGCACATCCACAACACGAGCCTCCTCTTCAGTACGTATATCCTCTCTCTCGCCAGAACGAGGAACCTCCTCCTCAAGCGTCACTTCAGCACATATTTTCTGCAGTTTTTCTGGCCCTCACTCCACAGCCACAGCACGAGCCTCCTCTTCAATACGTACTTCATCTCTCTCGGCACCAGGAATCCCAGACGAAACAACATTTAGATTCTGGTCCTCGCCCCAGGCGCGGGGATCAAACGCCATTGCCATAAAGGTATCACTGAGACTCTCCATCCGTTCATTGCCTCGGCCCCGACCCCGGGTGCAGGGCTCATGCGCCATAAAGGTATCACCGAGACTCTCCAGCCGGGCCCCGCTCCGCCTGCCGTGCCGGCCTCCGCCGGATAGAGGAGGAAGACCCTGTTTGCGCTGTCGTCGTCTCTTTTTCTAAGGGAGATCAGAATCCTCCGCCTCCACCTCAATGATGGTGGTGAGTTTATCGCGAGGGCGCAGCTTCCTATCGGAAACAGGAACCGTGGTGGTACGGGTACGGGTGTGGCAGGAACTGGCCGAAGCAGGTTGGGAGGTCGGTTGAGTTTGTTGCTGAAGGCGCAAGGCATTGGCCGCCGTCGATGACGGGAAGGTTGGGTCTCAAACCCTAGCTGAGTTGGACTTTGGCACGTCTCGTGTACAACGTCATTGTAACACCCCATAATTTCATTAGCCTAAATATCTATATTAGTATTAATTAATGATATTTAGCATAGATAAATCTTATAGAAGAAAATATGATTTATGCAAGGGATGAGAAGTACGGAAATTAGTAGGATGGAATTAAGAAAAAAATACGTATTTTCTTTCCTTTCGTTTGGCCTCATCGAACGACGGGAATAATAGAAATATATATATATATATATATATATATATATATATATATATATATATATATATATATGTGTGTGTGTGTGTGTGTGTGTGTGTGTGTGTGTGTGTGTGTGTGTGTGTAGAATAATTAATAAATTCATTAAGTAAATAAAAGGAAACCAGGTGTCTTAGCGCACCTGGCCACCGGGCTCCTCCCTTGAAGGAGTGACCCGGGTTCGATCCCTGGTGGGAGCGAATTAGGGAGATATAAGGTGGCTTGGAGATTTTCTAGGAGTGTTTGGGAACTAGGCGTACTAACATCTAATCTAACATCTAACATTTGCCCGATCAAAAAAAAAAAAAAAGGAAAAAAAAAGGAAAAAAAAAAAGGGGGATTTAATTAATTGAAAAAGGAAATTAAAATTTGTTAATGATATCTAGATATTATTTGTTTTCTGCGTCTTCCTTCACAACGTAGAACCACCGAAAACTGAACACATCTCTCCAGCGCAAACTCCCTCCGATTAAGCATCCGATTTTCTTCTTCCTCCCCTTCGTTTCCTTCCAAGCCAACCTAGATGATTCGTTTATCTCAGTGAACAAGGTAATTTCTTGTTAGGACGGTGGAACACGTTCAACAGCAGCAAGCACGAACAGGTGGTAAAGTCGAGTCGAGCAGAAACTCTCCCCGCAAGAAGTTGTACGCCCCGGTAGTGCTCACGGAACAGGCGTAGCTTCCCAAAAGGTGATTCGTCTCGGAGGTAGCAGCACCGCAAACCACCGAGCCCCGGCGAACTGGATGAAGATGAGGACTGAACTCGTGTGAAATGATCAAGGAAAAAGGGATGCAGAGATATGATTTTTCGTGTATCTGCTAATGGCCAAGAAGGCCTCTATTTATAGGCATCAGCCCATGGGAGGAGTTAATGGACACCATTAAGGCCCGCGTCGGTTACAGCAACCCATTATGCCCATTATGTTGGCGGACGAGAGTTACAAACGTTTGAATGTTTGAATTCGGTTCATTGAACCTGGACGAACCAGATCAACGAATCTGGACAGATCTTGCGAGCTGGGCTTATTCGTATTGGGCCTGAATCTAGGCCCAATCCCATTTGCTTTTCTGGTCCAAAAAGATAATACATGGAGGCCCAAGCCCAAGCCCACTCACAGGCCCAAGGAACAGCCCAAAGGACCAATTGCCAAGTCCACGGCTACGGCCACGGCCCCGAGCCCGAGCCCGGCCCGGATGGCGGCGGCGGCGGCGCGCGCGCGTGTGTGTGCGCGCGAGAGCCCGTCACTCACTCTCTGGCCCACTTGATTAATTAGCCCATTAGTATAGTTAGTTAAATACTCAACTAATTAATGTTCTTTAATCAATGTGGGACAAATTTATTACAAGAGTCTATCCACCTTGTAATAACTCCACCAACTCTCAATCTTTGATATATTATATCTCACTCACGGAATTCGGATTTGAGCATATCAATATACCACGATCATCTACTCTCGGAGTAGATTAATAATTTATCATTTAATTTAATAAATTAAATATAAATTATTATTCATTTATTTGGTCAAAGCCAAATTCCAACAATCCCCCCCATGAGCGAGATAGCCTTATGCAAATGTATGCAAATGCAAAGCTCAGTCCTCAAGAGACTTTATTGTATTAGGATAGGTGGTTTTTTGCCTTGAACCTCTCCATAGTCAACCTCATCGAGTATACCGGCGACCTAGTGGACATGATGCCTTAAACTAGTTCTCCTTGGTGTATACCAAGACAACGACGTTGACACAATATCGTCTCAATCTCATCCGTTCTCACGTTTGTGTCCATTTCAGGCCCTGGATCACCCCTTTTGATTCATAAGTATATCATCGAAGCGGCCTTTACTTCTTACTTATATAGGTGATTCTTATACATAGCATTCTGCTTTGCTAAAACCCCTCCAAGGTTTCTCCCAAGAATCATTAAAAGTCTTATCGACTTATCCTCACCACATGCAGACAAACACTCATAGCTTTCTTTAAGGAATGTACACACAGTTCGAGTGTTTCCAACTCGATGTATTGTAGCTTAGTTGTCCCTTTGAACCATATTATGGATACTTCCAATTATATGGTAGGGTTACCACTACATTCCTTCATATTGTGGATTTTAGCCCCATTCCCTTAACTAGCTTATGCAATTGATCTCGATTTATTGCTTTCGTTAGCGGATCCGCTAGGTTATCGGGTTGATCTAATAAAACTCAACGAGATAACACCACTTGAGATCAAATGTCTAACAGTATTATGGCGTCGACGTATGTGTCGAGACTTGCCATTATACATACTATTCTTTGCTCGTCCTATAGCCGCTTGGCTATCTGAGTGAATCATCACTGACGACACAGGCTTCGACCAACTCGGAATATCCTCGAGGAAATTTCTAAGCCATTCAGCTTCTTCACCAGCTTTGTCCAAAGCTATGAATTCCGATTCCATGGTCGATCGTGCTATACACGTCTGTTTTGAGGATTTCCACGACACAGCCCCTCCCCCAATAGTGAACACGTAGCCGCTCGTTGAAAACGAGTCTTTCGCATCGGATGTCCAGTTCGCATCACTATACCCTTCAAGTATAGGGGGTTCCCTCGTGAAGTGAATTCCAAAATTTTGAGTATGTTTAACATACCTCAAAACCCTTACAAGAGCTTTCCAGTGATCATCACTTGGATTACTTGTAAATCTACTCAACTTGTTCACAGAACACGCTAGATCTGGCCTTGTACAATTTGTGATATACATCAAACTGCCAATAATCTTAGCATACTCCTCTTGAGCAACCGAATCTCCTCGATTCTTGTTCAAGTGAACACTAGGATCCATAGGAGTCTTAGCTGGTGAATACTCAAAAGCGTTGAATTTTCTGAGCACTTTCTCAGCATAGTGAGATTGAGTCAGAACAATTCCGTCTGGCTTTCTTAGAATTCGCATTCCATGTATCACGTCGGCTAAACCCAGATCCTTCATGCTAAAGTTTTTACTTAGCATTTTCTTTGTTTCTAAAATTATACGAGTGTTACTGCCCATGATCAACATGTCATCTACATATAGACAAACTATAACATAACCGTTATTAGTCGTCTTTATGTATACACACTTGTCACACTCGTTAATTTTGAAACCATTCGACAACATTGTTTTGTCAAATTTTAAGTGCCACTGTAGAGGCGCTTGCTTCATCCATACGAAGACCTTTTTAGTTTGCATACCAGGTGTTCTTTCCCTTGTACTACAAACCCTTCCGGTTGCTTCATATAGATTTCATCATCTAACTCACCATTTAGAAACGCAGTCTTCACATCCATTTGATGAATCTCAAGAATGTGCTAAGCAGCAATAGCGAGAAGCACTCTAATAGATGTATGTCTCGTTACAGGTGAGTAAGTGTCAAAGAAATCATATCCTTCTCTTTGTCTAAAGCCTTGGACTACAAGTCTATCTTTATACTTATCAACAGTACCATCGGCGTTATACTTTCTCTTTAGGATCCATTTACAGCCTAAAGACTTACTTCCTTGAGGAAGTTCGGTTAGCACCCAAGTATTGTTTTCCATAATGGAATCAATTTCACTGTTGATAGCTTCTTTCCAAAGATCTCCATCTGATCTAGACAGATCCTCCTTGATCGTTCTTGGTTCGTCATCTAACATCATCACAACATAGTCCGGACCAAAGCTTTTTGGAGTCTTTTTCCGATCACTACGTCTTGGTTCTATATCCAAAGGATTAGACCTTGGCCGTTTACGACTAGTTGATTCCTCAACTCTCGGCTCAGAAATTGAGTTTTCTTCCACTTGTCTATAACTAGTAGATTCTAACTCAACATTCTCGTTAGATGAAACCCGACCTTTATCCTTGCTAGGATAAATATTTTCGAAGAATATTGCATTTCTTGACTCTATCGTTGTTCCCACATGTATATCGGGTATCTCCGATTTATGCACAAGAAAACGATAGGCGCTACTGTTTAGTGCATATCCAATAAAGATACAATCAACCGTTTTAGGTCCAATTGCAACTCGCTTTGGAAATGGCACTTCAACTTTAGCCAAACAACCCCACACCTTAAGGTATTTGTAAGAAGGTTTTCTTCTTTTCCATAGTTCATATGGAGTCACCTCTTTACCTTTGAGTGGGATTTTGTTCAAGATATAATTAGCCGTTAAGACAGCTTCCCCCCACAAATTTTGGGGTAATCCTGAACTGATCAACAAAGCATTCATCATGTCTTTAAGAGTTCGATTCTTGCGTTCTGCAAGACCATTAGATTGTGGTGAATATGGGGTTGTCGTTTGATGAATTATACCACTTTCGTTGCACAATTCTTCAAACGGAGCTACATATTCTCCACCTCTATCACTTCGAATCATCTTAATGCGACATCCAAGTTGATTTTCGACTTCATTTTTGAAGTGTTTGAACGCTTCAATTGCTTCATCTTTTCCTCTTAATAGGTAAAGATAACTGTACTTTGTACTATCATCGATGAAAGTAATAAAGTACTTTTTCCCACCCCTCGTTTGTACAAACTTCAAATCACATACGTCTGTATGGATTAACTCGAGAGGTGTAGTGTTCCGTTCTACCGACTTAAACGGTAGTTTCGTCATTTTTGCTTCAACACAAACTTCACACTTATCATGTGAATTTATGTTCTCAACATTTAGTAAGTTCATATTTACTAGTCTCTTTATCGCATTTAGATTCACATGTCCTAATCTACAATGCCATAAATTGGAACACTCAAGCAAGTAAGCAAAAGTAGAAGCATTCTCATTATTTCCCTTCTTGGGAGCACGGGTTACAACAATAGCAGTGCTAAGCTTGAAAAGCCCATCAATCATGTGACCACGACCAAGGGGCTTTCCCTTCTTACTAATAGTAACACTATCAGCATCAAACACTAGCCTAAACTTATTCTTAACAAGAATAGAACCGAATACAAGATTTTTGCGAATGTCCGGAACATGAAGAACATTGCGCAGGAGCAGCTGTTGACCCGAAGTCAGCTTCAAAGCCACGTTCCCAATCCCAACAACTTTGGAGGTGTTGGAGTTGCCCATGTGGATCTTCTTGTCCGCACTAGCCTCCTTGTAGGTGGAAAACGCATTCTTGTCCGAGCACACGTGCACGGTCGCAGCAATGTCCACATACCAAGCCTTCGGGCTATCAACATGGTTAGCCTCGAACACGACAGCAGCAAGGTCACCCTCATCCCACTTGTCTTCATTGTTGTCGACAGCGTTGGCATGAGCTTTGACCTTCTTCTTTTTCGGCTTAGTGCAGTCCGCAGCCTTGTGACCCGGCTTGTCACAATTGTAGCACACCCCCCCAAACTTAGGGGTAGTGTCACGACCCGGCTCCGCTAAACTAGCCAAGCGAGGTCGCGACTCAAGAAAAAGGGAAATGAAATAAAACAAACGACATAAAGTGAAAGGACGTGAGGACATAGCCTTAGATTAAGTCGAAATCCCCATCATTCGTCGAGAATGAATGGAGGGAAAATGTTATCCTACAATAGGAAGTACAACGTGAAATACGCGGAAGCACTATTTCAAAAGAAGTCATTGTCTATGATAGGGCTAATACGTTGCAACGATACACTAAGCGGAAGTGAGTTTAGCTACATGACCATCATTTGCGGAAGAACGTGAGATGCATGTATGGAGACATGCACCACCAAGAGGCTTCAACACTTTCATACTCGACAAAAGCTCCTCTGGCAACTTCACTTCATCCTGCTTAACCTGCACATGGGAAATATGTACAGGGCTGAGTACAAAAGTACTCAGTGGACACATGCCAAAACATTTTAATTGTCAGCCATTCAAGTGAATCATAGGGGTTTTCGGAAAAGACCTATGTTCACAAAAACATTTTCTTTATAAAAGAGTGCCTGTGCAGGCTAAGTTCTCTGGTGTAATCCGTCATATCTGAACTCTGTGTGTACCCGGTAGGAGTGGCCACTCCCCCGGATACCTAGACCGGCCAATACGTAGCTCACGGTCCATTACTCTGAGTGCACTAAGTCCATCGAGGAGCGACCCCGATAGACCCGAATTCTTTCTATTACTCTGTGGCCGAAGCCCTCTGTGGCCGAAACCCTCTGTGGCCGAAGCCTTTCAGATAGACATCATCATACAAAACAAAACATTTATGGCATGACAATTCTTTAAAAGAACTTAACATAAATAAACATTTTCTTTGTATGAAAGCCCACCTCGATAGCTTTCCTGGAATAATTTAATAACTCTGAGCGCCGCCTTAGTCTCGGCCTTTTCCTTCGCCTAACCTCGTTCAAAGAACGTAAAATGAGAAACTTGAAATGAAATCGATAATCTTATCGATCTATGCGAAGGTTGTCTTTTATCGAGGTTATATTCTCTTTTATTGATAGCGCTATCATGAGTATTCTTTTGATCGAGAGTTTCTCGATCCTCATTTGAAATCGATCACTTCGATCGATTCTTGTGTCTTATAGTCTTTTCATCCTCGACAAAAATCGCAGGATGCTTGATTTAGCCATGGATGAGGCTCCGTGATTTTATTACGTGATATAAGTGGTCTACACTTATAGGGTACATGTTAAGGGGCTCAATTTTATTATTAAATCTAAGATTTCTAATTAATAAGGGCCCAATATGATATTAGGAGTTAAGTCCGATTATTAAGGCCAGGTAAATTATAAAGTCGAGCTCGGAAGGCTGACACGTGCGGCCCACGTTCTTGCTTGGAATATCAGTTCGATAAAATAATTTATCTTGGCCCATCTGGTGAATGTTTCCGGCCCATCCGTTCTTTAAGCTTCTGCCCATCTGAACTTGAGCCCAACTGATCGATAAATTGGCCCAATTGAATATTAATAATTTCGGCCCAATCTCCTTCCTCGGCCCAGTGGTTCACCCGGCCCGAGTCCAAATCCGGCCCGAAAATCGGGCCCGGTTCTACACTTGGCAACACTCACCTCTCTCTCTCAAATCGCGATTTCTCCTCCTTCCCTCTCTCTCGTGAAATCCTCTCTCGGCAGTCATCGCCGTCGCCGTTGCTGCTCTTCCCACCGGCGTGCGTCGACCGGTGGTCCGTCCCGACCTCCGTCGGCATCTCCTCTCTCTCTATTATGGGTTGATTGAAGGGGAAAACCTAGTTTGCAGATTGGGGAAAAATCGGAGAGATCCGTCGGGGCCTCACCTTCTCCGGCGCCGGCCTCGCCTTCGTCACTGCAGTGCGCCGGCGCGCCCCTTTTCCAGTCCACGGCTCCTCCGTTTCGCGTTAGCCGCCATCTCTGCTGTCGCACCAGCCGCCGCCCCTGCTTTCTCTCTCTAATCTGTCTCCCGGCGCCGGCAGTGATGCCGTCGCCGGCGTCTCCTCCTTTCCTCCCATACTTCCTCCTTCTGACCTCTCTTTTCTCTCTCATTCTGCAGGTAGTCCCGGCAATTCTCGGAGCTGCAGTAGTCTCAATCGAGGCCGTCGACGGCCGTGGCAGCCCTTCTGCCCGTGAACGGGAGATGCTCGGGTGCCCCGGAGTTGCCTCCAGTCACTCCCGGTCTCTCTCCTTCTTCCGGGCAGGTTCGATTCTTCTCCCTTCCCTCCCGTTTTCGATTCGCAATTCGAATATGAGTTATACTTGTTGATTTAGAGGGTTAGGGTTTGATTAGAGGCATTTAGAGACTGATTTTGTCTTGAATGTTTTATGCCTTAATTGGAAGCAAACTTCCAGATTTTGTATGCTTGAAATTGGTGTCTTTGTTGACTTGAAGTGTTAGATTGAGGATTATTATACATGCAGTGTCTTAGCCTTCTAGAGGAGGTTCTTCTGTGATCTAAACATGCTTCAATTTTGAGGTTTTAACTACGTTTCATGCTTGAAAGGGGTGATAGAGTACTAGATTATGCTTCTAGTTGGTTTTTGGTGGTTCTAATGGGGTTGCATGTTTAAAGGCTTATAGTTCTTAGAGAGAGTGATGAGGGGAGTCTTACTTGTAAATCTTAGAGGTTGAAAATCTGAGTTCTTGAGCTAGATGGTGGCTGTCCCCCTTTCTTTGTTGCTTCCTCCCTCTTGTTCCTTCTCTATATCGATGGTAACTTGAAACCTAAAGTGCATGTTGGGTTTCTATATGTTAGGGCCTTGATCCTTGTACTAGGGAAAAAGTGTGGGGTTCTTTCTCACCTTTAGAACTGAAAATTTGGGTCTCTAGCTTCCAAATAGAGGCTGCCCTCTTCTAGTTCTCACTTGAGTGCCTCCTCCTTCCTCCTCCTTCACTTCTAGAGATGGGAAATTGATCCTCAAGTTAGTGCATGTACATGCTAAGTCTTGGAGAGGGGTGAGAGGGGTTTTACCATGCGTGGGGTGGTGCTTGGAAGGGGCTGCCGGAGACTGTTTTCCGGCTACCTCCTTGGCTGGAAATCGGCTGCTTCTCCTCACTCTCTAAGTTCTCTCTATTTGCTTTCTTGTGTGTTTACTTGAGTGAATGAATGAAGACTAGTGATGTTTCTTGATTTGTTTTGTTGTAGGGGAAGAGGCTCTTGCTTGGGAAGAGATGTTCATGATTACAAGGGAGGGAAAGAGAGTGCCATGGATTGGGCAATTGAAGAGTGTGTGCAGATTTTCTGCGAGAGAGTGGGCAAAGGGTGCTGTTGCCTTGCATGCTTCGGTAGTTTCCCATACAAAAAGTGATAAGAGTGATTGACTCCTACTTAATCCTCTCTTAATCATTGTTAATGAGTTAGTTAGAGTCCTCCACTTGTAATTAAGGGCTGATTTGCTTGGGAAGGAGGGGAGCCTATGTTCTAGGCGTAATCACTCCCTCTCTTCCTTTTTCTTCTTTTTCCACATTCTATTATTGTTGTAATTGTTTTTCTCTAATTTATTCTTGACAGAGATTAATATAATTAATCCCAGATTTTGGTGGGATTTGGGCGTCTGTGTACTGCTGCTTCTCCCAATCTTTTCTTTTTAATTTTTTTTTTTTTTTTGTGATCATACATATATATAAATAATATCTACATGAGTTATTATTGTGGTCTTAGCACTATAAATCTTGGGCCTTTTTATGCTTTTGGTTATTTAACGAATGTGGGCTCTCATTCTTGGGTCAAATAAATTCGAACCATTATTCATGAAGTGGGCCTCAGTCGTTAGGTGGGCCTCGGCCCTAAAATAAAAATTTAACGATTCATTTTCTTGGTCTTCTTTCACTAGTTCGACTCTTGTTTCGGGCAATACTTTTATTACCGAGAATAATACTACTAGTAGTAGCACTTAATATTTGTTTTACTAATAATAATACTCTTAATAACATCCTTAATAATATTCTCACTACTAAAATAATGTCGAAGTTTTTATTAATCACTAAGAAAAACTACGGCTATTACAGGTAGGTCCCTTTTTAGAAGGGCCCGGACGAGAGCGTTTGGAAGAGCCTCCGGACTTGTCCGTCTTTTCCGTTAGGTTGGCTCGAGCTTCCATAGGAGCTTTCCCTTTCGTCTTCCTAACTTCTCTCAAGTGTGCCTCCACTTGAAGCTTTTTCACCAAGATTTGCTCGGTGATCTCCTTGCTCTTGTGCTTCAATTGCTCTTGAAAATCACACCAACTTGGAGGGAGTTTCTCGATAATGACAGCCACAGTTAGAGCATCGGGCAAGGTGATTCCCTCGGACTGAACGGCATGAGCGAGAGTTTGAAACTCGGCCACTTGTTCCATCACTGGACGGGAATCCACCATCTCATACTTAAGCCATCGAGACACTACGAACTTGCGGGTACTCGCCTCGTCGAGAAGGTACTTGTCCTCGAGAGCAGCCCACAATTCCTTAGTTGTCTTGATTTGGCAGTAGACACCATATAGGCCCTTATCGATGTAAGACAGAAGGGTGTTCTTACAAAGATAGTCGCCTTGATACCAACTATCGGAGCGAACCCGAACTAAGAAGTCCGTTTCCTCCTCGTGTGGCATCTCCGGTTTGTCCTCAGACAGGTACTGAAGCAGCCCAACAGTAGTGAGGTAAAACATCATCTTTTGCTGCCAATGACGGAAGTCTTGGCCCGAGAAGACAGGAGGTTTCTGAGCTAGCCCCTTCATGGAGGAAGTCTGAAGAGGGGCCATGGTTGAGTTCTGTTAACCTCCAGTTCCGTTGTTGTTGTTCACGTTGTTGTTGCCGTTGGAGAACATCGCTGCAGCAACAGAGGAAGAGTTGACTCCGATGGTTGTCATCTTGCTAGGCAGAACGTGAGGTACAACTTCTTACGATTGTTAGGACGGTGGAACACGTTCAGCAGCAGCAAGCACGAACAGAGGTGGTAAAGTCGAGTCGAGCAGAAACTCTCCCCGCAAGAAGTTGTACGCCCCGGTAGTGCTCACGGAACAGGCGTAGCTTCCCAAAAGGTGATTCATCTCGGAGGTAGCAGCACCGCAAACCACCGAGCCCCGGCGAACTGGATGAAGACGAGGACTGAACTCGTGTGAAATGATCAAGGAAAAAGGGATGCAGAGATATGATTTTTCGTGTATCTGCTAATGGCCAAGAAGGCCTCTATTTATAGGCGAGGAGTTAATGGACACCATTAAGGCCCGCGTCGGTTACAGCAGCCCATTATGTTGGTGGACGAGAGTTACAAACGTTTGAACGTTTGAATTCGGTTCATTGAACCTGGACGAACCAGATCAACGAATCTGGACAGATCTTGCGGGCTGGGCTTATTCGTATTGGGCCTGAATCTAGGCCCAATCCCATATTGGGCCTGGATCTAGGCCCAATCCCATTTGCTTTTCTGGCCCACGCCCAGGCCCACTCACAGGCCCAAGGAACAGCCCAAAGGACCAATTGCCAAGATCCAAGTCCACGGCCCCGAGCCCGAGCCCGAGCCCGGCCAGGCCGGACGGCGGCGGCGGCGCGCGCGTGTGTGTGTGCGCGCGAGAGCCCGTCACTCACTCTCTGGCCCACTTGATTAATTAGCCCATTAGTATAGTTAGTTAAATACTCAACTAATTAATGTTCTTTAATCAATGTGGGACAAATTTATTACAAGAGTCTATCCACCTTGTAATAACTCCACCAACTCTCAATCTTTGATATATTATATCTCACTCACCGGAATTCGGATTTGAGCATATCAATATACCACGATCATCTACTCTCGGAGTAGATTAATAATTTATCATTTAATTTAATAAATTAAATATAAATTATTATTCATTTATTTGGTCAAAGCCAAATTCCAACATTTCTATCCTTATTCTTCTAAGTTCAAGCAATCTAGAGAAGATGATGATATAGGTTGTAGGAATTTGGGGGAAATCTGTTTATTTGATGTTGTTCTTCAATGGAATCCAACCTCTAGGTATTCTTTGATTGTGTAGGTAATTCATGTAGTTTATGTTCTTGAAATTAAGGAAATTACTTTTATAAGAAGCTGGAAATCAGCCTACTTGCGAGCCCTATTCAGAGTCTGTCGTTCATAAACTGTGTTCTATTCTTCTTCCATGATAAAGTACGTTTCAATAGCTTTCTATACATACCTTATTTATTCAAATCGGAATTCGTATGAATTTTCTATGAATTTTCGAATTATATATGTCCAGCCTAAGATTTTTAGCGAGCAGTTTCTGTCTCCGTTGTTCATCGACGTTTTCGAGCGTCTTTTCTTGGTTTTCTTGGAATGTTTTCTAAATGAAAGTTTTAGAATGTTATCTCAGCTTTCAATCGGTACCTTTTACACCCATATCAGAGTTTCTATGAAATTACTACGATTTATCAAAATCTACCTGTCAAAACTGAGATTGTTGACGAACCCTTTTCTGCCTTCGTTTTTCATCAGCGTTTTCGAGCCTTTTCTATTGTTTATCTGGGATTGGTGTCTAAATGGAAGTTCTAGTATTCTTTCTAGCTTTCTATTGATACATTTAACAGTCCAATACGAATTTTTATAAGCTCTAGACAATCGTACGAAGTTGAGATGTCGTAATGTAAATCTGAAACAGGACAGCAACTCTGTCCTTACTTCAACCCCTGTTTTTGACACTTTCCCTTGCTCAAATAGGAATTTTGCATTTGAGTAAAGTTGTTGTGAATTGTTTAAGGTTTCCATATCTTCTTGAATCAATTCTTTTGGACATCACACGAGCAAGTTATGTTCGTTCTAAGTTAACAGGGCTTTGCTGTCAAAACAGTCACATTAAGGAACTTATTTTAGTTCTTAAAACATGATTATGTTATGATTTTCCCTTAAGTGACCATTAGTTATTATGTTTATACACAATAGAAAGGAGTAGGAAAATAATATGCAAATGAATCCTTCCTCCTTTTTGTTCATTGGGTTGAAATAATAAAAGAAATTATCTTATTAACTACATTAGCAATATTCTTACATTAGAGTTCTAATAGGAAGTAGCTAAATAAGATTGTCATTTTATCTTCTACTTTCCTTCTCGTTTATATGTACTTATACGAACCTTCGTATCGTTAAACCAATGAAGGTACGAGCGAAAGGTGATCAAGTGAAGCGACAAGAAGAAACTGAATTAGTTAAATAAAGCAGAGTCAGGTGGGCTTTCTAACTTAGAAAATGCTTACTGACGAGTGGGCTTTCTATTTATAAATGATAAGAAAATGAAATGATAAACTCTTATGGTTAAAGTATGATATTTGATGAAGTGATTTACTTGCCTATTTTATGAATTAATGTGTGTGATCATCTACATTAATTATCTCATGAAGGTATGAGATTATCTCATGAAGGTATGAGATTATGTGCACTAAGAGACCGTGAGTCGTCCTTCGGGTCGACCGGTCGTATGTCGTGGAGGTGGCCAACTCCCGGCATATCTATGATGTTGTAGATGTTTCATGCTTTATGAAAATCGTTGCGTAACGTACATGTTAAGTTTAAGAAATGAAAAGAACAATGTTTAAGCATGCTCATGATTTTTAAAGTTAACTATTATGACATGCTAAAGGAGGCAAGTTAAATCTATAGCCCTATGTGGCAAGTTTTCAACATTTTCGGCATGTGTCACTGAGTACTTTGTACTCAGCCCTGCATATTATTTCTAAAATGTGCAGGTTAAGCTTGGTGATGGGATGGAGGTGTGCTGAGTGGCTTGTTGTTAATAAATAAATGTACAGCTTTGTTCAAGTCGAGTTTATATGTCTTCATACATGTAAACTATCTGTGTTTATCCGCTGCAACACTTCCTTCGAATAATTTACGTTTATCAAACTCAAGTATGTGGTTGTTTTCCACAAGTTAATATCCTACCTGTATTCTCGAATATTCGGTTTCCTTAAAGTTATTAATAACTATTGGAACTTATGTTTAAATATGGTAACTTGTATTCTTGATTCACAGATTACTATATATTGTTGTATTCATCAAATATTGTTTATATATTCTAGTTTGACTACTGTATAATCAAACGATACATGCCACTAAATCAATTAGGTTATTCTTTATATTCTTCTATTTCGCCAGCGTAACCCCGGTTTAGGATATTATCGTTCCCTAATATCGGGGCGTTACAGTCATGCAGCAGAAACGTTGTTTCTGAGGCAACGAAGGTCTGGGGACCGGCCGCAGTAGATAACGAAGCAGGTTGAGTGGCGCCGGTGAAATTATCAAACCCTAGCCCGGTCTGGAGCGTCTTAGGTGCGACGTTGTGCAGTGGATCCGCCGCATCTGCAACATCGGAGGTCTAGGGACCGGCTGCCGTCGATAACGAAGCAGGTTGGGTGGCGACGTTGAGGATTGTTCGACCCAGCGGCTGTTGCCCAATATCATCAGCCTCAACGAAATTCTGCGAGGTGGCGAAGAAGACTGGATCATAGCTCACCGAGTGTGGCGATGTTGCATCCACATCTCCATCCGGTGGCTGGCGAGTGATTTTGAAAATGCCCTCGCAGGGGTGGCAATATACGCTCAGGTTGAGCAGGTTAAAGTCTCGAAGAATATCATTGGCAAATTCCTTCATGCGCTGCTTTTCGTCCTTCGTAACATTTTTGTACTTGTTGTTGCAACGCGCTTCAATAACTTCCGCCGCAATTTCCGTTGCATCCGATGCTTCTGAAGCCATTTGGGAGAGAAAACTTGCTATTGAATTTTGGAGAGAAAACTTGCATTTCAATTCGAGAGAGAAAAGTTGATTTTGGATCTGGGAGAATGGGATCAGCGACTGGTGTCAATGCCCAAGTTGTCTAAGGTTGAAGGTGATGGATTTGAAGATCCTTCTTTGTACAAAAGTGTGGTTGGTACCCTTCAGTACTTAACTTTGACTTGGCCGGATATAGCCTTTAGAGTAAATAAATTGTCACATTTTTTGCAAGCTTCTACTACCTTACATTGGGCTGCTTGTAAGAGACTGTTGGGGTATTTGAAAGGCACCAGCTCTGTGGGGAAAGAGTTTACTGTAGCTACATCTTTTGTTTTTGAAGGATATGCTGATGCAGAATGGGCAAGTTGTCCTGATGACAGAAGGTCAATTGGGGGGCTTTGTGTTTCTCTTGGAGGCGATTTGGTTGTCTATAGTGCAAAGAAGCAAGATGTAGTGTCACGCAGTATCACTGAATCTGAGTACATATCTCTAGCTAATCTAACTTGTGATGTAGTATGGTTGCAGTCTGTTTGTAAAGAGTTAGAGGTAGAGTTGGAATCACCACATAGATTATGGTTTGACACACAAGGGTTATTGCTTTGGCTGCTAACCATGTGTTCATGCAAGAATCAAACACATCGAGATTGATGTACATTATGTGAGGCAGAAGGTTCTTGCTGACGTTGTTGAGGTTGGTTATGTAACAACAATGGATCAAATTGCATATATCTTTACAAAACCTCTAGTTGTTATAAGATTTCAGCTTCTGTGCAATAAACTGAGGTTGTGCGCATTAGGAGAGGAGCATGGATAGTTGGGGGATTATTCAGCGTATGAGTTGTGTGTGCTGAGTGTGCAGTGAGCTGTAAGTGGAGTGATGAGGTGTCTAGCTGATGTGTCGTAATATCATTTGTTGTATTGGAAGTCGGTTAGTAGCTAATGAGTTGTAGTTAGTTTGCTTAATCTCTGTATTTCGTTAGTTTAATTGTAGTTATTAGTTACAGTTTTCAATTGAATGAAACAGAATCTTTCATCTTCTTTCTTCTTTTCCTCCATTTCTACGTTCTTCACTTTCTATTAGGGGTGAGCATTACAAATTACACGGTAATAACCGAAAACCAAACCGAAACCGAGTCGAAATATGAATTTGGTTCGGTTATTTTGGTATTTAGTTCGGTTTTGGTTCTAATTTTCGAGACGATATCAAATATTTTAAATAATATAATAACTATTCAACATATTAAGTAAAATAAATAAATTAGCATTGTTATGTAAAGGTTTAAAAGATTAATAATTCAATTATAATTACATTTTCACTAACATTATCTTTCATAATTCTCTAAATACTACTTTATTCTTGTCCGTTACACTATCAACGTATTGTTTTGTGAATAATAATAATAGTGCAACTTAAATAAGATTAAAAATTTTGGAATTTGGTTTTTTACCATAACCGAACAAAAAATATTGGTTCAGTTTTATTTGGTTTTTGCATTGTTTGGTTCGGTTTTGGTTTTTAATACTGACAAATTCGGTTATTACGGTTTTAACAATTTAATTGGTTCGGTTACCGAACCGAGCCATGTTCACCCCTACTTTCTATAACATTGAAAAATAGATTATTATCATTGTAGTACAATTTTTTTTTAAAATTCATTTTTAAAATAAAGGCACAAATTCGGGTCCAGATTCAAATCCGTAGACACGCAGATCCATCGAATATGGGTCTGGGTCTAATTTTTCGGAACCAACCGATCCGGATCAGATCCGAACCAATGTAAAAAATATGGATCTTGATTTGGACCAAGTTAAATCCGGTCTAGATCAAACCCCTTGCCATCTCTAGTATGTAGTCTGGTCGACTGCACACAAAATGTTTTAAAAGTTCCTAGGCGCTAGTCGGGCGGTGGGGTGCCGACTAGGACCAAGCCGCCTACGCGGCGCGTAAACGGATTTGAATTTAATATTTATCAATAAAGTGATAAATTTAGAATATAATACACATTATTTTTATTTTATTTGTTAATCCACAATCCGTGATAGGATTACATATTATGATAATTAAGTGTTCAAATTTCATAATCAGATTATAGCATTTAAAATTTTGAATATCAAGTCCAAGAATTTGCACATAAACTGATTAAATATTTTAATTAAAAATAAAATTCAAAATTACTACTACCTCCGTCCCGCCAAAGACGTTACATTTCTTTTTGTCAATTTCTGACGCGTTTTCCCACACTTCTTGACGGAGTGTTTTAAAATAGATTTTTGAATAATTTTTTCTTTTGCGGGATAGCACAACTATCATAGTATCCTGTAAAAGAAAAAATTCTTCAAAATCTATTTTAAAACGCATAATCAAGAAGCGTGAAAAAACGTGTCAGAAATTGACAAAAAGAAATGTAACGTCTTTGACGGGACATAGGGAGTAATTAAATTCGCATAGCCCCGTCAAGTCCGCCTAGCCAACAAATCGCCTATAGTCGACTAGCCCGTCAAGACCGCCAAGGCACCGAATTTTTTTGAAAACGCCTATAGTCGACTACTCGACTAGCACCTTTACGGCCGCCTATCCCGTTTTTTAGAATACTGATTGCACATGCCTCCTAAAGTTATACAATATGTATCGTTATAAAACTTTTCCTAAATTTTATAATATATAGTTCGATTCTTTTTGTTTGCATTTTAATCACGTTTTATTCCTACCTAAACATTAGTATAGGGGCCCAATTTTAATTTATTAGTATTGATGCTTTTTCACCGTGTATATTCCTAGCTAAACACTAGGATAGGAGCCCAATTTAAATTTATTAGTATCGATGCTATATAGTAAATCCCAAATTTATGTGCAATAGGTTTTAGATTTCTTTTCTAGAAAGTTGATTTCTAGTTATTTCAATTTTGAATATACTATATGTTCTCGTTGCCCACTTATTAAAATAAGAGGTAATTTCATCTCTCTAGTTTGTGTTCTCTTTGATGCGAAAAAAAATGAGAGAAAAGAGAAAATCACCCTTTAAGTTTCACCATTTTTATCACCTTTTCTCACATTTTCTATTTTTCCCCTTTTTGATTTGCACTACAATGAAGAGAAAATAGTATCTCTCCAATTTGGTGTTGTAAATATTATCTCCAATTTAAGGAGTAAAATACCCCCTCATTGATAAAAGGTGAGAAAATGGGTGGAATTTATAGGATAATTTTCTCTTTTATCTCTTTTCTTTCGCATCAAAGAGAACGCAACCTAAGTTGATTCTTAAATAATGGAAATCATAATAAAAGGTAAATTTTTTCCGAGAATATATAGTGTTTTACCCAATTTCAACTTATAAAACAAAATTTTGCTTTGTATGTTAAAAATCTAAAAATATACCCAATTTTTGCTTTGGTTTCCTATTATACCCTTGCTTTTTAGGGTTGGAGTACTTTTTTCTATTTTTCTCCCATTATATGCGAGGAACACCGCATACTTCACTCTCTCTTCTCTCTCTCTCTCCTCTCTCTCTCTCTACCCCATGGACGTTCCGCCGGAGCTGTTCTCCGTGCTGCAGGAAGTGAGGAAAGCGATGGTCTCGTTCCGGAGCCACGAGCAGCGGAAGGAGGCGGCGGAGCTGGTGGAGCTCGATCGGATTTTTCAGGTTTTCGATGGGCTGATTTAGAAGGCTTCGTCGCTGGTCTCTGGACGCCCCTTCCCGGAGGAAGGCGGAGAAGGCGAGGGCGAGATCGTTGAGGCGGAGAGCGTGGCAGACTCCGCCCAGCCTCAGCAAGCTCCAGATAGAATCTTGGCTTTCTTTGTTTGGGTCTCTATATATATATATATATATTTCCTCTCTCTCATAAACCCACTTCTTCACCTGCTTTAACTCCATTTTCTGTACTTTTCCCAATCTTTTCCTTCTCCATTTTCTTGATTTTCTTTTCTGGGTTTCTTGAGTAATGGGTTTGTTAGGACGGTGGAACACGTTCTGAGGCAGCAAGCACGAACAGAGACAGCACGAACAAAGGTAAAGTCGAGTCGAGTAGGAACTCTCCCCGCAAGAAGTTGTACGCCCCGGTAGTGCTCACGGAACAGGCGTAGCTTCCCAAAAGGTGAAACAACTTTCGTCTCGGAGGTAGCAGCACCGCAAACCACCGAGCCCCGGCGAACTGGATGAAGACGAGGACTGAACTCGTGTAAAATGATCAAGGAAAAGGAATGTAGAGATATGATTGTTGTGTGTATGCTAATGGCCAAGAAGGCCTCTATTTATAGGCATCAGCCCATGGGAGGAGTTAATGGACACCATTAAGGCCCAGGTCAGTTACTGGCAGCCCATTATGTCCATTAAGTTGGTGGACGAGAGTTACAAACGTTTAAACGTTTGAATTCGGTTCATTGAACCTGGACGAACCAGATCAACGAATATGGACAGATCTTGCGGGCTGGGCTTATACGTATTGGGCCTGAATCTAGGCCCAATCCCATTTACTTTTCTGGCCCAAAAAGACCACCTAAAGGACCAATTGCCAAGATCCAAGATCCAAGTCCAAGTCCACGGCCACGGCCACGGCCCCGGCCCCGAGCCCGAGCCCGAGCCCGGCCGGACGGACGGACGGACGGCGGCGGCGCGCGCGTGTGTGTGCGCGCGAGAGCCCGTCACTCACTCTCTGGCCCACTTGATTAATTAGCCCATTAGTATAGTTAGTTAAATACTCAACTAATTAATGTTCTTTAATCAATGTGGGACAAATTTATTACAAGAGTCTATTCACCTTGTAATAACTCCACCAACTCTCAATCTTTGATATATTATATCTCACTCACCGGAATTCGGATTTGAGCATATCAATATACCACGATCATCTACTCTCGGAGTAGATTAATAATTTATCATTTAATTTAATAAATTAAATATAAATTATTATTCATATATTTGGTCAAAGCCAAATTCCAACAATCCCCCCCATGAGCGAGATATGCTTATGTAAATGTATGCAAATGCAAAGCTCAGTCCTCAAGAGACTTTATTGTATTAAGATAGATGGTTTTTTGCCTTGAACCTCTCCATAGTCAACCTCATCGAGTATACCGGCGACCTAGTGGACATGATGCCTTGAACTAGTTCTCCTTGGTGTACACCAAGACAACGACGTTGACACAATATCGTCTCAATCTCATCCGTTCTCACGTTTGTGTCCATTTCAGGCCCTGGATCACCCCTTTTGATTCATAAGTATATCATCGAAGCGGCATTTACTTCTTACTTATATAGGTGATTCTTATACATAGCATTCTGCTTTGCTAAATCCCTTCCAAGGTTTCTCCCAAGAATCATTAAAAGTCTTATCGACTTATCCTCACCACATGCAGACAAACACTCATAGCTTTCTTTAAGGAATGTACACACAGTTCGAGTGTTTCCAACTCGAAGTATTGTAGCTTAGTTGTCCCTTTGAACCATATTATGGATACTTCCAAATTATATGGTAGGGTTACCACTACAATCCTTCATATTGTGGATTTTAGCCCCATTCCCTTAACTAGCTTATGCAATTGATCTCGATTTATTGCTTTCGTTAGCGGATCCGCTAGGTTATCGGTTGATCTAATAAAACTCAACGAGATAACATCACTTGAGATCAAATGTCTAACAGTATTATGGCGTCGACGTATGTGTCGAGACTTGCCATTATACATACTATTCTGTGCTCGTCCTATAGCCGCTTGGCTATCTGAGTGAATCATCACCGACGACACAGGCTTCGACCAACTCAGAATATCCTCGAGGAAATTTCTAAGCCATTCGGCTTCTTCACCAGCTTTGAATTCCGATTCCATGGTCGATCGTGCTATACACGTCTGTTTTGAGGATTTCCACGACACAGCCCCTCCCCCAATAGTGAACACGTAGTCGCTCGTTGAAAACGAGTCTTTTGCATCGGATATCCAGTTCGCATCACTATACCCTTCAAGTATAGGGGGTTCCCTCGTGAAGTGAATTCCAAAATTTTGAGTATATTTAAGATACCTCAAAACCCTTACAAGAGCTTTCCAGTGATCATCACTCGGATTACTTGTAAATCTACTCAACTTGTTCACAGAACACGCTAGATCCGGCTTTCTTAGAATTCTCATTCCAAGTATCACGTCGGCTAAACCCAAATCCTTCATGCTAAAGTTTCTACTTAGCATTCTCTTTGTTTCTAAAATTATACGAGTGTTACTACCCATGATTAACATGTCATCTACATATAGACAAACTATAACATAACCGTTATTAGTCGTCTTTATGTATACACACTTGTCACACTCGTTAATTTTGAAACCGTTTGACAGCATTGTTTTGTCAAATTTTAAGTGCCACTGTAGAGGTGCTTGTTTCAATCCATACAAAGACCTTTTTAGTTTGCATACTAGGTGTTCTTTCCCTTGTACTACAAACCCTTCCGGTTGCTTCATATAGATTTCATCATCTAACTCACCATTTAGAAACGCAGTCTTCACATCCATTTCATGAATCTCAAGATTGTGCAAAGCAGCAATAGCGAGAAGCACTCTAATAGATGTATGTCTCGTTACAGGTGAGTAAGTGTCAAAGAAATCATATCCTTCTCTTTGTCTAAAGCCTTGGACTACAAGTCTAGCTTTATACTTATCAACAGTACCATCGGCGTTATACTTTCTCTTTAGGATCCATTTACAGCCTAAAGACTTACTTCCTTGAGGAAGTTCGGTTAACACCCAAGTATTGTTTTCCATAATGGAATCAATTTCACTATTGATAGCTTCTTTCCAAAGATCTCTATCTGATCTAGACAGAGCCTCCTTGATCGGACTTGGTTCGTCATCTAACATCATCACAACATAGTCCGGACCAAAACTTTTTGGAGTCTTTTTCCGATCACTACGTCTTGGTTTTATATCCAAAGGATTAGACCTTGGCCGTTTACAACTAGTTGATTCCTCAACTCTCGGCTCAGAATTTGAGTTTTCTTCCACTTGTCTATAACTAGTAGATTCTGACTCAACATTCTCGTTAGATGAAACCCGATCTTTATCCTTGCTAGGATAAATATTTTCGAAGAATATTGCATTTCTTGACTCTATCGTTGTTCCCACATGTATCGGGTATCTCCGATTTATGCACAAGAAAACGATAGGCGCTACTGTTTAGTGCATATCCAATAAAGATGCAATCAACCGTTTTAGGTCCAATTGCAACTCGCTTTGGAAATGGCACTTCAACTTTAGCCAAACAACCCCACACCTTAAGGTATTTGTAAGAAGGTTTTCTTCCTTTCCATAGTTCATATGGAGTCACCTCTTTACCTTTGAGTGGGATTTTGTTCAAGATATAATTAGCCGTTAAGACAGCTTCCCCCCACAAATTTTGGGGTAATCCTGAACTGATCAACAAAGCATTCATCATGTCTTTAAGAGTTCGATTCTTGCGTTCTGCAAGACCATTAGATTGTGGTGAATATGGGGCTGTCGTTTGATGAATTATACCACTTTCGTTGCACAATTCTTCAAACGGAGCTACATATTCTCCACCTCTATCACTTCGAATCATCTTAACGCGACAGCCAAGTTGATTTTCGACTTCATTTTTGAAGTGTTTGAACGCTTATCGATGAAAGTAATAAAGTACTTTTTCCCACCCCTCGTTTGTACAAACTTCAAATCACATACGTCTGTATGGATTAACTCGAGAGGTGTAGTGTTCCGTTCTACCGACTTAAAAGGTAGTTTCGTCATTTTTGCTTCAACACAAACTTCACACTTATCCTGTGAATTTATGTTCTCAACATTTAGTAAGTTCATATTTACTAGTCTCTTTATAGCATTTAGATTCACATGTCCTAATCTACAATGCCATAAATTGGAACACTCAAGCAAGTAAGCAGAAGTAGAAGCATTCTCATTATTTCCCTTCTTGGGAGCACGGGTTACAACCACAGCAGTGCTAAGCTTGAACAGCCCATCAATCATGTGACCACGACCAAGGGGCTTTCCCTTCTTACTAATAGTAACACTATCAGCATCAAACACTAGCCTAAACTTATTCTCAACAAGAATAGAACCAGATACAAGATTTTTGCGAATGTCCGGAACATGAAGAACATTGCGCAGGAGCAGCTGTTGACCCGAAGTCAGCTTCAAAGCCACGTTCCCAATCCCAACAACTTTGGAGGTGTTGGAGTTGCCCATGTGGATCTTCTTGTCCGCACTAGCCTCCTTGTAGGTGGAAAACGCATTCTTGTCCGAGCACACGTGCACGGTCGCAGCAGTGTCCACATACCAAGCCTTCGGGCTATCAACATGGTTAGCCTCGAACACGACAGCAGCAAGGTCACCCTCATCCCACTTGTCTTCATTGTTGTCGACAGCGTTGGCATGAGCTTTGGCCTTCTTCTTTTTCGGCTTAGTGCAGTCCGCAGCCTTGTGACCTGGCTTGTCACAATTGTAGCACACCCCCCCAAACTTAGGGGTAGGTCCCTTTTTAGAAGGGCCCGGACGAGAACGTTTGGAAGAGCCTCCGGACTTGTCCGTCTTTTCCGTTAGGTTGGCTCGAGCTTCCATAGGAGCTTTCCCTTTCGTCTTCCTAACTTCTCTCAAGTGTGCCTCCACTTGAAGCTTTTTCACCAAGATTTGCTCGGTGATCTCCTTGCTCTTGTGCTTCAATTGCTCTTGAAAATCACACCAACTTGGAGGGAGTTTCTCGATAATGACAGCCACAGTTAGAGCATCGGGCAAGGTGATTCCCTCGGACTGAACGGCATGAGCGAGAGTTTGAAACTCGGCCACTTGTTCCATCACTGGGCGGGAATCCACCATCTCATACTTAAGCCATCGAGACACTACGAACTTGCGGGTACTCGCCTCGTCGAGAAGGTACTTGTCCTCGAGAGCAGCCCACAATTCCTTAGCTGTCTTGATTTGGTAGTAGACACCATACAGGCCCTTATCGATGTAAGACATAAGGGTGTTCTTACAAAGATAGTCGCCTTGATACCAACTGTCGGAGCGAACCCGAACTAAGAAGTCCGTTTCCTCCTCGTGTGGCATCTCCGGTTTGTCCTCAGACAGGTACTGAAGCAACCCAACAGTAGTGAGATAAAACATCATCTTTTGCTGCCAATGACGGAAGTCATGGCCCGAGAAGACAGGAGGTTTCTGAGCTAGCCCCTTCATGGAGGAAGTCTGAAAAGGGGCCATGGTTGAGTTCTGTTGACCTCCAGTTCCGTTGTTGTTGTTGTTCACATTGTTGTTGCCGTTGGAGAACATCGCTGCAGCAACAGAGGAAGAGTTGACTCCGATGGTTGTCATCTTGCTAGGCAGAACGTGAGATACAGCTTCTTGCGATTGTTAGGACGGTGGAACACGTTCTGAGGCAGCAAGCACGAACAGAGACAGCACGAACAAAGGTAAAGTCGAGTCGAGTAGGAACTCTCCCCGCAAGAAGCTGTACGCCCCGGTAGTGCTCACGGAACGGGCGTAGCTTCCCAAAAGGTGAAACGACTTTCGTCTCGGAGGTAGCAGCACCGCAAACCACCGAGCCCCGGCGAACTGGATGAAGACGAGGACTGAACTCGTGTAAAATGATCAAGGAAAAGGAATGCAGAGATATGATTGTTGTGTGTATGCTAATGGCCAAGAAGGCCTCTATTTATAGGCATCAGCCCATGGGAGGAGTTAATGGACACCATTAAGGCCCAGGTCAGTTACTGGCAGCCCATTATGTCCATTAAGTTGGTGGACGAGAGTTACAAACGTTTAAACGTTTGAATTCGGTTCATTGAACCTGGACGAACCAGATCAACGAATCTGGACAGATCTTGCGGGCTGGGCTTATACGTATTGGGCCTGAATCTAGGCCCAATCCCATTTACTTTTCTGGCCCAAAAAGATAATACATGGAGGCCCAAGCCCAAGCCCACTCACAGGCCCAAGGAACAGCCCAAAGGACCAATTGCCAAGATCCAAGTCCACGGCCCCGGCCCCGGCCCCGAGCCACGAGCCCGAGCCCGAGCCCGAGCCCGGCCGGCCGGACGGACGGCGGCGGCTGCGCGCGCGCGTGTGTGTGTGCGCGCGAGAGCCCGTCACTCACTCTCTGGCCCACTTGATTAATTAGCCCATTAGTATAGTTAGTTAAATACTCAACTAATTAATGTTCTTTAATCAATGTGGGACAAATTTATTACAAGAGTCTATCCACCTTGTAATAACTCCACCAACTCTCAATCTTTGATATATTATATCTCACTCACCGGAATTCGGATTTGAGCATATCAATATACCACGATCATCTACTCTCGGAGTAGATTAATAATTTATCATTTAATTTAATAAATTAAATATAAATTATTATTCATTTATTTGGTCAAAGCCAAATTCCAACAGGGTTCTCCGAGTTCTTGAGTGTGTGGGTTAACTGTGAAATGGGTAGTGGAAAGATGAAATTTTGTGCTTCTTTTGAAGCTCTTTTGCTGGGTTTAGTACTCTTCTTTGCAGATTGCTTTGCATTTCCCATTAATGAAGGTAATTGTTTTTTTTAGCTTCGAGGCTTATATTTGGCTCCACAGATCTTGATTTGTGATTGAATTACTCTTAAAAAGGAAGAATCTTTGTATTTGAAAAGCTCCGATCCAAGGCCAACCTCGACCTCGACGGCGGCGCCCGCCGCTTCAGCCGCTCCCATCAACCTGCACCTCCGCCACCTGCGTCGCTACCTCCGGCGACGCCACCGCCCCATCGCCGCCGAAATCGCTATTCTCCGTCGACAGCGGTAGCAGCAGCAGCTACTTCGATTCCCCAACAAACTGCTCCAGCAACAGCAGCATTCAATCCAATCTCTCTTTCCTCACTCACCGACGAGAAGAAGCACAAGCTCACTCACCGACGAGAAGAAGCAATAGCAGCATTCAATTCAATTTTCTTTTTCCTTTTCCTTTTCCTTTTCTTTTTTTCTCAATTCCCTTTTCTATTTTTGTACTTTGGAGATTTTGAATTTTTATAGACGTATTTTAATCCCTTTGCTCTTGGTTTGGTTTTGATTTAGGGAAATAAACACATACTACTTGTTAGGATTTCTTTGTCTTGCTAGGATTTCTTCCTTTTTTCGATCTAATTTCCATTTATGATTGAGTTGGTTTGTTAATTAATTGTGGATATACGAGATGATTACTTGGTTCGATCGTGTATTAATTTGGTGAATACTTCTTCTTTTGATGGAATTGTTTAATTTGAAAGTCAATTGGGTTGGGTATGATTACTCGAAACAACATCAAACTTTGTTTCGCTTTTTGAAATTTGAAAACTAAATAAAAGTGCTAGTTTGTGCAAAAACTAAAAACGATCTTAATTCTGTTCTTAGATGCAATAACAGAAAAGCAGTAAAGAACACAGAACTTTGGTAACCCAGTTCGGTGATAACGCACCTACGTCTGGGGGACAATATCCGAGAGATTCAATCCACTATAAGTAGTAGAGAGACTTACAGGACTTTACACCAAGGACTCCACCTTATGTCACCTATTCGTCTCGATTACAACTCCCTTACAATGAGATCGAATACAAACTACGAGATGAACTCGTGTAGTGATAAAACACTATTTTGGTTCTAAGCAACACGCCTAGATCTAAACTGAACAAAGCCAGGGAAGCTTGTCCAGAAACGCACGCTCGCTCAACGAACAAACTTGCACAACACACGTTGCAAGAACACCAAAACTCATGAACAATAATCTTGCAAAACACACGTTGCAAGAACACCAAAACTCACGAACAATAATCTTGCAAAACACACGTTGCAAGAAGAACAATATCTCACGAATAATAATCTCTGGAGCGGCAGCGTGCTTTAGGGTTTTCCTTAGAATATATACTCAGCACAGGAAACCCTAGAAGATCTTCAAGCTGATCTTCTGTGCATGGAAACTTTCCATGCAGAATAAATCTTCCATCTTCGAATAAATAATAATATATATGATAATATATATATATATATATATATATATATATATATATATATATATATATATATATATATATATATATATATATATATGATCCTTGATTCATGCTTAATTCAGACAGCAAACGCAGCAGAAGACTTAGGAAGAAAAACGCCAACACGAATCATACATGCATGCACACATGCATTAACAATCTCCCGTTTGGCTTTTTCAAACACAGCATGAATTGCATGAATCATCTTACAGCAAAAGATCAGCAAACAGGAGCAGATAGAAGTACTCACACAGCAACACAGTACTTCATAAAGCATCAGACCAGAAACATGCTCCCCCTCAAACCAAAAACCATATCTTGAAGAGAACAGTGGCAAGGAGCTCACCCACACTACCAAACTGTTCACAAGATACACACACAAAACAGATTTTGAAAAATGGTGGCAAGGAGCTCACCCACACTACCAAACCATTATCAAAATCACACAATCCTCTGCCAGCAACACAGAACAAACACAGCAGCAAGAGGCAAATAACTCTGTTATCATATCAGATCATAAAACAGAGAAAGCCATCACATGACTGAAACATCCAGCAGATATCATGCCTACCATTACAATTACAGGCCATGATCAAAGGATCAGAATTCCAAAAACACCAACCAAGAAATCCAGAATTCCAGAAGACCACCTACTCACTATTACAAGCCAGCAGAGAATATCCATATCCACAAAACAAACAGAGAGAGAGAAGAAGAATTTACAAACATCTTCTGCATTCTACTCCCCCTCAATTCATGCCATCTGCCAAAGGACCTACAGAGTGGGCTTGCTGGTGACATCATCACCAACATCAGCAGCCTCCACTTCCACAGTGCGCTCCAACTCCACAGTGCGCTCAGCCTCCTCATTAGCAGACAGGAATTCAGAGTCTTCATGAACAGACTCAGCAGCAACAGCTTTGTCTGCAGCAGGTTCCACTTCATCACCAGTCTGCACAGCTGGTTCCTCATCATCAATATGGATGGACTCATCCACTTCCTCACTCACATCCTCAACAACAGGAGGAGGAACATCAGCTGCCTTTTCTGCAGGAGTCAGACCAGAGGGACCTGCAACATCAACAGCAGGAACAGGAGTGGGAAGAGTATCTTCTTCAACTTCTGGCAGTGCATCAAGCATAGACTGCACAAGCTGCCTTTGGAGACTGATGTGTTTCATCATTTTGTGAAGGGACACCAATTGAGCTTTCAGTCCCTCTCTCTGCTTTTTAACAGTAACAGCATCAAACACAGCAGCAGGCTTCTTGGAGGATTTTGCAGGGCCTTTCTTAGAAGACTTAGCTGAACTCTTCTTGGTGGGTTTAGAGGCAGCTTTCTTAGAAGACTTCCTAGAGTACTTCTTCGAGAACTGAGCTGCAGGCCTGCCTTCATCACAAAACAGATCCTCACCACCAGCAGAAAGGTTAACATTTGCAGATGACACTTCAGCATCACTCTCATCTGCCATATCATCATCCAGGTTCACACCATGAACATGCTTGAGTAGCTTAGAGCTGAATCTCATAGCCTTGAGCTTCACAGGTTTGGAGTCTGTCCTCCTAGAAGAGACTCCCCGTGACTTCAGAATCCTACCAATTAGCCCAGGGAAGTACATCCTCTTCATCTGGCCAATGTATTTGATGAAAGAGCAAATTTTCTCAAAGATCAGCTGCCCCATATCAATGTCCATGCCCTTGCCTATAGCATACAGAAGAGCCCCCTCTCTTCTACTGACTGAGTCTCTATGGCAAGTGGGGGGTCCAATTCCTCACCGATAAGCTATGCAAGTTAGCATACTTGGACTCCAACAGGATAGCATGGTTAAGATGCTGATCATTTGGCCATTTTGTGATCTTGCATCAGTAAGGGTAGAAGCAACCTCATCAAAGTTGAGATCCCAGAGAGCATCCTCAATCACCGGCTTTCTCCCTAAAGCCCTCTCAATAACATCTGGGCTAAAATCAACCATTCTACCCCGCACAAAAACCTTGTGGAAATCTGGTGACCTTTCATCAGTCAACCCCTCACCCAGATTAGCATAAAATTCTCTAACTTGCTCAGGAATATATGTGTGACCTCTTAACACAGCATCAAGCAGATTTGCCTGCTCCAACCAATCATAAATCTCACCTCTGTGAAGATAATGTTCAGTAACGAATCTATCATCAAGAAAACCTCTATGCTGGAAATATTCCCATCTCATATACTCATAAATGGACCTATGAGTGTTTGGATCAAAATGTCCAACCATATCTGCTTCAAACGCCTCGAAGGATTCAGAGGGGGTAGGAATATCATACCCATCAGCACGATAATTGCGCAGAGCTTCCTTTTGAGCAGCAGTAAGCTTGGTGCGAGTAGCGGGAGCCTTCACTCTCCCTTTTCCTTTGGAAGCTTTTGCAGTAGCTCCTTTCGCAGCAGCTGGAGGAGCCCTAGCAGCCTTGATGGCGTTTTCCAGCATCATTTGAACAGCCGCACGAGTGCGAGCGCGAGAAGGAACACCAGGCATCTTCTCTTTCCCTTTTTCGGCTCTCTTAGCCACCTGCTCTTCATCCTCCTCAAGATCCACAATGGGCTCTTCAGACCGAGCCACATGCTTTTTACCACCTTTCTTCTGGCTATCTTGCACAGCACCTTTCTTCTTCCCTTTAACAGCTTTCGCAGAAGAAGCTTTCTTAGGGTTCACAGTTTTCGACACAACCCTAGGCGCAAGCTGAATAGGAGGATCAGCAACACGAACTTGCTTGCTGCGAACACAACGACCTCCTCTCCTACCATTGTCTCCATCATCGGAGAAATCTCCAAACTCGGGGTCAATTTCCCGAATCTTGTCCTCGACCACGGCAGCACCACGCTTTCTCTTTGAGGAACCAAGCCCCTTCCTCTGACTAGAAGCAACCAGGGGGCAGTGCTCCTCACCAAGAGGGTGCATAGAGGACTCACTTGAGGAATTATTGAAAGACATTTTTGCAGTAGCAAGGATTGTGAGAGCAAACAGAGATGCAGAGAGAACGCTAGGGCTGCAAGGACGAAGAGGAATGAGAGAAATAAACTCCCTCCTCATAACATTTGAATATATAACTGTCAGATTCCACTTAGTTTCTGACAGTTGTAACTGTTCAATACGCCATGCTCCAGTAGCCCATTCAAGAGCCAAAAACAAGAGCAGATGCTCTTTGTGCATAGGATCACCAACAATACTCAAACTACAATACTGACAATTGCAGTATAACTCGAAAACCAAGCTGAACATATCACCATCCACAAACTTCCAGATAGGAATAAGATCATCATCCTCCGTAAGCAGACAAGAAATCCAAGAAAACCAAGAAAACCAGAAAATAAAATTATGGTACATATATACACTAACCTTCAATAATCCAGGAACGGTTAGTCATAAGATGCAGAGCCCAAGAGAGGCTCTCAAAAGCTCAAATCTAGCAGTATCAAGAGCTTTTGTGAAGATATCAGCCAGCTGATGTTCAGTGTGAACATGCTCAATCTTCAATGTACCTTCTTCCACCAATTCTCTCAAATAGTGGTATCTAACATCAATATGCTTAGTCTTAGAGAGCTGAACTGGATTCCTAGATATATTGATAGCACTCTCATTGTCACATAGAATATGAATGATATCTTGCTTATAGCCATAGTCTGCCAGCATCTTCTTCATCCACACAAGCTGAGTGCAGCAACTACTGGCTGCAATATATTCTGCCTCTGCAGTAGACAATGAAACTCCAACTTGTTTCTTGCTGTACCAAGAAATGAGATTGCTTCCAAGATAGAAGCATCCACCAGAGGTGCTTTTCCTATCCACCAAGGCACCAACATAATCTGCATCACAGTAACCATGCAGCTGAATAGATGTATTGATGGAGAACCAAAGACCAATATCAGCTGTCCCTTTGATGTATTTGATAATATTCTTGACAGCATTCAAGTGACTCTCCTTTGAATCAGCCTGAAACCTAGCACAAACGCCAACACTGTAACAGATATCAGGTCTGCTGGAGGTGAGATACAGCAGACTCCCTATCATACTCCTGTAGATAGTATGATCAACAGAAGCACCTTCTGGGTCCTTGTGCAGTTTCACAGTAGAACTCATTGGAGTTCTTTTGGGCTTAGCATTCTCCAGCCCAAACCTCTTAACCAGATTTCTGGCATAGGTACTTTGAGTAACAAAGAACCCTTCCTTTGATGGCTTAACCTGAAGACCAAGGAACAGATTCACATCACCAAACATACTCATGTCGAACTCTTCCTTCATTAGCTTCACAAACTCATTCACCAGCTTCTCTGATTTAGACCCAAATAGAAGATCATCAACATAGATCTGCACTAGGAGCACATCAGAATTTTCCATCTTCACAAATAGAGTTTTATCTGCACTGCCTCTCTTATAGCCTTTCAGTAGCAGATATTCAGACAATCTGTCATACCAAGCATGAGGTGCTTGCTTCGGACCATACAAAGCCCTTTGCAGTCTGTACACATGGTTTGGAAATTCAGGATTTTCAAAACCTTTTGGCTGCCTTACATATACCTCCTCCTTGAGAACACCATTCAAGAAGGCACTCTTAACATCCATCTGATATAGCTTGAAATTCAGATAACAAGCAATTCCAGGCAACAGCCTGACAGACTCCATCCTTGCTACAGGGGCAAAAGTCTTATCAAAATCCACTCTTGTCTTCATACCATCATTCAGACTTCCAATGACATCATTTACTGAATGATTTCTGTGAACTTGAGTTACTCTCTTAGCATCAGAACGGTTCACATCAGACTCTTCTCCAGTGACTAATTCTTCTGCAGGTTCTGGCTCACCTTCAAGATCAGTTCTGGGAGCATTCTCAAAAATACCAGCAGCAGCAACTTCAGTATCACCAATCGTGGATATGTCGAAGCCTCTTTCATCATCAAACCTAACATTCACAGATTCAATGACAGTCACAGATTCAACTTGAGTGGCATGAATCTGCTTCCCACTCATACAGGGACCACACTGCCCTTCATGATCCATATTCAGCTTAGGCAGTCCAACAGTAGCATCATTCCTCATCAGCGTCTTCATATGCCTGAAGCTAGGATGTCCCAGTCTTTGATGCCATATCTGGAACTCACTCATAGTAGCACTGAAATTCTTGAGATTGCTCTCAACCTGATAGCAGCTGTCAGAAGATCTCCTGCCAATCAAGTACACCTTCTGATTCTCATATACAGTGCATGTGCCTTTGTCAAATCTGACATCCATTCCTTGGTCACAAAGCTGACTTATACTCACCAGATTTGCCTTGAGTTGATCCACCAGAAACACATTCTTAAGCATGGGCATCCCAGGAACAGCCAAATCTCCAACTCCAAGCACTGGAACTTTAACACCATCAGCGAAGGTAACTGTTTGACCATTGACAGGCTTGATGTTAGTCAAACTTCCTCTTTTTCCAGTCATATGTCTGGAGCAGCCACTGTCAAAATACCATGTATCTTCAGTCTCAGCTAGAAGAGCAGTATGAGCTGCATATCCTCTGTAAGGACCTCTGTAAGGTCCTCTTCGTCCATAGACTCCAGGAGCATTTCCATAAATTCCTGGCACTCTGTGATATGAGTTGTATCCAGGATGATTAGGAAAAGGTCTTCTAGCCATATTGAGCTCATCTGCTTGCAGCTTCTTGCAGTGGGGCTTGATATGCCCAGGAATCCAGCAATAATGATATATTTGAGAACTAGCTTGCTGAGAGGATCTTGTATCTGTTCCCCAATTTCCATGCTGATATCCTTGAGGAGCAGTAGGATAGGCTTTAGTCCGAGTTCGAGGCTGTTTCTGTTTACTCTTGCCTCCATCAAAGCCTAGACCAGACTTATCCTTGCTAGATTTTCCACCAATTTTGAGAATCTCATCGAGCTTGGCAGATCCAGCAGTCATCATTTTCATCAACTTAGCCAAATGATCCATGTCACTAGGTTGTTCAGTTTCTTCCACTTGAGTTGAAACAGCTTGCTTCTCTAGCTGATCAAGCCTCAAGACCAATTTATCTCTTTCTTCCTTTACTTGCATTAGCTCATCACTGAGGGATTGATTCATCTCAGCAACTAGAAGGCACTTGTCATACATTTCCTTGTATGCTACCTCAATCTGAACTTCAGCATTTCCCTCTGTGTCTTCTTCTTCATCTCCACCAAACAGATTATCAACATTCTCATCAGATTGATCACCATCAACTTTGACAGTATAGGCTTTGCTGGGACCCTCAGAAAACACATTGTCTTCAACTCCCGAGTCATCACATTCTTCATTGTCACTATGTGTAGCAGCATAAGATTTCCCAGCCTTTTTCTTCAAATTCGCACATTCTGGCTTGATGTGCCCATTTCCACCACACTCATGACAGATAATAGGAGCCTTATTTCCACTTCCAGCAGCGCTGTTTCCACCTCCAGCAGCACTCTCCCCTTGATTCCTCTTTCCTCTAAACCTCTTCATGGCTTTATTGAATTTCCTTGTGAGAAGAGCATATGACTCCAGCAGTTCAGCTTCATTACTAACACCAATCTGGGAACTGGAATCAGTAGCAGCAACAAAGGCTATTTCTTTCTTCTTAGGGACATCCTCTTCACGCATCCCCATTTCAAAGGTTCTGAGAGAACCAACTAACTCATCAAGAGTCATGGAGGTAAGATCTCTGGCCTCCTCAATAGCAGCAACTTTGAAATCAAACCTTCTTGGGAGAGATCTCAAAACTTTGGCACATAATTTCTCCTGTGACATCTTCTCCCCAAGCATAAAACACTCATTTGAAATATTCTTCAGCTTGGCATGAAACTCAGATATGGTCTCATCATCTCCCATCTTTAAAGCCTCAAATTTGGAGATCAACTGCTGAAGTCTTTGAGTCTTCATTCTGCTATTTCCTTCATAAGCATTCTGCAGAGTATCCCAGGCCTCCTTAGCTGAAGTGCATGTGGAAATCAGGTTGAAATTTTCCATATCAACTGATGACAATATAGCATTCAGGGCCTTCTGATTCAATCCTGACAACAAGACATCATTGTCATCCCATTTTTCTCTCGGCTTTTTGTCACCTTCGGCATTTGCAGGTTCAGTCCAGCCACTTAGCACCATCCCCCACGCCTTCTCATCAACAGATCGAATATACGAGGTGACTCTAACTTTCCAATAACTGTAGTTCTTCCCATCCAATATGGGTGGTCTGTTCACAGAACCTCCATCCTTCAGAAAGTCCATCTTTGCACAGCTTTTAGCACACGAATCCCAGGATCTCCACAAATCCAAACCTGCTCTGGTGCCAATTAAAAGTGCTAGTTTGTGCAAAAACTAAAAACGATCTTAATTCTGTTCTTAGATGCAATAACAGAAAAGCAGTAAAGAACACAGAACTTTGGTAACCCAGTTCGGTGATAAAGCACCTACGTCTGGGGGACAATATCCGAGAGATTCAATCCACTATAAGTAGTAGAGAGACTTACAGGACTTTACACCAAGGACTCCACCTTATGTCACCTATTCGTCTCGATTACAACTCTCTTACAATGAGATCGAATACAAACTACGAGATGAACTCGTGTAGTGATAAAACACTATTTTGGTTCTAAGCAACACGCCTAGATCTAAACTGAACAAAGCCAGGGAAGCTTGTCCAGAAACGCACGCTCGCTCAACGAACAAACTTGCACAACACACGTTGCAAGAACACCAAAACTCACGAACAATAATCTTGCAAAACACACGTTGCAAGAACACCAAAACTCACGAACAATAATCTTGCAAAACACACGTTGCAAGAAGAACAATATCTCACGAATAATAATCTCTGGAGCGGCAGCGTGCTTTAGGGTTTTCCTTAGAATATATACTCAGCACAGGAAACCCTAGAAGATCTTCAAGCTGATCTTCTGTGCATGGAAACTTTCCATGCAGAATAAATCTTCCATCTTCGAATAAATAATAATATATATGATAATATATATATTTGATCCTTGATTCATGCTTAATTCAGACAGCAAACGCAGCAGAAGACTTAGGAAGAAAAACGCCAACACGAATCATACATGCATGCACACATGCATTAACACTAAAGTGAGCACACTATCTACGAATGCTATCCTCTGTACCGATTACTTAAGTACACAGTACGAAACACAAAAAAAGATTACTAGTCTTGTGTAAGTTTTTGTTCAATTTACATGATATACTAAAGTACACAGTACGAAAGGAAGAAAAGCTTACTGTGTACTTAAGTACACAGTACGAAATATAAAAAAAGATTACTAGTCTTGTGTAAGTTTTTGTTCAATTTATATGATATACTAAAGTACACAGTACGAAAGGAAGAAAAGCTTACTGTGTACTTAAGTACACAGTAAGAAACACAAAAAAGATTACTAGTCTTGTGTAAGTTTTTGTTCAATTTACATGATATACTAAAGTACACAGTACGAAAGAAAGAAAATCTTATTGTGTACTTAAGTACACAGTACGAAGGGAAGAAAAGCTTACTGTGTACTTAAGTACACAGTAAAAACACAAAAAAGATTACTAGTCTTGTCTAAGTTTTTGTTCAATTTACATGATATACTAAAGTACACAGTACGAAAGGAAGAAAATCTTACTGCGTACTTAAGTACACAGTACGAAATATAAAAAAGATTACTAGCCTTGTGTAAGTTTTTGTTCAATTTATATGATATACTAAAGTACACAGTACGAAAGGAAGAAAAACTTACTGTGATTTAAGTACACAGTAAGAAACACAAAAAAGATTACTAGTCTTGTGTAAGTTTTTGTTCAATTTACATGGTATACTAAAGTACACAGTACGAAAGGAAGAAAATCGTACTGTGTACTTAAGTACACAGTACGAAGGGAAGAAAAACTTACTGTGTACTTAAGTACACAGTAAAAACACAAAAAAGATTACTAGTCTTGTGTAAGTTTTTGTTCAATTTACATGATATACTAAAGTACACAGTACGAAAGGAAGAAAATCTTACTGCGTACTTAAGTACACAGTACGAAAGGAAGAAAAATTTACTGTGTACTTAAATACACAGTAAGAAACACAAATAAGAGTACTAATCTTGTGTAAGTTTTTGTTCAATTTACATGATATACTAAAGTACACAGTACGAAAGGAAGAAAAGCTTACTGTGTACTTAAGTACACAGTACGAAGGGAAGAAAAGCTTACTGTGTACTTAAGTACACAGTAAGAAACATGTTTCGTACTTATTTGTATGGAACACAGTACGATTTGTAACACCAAAATTACCGGAAAGAGAGAGAGAGAGTTGGTGGTCAAAGTCAAAAAGTAAAAAGCAAAAGGCAAAAAGTAAAAAGTAAAAAGCAAGGGCATTTTAGTACAAAATTTGAAAATATGGGTAGATTTTTATGTTTTTAACATCCAAATCAAAATTTATGTTTTGTAACTTGAAATGGGTATTTTCTTTTATGCCTCTTTTTTTCCCATCCTTTTCGCTTTTTTATATAATACTTTGGCCAAATAAAATATACTCTATCTGTCCCACTTAATTAGTCATATTGGATATTCATATGTGAGGTATATAATATTTCAATGGAACTAATTAAGTGAGATAGATGGAGTATTATTTTTTGTATATACAACGTTGGTAAAAATACATTTATATGTATTTTCAAAATATGCTAGCAAAATAACTTTTTTTAGTTGGGACTTGGGAGGGACTTGAGTGTCTTTGATTTTTGTTAAATAGCATGTCATTTGACAAATAAAAGTATTTATTATGTTTTTTACGAGTACGTATATTATTTTTAAAAGTAATAATAATATAATTATAAAATACTCACCTAGTGATCGAGAGTTAGTTTGTGATCAATAGATTTTACAAGTCCAAGTCTCCCTAATAACCTACAAGTCTCGTACGATAAAAAATAAAATCCTACGCATGAATAGTAGTATCAAAATAAATAGTAAAAACATTTTCTTACGCACGTGGGTATTATTAATTTGAAATACACCATCACATTTTTATTTGACCGAATTTATAGTAACTGAATTAAGTACGTAGAGTGCGAGATAGGCAAATATCTTCAACCATACAACAATGGCTCCAAAAATAGTGCCGGCCGACTCAATCTTTAGGTGATCGAAAAAATTATTTATTTAATGTAATAGTGGGATGAAGATGTGGTTTTAAAGGTTACGATTTTGAATCCTCTCATAACTTTTATAATATAGTTTAGTTACATTCGTCTTATCAAGTGTAATTTAAAACTCTCTACCTGCTCTGCGGCAGGTACTATTAGAAAAATGACCTATAGTTATATTGACATACATGACACTTCAAAAAATATCCTTATAAACTACCTAATATATGACACTTCGTTGGTAATAAGTGCCACGGAAAATATTTAACGTGACATTTTTATCTATTATTACATCGACATAGATGACATGTAAAAATTTTCATTATTCATAAAATGTCACTATAGTTATTTTTATATAGCATTTTTAAGTGTCCTTAAGGGCTAATTTTGTAATAGTGAAGCTACTACTATATACTCCCTCTGTCCCACTGATATAAAGATCTTTCTCGAAATAAAAAATTATAACCAATAAAATTCTGACACATCACTTTAACCCATTACCCATCACTTTAACACACTATCATCATTCTCATCTTAATTCCCGTGTCAAAACAAAATGTCTCAATCCCAATGAAACGGAGGGAGTTCTAGCTACTACTATGTAGGAATGGGGGTTTAACTAGTGCACAAACCATGTAGCGGATATCAAATTAACAATTTTGACCACTCTTATGTATTTTTCAAGAATTTTAGTTCATAATACTTATGTTTAATTAATTTTGCACTCATGCTCTAGACCTCACTCATCCATTTAATATTTATAATTCATTTTTTAGTATGTAGTTTATACACTCTCCGTCCTCATTGATATATGGATGATTTTTTATTGGTACAGGAATTAAAACGAAAGTGATAATGATGGGGGAAAAATAGTGTAAATAAATTTTAATGGGTTAAAATTTCATATTTTTAATAATACCCCTATATTAATAGGATGGACGAAAATAGAATTTATCCCCTGTATAAATAGAACAAAGGAAATATTTAGTAACAATATGACTTACATAAAATTCAACATACGATTGGAACACCGAAATCGAACGCAGAATGCCATCCGCTAATTGAGCAAAGGTGGTGTACATTAATGGAGCAAACTCCCTGCAAACTAGTGCATTTAATAACGTGAAGAAATACTATTTATTGCTTCGAAATTGGCCACGATTTTAGCATTGTCTTTAAATAAATACACGTAAACATTCACAAAATTTTACAAAAAAACAAACAATTATAAAACAAATTAAAATATAGTATATAATATATGGCTCACGTTTAATTGGTTTAATTTTAATTAATTCGCCGCCTTTATACAACAAATTCTTACACACTTTACCAAATTTTGCATCAAAGAACAACTTCTAATTAAATACACACCTAATTAAATAGTATACTATATAAATATTAATTCGGTGACTTAATTTCGTCTCACAATTAGAAAACCTTCACATTACAACAAAAGAAACCCCACATTTGATCTAAACCCTAATCTTGAATCGAACCAATGCTTTCTCAACGATGATTCTTAGGCAAATTTTCACAATTTTCTCAATTTATTTTAACTCAACTATATATGTAATTGTATAATTTTCAAGCGGTTGAATTCTTCCAAATTGCCTCTAGCTCCCTTGCAAATGCTTCTTGCCTTCCAACAACTATGGTAATGTGATCTTTGTCGTCGAAAACCTTAACATGGGCTCGAGGGATTCTCGATTGTAGATTGTAGCTACATTCGACCGGAATAAGCTCGTCGTCTTTGCCATGAAATATCGTGATGTTGCATTTTACCCGATTCTTCAACTCGTCCAAATACCCTTCAATTTTTCCTGCAGTCCCACATATAACGTTGTGTAGGGTGTGCCACGCCGCGTTGTGTGTGTGTAGGAAGAAACCCTCCATCAAGTATGTCCTTAGCCTAAGATTGAAGAAACAAAACATGAGATTGGAACAATTTTAAGGCAATAGTGATATTATTACACATTGTGCCGTTTACAGTAAATTTCTGAATATTAACACTGTCACATCAGCCGTAGACACGTTAAATGAACAGTTCTCGTCTGCATACATGCGGATGGAACTATTTGGTTTCATATCCCAACTTGCCCTAACATATATAGATATATATCAAGTAATTAAACTTAAATATCTTTACTTGGATAAGCAAGAAATATGGATGAGGTTGGTCCCCCACTTTAAAAAAATTTCTAAGCGAAAACCCTAACTAACATTAACATTATTATGTAACAAATGAATTTCATTCATGTATATAGAGGTAGCGTGAGTTTATATGTTACGTGAGAGGCAAAAATCTATATTGTTGGGAATTTTTTTTTAAGAAAATGGAAGTATGTAGGGTGGTTTTGACTAATAGAAATAATAAATGCGTAGTATAATTAAGGAGGTAGAGACAATGAGCACCTATTTCTGGTGAGGAGTTTGGTGAGAAACTCCCAAATGCGATGGTTCTTGCATATCACAAGGCAGATAGTCCGGCTGATGTGCTCGTACCAGCACGCCATCGACGCCCCGAACGCTATCACCGGCCACACGCGCCGCGGCGCCACCCTCCTCATCATGTACTGGGTCGCCGCCTCCCCTTGCGGCGTCGGGAAATACGGCTACATGAACTCAATTCATTAATTTTTATTTTATTTTATAATATATATGCATGGAGCCCCATCAATATCAATAGTACTTCATTTACTTTTCCATGAGAAAATGATGGATGTGATGTTGTTTTTCCTTTCGATTATGTTTCCTAACTAACTATATTCGGTGCAATTAACGTTTTAGTACATCACCATGTCAATATCGATTTCTAAACAAGTTTATCGAGTCTAGTCGGATTGAATTTATTCAATATTTCAGTGTTTTCGAGTCAGTCTGTCAGTTACAGAACTAGATCAATATGACAAATTTTGTACCAACCCTATCGGATTACAGGACTATTAATTTTTCGAGCTATATAATTAATTTGATCACATATATCTACTCAAGGATTCGGGCCGGATTAACATCCCTAGAGCTCTATAACCTTAATATCAAGTTGAGGTAGATTAACTACAAATCATAGAAAAAAGTGGAAGGTACAAAATTTTCCTTATAAGCTTTTATCTTAGATATCATCGTTGCACGTCATGTGTGTTAAAATTTAACGGTAGACGAGGAGGAACGTACCGGTGCGAGAAGAGTTAGTGACTTAACGGCGGTAGGGTGCTTGACGGCAAGAGCCAGAGCCAAAATGCACCCGAGAGAATGGGCCACAATGTGGAACGATTTAACGTTGTAGGGATCGAGTACGGACCGTTCGATCATGTCCAAATGCTCCTTCAAGGTGTATAGTGAATCGGTTGGTTTAGGGCTTCGCCCAAAACCAAGCAAATCCACAGCAAATAGCCTATACTTGGACTTTGCCGACTTCGATAAGTTCGGGTAGACCGTCTCGGTCCAAAAGGCAGACGACGATATGAATCCATGAATGAATATGACGTCTTCCCGCGCATCTTCTGACCGGAAAAAAAGGCGAACGTTACGGCCATTTAATGACTAGAAAGCTAAAATACTTGACCATGGAACCCACCGTTCCGAAATCGTGTTTCATCACCTCTTACTTCAACCGTTGGATCCCCAGATTCTGATCCAACGGTTGAAAAAAAAAAAAAAAAAATCGACGGAGGGATGAAACACGGTTTCGGAACTTAGCAGCGGATCTCACCTGGGGATCCGCCAACTTTGACGAAGAGGGTGTCCCTGCATGAGGACGCCCACGAGGTGCAGGTACTGCAGTTGCAGTCCGACCACCTCGGGATCGGCGCCGCCTGCTGCCCTCCCATCCTCCCCTGCAGCATGTCAATGACGCTCGAGCTCACGGTGAACGACGTCCGGGCCGGCCTCCGCCTCGTGGTGGAGCCGACGACGGCGGCAGACTTGGAGACGGCCGACACGAGGGAGGGGCGCGTGTAGAGCGTGTCGGAGATCTCCTCAAGGTGGAGCTTCGCGCAAGTCAGCCGGACGATCTTCGACTCCCCCGGCTCCGACACCAGGATCTTGCCGCCGCCGCCGCCGGAGATCGCCGCCTCTCTAGGGGAGGAGCAGTAGCACGGCTTCCATTCGGCTTCGATGAAGAAATCGGCCACCTTGTAAATATAGCAAAGCACCATATCCACCATATCAAGCACGCTGAAAACAATGAAACTCAAGATTTCATTCAAGAATCGACCCCCCATTGTTAGAACAGACTTCACCCGCTCCTTCGCCGCCATTTCCATCTTCTTCCAAGAAAACCTTAAACTGCAAGAAACACAATCAATGGCAGCAAATAGAGAAATAATATTAATTCAAACCCAAAATGCCATGATCATTTGCACTCTTTTTACAAGAATGCGAGTCCATAAAAGGAAAGAAGGGTGTGAGTTTATTAAGAGCCAAAGGGGACACACTAAATTATAGGCCACAAATGCAAAAATCCTAGAGAGAGAGAGAGAATAAAAGGGTTATTTTCTGACACGAAACAAAGGTCGTAGATAAAATAAATTCATGGATACATTAAAATCAGTTTGCTGAACAAGGGAAAAAAAGTTGGTGGTGGTTGAACCTCTTGCAAAGAAGATACAAAATTTTCCCAAGAATCTAACCTATACGCAATAAACTAAATGTATCTTCTTCCTTTTCTTCTCTTCCTTCTTCTTCTTCTTCTTCTTCCTCTCTCTCTCTATCTCTCTCTCTACAAATATATATAAGTATATCATAATGTGTGACGACTACAAGTAAACCATCTTTGATAGAAGTTAAGGCAATGTACTTTCTTGCATGGTGGACAATGCAAAAACTAGGCCATTTAATTTAATTCATACTCCCCCATCTCATTCATCTGGTGATAACTTTTCCCGACACATAAATTAAGACATGAGTGATAATGGTGGATAAAGTAATGTAAATGAGTATTATTGGGTTAAATTTTTACTATTTATTTAAGGTAATATCTCTCTATCAGTGGGATGAACGAGAAATAGATATTAACCCTAGATGAATGAGACGGAGGAGGAAGTATTTGTTTTGTTGTTTTAAATTTTACACGGGAGAAATTTTTAGTTGGAGGGTTGGTTGTTAGTTTAGGGGGACTATTGAATATGTGTGTCTTGTGCTTGAATTTTAATCTTAACTTTACCAAATAATATTAATTATAAGTAATATTGGATGGAAATATCGTAATTAATGAGTGGGAGAATTTTTCAAAGGGGAGTAGCCACAATAGGCGCTTTGCATTAATTGCATGTTATCTAAGCCACATGATTTCCCACCAGCTAATGTTGCTAATCTCCCCCCTTTTAAATGTGGGATTGTATGCCTTTCGGTTTTTCAGCAAATTAATCCCAACTTTTCTTTTCCCAAGTTAAATTGGGATAATCCAATACATGCAAGCAGATGGATGATTGGTAGGTGTTAAAGATTATTACGACGGATCGGGATTATAAAGTGATAAACAAACGGAAACGTAAATAAAACACATAATTATGTCGTTCACCAACAATGTGTTGGCTACGTTACGGGCAGAAAATGAGATCATATATATATATATATATATATATATATATATATATATATATTAGACGGTTAGGTTACAAATTACAAAATTACTCTCTACAACTATGTCTTAGCGCACCTGGCCACCGGGCTCCTCCCTTGAAGGAGTGACCTGGGTTCGATCCCTGGTGGGAGCGAATTAGGGAGATATAAGGTGGCTTGGAGATTTTCTATGAGTGTTCGGGAACTAGGCGTACTAACATCTAATCTAACATCTAACATTTGCCCGATCAAAAAAAAAAAAAAACTATATATAAATAGTGAATAAAGAACACAACTGATAGGTTCAGCTTAATGACTCCCGTGAAGCCTAACAACCAGCTCTGCGTAGCCGAATATATGTTTAAGTCATATCAGCAAAGATATTTTCAAGATCAACATTTTTATCTATATAACTTTTTTAATCATTGCTGGTTTCGAAAAATATCTTTGACACCTGACAGTCGTATGTCTCAAAAATTAAAATTAACCAAATGTTTATTCATTGAGAAATAATAATACTTTTTTTTTTGTAATAATAATAATAAGAAAATAAATATAGAGGACGTGGGTTGGCGGGAGAGAGTTGGAAGGGAGGTGGGGGGCTGGTTTGTGAAAACAAGACTGAGTCGCCTTGGGCCCCACTGGGCGGTGCTGAAGAAGGAAAAAAATTGGTGAAGAAAAAACAGTTATCTAAAAATTTCAGTAGTACTATCAGTCACTACTACTAGTACTATTAAAGATTCTAGAATTAAAAGACTTCTCATACTATGAATAGTTACTCGTTTTTTATTATGAGACCAAAATTAAAATAGCTACTTTATTATTTCAAAGATGAAATCTAGGAACATGTATCTGACTAAGATATATAACTAAAAAAACAAGAATTCATTTGATATTGAAGCTCAGTACAATTGGTAAGAGTTTTCTCGTCTAACCAATCAACAGGTTCATCTTGGCTCGTGTGTATTGTGATCATGTGTCATCGAATGTGGCCGGAATATTGCTTCAAAATCCAGTTCAATAGTGCCACATTGAACAAGAATTTCTATTATGCTGTCAATTTTCAACATATATCACTGTGATCAATCGGTGTAAGAGAAAAGTCTTAACGCATTCTACTCTCCGTAGGATTTTCCAACTGCACGTCCCCACGGTAATCTTTTGACAAGCGGTTCGGTTTGGCCAAACCCTCGCCCAAAAACTGGCATAGCTGCACAATCGGTTCGGTATGATTCATGAGCCCGAAACTGGTGATCATATTTTAGTGGCTAGTCTTTATCCTTTTCAAAATGGTGGCTTATTTTAAACCTTTTCTTTAAATGTCACCTACTTTTATATTTGCAATCACGTTTGTCCTTAGAAAAAAAATTAACTATTTTGTAGGCAGAGACTAAAGCTCGGGTTTTTTCTAGAATAGGTATAGGTTGCCTCTGCGTATCGTTATGGATAACCTTTTTGGGAAAGTGTTAGCTGAAAAAAGATGGATTAATGCTCGCAAAAGTTATGCTCTTGGGAATGAAGATATGATGTATTCTTACACGATCGGTTCTCGGATTCGACTGAGAAACCGGATACCAAAATTAAGAATCCTTATCCTTGGTGAGAGCGTTAGGCCGTCTGTTTTGCAGACTTTCATCCACAATCCTATAATGCTTAGAAAATTGTCGATGGACTGTCCCTACACACCGGTCCACACGGTCTCCGAATCTCTTGTACAGAGCTGGAACTGTAATGGAAATTATGACTCCTGTCGCCATTAAGTTAAGAGTGAGAAAATCAAAGTGTAAGGAGACAGCAGCAGCTATACTATAATAAATTAATAGTTGGGTAGTGCTAGAACAACGTGGGACTTGAGAGAATTTTCAGCTCTGGCACATGCAGCAAGAACCCGAGATCACACTTATCATTAAGATGAATCACCAAGAAATGCGATTAAATCGAGATAATGAAACTGCCGAACACTATGATGGAACCTGAACCAAAATGCAACCCAGAGATATGCTCCTACATTTCTGTAATATGTTTTCTCCAATATTTTATGCATGTAGATGAAGCATGAACAGTAATGTGGAATAAAGAAGGTACGAAATATGGATAGGCATAAGAAGTAAAAATCAGCCAAGTTCACCGGTGATGAAATGCTAACCTATATAGGCAAGAGTGGCAAAAGATATCAAGGTACCGATCACAGACAAGAGCCACAAAGCAATCACAACCTGCAAGTTTCACGAAGAACGTGAATTTAGCATCTTCCCCTGGAGCCACTAAGCAGAAGCACAATTTTCATTACATCATTGCATTTCAAGCACAAAAGAAAGAAAGAAAGAAAAGCAACTCCACGTTCTTATTGATACTAAGAAAGCACTATCTTGGATGTGTTCCGTCTTTCTATGACACTCCGCATGTTTGGCCTATGCAATAGAGAGCTCTCTCTTCATAGCTACACTGCCTATACTCTGACATGACTTAAGGTTTGGATATTTTTGCTCTTTCACCGTTGAAATTTTTAGCCAGAAGTAGTAGACGTTAACCTGGCAAGTGTTTGTGAAATAACTCTGATGAGAAGAAAAGAGATGGCGTTAAGAGACTCTACTGGCCCAAGCCTAGACACTCTAAGATCCTTTTTCAACTTTCTCTTCATGGTATCGAAGAGATCTTAATGGAACTGTTTGGTGCTGGCAAGATCTACAGTATCCAATACAATTAATTTGGACATATTGTTGGCGTTTCACCTGAATGCGCCAGCATCAAATTAGAGAATAATCAACATCAGTGAAATATGATACATAAAGGTGCTAAATGTGAGTAAAAACCATATTGTTTACATTCATCTATCCATGCCAAACATATGCTTCAAGCGCCTGGAGTCCTCTGTTATTCCAGAAAACTGAATATAATTACTTTCAGCTGTAGGTGAAGAAATTAAGCAAGCAAGATGTCTGATATTTTAAGTTGAACTATATGAGGTGGAAGAATTTGAAAGGACCATCTAGATTCTAGTCCAAGTAAAACATATCATCTACAAAGCATTCTCTTAAATATGAAACAAGTTTTTGAAAACCGAGTTTACCTCAATAAGTTTACTTCTACTTAACTTTTACATGTACAATGTTAGTCAATGAAGTTGTGGTTTGGGCTCATTCAGAAGAGCTGTTACTATGACTAATTAAAGGAGCTACAGTGTGGCAGATTTTAATTGCTTCATTTGATGTCTGCATTATCAGTGACTAATTAAAGTAACTTTGCAGCTTATCTGGACATAATTCTTCATTCGTAGATAGATGTTAACTCAGCATTCATGTGGGTTGATAACTACGTAGAATTGTTTCCCTAGTTGAGTTCTGTGTGTCCGTTGTAGCATTACAATTCAGTGAATCTTTTATAATTCTACCAACTACTGTTAAAAGCTGAAGGGTAATATAATTCACTAATTTACATCATCTTGTTTAAATCTTCATAAATTAGGCATAGCTAACCTTGAAGAAAAGCCTGAAATCTTTCCCAAGAGTAATATCATGAGCCATAAGCAGCATATAATTTACTTTGGCGCGAAATGATGCAGCGGCATTGTTTACCATTTCTTCTGATAGAATCAGTTCAGGTAAAACCGGAACTTGTCTGGCATCAAGCAACAAAAGGATATCAGAAGACTCCTTACATAAAATACAAATTACAAAGCTGGGTGCAATGCATGTAGGATAACCTTACTTGTTTCTATATTCAGCATAGTTTGCCTGGAGAAACAATAGTACAACTAAGATCAGCAAGACATCTGAACAAAGTGATAAAAATGGTATCCCTGAGCGCTCGACTAATAGCCAGGATAATGTGGCGACAACTAAGCCAAATGAAACACGATAACGTCTCCACAACATGGTATCAGCAGCTAAAAACCAGTGGGAGAAAATCAATGAATCAGTCACAATGATATGGACTAACCACAAGTAGAAAGGAATACAAATGAAGAAAGCATGAAAGCATAACAAAAATACTGCTAAGATCTCAAAATTTCAGAAGGATAGAATATGGATTTAGGAACACAACAATGAAAAACAAGAACAATAATAATTGTCATGCCAATCACTACTCAGTAGATTTAGTAGCAAAGTTATAGTATTCCTTACAGTTCTCTTGTCTAAGCATAGTAGTAACTAGCAGTGTTCTAAAAGACGCCGCCTAGGTCCGCCTGGGCGGCGCCTAGGCACTAGACGCTAGTCAGTACCTCGCCTAGACGCTAGTCAGTACCTCGCCGCCCGACTAATAAGTAATCCGCCTAGGCTCTATGCGATTCCCAACGAGCCGCTCTTGTAGCTTAATCAATAGTCTTTATGTGTTAATTAATCTATATTTATACAAACTATGCTACTCTATGTATGATTTTGGATTTATAATTATGAAACTAACATATCAATTGTCATAGTATGTGTATTTATTATAAATTTGGCAACAATATTGTAAGAATAGTAAAAATAAGCATTATAGTTCGAATCTGCCTAGGCGGCGCCTAGGCTCCCGCCTAGCGCCTAGGCGCTAGTCACCCCTCCACCGCCCGACTAGCGCCTAGCGCTTTTTAGAACATTGGTAACTAGTAACTAGTTCCTATTTCAAGATTGGAGTTTTAAGAAATGGTTTTCAAACCCTAAAATCCTACATTAACAAATGTACAGTAGCTACAAACTTACGCAGATAATTCTCCTTGCAAGGATTTTTCAAGATATCAAGAGAGCAAATGTTATGCCACTGGCCACAGAACCAGTTGGTTGAAGAAGGAATTTATTGAAAAACAAATATTCAACACTTTAAATATCAGTATTGAGATCAAAGTGGTTATACTTAATAATTCATTGGAAGCATCACATTTCCAAGAATTTAGTTTGTAGCTAAGGAAATAAGATAAAAAGTAAAACAAATAAGCTGACATGAATACTAGCTAAAAACGATATTGTATTCATGATAACTGAGACTCAGAAGCATCACCTACACTACACAGACACCCACATCACAATATTAGAAAGTGGAGTTGCAATGATGAGTAAGAAAGCCTACATAACAGTAATGCCTACATCATAGCTCATTTTCAAGATACCATACGTCCAAACTCAATGTTTCACTTAATCATTTCGTTTAGAGTCATGAAAACCTATCAACATTCAATATACATCACTAAGGAGACACTTCCTCAATATACCCAACTTAATAATTACTGAGTTAACGACCATTTAGTTTCAAATTAGAAAACAATGCAAGTCAATTTTATCTTTTTAAGTACATAAAACACATTTTCTTAATAAGGAGAGTATATTTGCAAGATGGAGGGACTAATCGTCAATGATTTAATCTTCTTTACACAGCTCATTTGTGATCCATCAAAGAATTGTCTAGAGCATTTTTACCTAACTTAAGGAAAACCTAATGTCCGCACAGGGGAAAAGATTTCAGCTATCATAATCCATCTACAAGCTAATTATAAGTTGAAAACCAGTGAAACGTGAGCCCAAATTCATGAAGTACAAATATATGTGTACATTGATTGATAATTCTAACAACACTTCAAAATCACCATAAAAGCAAGAGGCAAATAAAAGAAAACTCATGACACGGTCAGAACAAATAGCAATTGCAGAGTTAGCAGGAGAATCGCTTACAAATTCCGGAACCAGGAACGAAAAAAGGCATTTGAACAAATGCAGTTCAAAATAGTCCCATTTGACAACATTTATATAACTTATCTATTATGTACCTTGGACAACCCCCGCCGTATGATGACCAGTGGCCTGACGGCCAAACACTTTGTAGGATGAGCTTGTAGAAGCTGGATCATCAATTATTCCCTCAACATTAGGCTCCATCCCACAGAGATCTTCTGAATTTAAATTATCCATTTCTAGCAACAAACAAAAGGAGAACAAACAAACAGATGAGTTGTACATCTGAACAGAATGAAGGATGCCGGAAAAATAGATGCCTCGTTAATAGAATTAGTTCAGTCATCAAATAGATATTGGCAGGTTTCTCCTTCAGATAAATGAGTTCTTAACTAAATTCGGAAAGTAAGGCTCCTCCAATGATTACCGAGCCATCTTCAAGAAGAATCTAATAACATTCGAAATGAGGACTCTATATCAACAGCAACATTCACAATTTTTATTCTTCTCTATTCACTGTCAGATATAGGACATACTTGAACAAAGCAAGCTTGAGCTCGATTAAATCATTACGGTATGAAATCAAGCTTTAATCAAACCAATTCATTAGTTACTTAATTAAGTACATGTGCTAAAACAAAAAACAGATTATGGCTTTGTTCATCCTTTATGAATCCTCCATAGATGATCAGTATCAGTCAACAACAACGATTTCTCCAGCAAAAATTACGAGGAATAAAAGCATCGGCATCTAAACTTGAAAGCCAAATACAAATACTGCAGCATAATCCTATCGAGTAGCATTTTCACAGCGGAACTATTTATCAATCATACATTCCACTTCAAATCAACCAAATAACACGAAATTCGGTTACCAGCAAAAAAAACTAGAAAATGCAAAAGGTTTTGGTAGGAAGAAAATGATTAAGTTAGTTACCTGATCAGGAAAAATTCAATCTGAATGCCCAAACTTGAATTGAGTTGCAAGTAGAGAAAGGACCGATTCCTCGCGGCTCTCTCTCTCTTTCTCTCTCTACCAACCGCTGATCTGGCCTGAGCTTCTGTGATCTCTTAGGGTTCCGATGGCGCAAGAATAAAGAGAAGGAAACGAACAAAGGATTTGGAAAATTTTGAGGGGGCGAAGAACGACGGCTAAAATTATGAGAAAATTCTGTTTGTTATTACTTACTCCGTATTATTCTCTATTAAACGAAACCTGCACGCTAGACTATGTTTGCATTCAATTATATCCTTTTCATATAATTCGAATCTTAATTTCATCCCGAAACATAAATACTCCCAGATCAATTGTATTGCTTGGTACAATTTCGATACGAACTTTTATGTATTGTTTTTTTTTTTTTTTTCTTCATATTAAAAGAGGATGTAATTAAAAAAATACGAGGGATGAAGGGAGTAATAAATAAATAAAATTCCAAATTTATATTCGATTCCTTCATGTTTATTTTAATAAATTGTTTATCTATATCCTTTTTTGACGGAAATAATTGAGCCTGCGATGATTCCCTCAGAAAACGATAATTTAGAAGGTTCTTCCTCTGTCTTAAATTAATCAGTGAACGGTAGAGTAAAAAATAAAAATGCCTGACAAAGCAAAAGCAAATATATACAGTATTTTTTAACAGAATAAATAAATATTGTGACTCCGTTTTTTTTTAACTGTTTCAATCCATCGCATTGCACATATGAAAAAATTAGGGAGATTTACATTTGTGACCAATTTAAGTTTTTCATCTTTAATTTTAAGTCAAAACTAGTTATGAGTATTGACAAAATGACATGGGCAAAATAGGAAAATTGATTTTATCATCAAATTTTGAATTCAAACATTAAGGGTCTATTTGGCTGGCAGCAATCTACCTTTGGAAAGTAATATGATTCCAAATTATTAAAGTTGTCAGGGAATATGATTTCGTGAAATGTGATACTAAAAATAAATAAATAGGGAAAGTAAAGTTTAAAAGAATAGATTATGTGGAATGAGTATATGTATACAGTGGCGGAGCCACACTAATGGCAGGGGGTCCAAGTGACCCCACTGGATTTTAAAAAAAAATCAGGGGTATTTTAATAATTTCATAATTATATTATTAAAAATATTAAAAAATACTACAAATATCCTTATAATTTTCTAATTCTCCCCCAATTCGAACGCAGAAGCCTTCTGTAACCCCAATGCACAATTTCAGTCACGCCATGTCGCCGCCATCCCCGTCCGTCAACGGCATTCCCGTCTGTCGTCGCCATCTCCATCTCGTGTAGTTGTAGAAGGACGATTACGACTTCTAAATCCTCGCTCTCTCTCTCTATCTTTGTCTCTCTCGCGGCCTCACCAATCGCCATCTGCGTTTCTCGACAAATTTTAGAGGACCGCAGCCACCGTCAGCTCTAATTCGCCGGACCGAAACCGGAACCGGGAAGTGCAAAAAATGTGAACCCTTGCCTAGAAAGTCTGGCTCCGCCCCTGTATGTATAGACTAATGAGTAAATGTCACTTTCTCATAGCAACCCATGTTTTAACATGGACAAAATTTCAATGCTAAGTTTGGTGACTATTTTGCATGTCCAACAAAAGACGAGGTGGAAAAAATTTCACCCTACTTCATTAAATAAAGCGCATTTGACGATTTGGTCAATAAAAGAGAATTATTTATCCTGATCAACAAAACTACTTGCTCACTCTGTCTCAATAATATAGAAATAATATTTTTCCGATACAAAATTAAAATAAAAGTAATAATAATGAATAAAGTAGTATAAAAGGTTCTAGTGGGTTAAAATTTTGCAATTTTTGGTAATATCCCTACATTCATGAGAAAAACAAAAATAAAACATACACCTGTATTAATAAGATGGAGGGAGTATTAATCTGAAAGAAGAAAATAGTAAGTGATCGATTTCACAATTTATCCTCTCCACAAACGCCTTAACTGTTCCCCATTTTTTTATTTAAAAAAAAGGGAAAACAAAATTAAATTTATTATTATAAAAACAATAATTATTAAAAAAAAAATTAAAAAAAGGAGAAGAATCACTTTAAATCTGCAGTATAATGTAGTTAGTCTAGTGTCATCCAGGTTCCTTCTCGATTCACTAGTTCAGTAAATAGCAGCCATGTATTAGCTACTACCAAAGCCTAAATATTGTTCGACAAGCGCCACCACAGAATTAGCTAGGCCGTCTGCTGCTTCTTGGGTCGATGCTTCAGCGTACACTCTTACCACATCTTCTGTTCCTGAAGGCCGTACGAAGCATCTTCCTTTCGGGTATTTGACTGAAAAAGAGAATCCAAAATACTTGATACAAGAAACCTGCTCCAGTAAAATCGGCATTTGTTGCACAGTTAAGTATGTCCAATCCACAATTTTTTCTTACGAAAAATTAGAACCAATCATTATTTACGCACTTCATATTAAACATTCATTAAATAGATAGCGTGAAAGTGTGAAACAGTCATCTAAGTGTTGAATGGCCTTGCAATACGAAGAGCGGGGAATGGTATCAGAAATAAGCTGCAGCGTGAAGTAAGCAATTACTATAGTTTTGAGTGCAATAGATGAACAAAGAATCTACTAGAAACTTCGACATCAAGAGGCAGTACTTTGGTTGCCCTGATGAAAGAGATAAAGCTGCAAGGTAAGGTAATAGGATATTCTGATCTAACTATAGTCGATCTCACAAAATAGTCTATCACATTTGTGCTTATTATTAACCTAATAATCAAAACATTTTGCGAGAGAAATAAGTTAGGCATTATGCATCTAGAGATTTTAGGCCATTACCAGAAAAATCCAATTACGTAACTAATGAATCGAGCAATACCATAACAATTTAATCATATAGTATAACTAAGTGTACTTAGAAGTAAAAAGATGCTTCAGCTAACATATATTCCTCTGATATTTGGTTGTGTTAAATTTGCTTACTTGTTTCAGCATCAATAGCTTCTTGTATACCAGTAGGGCTCACAACTTTGGTCTCTGCATTTTCAGTAATAACAGCAGTTCTATCGACAACCTTCACCTGAATAAGTGAAAAATGATTGTAAAGCACATGATATTAAATAACTGGAATGGTTGCCTGTCTAAAATATGTTCCTTTAAAGAAAAGCAAAAAAATGGGAGTAGGAACAATAGTAGTAGTATTCATTCGTAATCTATCAGATTCTATAAATCTCGATCCACTAAGTACCAATATATATTTTTTCTCGGGATAGATTTCACAACCTATTCCAAACAGAACTTTACATGCCTGGATAGCATAGAATCAGGCATTTAGAGAAACAAGTAACTGAGAAGATTATATCTACAGAAAAAACTAACCTTAAGTTGTCTACTAGGTAAATCTTGATAAAGGTCATTCCATTTATGGATAGACCACCCCATGTGTTTCAAGATAGCTTCCACTAAAAACACCCCGCTTAAAGCATCTCCAACAGCCTGATTAATCAATCGGCTTACAGCTAATAATCTCAAAGCAGCCTTGTGTTGATCCGAATCTGGAATTAACCAAACACAAGAACTTTCTTTATCAGAAATAAGTTTATCGCAAAACAATAAGTAGTAAAAGAAGAAAGCACTTAACCTTTTGATGTCAATGAAAGTTCCTGGTTTTGAATCTCCAACCACGACAAAAAAGTATCTGAAAACAAGATAGTTCCGTGTCCATTGGCTTCAAAGTAAATGCCAATATCATAATCAGCAGCTTTTTCATGCAGGTACTTGACACCTGTTGGAGTCAGAGCAACTTCAAGTCCCATCTGCTTAAGGTAATCAGTGGATGCGCCATTAGCATAAGCAGTCTGTACCACGCCAAGAGAAGCTTGATAGGACTTATTTGCTTTTCCAGTTTCAGGTCCATTAAGAAGGCGTAGTTGCTCCTTAAGGAACAAAGCAAATAGAGACAATATCTTGTCACCGTCAACAAGGTCAATCTTATTACTATTTGATATTATATAGAAATATACAAGCCGATCAGCATCTCCATCCAAACTGGCACACCTGAAACACTAGAACCATGCGAGTCAGGGTTTTCAGTCTCCATAAACAAAACATTTAAGTGTTCTTGAAAATAAAAACCGCTGGTCCCTATAGAACATGCAAACCTCATTTCATGTCGGTTGTGACATCGAATATCACGTCAGAAGTTCCTTTAAGGTCTCAGAGGAAAATCATATTTAAATATTTTATAAATGAAAGCTTCAGTCGTAACACATAACACAAACTATTATGAGCCGCAAACAAAAGTATAGCTATACTGTAAATTCACCACTAAACAGCAATTTCCATTTAAGATTTCCACATGATAAAAAGTCCAAGTAAAGGGATTCAGTGAGTAAAACAAATTTTATATACATCCAATAGAAAGTTGTTCATAGCAAGAAGTCAATTACCAAAATAAAGCATAATATGCCACAATTTTCATAGAAGAATGATAACTATACCGTCAATCAAACTACAACCTATGTAGAAGTAACAGATAAGATTTTTTATGCATCTTAAAAAGTAACCTTAAAGTGGATATTCCTGACATGATGGCTTACTTACTATAGCCTATATGAGTCAGAAGGAAGAGAGCTCACCTCATGCCAGCATCAGCAGGGCCAAAACTGCGAGGAACCACCTTCTCTTTCTGCACGAAGTCGGCACCTACGCCTTCATTAAGCACACCATCACCACAATTGCGAACATCAATTGTCAAATAACCTAACCTTGTCTTCAATTTTTCAAGCTTTTCTCCTCCTACCCCGTCAGCGCCATCTACAATCAGTTTATCACTCTCAGTCTTTGTGCTATCTCCTTGGGGAATGTAATCCAACAAGCACCTGAAATATCACATAAGAAGTTTAAGTGCCACTTTTGACAAAATCAAGCTTGGTCCAATAATCACATGAAGATAATGCTTTTCGATGACTAATATTAATACTAACCTAAAGGACGTCAACATCTGGTCATAGTAATTAAGTTCAGAAGCTTCAACGCCCTTATTTTTTGCACGAACCATCCAGTGTAGTTGAGGGGTTGTCACAATTCCCATATCCGAGGCAGTGGCGCCCATAAGTGCAGTTATGCCCTAATAATGTTATTCTGCTCACATCAGTAGTTTTATACAACAAGACCATCATGCTTGCTCGCTGAGCTGAAGATAAGTTTATCTAGCACGAACAATTTACATAATCTAAAGCGAAAAACAGGAACGCTTGAACTGCAAATATGACTTGTGAAGGAAACAGGAAGAGCCAAAAGATGATGGTTGACAGGTAAGGAACCTAACTTTAAAATAAAATGGATTTGAGAGAAAAGTTTAATGCAGATGGCAAATAATATGCACATCGTGGCAGATCAGTTGATTTGAAAATACTTCTTCGCTGAAGAGAATGCATAATAGATATCCAAAAAATTTCATATTAAAAAAATGATAACCAGATAAAGCAATATGTTAGATTGTCACAAATTCACAATAGACCAAATGTAATTAAGAATTATAAAGTACTACGTAATAGAAGCATACAAAAAAGATAAACAAAACAAGAATGGAGCAGTACCTGTTTAGCAGCCTCGAGAAGATCCCCCCCGCTCGGCCTAGTGTCTCTTCCCAATAGAACTTGTGCTGGAGGAGCTCCATCAAGTATGATGTTTTCCTTCTTAATGAACTCATCCAGCAACTGTTTATAAGCACAAGAAAATCTCGTTCAACAGAACGATTCTTCGGGTATAAAACCTCGACATGAATACCAGATAACTGATTTTAGTGACGTCAAATACGAAAAATTTAACGTACTCATCACCAGGCTACATATTATATCGACAATCCTCTACTTCCAGGTCAATCAAAGGCAATGCTCCAAACACGAGTTCACACACCAAATCAAGCACATTATAATATACACGAACAAATCTATTCTACAAAACACAGAGCACAAGGCCGATCATTAACCATGAAAACTGACACTATACAGAAGCAGGAGACGAGGCAAGCAATGAGTACCTGGAGGAGGGAATGAGGATCTGGAGCATTGGCAATGGCGTCGGCGAAGGGTTCCCAGCTCTGAGCGAGCATTCCACCAGAAGGATCGGCGATTTTGACCCCATTATCGGAAACCTGATTGTGAGAAGCAGTGATCATCAGCCCAATCACCAACTTGGTCTGAATCGACCTCAGAGCCGACAAAATCCCCACACGGAAAACAGTGGATTCCAGCAGCGATGCATCGGCCCTAAATCCTGATGTGCCATACGAAAACTTCGCCCCTAAAAAGGAAAAGAAGACTTGATCAGAAGAAATGCAAAGTTTTTCCGAAATAGAACGGAGATATGGAGGGGGCGGTACCTGCGGGAAGGGGAAAACGAGATGCAGAATCGAGGAGAAGCGATCTCTGTTGTTGGTTCATTGCTTCTTCTTCTTCTTCTTCCTTTTTCTGCCTTCACTACAAAAACGAAGTCAAAATCTGAGGGGATAGGAGCAGGGGCGGAGCCAGACTTCCTAGGCAGGGGGGTCACATTATTTGCACTTTACAAAAAATATACATTAAAAAAAATCGAAGTAAGGAAATAGGATTAGTAACTTTTCTCGAGTTCTAAAGATGAGAATCCAGTAGAAGTTACCAATAGAGAAGCTGGTTCAGAAGCATAAACAAAAATAAATTGCTCCAGAACCCTTCTCACAACTGGTTACATAGCTAAAAATTCAAGATTATATAAATATGGATGCAATGATTGGTGGCGAAAATCTGAATGGCTGTCACAAATTCCCAGATGCATAGAAAAAAGGTTGCATTGTGCTCATTCATATCATTTCGAAATCAAGAATAGAATATAATAGGGAATGTGGAGTGAAAGATTCTTGTTTTGATCAATGAAAGCTTTTATTACAGTAACTGAGCTATGAATTGGAGAATATAATAAGGGAGAGGAATGAGGATAAAGAGATTTATCATGGTGATGTTCAATGTTTTAAAAACAAAATCGGGAACTGAGGCATTTTCTTGTAGCATCACGAGGCGTAGGAATCAATTCGGATTTAAGGTGTAGGCCTTAAAATTAGATTCAAGCCCATAGCTAATTTAAGGTGTAGGCCTTAAACAAATTCATAGTTTCATAGCTAAACTAGATTCAAAAGATACTAATAGAAGTCATGTTGCAAGCAAAACTAATACCACATGATCCTGTTTTTTTTTTACCGTTTTCTCAAAATTACTATGAAATGGGGTTGAATTAGGGCAGAATCATTCAAGCCCATAGCTAATTTGGTGTTTGATTATAAAGCCCAAATGAAATTGGGCTTAATTAAATTACTAAATTGAAGTTTTAACCTAAATCTGATTCTTACACCTCTACTGCCTCAGGGCGGTTAGGAATCAGTTCCTACGCCTCAATCGACAGAGGCACACGTTTCACTTTCAGACACTGAGGCGCCGCCTCAGAGGCGTTTTCCAGCCGTTTGGAACTGAGGCTCGCCTCAGAACGTGAGCCTCAACCGTTTTTTAAAACAATGGTGATGTTACGTTTGGGAAATGAAGGTCCACCGATACAGCTCAAGAGTCTATAATCAAATTGAGTATTTGAGTTGCTTTTTTGGAGAGAAACTGTTTTAGAATAAGACAGGCTTGACAAATCATGATTCTAGAAAGGCAGCTCGTGTTTGGTTTTTCTAAATCCAGATAAGCAGCCAACAACTTTCATATTTCAATAACTAAGAAAGTTAATAATAAGCTACTAATCTACATGATCTAAAAATGTTTCACGACTCGTTGATCGAAACGTAAAACCTACAACAACTTGTAGATTATATATCACACTCCTAACTATAAACAGAAACCAAGACAGCCCACAATTTCAAATTTCTAATGGATATATTCAACCCTAACATGATTTTCAAAAGCTATATACTAAGGCGATAAGGCAAGAAGGAAGGTTGTCCGCCAATTTCATTCTTTTAACTAACTGCGGAAGAATTTGCAAGTTGATAAACCCCGGCGGTCGGATTTTCCAAATGACCCACTTCAAATAGGTTCATTGCCCCTGCCAGAATACGATTAATCCGGCATGGGCTACATGCCGGCTTTTTGGGAAGCCCGTTCCCACCGCGCTCACGGCCCAGCTGGCCTGCCAGCGGTAGTGGGATTCTCTGGTCGGGGAGGCGATACTAGTTATCAGGTCAGAGAGAGGCCTGGCGGCATCGTTATATGCTCCACTTTAGTTGCCCTGGTTTATATCCCGGAGTACTCCTATGGCCGATCTGTCACCCAACCTACTTAAACAACCTAAAAGCTTGACCCCGTCCCGTTTGGAGATCCAGACTTCCAGTCCCTCCCAATAGGCAACTAACTGGTCGGATAGTTCGATCGAGCGAGAGGGGTGCAATCAAGCGTGAAAAGAAGAACAAGCAAAGATTACTCAATCCACTCAACAAAGCAAGAAAGATAGATGTTACCTTGTAGAATCGACGCCAAGTCTACAACGATGGTAATGTAGAAATGTCGAGAAGAGGTCGATCCGGGGAGAAGGGCAAGCTGCCGAGCTCTGACGAGAAAGGGCAGTCTTCACGGACTTCACTAGTTAAAAAAAATCAAATTTTTTATCAATGGAGAGGGAGAGATTGACAGAATCGAATGAAAAGGGGGGAGACATTGTTAATACTACACGTCTAAGCATGATAAACTGTACCTGAAGAGATGGCGGCGGCTTCCGGCGAATTAGAGGTGACGGTGGCGGCGGTAACCTCTGAAATTTGCCGAGAAACGCAGATGGCGAGAGAGAGCGAGGATTTAGAGAGGCGTCGTTCGTAATCAGCGTTCTACAACTACACGAGATGGAGATGACGACGACGGACGGCGACGGGGATGGCGAGTGATTGAGAATATGGCGACTTGGGGTTACAGTGGCGTGATTGAGTTTCTGAATTGGGGGAGAATTGGATCACCTGCTGTGGCCTAAACGACACCGTTTTCACCCCTTTTTTTTTTTTTTTTTTTTTTAAGTTATCTTTCAAACTTCTATTTGTATTTCAATTTCATTTTTCTTTCTCGCATTTAGTTAATAAATTTAGTTTTGCATATATTTCTTAATTTACATTTCAGTTTATACATTTTTTTTTTCTTTTTCAAGGTTGGTTATTTTATTAATTTTATTTTTAAATTCCTTTTAGTTTTTATATATATTCCTTATTATAGCTTGGCATCATTACTAGGAAACTCAAGGTTATGTTATAGAAGATTCGAAACTAAGACATTTGTCACATTTGTTAACCCCTTTTTATTTGGTCAACAGACATATAAATAAAATTAATTATATCATCATAATTTTAATGATAATGTTGGTTTAATCATCCTAAGAGAAGTGATATGTTAGTCGCCTTATGCTAGTCACCTTCGTGTGCACACCTTCGCGTTCGACGTTATTTTGTTCGATTTTTCAAATGTAATATATTCTAATACCTTGTAAATTAATATTGAAATCATTAATTCAACAAAAAGTATAATTATCGTAGCTTGATTTATTTTATTATTCATTTTTTGAACTTAGAAGGAAAAACGAACAAATCGAACCTTGATATTTATACTTTTTGTTGATTTAATGATTTTAATATTAATTTATAAGGCATTAGAATATATTACAATTGAAAAAGTCAAACGAAATAATGTTGAAATGAAAAATAACGAAGGTGTCCACGAAAGTGTCCACCATAAGATGACTGGTATATCATTTCTCATCATCCTAATACTTAAATTTTATGTTATATAATTATATAAAGTATTTTACATTTATATATATTCAAAAAATGAGTCGATTTGAATAGGACAAAAGGAATATATCTTTAAAAATAAAGATTTTTGGCTTGATGTTCATCAATTTAGCTAAGGTTGATTAGTGTTTTTCTAAACATTTTTTCATAGTAAAATATTGAAGTTTAATTAAAACAATAAAGCTATTTGGTCATAATGTGGCTGGCCACACAACGACATTTTTCATAATATACGTAATTTTAAACATGGTAAATGATAACTATAGTTTATTACTGGGTTAAGGTGCAGATACCCCCCCTGAGGTATTCATGGAAAAGCAAAATACCCCCTAAGCTATGTTTTGGTGCAAAAAAGACCTTCACATTCATCTTTAGGGGGCAATTTACACCTCATGTTTAACACCGTTTAACATCCGTCAATTTGCACTCGTTTATTAATTTTTCTTTTCTTTTCTTTTTTTTTTCTTTTCTTTAATTTTTTTTTTTTTTTTTTGAAGAGGATTCACCTACAGCAGAAAACCCTTCTTCACGGGAAGGAAAAAATTGCACTGCTTCTTTCTTCAAAACAAGATAAATTTAGTGGAATTCGACTAAAGAAATTAGTAAAAATCGAGAGTTAATGTAAAGCAAGTGCTGAAGGTGTTGGAGGCTATTTTTGAGTCAGGACTTTTATTAAACATATAGCGTGCATCAAGTTTCTGTTGCTACTTCTCACTAATGAACTAGATCAGCAACTAAATAAATTTAAGAAACTATAATTCCAATTCAACAACACATCTCGTCTTTTCCTAACCCGAATATATGAAATGCAGCAGCGTATGAGGCGAAAAACCAAGGAATTAGGAACAATATATGACGGGAAGCAAACATAATACTACTTCTCAGGATCAACATAATACTACGAAGATAGAAGCAAACATCAATGCAACAATTGAATCATATCATGCAATGAAATTTCCAAAAAGCAAAGAAAATGACCTTATGATCATAAGTAACAGAAGCTTCTCCACAATTTTTTTTTTTTAATTAACCGTGGGCCTTCAAAAATTAAAAAGAAAAAGAAGGAAAAATTAATAAACGATGGAAATTGACGGATGTTAAACGGTGTTAAACATGAGGTGTAAATTGCCCCCTAAAGATGAAGGTGAAGGTCTTTTTTGCACCAAAACATAGCTTAGGGAGTATTTTGCTTTTCCATGAATACCTCAGGGGGTATCTGCACCTTAACCCGTTTATTACTTTTATATTTTAATTTTAAAATATTTTTTCCACAAAAATTACATATTTTTCTCTTTTTTCTAGATAAAAAGGTAAAAAATTCTTTAAAATAGTAAAAAATATCAAATAATTAAAGAGTTAATTTTAAAAAATACGTAAAAAATACGAGGCATCGCTTTTTGAGTTTTTTATAATATAAAAAAGTTTGGCAAAAAAATATAAATTATTTGATACTTAAAAAAATAAAAAATAAAAAAGTTAGATTATGGTCGGCCAAATTATGGCCGAATAGCATCACCCTAATTGAAATATGAGTGATGCTATTTGGCCATAATGTGGCCGGCCATAATTTAACTTTTTTTATTTTTTTAGTATAAAATAATTTATATATTTATGCCAAACTTTTTTAGATTATAAAAAACATAAAATGTGATACTCCATATTTTTTACGTATTTTTTAAAATTAATCCTTTAATTATTTGATAATTTTTACTATTTTAAATGATTTATTACCTTTTTATCTAAAAAAAAGATAAAAATATGTAATTTTGGGGGAAAAATATTTTAAATTAAAATATTAAACTAATAAATTTTAGTTATCATTTACTATTTTTAAAATTACGTATATTATGAAAAATGTCGTTATGTGGCCGGCCACATTATGGCCAAATAGCATTATTGTTAAAATATTTCGTTTGAAATTTAAAACTAAACAATAATCAACCTTGAAAAAGAAAAAAAAAATGTATAAACCGAAAAGCTAAATTAAATATATATATATATATATATATATATATATATATATATATATATATATATATATATATATATATATATATATATATATATATATATAGGGAGCGGATCCAATAGGAACCGTCCTCCAGGTAGTATCTAGGATCCATTCTTAACCGTAGATTTCTTAGATTTGGGCGGCTAAGATTTATTAGTAAAAAAAAAAAATTCTAATTATATTTATTTAATCAACTTACGGAAGGGTAAAAATGGGATAATTATGCCAACATAATTAACAGATACCGCATAAATAGGGGATAAAATCAACTTACGTTCCAAACTTCCAATTATTTAATTTTAATATATACATATATATACACATCCACGTTATGAACTAATTAAAATAGTATTATTTAAACATTTTCAATTGATTAATTATATATTGTAATTGATAAACATGCGGCTATGATACGTATAGTAATTTGCATATTGTTTATATATAGTGCTTAATTATACTTATTTAATGCTTAGATGTATATATTTAGGTGCTTAATTAATTTGCATTTGTTTATATTGCTTAATTAATTCGTTTATAATGCTTAGATTTAAATATTTAGATGCTTAATTTGAATATTAATGCTTAGTTATACTTATTCAGTGCTTAGTTGTGTATATCTAAGTGCTTAATTAATTTGCATTTGTTTGTACTGCTTAATTAATTCATCTATAGTGCTTAGATCAATATATTTAGATGCTCAATTCCAAAATTCGAAGAAAAAGAATCACGTACAACATGCAAAATAAAAAATGAAATTATAGAAGATGGTTGTGAACTTAAGATTAGAAGATGGCTGTGAATTTAAGATTATAGAAGATGGTTGTGAATTATAGAAGATGAAATTAAGATTAGTAGAAAATTTTTGTTTTGAATGTACGGCAAAATCAAAATCCCATAATTTAAGGAGTGAAAACTGTTGCACTACTATATAATTACTGAATTAGCCTTTTAAATTAAAAAGGAAATAAAATAATAAGGAAATAGAAATATATAATAACCGTAGATCTAAAAAAATGGAAGGCTAAGATCGGATCCTAGTTACTACCTAAGTGTAGAGATCCCATTTGATCCACTACCTCTATATATATATATATATATATATATATATACAAAACTAAATATGTTAAATAAATACGATGAAGAAAAAAGAAATTGAAACACTAAAAGGAAATTAAAACTATGTTTTTTTTATTAAAAAATAAATAAAAAGAAAAGGAAAAGGAAAAAGCTTGAAATGGATGAAAAACGGGGTCGTTTTTGGTGCAGAGCACCCTGCTGTGCTTTGAGGCAACAACAGGGGATCCAATCCCGAGAATTGGAGAAGTATTAGAATATTAGTAACAAGTGCAGTTCTCATCGAAAATTGACGGAGTTTAATATATTTTGTAATTTTACATAAAATTTGAATATAAAATTCATAATTATATATATTAAATATTTCAATCCGTCTGTTACTTGAGATATTTAAAAAAAATGTTAAGACGTAATATTATAATTTTTCCGTTAGCCCGTTGGTCAATATAAAAATAACATGAATAATGCAAATCTATCCGTTGCAATCATTGTTGTTGTTCTATAAAATGTTAACATGAATAATGCAAACTTGTTTGTTGTTCGATATAACTGAAGGACCTCCCATCATTTATATAATATTATTTTTTTATTAAATAACACTAATTTAAAAGATTTTTTAGAATTTTGTATATATATATAAAACCTCGGTTAACCGGAACCGAATCGGAACTGAACCGGTTTGGTTCCGAATAAATGAAATTTTATTTGGTTCGGATCTCGGTTCCAGGGTTGAGGCAATTTTCGGTTCGGGTAACCGAAATATTTGATCCGGTTAACCGGACCGAACCATTTAGACACCCCTACTCGCAATAGTCGACAATGAACTTTCGTCTATGTATCTAGCTAATTATATTTGTCATTTCCTCGTTGTTTCTTTTAAAAGGGATTTTTTTTTTTGCCTCGGTGTTTTGGCCGGGTTAAATAAAAATAATCCCGTTAATTCACTAAATAATTAATTTTAAAAAAAAAATCGATGAGATTGTTACTATTTGTATCAAAATTGACGAATTGGTGTAGGGTGGAAGGAATTAGTGTTTAAAACGTTGATCATGTGATTTAAAATATATACTGTAAAGTGAAAAAGGGAGAGTCTTGTGTAAAAACGTTTGTGGTACAAACGACGAATCGGACGGCGGAGAGAGCGCCACGTCACCTTGAGCGGATTCAAAACCGCCAGACAAACCCTGCACGAAAACAAGGCGGTTTTTGCTTTTTGTGGGGCCCGCTATACTATTACTACTACCTCCCCCACCCTCACCCCCACAACCCACCCCGAGTTAAATTGTTGGGAGAATTTTATTTATTTATTTTTTGTGTGTAAATGTTAGTGTTGTAGAAATTATTTTTGATCTGAATTAAAATTCGGAGTAAAATAAAATTAAACCCCAAAAATAAAATAAAAACCATTTAAGGACGGGCATTGTAAACCGTGAATTTCTCCCTTCCCTATCTTCTCTTGCCGGCGAATTAACAGTCGAAATCCTCCGGTGTCTTCCTCCCTATCTGTCTGTTGAACCTCAGTCATTCTCCCGTCGCCGCAAACCACGTTGTCTCGTTACCGACCGGCGGAGATATAACCATGGAGAAAGAGCAGTGCAGCAGCAGCCGAGAAGGTATCTTTAATTTTGCGAAAATGGAAGCTTCGTCTCCCGAATCGGACTGGGTATATTAATTGTGCGCGTAGAAGTTTTACACTTCAATGCCGCCAAACAATTGTTTATATAGGAATAATTTGTTGAAAAGGTGGGGGGAAAAAACCCTATAAATGCTTGGTTGATGTCCAAAAGCTTGACTAACATTTATGAGTTTAAATTTAAGGCCTTCACTTCCTATTCCAACCGATGAAAGATGAAAAAATCTGATTGTATGTGTATTTTGTTTTGCCCTAATTTATTAAATCAGGGTTTTTCCCTTCTCCACAAAAATTTAAATCTATCCCTAATATATAAGGCTATGTGTTCATGTTTACTTTCTGTTGGTGCTTCAAACATTGGTTACCAAATGGAATTAGTAGCAGTGGCAAAGAATATATATGTGAGAAATTGTTGAATGGGATCTTCGAGTATGTACTTGATGAAGCCAAAATTGCGGAAAAATTATTATTAATTTTCGATTAGCCTTAAATTGTAACAAATTTTATAACCTGATGACCGATGAAGTTCACCAGACAATAGTTTAGGCAAAATAGTTGAAACACCGTTATATGTTACAACACTTGTGGTGGTGGATACATTTGGTGTTCAAATCCTCAATTTGTATATTTTTGTAATAGTATTGTTATTTGTCCAAGACCTTGACCAAGATGTGTGAATTGATACCTCACCCCAAATGTTTCATGTGTTTAGCTTTTGCCATAAATTGGTAAGCATAATTGCTTTTAGCCCCCCTTCCCAACCCCAAAGAAATGCAACTGCATCTTCCTATAATTTTTTGTCAATTGTCTCTTGGATGGGCCATCAAGTTCAAGCTTATTTACAAGGAGGCAATTATAACAGCTGCACTTAAGATCAGTTTAGTAACTAGTAGAAACGATCATCATGTGTTGACGAATCTTTAATGTTGAATAAACTCTTGTGAATTAGGAACTGCGCTAAATGACCATATTGTAAAAATGATTGATTTAATGCACTTAAGATCAGTTTAGTATTAGGTATTGATGTTTAAATTCTAATATTCGCATAGGATGCATGATTAATTTGGGAATGTCTACCGACTGATGCGTACAATTAAGTATTAGGTAAGCTTATAAATCCAATAGGACACCCCAGTCTTACCTACGTATAAGCAAGGTTTTGTAGGGATGCATAAACTTTGATTGTATATTTGAATCATTTTCTGTATCAGTCAAGTTTGATGGTGCTTAATCTTGATTTTATCTCCTTTCAGGGCAGAAGAAGCCTCAGTTCAAGTCGCGAGGTATAAGTATCTCTGGCATATCAAGCCCAGTAAGGGTAGTTAGGCTGATAAAGTCTAAACTGGACGCAACAAACATATAAATTTTCCGATCTTCCGTATTCGGACCGTACCTGGACTTCATTGATGCATTGATCTTCGAAGATCCTATGTTATACCTTTTTTTTTTTTTTTTTTTTTGATCGGGAAAAGGGAATATATTAAAACATTAGTCACTGAGGTGATACCAGACGTACCAACCATCAGTTAAAAATTAACTTACAAGCCAAAAACTAGCAAGTGAATTCGTCGCCCATCTAGAAAAACTAATAAGTGGTTCAACTTCATTGCGAACCACACACCAACTCCAAAAGCGACATTTAATTTCGACCTCGATTCTCCTCATATCCCAGACAACCCCTTGAAACACAACAGAGTTTCTCCATTTCCACAGAACCCAAATAACGCAAATCCAGAGACCATAAAGCCTGTGTTGAATCTTTCCTTTTCCAAGCAGAGAGGAGAAGCATATATGATGATTTGTTACCTCGTCCGGAGCTGCCCAGCTCAATCCAATCCACTTCACCATATTATACCAAAGTTGAGAAGTCTCCTGACATTTGAAGAAGTGTGCCACAGACTCCGGTTCTTTCTTGCAGCAACAACAAAATGGGTCAGATTGGATGGCAATATTTCTTTTGATGAGATTGTCTTTCGTTGGTAACCGATCTCGCAGCAGCCTCCAAGCCGAGATTTTTGCTTTGAATGGAGCTCGAGCCTTCCACATACCTGTAAACAAAGAAGAGGATGCAATCTCAGATTGAAGTAACAAATCTCTCTTTGAAATTGCTTTGTATGCCTCTTTAACTGAGTAGATCCCGTCGCGCGTTCCTCGCCAAATCCATTTGTCTAATTTTCCTTCCCTCAGATTGTATTGCTGAAGCAGGTTGTAAAGGCCTGCCTCTCCCGCCCTTTCGCACTCTCGAAGTGGCCTTCTCCACTCGATTCTCCACCTCCAAACCCCACCTTTCCCAGCTGCCCATGTCGACCACCCGGCTATGTTTATTCTGACAAAGTTGAAATAGGCGAGGGTAAAGCTGCTTGAGGTTCTGATTGCCTGACCACAAACCATCCCAGAATCTGGTCTCAGCTCCTCCCCCTAACTTCACCTCTACATTATCCCAAAACCATTTCCCGTCCCCGCCATCCACAGTAGCGATGACGTTCTTCCACCACCCCGAACGTCGTTTCCTTCTCCCCTCCGTAACCTCCCCATCTCTACCCCACACAAGGTCCCCATACCTGGATTTCACCACCTTCGTCCAGAGGTTATTCTTATCATTGTTGAATCTCCACACCCACTTACCAAGGAGAGCCTTATTAAAGGCTCCAAGATTTCTAACACCGAAGCCCCCTTCACTCATCGGCTTGCAGATTTTGCTCCAACTCACCCAAGCAAGTTTCTTTTCATCACCTTTACCTCCCCAGAGAAAGCGGCTAAGCAAGGAAATCAAGGTCCTATCCACTGTTTTCGGGAGCTTTGAAAAAGAAAGATTATAGATCGGGATGGCCGAAAGAACCGATTTGATGATAGTTAATCTTCCACCCATTGACAACGTGCTCACCTCCCACTTGCTCAAGCGTCCCTTAATCTTATCAAGATCCCCTTTCCATGCTGCCACACCATTGTTCCTACACCCCACTCGTAGCCCCAAATAAGGAATAGGCCACTCACCAACATTGCATCCCAACTCTCCCGCCATAGCCCCTAAGCTATCTTGATCCAGATTCACTCCGTACGCGCTGCTTTTATCATAGTTGATGGAGAGCCCTGAGATTAGTTCAAATTCTTGCAAAATTCGTTTGAGGGCTTTTGCATTTTCCAAGTTCCCCTCAACCATAAAATGGTATCATCGGCATATTGAAGGCGTGACACCTCCACCTTATCTCTACCAACTTTAGCTGCTTTGATAATCCCTTCCTTAATTGCATTTTTAACCACAAGATTTAACCCCTCCGCTGCAACAAGAAAAAAGGTAAGGAGACAGAGGATCCCCTTGACGGACTCCACGTTCAAGACGGAATTCGCCCGATGGGCTCCCATTAACCAAGACGTTGGCTGTAGCGGTAGTCACGCACTCTCTCATCCACTCTATCCATCGACGAGGAAAGTTCAAGATATTCAGCATCGTAAAGAGGTAATTCCAGTTCACAGAGTCGTATGCCTTAGCAAAGTCCACCTTAAAGAATAGCCTCTTATCCTTGTTAAGCTTAGCATCTTCGACAACTTCGTTGAGAACCACGACTCCATCAAGAATAAACCTCCCTTTGATAAAAGCCGACTGTTCCTCCCCAATCACCTTCCCAACAATCCCTTTCAATCTCCTTGCTAAAACCTTTGCAAGAATTTTGTACTAGCTGTTGATTAAAGAAATCGAGCGAAAGTGATGGATACTACAAGCGTCTTCCTTTTTTGGAATTAACACAATGAAAGACAAGTTGCAGGCGCGAGCTAGCTTTCCGTGCATATGAAATTCATTCATAAAGCGGATCAAATCGCCTTTCACGATATCCCAACAATTTCTAAAAAATTCAAGATTGAAACCATCAGGCCCGGGGCTCTTCAAACCCGCACAATCCCAGACCGCTTCTCTAATCTCAGCCTCCGAAAACTCCCTCACCAGACCCTCGCCATCCTCTACCCCCAGCTGTTGATTAACAATGTTCGCTGGCATTAACATCCTCTGGTTTCCACTATCTTTGAATAAATTGCAGAAGTAATCCCTCACCTTCTCTTTTACTCGGCTGGGATCATCAATCCATTCCCCTTCCCACTGGAGACCCGAGCCCATTTCTGTGCCTCTTCCTATTGATGGCCCGATGGAACATCTTGCTGTTAATATCCCCTTCAGCAATCCATCTAAGTTTCGCTTTTTGGGCAAGTAAGCTTTTCCTCTTCTCGGTATGCAAAAACAGTTGCGCCATAACCTCATTTCACCTAATCGCATCATTAACTCCCAACCTTCCCTCATCATCCCGACTGTCTAAGGCTTGTAACTCATCCCGGAGATTATGGATCTTAGTATCAAGGTTACCTAAAACCTCAGAATTCCACGTCTTGATCGTCTCTTTCAGCCTCTTTAGCTTCTCTTTCACCACGTAACATCCCCACCCTTCAACTCCCTCCCTCGCCCAAGACTCCTCCACCATCTCCTTGAAATTCTGGTGGGACAACCAAGCATTAATGAACCGAAAAGGTTTCGGGCCCCAATCAATTGCTTTCGTCATGAGAACAATAGCACAGTGGTCCGAAAGAGTTCTAGGCAGGCCCTTGAGCTCCGTCTCCTGCCACTTTGAAGCCCACAACCCATTAATCAAGGCCCTGTCAATTCTACTCTTGCATCGTCCCCCTCTATCATACCACGTGTACTTTCTACCTTGAAGCCTCAAGAAAGTACACGTGGTATGATAGAGGGGGACGATGCAAGAGTAGAATTGACAGGGCCTTGATTAATGGGTTGTGGGCTTCAAAGTGGCAGGAGATCCTGTGTTACACCTACTGCTATCAAGTCTAAGTTCTCAACCCTCTGAGGAGACTCTCACCTTTAACGTGAAAGGTGTCGAGGCCACGTTTGGGCATGAAGAGTTTGTTTCGATATCTAGGCTCCCATTCGTCCATCTCCAACCAATATTACCATCCTCAACATTTTCACGCGCATTGGCTGGAGAGGATGGGAAGGTCAAAACCCAGCAAATTGAAGATCGGCTCATACAAATATTTCATATGCATCGTGGGGGTGGGCAGGAGGCTCTGATGCTTGGCTGTTGTCTATTTCTGTACGGTGTCCTCATCGGACCGGGCTTCAGCAAGCACTCCATCGATAGTCAGTACTTGAACGTGTTTGAAAACTTCCACACGTTCAACAGCTTTGCATGGGGACGAGTTGCGTACGATTACCTCTTACGGCGATTTCACTCCTCCAAAGCCTTGATGGACAGGCAGATCAACAAGCAAAAGAATATAAATTTTGATGTTTACGGACTGGCCCTCGCGCTTCAAGTGTAGGCATACGAGGTTTTTCCGGACATTGGAAGTATGCGCAACCACAGCAAGCGTATGGGGCTATGCAGTGGACGTCGCATATTTGGGTGGTCTTGTCATCGTCGAGCGAACTATCAAGAGTTTGAAGAATCAGTGAATGCCCTTTCACCAATACTGAAGGTACATAAATAATAATAATCTAAAGTTGTACTAATGTTTCATAATTTATCCTTGATGGCTATTAAGTTAAAGATTTGTTGGTTTTGCACTCATTTGTTGTTGATTGTTATTTCCATTCAAATTCCCAGAGGAAGAACTGATAAAGATTGCATTAAACTTCCCGTTGAGAAGGCTCTCCACCTACGCATCCCCTGAGCTGTTTGATGGTGCTGCTGGAGTCGTGGAAAGCTTATCGATCCAGGCCAAGCGAAAGCTACAGTTTGGCGTTTGTGATACTGCCGGAGCTGAACCCCCCATGGACATTGGTAAAAAATTCAAGGGCCGGAATAGCTAATGCATGTGGGCTTGAGACTCTGGTCATCCCTAGCAGCTCCACGGAGTTAACCTCTGTCCCCCCCTCATCATCTGAGGATGGCAACACTGAGTCGGAGACTGGCACCGAGAGTCTCCCGTGCGACGCCAACGTCAAAGATAAACCCCTGTCTTGCTTTGTGGATCAAAACATCACGAAGAAGAGGTATACATCTCCCTAAGGCTGATCACTCAATCTATCGTTATCCTTTAAAGTTACGTCCAATGATAAAAAATAAAGATTTGTTGCTTTGCGAATATGCATCCATTCACTTCGTAAAATTTCTCTCTATGACAAACCTTAGGCTGGAGCTTCCGGAGTGCCCAATTTGGTGCCCTTGAGTCCATGAGCATTCTTCAATACAACGACACGGATAATTGAATTCCTGTCTCTTGTTTTGAGCCCAAGAATAGGCAGCTTTCCGGACATCGATGTATGCCATGTCCAAGAACCCTTTTCCTATTTCAGAGAAGCGCCTACTTTCGACAGTGACTGGATAGACGAAGCCTTCGGGCGTGGGAAGAAGCCAGAAGAGCAGATTTTGGGAGCTGAGGTTTCAGACGAAACTGCATCCCAAAGTCTTACAAGTAGCATGTCACGTGATCCCGGTGATGTGGCTACTTACATTCATTCTGCTCCGGTTGGTTGCTCTTCACCGATGGAGGTCATTTCTGGGTGCAGTAACGTCGTATCATCAGAACAAGTGCAAGGGTTCAATAACAATTCTGACCCCCCCCCCCCCCCCCCCCCTATTTGGCAAAAAATCACTCATCATGTACAACCCTATGAAGAGATACCCGAGGCTGTTGAGGAAACCTTTCCATGAATGGTATTACGAAGCCAAAAGGGCCGCAAGAGATGATGAAAAGGATCCGAGGTAAAAAAAAATTGTTGACTAGCAAATGAAATGATACATTACAGTTTCACTTAAGTTTTGTTGTCTAATTCATGTATAATCTAATCGTATTTTAAAATAACACGTGTCATGTGCAGTACGCTCAAGTTTCCCATTCGCCTGGAGATGAGTGACATCATGAGCCTATCCAGCATTAGAATCATCTACAAGCCTCATACCATGCTGGGAGACGAGGTAAATCTAGTGACACCATTAGATATCTAAAGTTTGTACAAATTAATGAGTGGGCATTTGTTTTGAGAGCATAACAATTTGATTAATGATGTTGTAGCATTGCGATCTTCTCTTGAATCTATTGTTACTCAAGGCCAAAATGAAGCCGGAGAAGTTTAGGAAGGGGTGGACCTGTGTAGAGAGCCTGTTCTGGGTTAGTAGACCCCCTTATTGAAACATTATGTAATCATAATATGTCCTTGGCTTATTATGTATTTATGAGGCAATTTAATTAAAGGAAACATTACTTTTGGGAAGGAGAGGTGCGCAAAGAGTCCCTTTGCGGCTGCGACACCCGTGGGATTGGACTACATCCTTGGCAGGCATCCACTTGAGGGGGGGATGCCTTGAACGAAGCTCTGGATGTGTATGGCATAGCCCATGTAATTGGTAACCACTGGGTTGCCTACCACATTGACATGTTAGCCCAACAAATCGTTGTATACGATTCTCTTGCAGTATTCAACCCCTGGGAGACAGTCAAAACTGTCTTTCTCCATATGAGCATTTTCATTCCCCGATGGCTCGACATAGCCAGTTTCTGTGACCACCGCTTAGCAGCTGAAGACTATTGATTGGTGTGTAAATGTTAGGATTTTCGTAGTGTTTTCGAGTCCGTTTTCGTTATGTTTTGTGTCTCTTTCATTTGTCTTTTGCTATGATTTGGTTGTTTTGGAGTCTTTGGTATTGTAGGATAAAAAGGACGGAAATGAGAAGAAATTGAGAAGAAAGAAGCATTATATCGAAGAGGGGTTCGATAGGAGCGTGTAGGCGAAAACGGAGGTCGATTTGGAGTTCGAACGAGGAAGATACGACCGAAACAAGAAAGGCGCGCAATCGTCCAGCGTTGGACGACCGTCCAGTGTACGGTGGACGAGCGTCCAGAGTAGAAAAGAAGCGCAGAGCGAGTGCGACGTTGGACGAGCGTCCAATGTACGCTGGACGACCGTCCAACGCTCCGGCCAGCTGTTATTTCCTTGTATAATTAGGTTTTCATACCTATTATATATACTATCCCTTGTGCACGAATTCTACAACCTTTTACATTAGTTTTAGCTTAGTTTTCAGCATTCAAATACTCTAGATTAGTTTTACTTTGTTCGGATCCGGATTCCTCGTTTAGTTCGTTTAATTCAAGTTCTTCGTTCTTCGTTCTTCGTCTTAACTTCGTAAGTTCTTTTATTGCTTTCGTTTATTTGCTTTAATTACTTGCTTTAGTTTTAGATTCGTTTTCTTAATTGCTTCGTTAAAGTTCCTTAGTTTAATTCCGTTCTTTCGATTTTCAAGTTCTAGTTTAGTTTTGTTTCCCTTCGATTTCAATTCTCTCGTTTTTAAAGCTTTCGTAGTTAGATTTATTTGTCTTTAAATTTCCAGATTTTATTTTATTATGTCTAAGGTAGTTTATGCTTTCTTTTATGCTTCCTTTATTGCTTTCTTTTCGATTCTTGCCTAGGTAGATTTATTGTTTTCTTCTAGTTTAATTTTCTAAGTTTATTTAGTTCAATTATTTTCCAGCTTTCTAGATTAGATTTATTTGCTTTGATTTTAATTGCTTTGATTTATTTTATTTGCCTAGGATTTAAAATCAAAACCCCAAAAATATTCTTTACTTGCTTTCTTAGTTTTAGGCTAGATTAGGTTTACTACATAATTGATCGCCCTGTTAAGTTTTCCTTCGAGATTCGACATTGGGTTTTACTTGCTAGTGCTACGATAGGATTTTGTTCTATTGCAAACACTTTTTGGTGAAACAAATTTTGGCGCCGTTGCCGGGGAAAACTTTAGGCGATTTAATTGTGTAGTATTTTTATTTATTTTATTTTAATTTGTGTTTATTCGATTTCTTGTTTCTCCCACTCGTGCTTTTAACCCGTTTGTTGAGTGTTGTGTATGCAAGGTCGTCAAATTTCTAAAGGAAGTTGACACCTCACATCGACGACATCAATAGGAAAAAGGCGCTCTTAACCGTGAAGAAGGCAGAAGAAGACGAGAGCTCGAAGCAATGGCACAAAATAAATGGAGAAGTCGCACCGTGGCTGCCATCAAAGCGAGCCAACAACGTCTTCACGCCTCACCCACCCCAGCTGGTCATCTCTCATCTCTAACGAAACAAGGTGATCCCGGCAGTTTCAAATTAGATGTTGTTTTGGATAATGGAGATAGTGTGCCGGGTATGTTGGATTTGGGGGCAGCCGTGAACTTGATGCCATACTCGATTTTTGAGAGAATGGGTTCAAGGGATCTTAAGCCTACCGATTTTCGCATCGAGCTAGCCGACGGTTCTTTGAGTCGACCCTTGGGGATTGTGGAAGACGTTGCTTTACTTGTGAGAGGAATTCAAGTTCTTGCCGATTTCATTGTGCTTGACGTGGGGCGAGGAGTTAGGAGTGAGAGAGGTCATCTACTCTTGTTGGGACGACCATTTATGGCCACTACTCGAGCTCGGATTGATGTAGGTACCGGCACGTTGAGCATGGCCGGTGAAGGAGGTTCGGTAACATTTTCGGTATTTGGAAATTCACCTCCTATTCCTACTTCTTCTTTTCATTTATGCTCTTATGTTAAGCTTGCTAACCCTTGTGTTGAGGAAAATGTTTGTGAGATTTTTAACAAGGGAGAGGCTCTAGAAGAATTCTTTGAAGATGAGGAGTCCATTGAAGATGACGAGTTCTTTAGTTGTGTGGATGAGGAAGAGGATATAATCGAGCAATATCTTGGGAATTTGGAGAAGGTTGATGAGGTGGAAGAGGAAAGATCGACACTTGCGCCGAATGAAGAGGACATAATCGAAGAATTTCTACGGAATTTGGAGGAGGTCGATGAAGTGGAAGAGGAAAGCTCGACGCATGCATCGAATGAGGAAGTGATCATTAACTCTTTTCTTTCTAACCTCACCATTTGTGAAACATCTTTCCTTGCAGAGTTTAACTCGAAGATGTTTGATGAGAAGTTCGAGCTAAGTGTGGGGGAGTCGAGAGTTGATGATGACCACGCTTTGGATCGTCGAGTTTGTTCGAGGATGGAGTATGAGTGTGTCGCAAGGAGCATCAAGACGTCGCTTGGTGCTACGCGCTTAGGTTGATCGTATCCTTCGTCAAGCTAATGACGTTAAATAAGCGCTTGGTGGGAGGCAACCCACGTAGTAAAAAAAAAAAAAAAAAATCTCTTTTATTTTTATAGAGTAGGATTTATTTTCTTTATTTTCGTTATTTTTGTTTGTTTTTCTTTTTGGTTTTTGTGCAGGGATTAGTGCTAGGGATTCCAACGCATTACGGGCCCCCAACTCAGCCGCCTCGGAATCCCAATGATCCTCGTTATTTGTCTCCTTACGATCCCCGTTGGCAAGATCCACGTTTCCGAGGTTTCTTCAACCCATAGCATTGTTTGTGTCTTTTATTTTTGTTTTGAGTCTTTTGTTTTGTTTTCTTTTATTTTGTGCAATTTTACGCTTTGGTATTTTGTTTTGTGTTTGTTTTATAGGTACTACTTGGAATTTCTCGGGATTTCAAGTGTGTGGGTCGACATCTTGCGATAAGTTCCTTCTATCCCTTTCCTTTTTATTTTCTCGCAATGGGGACATTGCTTGATTTTAAGTGTGGGGGGGGGGGGGGTCTTTGAAACTTTGGCATGATGTGTTTAATTTTGTTGAGTCTTAGGAGTTAATTGAGTCAAATGAGCATGTGATGATAGTATTGTGGATTTGGCCGATGATAGAAAATTTTTGTTTATTTTTGGAGAAAAATTCATGATCTTTATTATGCATGGTACCTTGGCGAAGCGACGCATTTTATTTGATGAATTTGATGTATGCTATGATGTCGGGAACTAGTTAGTTTGAACCCGTGAGATTTGAGCTATTTGTGCATGTTTATGCCTATTCTTTGATTGAGTGATCATGCATGCTTCGTTGTTTATAGAACTTGCCTTGTTTCTCCATCAAGACCTTAGTATATTTACGAACTAGGAGATGATCTTAGGCCATTCTTTCATAGCCACATGATTCCTATACACTAACCTTGTTCATAATCCTTTGTTTACCCCTTTTGAGCCTTTATTAGCCGTTCTTTGTGAAACCGGGTGATAGGAGGTTTGGATGATTATGGGTATCCTTAGTTGTAGTTGGTGATATGGAAGGAGATAATTGGAAAATATTTGTTGTGGTGTAGAAGGAGAGAAAAAGAAGAAATTTTAGATGCTTGTTTAAGTGTAGTTAGCTATCCCTGTGAGCTTAGAAAAGAAAAGAAAAAAAAGAGATGAGAAAAAAAATAGAGCATTTGTTCAACATTAGAAAGAACATTTATTAGTTGAGCTCTAGAAAAAAAAGAAAAGAAAAGAAAAAGTGAAAGAATAAGCATAAGGGGATAGTTAGCTTTGATTTGTATAGTTGATATTTTAGCATCTTTGAGTTTGTATTTGGTGTGTTGAAGGGTAGATGATGGAGATAAAAATCCATACTTTGGTTGGAGTTGAAAAAGAGGTTGATGATTTAGAGCATTTTGAGTCACTTAGCCTATATATTCCCTACCTTAACCAATGTCCCTACATTACAAGCTTATATAAAGACCTTTTTGATCCTAGTTTGTAAGTATTACATTAGGTGGAGATGTTGAGATTGAAGGCAAGCCTATGGTAAACATGTTGCATTGCATTGATGTTGAGTGAACCCTCTTGATGTGCATTATATTACATCTTTTCTTTGAGAGAGTTGAGTGTTCACTTTCATATACAAAATTTCACATGTTGGAGAGTGTTCTTTGATGGATTAGCGTACTTTGAATTAGTTGAGTAGATTGTGTTGATTGATGCTAAGGTTGTGTGCATAGTTTTGATCATGATCATGAGAGTTTGTTTTCGAAAAGTTTTGAGGCCTATATAGTTCACAATACTTGAGTCTATTGTTTATTTTGTTTTGCTTGAGGACAAGCAAAGGTCTAAGTGTGGGGGATTTTGATTGGTGTGTAAATGTTAGGATTTTCGTAGTGTTTTCGAGTCCGTTTTCGTTATGTTTTGTGTCTCTTTCGTTTGTCTTTTGCTATGATTTGGTTGTTTTGGAGTCTTTGGTATTGTAGGATAAAAAGGACGGAAATGAGAAGAAATTGAGAAGAAAGAAGCATTATATCGAAGAGGGGTTCGATAGGAGCGTGTAGGCGAAAACGGAGGTCGATTTGGAGTTCGAACGAGGAAGATACGACCGAAACAAGAAAGGCGCGCAATCGTCCAGCGTTGGATGACCGTCCAGTGTACGGTGGACGAGCGTCCAGAGTAGAAAAGAAGCGCAGAGCGAGTGCGACGTTGGACGAGCGTCCAATGTACGCTGGACGACCGTCCAACGCTCCGGCCAGCTGTTATTTCCTTGTATAATTAGGTTTTCATACCTATTATATATACTATCCCTTGTGCACGAATTCTACAACCTTTTACATTAGTTTTAGCTTAGTTTTCAGCATTCAAATACTCTAGATTAGTTTTACTTTGTTCGGATCCGGATTCCTCGTTTAGTTCGTTTAATTCAAGTTCTTCGTTCTTCGTTCTTCGTCTTAACTTCGTAAGTTCTTTTATTGCTTTCGTTTATTTGCTTTAATTACTTGCTTTAGTTTTAGATTCGTTTTCTTAATTGCTTCGTTAAAGTTCCTTAGTTTAATTCCGTTCTTTCGATTTTCAAGTTCTAGTTTAGTTTTGTTTCCCTTCGATTTCAATTCTCTCGTTTTTAAAGCTTTCGTAGTTAGATTTATTTGTCTTTAAATTTCCAGATTTTATTTTATTATGTCTAAGGTAGTTTATGCTTTCTTTTATGCTTCCTTTATTGCTTTCTTTTCGATTCTTGCCTAGGTAGATTTATTGTTTTCTTCTAGTTTAATTTTCTAAGTTTATTTAGTTCAATTATTTTCCAGCTTTCTAGATTAGATTTATTTGCTTTGATTTTAATTGCTTTGATTTATTTTATTTGCCTAGGAGTTAAAATCAAAACCCCAAAAATATTCTTTACTTGCTTTCTTAGTTTTAGGCTAGATTAGGTTTACTACATAATTGATCGCCCTGTTAAGTTTTCCTTCGAGATTCGACATTGGGTTTTACTTGCTAGTGCTACGATAGGATTTTGTTCTATTGCAAACACTTTTTGGTGAAACAACTATGCACTTGTGACTGGTTTGATATTTGGTGATGCTGACTTCAACACCAACCGGAAACAGCCGGTGCCTGATTCGAATAAAAGTTAGCACTCTACTGTGTGATTTCAAAAATGGCCATTTCAGCACGGCCGATGAATACTTCAAGGCAACAAACTTGCTTGTTTATTATCTGATTCTGGTTTGTAGGGACAACCCTTGGATTGAAAACTGGGTATGGGCCCTAGTAGAAGACGACGTTGCATGGTCTCGATTCCCTTGGGGGTCTAATTCCTTCCAAATATTGTGTCACCAGATAGTGGCTTTACCTAAGGAATCTAAACACTTAATTAACAGGCAAAAGTGTTATACCTTCTTCGGCCCTGTTTGGGCCTTTAACATATGGGCGTTTGAGGCTGTACCAGAACTTGGTCGACTCTGTGGCAAATGAACTTCGGATACCTTAATGCCGCGCTTAAGAAGGTGGATAACTGCGAAGACAACACTCGATTATGGAGATTTGTTTGAGGCCTTTCAGGTAATAAGATTCAATGAATTCTTCTCCTTAAACAGTTACTATTGTCTACTTAAGTAAGCCTAAATGTAGGCATGTTTTGTTCAAATTCAAGGTGTCGATTTTAAATTTTAATTTAATTGTTTTTCCTTTGTTCATACATTGCGTCAGTGTCTGATACAAGCTAATAAGGAAAAAAAAAAATCGATGAAGAGTAGCTCCAATAAGCTCTTGTATTACCGGAATGCAAAAACTTTGACCATGTTTATTTATTGGACGACGCAGTGTGTAGTAATTATCCATTTCAATGCGGTAGGCATGCATGCATGCTAGCCTATGTAGATGAATAAAGTGATACGGCTGATTCTAGTTGCTTCCCCGAATACAGAACTGAAATGTACGTGTTAAAGCATGCAGTAAAGCTACAGGATACAATTATGGTCGTAAAGTATACAAAATATAATTTAGAACGGGTGAAGGGGTTGTAAACGAATCAAATCGAAGCGAATACCGGTCGGATCAGCTCGTAAGTATCGTTCGATTAGAGTATTCAATCCGACAAGTTCAAAATATATAGGTATTTCTTTTGATTACTCAAATATAGTTTTAATTTTCGTTTCTCTGGGCATTTCGAAATTCGATTCGAAAATTAAAACTACTAGTAACACACCCAGGCGATGCGTGGGGATTTGTATACGGTATATAATTAGTTGACTTTAAGTGTGTAAAAATATTTTAAATGTCACCTTGAGCATATTCCAATTAAAATGTGTTAATTACGATTAATACAAGTGTCTTCAACCGAATCATGGGACCGAGATAACATTAGTAGGGCCCTTAAAATATTATCACGTATGATTTTTTTTTTTTTTTTTTTTTTTTTGATCGGGCAATGTTAGTTGTTAGATTAGATGTTAGTACGCCAAGTCTCCAATAACTCCTAGAAAATCTCCAAGTCCCCTTATATCTCCCACAATTCGCTCCCATTAGGGATCGAACCCGGGTCACTCCTTCAAGGGAGGATCCCGGTAGCCAGGTGCGCTAAGTCACCTGGTTTATTATCACGTATGATTGATCATTGCTAATAAAAAAGTGCGAATAAGTTTTATGATAGAGAATAAATATTAGTCTATCATTAGAAAGAATTTATAGATAAGTCATTTTCTAGATAAAATATATAGTGAACACATATTTACCATCTGTTTCATTAAACTTTAATTTATATAGGCAACTGTAATTTTTTCAATCCACATCTTTTTTCATTTGGCCACTATTTTTGGCGCTTGCCTATTTTGCACTTTAAACGTATATCCAGTTAAATACATCTTTATCGGCTCACAACTCATTGATGTTGCGGATGTGAGTCTTTGATCTCAAGTATGATGTAAGTGTGTTGTTCCCTCCCTTTATAATCATACATATTAAGTGAAGGAAGGTGCAGGGAATTATACTCATACAACTCAGATAAAACACATTTGTTGTTACAAAATTAATTGACAAAATATACAAAAAAATAAACAACAAACAAAAAAAGTTTGTATTGTGCAAATCATTAGTGGTATCTTCATTTTACGGAAACATAGTAAATACAGGAATTGTTCATTTGAAATGCAAAAGTCAGGGAACAAGTAGGAACTGCGCAATATGATTAACGTACTCTTAGAGATTCCAGGACATTTGCTGAGTCCCCCACGCTTTTTAGGCACAATCCTTTTCTTTTTCTGCTCATCTTTAACTGGCCCTTTCCGCTCCACCTTTTTGGGATTCTTGACTTGGCTGTGAGGACCTTTTCCAGTGCAGGAGCGATCGTCCGGTTCAGGTTGGTGCGACCCTTTTGCAGTACAGTCGCGTTCGTCCGGATTAGGTGGTCCCATTACATTCGGTGGAACCCGGCTTTCCCGTTCCGTATCAGATCAATCAAATATTGTTGGGCTATAACATTGCCCTTCGATACTGCAATCATATCACTCAAGGATCTGTGCATGAAATTTGAAAAGTCAAGGAAACGTGTAATGTCATTAGCATCTGGGATCACTCTTGCGCCTCGATCAGAAAGGATAATATCTTTCGCTTTTTTGGTCCATCTCTTATGTATCAATTCCTCGGGGATAACCGTGACATCCAATCTGCAAGTAGACCTTCATGATATGTCTACATAATATGCCATAACCTTCCCACATACGACAGGAGCACCGAGCACTCTTACTGTCCATATTAAAGACAACGGTCCTTGGCCTAGACCCTGGATATTGGTACCGCCCCGCTTTAAATTCAACATCTCCATTAAATGCAAGAACGGCGTGCCTCCATTCACAGCTGCAGTTGTAGGCTTCCGCACACTGCTCTTCAATCTTCTTGTAAATTTTACAAGTATACACATGACCAGCATGTGTTAGCAATTGGTTCTTCTTGGCAAATTGCATAGGAGGCCACAAAGAAGTTGCGTCTTGAGCACGCTCGACTTCGCGCCACCGCGTTTGAACATTTTCAAACGAAAGCGCAAACTCGTACAACGTCGAACTTGACCGTATCATGTCTTTCAGTACTTTATTTGTTCCTTCACTGCGGGATGTAGCTACCATCCCGGCAGAAAAGGTGTCCTGAGTGAAAATAGAAGCCCACCTCCGTCGTAGATTATACATCTCATGCAGCCAGGTGTGTTCGTCATCGACGTGATTAGCCATCATTTCTGCCCATACATCGTCGAATTCTTCTTCCGTTTCAATGCGTCTCATGCAACGGTGCTAGAGTCTCTTGAATTCATCATTGCCGTTGAGCGATCCGAAATGTTTAATGGCATTATTATTTACATGCCATTGACACAGTCTATGCGTTGCTCCTGGAAGGGTACTATCAATAGCATTCATCAAGACACAACACTGGTCGGAGAAAACAACCTTGGGCTTCTTCCCATTCACTGAATCCAGAAATACGCCAAGCAGCCACTCAAACGTTTCCGTGTTCTCTTCCGACAAGAATCCAACTCCAAACGATATAGTGGTGTTGTGATGATTGACTCCAACGAAAGGAGCACAACTAAGATTGTAATTATTTGTCTTGTACGTGGTATCGATTGACAAAACATCACCAAAGCATTCGTAGTCAAAAAGGCATACTGAATCTCTAAAGAATAAATGTTTTATGCGGTTGTCTTCGTCGTATGCAGCCCTCCAGAAAAAAAATGGCTGGGAAATGCTCCTGGTGTTGAAATAGTCCATCAATGCACGGGCATCACTGTCTCCTGCCACCCGATCTTTCTGTAGCCTTCAAAGCTTATTGTAAACATTCTTCCTTGTGTGTCCTACATTTTGTGCTCCGCCGCTCTCTAATTCAATAAAGCCTAGCCCCTTGTGCACTCTAATGTCGGCCGAACTCAAGGCTTGAATCACAACAAGTCTTAACTCGGACACAATACGACTAGACCTGCTCAAATAGGACTGATCTGGTGCTAGCAGTGGATGATTATGGTCCTTCACAAATAGGGTATTCGTCCATGTTCCATCGCAGTCGCTAGAAGGATACACCCTGATCTTTGCAAGACACCCCGTGCGCTTAACTGATCTTATGCCACTATTATCAATGTTAGTTTCCACAGGAAGACCACCGCATTGACATTCATAGTTTTTCCATCTAATGTCCTACGTGCTCCCTTTGTACCTTTGATTGCCAAGTCGTACGCTGAATCCTTTCAGCCTTCCATACTCAAAATACAATATTCGTGCTTCCTCTAAACAACGAAATTTAACACCGGCGCCAAGCTTCTTCTCGATATCTGCAATGATAAGCACATTGTTACCACATCATCCTCCTTTCCTTCAACGGTGCCAGCCTCGCCCTCTGCATCGTTTCTTGAGGGAGAATTCTCATCAACCATTATTGGCAAGTGCTGAATAACGTTAGCTTCTTCTTCCGATGAATCGTGGTATGACGTGGAGGCCTCGTTCTCATAAAGATCATCTTCGAATGTGTCTAGACCGGCTACTACATTCAAATAAAATTCCATCCTATATTGAAGGGTTTTTTTTTATCACCTGACAAGCTGATTGCATACGAAGTTACGACCAGGAAGAACTCAATCTATCAATAAATGCATACGTATTTGTCCACTATTATTTACAAGCAGAGATTAGCCACATCAAATGGCCAAATCGACCAACCACTACATAGCAGCAGGAAATTGCCCTCATTTTTTCCGAAAGCATTTAAATCCGTCAAAACTAATGAAACTTAAAACCCCTACTGTTGGACTTAAGCAACTAACGAGAATTGTAGTTGATCACAAAATCAGTTCCAACTAAGATTGTTCGAACAACATTACGACTACGAAAAACAGTTCGGCAACAGCCCAAGGACTTGGAGCACATCTTTTGTTCTTTCCAACATAGCATATTTGCCCGACTGCTAACCAAATGACGGTCAAAAAATTCAGGAAAAGCATTATTTGTATGGTACACTACCTGATGTGTGGTTGCCAACCGAATCCGGTTAAAGAAAAATCGAATTGGAAACTCCGGTGCCGCATGCAATACCTGTTCTTCCGCGTTCGGAATATGCCGGGGAGTTATGGGTTCGGAATTTGCCACTCACCGATTAATATCTACAGCGACCCAATGGGCTTCGGGAATCCAACATAAATTAAAGCGAGGCCCAACCCAACATTCATATTCAAATATTATTATTATTATTATTATTATTATTATTATTATTATTATTATTATTATTATTATTATTATTATTATTATTATTATTAAAAGATACTATCATTAAACAATTCATCAAAATTACATAGTCAAATTCTATTAAAATTTAGCATGTAAAAAAAAACAACAAATAGTATACCAAACAAATTTCAAATTTAAAGATTGACGGGAAAAGCGCGATTAGTTTCCGCCAAATCTCAATTAATAAACTTAACACCCAAATTCACCACAAAAAAACCTCCCAAGACATATGCTTTGAGGGGTGACCGACCGCTGAGTTTATTCATATCCTTAATACTAGTATTGTTGGTTCTATGCTTGTAGTAACATATCATTACTATTAGTGATACTCATAATAGCCTAATTCTCAGTACTATTTATTTTACGGTGAGATAAAATATAATTTTTATTAACCCCGTAAGTTGAAAAAACAAAACTTAAAACTTAAACCTACTACATAAACATATTTTTTCATTCAATTAGAAAAATATTACACCATAAATTTAATGTTAATTTACATCCTTTTGTTATTAAAATATTAGATTGAATTTCAAACTCTACTATTTCGACTAGTTAATTCAAGACAGTTATACTAAAATTAAGTGGGATTACGTAAGAAATGTTATAATTAATCTTTCATAATACATTTAATGAGATCAAAAGCAAAATCGGCTGATTAAAATACAACGTCTAAATTTATGTGTGGTCTGTTATCATAAGTGCCAAATAAATTAATTCATTTCCGCATATACATTAATACTGGATGGATTATCAATCAAATACAAAATTTATTAATTTGGGGGGGAGGGGGGCGGCAAAATAAAGTCATCACAATTAAAATAAATAAATAAATAAATAAATAAATAAATAAATAAATAAATAAATAAATAAATAAATAAATAAATATATATATAGATCACATACAAAAGACAGGTTCTGTAAGAAATGAGAAATGATCTGGACCATTGATCTGTGTGATCTACGGTGTAGATTAACTTATGCATTATGATTTTACTAAAATGCATTATGATTGTATAGATAATGCATTATAATGCATTGTGCATTATAATTATGTGCATCATGCATTATAATTATATGCATAAAATGCATCATTTTTTATTTTTTACGATAATCCTATTTTGTACAGGATCTCACCCCTATATATATATATATATATATATATATATATATATATATATATATATATATATATATATACATGCTTTAATCCTGGAATATCTTTGAGGGAGTATAAATCAAATAAAAAAAATGATGGTTGAGGCGTATAAAATATGCCCTACAAAAGGTATTAGTATAATTGATAACAATAAAAAAAATATATATATTATATAAATTAATAGTTGAGGTATTAATATTTACAATTCAGATTTAATTAAATGGAAGGGGGGGTGGGTGGGGCAGGGGTTGGGGGGTTAGGCATTAAAGGCTATGTAGGGTTTGTCCCCTCATTTTTGAAATCGAGTAATGTAGATGAACGTCTATGAACGGATTTGGGAGAGTGGTAAACACGTGGCGCAATTAGGGACGTGATGTTGTACAAACGTTTGCCAGTAAGCCTATCGCAGTGGAAAAGGTAAGTATATTATTAGTTGATGCGTATGGATTGGGGGAGGAGTGAAAAGTCGGTTAATTTTACTAAAAGCAGTAGTTTTTGTTTTAAAATAGATTTTCTGTTTCTTTTTTACCATGCATTGTTTTTTTTTTTTTTTTTTACCATGCATATATTGTTTGTTGGTTGTCGGTTGGTGCTTTTCACAATGAACTATTCAATGCGAAGTGGGGTTGACTCTTTTTTCACAATGGGGAGAAAACCATAATTACCCACTTTGGGAGAAAATTAAAAATACTCATTCTCAAAACACTATATAAAAAGTACTCATTTTTTGAAACACTATATGAAAAGTACCTATTTGAATTTTTTAATGGGTATTTTCTAACAAGATTTTCTTGATTTTTGCAAAATGTTCCAGATATTTTTTTCAATACAAATAAATAATCTACCCTACCCCACCTTATCCACCAATACCTTATCAATATTCACAAGAATACACTCTTCCACCATAAACTACTAAAAAAAAAAAATTAAAAATACATAAATCGTTCGAAAAAGTCTAAAAACCGCTCGAGTGGTTTGTAGGTTTGTCAAGCGGTTTGAAGGTTTGTCGAGCGGTTTATGTGATTATCGACCGGTTTACATATCCTGAACTCAAAAAGATTTAAACTGCTCGACAAACCTTCAAACCACTCAACAGACTTTCAACCGCTCGAGAATGGGCTCGAGCGGTTTTAACTTTTCTCGAACGGTTTGATAAAAAACACATTTTAAATAACATATAAAACATAATTATCTATATTTTGATTTTCAAAGAAGCTTTTTATGATATATTTTGCCGATTCCACGACTTATTATACAGGCGATAACACACTAATTTTTATCTTACAATTATTTTGCACGAGAATGACAAAATGCTGCATTTTTTTTTGAATCAATCATTCAAATAAGTGGAAGTAATGCACAAACAATACACTCTATTATTTGAAAATCATAATTAAAATAATATATATATATATATATATATATATATATATATATATATATATATATATATATATATATATACTAAAACTACATATGCCTTAATCCTGGAATATCTCTGAGGGAGTATAATTAAATAAAAAAATAATGGTTGAGGCATATAAAATATGCCCTACAAAAGGTATTAGTATAATTGATAACAATAAAAAAATATTATATAAATTAATAGTTGAGGTATTAATATTTACAATTCAGATTTAATTAAATGGAAGGGGGGTGGGTGGGGCAAGGGTTGGGGGCTTAGGCATTTAAGGCTATGTAGGGTTTGTCCCCTCCTTTTTGAATCGGGTACTGTAGATGAACGCCTATGAACGGATTTGGGAGAGTGGTATACACGTGGCGCAATCAGGGACGTGATGTTGTACAAACGTTTGCCAGTAAGGCTATCGCAGTGGAAAAGGTAAGTATATTATTAGTTGATGCGTATGGATTGGGGGAGGAGTGAAAAGTCGGTTAATTTTACTAAAAGCAGTAGTTTTTGTTTTAAAATAGATTTTCTGTTTCTTTTTTACCATGTATTGTTTTTTTTTTTTTTTTTGTTTGTTGGTTGTCGGTTGGTGTTTTTCACAATGAACTATTCAATGCGAAGTGGGGTTGACTCTTTTTTCACAAATCACAATGGGAAGAAAACCATAATTACCCACTTTGGGAGAAAATTAAAAATACTCATTCTCAAAACTCTATATGAAAAGTACCCATTTTTTGAAACACTATATGAAAAATACCTATTTGAATTTTTTAATGGGTATTTCCTAACAATATTTTCTTGATTTTTGCAAAATGTCCAGATATTTTTTTCAATACAAATAAATAACCTACCCTACCCCACCTTATCCACCAATACCTTATCAATATTCACAAGAATACACTATTCCACCATAAACTACTCAAAAATAAATAAATAAATAAATAAATAAATAAATAAATAAATAAATAAATAAATAAAAATACTCCCTCCGTCTCGCGATTTCTGAGCCTCTTTCCTTATTGGGACGTCTCGCGATTTTTGAGCCCTTTCCTTTTTGGGTAATAATTAACATACTAATGGTGCAATTAGTATTCCCTTATTACAATTATTTTCTTTAAAAATCAATTTCTCAAAAAGCGATTTCTTTGCATTTTGGCCACCTGCGATTTCCGAAAATCAAATGCTCGAATTCCAGTAAATATACGCAACAATCACACCCTAATTCTCCCTCGCCATCACCATCAAAAAATCACCAGAATCAAAAACCAAATTCCGGCTCCGTTTCATATCCAAAATTTGCAGACTAACACACAAAATTTGGGAAAACAACAAGTGTTCTTCTTCGTTCTTCCTCTCCAGTAAATTCAACAGAATAAATCATTCCATTAATAAGAGAGAATTAAAACAATACAGAATCAAAACAGGGGCACACATCTTTTGCTTCCATTAAACAGAATCAATGCATAGAGTATGTGAGTCATTAATCAGATAAACGGGGATCCCGCATCACCGAATCTTTTGCTTCCATTCACTTCAACATTTTCCACATCTTCTCCTCCCATTCGCTTTGTTTGATCTCCTCTGCCGTTGCCACCACCAATTGCTTAGGGTTGGGGCCGCTGAGAGTAGGAGCCGCAGCGACGTCGCCGTCGTATGTGTCTGCGACGATGTATCCGGCCCACAGAGCCGCCTCAGACTCAACCGCGGAAACATCAGCGACGTCGCCGGAGTCTTGATAGGTCTCCGGCACAAAAGTGTCGCCCCATTGATCCACATCTTTCTGTGAATCGATTGTAAAATCAGATGACCTAGGAGGCGACGGGGATGGGGAAACGTCTCCGGCTTCGGCATGGCCGGGCGGCGGCAGAAGCGGCTCAGATCCAAGACGATATCGGTAGATGAGAGAGGGAGAGGGGAGAAAACCGTGGGGGTTTCTCTGTGAGAATAGGGGTTTCTCCGTTGCGGCCTCATGAACCATCGGAAAAAACCGAGGCGGCGGACGGCGCATGATGACGGAGACGATGGCTTCGTTTTTCCAGATTCAAGGTAGAAGTGAGGAAGAGAGAGGGAAGAGAACCGTAAAATTAGAGAGAGAAAGAAAGTGTGGTAGAAGTGAGGAAGAGAGAGGGGTAGGTGGACAATTAATTTTCCCTAATGGGTTAAGCATTATGGGCCTGATTTTTCCCTAACAATACAATTAAAACACTAAACACTTTCGCCATAATTCCCGTGCCGAAAAGAAAGGGCTCAATAATCGCGAGACGGAGGGAGTATATAAATCGTTCGAAAAAGTCCAAAAACCGCTCGAGTGGTTTGTAGGTTTGTCAAGCGGTTTGAAGGCTTGTCGAGCGATTTATGTGATTATCGACCGGTTTACATATCCTAAACTCAAAAAGATTTAAACCGCTCGACAAACCTTCAAACCCCTCCAAAAAATTTCAAACCCTCGAGAATGAGCTCGAGCGGTTTGAAGGTTTGTCGAGCGGTTTATGTGATTATCGACCGGTTTACATATCCTGAACTCAAAAAGATTTAAACTGCTCGACAAACCTTCAAACCACTCGACAGACTTTCAACCACTCGAGAATGGGCTCGAGCGGTTTTAACTTTTCTCGAGCGGTTTGATAAAAAACATTTTTTAAATAACATATAAAACATAATTATCTATATTTTGATTTTCAAAGAAGCTTTTTATGATGTATTTTGCCGATTCCACGACTTCATTTTACAGGCGATAACACACTAATTTTTATCTTACAATTATTTTGCACGAGAATGACAAAATGCTGCATTTTTTTTTATCAATCATTCAAACAAGTGGAAGTAATGCACAAACAATACACTCTATTATTTCAATGATAAAAATTAAATACAATTTCTCACAATTTAAAATGTGAACTATCACATCTCAATCCATTGTGATCCATAACATTTGATTATTCTAATCAAATGAGTATTTTTCACATAAAGGTTTAGATAATGGTTACTTTTAACATATGGATTCTGAAAAGGGTGAAAATTAAAAGTAACCATTTTGAACAAGATAAGAAAACTACCCATTTATTCATATCTCATGTGAAAACTACTAATTCTATTTGTTTAATGTTAATTTCTTGCAGGAATCTCATTGAAATTATCAAAAAGTTGAGAAGATTATATTCTTTTTATCGCATATATACACAGAATCAATTAATTAACTTATAAAATTGTTTCACTTATCATTAACTTAATAAAATCTCACCAAATTACAGATTATTATTATTTTACACATCATTAACGCAAAAACATTGAAACCGCTCGACAAACTCAATAAACCGCTCGAGCGATTTGAAGAATTGTCGAGCGGTTTATAAAATTCTCGACCGGTTTCAACATTTTTCGAGTTATTAGTTTGAATTGAGTTGTAGTGTGTAATTTTATACTTCCTCCGTCCTCTATTTATTGACGGAGGGAATATGAGCACGGGTTTTTTTGCATTTTATGGTATAATAATAAATTAATGTGTTAAAGTGTTAAAGTGGAATAATTGTGGGTTCATTTGAATTGTTTAATAGTATTAAAATGATAAAATAATAAAAAGTAGATGTATAAAGTGTTAAAGTGTTAAAGTGATTGTGGGGTCTACGTCCTTAAACGGAAATTGTCAGTAAATGGAGGACGTCCAATATAGTATTAACGTCACTAAATGGAGGACGGAGGGAGTATTAGTTTTATCAAATATATACACAAAATCAATTGATTAACTTATAAATTATTTTACTTATCTATAACTTAATAAAATCTCACCAAATTAAAGATTATTATTATTTTATACATCATTAACTCAAAAACATTGAAACCGCTCGACAAACTCAATAAATCGCTCGAGCGGTTTGAAGGATTGTCGAGCGGTTTGTAAGATTTTCGGTTTTCAACATTTTTCGAGTTATTAGTTTGAATTGAGTTGTAGTGTGTAATTTTATATTAATTTATCAAATATCTCCAAAATCAATTGATTAACTTTTAAAATAATTTCACTAGTCTATAACTTAATACTATCTAATAAAATTAGAGATTATCATTATTTTACACACCTTTAACTCAAAAAATGTGAAACTGGTCGACAAACATTGAAACCGCTCAACAAGATTTGAAACCGCTCGAGAATATTTTCGAGCGGTTTCAAGCTTTCTCGAGCGGTTCGAAATAATTCACCGTTTAATAACATATAAAACGTAATTACCTGTATTTCGGTTTTCAAATAAGCTTTTTAAGATGTTTTGTCGATTCCACGACTTCCTTTTAGAGACAATAGCATACCAATTTTTTTCTTTCAATAATTTTACAGGAGAATGACAAAATGCTGCATTTTTTCCGAATCAATCATTCACAAAAGTGAATGTAATGCACAAACAATACACTCTATTATTTCACTATTTGTATATTTATAGACGGAAATTAAATGCAAATTATTTTGAAGTGTAAATTTCAAGTCAAATAACATTATTTCTGCTGGTATTACCTTTTTTTGCCCATTTTTTAAGTAAAGATATAACAAATACGCACTTTCACAAAACATGTATCATAAAGGGGCAAAAAATATTGTGTCTTATACTCTTAGTGTGTACTAAAATTTGGCAAATATATAAGGAAAACCAATATCTAGACAATTTAAGTGAATCCTCCCTATTTTACCCTTCTAATTTCTGCATGGTGTCAGAATTAATAATGCACACTCCCCAACTAACCTTCCCCCACTCTCCGATTCTCACTCGCCACTTTCTCTCCCTCTCTCTTCTTCACCCCCAAAACGGCAGCACATTTAATTTGCCAAAACCACACTCAACCTCCCCATTTCATCTACCCCCTTTCATCTGCCCCATAAACGACGCCGGAAGCTGTAGCCCATTTCTTGTCCCGTTCTCCTCCCCGAAACACGCAGCTGGAAGCAGTAGCCCGTTTGTTGTCCACAATAAAGAACATAACCCGTAGCAGCGCGAAACGGAAAAGGGCCGCCGAGAAACCTCCGGCCGTACAACCGGACGATTCGGATATCGAAGAGATGCCGCCTACGCCGTCGAAAACGAAGAAGAAGAAAACACGAGAAGTTGCAGAGTAGATTCCGGTGGACGAGGCTGCCGGACGCCGCCTTAGCTGCCGTCTCCGTCACCGTCCGGCGATGCTAAGAAAATGCAAGAAACTTGGTCTCCAAACCAGTCGACGTATGGAAGAAAGAAAGAGAGGAAGAAAGAGAGGAGAGGGAAAGTAGGAAAATATATTCAAATTTGATTAGACAAAAAGTTGAATAGTAATAGGGGTAATTTTGTCTCTTTACTACTAAATTGTCTATATTTTGATGTTTGTTATAATTTTGCCAAATTTTAGTAAACACTATTGTGTTTTAACAAAGTAGTGCATTTCCTCTATCATAAATACCCACTTTTATTTTTTTATTATACTTTGCACAGATTTTGATGCTTTTGTCGCATGGAGTGGGGCTCTTGGTGGTGCATGGTGCACTGCGGATTCGTTTTTCTCCTTTTGTTTTTTTCCCATAGTTTTTTCTATTTCCTTTTCCCCCTTGTTTTTATTTTTTCTTTTACTGACCAATACTTTGAAATTTATTACTATTATTAATTTATTTATATTATTGATGATAATATTTGCAGAGACAACTATTACTATTTGCAGGAAATAATTGAAATAGTACTCTCTCAATTATTTCAATTATTTGTTCAATTATTCAATGAAATTCAAAAAATCTCAGATCTACAATATATAATAAAGATATGAAAATTATTCAAAACTTTCACAATACTGAAAATAGAGTGAGGAGGAAGAAGTGAGGAGGAGGAGGCGAGGAGGAGGAAGAAGAAGTGAGGAGGAGGAGGTGAGGAGGAAGAAGAAGTGACGAGGAACTCAACCATATTGTATTAAGGTAATCATTCTATTTTATTAAAAATATAATCAAGTTTAATTGTTATATATTCATCCTCACTTCAATAACACTTCTTCAATCCTTCCCACTTTCCGTGTTCCATTCCTCTCAAACTAATGTAATTGTATCCAATTGTATTTTATGAAAGAGTTTATTATTATTATTATTATTTTCAATTATAATTGTTGTCATTTTCTTTGAGCTTATTATATTGTAAATTATTGTGTTTTACATCATAAATAATAGACTTGATGTGGTTATTGTAAACTAATCAAGAAGATATAATTTGTTACAAGTATATAGATATTTATTGATTGATCACTAATTTAATTTATAATTACTTTATAATTAACTATTATAGACGACTAAGATTAATTTATTTGTGAATGATGTAAATTACAATAATTCAAGTGATATATGGTTGCCTTTTAACTTGAAGGATAGGAAAGTTATAAAATATTACCTTCCATAATTCGACTAAAGCTAACGAAGCACCTCAATTTAACTATGGAACTTCATATTAATAATTATTTATTCTTGCTATAATTGTTAATTGGGATAATACGATAAGTGGTTTGTATAGTTTATTTTTATATAATTATTGCATGCTCTATTGTTCGAATCCTCTTTTATTTTTTAATATTACTCAAGATGCTTTAAATAATAAGCTTTAATGTTGTTTAATAGACTCATTTGTGCTTTTAAAGGTTATACGATATATATAAACTATAATGTTTTAAAAAATTATTTATAATGTTTTTATGCAGTAGACATAATGCTCTCAAACACATAATCGATTGTATTTATTACGTCACACTATGTTTTTTTTCCCCTTTTCTAAGCAATTTAATGCTTTAAAATAATAAGTTAAATGTTTCCAATTAAGCACTATGCATATTTTTGTTTCTTTATAATGTTGTGATAAATCGTAATGCTCATTTTCGTACTCCTACTATTTATTAATAAATAAATAATTTCCACTGAATGTATCAAACATAATAGTATTAAAAAGAACCAAAAAGCAACATATATTGGTTAAAGTTTTGCAGTGAAGAATTTAATTGAAATTAAATCTCATATTGAAAAATGAAAAGTAAATTGACTGTGATTTGGGGGTTTATAAAATAAGCTCTTTTACAATATGTCGGGAGTTTTCTATCATAATGTGAGGAGTTTTTAACTACTATTTTTTGGGCATTTTTTCCGGTTATGTGAAGCGCTTTTAACAATTTTATCCAGTGTTATTTAGTTTATATTTTTTACCGATTTAATTTTTTATTAATTATAGATTTATATTTGTAATGCAGATGTCCTTCATTTTCGTCAACGTGAACTATGGAGGAAATTGGGTCAATTGCACTTATGAGGGTGGTACAGAACTGGATATTCCTATACCAAGAAATGTAATCACTTTAGACAACTTCAGAGACAACATATTGGATATGTGTCATTTGTATGACACTACTTTTGATATTTTCTATCTTAAGTACTCTAGATCCGGGAGGCTTCTTAGAAAATGTTTGGATACAGACTCACAACTTGTTCAGTTGTGCAGTACAGAATGGTCTCCAAAAGTATATGTGGTTTCAAACAACGGGGCATCTTCTCTCCAATTTCCTGATCAACAAGCCGAGCTGTTGTCTCCCCAATTTGTTGATCAACCATCGTCTCCCCAATTTGCTGATCAACAAGCTGGTCCATCATTTCCCCAATTCGCTAATCAACAAGCTGGGCCATCTTCCTTATATATCCCTATGTACGAGCAATCAAACCAATATGGTGGATCATTCTCATTTAATAACCAGAGCACCGATTGGCATGCACAGATCGAACAGATTGATAGAGTCGCTGCTCCTTCAAACTGGATGGAAGGCGTCTATCAAGGCGATGCTAACTATATGGCGAGTTCTATTCCTAATGTCCCGACTTCACGAGACAATACAATTCCGGACCTCAATTTTACAACCAGGGATGAGCATCATGGGCGTACCGAGGCAGAGTCTCAAGTTGATCTAGTTGTAGACGACGACAACGACGACCCTGAATACGACGTTGAAGCTGATGTTGAAATGGAGAGTGACGTTGACGAATATGGAGACACTACTGAAAGGCGACTGAATAGGTCTTTGTTTGCTGAGTACACAGCTTGGATACTTGAGGAAGGAGGGATGGACAAACTCTTACGAATGATGTATCCAAGTCATCACGATGATGATGATGATATTGATACAAGGCAAATGAGTAATTGGATTGTTCCCATGGTCCCTATCCGTCCTAACGAGTCAGCAGTATATGTGGGTGAGGGTAATATGATCCTAGAAGGGCTGGACAAGGACGCCATTTATGATACCAAGGACGAGCTCAGTGTTGCAGTTGGGTTGTGGAATTTGGAGAGGAAGGCTGAGTGTAAGGTAGATAAGTCAGATAAGGGCAGACTATATCTAATATGCAAATCATCAAAAAGATGCACCTTCAAGCTACTCGCCACATCCCAGGGAGGACCTTGGCGAGTGATAAAGTTTTGCGGCGATCACACGTGCAATGAGGAAATAACAAATCTATCGAAAAGGAAGGTCTATTCTAAGGTGATTGGGGCGTACTTTGCTAAAATAATTCAACGTGATGCCGAAATAATCAAGCCAAAGGTCATCATGAACGAATTGAGGTCGGTGTTTGGTGTGAACATCTCTTACAATGTAGCCTTGAGGGGACGAAATTACGCTATTCAGATGATTTACGGTAAGTATGAAGAATCGTTCAATATGTTGCCATGTTACCTCCACATGCTCAAAGAAACAAATCCAAATACAATCACTGAGATCGAAATCGGCATTGATGGCAGGTTCAAACACGTTTTTGTTGCTCTTGGAGCTACTCGAGTTACATACACAATGTGTATAAGGCCAGTTATAATAGTGAATGGCACACATCTAAAGGGTAAGAACAATGGGGTATTATTCTTAGCCGTGGCAAAGGACGCCAATGAGCAGCTGTATCCTTTGGCGTTCGGGGTAGGGCCTATCGAAAACCATGTGTCTTGGACTTTCTTCATGCGGGGACTGCGAAAAGCCTATGGAGATCTGGAGAACACATTGATCATCTCGGATCAACACATATCCATCATACATGCCATGAGTGTTGTATTTCGCAAAGCCCACCACGGTTTGTGCTATTATCATTTGAGTAAGAACCTATCCAACTATGGCAAGACAGTCGTTGGGTTATTTCAACGAGCTGCATACACATATGATGTTACGGAATACAACAAGAGGTTGGAACAGATTCGGAGTCTGAAACCCCAGGCTTATCAAAAACTGATGGAAATAGGACCTGCGGCCTGCCAAGTGGTCTCGCTTGATGTGCCCCGTCAGACTGTTCAGCAGCCTCACATCTAACGCAGCAGGATCTTTCAACAATACCCTTCTATGGGCAAGGCATCTACCAATCTGCTTGTCTTGAAGCTGTGAGGATTATCATCGAAGAGTGGTTCAATGAGCGGCGTGCAGCCTGTCGTAAGGACGAGCATCCCATAACAGGGGAAGCCAGGAAGAAAATAGCTATGCAGATAGACTATGCGAGGACGTATAATGTCGTGCAACGCACTGAAATCGAATTCATAATTCTCACAGCTAAACGGACGCTAACAGTTAATCTGCAAGCGAAGAAGTGTGAATGTTTGCGATGGCAGCTCGATTGTCTACCTTGTGCACACACGATTGCAGCAATCATGTAAGCACACACCAGTTATGCTTATAATAGATTAGATTATTATATTTTATGATAATTATATATATTTCTTTTGATCTTAGGTATCGGCGGGAGGAGGTCGTGGATTACGTTGGACCTTACTACAAGCGCACTACGTATGTCAATTCTTACGAATTCCCAATCATGCGTGTTCCAAAAAAAGCTGAGTGGAGATTGCCAGCCGAGCTTCAACATGCAACCGTGTTACCCCCGATAAAAATTCATCTACCGGGCAGGACGCGGAAAAATAGACGTAAAGGAAGAAGGGAAGGCCGTCGAGGCAATAGACGTGGCCCCCTCAAATGTCGATATTGTGACAGCACAGATCACATTGGAGCCATGTGTCATATTTGGATGCAATGAAAGTATGGAATTTCTCAGCATAATAAAATTCTCGGTAAACAAGCATCTACCTGGTTGAGTCAGTGGCATGGGACCCCCATATTTTATGTTTTCCATTTTGCCCTCTATTTCATTTTCTATGTATTCAAACACTATATTTTCCGTTTTCCATTAAATTTTCTTCTGTTTGCATTAATAAAATGTTACTAGTCTACTAATGACTAGTGCATATTGTGAAGATTACTTTGTAATAAGTGCATGATCTACAAGTGGAGTAGAAAAATATATTGTACGGGTTAATATCCCTTGTATTGTCGCTCGAGAAATTAATGCATTCATTATTTTTTTTTATAAAAAATAAATTGCAAATGCTTATTTAAATAACAATTACGGTTTAGTACCTTTTGAAATTCAACGTTATATAATTTTATATTATAATCTTAGGTTGCGTTCTCTTTGATGCGAAAGAAAATGAGAGAAAAGAGAAAATTACACTATAAATTCTACCCCTTTTCTCTCCTTTTCTCACCTTTTATCAATGAGGGAGGATTTTACTCCTTAAATTGGAGATAATATTTACAACACCAAATTGGAGAGATAATATTTTCTCTCCATTTTAGTGCAAATGAAGGATAAAAAATAGGAAATGTGAGAAAAGGTGAGAAAATGGGTGGAGTTTATAGGGTGATTTTCTCTTTTCTCTCATTTTTCTTTCGCATCAAAGAGAACACAACCTTATATAAAAAATATAACATGATCATTCTCAAAAGTTGATAATAATTTATTAAATATAAGATATACTTGTAAGAATTTATTCAAACAGATTCCTCGTAAATAATAATAATAATAATAATAATAATAATAATAATAATAATAATAATAATAATAATACTAATAATAATAATAATAATAATAATAATAATAATAATAAATATTTTAGATTTTAAAAAAAATTATCGAGAAATAATGCATATTGAATAACAATGAAATGAGAAAAGAAAAAGAAAGAGTAGTAGGCCCTGCATGCAATAGTGGGGAAAATATTATTATTTTAACAAAATGGGCATTTCTTGAATGGAAAATTTGAAAATGGGTATTTGTTGAATATGTAATTTAAAAAATGGTAGTTTTGGTTTTCTCCCTTATTTCTGGATGTGACCTGTGAACTATCACATCATCAGGGACCCATCCATCAATTAAAAAATAAAATGGGTATTTTGGACATGAACAATGTGAAAATGGGTAAATTTCATGTGGAACTTTCGAGAATTGGTAGAAAACCCAATTTACACTTCTGAAAATGGGTAAAAAACTCAATTTACACTTTTGTGAATATGTATTTTCAATGTAGGTATTTTAACTCTGTCCACTTTAAAAGTGGGTAGAAATAGCTATTACCAGAAAAAAGAGAAGAGTTTACTAGGCATGCAGGCATGGTCAACTCTAAAGTTAATTATGTATAATAAATAGTACAAGTATTTCTTTAATTTCCAAGAAGCTCTATGGTAAATCGTATTAAATTTTGATGGCGAGTAAATAATGAAGCAACTTCCCAATTCGAATGTATTTGGAATCTCATAACTTTACATTTTCTCACTTAATTTCCATATTTTGGAGTATTTTCAACTCAAAACTTATTTCGATCGTTTCAATGCATAGACCATTTTCATTCCATCAGTATTTATATGAGTTTTACTTGTAACAAATCCGTCAATTTATGATCTTATACCACTGGACTATGAGGGTGTTTGGCTAAGCTTATTTTAAAGAGTTTATAAGCTCTAAGCGCTTATAAGATGTTTCAAGAGCTTATAAGCTCCTAGATTTAAGAGTTTATAAGTTGTTAAAACGTTTGGATAAAAGAACTTATAAGCTCAAAATAAATTGAAATCTAATTTTTTTTTTAAAAAATGATTTTTTTTTTTTAATTTATAAATTTCTACAATCAAATAGAAGTGTTTATAATAGAAAAAATAATACGAAGTTATACAATGAAAAAGTAAAGTTTTAAAAAAATAAGTTGGGGTGGAGGAACTTATTTTTTGGAGTGCTTATAAGCACTTGGAGCTTTTTTTGGGAGCTTATAAGCTCTTTAAGAGCTTAATTATTTAAACACTTTCAAGGTACTTATAATTAAACAGTCAAAAACAGCTTAGCCAAACACCCCCTATGTCGGTTGTAAATGCACTTCTAAGTTCAAAATGAGGGATTTAAAATTAGGGGGGTGTATTCAATTCAGATTCTGCAGGATTTTTATGGATTTTAGAAATCTGTAGGTATTCAATTCAGATTTTATAAAGTCTTTAAAAATCTTGAGGTATTCAATGCAGACTTTTTAGAGTCTTAAAAAAATCTATAGGTATTCAACAGTCCATGGATTTTAATAGTCTATGGATTTTGCTGGATTTTTTTTTTTTAATATAAAGAGATTTCACTTTTCAAAATCTTTTATAAAACCTAGAGATTTCTACGGATTCTTTGAAAAAAAACTCAAAGTCACCATTTCCGCCACCCTCCTCTGTACTTTTTATCTTTTCTCCAAACAATTATAGTTTATTTTAAAAGACATCAAAATTATGACTATCTAGTACCAAAAATTTATTTACTAGAGTTTGCTTGAAAATCTATATTTTAATAAAATCCATCATTCTTATAAAATTCGAACACATAACTTTTAAATCTCAACTTTCATTTTTATTTTTTATGGTTAAATTATTGCTACATTTTTTAAGGTTCAAGGAATTGAATAATGACTAAACTGAATTACAACATTTGAACGAAAAAAATAAGAGTAATTTTTTTTTTTATTAAAAATACATTAATTGGACTTTCTTTTAAATTACGATTCTTGTTTTGAAAGATGACATAATTTGATGAATTTGCATACTCCCTACAAACATATTCAAACAATTTGAATAAAGTTATTGGTTATTTTTTCAAATAATATAAATAATTTTATTTATTTATTTACAAGTGTGACTCATATGCATTTATTTATATAAATAAATAGTTACAATAGTTCAGTGTCGGAGTCTTTGGAAATCCATGTAAATTAATTAAAAAAACATATTCCACAATACTGCAAGTCCATGAAAATCCATCAAAATCAATAAATAGAGTTAGTCAAACTCTGTATAGAATCTAGTCAAACTTTGCGCAGAGTCTATGGATTTTAAAAGTCTATAAAAATCCACCTACTTTTCAAAGTCTATAAAAAAACCACGGAATCTGAATTGAATACACCCCCTTAATGTGCATAGATATGGAAAAGGGGTATAGTAACACTTGACCTCGATAAATCCCAATATATGTCGGTGGCTGCTCATACGAAGACCCGCCATGAAATGCTCATGCAAAGTGATCTACACTCCATTAACTTATTTGTTGAATTCATATAAAATATATGTACTATATGATAAACACGGATTTTCTACGTGTTTCGAGAGCTTATAATTGCGCTTTAGTGTCATTATCATGATCGAGTTCGATACTATTAATCTATATTTCTTATATTTTAGGATATTGCACTTGATCTTGGTGTCGTTGAGTTTTGTAGGCAAAAACGGAGAGAAAAGGAAATAAAATCATTGGCATGGGCCTTGGGTCCAAAACATGGCCCAAAGCATGGCCCAAAGGCAGCCCAACAAGATGTGCAACGCGGCAGCACTAAGGAATTAATGCATGAGCATGCATGGCCGCGCCTACTCCCTCACACGTCAACACGCCCCCGCGTCCTCCTCCCTTCCGCCGCGCCTTCACCTTCTCCACAGCAGACGCGGCCGCGTCTCCGCAGCCATCACCCCGCGCCCAGCAGCCCCATTTCCGTGCCCTCTCCACGCGGCTGTCCACGCCGCCGCGCCTCTGTCCACCTCCCGCCGCGTCTCACCCGTTTGGAAAGAGCGCACAAAGCGCGGGCAGTTACGATCCGTTTTGAAGGCTCTCGTAACAGAAAATATTCAAGGAAAGGAAGGATAAGGAGTGAGGAGAGGAGGCGGAGAGGGGGATATCTCATATTTTTCAGAATCAAGGGACGCGAGTATCAATTTGGGGAGAAGGGGATCGAAGGATTCGAGGCGGAAACATTCGGGGCTCTAGTTCACTCTACGGTTTTTGTTTGTTTTCGATTATGCTTACTTCGTATCTTGGGATTCTCGTCCTCAATATGTTGGGCTAAATTTCTATTATTCTAGAGTTAGGGAGTACATGAATGCTATGAATTCAATTTAGTTCTATCAATCGATCACGACCTTCTATTACTTCTTGTGTTCTTGTGTGAATTGTTTGCTTGTTTGATTTGCTACCAAGTGAGCATGATTTATTGTGTTGATTCAATATGCGAAAGATGAGAAGTAACGCTCGAATAGGGAACACAGGACACACACTTCAATAAAGTCGAAAGATCTTGAGAATTGTGTGAGAGCTTATAACCTTTTGAACCTTTAGGAGTTTCATGTGTTAGTTCTCAGTTGGACACAACGATTCTTGTATGAAATCTACGGTTTAGGCGCTACGAAAGTAGGTTTAAGCTTATTGTGTGGTTGTTCTAGTAATAGTCGAGTCCTCTATGTGATTGATTGATTTTGATTTAATTGAATTCGTTTGTTCATCGAAACCGAAGCTCTAGAATAAGCCTTCTCACATTTGATTCTCTTGTACCTTGTCGTTTATGTTTATTATTTCGCTTTTAATTAGCTTAGAAACCAAAATCCAACGATTTATTCGTCTAAATAGAGGATAGGAAATTCGATTAGTACTCATTAGGTTAATCAGTCCTCGTGGAATACGACCTTGCTTCCCTATCTATACTTACACCCGTACACTTGCGGTAGTAAAAATATTAGTGAACACTATATTAAAACAAGACACTTTTTAAAATTATTATTGCCTGTTATAACAACCAAATATTTGGATCAGTTAAAATATACAAACCGACATCTTCTTACAATAATTGAACATCAATAACTGCATTTTCCGGAGATTTTTTTGTTTTGTATTTTATACCCTTCAACAAAAAATATTAAAACCAAAAACCATTGAATTAGAAGAATCAAAACATAATAATATGGAGTCGTTGTTTAGCGAAAGTGATGGGGTTTTTATTAATTCTTTTTCTAGGAGTGAAGCGATCGATTTAGATCACATTAATCGGAAGTAATAAAGTCAAACTAAGACACGAGTATGTTATATGATATCAATAATTTGCTTTATTTTATTTTATAGTAGTACTTACTTCGTCCCTTCAAGTTGAGTTGTTTACTTTTAGGCAATTCCGGCACGGTTTTTCATATTTCCCGATGAAGAATTTAAAATGGATCTTTAAGAATTTGCGAAGAAAAAATTCTTCCAAAATCCATTTGAGAAACCAAATTATAAAAAAACGTGTCAGAATTGACAAAAAGTTTCGACTCATTAGGTAAAAGATAGAGGGAGTAATATATCAGTAGATTGCAACATTTGTAATTTAATGAAAATCAACATTACCATAAAATATAAGTTTTGAACTTATATGTTTTTCATTGCATGGGTAAACAGGTAGGATAATGATAAAAATTACCCATGCAAAGTCTATTGAATTACTCCCTCCGTCTCTTTATAGACGTTACATATTCCTTTGTGGTACCTCCCGCGAAAGACATTACATTTCCTTATTTGTTAAAAAATTACTAAAGGAAAAACACTTTTTGCACATCCACTTTTCACTTTAACACACGAATCCACCATTTCTTAACTCCCGTGCCCAAAAGGAAAGACAACGTTTATAAAGGGACAGAAGGAGTACTAAATGTTAATGTGTGCTTTAACAATTTCATACACACTAGAGTAAAATTGATGGAAATTATAGCTAGCTATATGCAGTAATTTCACCACTTTGCAGCATCTTCCCACACAGGATTTTATGCATGAACATGGTTACAGAAATCCAACTAAAAGTAATTCAGCAGCAAACACTCTTCAATCATGTCCAAGAAAGAATATTATATGCATCAAGGATAAATATTGTCCATAGCAAAATGTTATTCCCTTCGTTTTTTTCAAACGTCCTGTTTTCTATTTTGGGACGGTTTTTTTTTCCAGACGTTCTGTTTCCTTTTAAGGCCCAACAAACACCTATTTTATCTTTAACATTATATTTATCTTTAACTCCCACCACATATTAACTTTTTTATTATATTTCTTAAATATCGGGCCGAAAAGAAACATGACGTCTGAAAAAAAAACGAAGGAAGTATTTATCTAGTTAGATCAAGAATGTGCCATAGCTTTCAAAGAAGGTAGATACTTACACAATCGCTCAGACTAACACAAAAAACTGCTAGCCGTTTACGAATTTATAAGCTTCTAATTGCCAGTAAAGTGATAAGGCCCCCGACATGAAAGGCTTGCCTTACTTCACGAAGCAAGGGAAATTACATCCAACAACGACATGTACTGCACGCACCCTCACATCATATTACGTTGTTAATCTAATTATATTAACAGAATACGGAGTGAGAGGCGGGCGTACAGCAATGGAGTGTCCTGAGAATCTGAAGGCCAAAACTCTGTGGAACTACCCTCTCATTTTGCAGATAGTCAGTGCCTATACGCTTCTCAATTATGTACACAGGCCGGTAATTCCAATTTCAGACATCAATTTTGAAGAAAAACATGACCTTGTTGAGAAGAATAAAGCACAAGAGAAAACTAGATGTGCAGCAAAAATAAAGTAAAACGACAATTTTTCGACTGTGCGGAAGAGAGGAGATATACTAATATTGATGAGATATGAACAGCAATCCAACTTCCAAGAGCTACACCAGCCAGTTAATTCAACCATTGATATCCCTCCGGACTCAAGATGTAAGAAAACATACTAGAACTAGGAAACATAATAGTAGTAGGAAACAACTAATCTTGGAAAATACATAATGCCACTAAATTTTAAATGCTAACTCTGAAAAAAAGCAATCCCTTGGTCCGATGATTATATGATAGTAATACTCACCATTGAGATTAGTAGCTTCATTGCCCTTGATTTTTAGCACGAAGCATGCCTTGCAGTTGAGGAGTTGTCACAACTCCCACATCGGAGGCAGTGGTGCCCATAAACGAAGTTAAGCCCTAATATAAATTAATGGGTTAATGTCATTTAAATACACGAACTTTGGGCCGTTTTCGTTTTTTCCCATGAACTTTCAACTTTGTCACAAAAATACCCGAACTTTCAAATCGTTGCAATTTTCCCATGAAATTCAATTCCGGTCAAATTGAATCCTAGTTGTCAATTAATTTGCATGACGTGGCCTTAATGGGCTGATTTGGCGCTGAGTAGGCAATGATGTGTCGAAAATATTAAGGGTTACTATCATTTAAATACATGAACTTTGAGTGGTTTTCTTTTTTTCCCATGAACTTTCGACTTTGTCACAAAAATACAAGAACTTTCAATTCGTTGCAATATCCCCATGAATGTAAATTCCGATCAATTTGAATCCTAGTTGTCAATTAATTTAAATGACGCAACCTTAATGGACTGATTTGGCGTTGAGTAAGCAATCACGTGGTGAAAATATTAAAAACGACGTCGTATTAATAATTGGGCAGCTTAAGAAGTGACATCCAAGGTTTGCTGCCGTACGCGCCGTAAGAATATCACAAGACAAGTCATTCTCACAATTTGGGATGAATCTTACTCTCGAGTGCTTTGACAAATTGATGATGATTTCATTGCCAAAATGAGGATGAAAGAAGAGGAACGACGAACCGGAAGAATAAGGTATGGAGAAGAAAAAATAAAGAAAAATGAATGACGGAGCCACTGCAATTGTTTTTTATTAATTGGAAACCATAAATTGATGTCAAAAGACGTTTTTGGCAGTTTCAAAACGATGTGTATTTTACCGTCGATCAATGCCACATAATTATAAACGGTTGCTACGTAGGACACAATTTGGGGAAAATTGACTTTCATGGAAAAATTGCATTAAATCGAAAGTTCGTGTATTTTTTATGACAAAGTTTAAAGTTCATGGGAAAAAATGAAGAACAACCAAAGTTCATGTATTTAAATGACACCATTTTTGGCAGTTTCAAAACGACGTCGTATTCTTTACCGTCGATCAGTGCCACGTAATCATTCCGGTTGCGACGTAGGATGCAATTTGGGGAAAATTGAATTTCATGGGAAAATTGCAACAATTTGAAAGTTCGTGTATTTTTACGACAAAGTTGAAAGTTCATGGGAAAAAACGAAAACCACCCAAAGTTCATGTATTTAAAAGACATTAACCCTAAATTAATCAACTAACATTCATCAGTACATTTACACTAAAAAATTGGAAATGGAAAGCGAAAACTTCAAGAAGATGACAAACATTATTTACATCCAAGCTGATCATTAAGTGAGAAGCTCACAGATGAATACGAATTACAATAAAGTACTCAATGAAGATCACGAAAAAAGGGTAGCCACGGAACAGAGGGATACCTGTTGAGCAGCCTGGAGAAGAGTCCTCCCGCTGGGCCTAGTGTCTCTTCCCAGCAAAACAACCCCTCCTGGGGCTCCTTCAAGCCAGATGTTCCCCATCACAACGAAATGATCCAGCTTCTGTTTCGATAAACAAACAAAAGTCTCATTCAAGCAAACAATCAAACACATAATATGCATGGACCAAAAACATCCATCACCAAGCCTAATCCTCCTAACAGCAAGCCTCAAACTATTAACCCAGTCACAGCTCCAAGAAGCTAAAGCAGGAATAGAAATTCAAACTAGCTTCCGAGAAACACAAAGATCACACAACATATCAAGCAAAATCCGTAACAAGAACAAATCTGTTCTAAGAAACACTAACACCACTCTGAAAAACGAGGGGAAAGTAACCGTACCTCGATGAATGCAGGGAGATCGTAAGCATTAGCAAATTTGCCGGCGAACTTCGCCCAGCTCTGAGGCAACATTCCACCAGACGAATCAACGATTAGGATGCCATTATCGGAAACCTGATGGTCCTGATCGCTGGAAGCTCCGATCATCAGCCCAACCGCTGTCCTAGTCTGGATGGACCTAGAGCCGCCAAAACCCCCAAGCGGAATGCAGCTGATTCCAGCGTCGATGCATCGCCCGTAACTCCGGATGCGCCGTACGAGAATATCGAGCCTAATTAGGAAAACAAACGAGTCAATGAAAACGCAGAGGACAGAGGAGAAGAGCTACTTGAAGTGAAGACGGTGGAGGAAGGAGGGGCGTGGTTCGTACCTGAGGGACGGGGGGAGCGAGTTGCAGAGCCGACGAGGAGCGAAAGCTGTTGTTGGTTCATTCTTCTTCTTCTCCGTGTTTCCTTCTCTACTGTAAAATCGAAGTCGAATTCTGCAGCAGTGCAGGTGCAGGGAGCGTATAATGTAATGCTCCCGTTTCATTCTGTTATTTATTTATTTATTAAAATTGTCATTATTTTATTTATTTATTTATTAAATATTTACGATATATTTAGCTTCGTAAATTAATTATGTCAATATTTTAGTGGGCTTGCAATCGAAAATCCTACTAATAGTGAATGGTCAAAGCAAAATAAAAATAATAAAAAATATATGTTGTATTTCGGAATAAATATATATTGTATTTCGGAATAAATATAAAAAATAGTGAAAATTACAAGTAAATAATAAATTTGAAAATCCTACTACTAATAGTGAATTTTAGCTCATATCTAGGGATGACAGTGAACTTTCGATCCGGTCCAAATCCGGTGGTCCAAATCCGTTGGGTAGGATTTGTGTCGTTCAAATTTTGAACCCGATGGATTTGGGACGGATCCGAACGAAACAAAAAAAAATCAGTTCTGGATCTGGAATTTTTTTTAAAAACCCAAATCCGGTCCAGATCCGGCCCATGGATCCGCATAAAATATTAATATATATTTAAATATATTATATATATATATATATATTATTCTGAATTAAATTCTTGAAGCTAATTATATATATATATATATATATATATATATATATATATATGTGTATATATTATTTTGCTTTATATTTTAGCTCTAATGTTACTAGTTTTTGCTACTTTGTTTATACTCATACTCTTCTTATTATTAAAGGTGCAATCATTGATCCTCATGCTTGTGCCACTATTTCCGAAGGTTTTGATGAAGATCAAGAGCAAATTGTTATCATTGATATAGTAATAGACTTATTGTCATTTTATATTTATATTAATTGAAATTAGTGTGAATTTCTAATATTTTTTTTCTACATTAGGATGTTGATAATGTTGAAAGCAGTAGCAACAATGTCATTTTTTTTCTAATTTATTTTCTTAATTTTTACTTAATTTTTTTTTTCTTTAATTTTTAAAATTAAAGCTATGGATCCGGGTCTAGACCCGAGATCCGCTAAATCCAATGGGTTTGGACACAGATTCATTTTTTTTAGATCTGGTGGATTTGGGTCGGATTTGGACTTAATTCTAAAATTTCAGGTTTGGATTTGGACTAGACCAACCCCGGTCCAAATCCGGCCCACTGTCATCCCTACTCATATCCAAATAAATTACTATAATTATCAGACATTATTTTAATAAAGTCATGCATTTGAATAGTAGTATAGGGTAAAAATATTAATTAAATATACATATATCCCCTCCGTCCTCGATTTAGTGACCCTTGCTTTTGGACACATGTTTTTTTACATTTTGATGATATAGTAATAAATTAATGTGTTAAAAGTGGAATAAATGTTGGACACCTTTGATTTTTTTTAATAGTTATAAAATGTTAAAGTATTAAAAACTACGTAGATGGATAAAATGTTAAAGTGTTAAAGTAATTATGGGGTTCTACGTTTTAAAATGGAAAGGTCAGTAAATGAACTATTATATTTGACATGCATGCATGCACGTGTGGTCAAGCTCAAAAGTTAATTCTATACTAAACTTTTCTTTTCCAAAAAAGCTCTATCGTAAATCATAAATGCGAGTTGGCCTGAGTCAAGCTTTTGTTAATCTGATTATGAGATGTCTCTCCTCTGTCACTTATTCAGTGGTTGTCAATGGACACCCATCATCAGTTATTTTTCCCACTCGGGGCCTACGCCAAGGGGATCCTTTATCTCCCTACCTGTTCTTGTTTTGCGCTGAAGGACTTTCAGCCCTTCTGCATCAAGCCGAGAGGGCTAATCTTATTCATGGAGCTCGCCTCTGCAGAGAGGCCCCGATCATTTCACATCTGCTGTTTGCTGATGATAGCATTGTCTTTGGAAGAGCAAATTTTAATGAATTCCAGCAGTTTCTTCTTGTTATCCAGAAATATTGCGATGCCTCGGTCCAGCTTGTCAATTTTGAAAAATCAGAGGTTACTTTTAGCAAAGGGGTGCCAGCTGATACTAAGGAAGAAATCTCATCTAGTACAGGGATAAAGTTCGTCCAGAACATTGCTATCTACTTGGGACTCCCAGCTTGGGTTGGTAGGTCCAAAAAATGCTTATTTAAGGCTGTAGAAGATAGAGTGGCACGAAAACTTAAAGATTGGAAGTTGAAGTCCCTCTCTATTGCAGGGAAATTGGTCCTAATCAAGTCCATCGCCCAAGCCATCCCATCTTACTTGATGAGTTGTTTTCTGCTGCCGGAGGGAACCCCTCCTGCCACAACCTTAGTTCCCTTTTGGCCAAATTTTGGTGGGGAAAGAGAGACTCTGAAAACACCATCCATTGGAGTTCGTGGGATAATCTCTGCAAACCTAAAAGATATGGCGGTCTTGGCTTGAGAGACTTTGCTAGTTTCAATAGAGCGATGCTTGCTAAACAAAGTTGGTGATTATTAAACTCTCCTAACACTTTCCTCGCTCGATCGCTGCAAGCGCGGTACTTTCCAAGGTCGTCTATCTTGGATGCAAAAATTGGATATAGACCAAGCTACGTTTGGCGAAGCATCATCGCGGGACGAGAGATCATCTTAAAAGGGTACAGGTGGAACATACGCAATGGGCTTTCAGTTGATATTTGGACAGACCCTTGGGTCCCAAATGTCCCGTTTTTTAAAGCTCCAAAACCTGATGATGCCCCCTCTCACATATCCAAAGTCTCGGACCTCATCTTGGCGGAGCAGGTATGGGACTCTCAACTCATTAATTCATTATTTCCTCCCGAGGTTGGACAAAATATTCTGGAAATTCCCATTATTAGTTCAGAGGAGGAAGACTGCATAATGTGGGATTTTACCAAAGATGGTGCTTACACAGTTCGTTCAGGCTACTGGGTGGCGAAGAGCATGAAAGATGCTGCATCATCGAAGCCCTCGACGTCTACTCATCAGCCTGCACACTGGAATTGGATCTGGAAAATGGTAGTCCCACCGAAAATTCAACTCTTCATGTGGCGGTGCATGAAACAAATTATTCCTACTCGCTCTACTCTTGCAAGAAGAGGTTCTTCCATTGACCTTGTGTGTCAAAGGTGTGGGTTAGATATTGAGACAGACGAGCATATTTTTAGAGATTGTGAGTGGGCATCCTTCTTTTGGCAAGCTTGCATTCTTAGGCTTAGCATCCCCGCTGCAGCTCGTAATGTCTCTCTCCCGGACTGGATCTTAGCGGTGATTGAGAAGAAGGAACCTCAATTTATCCACCTCTTTGCTTGTCACTTGTGGATTTTGTGGCGTGCTCGTAATTCCTTTATTTTTGACCGTAAGATTTTAGACCACAACACTTGCTTCTGTATTGCTATCTCCACCTGTCAAGAGTTTGCGTCAAGCCACACTCACCACCATCTCGATGCTAGGAATGTGCAACAGCGGGAGCCTTGGCGTAAACCCCCACCGGGGATCCTTAAAATGAACTTTGATGCTTCGATTTTGAAAGGCGCAGGGCTGGTCTTGGGGGCGTTTTCCGGGACGATTTCGGCAACGGAATGCTTGCTTTTGCTATTAAAAATGAGGTGTGCTCTAATGTTGCTATTGCTGAAGCTCTTGCATGCCGTGAGGGTATTTTGATTGCTATTGAGCAGAATTTTCGGAGTATTATCATTGAATCAGATTGCTTAGAGCTGGTTCGCGAAGTGAAGAAATCAACTCACCCCCCATCTTACTTTGGGAACGTCGTTGCGTCAATTCAAGCATCCCTCGACGAGCTGGAAACGGTCGAATTTAGATGGGTCAGAAGGTCTTCTAATGTGCTTGCACATAAACTCTCGCGTTTTGCGTTTGATGTTTCGTGCCCTGTTAGGTTTGTGGGCCCTATCCCTCCCCAGTTCCATGATGTTGTACGCTCTGATGCTTTGCTTTCTTGATTTCTTAATGAAAGCTACTTTTATCCTCAAAAAAAATAAATAAATCACAAATGCTAAGTAAATAATGAGGCAGCTTTCCAACTTTCCAATACATAAATGTACAGCTTTCCAAGTGAATGTTGGGAACTAGTACCATTTCGAATCTCAAATTTGAATTTTGACCTCTCGGGAAATAAGATTATACTACTATCGAAGTAAAAATCCTTTCGACATTTTTACACATAATAACGTCACAACTTTCAGTATAATTGTAATAGTCCTTCAATTTATAGTCTTACCACCTTTTTTCTAAGACTATTCGGCTGCGATCCGACTCATTGTAGACAGGGCCGGCCCTGGGCCTAGGCCAAGGGTGCCACCTCCCAGGGCCCAACAATTTTAGGGGCCCTAAAATTATTTTTATACCCATTATTAGTATAGGCCCATAATACATACGGGCCTCCTTTTGGCAAAAAAAATAATAATAATAATTAAAAAAATTACTTACTCAAAAAAAAAAAAAACTTATTAAATATATATATATATATATATATATAGGGGGTGGTTCTCATGGAGACTAGTTAGATCATGAGAACTAGGAACTAATCTAGGCCCTTTAATTATGACAAATCTATGGCCACGATTAATTCCTAGATTTTATATTGTTGTGATTAAATATTTTTTTCCTAATTAAAAAGGGTAGTTTAGTCATGAAAAAACCAATTAAGATTCTACTTCCTTATTTATCTCCACCACTAATCAATATAATTCCACTAAATTAGGAATGTTTTAGGGAGTATTTTATTAAACAAATTAGTTTGATGCTAAAATCGTATAATTAGCATTATGTTTATTTTATAATTTAGTTAATAGTGATTTTATTGTCTCATGATTATGATTACTTGTTTCAAAATTCTATAAATACGTGGATTAAAGCACGTATTCATACATAAATAAGCATAAAAATTTCACTAAAAAAAGGTAATATTTATTTCTTAACTAATGTTTATTTATTAATCTAGTATTTATGGCTTGTATGTAATTGTAAATATTACGTGATAGTAAAAAAATCATTAATAAACTAAAAGCATTAAGCATCGAGAAATAGTTAATAAAAGCACCAAACAAAAGTGAAATAAGAATTTTAAATTTATAAATTTAGTTTTAGATAATATTAGCTAATAAGCAATATAATAATGACATCCAAGCATTACAAAAAATAATAATTAAGAAAAGTAGTAGTATACTCTTGGATGCAAAACTAAATATTGAGATTAAAAACTAAACATTGTCGGAGGAACTAAACCCTAACGGAAAAAACTAAACCCTAGGGTTTAGTTTCCCCCAAAAATGTTTACTTCCCATAGAGTTTAGTTTTTCTCAACAGAGTTTAGTTTCCCCTAATAGAGTTTGGTTTGAATCGTAGTATTAGTTTTTACCATGCTTAAATAATTAGTATACGATGCTTAAAAATTAATTAAATGTGATATAATTAACTAATCGATACTTAAAAGATTTGCTTATATGTTAGTATTATGAGTTTGTTGTCTATATGTAAATAATTAGATTAAGCATTCAAGAGGTTAATTCATAAGAAAACACGAAATGATTTATTAAGAAGGATATTTTGATTTACAAAAATGTTATACTAATGATTTTAGCTATAAATTAATCATTCCATTGTTCATCTTATATTTCTAAATGCTTATTTTATATTGTTGGGATAATAGCTTATTTAAGTTTCTTGTGATGCTTATTTAAGTGTATACATAATTAAGCATTCCATATAAACTAATAAGCATCAAGACAAGATCATTAAGCATTTAAAAACACGAGAAAATTGTAACATCCAAACCAAATAATGGGAAGCTTAAACCCTAGAGGAAAAACTAAAACCTGTGAGAAAAATTAAGTATACCCTGATGGGGAAAACTATACCATGAAATTGAAAAACTGAACTCTATCTAAGGAAATTAAACACCATAGTTAATTTAGGGTTCACTTATATAAGAACTAAACCCTTTTAGGGTAAGCTAAGCCCTATCGGGAAAATTAAACCCTAAGCGCAGAAGTTACACTATTGTAGAAATGTAAAACTTGTGGTTTACTTTTTTCTCCCCTAGTTTTTAGTTTTTTCGAAAAGGGTTTAGTTTCCATTCTTTGTAATTAGATCATTGCTTATTTATTTTAAGCACAACGAGAACATAAATAAGCATTCACACAACATAAATTAAGTATTATTTCGATGGACATATCCCAAGAATATTTTTAATTCTCTAATATGTATAGCAATAATAATATTATTACTAGTACATAATAATCATTGCAACACTTTAGTGTCCCACAATAATTGCTAAAGCATGTTTTCTCGACATGTTAAGCATAAGTTGAAATGTAATACCGATGCTTATTTTTTAATCTCGGAATGCTTACTATAATAAGCATTGGAACGATTTGGCATCGCATCCCTAAGTCTATTTAAGCATTATTTTTCAAGCTATTAAGCATCATTTGAAATGTAAAATCAATGCTTATTTTTAACTATCCAAATGCTTATTCTTTTTCGTTATTGTTTGTTATTACTTCGTGTTTTATTGTTAAACCCTTAAATTCTTAACCTAAATTAATATTTATCTTTTAGTTTAGTGTTTTGATTTTGATCTAATTTGTAAGCACTGCGGAAAAAAAATCAAGAAGAATTAGATAAACTTTTTAATTGCCATAAGAAAACTATTAATAAATGTAAATCAAAATCAACAATGTAATTAATAAATTAAATTGTGAAGAAAATATTTTAATTATTTAGAATAAGAGAGAAAGTTAATTTCGTCAATTGCATGAGATGAGAGAGATAGATTAATTTCCATGAGAGACGGTTACTATGGAGAGAGAATAAAGAGAAAACTAAATAATCCCACAATTTAAGGAGGATAGAGGAAAGATTACTATACTGCCCCTCTACTTACTAAAACTGCCGAAAATAACAATTAAATCTTAACCCTTAATCTCTTATATCTAAAGGTGGAGATTGGTTCCTAGTTCTCACCAATAAAAGGGTTCCCATATGATCTATTCTCTATATATATATATATATATATATATATAGCGGAGAGATCACATACAAAAGACAAGTTCTGTAAGAAATGAGAAATGATCTGGACCATTGATCTGTGTGATCTACGGTGTAGATTAACTGGTGCATTATGATTTTACTAAAATGCATTATGATTGTATAGATAATGCATTATAATGCATTGTGCATTATAATTATGTGCATCATGCATTATAATTATATGCATAAAATGCATCATTTTTTATTTTTTACGATAATCCTATTTTGTACAGGATCTCACCCCTATATATATATATATATATATATATATATATATATATATATATATATATATATATATATATAATAATAATAATAATAATAATAATAATAATAATTAAAAAAACGTAAAAAAATTTTTAGAGAGAAGTTTAATAAAATTTTAGAAAATAGCGTTAACCCTCATCTCCCCATATTCCCCTAATCCCCTGCAATTTTTTTTTAACGTCTCTCCCCTCAACGCCTCTCCCTCACATCGTCTCTCTCTCTCTCTCTCTCTTTCTGTGCTCTCTCTTCTCCGTCTGTCACTCGGTCTTTCCCCCTTTGTTTCACGAGATTTCAAATTTTGATTCTCCTCAACAATCACTTTCTTTATTTGAATTTTAGGCAAAAAAGACAACATGGTATATACTTTTATCTTGTGTAGTTGTAATACTCTAGTTTATTGTTTGTTCTATTTGTTTAATAATTTGATTCCACTTTGTATAAAGTTGTCCACTAATGCTTGTTTAGTATTTAGGCTTTCTTTTGTTAGCATTGTTTTTATGAATTTTGTTTTTTACTTCTTCAAAATAATTAACCATGAAGTGTTTGTCAAAATGCCTAAGTGAAAATATTAATTTAGCTTTGATGATATGGAAAGGAATAAAATGTTGGGACATAATTTTATTTCTTTTGTATTTATTTGCATTAATTTTGTTGTGCATATTGTGAACTTTATAACTAAGTATTTTAAGGCATACTTGAGATCATCGATGTCACAGAAAAGGTTAGGTTGAATGGATTGACAGCTTTAGCTATTGATAAGGATATGTTAGAAAATATTGATGTCGATGAGATTATTAAAGATTTTGCATCTAGAATTGCTCGAAGAAAATTTTTCTTATGATTTTGTATAGTAGATACATTTGTTACTGGATCGAGAAACAATGAACTAAAAAGACATGTATTTTTTTTTTTTAATTGCATGTTAGTTTGAATAAAGGGCCCCTATTTTTCATTTGGCCTAGGGCCCCAAAATTGTCAGGGCCGGCCCTGATTGTAGACCCAAATGAAATGTCCATACAACTGATTTACTCACATAAGTAACACTCCTCTGCCCACTATGAGCATGTTTAATATATTTATGGATGACGTGACTATAATTTTAATAAATAAAGTGACTAGAATACTATGTACGAATATATACTCATGGCCATTTAAAAAAAATCTAAACCCTTGTTGGTCCCGGTTTGTTAATGGGAAAATACGTAGGGGGGGGGGGGGGGGGGGGGGGTGAATACGTATTTTGAAGTTTTTCAACTTCAAGTCCCTTAACTCAGAGTAACAAGTAAAGAGCTCGCTTGAAACTTAAGACCTAGCTAAAGCTAGATCTACAGTACGTAGCTAGCCTGCTTGACCGAAGTGAGTACTTGATCAAGAGGGAGTCTTTACTCGTGTATGCGGAATTTGGTGAGCTAAATCTTTTCCTAAGTAATTAAAATATCCAGATTAAGTTGTTTAGATGCACGTGCAATGGTTAAACAAAGTAAAGAGTTTAGGGTTAGAGAGATACGACACAGAGGTTTATAGTGGTTCGGAGATAACGCTCCTACGTCCACTTTGTTGCACGACGACAACTGTTCTCTTCACTCAAGAACTTGAAGGTTACGGGTCCTTCAAAAACCTGGTCGAGATCGGGCTTCACTTGCCTGGATCAAACGACTGACGTAGTGATTGCGGGTTCACTACACAAACCTAACTACGACTGTAAGCTTCACTCGCTTCAGTCGAACAGACAGGGAGATTACGGGCTCTCCTTACAGCCTAGCTTCGATCGAGCTTAACACAAATGATGTAGGTGCAAGCTTGGATCTAAACTCTATGATCGAGGCTTCTCCAATCGATGAAAGAAGAGCCTTAGATCGAGACAACCTAACGACGACACTCAAAAACCTAACAGACAGAGTTTAGGGTTTTTGGTTGACGAAACACACTATGAAGAGCTCTTTACAATAAGTGCAAAGATGGCTAGAGCTCTTCTTCTAAGCTTGGATATGGAATGGGCTTAGACTCTAAGTGTGAAGGTTGTGAAGACGAGTTCCGATGAACTGGAAACTCGGAGAACACTGGAAAACAAAGACTCGAAGATTTGCTCGAAGGCTTGGGAGTGTTTGTTTGCTGAATGCGCTCGAATGCTCAAGTAGTGTTCTGCTTCTTCACGTTGTGATCCTTCACTATTTATAGGCGGAGGGTTGGCTGAGATCCGTTGCTTGGTTGGTGGCCTTGTCCCTCCTCCTCTCGACAGTACTTGCACAGGCTGGCTACTTTTCAGATGCGCAGTTTTGGATTTTTGCCGGAAATGGCTAAGTTCCAATTTCAACAGTAACTGGAGCGACCCAGTACTGTTACGGCGCCTTGTCGGCCTGGCAGTCAACTCCTCTGCTCCTCTCTTGAGTCGACACGTGGAGATCTCGTAATAAATGCGAAGATCTCCAGTTGACTGGAGTTCAAATTCGGAGCGGGAATTTGTGCTGTCGCTTTCTGGTAGGTAGTGGCTCGCTTTGCTTTGAAGTTGTAGCGGCCGCTCTGAAGTGAGTCGCTTCACGGTCATATTTGTAGTGAGTCACTTGAGAAATAAATTTCCCGTGACGCTACTTAATTAAGTGTTGACTCGCGTTGACTCGCTTCGGCTTTTCTATGTAGCGCACGCTTCGCTTCGCTTTAGTGGGTTCACTTGATTCTACTGTAGCGCTCGCTTCGCTTTGAACTGTAGCGCTCGCTTCGCTTCGCTTTGGCAGACTCACTTTGAATCTACTGTAGCGATCGCTTCGCTTCGCTATTCTTCGGCACGCTTCACTTCAGTTTGCTTGACTTGCTTCGCTTTGAAAAACACACTCAAGCGAGTGGCCTTCACTTGAACTTTTGAAGCCTAATCAAAGCAAAATAAAAGAGCCATCCTAACAGAGTAGGCTTAGAAAAATTCTAACCTATTAACTACATCAAAATGGGTCGCTTGGGAATAGGACACTTGGGGTTTTGGGATCTAATCAAAACAAATGACTTCATTTATCAAATGCCCCATGAAGTTCCCCCTTAACAAATTAGTCCTTAACAATTCCCAACAATTTCCCCCTTTTTGATGATGCCAAAACCCATACGACTTAGATAAAAATAAATCTAGTCTATCTAACCGTGAAGGGAACTCCAAGCGACTGCTTCCTTTGCAGTTTCGTTTGTAATTTTCTTTTAAGTTCCTTTCCCTTTTTTTTTCGGTTAAATTAATGAGTTTGTAGCAAAAATGTAAAGTCATTCACAAAGCGAGTAAATGACACAGAGGAGACAAAAATTGAAATGAGATAGATGAACAAGCAGTTCACAAAAAGAGATATGTTAAGAAGCTTGAAACTCAAAGGTTTCCTGCAGCTTCATCCTCCTTCTCCTTCTCCTTTCCTTCTTCCTCCTCCTTCATCTCTTCTTCAGCAGCAGTGTCCACATAAGCTGATAAAACTTTTGATTCCATAGAGTCAACTGTGTGGATACTAGGTCTTCTCCATGCACTCTCCAGCCTGAAGGCTTCAGTCACTTCCTCATCTATTATTCCTCTGTCTGGAATGTCCGTGCCTCGATGATACGGCATGGGGAATTCCTTTAGAGCAGGAACCTTGACAACAATCGGCATGGGTTGAGTTTGTTCAGCCAAGGTGAAGATTTTTCGTCGCAGTTTGTCATCATAGGCGGCGAGAAAGTTGTTGAGGGCACTTATCCTAGAGCATTGATCCTGTAGCGGCACTACCTCCCAGTAATAATAGGCCTTGATGAATAAGTCCTTGTAGTATAACCACAGATCAAGCAGATCTCTTGGAATAAAAGCCTCAATTTCCCTTGCATCAGGGTGCTCGTCCCTTCGCTTGGCTAACTCCTCTTCAGACCTCTTTGACAGTTCAGTCATGGTCGCTTTGAACTTCTTTCCTGATTCACCACTCCACAAAGGACGCTTTTCATTGAGTCGCTTCCGTATGTAGTTTTGTTCATCCTTGCGTGGGTAGCGACCAGACTCAATCATTTCCTTAGTTGCTACGTCGCATGCATCGGCTATGGCTTGAGCTTCGCAAGCTTCGGACTCATCAGGCATGTGAGGAATAAAAGCACTGCGCACCAACGAAGATTGGATAAGTAACACTTCATTGAAGTGTTCCTCAATCCGTGCGTCAATCACTTGGAGTCGCCTGTCATTTGACCTCCTCTTCCTCTCGCCTTCGCTCCTCCCTTCTTCTCTTTCCTTTCTCTTCCTCTCCTCCCTTCCAGCTTTTGAAGCAACTGCTTGCTTGACCTTTTGGCGCTTGGCCTCGGGGTCATCTTTCTTAGAATCTGGGGCAGCTCGCTTCAATGGTAGCTTAGGTGGTGGGGGAGGCGGCATATCCTTCTTCGTAGCGGCACTAGAGGGGACAACTGCGGATGAAGCGAGTGCGGCAGTCGAAGCTAGTGCGGCTGATGAAGTTGGCGCGGCGGCTGAAGCAGGCGCTTTGGGTGAAGCAGCCGCTTTGGAACTAGACGCAGCACCTGTACCAACAGAAAGTTTTGTTAGTTGCTCCATCTCCCACGCCATGGCAGCATCCTTCTCCACCTGCTTCCGCTTTTCCTCCTTCGTCAACACAGTCACCGGAGGATGCCGTGCGATAGAAGCACTTAGCACTTTCTCTTGAAGCGGCCTGCTGGGCTCTTCGAGTTGTTTCAATAGCTCCTCCTCCGTGAGCTTTTTCTTGCCCAGAGCCCTCGCTTCATCTACATCCTCCTTTTCACCGGCAACACTGCCTCCTTCCAACATCATCTCCACTCCAACTCTACTTCCCCCTAAACCTCCAACTCCTCCTCCCTGAAGCTGTCCTTCCCCTCCTAGCTTCACTTGTCCTTCCCTCATTTGTCCTTCCCCCTTTTTGGCATCATCACTGCCAGGGGTTAGGATGATAGACTTTCCAGAAAAGGATTGTTGAAGAGAGTTGACTGTATTGAAGATAGCTTGAAGCATCTGCTGGGTTTTATCCATGGAGGGCGCCACTAGTTCAGCAGTCTTGATGCTTATTTCTTCAAGCAGATATTCGCACTGCCTCTCTCTCTCAACAACTGACGCCATCATACTCTCTAATGGCTCTACCTCTCTGAAGCGAGCCTCCAGCTCCGCTTCTACGGCTTTGGTGATTTTCTTTGTTTCTTCTTGAAGTGTAAGTTCCAAGTGTTCCTTGGAAGCTTCAAGTTCTGCCTTCATCACGGCAAGTCTCCTCTCCCTCCGATTGAGAGAGTTGTGAAATTCGGCATCTGCAGTGATCCTTACAGTGAGAGTTTCTTTTAGTCTTTTGACTTTCTCCAGTAGAGTGGATAATTCAGCGTTTTTCAAGTCAAGTGCTTGCGCACCTCTCCTTAGACTCTCAAGTTCTCTCTTGTCAATGGCACTGTCTTCTTTGACTTCCTTCAATTCAGTTCGAAGTGAGTCAAGAGCCTTTTTGGTATTGAGGAGCTCGCTTCCCTTCATCACTAACTCTCCTTCTCTATCCTCCACCTTCTCCTTCAGCTCCTTCACTTCCTTCTCTAACACCTTCTTCTCTTTGACTAGAGCGATTAATTTGGCATTAACCTCCCTCAAGCGGCTTCTTTCTGCCTCAAGCAAGCCCTTGAGTTCGGTGATGGTTTTGGTGTTGTCATCCACTAGCTTCACCTGCGCCTCCAGCGCCTTCTCTTTCTCCTCTAGAAGCCTCTCCTTCTCCTCCACCTTTCCCTCCAATTCCTTCTTCTTCTTGTCAAAGTCTTCTCTAAGACTAATGACCCCCCCCCCCCCCCCCCCCCCCCCCCCCGCCTTCCTCTCCATATCTTCACTCATCTCTGTAATCTCGCTTTGGAGACTAGCAATTTCAGCATCTTTCAACTCCATCTCCTCCCTATGCTCTCTGATCAGCTTCCTTTCATGGGATGATAGCACTCGCTTCGGAACTGTGGCGAGTGGATATGATTCTTTCACCTTAGCATCCAGCTTCTCCCAGAAGCTGGTCCCTTCAAGGAAGGCATGGAAGCCATTTTCGCCAATGAAGTTGAGTATCTTGGCTTCCATTTAAATCAGTTCCTCCTCTGTGAAGGCTTTGAGGAGTCTGAAAATTTTGTAGTACTCCGTTCCTCGGTACGTGATGTACGTCAGAAAGTCGACTACATTGGTGTAGAACACGTCGCTCCATGCAACATTCGCGGAGCGAAGATTGTAGCGAAGATTAATAGTCTCAGCGGCTTGCTCTCTATCTAGGGCATAGCGTTCGAGAGCCCGCTTGTGTACGGTGAGGGCAGGGGTTATGAATTGAGGAATGATGGGAAGTTCTCCTACAGTTTGGGCGGTATCGGCTGTAGCTGCCGATGTCGAGAGGGATTGGGTAGGTGATGAGGTTTCTTGAGTTTCTGAAATTTGAATGGCTTCAGTGGGTGGTGGTTGTATCGGCTGGGATTGAAGTGGGGTGAATGAAGTGTAGGCAGCAGCTTCATCTGTGCTGAGGAATGGAACAGTGGGAATGTGAAAAGAAGATGCTGACTCTTCTTCATGGGGAGAGAGGGGGGTTATCTGTTTTAGTGGTTGTTGGGTTGATGAAGATTGAGGTTTTGGTATTTGGGTGATGTGGGTTTGGATTTGGAGTGGGGGTGATTTGGCTTTTATTGGTGAAGGCTGGGGTTGAGTCGCTTCAATGTCCTCAAGCGGCTTCTCCACCGCCTCGCTTTCTTGGACAAGTAAATCGACTCGCTTTGTCTTCTTGCCTCGCTTCGGCGCGGCTCGCTTACCGGGTGAAGCGACCGGCCTCACTTGGCTCACTTCGGCTTGCCTTTCGGCAACCGGTCTCGCTACGGGCACTTCAACCTCGAGAAGTCCCAAGTCCATCAAAGTCTTTGTCTTCCTCCACTTATCATGGTAGATGGACTGTTTGTTGTAGATGGTGACGTCATCTTCCGGCCATGCTTTGCCCGGAAACTTCTTCTCCAAAGCATAGGAAAGCCTTGAGAAGAACTTCAGTTTCCCCTTGCGGAGAATTTGATCGGCGCTCCCCTTCACGAACGCAAAGTCGGCAGCAGCTTCGTGAATTTGATTGAGGAACCAGTCATGCCAGTTGAAGCTGGTTCCAGTGAGGCTGTCGACGATGACTGCTGTGGCGATCAGCTTCGTCTCGGAAAGAGTATCCAAGGTTCCGACGTAGCACGCGACACTCTTCGAGAAGAGCTCGCAAATGTGGTTGAAGGGGGCCTTCAAACTCGAACGGATACTTGCCTCCTTAAAATTTGGATCGGCTTCGGCGGTTGCAAAACGACCGTACTGAGCTCTGGCCGAGAGACCCAAATCCAGTAATGAGTCTCCTCCTTCTCTCGGCAAGTTGAACGTGCCGATAAGCTCATTCATGTCCACCTCCACTGGCCTCCTCGTCTGTGGATCGGTAAAAGAGGATATGTTTTGCTCCTTCCTCAAATTTAGCAGGAGCTCGCCGACGGCTTTGGCCAGAATCTTTGACGGGACCGCCGTCACAAACTTCCATAGTCCGGCCTTGGTCACGGCCCTACGGAGAAAACCATTTCTCTCGATGATGGCTGGATCGAGATGAGGCTCGACATTGATGTGTTTGTCGACCTCCGCGAGAAACTCCTCCATCGTCTCGGTGTTCTTCTTCTTTCCCATGGTGATTTTAGAGAAATTTGAGCAGAGTTTAAAAAGAAAGGGTTGAGACTCGTGAGTTGCAGAAATCGCAGATCTAAGCACGAGAATGGCAATTTTAGAAGGCTGTGAAAGGTTCTGCAGTTCTGCCTCGTCCCATATATATAGAGTTAGGTTTTGGCTGACGTGGCAGGGGTAGGACGGTAATAACGCCGAAAATCCTGTAAGGCGGCGGACGTGCGGTGATGGATCTGACGTGTCCGGCGTCATCACAGTAAAAGTGAACCGCCACTTGCTCGGCGTTGCCACGTGGCCTTCTATGGTTGGCTTGTCGTATACGGCGTTAATCGAACGGCTCCAGATTGGGGGCTGTTGAGATTCGACGGCTGGATCTTCTCTGTCGTTTCCCGCTTCAAAATTTGAAGTGAGAACCATGCGCCCGTTATTTCCGCCGTTCCTGATTCTGCATTAAATACTTGGCAGAAAGTGAAATAGGCACTCGAGTGCAGACAGCTCATACTCGCTTCGTGCCCGCTCGCTTCGAGTTGGGCCGCTAAGCCGTGACTCGCTTTGAGAGGCATTCGCTTTGAGTGACTGTTCCGCACTCGCTTGCGATGGCTAGCTTTGAGTGACGTAGCACTCGCTTGGCCATCTGAAGCGACTGGAATAAGAAATTGAATTTCTTTGCTTAATTTAAAATGTTTCTGACTTACATACTTCGAGGATAAACAAGAGTGTTTTCCTCTTTGTATTTGTGTCAGATTCATTTCATATTTTCCACGTAGTGAGTGAAGGTTTCTAGCACGCTTCGGCTCACTTAGTGTACTTAAAAATTGAAACACTTACCAGTCAATCTCACTTCGTAGGAGATTGATACCACAAATTGAAGACTTCATATTGAATTAGATAACCCTTGTTGAATGCTACATGTTGAATTAGATCTTCATGGCATTCATCTTCATGGCATTCATCTTCCTCTACGAATTAGAGAGTCCTCCATCGAAGTGAATGAGGGAGAAAATGAATATAGTACACAAGCTTACTACAACCCGAAGGGAGCATCACGTAAGTGTACTTATTCACGACGAATGGGGGATGAGTACAAGTCCTTATCTTAGAGCAGAAATGGACAGGATGACAATGAGAATGCTCTGACAAGACAATCTCGTATTTTACGCAGAAGCATGTCACCAGCCCTGCAACCTTTTTGTATAAAAAGGTAAACCTTCAAGCTTTCCTACATTCTAGAGAATGAATCTGCAGTCGGCTCGCTTTGACCCAAGCTAGGGCAAATTGAAGCGATGCAGAATTCAAGATAGCAGCATTCTTTGCTCGCTTTGGAAGTAGCTTGCTCCTAGAGTAAGCAGTAGTTCCCCCTTAACCATATACTTAACAATTCCAATAAGTTGGTAGGGAACTTCTTCCAATACTCCACGTATCTCCACCTAACTTCATTTTCTTCAAGCGAGTGGAGATTGAAGTGGCTCGCTTGAGTTGGTGAAGATACGAAGCGAGTGTCGCACAAGGGGATAAGCGAACACTCCTTCGTGCATCCTGGAACTAGCATTCTTCACCAGGGTCTAATAACCCTAATTCCATGCATAGCTGATTGAATCGAGACTCAGCTAGAGGCTTGGTGAGGATATCTGCTCGTTGGAGATCGGTATGAATTTTCTCGAGCTTGATATCCCTCTTCTCGACATGATCACGAATGAAATGATGTCGAATTTCCACATGCTTGCATCTGGTGTGAAGCACTGGATTCTGCGAGATACATATGGCACTGTTGTTGTCGCAGAAGATCGGAATTTCATTCGCTTCAACTTTGTAGTCTTTCAATTGTTGACGAAGCCATAGGATTTGAGAACAGCAGCTTCCAGCGGCCATGTACTCAGCTTCAGTTGTTGAAGTAGCTACGCTTGTTTGCTTCTTTGAGAACCACGAGATTAGCTTGCTTCCCAAGAACTGACACGTGCCAGACGTTGATTTCCTATCAACTCGGCACCCTCCATAGTCAGCATCGGAATATCCAGTGAGCTCCAAATTGTCCTCCGCTGGATACCACAGCCCCATATTGACAGTGCCCTTTAAATATCGAAGAATTCTCTTGGCAGCTTCAAGATGGCTGTGCTTGGGGTTGCTTTGGAAGCGAGCGCAGACTCCGACTGCAAAAGCAATATCTGGCCTGCTTGCAGTGAGATAGAGTAGTGACCCGATTAGGGCACGATAATCTGTAGGATCTACAGATTTTCCTCCTTCGTCAAGCTCCATCTTCCAGTTGGTATTCATAGGAATCTTCACAGCTTTAACATGTTGAACACCAAACTTGGCAAGCATATCTCTAGTGTACTTGGCTTGGTTTATGAAAATTCCATTATCCTGATGCTTCACTTGAAGACCTAGAAAGCAGCTCATCAAGCCAATCATCGACATCTCATACTTGGTCTTCATCAGCTCTCCAAACTTCTCGCTAAGCGACTGGTTTGGCGATCCAAATATGATGTCATCCACATAGATCTGAACCCATAGCATATCATCTCCATAATTGATGGTGAAGAGGGTTCGATCTATTTTCCCTTTGTGGAATCCATTCTCCACTAGGAATTGAGATAGTGTATCATACCAAGCTCTGGGAGCTTGCTTCAACCCATATAGGGCTTTCTTCAATCGATACACTTTATCTCCCTGCTCGAAACCCGGTGGCTGCTCCACATACACTTCTTCCTTGAGTTCACCGTTGAGAAATGCGCTCTTCACATCCATTTGATAGACCTTGAACTTCTTGGCTGCTGCATAGGCTAGAAACAATCTGATAGCTTCAAGCCGTGCCACTGGAGCGAAGGTCTCGTCAAAGTCGATTCCTTCCTCTTGGCAGTAGCCTTTGGCAACGAGTCGCGCCTTGTTCCTCACTACGTTGTGGTCCTCGTCCGTCTTGTTCTTGAACACCCACTTGGTGCCAATAACATGCTGAAACTTGGGACGATCCACGAGGTACCATACGTCATTTCTAGTGAACTGGTTCAGCTCTTCTTGCATGGCAATCACCTAGTTAGAGTCGGCTAGGGCTTCCTCCACGCTTGATGGCTCAATGTTTGAGAGAAAGCAACTGAACATGGCACTTTCTCCAAACACTTGACTTCTGGTCACTACACCCTTGGATGGATATCCAATGATTTGGCTTCGTGAGTGATCTTTGAGCCATGCACGCTTGGATCCGCCAGCTTCATCTTCATCTGCTTCCTTGTCGCTCGCTTCACCATCTGAAGCGACTGGATTGGGTGCTTGGCATGCACTAGCTTCAGGAATCTTGGGGGCAGCTTCGACTTCTCCTTTGGGATCCTGCTCGCTTGAGTCCTTGATCTCATCATCTTCATCAAGCACGTCCCAAGTGAGTTGATTTGAGGGTTCCTTGCTTTGATCCTCTTCATTCGCTTGAGCCTGTTCCTGTGGAAGACTTAAAGAAGATTCATCAAATACGACATGGGGTGATTCCTCCACAATTAGGGTTTTACGGTTGAACACTCTGTAGGCTTTGCTAGACGTAGAGTATCCTAAGAATACTCCTTCATCTGCTTTGCTTTCAAAAGCTTTCAACTGTGACTTCCCATTGTTGTGAATGAAGACCCTACAACCAAAAATATGGAAATAAGATATGTTAGGAATTCTTCCTGTCCATATTTCATATGGTGTTTTGTCGTGCCGTTTGTTGAGAAGCGTCCGATCCTGTGTGTAGCACGCCGTGTTGGCAGCTTCAGCCCAATACTTCATCGGAAGCTTCGAGTCTGCAATCATGGTGCGAACGGCTTCTTTGATGATTCGATTCCTTCTTTCAGCAACTCCATTCTGCTGAGGAGTGCGTGCTGAAGAAGTTTGATGTGCTATGCCATGTTCCGTGCAGTACGCTTCAATTGTAGAGTTCAAGAACTCTGTGCCTCTGTCGGAGCGAATGGTCACGATAGCTTGATTCTTTTCCACCGCCAATCGCTTGAGTAGTTGTGGCAGTTTGGTCAGTGTTTCCTTTTTGCTGAAAAGGAATACAACCCAAGTGTAGCGAGAGAAGTCGTCAACTACAACTAGAGTGTACTTCCTTCCATTTACGCTAACTGGAGTAACTGGACCAAACAGATCCATGTGAAGCAGCTCGAGCACTCGCTTTGATGAGGCTTCTTCGAGACTGGCGAAGTGCTTCTTCGTCTGCTTCCCTCGTTGGCATGGTGAGCATGGATGGTCTTTGATGAAGACTTCATTCGGTATGCCTTGCACCAAACCTTTTCGAGCTAAGCGATTGATAGCTTTGAAATTGAGGTGGTTCAAGCGTCTGTGCCATAGCCATCCGATTTCTGTAGCACTCCTTGCTACTAAGCACGTTTCCTCTTTGCAGCTGTCCCATTGTGCTATGTAGACGTTTCTTTGCCTAATTCCAGTGAGCACAATCTAAGACGTGAGTTTGCTTTTCACAATGCACTTGTTGGAGATGAACTCCACCCTGTACCCTTTATCACAAAACTGTGAAATGGACAACAGGTTGTGCTTGAGTCCTTCCACATAGGAGACTTCTTCAATTGTGAGCTTTCCTACTTTCAGTGCGCCGTATCCCCTGGTGCTTCCTCGAGAGTTGTCACCAAAGGTTACGTGTGGACCCTTCTTCTCTATGTAGTTGTGAAGTAGAGCTTTCATGCCGGTCATATGTCTTGAACATCCACTGTCCAAGTACCATACTTGTTGACCCTCACTTGGCATAGGATCCACGGCGCTCACCTGCAATTAGACAGATTTTGGTACCCAAATCAGTTTGGGTCCTTGCAGGTTAGTTCCCTTAGGTACCCACACTTGCTTCACTCTCTTTTGAGATGAAGCTTGTGTCTTGGGCTTCTCGACCTTAGAAAACTGTGACTTCTGCCTTAAAGCAGTTTCACACGTGCAACAGTGTGTGCAAGAGGGGTAGCGGCTCGCTTCAGTCCTACCTATGCTCTTCCCACTTTGCTTATATCCTGAAGCGACTCGCTTCGGATTAGCTCTGGGTTTAGAGACTGACTTAGGGTTTCTAGTCTGTCGAAGCGGTCCACTTGGTTTACTCGTAGCGGTCCAATTAGGGTGTTGAACCCGACTCGCTTGAGTAACCTTGGAAGTTTGAAGCGACCTCTTGGGTGCTTCAAGTTCTTCCCCCTCAACGTTAGTCCGGTTGGACCATCTCCAGTCCGGATAACGTGACACATAGACATTACTCCTCTTTTTAGGAGGTAGATCCTTTGTCTCTCGTGTCTTGGCTTGAGACTTAGAAGCTTCAACAGTTCTCCCTTTACCCTTGGATTGGTAAGACTTAGCATGTTGAGTGCTAGGGACTGTTGAACTTTGCTTGCCCTTAGGATCTTCCCTTAAAGATATAGACATCTTCATTGGCTTCCTTTTAGGGTTCTCAGCCACTTTGCCTTTATCCTTGTTGGTGGTCGCTTTGGATGCAGTGGGCAATTCCAAAGTGACTGATGGTGTAGTGTGTGATGCACCAACAAAGACAGTCGGCTTGGGAGGTCCACCCTCATATCCAAGGCCAGCTTTCCTACCAAAAGGCAGAAGCGAGCCCTCTAGTGCCTGCCTAGCATATGATGCTTTGTTCAAGTTGGCAACTAGAGTGGACTGGGTTTCATACCTTCCCTCCAAGCTTTGATGTCTAGCAAAGAGATCCTCGAACTTACTAGTCATAGCCCTTAAACTAAGTTTGACTTCGTCAAGCTCACGGGCTAGCTTTCGAATCTCCTTCTCGCTTTGAGACAGAGCTTGTTTTACCACTTCGTGGTCGCTTGACAATTTTTGGTGCTTGTCAAACAACTCACTCCATGTGGAGGATTGTTCTTCCTCATTGACAGTGTGTGCTAGTGTAATTGAAGTGATTGAAGGATAGAAGAATACCTCTCCTGTTTCTTCATCGGTGAGCGCCATAAATCCAAGATCCTCACCATCACTGGAATTTGGATCGGTGAATGCATCTGAGTCGCTTGGTGGATCTTCAGTTGTAGCGACCGACACTTCACTCGCTACGAGCGCTCGCCTTGGAGCATCCCTCTTGGCCTTCAATTCTTCGCGCTCTTTGGCACTTAGCTTTGGGCAATCGGATTTGTAGTGGCCCATCTTGTGGCAGTGGTAGCACTCCACATCCATCATATCTCGCGGAATCGGCTTGGTTGTTTCTTCTCTCTTTCCTTTTCCTTCTCGAGCATCAGTGCTCCTCCCTTTGTACTGCTTGTAGAATCTTTTGTACTTGCCCACTCGAGAGTTCATCTTGTTGAAGTTCTTTGATAAGAACGCAATGTGTTCTTCCAACTCTTCCCTCGTCATCTTGGCTAGCGACTGCTCGCTTGGCCCTTCGGCAGCTTTGAATGCTACTCCTTTAGACGTAGTGGGCGCTTCATCCTCGTCGTCGAGGCTCATTCAATTCAGATCAAACTCGTGAGCTTTGAGCTCGGAGAACAGCACTTCTGGCGTGAGCTTCGTTAGATCCTTGGTAGCTAGATATAGCTCCTTCATAGTCTGCCACTTCCTTGTGAGAGCACGGACTATTTTCAGGTTTACTTCCTTGTCTGTGAGTTCCTTCCCGAGCGAGTTGAGAGTTGCAGTAATGTTGGTAACTCTCAGCTCGAAGGCGTCGATGGACTCTCCTGACTTCATCACCAGATTTTCAAACTCCCGCATCTGAACGGCGAGCTTGTTCTCCTTGATTTTGTCTGTGCCTTGAGAAATGAGGGCTAGGGTTTCCCACATTTCCTTTGCCGTTGCACATTTCCTTATTCGTGGTAGATAGGCGTCCGACACGGTGCTCTGCATCGTGTGGCGTGCAATCTTGTCGAGGTTGGCAACTTTGAAGTCATTTGGAGTATACTCATCCTTATCCTTCTCCACGTACTGTTGTCGGACGTGGGCTGGACGACCTTCAGCGGCTGGAACATCCACAGATATGGCTTTCTTAATTTCGATTGGTCCGTCCTCAATAACTTCCCACATCCGGTCGTGGATTGAGCATAGGAAGCTCTCGACACGGAAACTCCATATCTCGTATCCTTCGATCGAGAACTGTGGAAGATTTGATGCACGGTATGTAGACATAGCAAACTATCAGCAGTAAATGCAATATGCGTGGGTGTGGTTTTGATGCACTTAGGAAAATAGGATCCGGTTAAGTGAGACGACGTGAAGCGAGTGGTGGCTCGCTTCAGGTATGCAAAGCAGAGGCTCGAAAGAACCTGGCTCTGATACCACTTGTTGGTCCCGGTTTGTTAATGGGAAAATACGTAGAGGGGGGGGGGGGGTGAATATATATTTTGAAGTTTTTCAACTTCAAGTCCCTTAACTCAGAGTAACAAGTAAAGAGCTCGCTTGAAACTTAAGACCTAGCTGAAGCTAGATCTACAGTACGTGGCTAGCCTGCTTGACCGAAGTGAGTACTTGATCAAGAGGGAGTCTTTACTCGTGTATGCGGAATTTGGTGAGCTAAATCTTTTCCTAAGTAATTAAAATATCCAGATTAAGTTGTTTAGATGCACGTGCAATGGTTAAACAAAGTAAAGAGTTTAGTGTTAGAGAGATACGGCACAGAGGTTTATAGTGGTTCGGAGATAACGCTCCTACGTCCACTTTGTTGCACGACGGCAACTGTTCTCTTCACTCAAGAACTTGAAGGTTACGGGTCCTTCAAAAACCTGGTCGAGATCGGGCTTTACTTGCCTGGATCAAACGACTGACGTAGTGATTGCGGGTTCACTACACAAACCTAACTACGACTGTAAGCTTCACTCGCTTCAGTCGAACAGACAGGGAGATTACGGGCTTTCCTTACAGCCTAGCTTCGATCGAGCTTAACACAAATGATGTAGGTGCAAGCTTGGATCTAAGCTCTATGATCGAGGCTTCTCCAATCGATGAAAGAAGAGCCTTGGATCGAGACAACCTAACGACGACACTCAAAAACCTAACAGACAGAGTTTAGGGTTTTTGGTTGACGAAACACACTATGAAGAGCTCTTTACAATAAGTGCAAAGATGGCTAGAGCTCTTCTTCTAAGCTTGGATATGGAATGGGCTTAGACTCTAAGTGTGAAGGTTGTGAAGACGAGTTCCGATGAACTGGAAACTCGGAGAACACTGGAAAACAAAGACTCGAAGATTTGCTCGAAGGCTTGGGAGTGTTTGTTTGCTGAATGCGCTCGAATGCTCAAGTAGTGTTCTACTTCTTCACGTTGTGATCCTTCACTATTTATAGGCGGAGGGTTGGCTGAGATCCGTTGCTTGGTTGGTGGCCTTGTCCCTCCTCCTCTCGACAGTACTTGCACAGGCTGGCTACTTTTCAGATGCGCAGTTTTGGATTTTTGCCGGAAATGGCTAAGTTCCAATTTCAACAGTAACTGGAGCGACCCAGTACTGTTACGGCGCCTTGTCGGCCTGGCAGTCAACTCCTCTGCTCCTCTCTTGAGTCGACACGTGGAGATCTCGTAATAAATGCGAAGATCTCCAGTTGACTGGAGTTCAAATTCGGAGCGGGAATTTGTGCTGTCGCTTTCTGGTAGGTAGTGGCTCGCTTTGCTTTGAAGTTGTAGCGGCCGCTCTGAAGTGAGTCGCTTCACGGTCATATTTGTAGGAGTCACTTGAGAAATAAAATTCCCGTGACGCTACTTAATTAAGTGTTGACTCGCGTTGACTCGCTTCGGCTTTTCTATGTAGCGCACGCTTCGCTTCGCTTTAGTGGGTTCACTTGATTCTATTGTAGCGCTCGCTTCGCTTCGCTTCGCTTTGAACTGTAGCGCTCGCTTCGCTTCGCTTTGGCAGACTCACTTTGAATCTACTGTAGCGATCGCTTCGCTTCGCTATTCTTCGGCACGCTTCACTTCAGTTTGCTTGACTTGCTTCGCTTTGAAAAACACACTCAAGCGAGTGGCCTTCACTTGAACTTTTGAAGCCTAATCAAAGCAAAATAAAAGAGCCATCCTAACAGAGTAGGCTTAGAAAAATTCTAACCTATTAACTACATCAAAATGGGTCGCTTGGGAATAGGACACTTGGGGTTTTGGGATCTAATCAAAACAAATGACTTCATTTATCAAATGCCCCATGAAGTTCCCCCTTAACAAATTAGTCCTTAACAATTCCGAACAACCCTAATAAAAAAAAAAAAAAAAAAAAAAAAAATACATGCATGACATTGTCACATCAATAATAGACATATTAAGCAAGCATACTATAAGCACAAGATGAGTATGAGAACGTTTCTACTAGTAAGTTAGGACAAAAGAAAAATTAACAAATTTGGGAAAATAGTAAAAGTTAAAATATTTATTTCAAATAGATATTTTTATTTATTTATTGCAATAAATAAAAGCGAAGGAAAACACTCGCCCTTTTTTCTCAATAAAAGCGCGCGTCGTCCCTCATAATTTTGTTTTGAATTTACAGTAACGAAGGGAAACAGGAAGAAGAAGAAAGAAGAAGAATGAATCAACAACAGAAATCTCTTCTCCTCGACGCCGCATCCTTCTTCCCCCGTCCCCCAGGTACGAGCAACTCCCCTCCTTCCTTCAATACCTCCCTCTCCTCTGCGTTTTTACATATCCAGTCGTTTTCCCCCCAATTAGGGGTGAGATTTCGGTTCGGTAGGGATTTCACGGTCCATGCGTCGCTGCTGGAATCGACTGCGTTCCGAATGGGGGTTTTAGCTGCTCTGAGGTCCATCCAGACTAAGTCGGCGGTTGGGCTGATGATCGAGCCTTCCACCAACCCGATCTATTCCACCAACCAGATCTCTCACAATGGGCTCAAAATTGTCGAACCGAGCGGCGAAGATCTCTCCTTTGTCTGGCTAGGCTTAGCTTATAAGCTCGTTTATGCTGAAGATCTCGGCCATGAATTCATCGGGGTAAGATTACTTGCCATCTTCCTCTGTTCATAAGTAGGGAATTCTGCGAGCTTGTGGTTATCGGAAGCTAGTTGTAAGTTTATGTGCCTCCTTTAGTTTTTGATCAAGGAAATTAGGGCTTTTGCTTTTATGAGATGTAGGGTTGATGATAGATGTGTAATATTTGATTTGTGGTTAGTTTCCGTTTGCTCGTCGAAACAGGTGCTAGATTGGATCGTTGCTATGGAAAAGATCGTACTTGAAGGAGCCCCAAAGGGAGTAGTTTTACTCGGAAGAGACACTAGGCCGAGTGGGAAGTATCTCCTCGAGGCTGCTAAAAAAGTACTACACTCTGTTTTACAATCTCATAATACGTATTTTATACTCATCCCGTCTCAATCCATTTGGCTTACGCTTATACCTCATTTATAGTATCCAATGAGTAGGCCAAATGGAGTGGGACGAGCCATTAATTGCTCTGAATGGATGTGATTATAAATCATTTGTAATTATCGTAGATTTTTATACATATGTATTAGGGTGTAACTTCGGTTATGGGTACGACTGCCTTGGATATGGGAATCTTGCCACGGGTTCAACTGTGTTGGATAGTTCGCATGAGAAATAAGGGCATTGATGCTACTAAGCTCAAGTATTCCAAACAGAAAATCACCTCCTTTGAGTAAGTCCTAAACATATCTCACTCGTTGGTATCTTTCCCTTTACTTTGTTCGTTGGGCTGAGGAAGTTCGTATACGATATTTCAGGAGCTCTTGGGCTTATGCTGACCCAGATGACAGCGCCATTATTGCAGAAGGAGAAAACATTGCAAAATTGATCCTGGGTGATGAGAATGGCTCGCGATTGTTGGAAATAAAAGTCTTTTAATTAATTTTTGGTTAATTAATAATCTCTCTTAATTCATTAATGCACTAGATTCTCACACGTTGAGTAGTGGTCAAGTTACGTTGAGCAGTGGCCAAGTTACATATGAGTAGTGGCCAAGTTTGAGTGGTGGCCAAGTTTGAGTAGTGGCCAAGACATATGAGTAGTGGCCAAGTCATAAACTCCCTATATATATGGCCCTTTTCTTCACTCATTAGATCATTGTGAACAAAAACCACTATCCGCTTTGCTTCTTTCAATTCTTTCCTTTGTCTCCTCTCTTGATCTCTTCCGTTCAAAAGCGTCTCCAACTCGATTTTGCGAGTGCACGCATAATCGAGTGCTGTGTTAACCTTCGAGAGTGTTTTCGGCATTGAGACTTGGCACCGAGGGTCTGCCGGAAATAGCTTTTAGGGCAGTGGTTCGTCCACGGCGCAACGATTAACCTTCGTTTCAGTTTATTGTTACTTGTGCAGGTTTCTCGAACTTGACTCCAGATCTAACAATCTAAAAGCTATTCATGGCCTCGTCAAACCGTACCTTGTCTAATTTGTCGAAGCTGGAGTCCCTTGATGGTTCGAACTACAAGAGATGGTCGCAGAAACTGCTTATCTTCTTCGAACAGTTGGAGATTGACTACGTATTGTTCGAAGGAGTAAGAGACAGAGAACTAAAACTTCATTTGGTACTGATTTCATTACTGCATTTGTTGTTGAGCATCCTGATCTGATTGATGATTATGTGGTGTCAGCCTTTATGATTAGTGATGATCTTGTTTCGTATAAGGCTGCTATGTCTAGTGTAGATGCTCCTCTTTGGAAGGAGGCTATACAAAGTGAACTAGAGTCTATCACTAATAATCATACTTTGGAACTAGTTGACTTGCCTGCTAATTGCAAACTTATTAGATCGAAGTGGATTTTTAAGAAGAAGTTAAAACCTGATGGGTCGATTGATAGGTATAAGGCAAGGCTTGTGGTAGTTGGATATTCTCAGAAAAAGGATGTTGACTTCTTTGACACTTATTCTCTCGTTGCACGTATTTCTACCGTTAGAACGCTAGTTGCTTTAGCTTCTATTCACAATCTTGTTGTGCATCAAATGGATGTGAAAACTGCTTTCTTGAATGGTGATCTTAATGAGGAGATTTATATTCATCAACCTGAGGGGTGTGTGGTACCTGGGATGGAGAATAAAGTGTGTAAGTTGAAAAGATCTTTGTATGGCTTGAAGCAGGCACCTATACAGTGGTATGAAAAGTTTCATAATACTATCTTGATGAATGGGTTTGTAGTAAATGGTTCTGAGTCATGTCTTTATTCCAAAACCCTCGGATCGGATTGTGTGCTTATATGTCTATATGTGGATGATATGTTGATCTTTGGCACTTGTCTTGATATTGTGATGGAAACAAAAGCATACTTGTCTTCTGCTTTTGATATGAAAGATTTGGGAGAGGCTGATGTCATCCTTGGTATTAAATTGGTAAAATCTAAGGAGGGATATGTGTTGAGTCAGTCTCATTATGTGGAACAAGTGTTAAAAAGTGTTAAATAGATTTAACTGTAGTGATCTGGTTCCTGTTAAAACTCCTTATGATCCTAGTTTGCATTTAAAGAAGAATGATGGTGAGCCTGTTTCTCAAGAACTGTATGCTAGGATTTTAGGGAGTGTGATGTATCTGATGAATTGTACTAGGCCTGATATTGCTTACTCTGTAAGTCGATTGAGTCGATATACTCATAATCCTGGTAACGATCATTGGACTGCGTTATATCGCTTGTTGAAGTATCTGAAGGGAACCAATGTCACGCCCCAATTCCCGAGGGAAGGCACGTGTGCCGGGACGTGGCAAGGGGTTGGAGTTAAGGAGCGGGGATAGAAGGGGGATCATAGCTTAAAAAATTTTAACCATATTATTATCATTTAATTAACTACGGGATCGGGACGTACAGCACGAACTACGGGGTAGGAAAACCATACTGCCCGTACCGGCCGCCATGTCTGAATACCCGTGAAAATAAAGTAAAATATTTAAATACGGGATCGGGACATATACAGCTCAAACTATGGGGTTGGTTAATCCGAACTTCCCATGTTGGCCGCTGTCTGAGTACCCGTAAGAGAAATATAGAAGTAGGAGAAACGTAGAGATTTTATTACAGAAATATGAAATTAACTTATCATAATATACATGAGGGGTGGACTTTATTTTAAAGCGTAGCGGAAGCATTTATTTCTTTTTACACCGCAGCAACAACAACAGCCTTCCCTAGCTCCTGCTGCTCCACCAGATTCCTTTACCCTAATCTGCAAAACATTTGGAAAGGAATTGCAGGGTTGAGTACAAATGCACTCAGTGGAGTTATGCCGAAAACATTTATAATAAAAAGAATATCCATGATAATAAAGCATGCATAGAAGGGTTTAGAAATCATATAACTTCCATGCACACGAAAACCCATTTTCGTTGATTGCGCGCAAATGCGTATTACCATGTTACCCTTATATTGATCCCGGGACGTACCACTGCCGGATCCCTTAAGAATGGAGGTATGTTTTATTTTAAGAAAATGTTCTTAAAAATAAGTTATGTTAATTTCGTGTTTGAGTCTACCAAAGAGAGATTTTGGGTATGATTGTAAATGATGTCATGTCTGGAATGTATACGGCCATATGAGTAAGGAAAGACCACATTATTATAAAAACTTAAATATAGATTGATGATAATTTTAAAGTTAGTAAATTAGATAATATTATCCTATCAATTGTTATTTTCGCATGTGATAAAGTAACACTTAGAGAAAGATCTTGAACAAGAACAAGGTCAAGACTTGAAGCATTAGTAAAGAAAGGCCTTGTGACTCATAAGATAGATTTTCCACTACCAAATTTAAGAGTCGTACACATCCATGATATATTTTGGACTTTTAGAAGAGAGTAAAGGAAAAAAAAAAAAAAAAAAAAAAAAGAAGAGAGAGATAGAGATAATTATATATGTGATTTTAGCAAAGTAGTCCTTAGTGATACATTAAAATTTAAGACACTAAATTATGTAGTTAGAATTATGTGGATTTAAGAATTTTTCCATGTTAAGAATTACTGATCTTTCATAATTAGAAAGGGATATATAAACTACGTGATATTTGAAAAGAGAACAAAGACACCATATTTTAATCCAATATTTTAGGTACGTGAAATTTCGGGGATGGAATTTTTATAAGGAGGGAGGAATGTAATAACCCGAATTTTCTAAATATATTTCGTTAATTTAAAATAAACCTCATAATAAAATTTAGAGATTATCAAATACATTAGTATTGATAATAAGACATATATGAGTATTGGAAGTGTTAACTTAGCATATATATTTTAGAATACATGTTTACAATTATAAAAGAAATAAATTAATTATTTATACGTACACTTCATAAGATAAATATGGGTTTAACTAATAGATAAACTATTTAAAATTAATATACATGTATTTATTTAGAAAACTATTGATATATATACATATATAGTCGAAATAAATAAAGGGGAATTATCAATTTTTATCCAAGAATGCACACACGTGCATACCCTATAAAAAGATAGGTTAATGACTCATTAAGGCTATATTCATGACTAAGCAAGCCTATATAGGTTTTCTTGCTATAAATACTAGTTAGTAGAAGCAATTATTGTCAATCCTTCAGCTTATAGTGTGGGTATCAAGTTTCAATGATGGTAGTAGCAATGAAAGTTTCGGAAGAAATAGAGAAGGACGGCTCAAGCATTTAATTCAGAAACCATGGATTGCATCATTGTTTGATATCACAATTATCAGGTGGGGTTTCTCTTTCTAAAATATTATTTTGAGTTAGTAAGTTCTACAATGTGGGATTATCCATGAAAAATGTTTTGATGCGTGATTACATGTTTAAGGCTCTATGTTTACGATCGGGTCTTTCGGTTGGTCTAACACACTAATCGAGGGGCTGTGCGCACTGTTAGATATCATTGGGTTGATCACCAATTGGTTCTAACTTCGAGGGGAGAACTAGTGGATGAAATACTCCATTATCTCCAAACTATAGGCTCCATCAGAAAGGGATCCGGCAGTGGTACGTCCCGGTATCGGTATTAGTTAATCTATGGCTCCATCATGAAAAGGGATCCGACAGTGGTACGTCCCGGGATCGGTATAAGAGTAACGTGGTAATCCGCATCGCAATCAACGAAAATGAGTTTTGGTGTGCATGGAAGTTATATGATTTTTAAACCCTTCTATGTATGCTTTATTATCATGGATATTCTTTTTATAGTAAATGTTTTTGGCATAACCCCACTGAGTGCTTTAGTACTCAGCCCTGCAATTCCTTCCAAATGTTTTGCAGATTAAGGAGTTGGTGGAGCAGACATGGCTGAAGAGGATTGTTGTTGTGGTTGTGCTATTTAAGAATAAAGCTTCCGCTACGCTTATAGTTAAAGTGGTCACTAGTAACGATCCTGCAATGTACTAGGCTTCCTAAGTTAAATTTCAGGTTCTGAAATAAAATCTCTATGCTATACCTGAGTCTCGTTATAAGAATATATAAATATATATTCATTGTATTTACGGGTATTCAGACACAAGCCGGCCATTATGGGTTGTTTAGCTCAGACGACCCCAAAATTTGAGCTGAGCATCCCGATCCCGTGTTTTATTTAAAGTCTATGGGTATGCAGACATGGCCGACCGACACGGGCAGTATGGTTTGCCTACCCCGTGGTTCGTGTTGTGCGTCCCGATCCCATAATTAATTTAATAAACTCATTAATAATATGATTAATTATCCTAAGGAACTAGGCCCCTTTCTATCCCCGCTTCTTATTTCCAACCCCTTGCCACGTCCCGGCACACGTGCCTTCCTTCGGGAACTGGGATGTGACAAAATGGTATCTAATAACCCGAATTTTCTAAATATATTTCGTTAATTTAAAATAAACCTCATAATAAAATTTAGAGATTATCAAATACATTAGTATTGATAATAAGACATATATGAGTATTGGAAGTGTTAACTTAGCATATATATTTTAGAATACATGTTTACAATTATAAAAGAAATAAATTAATTATTTATACGTACACTTCATAAGATAAATATGGGTTTAACTAATAGATAAACTATTTAAAAATAATATACATGTATTTATTTAGAAAACTATTGATATATATACATATATAGTCGAAATAAATAAAGGGGAATTATCAATTTTTATCCAAGAATGCACACACGTGCATACCCTATAAAAAGATAGGTTAATGACTCATTAAGGCTATATTCATGACTAAGCAAGCCTATATAGGTTTTCTTGCTATAAATACTAGTTAGTAGAACCAATTATTGTCAATCCTTCAGCTTATAGTGTGGGTATCAAGTTTCAATGATGGTAGTAGCAATGAAAGTTTCAGAAGAAATAGAGAAGGACGTCTCAAGCATTTAATTCAGAAACCATGGATTGCATCATTGTTTGATATCACAATTATCAGGTGGGGTTTCTGTTTCAAAATATTATTTTGAGTTAGTAAGCTCTAAAATGTGGGTTTATCCATGAAAAATGTTTTGATGCGTGATTACATGTTTAAGGCTCTTATGTTTACGATCGGGTCTTTCGATTGGTCTAACACACTAATCGAGGGGCTGTGCGCACGGTTAGATATCATTGGGTTGATCACCAATTGGTTCTAACTTCGAGAGGAGAACTAGTGGATGAAATACTCTATTATCTCCAAACTATAGGCTCCATCAGAAAGGGATCCGGCAGTGGTACGTCCCGTGATCGGTATTAGTTAATATGGCTCCATCATGAAAAGGGATCTGACAGTGGTACATCCCGGGATCGGTATAAGAGTAACGTGGTAATCCGCATCGCAATCAACGAAAATGAGTTTTGGTGTGCATGGAAGTTATATGATTTTTAAACCCTTCAATGTATGCTTTATTATCATGGGTATTATTTTTATAGTAAATGTTTTTGGCATAACCCCACTGAGTGCTTTAGTACTCAGCCCTGCAATTCCTTCCAAATGTTTTGCAGATTAAGGAGTTGGTGGAGCAGACATGGCTGAAGAGGATTGTTGTTGTGGTTGTGCTATTTAAGAATAAAGCTTCCGCTACGCTTATAGTTAAAGTGGTCACTAGTAACGATCCTGCAATGTACTAGGCTTCCTAAGTTAAATTTCAGGTTCTGAAATAAAATCTCTATGCTATACCTGAGTCTCGTTATAAGAATATATAAATATATATTCATTGTATTTACGGGTATTCAAACACAAGCCGGCCATTATGGGTTGTTTAGCTCAAACGACCCCATAATTTGAGCTGAGCATCCCGATCCCGTGTTTTATTTAAAGTCTATGGGTATGCAGACATGGCCGACCGACACGGGCAGTATGGTTTGCCTACCCCGTGGTTCGTGTTGTGCGTCCCGATCCCATAATTAATTTAATAAACTTATTAATAATATGGTTAATTATCCTAAGGAATTAGGCTCCTTTCTATCCCCGCTTCTTATTTCCAACCCCTTGCCACGTCCCGGCACACGTGCCTTCCTTCGGGAACTGGGATGTCAATGCATGAACTACTGCTGCTAGCTCCAAGTCATGAGTCGGGTAGTTCAACTCATGAGGTTTCAACTGTAGTGATGCATACGCAATAACTTTATGCTTCTGCATTAGCACACATCCCAAGCCTTGTTTCGATGCATCAGTGAATACGACAAAATCTTCGTTGCTCTCCGGAATTGCTAATACTGGGGCAGAGGTCAGTCTCTTTTTCAGTTCTTCAAAACTTTGCTCGCAGTCTTTGGTCCATGTATACTTTACTCCCTTTTTTAGTAGTTGCGTCATGGGTCTTGCCAATTTTGAAAATCCTTCAATGAACCTCCTGTAATATCCTGCTAGATCTAGGAAACTCCGTATTTCGTTTGCATTTGTTGGAGTTTTCCATCCACTGACTGCTTCTACTTTTGCAGGGTCCACTTTGATACCTTCGGCTGAGACAATATGGCCTAGGAACATAACTTCTTTCAACCAAAATTCGCATTTGCTAAATTTGGCATATAGTTTCTCCATACGTAACGTTTCTAGTATGATACGTAAGTGTTCTTCATGTTCACTCTCGCCTTTTGAATATATAAGAATATCATCGATGAAGACAAGGACAAAACCATCCAGATATTGATGAAAAATCCGATTCATCAAATCCATGAATACCGCTGGGGCGTTAGTGAGACCGAATGGCATGACTGTGAACTCGTAGTGTCCGTACCTGGTTCGAAATGCTGTCTTCGGAACGTCATCCTTTTTCACTTTAAGTTGGTGATACCCTGACCGAAGATCGATCTTTGAAAACACGGATGCTCCTTTCAGTTGATCAAAGAGATCGTCTATCCTTGGTAGCGGGTACCTATTTTTGATGGTTAGTTTATTCAACTCTCTGTAGTCGATGCACATCCTCATACTTCCATCCTTCTTCTTTACAAAAAGAACTGGCGCTCCCCATGGCGACACACTAGGTTGTATGAAACCTCGATCCAATAACTCCTGCAGTTGAACTTTCAACTCATGTAACTCTTTTGGGGCCATCCGGTAGGGTGCTTTGGATACTGGTGCCGCTCCTGGTTCCAGATCAATTGAAAATTCGACCCGTCGATCTGGGGGTAATCCTGGTAGCTCTATAGGAAAGATATCTTCATATTCTTTAACAACAGGTACTTCACCGATCTCTATTCCCTTCTCAGATTGCTCCTTCAAGGTTACCCAGAAAGCTTGGCAATTTCCCTTTCGTAGAATTGATGTTGCCTTCATTGCTGATATAATTGGTACTCTTTCACCTACTCTTATGCCATGCAAACTAACCCTCTCCCCCTTATTCTTGAAATAGACTTCTCTGTCTTTACAGTTGATGGTCGCTCCATTTAATTCTAGCCAATCCATCCCTAGTATCACGTCAAATTCCATAATATAAATGACGTACAAGTTCGCCACAAAGATCTGTTCACCAATCTTAAGCTCCTGATTTACACAAGCTTCTTCTGATAACATGGTTCTTCCGGATGGGATACTTATTTGTAAAGGTTGATCTATTCTCCCGGGTATTATATTTAATTTATGACACGCGATTTGCGAAATGAAAGAATGGGATGCTCCTGTATCAAATAAGGCTAGAATAGTTATGTTGTTGAGGTAGATCATACCTGCAAGATTTCCGGGTGCTTTTGCTGCTTGCTCCTGATTTAGAGCGTAGGCTCTGGCTTGCTGAAGTGGCCTGGGCATCGGTCTCTGATTTCCTTGGTTCATTTGTGGAGGTGGAGGTGGCATAGGCTGAAATCTTGCACCTTGGTTCCCGTTGAAAGTTGGACAGTCGCGAGAATAGTGTCCTGGCCTTTTACACCGAAAACAAAGAGTAGTTCTGAGCTTGCATTCCCCAAAATGATATTTCTGACAAGTGCGACAAAGTGGCTTCTCTCTATTCTACATTGGTTGTTGAGTCTGCTGAAAGTTTCCTCTCCATGGCTGTTTTCCTCTGAAATTTTCGGTATTCCCTTCTTCCCACTTTCTTTTCCCCTTGGTGTGGTCCTATACATTATTGGGTCCCCTTTCCTTTGGAAGCATGGATTCTATATCCATCGCTCTACTCAGTGTCTGAGCATAAGTAAGTGTTCCTTGACTTGCTAAGGAAACACCTATCTCGTGACGTAAACCCCTTCTAAATTTGCCGGCACGAGCTGCATCTGTATTCACCAAATGTGGAGCGTAGCGTGATAGCTGATTGAACAGTCGGTCATACTCCATGACAGTCATCTTTCCTTGCTTGAGATTCCAAAACTCGTTCTGCTTTTGTTGTCGATAACAACCTGGTATGTATTTTTCATATAATTCACTTTTAAAATCTTCCCAAGTGTACTCCTCCCATTGCTCTTGAGTCATGGTGCGTCGAACGGATTGCCACCAAAAGTCAGCTTCCTCGACAAGCTGGTACGTTGCTAAAGTCAACCGGTTTCGATTTCCACAATCAATGTAGTCAAAGATCCTCTCCATCGATCGAATCCATCTTTCGGCATCAGTTGGATCACCGAGCCCATTGAAGGTAGGTGGATTTTGTCTATGAAAACACTCATCGATCCTAGCAATAGGTTGGGGCTCTACTCGATCGTTACATTCTGGGTTTGCCTCAAGGTTTCCGTTTCTCCTTTGCTCCATTTCTGTAACAGAATTTTGGTTAAAAGGGTTTGTAGAACAATAATAATTGCCAAGGCATGTTGTGGTTAATCTTAAACAACACATATCTAAATAAATATGCATCATATATAACATTATCAATACATGCCTTCTCGAAAGATTGTTTTAAACTATACGTATATATATGTTAGTCGAAACATGAATGGTCAGGTTGGCTCGTAAAATGCCCACACCAAAAATCCTGACCCTCCTGCAAAATATATTAGTAGACATATTTATATTCGATGATCGTTCCTTCCTAATAAGAGCTGCCATGGTACGAGCCCTGGTTCTCCTTCTCTGAATCAGAATCATCACTAGCATTGTCATTAATATTAATTCTGACCCGAGTTGGTTCCATCGTCCTCATCCTCGGTTTTCGACTAGGCCCACCATTCTCTACGTGTGAGGTGGTTGTTGGAACCGTTTCCCGGTGCTCAGGACTCGTTGGTGGCTTCTCCGGCTGAACTCTCGCTCTGGACGGGCCCGCCTCAGCTTCATTCGTACCTCCTGCATTGTGAAACGAAACTGGTGTGGATTGAGTAGCATCATTTTGTGGTGGTGGTCCCATCATAATCCATCTAGTGATGGTCATGTGAGCAAACGTCAAAAAGTCAATGATCTCTGCATCAGTGATTGCGTCTCTGACACACATCTCCGACCGGAGATGCTCTGCCCATTCATTCCATTGCGGGGGTAGTTGTCGAATCAGTCTTCGAACAGCTTCAACCTCGGTTAACCCTCCTTGCACCGCGTTGTTATATAGTGCGGTTAAACGTGCGACGAATTCACCTACCGACTCATTCGGAATTCTTTCACAATTCCTGAACTGGTAAATATAATCTTCGAGAATATAACAGTTAATTTGTCGTCTTCGTGGATCCATAGTAAGACCTGTGACTCAATATATTATACATTTTTCAATAAAAATTTTAACCATTCCTCGTAATCATTTCAATAATAACCATGTATCCCTGATGTATCCTTGGAAATAAAACTTAGCGCCCTTTATCATTTCACATGAGTTATATGGGTTCGATTGTCCCAAACATAACTAAATCATGAATCATAACCATGCATGTACACATAATAATATCATTTACCTCTTACCCTTGGAGTCTGGTGTAGCAGCAAGCTTGAGAGTTGTTGTTGTTGTGCTTTCCAATTCCAATTTTAGTTCATTACAAGTTACGATTTCAGAGCGGAGAATTGCTCTGATACCATTATGTCACGCCCCAATTCCCGAGGGAAGGCACGTGTGCCGGGACGTGGCAAGGGGTTGGAGTTAAGGAGCGGGGATAGAAGGGGGATCATAGCTTAAAACATTTTAACCATATTATTATCATTTAATTAACTACGGGATCGGGACGTACATCACGAACTACGGGGTAGGAAAACCATACTGCCCGTACCGGCCGCCATGTCTGAATACCCGTGAAAATAAAGTAAAATATTTAAATACGGGATCGGGACATATACAGCTCAAACTATGGGGTTGGTTAATCCGAACTTCCCATGTTGGCCGCTGTCTGAGTACCCGTAAGAGAAATATAGAAGTAGGAGAAACGTAGAGATTTTATTACAGAAATATGAAATTAACTTATCATAATATACATGAGGGGTGGACTTTATTTTAAAGCGTAGCGGAAGCGTTTATTTCTTTTTACACCGCAGCAACAACAATAGCCTTCCCTAGCTCCTGCTGCTCCACCAGATTCCTTTACCCTAATCTGCAAAACATTTGGAAAGGAATTGCAGGGTTGAGTACTAATGCACTCAGTGGAGTTATGCCGAAAACATTTATAATAAAAAGAATATCCATGATAATAAAGCATGCATAGAAGGGTTTAGAAATCATATAACTTCCATGCACACGAAAACCCATTTTCGTTGATTGCGCGCAAATGCGTATTACCATGTTACCCTTATATTGATCCCGGGACGTACCACTGCCGGATCCCTTTCTGATGGAGCCTATAGTTTGGAGACAATGGAGTATTTCATCCACTAGTTCTCCCCTCGAAGTTAGAACCAATTGGTGATCAACCCAATGATATCTAACCGTGCGCACAGCCCCTCAATTAGTGTGTTAGACCAACCGAAAGACCCGATCGTAAACATAAGAGCCTTAAACATGTAATCACGCATCAAACATTTTTCATGGATAATCCCATAGTTTAGAGCTTACTAACTCAAATAATACTTTGAAAAGAGAAACCCCACCTTAATTCTAAATCTCTCAATGTCGTGAACGAAGAGTGATATGGAAGCTTGACTCCTATGATTTTCTGGAAGGGGTAACGCAGAGCAACTTATTTGTAATTAGTAGAACTGGAAGTCGAGATGGATGGGTTTTGAAGCTAGGTTATTCAAGAAGAAATACTCGTATTCCTCTATTTATAGAAGAAGATTTACTAGGTTAGCTTTGCTTAGTCATATCTAGACTACATTAATCATCAACCTACACTTATTTAGAGAAGGACACGTATGCTATTGTTGTATGAAAATTGGCCAACCATTACATTTATGTATATGTGATATTTAACTACTAATCATGCATGCGTAAATATGCATGGCTATGCTTCAATCTATTACTTCCTATGCATGCAAATTAGTATACATTATAAAATCATGTATACACATTTATTTTGCATGGAAAATACTCCCATGCATGTAACTAGTTACGTGCACCTAAACTATTGATTTTCTTTCGAGAATTATTTTAACTAATTAATTTAATACGAAAATTTGGGTTACTACAACCAAAGATCTTTGCTTGCACTATTCCTGTTTTCCCGAGGTGTTGGAAGGATATTGTGATGCGAACTGGGTTTCAGATAGTGATGAGGTGAGCTCCACAAGTGGATTTGTATTCACGCTTGGTGGGGGTGCTGTGTCTTGGAAATCTGGAAAACAGACTTGTATTGCTAGTTCAACCATGGAATCTGAGTTCATTGCATTGGAACTTGCGAGCAATGAAGCGAAATGGCTGCGAGAGTTGCTAGCTGACATACCATCGGGTAAGAATTCTGAAGCTCCTATTTCTCTTCACTGTGACTCACAGTCTGCTATATCTGTTGCGAAGAATAGCGTGTATAATGGGAAACGGAGACATATCCGGGTGAGACATGCGGTGGTGAGAGAAATGCTTGGAGATGGTGTCATTTCTCTTGACTTTGTAAAGTCAGAAAGGAATCTGGCGGATCCTTTCACCAAAGCTCTCATAAAGCGTCAAGTGCAAGAACTTGCAGCCGGTATTGGAATGAAGATGTTGAATGAAGAAAGGTAACATGGTGGAAACCTAACAGGTCAAATGAAACTGTGTTATCTTATCTTTATTTTATATCTTATATATGTACTAACTCGTGTTAATTACAGTTAGTTGGAAATTGTTTTAAGCTATATTGGTTCTACTACGGAGAACTCTGGACATAGACGAATCGTTACCTGACGAGGTAATCCTACTGCGGTGGATTTTCGATTGTACTATGATGTTTTGAGGCTGAGCATTGTTTAGCTCTTAATGATTCTTGCAGTTATGTTTTGCGAAACATTTCTGGTATATTATATGCGTATAATATATTTAGTGCCTTGGCGATTGCACTTTCATAGAATCACCTAAGTGTATGTGAAGAGTTTGTCTTCTATGAAATGCATTTTCTAGAGCATACACGAGAATCGAAGGTATTGATTTAACCTTATTTGTCATCGCGGAGACGTATTTTTCTTCCTAAGGAATGATGTGTGTTGTGGGGGTATACTTATGAACTCATAAAGTTCAAGCTGTAAAGCACTTTTTGAGATTTATATGTTGCCTACTTCACTAATGTACAAATTCAAATCGTAAGATATTTGTATTTATGCATCAATATTCCTTTCCATTCTTGACCGACTTTTATTTGTGGGGGATTGTTGGAAATAAAAGTCTTTTAATTAATTTTTGGTTAATTAATAATCTCTCTTAATTCCTTAATGCACTAGATTCTCACACGTTGAGTAGTGGCCAAGTTACGTTGAGTAGTGGCCAAGTTACATATGAGTAGTGGCCAAGTTTGAGTGGTGGCCAAGTTTGAGTAGTGGCCAAGACATATGAGTAGTGGCCAAGTCATAAACTCCCTATATATATGGCCCTTTTCTTCACTCATTAGATCATTGTGAACAAAAACCACTATCCGCTTTGCTTCTTTCAATTCTTTCCTTTGTCTCCTCTCTTGATCTCTTCCGTTCAAAAGCGTCTCCAACTCGATTTTGCGAGTGCACGCATAATCGAGTGCTGTGTTAACCTTCGAGAGTGTTTTCGGCATTGTGACTTGGCACCGAGGGTCTGCCGGAAATAGCTTTTAGGGCAGTGGTTCGTCCACGGCGCAGCGATTAACCTTCGTTTCAGTTTATTGTTACTTGTGCAGGTTTCTCGAACTTGACTCCAGATCCAACAACTTAGTCGGGTTTTGCCTTATGGATTTTCAAAGGGTAGCTGTCTCCTGCTGCTGTTGGGATTCTTGTTCATGTTGGGTTACTTGGCCTTTAGAAAGTGATCCATGGTTATGTAGTGGTATCAAATTTACTAGTAATGCTCTTTTGCTGAATATAAATTCAACTTTCCTTCTATTTCCCGCTCTCTTTTAAATTTTGCTTTGCCAAATGTCAAGTACATTTTCCACCTTCACGTTCTTAAAATTCTTTGCGACGAAGAATCTCGATGAGAGTAAGGTGTCGTGATAAAAGACGGAGACAACTGGATAACGGCGACAACGGAGTGGTGATGGCGAGTCCGAGACTGTGATGCTTTGGTGGGGAGAGGAGGAGTTGTAATTCAAAATTTGGGAGCTCTTTATTATTGGAGGGTGGCTATCAATATATAATAAAGTTGCGTTCTCTAAATTACCCTTTAAATCCCACGTTTTCCATCACCTTTTATCAATGAGGAATAATTTTACTTTTTAAATTAAAGAAAATATTTACAACACCAAATTGAAGAGATAATATTTCATCTCCATTGTAGTGTAAGTGAAGGGGGAAAAAGAGCAAATGTGAAAAAAAGTGAGAAATAAAGAAGGTTTAAAGGTGAATATCTCATTTTCCTTCGCATAAAAGAGAACACAACATAATAGTATAATTGAATCCGATCCTACATGACATCATGTATGAATCTTTTGATTTTTTTTCCCTAAATTTTCGTGGCTTTGGTATAAAATCAAAAGTTTAATCCAATTATATTATATTCCCTCCGTTCCACTTCACTCGTTATATTTTTTTCGTCACGGAATTTTATGTAAGTGTTAAGTGAGAAAATTAAGGAGTCTACGTAAAAAAGTAAGGGTAAATTATTTCTATTTTAAAAAACAGGACTAGTGAAGTGAAACAGCACAAATTAACAAACAAGACTAGTGAAGTGAGACAGAGGGAGTAATAAAATTTACCTCTCACATCGAAGAAAAATGAAAGAAGGGCGTATGTTGCATGTGAATAAGAAAGGGTATTTTCGTATAATGTGACATTTAAAATGATTTCACCAAATAAATACTCCATTCGTTCCAAATATAGTATCTTGTTTCTTTAGTAAAGGTACAGTGCGTTGCACGTTTAACCAATTTTTTTCCCCCCTTTTCATGATAAAAGTCATTATTATAAATTTATAGAAGTAATGAGCTATAAAAAAATAATTTATATTAATTATTCCCGAAGATAAATAATCTAAATAAACTAAGTTATTCAATTAACAAATTATAATACGGAGTAATTATTAGAGGGGAAAAATAAAATACCCAATAATGCATAAGGAAATCAAATTAAGGACATACACTTAAAAAACACAAAAAATACCCATTTTTGACGCGCAATTACACAAATACCCTTACTAATGACTTTGACTTTTACTAGTCAACACCACTCTTCTCTCCTTCCCTTCTTCTCCCTTTTCCACGTACGTGTCTCTTCTCTTCTCTCTCTCTTTTTTTTTTTTTTTATTTTTTTTTTAATTATTTTTTTTTAATTTCCGAATTTCGAATTTAAGATTTTTTTTTTTTTTTAAATTCGAATTTCGATTTTTTTTTCCCAGACTACTGTAGCTGTGATATTCGTATAACTTTAAGAAAGTACGAAATGTAACAAATTCGTACCAATGTGATATTCGTATAATTTTAAGAAAGTACGAAATATAACAAGTTCGTACCAATTATATATAACAATTATGAAATACATACTGACTACTGTAGCTATGACATTCGTATAACTTTAAGGAAGTACGAAATATGATAAATTCGTACCAATTATATATAAGAATTACGAAATACATACTTGAATATGCAATTATGCAGTTATTGGTACAAATAAGATTCACTTCGTACCAAAGCCTACTGAGAAATTAAACCCTGAAACTAAAAGTAAAAATTAAACCTTATCGGTGAATATTAAAATTTGTTGGAGAACTCTAAACCCTATTTGATGTATCTAAACTCTATTTGAAAAATCTAAACCCTATTTGAGGTATCCAAACCCTATATAGGAAATCTAAACCATATCCAATTATATATAAGAATTACATACTTGAGTATGCAATTATACAGTTATTGGTACGAATAAGATTCACTTCGTACCAAAGTCTACTGAGAAATTAAAACCTGAAACTAAAAATAAAAATTAAACCTTGTCGGTGAATATTAAAATTTGTTGGAGAACTCTAAACCATATTTGAAAAAATTTAAACCCTATTTGATGGATATAAACTCTATTCGAAAAAATCTAAACCCTATTTGAGGTATCCAAACCCTATATAAAAAATCCAAACCGTATCGTACATTTTAACCAGGTACGAAATGAAAATTGCATACCAGATTTAAACGAACAAACTAAAACTCCGGCGATGATTTTCAATAAACTTAGTTTCAATGCACAAACAAAACCGAAATTCTAGTAAAAATATTGTAAAATCAATGTCAAATTGGTACGAAATGAAAATTGCGTACCAGATCTAAACGAACAAACTAAAAATTCGACGATAATTTTCAATAGACTTAGTTTCAATGTACAAACGAAACTGAAAATTCTAGTAACAATATTGTAAAATTAATGTTAAATCGGTACCAAATATGATTATTTGTACTTGGTGATAGTGCAAACATTCTTTCTCTTCTAAATATCTAACACACACTTTTTTTTTTATCTTATAAGTTGGTACGAAAAATAAGATATTTGTAACAAAACTCTAGTTGATAAAATATGAATTTAACATGTCGAACAAATATTGTGCGCCTCAACAACTTCTTATCTTATAAGTTGGTACGAAAATAAGATATCCGTAACAAAACTATAGTTAATGAAGTACGAAATCAACACGTCAAACAAATGTTGTGCACCTCAACAACCGATTTTTTTAGCTTTAACATGCATAAGAACGTTGGCAACATGTATTTATCTATGAATTAAAGTATGTTGGTATGGTAACACTGTAAGTGTAAAACAAATACCAATTCATTTTTGCTGAAAATGAAAACATGAAAGAATTCGTAGTTAATTAATCCATCAAAATCTACCGGGGCTGCAACAAATGATAAAGCCCAGAAAGGCCGAATCATATGAATATTAAAACAAGATTTGCTACTCTAAACTTTGCCTTCAGTGCTTTAATTCTCGCACTACCTCGTAGCACCATCTTCACAAATCCAATCTTAAATCACAGTATCACGTGTTCATCCTGAACTCATAAAACGAGAATTGGAAATTTTATTACTCCACTAGATAATTATGCAAAAGAATTATTTAAATCGTCCATTTGATCAAATTATGATATCAACGAGCAAATCTAAATGAATCAATTCAACTACTTAATATCCTAACAGATTGCAACTCAGTTATTAAATCCAAAAATCCATCGAAATAACTCACTTACCTCTTATCCCGCACGAATCCCCGCTAAATCCTCCAGTACCACGGCATTGTCGTTGCGGCGGCTGCTTCCGGTGAAGAATCTGCCTGAGCTTCTAAACAACATCGTGCGCAACGAGGCTGAGGCTAGCCTGTCCACGTATTCCCTCAGCCAATTCCTCCTCTCGCCAGCCTCCTCCTCCACCTGCAGAATTCCGGCGGAAAGTTCCTTCGCACTGAAATCGGAATATTCCCTACGATGAGATGTGCACCCCACCGCTACCTCGTCGTCAACCCCTACGGCACCACCATTCCAATCGGGGAAATCACCTACTCTCTCAAGAGTGTCGACAGGTAATCTAATCATTTCAATCAACTGCTCTACTCCTCCATTTCCCCCAAATTTCAAAAATCTGAACTCGAATGGATCTGAATCTAGGGTTATCTCATCGGGCAGTGTGGAGGTTCTTCCTGAACGGGATCTTCAAATTCTCCGCGTATCTCGCGCACAGATCTCGGACCGACAGCTCGCCGCCGTCCACCGCCGTCACCATCGACTCTCCGACCTCCGCCACCATTCGCCCTACCTTTGCAAAAATTGGGGAATGAAAAGAGAGAAACAGTTAGAGAGAAAAAGAGAGAGGAATGTCGCTGGAAAAAAAAAAGAGGGAAATAGGGTGTAGACGGAAACGCGAAAAAGTAAGGGAGAATGGGGGTATTTGTGTCCTTTCCCATCAATTTTGGGTAAAATTTGAGTTTTTTAAGTGAGTGACCTACTATTGATTTTACTAAAACATATGGGGTAGTTTATTATATTAACTCTAATTATTATTTTGATTGAGTAACTATGATATTATATAGTTGAAGAACGCTTTCATCGTGAACATTCTTAATGTGTCTATGAATGGATGACGTGATATACTATTAATGAATAAAATATTTAAATATATACCATAACCTATTTAAAAAACGTAAACTCTATCACTACCATATTAGCAGTGAACATATTAAAAACGCCCGCAATGGGTAGGGATTTATGTTATGACGTTGCAAACAATTTTGATTAAAAACTCAAATTCAAAAGGAAAAGCAGTTTCATTATTTCTAACTTCCATTTAACATTTTTTATTTGACACTAAAGACTACACACAAAATAAAATATGTTTCCTCTATGTTTTAACAAAAGTCTCATTTCCAAATATCCAAAATAATATCAAAATTTATAGAGTAAAATATACATATATAAATCTAAATGCATGAGATATTTTTATATCCAAAATATATTAAGCTTCCTTGAATGCAAGAAAGAGTACATTTCAACAAATAAGACATTAATTCGCATTTAGATTTATTTAATTATATAAATTATAGCCAAACTCATGAGATATTTTTTAATCCTAAAATATATTTATAAATCTCAATCTTGTAAATGATCTAAATATGAAGATCCATTATAGTGTACTAAATATTTTCTTGCACTAATATAAGGAATATAGATATGTCTTCATCTTATTGAATTCAAAGTTCATTTTAATTAAAATTCATTTTTAATCTTTCCAGAGTTGGTTCTTGAATAATTTTTTTGTTTGACTACCTTCACTACGTGTTATTTTTGTCACTCTTTCATTTTGAATTCTTTCACACCATATATATAGGTTTCTTTCTTTTTTATATTAAGTATATTAATCATGTTTTGCATATAATTAACTTGTCTATATAAGGGGGGCCACATATGCATGAGATGAGTATGTCGATACAACCAACTTACGTCGATACGTATTATTGAAACTCTTGATTTTTTTTCCTTTTAGTTATCTAATTATAATGCAGAAAATGAAAAAGATCTCTCTCTCTCATCTTAAAATAATCATTTTTGCATGTAAAATGTGAACAAAGCAAGAAAAAGATCTCTCTCTCTCTCATCTTAAAATAATCATTTTTGTCTGTAAAACGTGAACAAAGCAAGCTGAAGCATAATTTCTTAACAAAAATAAAAGAGGCACAATCGAATATAAGCACATTTTTATATGCAATACATATATCCATTCTTATCTTTGTGAAATTGTGTACGTATGTAATATAAATTTTTATCCAGTAATAAATAATTGTATCAATTATATAAATATACAAGGGTAATTAAATCCTATAAAATAAATCTACTACATCCCTTACACTTCATTTTTAACTATAAATCATATGAATGAAATTATTAAAAAAAATATTTCATTCCTTTCATATTGTTTATGCATACTAAGTACACGAATTAATCATTCCAATTTATTCTATTCATACATTTATCTTATTTATGCCTTGTTTCAAAAATTGTCTTAGATCTTTTAACTAATAGAAGATATCACATGCATACATATAATTATATCAACGTGACATACTATATAGGACAAAAAAAATGGTACAGTAAAGTTTGATCAATAAAATGATTTCTTTCTAAGACACCGACTAAATTACACTAAATTCCATATGACTAAGTGTACATTCAATGAAGAAAAAATACATAATTTTTTTTAATCTAATGATATCAACATATGATGTTTATTGTGTATTCTTTCAAATGAAATTTCAGCATAAATTACAAGAAAATGTAAAAGAAAACTATTGAACAAATGAAAGTGGTTAAGAAATAAAAGAGTCATAATAAAGTAGGCTTTTATAAACAATAATTAATGTCGTGGTAGAAATAAATGAGATTAGGATCTTACGTCTCTTTTTGTTCAGAATGTATTTGATCAATTTTGATTACTTAAGACATTCCTTAACTAATATCCTTTTTCTATTAAAAAAAAGTGAATTGAATCTTCAAAATATTCAATCATAAAGATATGATTAATTTGTAAAGTAAATTACGAGTGAGAGTTAAATGAATATATATGGTCTGACCTTATTTATACATCTTTGTCAATCTAAAATCTAAATGTCGAAAAATATAATTGTACTTGCATCATAGCTCGAGTTGTTGTCTAATGCTTATTTACAATGTTGTCATAACTGCTGTTGGGAATTGTTAAGAACAACATGTTAAGGGGGAACCTATTAGGGACACTTCATTGTTTTGATTTGATCCCAAAACCCCAAAGCGTTATGTTCCCAAGCGACCCATTTTGATGTAGTTAATAAGTTAGAATTTTCTAAGCCTACTCTGTTAGGATGGCTCTTTAATTTGCTTAGATTATAGGCTTCAAAAGTTCAAGTGAAGGCCACTCGCTTGAGTGTGTTTTTCGAAGCGAAGCAAGTCTAGCAAGCCGAAGTGAAGCGTGCCGAAGAACAGTGTAGCAAAGCGAGCGCTACAGTAGATTCAAAGTGAGTCTGCCAAAGCCAAAGCGAAGCGAAGCGAGCGCTACAGTGTGAAGTCAAAGCTAGTCAACTCTAGTCAGCAATTTCCAAAGCAGTCACTAGGGAACTTTATTTCCCGAAGCAACTCACTACAGAATGACTACGAAGTGACTCAACTAAAGCGGACGCTACAACTTCAAAGCAAAGCGAGCCACTACCTACCAGAAAGCGACAACACAATTCCCGCTCCAAATTTGAACTCCAGTCAACTAGAGATCTCCGCATTTATTACGAGATCTCCACGTGTCGAACGCGGAGAGGAGCAGCGGAGTTGACTGCCAGGCCGACAAGGCGCCGTAACAGTACTGGGTCGCTCCAGTTACTGTTGAAATTGGAACTTAGCCAATTTCGGCAAAGAGCCAAAACTGCGCGTCTGAAAAGCAGCTAGCCTGTGCAAGTACTGTCGAGAGGAGGAGGGACAAGGCCACCAACCAAGCAACGGATCTCAGCCAACCCTCCGCCTATAAATAGTGAAGGATCACAACGTGAAGAAGTAGAACACTACTTGAGCATTCGAGCGCCCACAACAAACAAACACTCCCAAGCCTTTGAGCAATCTTCGAGTTTTTGTTTCAAGTGTTCTCCGAGTTTCCAGTTCATCGGAACTCGTCTTCACAACCTTCACACTTAGAGTCTATGCCCACTTCAAATATCCAAGCTTAGAAGGAGAGCTCTAGCCTACTTTGCATCTACTGTAAAGAGCTCTTCATAGTGTGTTCGTTTACCAAAAACCCTAAACTCTGTCTGTTAGGTTTTTGAGTCGTCGTGTTAGGTTGTCCCGATCCAAGGCTCTTCTTTCATCGATTGAAGAAGCCTCGATCATAGAGTTTAGATCCAAGCTTGCACCTACATCGTTTGTGTGAAGCTCGATCGAAGCTAGGCTGTAAGGAGAGCTCGTAATCTCCTTGTCTGTGTTTTGACTGAAGCGAGTGAAGCTTCCAGTCTTGTCTAGGTTTGTGTAGTGAACCCGTAATCACTACGTCTGTCGTTTGATCCAGGCGAGTGAAGCCCGATCTCGACCAAGGTTTTTGAAGGACCCGTAACCTTCAAGTTCTTGAGTGAAGAGAACAGTTGCCGTTGTGCAACAAAGTGGACGTAGGAGCTTTATCTCCGAACCACTATAAATCTCTGTGTAATATCTCTTTAACCCTAATCTCTTTACTGTATTTGATTATCCATTGCACGAGCATTTAAACAAACGAACTTGAATTCTTTAATTACTTAGGAGAGATTTTAGCTCACCGAATTTCCGCATACACGAGTAAAGACTCCCTCTTGATCAAGTTCTTACTTCGGTTAAGCAGGCTAGCTACGTACTGTAGATCTAGCTTCAACTAGGTCTTAAGTTTCAAGCGAGCTCTTTACTTGTCACTCTGAGTTAAAGGGAAAAAGTTGCAAAAACTTGAAATACGTATTCACCCCCCCCCCCCCCCCCCCCCTCTACGTATTTCCCCTATTAACAAACCGGGACCAACAAGTGGTATTAGAGCAGCGGTTCTTTCGAGCCTCTGCTTTGCATATCCGAAGCGAGTCCCCACTCGCTTCACGTTGTCTCATTGAACCGGATCCTATTTTCCTAAGTGCATCAAAACCTCACCCACGCATATTGCATATACTGCTAATAGTTTGTTATGTCTACATATAGTGCATCAAACCTTCCACAGTTCTCTATCGAAGGATACGAGACATGGAGTTTCCGAGTCGAAAGCTTCTTATGCTCCATCCACGACCGGATGTGGGAAGTCATAGAGGACGGACCAATCGAGATCAAAAAGTCCATATCTGTGAACGTCCCAGCCGCCGAAGGACGCGAAGCTCACGTCAGACAAGAATACGTCGAGAAGGACAAGGACGAATACAATCCCAACGACTTCAAGATCGCCAACCTTGATAAAATCGCACGTCACACGATGCAGAGCACCGTATCGGATGCCTACCTTCCTAGGATCAGGAAGTGTGTGACGGCGAAGGAAATGTGGGAAACCCTAGCCCTCATTTCACAAGGAACGGACAAAATCAAGGAGAACAAGTTCGTTGTACAAATGCGGGAGTTTGAAAGCCTGATAATGAAGCCAGGAGAGTCCATCGAAGCCTTCGAGCTGAGAGTTACAAACATCATTGCAACTCTCAACTCACTTGGGAAGGAACTCACAGATAAGGAAGTCAATCTGAAGATTGTCCGAGCTCTCACAAGAAAGTGGCAGACAATGAAGGAGCTGTACCTAGCTACCAAGGATCTTTCAAAGCTCACACCGGAGATTCTGTTCTCCGACTCAAAGCTCACGAATTCGATCTGAATCGTATGAATCTCGACGAAGAGGATGAAGCTCCCACGACGTCTAAAGGTGTAGCATTCAAAGCTGCTGAAGGGCCAAGTGACCAGTCGCTAGCCAAGATGACGAGGGAAGAGTTGGAAGAACATACTGCGTGCTTATCCAAGAACTTCAACAAAATGAATTCTCGAGTGGGCAAGGGGAGGAGCACTGATGCTCGAGAAGGAAAAGGGAAAAGAGAGGAGACGACCAAGCCGATCCCGCGAGACATGATGGATGTGGAGTGCTACCACTGCCACAAGATGGGCCACTACAAATCCGATTGCCCAAAGCTGAGTGCGAAGGAGCGAGAGGAACTGAAAGCAAAGAGGGATGCTCCAAGGCGAGCGCTCGTAGCGAGTGAAATACCGGTCGCTTCAACTGAAGATGTAGCTAGCGACTCGGATGCATTCACAGATACAACTCCAGTGAGGGAGAGGATCTTGGATTCATGGCACTCACCGACGAGGAAACAAGAGAGGTATTCATCTATCCCTCACCCAGTTCAATTACACTCGCACACACTTACCAAGAGGAATCAAATTCCTCGGCATGGAGTGAGTTGCTTGACAAGCACATTAAATTGTCAAGTGACCACGAAGTGCTGCAACAAGCTTTGTCTCAAAGCGAGAAGGAGAACCGAAAGCTAGCCACTGAGCTTGACCTAGTCAAACTTAACTTAAGGGCTATGACTAGTAAGTTCGAGGATCTCTTCGCGAGACATCAAAGCTTGGAAGGAAGGTATGAAACCCAGTCCGCTCTAGTTGCCAACTTGAACAAAGCTTCATATGCTAGGCAGGCACTAGAGAGCTCACTTCTACCTTTTAGAAGAAAAGGAGGACTCGGATATGAGGGTGGACCTTCCAAGCCAACTGTCTTTGTTGGTGCTTCTCACACGACACCATCAGTCACTTTGGAAATGCCCACTGCATCCAAAGCGACCACCAACAAGGACAAAGGCCAGATGGCTGAGAACCCTAAGAAGAAGCCAATGAAGATGTCTATATCTTCAAGGGCCGAAACTATGGGCAAGCATAGACCAACTGTTCCTAGCACTTACAATGCTAAAGCTTACCAATCCAAAGGTAAAGGGAAACCAGTTGTAGCTTCTAAGCCTCAAGCCAAGACACGAGAGACAAAGGATCTTCCTTTCAAGAAAAGGAGTAATGTCTATGTGTCACGTTATCCGGACTGGAGATGGTCCAACCGGACTAACGTTGAGGGGGAAGAATTCGAAGCACCAAGAAGGTCGCTTCGAACTCCCAAGGTAACTCAAGCGAGTCGGGGTCAAAACCCTAGTTGGACCGCTTCGAGAAAACCTAGCGAGCCGCTTCGACAGACTATAAAGCCTAAGTCAGTCTCTAAGCCCGTAGCTAATCCGAAGCGAGTCGCTTCAGGATAAAAGCCAAAGGGTAAGAGCATGGGTATGTCTCAAGCGAGCCGCTACCCCTCTTGCACACACTGTTGCACGTGTGAAGCTGCTTCTAAGTAGTACACCAAGTTTTCAAAGGTCGAGAAGCCCAAGACACAAGCTTCATCTCAAAAGAGAGTGAAGCAAGTGTGGGTACCTAAGGGGACTAACCTGCAAGGACCCAAACTGATTTGGGTACCAAAATCTGTCTAATTGCAGGTGGGCGCCGTGGATCCCATGCCAAGTGAGGGTCAACAAATCTGGTACTTGGACAGTGGATGTTCAAGACACATGACTGACATGAAAGCACTACTTCAAAACTACATAGAGAAGAAGGGTCCACACGTCACTTTTGGTGATAACTCTCGAGGAAGCACCAAAGAGGGTACGGCGCACTGAGAGTCGGAAAGCTCACAATTGAAGAAGTCTCCTACGTGGAAGGACTCAAGCACAACTTGCTATCCATCTCACAATTCTGTGACAAGGGATACAAGGTGGAATTTATTTCCAACAAGTGCATTGTAAAGAGCAAACTCACGTCCCAGATAGTGTTCACTGGAGTTAGACAGAGGAATGTCTACATCACACAATGGGACAGCTGCAAAGAGGAGACGTGCTTAGTAGCAAGGAGTGCTACAGAGATAGGATGGCTATGGCACCGACGCTTGAACCATCTCAACTTCAAAGCAATCAATCGCTTAGCTCGAAAGGGTTTGGTGCAAGGCATACCAAATGAAGTCTTCATCAAAGACCATCCATGCTCACCATGCCAACAAGGGAAGCAGACGAAGAAGCACTTCGCCAGTCTCGAAGAAGCTTCATCAAAGCGAGTGCTCGAGCTGCTTCATATGGATCTGTTTGGTCCAGTCACTTTAGTGTGAATGGAAGAAAGTACACTCTAGTTGTAGTCGACGACTTCTCTCGCTACACTTGGGTTGTATTTCTCTTCAGCAAGAAGGAGACACTGACCAAACTGCCACAACTGCTCAAGCGATTGGCTGTGGAAAAGAATCAAGCTATTGTAACCATCCGCTCCGACAAAGGCACAGAGTTCTTGAACTCTACCATTGAAGCTTACTGCACGGAGCATGGCATAGCGCATCAGACATCCTCAGCACGCACACCTCAGCAGAATGGTGTTGCTGAAAGAAGGAATCGGATCATCAAGGAAGCCGTTCGAACCATGATTGCAGACTCGAAGCTACCTATGAAGTATTGGGCTGAAGCTGCCAATACAGCATGCTACACTCAGAATAGAACGCTTCTCTGCAAACGGCACGACAAAACACCATATGAAATATGGACAGGGAGAATTCCTAACATATCTTATTTCCATATTTTTGGTTGTAGGGTCTTCATCCATGACAATGGGAAGTCACAGTTGAAAGCCTTTGAAAGCAAAGCTGATGAAGGAATATTCTTAGGATATTCTACATCAAGCAAAGCCTTCAGAGTGTTCAACTGTAAAACCCTAATCGTGAAGGAATCACCCCATGTCGTATTTGATGAGTCTTCCACAGGAACAGGTTCAATCTAAAGAAGGAAACTCAAGCAAGGAACCCTTAAACTCACTCACTTGGGACATGCTCGAAGAAGATGATGAGATCAAAGATTCAAGCGAGCAAAATCCCAAAGGAGAAGGTGAAGCTGCCCACAAGATTTCTGAAGCGAGTGCTGGCCAAGCACCCAATCCAGTCGCTTCAGATGACGAAGCGAGCGACAAGGAAGAAGATGAAGATGAAGCTGGCGGGTCCAAGCGTGCATGGCTCAAGGATCACTCACCTAGCCAAATCATTGGAGATCCATCCAAGGGCGTAGTGACCAGAATTCAAGTGTTTGGAGAAAGTGCCATGTTCAGTTGCTTTCTCTCAAACATTGAGCCATCAAGCGTGGAAGAAGCCCTAGCTGATTCAAATTGGGTGATCGCCATGCAGGAAGAGCTGAACCAGTTCACCAGAAATGACGTTTGGTATCTCGTGGATCGTCCCAAATTTCAACATGTAATTGGCACCAAGTGGGTGTTCAAAAACAAGACGGACGAGGACCACAACGTTGTGAGGAACAAGGCGCGTCTCGTCGCCAAGGGCTATTGCCAAGAGGAAGGAATCGATTTCGATGAGACCTTCGCTCCTGTGGCACGGCTTGAAGCGATCAGATTATTTCTAGCCTATGCAGCGGCAAAGAAATTCAAAGTCTATCAAATGGATGTGAAAAGCGCATTCCTCAACGGTGAATTGAAGGAAGCAGTGTATGTGGAGCAGCCACCGGGTTTCGAGCAAGGAGATAAGGTGTATCGATTGAAGAAAGCCCTATATGGATTGAAGCAAGCTCCCAGGGCTTGGTATGATACCCTTTCTCAATTTCTAGTGGATAATGGTTTCCACAAAGGGAAGATAGATCGAACCCTATTCACTATCAATCATGGAGATAATATGCTATGGGTTCAGATCTACGTGGACGACATCATATTTGGATCACCAAACCAGTCGCTTAGCGAGAAGTTTGGAGAGCTTATGAAGACCAAATATGAGATGTCGATGATTGGCTTAACGAGCTGCTTTCTAGGTCTTCAAGTGAAGCAACAGGATGATGGTATCTTCATCAATCAAGCGAAGTACACAAGAGATATGCTTGCCAAGTTCGGTCATCAGCATGCCAAAGCTGTGAAGATTCCGATGAACACGAACTGGAAGATGGAGCCAGACATAGATGGGAAGTCTGTGGATGCTACAGACTACCGAGCCTTGATCGGATCCCTTCTATATCTCACTGCAAGTAGGCCGGATATAGCTTTTGCAGTTGGAGTCTGTGCTCGCTTCCAAAGCAACCCCAAGCACAGCCATCTTGAAGCTGCCAAGAGAATTCTTCGATATTTGAAGGGCACTGTCAATATGGGGCTGTGGTATCCAACGGAGGACAATTTGGAGCTCACTGGATATTCAGACGCTGACTATGGAGGATGCCGAATTGATAAGAAGTCAACTTCGGGCACTTGTCAGTTCTTGGGAAGCAAGCTGATCTCATGGTTTTTGAAGAAGCAGACAAGTGTAGCTACTTCAATGACTGAAGCCGAATATATGGCCGCTGGAAGCTGCTGTTCTCAAATTCTATGGCTTCGTCAGCAGTTGAAGGATTACAATGTTGAAGCAAATGAAATTCCTATATTCTACGACAACAACAGTGCGATCTGCATCTCTCAAAATCCAGTGCTTCACACCAGATGCAAGCACGTGGAAATCCGACATCACTTCATTCGTGATCATGTCGAGAAGAAGGATGTCAAGCTCGAGAAAATCCATACCGATCTCCAGCGAGCAGATATCCTCACCAAGCCCCTAGCTGAGTCTCGTTTCAATCAGCTATGCATGGAATTAGGGTTGTTAGACCCTGGTGAAGAGTGCTAGATCCAGGATGCACGAAGGAGCGGTCGCTTGTTCTTTTTAGCGTCCCTCGCTTCGGATCTTCACCAACTCAAGCGAGTCACTTCAAAATCCCACTCGCTTGAAGAAATTGATGTTAGGTGGAGAAAGGTGGAGTATTGGAAGAAGTTCCCTACCAACTTATAGGAATTGTTAAGTATTTGGTTAAGGGGGAACTAGGGCTTACTCTCGGAGCAAGCTACTTCCAAAGCGAGCAAAGAATGCTGCTATCTTGAATTCTGCATCGCTTCAATTTACTCTAGCTTGGGTCAAAGCGAGTCGATTGCAAGTTCATTCTGTAGCTTATAGGAAGAAGCTTGAAGGTTTACCTTTTTCTACAAAAGGTTGCAGGGCTGGTGACATGCTTCTGCGTAAAATATGAGATTGTCTTGTCAGAGCATTCTCATTGTCATCATGTCCATTTCTGCTCTGAGATAAGGACTTGTACTCATCCCCCATTCGTCGTGAATATGTACACTTACGTGAAGCTCCCCTCTGGGTCGTAGTAAGCTTGTGTACTATATTCATTTTCTCCCCCATTCACTTCGATGGAGGACTCTCTAATTCGTAGAGGAAGATGAATGCTATGAAGAAGAATGCCAAGAAGATAAAGCCCCTATCACACGCCAACATGTGGTATCATCAAGTTTGAAGTCAACATGTGGTTTCAACAAATGAAGTCCAAATCTAAATGGAGTCTTCAATAAGTGGTATCAATCTCCTACGAAGTGAGATTGACTGGTAAGCGTTTCAATTTTTAAGTACACTAAGTGAGCTGAAGCGTGCTAGAAACCTTCACTCACTATGTGAAAAATATGAAATGAATCTGACACAAATACAAAGAGGAAAACATTCTTGTTTATCCTCAAAGTATGTAAGTCAGAAACATTTTAAAATTAAGCAAAGAAATTCAATTTCTTATTCCAGTCGCTTCAGATGGCTAAGCGAGTGCCACGCCACTCAAAGCTAGCCATCGCAAGCGAGTGCGGAACAGTCACTCAAGCAAGTGCCTCTCAAGCGAGTCAAGGCCTAGCGGGCCAACTCGAAGCGAGCGGGTACGAAGCGAGTATGAGCTGTCTGCACTCGAGTGCAAATTTCACTTTTTGCCGAGCATTTAATGCAGGTTCACGTACTGGCGAAAATAACGGGCACGTGGAACTCACTTTGAATTCGAAGCGGGAAAAGTCGGAGAAGATCCAGCCGTCGAATCCCAACAGTCCTCAATAGCCGTTGGATTGACGCCGTATAAGACAAACCAATCGCAACAGGCCACGTGGAGACGACGTGCAAGTGGCGGTTCACTTTTACTGTGATGACGCCAGACACATCAGACCCATCACCGCACGTCCGCCGCCTACCTACAGGAACTTCGCCGATTTTACTGTCTTGCCCTTGCCACGTCAGCCGAGACCTAATTCTATATATATGGGACTTCGCAGAATGGCAGAACCTTTCACAACCCTCAAAAATTGCCATTCTCGTGCTTAGATCTGCAACACCTGCAACTCACGAGTTTCAACCATTTTTTCGATAAAACTCCATTCGAATCTCTTATTCTACACCATGGGAAAGAATCAGAAGACTGAGACGATGGAAGAGTTTCTCACAGAGGTAGACAAACATATCAACGTCGAGCCTCATCTCGACCCAACCTTAATCGAGAAGGATGGATTCTTCCGTAGAGCCGTGACCACGGCCGGTCTATGGAAGTTCGTGACGGCAGTGCCATCAAAAATTCTGGCCAAGGCAGTGGGTGAGCTCCTGCTAAACTTGAAAAAGGAGCAAAATACATCTTCGTTCACAGATCCACAGACCAGAAAGCCGGTGGAGGTGGATATGAGCGAACTCATCGGCGCGTTCAACTTGCCGAGAGAGGGAGGAGACTCTCTATTGGAGTTGGGACTTTCGGCCGGAGTTCAATATGGCCGATTCGCAGCCGACGGAGCAAATCCAAATTTCAAGGAGGCCAGTATCCGTTCAAGCTTGAAGACCCCCTTCAATCATATCTGCAAGCTCTTCTCGAAGAGCATCGCATGCTACATCGGAACCCTAGACACTCTCTCTGAAACAAAGCTGATCGCCACCGCAGTTATCGTCGACAGCCTCACTGGAACAAATTTCAACTGGCATGGTTGGTTTCTCAACCAAATCCACGAAGCTGCCGAGGATTTTGCGTTCGTGTCAGGGAGCACCGATCAGATTCTCCGCAAGGGGAAGCTGAAGTTTTTCTCTAGGCTGTCTGTTGTCTTGGAAAAGAAGTTTTCGGGCAAAGTGTGGCCGGAATCCGACACGACGGCATACAACAAGCAATCTATCTACTACGACAAGTGGAGGAAAACCAAGACATTGATGATTTGGGACTTCTCGAGGTTGAAGTGCCCGTTGCAAGACCAGTTGTCGACAGGCAAGCTGAAGTGAGCCAAGCTAGGCGGGTCGCTTCACCCGGGAAGCGAGCCGCGCCCAAGTGAGGCAAGAAAAGGATGAAGCGAGTCGTTTCACTCGTCCAAGAAAGCGAGGCGGTGGAGAAGCCGCTTGAGGACGTTGAAGTGACTCAACACCAATCCTCACCCATCAAAATCCAAACTCCCCAACCCCTAGTCCAAACCCAAACACTTCAAATCCAAACCCAGCCACTACCTGAAACTCAAACATCCTCAACTGCCCAACATCAATCCCAAAAATCACCCCGATCCCCACATGAAGAAGAAACTGGTTCTTCTTTCCAGATGCCCGAAATCCCCCTACTCCATGTCGACCCAGTCGAAGCATACACCATCTTTAAATCCATCCAAACCCAGCAAACACAACCACCACCCACTGAAGCCATTCAAATATCCGAAACCCCCGATACTTCATTATCTTCCCTATCCCCCTCGACATCGGTAGCTACAGCCGATACCGCCCAAACCACCGGAGAACTCACCATTGTCCCACAATTTGCACCTCCTGCCATCACTACAGAAATGCAGGCCATCAATCGCTACGTCAAGGATCGAGAGCAAGCTGCAGAGATCATCAACCTCCGGTACTCCAACGTTCCGTGGACCGACGTGTTCTACACCCAGACCGTTGACTTCCTGACGTACATTACGTACCGCGGAACGGAGTACTACAAGGTCTACAACCTGATGCAGGCCTTCAAAAAGAATGAGCTGATCGAGTTGGAGGCCAAACTGCTCAACTTCATTGGCGTGGACGGCTTCCACAACTTCCTCGATGGGACCAGCTTCTGGGACAAGCTGGATGCTAAAATAAAGCAGGAATATCCAGATGTTGTGATTCCCAAGCGAGAGCCAACTCTACGTGAGAAGCAATTGATTAATGCTCATGTTGAGGAGATAGAGGCGAAGGAGGTGGAGATCTCAAATCTCCAAAGCGAGATCTCCAAGAAGGAGGAAGAAGTGAACCGAAGGGTGTTGGAGGTCAAGAGTTGTTGGTCCCGGTTTGCTATAGGAAAAATACGTAGAGGGGGGGGGGGGGGGTGAATACGTATTTTGAAGTTTTTCAACTTCAATTCCTTAACTCAGAGTATAAAGTAAAGTGCTCTTTGGAAATGCAAAGACCTAACCGAGGGCTAGATCGAAAGCAATCACGAATCTCTTGTCCTAAGCTTAGAGCTTGATCAAGAGTGAGACTTTACTCTTTGTGCGGAATTTGGTGAGCTAAAATCTTTCCTAAGTAATTGAAAATCCAAGTTAAGTTTGTTTATATGCACGTGCAATGGATAATTGAATACTGTAAAAAGATTGAGGTAAGAGAGATACGACACAGAGATTTATAGTGGTTCGGAGATAACGCTCCTACGTCCACTTTGTTGCACGACGGCAACTGTTCTTTTCACTCAAGAACTTGAAGGTTACGGGTCCTTCAAAAACCTGGTCGGGATCGGGCTTCACTTGCCTAGATCAAACGACAGACGTAGTGATTGCGGGTTCACTACACAAACCTAACAACGACTGGAAGCTTCACTCGCTTCAGTCAGACAGACAGGGAGATTACGGGCTCTCCTTACAGCCTAGCTTCGATCGAGCTTTACACAAACGATGTAAGTGTAAGCTTGGATCTCAACTCTACGATCGAGGCTTCTTCAATCGATGAAAGAAGGGCCTTAGATCTGAACAACCTAACGACAACTCAAAAACCTAACAGACAACAGTTTAGGGTTTTTGGTTGACGAACACACTAATGAAGAACTCTTTACAGTAGATGCAAAGATGGGTAGAGTTCTTCTTCTAAGCTTGGATATTTGAAGTGGGCTTAGAATCTAAGTGTGAAGGTTGTGAAGACGAGTTCCGATGGACTGGAAACTCGGAGAACACTTGAAACAAAGACTCGAAGATTTGCTCGAAGGCTTGGGAGTGTTTGTTTGCAGTAGGCTCGAATGCGCAAGTAGTGTTCTTACTTCTTCACGTCTTCATCCTTCACTATTTATAGGCGGAGGGTTGGCTAAGATCCGTTGCTTGGTTGGTGGTCTTGTCCCTCCTCCTCTCGACAGTACTTGCGCAGGCAGTAGCTTTTGCAGACGCGCAGTTTTGGACTTTTGCCGAAAATGGCTAAGTTCCAAGTTTAACAGTAACTGGAGCGAGCCAGTACTGTAGCGGCGCCTTTGTCGGCCTGGCAGTCAACTCCTCTGCTCCTCTCCGCTTTCGACACGTGGAGATCTCGTAATTAATGCGGAGATCTCCTGTTGACTGGAGTTCAAAATCGGAGCGGGAATTTGTGCTGTCGCTTTCTGGTAGGTAGTGGCTCGCTTCGCTTTGAAGTTGTAGCGGCCGCTCCGAAGTGAGTCGCTTTAGGATCATATTATAGCGGGTCGCTTTGCTTCGCTTCGCTTCGCTTCGCTCCGCTTCGGTAGACTCGCTTCGCTTGCTTTGAACTGTAGCGCTCGCTTCGCTTCACTTTAGTGGACTCGCTTTGATTCCACTGTAGCGATCGCTTCGCTTCGCTTGCTTCGGCACGCTTCGCTTAGCTTGCTTGACTTGCTTCGCTTTGGAAAACACACTCAAGCGAGTGGCCTTCACTTGAACTTTTGAAGCCTAATCTAAGCAAAATAAAAGAGCCATCCTAACAGTGTAGGCTTAGAAAAATTCTAACCTATTAACTACATCAAAATGGGTCGCTTGGGAAAAGGACGCTTGGGGTTTTGGGATCTAATCAAAACAAATGACTTTATTTAACAAATGTCCCATGTAGTTCCCCCTTAACATTTTAGTCCTTAACAATTCCCAACAATTTCCCCCTTTTTGATGATGCCAAAACCCATACGACTTAGATAAAAATAAACCTAGTCTATCTAACCGTGAAGGGAACTCCAAGCGACTGCTTCCTTTGCAGTTTCGTTTGTAATTTTCTTTTAAGTTCCTTCTTTTTTTTTCGGTTAAATTAATGAGTTTGTAGCAGAATTATAAAGTCATTCACAAAGCGAGTAAATGACACAGAGGAGACAGAAATTGAAATGAGATATATGAACAAGAAGTTCACACAAAATATGAAGCATGTAATTTCAACGATTTCCTGCCGCTTCATCCTACTCCTCTTTCTCCTCCTCCTTCTTCTCTTCTTCATCTGCCTCCAAATCCTTTGCAATCATATCTTCGGGTATGGTGTATGCACTGAAGACCCTTGCTTCCATCGACTCAGCACTGTGGATACTTGGCCTCCTCCAAGTCTCTTCCAATTGGAAGGCTTCATTCACCTCAGCGTCGATGATGCTGCGATTGAGGATACTAGTGCCAGGTAGGAATGGCATGATGAATTCCTTCTTTGCTGGTACCTTGATGATTAAGGGTGTAGGCTCTCCAAACTGTGCAAGAGCGAAGACTTCTTGCCTAAAGTTCTCATCATAGATACTCAGAAAGTTGTTGAGCGCAGTGACCCTTGAGCATTCAGTCTGCAATGGCACTACCTCCCAATAGTAGTAAGCTTTGATAAACTTCTCCTTGTAGTATAGCCATTGCTCGAGTAGTTCATCAGGAATGAACTGCTCAATCTCACGGGCATCAGGGTGCTCATTTCTGCGTACTGCCAACTCCTCCTCCGACCGGCTGGACATCTGTGCTATGATTGATTTGAACTTCTTTCCTGACTCGCTGCTCCAGAAAGGAAGCTTCTTGTTGAGTTGCTTGCGAATGTAATTGCGTTCTTCTCTGAGAGGGTAGCGGCCAGAGTCAATCATTTCTTTCGCAGTCTTGTGACAAGTGTCTATTATAGCCTGATCTAGGCATGCATCGGATTCTTCTGGCGTGATTGGAACAAAAATACTTCTGACCAAAACGGACTGGATGATCTTCATTTCATTGAAATTTTTCTCAATTCGTTCGTCAATGACTTGCAGACGTTTTGTCCTTGTCCTCTTTTCCTTCTCTGCCCTTGGTACAACTGCCTTCTCAACTTTTTGGCGTTTGATCACTGAATCATCTCTCTCAGTTTCTGGATCTGTTCGCTTCACTATTGATGATGGGGCAGATGAAGTGGGTGCTTCGTCTGAAGTGGGCGCTTGAGAGCTTGAAGTACCTGCAAGATTTTTCAGATTAGACTGGCGCTCGCTCTCCCAAGCCATAGTCTCGCTCGCCTCTGCTAGCTTCCGCCTTTCCTCCTTTGTTAGCACAGTAACTGGAGGATGTCGAGCAATGGAAGAGGCAAGCACTTTATCTCCAAGTGGCTTGCGGGGTTCTTCAGGCTTAGTGAGCTTTTCTTTGCCTTTCTTTGCAGACTTCGCCTCTCTCTCCTCTTCTCCAGTACCACTACTCTCCTTCAACAATCTCTCTGCTTCAACAGCTCCAATTCCTCCACCTTGTGGCTCCAACAGATTGACATTTTTCAGTACCATCCCTTCCCCCTTTTTGGCATCATCAAAACCAGGGGTTGGGACGCTTGTCTTTCCAGTAAGAGACTTGTGAAGTACCTCAATCTTGTCAAGTACGGTATGAAACATCTCTTCCGTTCGAGACTCGAGGACTTGCTTTTCCGACAATCCAGCATTTTTCCTTAGATTTTCAAGCTCTCGCTTGTCAATTGCACTCTCCTCTTTGACTTTCTTCAATTGGGTTCGAAGTAAGTCAAGAGTCTTCTTGGTGCTGAGGAGTTCGCTTTCTTTCATCACCAACTCTCCCTCCTTATTCTCCAGTTTCTTTTTCAACTCCTTCACCTCCTTTTCCAATGTGTCCTTCTCTTTACCAACTGTGACCAGATTGGTATTCACCACTCTCAAGCGGCTCCGTTCTGCGTCACGCGAGTCCTTGAGATCATTCACCAGATTTACTTGTGCCTCCAACACTTTCTCCTTCTCCTTCAACTCCATCTTCTGTTTAGTGATCTCGTCTTGTAAACTTACGATCTCTGCATTCTTAACCTCCATCTCTTCTGCATGATCCCTCATTAGCTTCTTCTCATGCATGGTTGGGGTGTGTTCAGGGATATGGGTAGTTTCAGTAGGTGAGGATTGAGATTTGTTAACTTCAATGTCCTCAAGCGGCTTCTCCTCAGCCTCGCTTTCTTGGATAGGTGAGGTTTCTTGCTTCACTTTCTTCTTCCCTTGATTTGCAGCCACATGCTTCAAAGATGAAGCGGCTTGCTTCGCTTGGGACACTTCAGCTTGTGTTTTCACACCTTGCCTTGCTGCGGGCACTTCTACAATTAGAAGTCCCTGATCCATTGGGATTTTTGTTTGCTTCCACTTGTCGTAGAAGGTGGTGTGCTTGTTGTAGATGATCGTGTCAGATTCTGGCCATATCATCTCTGGATACTTCATTTCCAGAGCAACAGACAGTCTGGAAAAGAATTTCAATTTTCCTTTGCGCAGAATCTTATCTGGAGTTCCTGGTACGAAGGCAAAATCGTCAGCAGCTTCGTGGATTTGCTTGAGAAGCCACCCGTGCCAGTTAAACTTTGTTCCGGCGAGACTGTCGACGATCATGGCGGTTCCGATCAGTTTCGTCTCCGACAGCGTATCAAAGGATCCAACATAGCATGCGATGCTCTTCGTAAAGAGTTCGCAGATGAGATTGAACGGTTTCTTCAAGCTTTTGCGAATGTTGGCTTCCTTGAAATTCGGATTAGCTTCAGAAACTGCAAATCGGTCATACTGCTCTCCGGCCGAAAGACCCAGATCTAACAGAGAATCTCCTCCTTCTCTTGGTAGATCGAACACCTCAATGAGTTTACTCATATCAACCTCCACCGGTTTCCTGGTCCGTGGATTAGTGAATGAGGAAGTATTTTGGTCCTTCCTCAGATTCAGCAGAATCTCTCCAATGGCTTTCGCCAGAATCTTCGTCGGCACTAACGTTATGAACTTCCATAGACCGGCCGTGGTCACGGCTCTACGGAAGAAGCCATTTACTTCGACGACAATAGGGTCGAGATGGGGCTCGACGTTGATGTGCTCACCAACATTTGTCATGAACTCCTCCATTGTCACAGTATTCTTCTTCTTTCCCATGGTGGATTTTGAAAGAACTTTGAAGAAAAATTTTAACAATGAAATAGAAGGGGTTGAGACTCGTGAGTTGCAGAGTAATTGCAGATCTAACACGAGAATGGCAAATTTAGAAGGCTGTGAAAGGTTTGCAGTTCTGCCTCGTCCCATATATATAGAATTAGGTTATTGCTGACGTGGCAGGGGTAGGACGGTAATAACACCGAAAATCCTGTAGGTAGGCGGCGGACGTGCGGTGATGGATCTGATGTGTCCGGCGTCATCACAGTAAAAGTGAACCGCCACTTGCTCGGCGTCGCCACGTGGCCTTCTTTGGTTGGCTTGTCGTATACGGCTTTGATCGAACGGTTCCAGATTGAGGCCTGTTGAGATTCGACGGCTGGATTTTCTCCTCCTTTTCCCGCTTCAAATTCAAGCGTGTGAACACGCGCCCGTTATTTCCGTCGTTCCTGCACCTGCATTAAATGCACAGCAGAAAGTAAAATTGCACTCGAGTGCAGACAGCTCATACTCGCTTCATGCCCGCTCGCTTCGAGTTGGGCCGCTACGGCTTGACTCGCTTGAGAGGCATTCGCTTGAGTGACTGTTCTGCACTCGCTTGCGATGGCTAGCTTTGAGTGACGAAGCACTCGCTTGGCCATCTGAAGCGACTGGAATGAGAAATTGAATTTCTTTGCTTAATTTAAAATGTTTCTGACTTACATACTTCGAGGATAAACAAGAGTGTTTTCCTCTTTGTATTTGTGTCAGATTCATTTCATATTTTCCACGTAGTGAGTGAAGGTTTCAAGCACGCTTCGGCTCACTTAGTGTACTTAAAATTGAAACACTTACCAGTCAATCTCACTTCGTAGGAGATTGATACCACAAATTGAAGACTTCATTTGAATTAGATACCACATGTTGAATGCTACACGTTGAGTTAGATCTTCATGGCATTCATCTTCATGGCATTCATCTTCATGGCATTTATTTTCATGGCATTCATCTTCATGGCATTCATCTTCATGGCATTTATTTTCATGGCATTCATCTTCCTCTACGAATTAGAGAGTCCTCCATCGAAGTGAATGGGGGAGAAAATGAATAAAGTACACAAGCTTACTACAACCCGAAGGGAGCATCACGTAAGTGTACTTATTCACGACGAATGGGGGATGAGTACAAGTCCTTATCTCAGAGCAGAAATGGACAGGATGACAATGAGAATGCTCTGACAAGACAATCTCGTATTTTATGCAGAAGCATGTCACCAGCCCTGCAACCTTTTGTATAAAAAGGTAAACCTTCAAGCTTTCCTACATTCTAGAGAATGAATCTGCAGTCGGCTCGCTTTGACCCAAGCTAGGGCAAATTGAAGCGATGCAGAATTCAAGATTGCTGCAATCTTGCTTGCTTTGGAAGTAGCTTGCTCCGAGAGAAGCATTAGTTCCCCCTTAACCATATACTTAACAATTCCAATAAGTTGGTAGGGAACTTCTTCCAATACTCCACCTTTCTCCACCTAACTTCATTTTCTTCAAGCGAGTGAGATTTGAAGTGGCTCGCTTGAGTTGGTGAGGATCCGAAGCGAGTGACGCTCATGAGAACAAGCGAACACTCCTTCGTGCATCCTGGAACTAGCATTCTTCACCAGGGTCTAATAACCCTAATTCCATGCATAGCTGGTTGAAACGAGACTCAGCTAGAGGCTTGGTGAGAATATCTGCTCGCTGGAGATCGGTATGAATTTTCTCGAGCTTGATATCCTTCTTCTCGACATGATCACGAATGAAGTGATGTCGAATTTCCACGTGCTTGCATCTGGTGTGAAGCACTGGATTCTGCGAGATACATATGGCACTGTTGTTGTCGCAGAAGATCGGAATTTCATTCGCTTCAACTTTGTAGTCCTTCAACTGTTGACGAAGCCATAGGATTTGAGAACAGCAGCTTCCTGCGGCCATATATTCAGCTTCCGTTGTTGAAGTGGCTACACTTGTTTGCTTCTTTGAGAACCACGAGATTAGCTTGCTCCCCAAGAACTGACATGTGCCCGACGTTGATTTCCTATCAACTCGGCAACCTCCATAGTCAGCATCGGAATATCCAGTGAGCTCCAAATTGTCCTCCGCTGGATACCACAGCCCCATGTTGATAGTGCCCTTTAAATATCGAAGAATTCTCTTGGCAGCTTCAAGATGGCTGTGCTTGGGGTTACTTTGGAAGCGAGCGCAGACTTCGACTGCAAAAGCAATGTCTGGCCTGCTTGCAGTGAGATAGAGAAGTGACCCAATTAGGGCACGATAATCTGTAGGATCTACAGATTTTCCTCCTTCGTCTGGCTCCATCTTCTAGTTGGTATTCATAGGAATCTTCACAGCTTTAGCATGTTGAACACCAAACTTGGCAAGCATATCTCGAGTGTACTTGGCCTGGTTGATGAAAATTCCATTATCCTGCTGCTTCACTTGAAGACCTAGAAAGCAGCTCATCAAGCCAATCATCGACATCTCATACTTGGTCTTCATTAGCTCTCCAAACTTCTCGCTAAGCGACTGGTTTGGTGACCCAAATATGATGTCGTCCACGTAGATCTGGACCCATAGCATATCATCTCCATGATTGATGGTGAAGAGAGTCCGATCTATCTTTCCCTTTTGGAATCCATTTTCCACTAGGAATTGAGATAATGTATCATACCAAGCTCTGGGAGCTTGCTTCAACCCATACAGGGCTTTCTTCAAGCGATACACTTTATCTCCCTGCTCGAACCCCGGTGGCTGCTCCACATACACTTCTTCCTTGAGTTCACCGTTGAGGAATGCGCTCTTCACATCCATTTGGTACACTTTGAATTTCTTGGCCGCTGCATAGGCTAGAAATAAACGGATCGCTTCAAGACGTGCCACTGGAGCGAAGGTCTCGTCAAAGTCGATTCCTTCCTCTTGGCAGTAGCCTTTGGCAACTAGTCGCGCCTTGTTCCTCACTACGTTGTGGTCCTCGTCCGTCTTGTTCTTGAACACCCATTTGGTGCCAATAACATGCTGAAACTTGGGACGATCCACGAGGTACCATACGTCGTTCCTGGTGAACTGATTCAGCTCTTCTTGCATGGCGATCACCCAGTTAGAATCGGCTAGGGCTTCCTCCACGCTTGATGGCTCAATGTTTGAGAGAAAGCAACTGAACATGGCACTTTCTCCAAACACTTGACTTCTGGTCACTACACCCTTGGATGGATCTCCAATGATTTGGCTAGGTGAGTGATCCTTGAGCCACGCTCGCTTTGATCCGCCAGCTTCATCTTCATCTGCTTCCTTGTCGCTTGCTTCACCGTCTGAAGCGACTGGATTGGGTGCTTGGTCTGAACTAGCTTCAGGAATCTTCGGGGCAGCTTCGACTTCTCCTTTGGGATCCTGCTCGCTTGAGTCCTTGATCTCATCATCTTCATCAAGCACGTCCCAAGAGAGTTGATTTGAGGGTTCCTTGCTTTGATCCTTTTCATTCGCTTGAGCCTGTTCCTGTGGAAGACTTAAAGAAGATTCATCAAATACGACATGGGGTGATTCCTCCACAATTAGGGTTTTACAGTTGAATACTCTGTAGGCTTTGCTAGATGTAGAGTATCCTAAGAATACTCCTTCATCAGCTTTGCTTTCAAAGGCTTTCAACTGTGACTTCCCATTGTTGTGAATGAAGACCCTACAACCAAAAATATGGAAATAAGATATGTTAGGAATTCTCCCTGTCCATATTTCATATGGTGTTTTGTCGTGCCGTTTGTTGAGAAGCGTCCGATTCTGTGTGTAGCATGCCGTGTTGGCAGCTTCAGCCCAATACTTCATTGGAAGCTTCGAGTCAGCAATCATGGTGCGAACGGCTTCTTTGATGATTCGATTTCTTCTTTCAGCAACTCCATTCTGCTGAGGAGTGCGTGCTGAAGAAGTTTGATGTGTTATGCCATGCTCCGTGCAGTACGCTTCAATTGTAGAGTTCAGGAACTCTGTGCCTTTGTCGGAGCGAATGGTCACGATAGCTTGATTCTTTTCCACCGCCAATCGCTTGAGTAGTTGTGGCAGTTTGGTCAGTGTCTCCTTCTTGCTGAATAGGAATACAACCCATGTGTAGCGAGAGAAATCGTCGACTACAACTAGAGTGTACTTCCTTCCATTTACACTAACTGGAGTAACTGGACCGAACAGATCCATGTGAAGCAGCTCGAGCACTCGCTTTGATGAGGCTTCTTCGAGACTGGCGAAGTGCTTCTTCGTCTGCTTCCCTCGTTGGCATGGTGAGCATGGATGGTCTCTGATGAAGACTTCATTCGGTATGCCTTGCACCAAACCTTTTCGAGCTAAGCGATTGATAGCTTTGAAATTGAGGTGGTTCAAGCGTCTGTGCCATAGCCATCCAATTTCTGTAGCACTTCTTGCAACTAGACAAGTTTCCTCCTTGCAGCTGTCCCATTGTGCTATGTAGACATTCCTTTGTCTAACTCCAGTGAGCACAATCTGGGATGTGAGTTTGCTCTTCACAATGCACTTGTTGGAGATGAACTCCACCCTGTACCCTTTATCACAAAACTGTGAAATAGATAACAGGTTGTGCTTGAGTCCTTCCACGTAGGAAACTTCTTCAATTTTGAGCTTTCCAACTTTCAGTGCGCCGTATCCCCTGGTGCTTCCTCGAGAGTTGTCACCAAAGGTTACGTGTGGACCCTTCTTCTCTATGTAGTTGTGAAGTAGAGCTTTCATGCCGGTCATGTGTCTTGAGCATCCACTGTCCAAGTACCAAACTGGTTGACCCTCACTTGGCATGGGATCCACGGCGCTCACCTGCAATTAGACAGATTTTGGTACCCAAATCAGTTTGGGTCCTTGCAGGTTAGTTCCCTTAGGTACCCACACTTGCTTCACTCTCTTTTGAGATGAGGCTTGTGTCCTGGGCTTCTCGACCTTCGAAAACTTGGTGTACTGCCTAGAAGCAGCTTCACACGTGCAACAGTGTGTGCAAGAGGGGTAGCGGCTCGCTTCAGACCTACCTATGCTCTTCCCATTTTGCTTATATCCTGAAGCGACTCGCTTCGGATTAGCTTTGAGTTTAGAGACTGACTTAGGGTTTCTAGTCTGTTGAAGCGGCTCGCTTGGTTTCCTCGAAGCGGTCCAACTAGGGTTTTGACCCCGACTCGCTTGAGTAACCTTGGAAGTTTGAAGCGGCCTCTTGGTTGCTTCAAGTATTTCCCCCTCAACGTTAGTCCGGTTGGACCATCTCCAGTCCGGATAATGTGACACATAGACATTACTCCTCTTTTTAGGAGGTAGATCCTTTGTCTCTCGTGTCTTGGCTTGAGACTTAGAAGCTTCAACAGTTCTTCCTTTACCCTTGGATTGGTAAGACTTAGCATGTTGAGTGCTAGGGACTGTTGAACTTTGCTTGCCCTTAGGGTCTGCCCTTAAAGATATAGACATCTTCATAGGCTTCTTCTTAGGGTTCTCAGCCATTTTGCCTTTGTCCTTGTTGGTGGTCGCTTTGGATGCAGTGGGCAATTCCAAAGTGACTGATGGTAAAGTGTGTGATGCACCAACAAAGACAGTCGGCTTGGGAGGTCCACCCTCATATCCAAGTCCTCCCTTTCTACCAAAAGGTAGAAGAGAACTCTCTAGTGCCTGTCTAGCGTATGATGCTTTATTTAAGTTGGCAACTAGAGTGGATTGGGTTTCATACCTTCCCTCCAAGCTTTGATGTCTAGCGAAGAGATCCTCGAACTTACTAGTCATAGCCCTTAGATTAAGTTTGACTTGGTCAAGCTCAGTGGCTAGCTTTCGGTTCTCCTTCTCGCTTCGAGACAGAGCTTGTTTTACCACTTCGTGGTCGCTTGACAATTTCTGGTGTTTGTCGAACAACTCACTCCATGTAGAGGATTGCTCTTCCTCATTGACAGTGTGTGCTAGTGTAATCGAAGTGATTGAAGGATAGAAGAATACCTCCCCAGTTTCTTCATCGGTGAGCGCCATGAGTCCCAGATCCTCTCCCTCGCTTGAGTTGGGATCTGTGAATGCATCTGAGTCGCTTGAGAGATCTTCAGTTGAAGCGATCGGCATTTCACTCGCTACGAGCGCTCGCCTTGGGGCATCCCTCTTGGCCTTCAATTCTTCGCGCTCTTTGGCACTTAGCTTTGGGCAATCGGATTTGTAGTGGCCCATCTTGTGGCAGTGGTAACACTCCACTTCCATCATGTCGCGCGGGATCGGCTTGGTCGTCTCTTCTCTCTTTCCTTTTCCTTCTCGAGCATCAGTGCTCCTCCCTTTGTACTGTTTGTAGAATCTTTTATACTTGCCCACTCGAGAGTTCATCTTGTTGAAGTTCTTTGATAAGAACGCAATGTGTTCTTCCAACTCTTCCCTTGTCATTTTGGCAAGCGACTGCTCGCTTGGCCCTTCGACAGCTTTGAATGCTACTCCTTTTGACGTAGTGGGCGCTTCATCCTCGTCGTCGAGGCTCATTCGATTTAGATCAAACTCGTGAGCTTTGAGCTCGGAGAAAAGCACTTCTGGCGTGAGCTTCGTTAGATCCTTGGTAGCTAGATATAGCTCCTTCATAGTCTGCCACTTCCTTGTGAGAGCACGGACTATTTTCAGATTTACTTCCTTGTCTGTGAGTTCCTTCCCAAGCGAGTTGAGAGTTGCAGTAATGTTGGTAACTCTCAGCTCGAAGGCGTCGATGGACTCTCCTGACTTCATCACCAAATTTTCAAACTCCCGCATCTGAACGGCGAGCTTGTTTTCCTTGATTTTGTCTGTACCTTGAGAGATGAGGGCTAGGGTTTCCCACATCTCCTTTGCTGTTGCGCACTTCCTAATCCTTGGAAGGTATGCGTCTGACACGGTGCTCTGCATCGTGTGGCGTGCAATCTTGTCGAGGTTGGCAACTTTGAAGTCATTTGGAGTATACTCATCTTTATCCTTCTCCACGTACTGTTGTCGAACGTGGGCTGGACGACCTTCAGCGGCTGGAACCTCCACAGATATGGCTTTCTTAATTTCGATTGGTCCGTCTTCAATGACTTCCCACATCCGGTCGTGGATTGAGCATAGGAAGCTCTCGACTCGGAAACTCCATATCTCGTATCCTTCGATCGAGAACTGTGGAAGATTTGATGCACTGTATGTAGACATAGCAAACTATCAGCAGTAAATGCAATATGCGTGGGTGAGGTTTTGATGCACTTAGGAAATAGGATCCGGTTCAGTGAGACAACGTGAAGTGAGTGGGGACTCACTTCGGATATGCAAAGCAGAGGCTCGAAAGAACCTGGCTCTGATACCACTTGTTGGTCCCGGTTTGCTATAGGAAAAATACGTAGAGGGGGGGGGGGGGGGTGAATACGTATTTTGAAGTTTTTCAACTTCAATTCCTTAACTCAGAGTATAAAGTAAAGTGCTCTTTGGAAATGCAAAGACCTAACCGAGGGCTAGATCGAAAGCAATCACGAATCTCTTGTCCTAAGCTTAGAGCTTGATCAAGAGTGAGACTTTACTCTTTGTGCGGAATTTGGTGAGCTAAAATCTTTCCTAAGTAATTGAAAATCCAAGTTAAGTTTGTTTATATGCACGTGCAATGGATAATCGAATACTGTAAAAAGATTGAGGTAAGAGAGATACGACACAGAGATTTATAGTGGTTCGGAGATAACGCTCCTACGTCCACTTTGTTGCACGACGGCAACTGTTCTTTTCACTCAAGAACTTGAAGGTTACGGGTCCTTCAAAAACCTGGTCGGGATCGGGCTTCACTTGCCTAGATCAAACGACAGACGTAGTGATTGCGGGTTCACTACACAAACCTAACAACGACTGGAAGCTTCACTCGCTTCAGTCAGACAGACAGGGAGATTACGGGCTCTCCTTACAGCCTAGCTTCGATCGAGCTTTACACAAACGATGTAAGTGTAAGCTTGGATCTCAACTCTACGATCGAGGCTTCTTCAATCGATGAAAGAAGGGCCTTAGATCTGAACAACCTAACGACGACTCAAAAACCTAACAGACAACAGTTTAGGGTTTTTGGTTGACGAACACACTAATGAAGAACTCTTTACAGTAGATGCAAAGATGGGTAGAGTTCTTCTTCTAAGCTTGGATATTTGAAGTGGGCTTAGAATCTAAGTGTGAAGGTTGTGAAGACGAGTTCCGATGGACTGGAAACTCGGAGAACACTTGAAACAAAGACTCGAAGATTTGCTCGAAGGCTTGGGAGTGTTTGTTTGCAGTAGGCTCGAATGCGCAAGTAGTGTTCTTACTTCTTCACGTCTTCATCCTTCACTATTTATAGGCGGAGGGTTGGCTAAGATCCGTTGCTTGGTTGGTGGTCTTGTCCCTCCTCCTCTCGACAGTACTTGCGCAGGCAGTAGCTTTTGCAGACGCGCAGTTTTGGACTTTTGCCGAAAATGGCTAAGTTCCAAGTTTAACAGTAACTGGAGCGAGCCAGTACTGTAGCGGCGCCTTTGTCGGCCTGGCAGTCAACTCCTCTGCTCCTCTCCGCTTTCGACACGTGGAGATCTCGTAATTAATGCGGAGATCTCCTGTTGACTGGAGTTCAAAATCGGAGCGGGAATTTGTGCTGTCGCTTTCTGGTAGGTAGTGGCTCGCTTCGCTTTGAAGTTGTAGCGGCCGCTCCGAAGTGAGTCGCTTTAGGATCATATTATAGCGGGTCGCTTTGCTTCGCTTCGCTTCGCTTCGCTCCGCTTCGGTAGACTCGCTTCGCTTGCTTTGAACTGTAGCGCTCGCTTCGCTTCACTTTAGTGGACTCGCTTTGATTCCACTGTAGCGATCGCTTCGCTTCGCTTGCTTCGGCACGCTTCGCTTAGCTTGCTTGACTTGCTTCGCTTTGGAAAACACACTCAAGCGAGTGGCCTTCACTTGAACTTTTGAAGCCTAATCTAAGCAAAATAAAAGAGCCATCCTAACAGTGTAGGCTTAGAAAAATTCTAACCTATTAACTACATCAAAATGGGTCGCTTGGGAAAAGGACGCTTGGGGTTTTGGGATCTAATCAAAACAAATGACTTTATTTAACAAATGTCCCATGTAGTTCCCCCTTAACATTTTAGTCCTTAACAATTCCCAACAATTTCCCCCTTTTTGATGATGCCAAAACCCATACGACTTAGATAAAAATAAACCTAGTCTATCTAACCGTGAAGGGAACTCCAAGCGACTGCTTCCTTTGCAGTTTCGTTTGTAATTTTCTTTTAAGTTCCTTCTTTTTTTTTCGGTTAAATTAATGAGTTTGTAGCAGAATTATAAAGTCATTCACAAAGCGAGTAAATGACACAGAGGAGACAGAAATTGAAATGAGATATATGAACAAGAAGTTCACACAAAATATGAAGCATGTAATTTCAACGATTTCCTGCCGCTTCATCCTACTCCTCTTTCTCCTCCTCCTTCTTCTCTTCTTCATCTGCCTCCAAATCCTTTGCAATCATATCTTCGGGTATGGTGTATGCACTGAAGACCCTTGCTTCCATCGACTCAGCACTGTGGATACTTGGCCTCCTCCAAGTCTCTTCCAATTGGAAGGCTTCATTCACCTCAGCGTCGATGATGCTGCGATTGAGGATACTAGTGCCAGGTAGGAATGGCATGATGAATTCCTTCTTTGCTGGTACCTTGATGATTAAGGGTGTAGGCTCTCCAAACTGTGCAAGAGCGAAGACTTCTTGCCTAAAGTTCTCATCATAGATACTCAGAAAGTTGTTGAGCGCAGTGACCCTTGAGCATTCAGTCTGCAATGGCACTACCTCCCAATAGTAGTAAGCTTTGATAAACTTCTCCTTGTAGTATAGCCATTGCTCGAGTAGTTCATCAGGAATGAACTGCTCAATCTCACGGGCATCAGGGTGCTCATTTCTGCGTACTGCCAACTCCTCCTCCGACCGGCTGGACATCTGTGCTATGATTGATTTGAACTTCTTTCCTGACTCGCTGCTCCAGAAAGGAAGCTTCTTGTTGAGTTGCTTGCGAATGTAATTGCGTTCTTCTCTGAGAGGGTAGCGGCCAGAGTCAATCATTTCTTTCGCAGTCTTGTGACAAGTGTCTATTATAGCCTGATCTAGGCATGCATCGGATTCTTCTGGCGTGATTGGAACAAAAATACTTCTGACCAAAACGGACTGGATGATCTTCATTTCATTGAAATTTTTCTCAATTCGTTCGTCAATGACTTGCAGACGTTTTGTCCTTGTCCTCTTTTCCTTCTCTGCCCTTGGTACAACTGCCTTCTCAACTTTTTGGCGTTTGATCACTGAATCATCTCTCTCAGTTTCTGGATCTGTTCGCTTCACTATTGATGATGGGGCAGATGAAGTGGGTGCTTCGTCTGAAGTGGGCGCTTGAGAGCTTGAAGTACCTGCAAGATTTTTCAGATTAGACTGGCGCTCGCTCTCCCAAGCCATAGTCTCGCTCGCCTCTGCTAGCTTCCGCCTTTCCTCCTTTGTTAGCACAGTAACTGGAGGATGTCGAGCAATGGAAGAGGCAAGCACTTTATCTCCAAGTGGCTTGCGGGGTTCTTCAGGCTTAGTGAGCTTTTCTTTGCCTTTCTTTGCAGACTTCGCCTCTCTCTCCTCTTCTCCAGTACCACTACTCTCCTTCAACAATCTCTCTGCTTCAACAGCTCCAATTCCTCCACCTTGTGGCTCCAACAGATTGACATTTTTCAGTACCATCCCTTCCCCCTTTTTGGCATCATCAAAACCAGGGGTTGGGACGCTTGTCTTTCCAGTAAGAGACTTGTGAAGTACCTCAATCTTGTCAAGTACGGTATGAAACATCTCTTCCGTTCGAGACTCGAGGACTTGCTTTTCCGACAATCCAGCATTTTTCCTTAGATTTTCAAGCTCTCGCTTGTCAATTGCACTCTCCTCTTTGACTTTCTTCAATTGGGTTCGAAGTAAGTCAAGAGTCTTCTTGGTGCTGAGGAGTTCGCTTTCTTTCATCACCAACTCTCCCTCCTTATTCTCCAGTTTCTTTTTCAACTCCTTCACCTCCTTTTCCAATGTGTCCTTCTCTTTACCAACTGTGACCAGATTGGTATTCACCACTCTCAAGCGGCTCCGTTCTGCGTCACGCGAGTCCTTGAGATCATTCACCAGATTTACTTGTGCCTCCAACACTTTCTCCTTCTCCTTCAACTCCATCTTCTGTTTAGTGATCTCGTCTTGTAAACTTACGATCTCTGCATTCTTAACCTCCATCTCTTCTGCATGATCCCTCATTAGCTTCTTCTCATGCATGGTTGGGGTGTGTTCAGGGATATGGGTAGTTTCAGTAGGTGAGGATTGAGATTTGTTAACTTCAATGTCCTCAAGCGGCTTCTCCTCAGCCTCGCTTTCTTGGATAGGTGAGGTTTCTTGCTTCACTTTCTTCTTCCCTTGCTTTGCAGCCACATGCTTCAAAGATGAAGCGGCTTGCTTCGCTTGGGACACTTCAGCTTGTGTTTTCACACCTTGCCTTGCTGCGGGCACTTCTACAATTAGAAGTCCCTGATCCATTGGGATTTTTGTTTGCTTCCACTTGTCGTAGAAGGTGGTGTGCTTGTTGTAGATGATCGTGTCAGATTCTGGCCATATCATCTCTGGATACTTCATTTCCAGAGCAACAGACAGTCTGGAAAAGAATTTCAATTTTCCTTTGCGCAGAATCTTATCTGGAGTTCCTGGTACGAAGGCAAAATCGTCAGCAGCTTCGTGGATTTGCTTGAGAAGCCACCCGTGCCAGTTAAACTTTGTTCCGGCGAGACTGTCGACGATCATGGCGGTTCCGATCAGTTTCGTCTCCGACAGCGTATCAAAGGATCCAACATAGCATGCGATGCTCTTCGTAAAGAGTTCGCAGATGAGATTGAACGGTTTCTTCAAGCTTTTGCGAATGTTGGCTTCCTTGAAATTCGGATTAGCTTCAGAAACTGCAAATCGGTCATACTGCTCTCCGGCCGAAAGACCCAGATCTAACAGAGAATCTCCTCCTTCTCTTGGTAGATCGAACACCTCAATGAGTTTACTCATATCAACCTCCACCGGTTTCCTGGTCCGTGGATTAGTGAATGAGGAAGTATTTTGGTCCTTCCTCAGATTCAGCAGAATCTCTCCAATGGCTTTCGCCAGAATCTTCGTCGGCACTAACGTTATGAACTTCCATAGACCGGCCGTGGTCACGGCTCTACGGAAGAAGCCATTTACTTCGACGACAATAGGGTCGAGATGGGGCTCGACGTTGATGTGCTCACCAACATTTGTCATGAACTCCTCCATTGTCACAGTATTCTTCTTCTTTCCCATGGTGGATTTTGAAAGAACTTTGAAGAAAAATTTTAACAATGAAATAGAAGGGGTTGAGACTCGTGAGTTGCAGAGTAATTGTAGATCTAACACGAGAATGGCAAATTTAGAAGGCTGTGAAAGGTTTGCAGTTCTGCCTCGTCCCATATATATAGAATTAGGTTATTGCTGACGTGGCAGGGGTAGGACGGTAATAACACCGAAAATCCTGTAGGTAGGCGGCGGACGTGCGGTGATGGATCTGATGTGTCCGGCGTCATCACAGTAAAAGTGAACCGCCACTTGCTCGGCGTCGCCACGTGGCCTTCTTTGGTTGGCTTGTCGTATACGGCTTTGATCGAACGGTTCCAGATTGAGGCCTGTTGAGATTCGACGGCTGGATTTTCTCCTCCTTTTCCCGCTTCAAATTCAAGCGTGTGAACACGCGCCCGTTATTTCCGTCGTTCCTGCACCTGCATTAAATGCACAGCAGAAAGTAAAATTGCACTCGAGTGCAGACAGCTCATACTCGCTTCATGCCCGCTCGCTTCGAGTTGGGCCGCTACGGCTTGACTCGCTTGAGAGGCATTCGCTTGAGTGACTGTTCTGCACTCGCTTGCGATGGCTAGCTTTGAGTGACGAAGCACTCGCTTGGCCATCTGAAGCGACTGGAATGAGAAATTGAATTTCTTTGCTTAATTTAAAATGTTTCTGACTTACATACTTCGAGGATAAACAAGAGTGTTTTCCTCTTTGTATTTGTGTCAGATTCATTTCATATTTTCCACGTAGTGAGTGAAGGTTTCAAGCACGCTTCGGCTCACTTAGTGTACTTAAAATTGAAACACTTACCAGTCAATCTCACTTCGTAGGAGATTGATACCACAAATTGAAGACTTCATTTGAATTAGATACCACATGTTGAATGCTACACGTTGAGTTAGATCTTCATGGCATTCATCTTCATGGCATTCATCTTCATGGCATTTATTTTCATGGCATTCATCTTCATGGCATTCATCTTCATGGCATTTATTTTCATGGCATTCATCTTCCTCTACGAATTAGAGAGTCCTCCATCGAAGTGAATGGGGGAGAAAATGAATAAAGTACACAAGCTTACTACAACCCGAAGGGAGCATCACGTAAGTGTACTTATTCACGACGAATGGGGGATGAGTACAAGTCCTTATCTCAGAGCAGAAATGGACAGGATGACAATGAGAATGCTCTGACAAGACAATCTCGTATTTTATGCAGAAGCATGTCACCAGCCCTGCAACCTTTTGTATAAAAAGGTAAACCTTCAAGCTTTCCTACATTGTAGAGAATGAATCTGCAGTCGGCTCGCTTTGACCCAAGCTAGGGCAAATTGAAGCGATGCAGAATTCAAGATTGCTGCAATCTTGCTTGCTTTGGAAGTAGCTTGCTCCGAGAGAAGCATTAGTTCCCCCTTAACCATATACTTAACAATTCCAATAAGTTGGTAGGGAACTTCTTCCAATACTCCACCTTTCTCCACCTAACTTCATTTTCTTCAAGCGAGTGAGATTTGAAGTGGCTCGCTTGAGTTGGTGAGGATCCGAAGCGAGTGACGCTCATGAGAACAAGCGAACACTCCTTCGTGCATCCTGGAACTAGCATTCTTCACCAGGGTCTAATAACCCTAATTCCATGCATAGCTGGTTGAAACGAGACTCAGCTAGAGGCTTGGTGAGAATATCTGCTCGCTGGAGATCGGTATGAATTTTCTCGAGCTTGATATCCTTCTTCTCGACATGATCACGAATGAAGTGATGTCGAATTTCCACGTGCTTGCATCTGGTGTGAAGCACTGGATTCTGCGAGATACATATGGCACTGTTGTTGTCGCAGAAGATCGGAATTTCATTCGCTTCAACTTTGTAGTCCTTCAACTGTTGACGAAGCCATAGGATTTGAGAACAGCAGCTTCCTGCGGCCATATATTCAGCTTCCGTTGTTGAAGTGGCTACACTTGTTTGCTTCTTTGAGAACCACGAGATTAGCTTGCTCCCCAAGAACTGACATGTGCCCGACGTTGATTTCCTATCAACTCGGCAACCTCCATAGTCAGCATCGGAATATCCAGTGAGCTCCAAATTGTCCTCCGCTGGATACCACAGCCCCATGTTGATAGTGCCCTTTAAATATCGAAGAATTCTCTTGGCAGCTTCAAGATGGCTGTGCTTGGGGTTACTTTGGAAGCGAGCGCAGACTCCGACTGCAAAAGCAATGTCTGGCCTGCTTGCAGTGAGATAGAGAAGTGACCCAATTAGGGCACGATAATCTGTAGGATCTACAGATTTTCCTCCTTCGTCTGGCTCCATCTTCCAGTTGGTATTCATAGGAATCTTCACAGCTTTAGCATGTTGAACACCAAACTTGGCAAGCATATCTCGAGTGTACTTGGCCTGGTTGATGAAAATTCCATTATCCTGCTGCTTCACTTGAAGACCTAGAAAGCAGCTCATCAAGCCAATCATCGACATCTCATACTTGGTCTTCATTAGCTCTCCAAACTTCTCGCTAAGCGACTGGTTTGGTGACCCAAATATGATGTCGTCCACGTAGATCTGGACCCATAGCATATCATCTCCATGATTGATGGTGAAGAGAGTCCGATCTATCTTTCCCTTTTGGAATCCATTTTCCACTAGGAATTGAGATAATGTATCATACCAAGCTCTGGGAGCTTGCTTCAACCCATACAGGGCTTTCTTCAAGCGATACACTTTATCTCCCTGCTCGAACCCCGGTGGCTGCTCCACATACACTTCTTCCTTGAGTTCACCGTTGAGGAATGCGCTCTTCACATCCATTTGGTACACTTTGAATTTCTTGGCCGCTGCATAGGCTAGAAATAAACGGATCGCTTCAAGACGTGCCACTGGAGCGAAGGTCTCGTCAAAGTCGATTCCTTCCTCTTGGCAGTAGCCTTTGGCAACTAGTCGCGCCTTGTTCCTCACTACGTTGTGGTCCTCGTCCGTCTTGTTCTTGAACACCCATTTGGTGCCAATAACATGCTGAAACTTGGGACGATCCACGAGGTACCATACGTCGTTCCTGGTGAACTGATTCAGCTCTTCTTGCATGGCGATCACCCAGTTAGAATCGGCTAGGGCTTCCTCCACGCTTGATGGCTCAATGTTTGAGAGAAAGCAACTGAACATGGCACTTTCTCCAAACACTTGACTTCTGGTCACTACACCCTTGGATGGATCTCCAATGATTTGGCTAGGTGAGTGATCCTTGAGCCACGCTCGCTTTGATCCGCCAGCTTCATCTTCATCTGCTTCCTTGTCGCTTGCTTCACCGTCTGAAGCGACTGGATTGGGTGCTTGGTCTGAACTAGCTTCAGGAATCTTCGGGGCAGCTTCGACTTCTCCTTTGGGATCCTGCTCGCTTGAGTCCTTGATCTCATCATCTTCATCAAGCACGTCCCAAGAGAGTTGATTTGAGGGTTCCTTGCTTTGATCCTTTTCATTCGCTTGAGCCTGTTCCTGTGGAAGACTTAAAGAAGATTCATCAAATACGACATGGGGTGATTCCTCCACAATTAGGGTTTTACAGTTGAATACTCTGTAGGCTTTGCTAGATGTAGAGTATCCTAAGAATACTCCTTCATCAGCTTTGCTTTCAAAGGCTTTCAACTGTGACTTCCCATTTTTGTGAATGAAGACCCTACAACCAAAAATATGGAAATAAGATATGTTAGGAATTCTCCCTGTCCATATTTCATATGGTGTTTTGTCGTGCCGTTTGTTGAGAAGCGTCCGATTCTGTGTGTAGCATGCCGTGTTGGCAGCTTCAGCCCAATACTTCATTGGAAGCTTCGAGTCAGCAATCATGGTGCGAACGGCTTCTTTGATGATTCGATTTCTTCTTTCAGCAACTCCATTCTGCTGAGGAGTGCGTGCTGAAGAAGTTTGATGTGTTATGCCATGCTCCGTGCAGTACGCTTCAATTGTAGAGTTCAGGAACTCTGTGCCTTTGTCGGAGCGAATGGTCACGATAGCTTGATTCTTTTCCACCGCCAATCGCTTGAGTAGTTGTGGTAGTTTGGTCAGTGTCTCCTTCTTGCTGAATAGGAATACAACCCATGTGTAGTGAGAGAAATCGTCGACTACAACTAGAGTGTACTTCCTTCCATTTACACTAACTGGAGTAACTGGACCGAACAGATCCATGTGAAGCAGCTCGAGCACTCGCTTTGATGAGGCTTCTTCGAGACTGGCGAAGTGCTTCTTCGTCTGCTTCCCTCGTTGGCATGGTGAGCATGGATGGTCTCTGATGAAGACTTCATTCGGTATGCCTTGCACCAAACCTTTTCGAGCTAAGCGATTGATAGCTTTGAAATTGAGGTGGTTCAAGCGTCTGTGCCATAGCCATCCAATTTCTGTAGCACTTCTTGCAACTAGACAAGTTTCCTCCTTGCAGCTGTCCCATTGTGCTATGTAGACATTCCTTTGTCTAACTCCAGTGAGCACAATCTGGGATGTGAGTTTGCTCTTCACAATGCACTTGTTGGAGATGAACTCCACCCTGTACCCTTTATCACAAAACTGTGAAATAGATAACAGGTTGTGCTTGAGTCCTTCCACGTAGGAAACTTCTTCAATTTTGAGCTTTCCAACTTTCAGTGCGCCGTATCCCCTGGTGCTTCCTCGAGAGTTGTCACCAAAGGTTACGTGTGGACCCTTCTTCTCTATGTAGTTGTGAAGTAGAGCTTTCATGCCGGTCATGTGTCTTGAGCATCCACTGTCCAAGTACCAAACTGGTTGACCCTCACTTGGCATGGGATCCACGGCGCTCACCTGCAATTAGACAGATTTTGGTACCCAAATCAGTTTGGGTCCTTGCAGGTTAGTTCCCTTAGGTACCCACACTTGCTTCACTCTCTTTTGAGATGAGGCTTGTGTCCTGGGCTTCTCGACCTTCGAAAACTTGGTGTACTGCCTAGAAGCAGCTTCACACGTGCAACAGTGTGTGCAAGAGGGGTAGCGGCTCGCTTCAGACCTACCTATGCTCTTCCCATTTTGCTTATATCCTGAAGCGACTCGCTTCGGATTAGCTTTGAGTTTAGAGACTGACTTAGGGTTTCTAGTCTGTTGAAGCGGCTCGCTTGGTTTCCTCGAAGCGGTCCAACTAGGGTTTTGACCCCGACTCGCTTGAGTAACCTTGGAAGTTTGAAGCGGCCTCTTGGTTGCTTCAAGTATTTCCCCCTCAACGTTAGTCCGGTTGGACCATCTCCAGTCCGGATAATGTGACACATAGACATTACTCCTCTTTTTAGGAGGTAGATCCTTTGTCTCTCGTGTCTTGGCTTGAGACTTAGAAGCTTCAACAGTTCTTCCTTTACCCTTGGATTGGTAAGACTTAGCATGTTGAGTGCTAGGGACTGTTGAACTTTGCTTGCCCTTAGGGTCTGCCCTTAAAGATATAGACATCTTCATAGGCTTCTTCTTAGGGTTCTCAGCCATTTTGCCTTTGTCCTTGTTGGTGGTCGCTTTGGATGCAGTGGGCAATTCCAAAGTGACTGATGGTAAAGTGTGTGATGCACCAACAAAGACAGTCGGCTTGGGAGGTCCACCCTCATATCCAAGTCCTCCCTTTCTACCAAAAGGTAGAAGAGAACTCTCTAGTGCCTGTCTAGCGTATGATGCTTTATTTAAGTTGGCAACTAGAGTGGATTGGGTTTCATACCTTCCCTCCAAGCTTTGATGTCTAGCGAAGAGATCCTCGAACTTACTAGTCATAGCCCTTAGATTAAGTTTGACTTGGTCAAGCTCAGTGGCTAGCTTTCGGTTCTCCTTCTCGCTTCGAGACAGAGCTTGTTTTACCACTTCGTGGTCGCTTGACAATTTCTGGTGTTTGTCGAACAACTCACTCCATGTAGAGGATTGCTCTTCCTCATTGACAGTGTGTGCTAGTGTAATCGAAGTGATTGAAGGATAGAAGAATACCTCCCCAGTTTCTTCATCGGTGAGCGCCATGAGTCCCAGATCCTCTCCCTCGCTTGAGTTGGGATCTGTGAATGCATCTGAGTCGCTTGAGAGATCTTCAGTTGAAGCGATCGGCATTTCACTCGCTACGAGCGCTCGCCTTGGGGCATCCCTCTTGGCCTTCAATTCTTCGCGCTCTTTGGCACTTAGCTTTGGGCAATCGGATTTGTAGTGGCCCATCTTGTGGCAGTGGTAACACTCCACTTCCATCATGTCGCGCGGGATCGGCTTGGTCGTCTCTTCTCTCTTTCCTTTTCCTTCTCGAGCATCAGTGCTCCTCCCTTTGTACTGTTTGTAGAATCTTTTATACTTGCCCACTCGAGAGTTCATCTTGTTGAAGTTCTTTGATAAGAACGCAATGTGTTCTTCCAACTCTTCCCTTGTCATTTTGGCAAGCGACTGCTCGCTTGGCCCTTCGGCAGCTTTGAATGCTACTCCTTTTGACGTAGTGGGCGCTTCATCCTCGTCGTCGAGGCTCATTCGATTTAGATCAAACTCGTGAGCTTTGAGCTCGGAGAAAAGCACTTCTGGCGTGAGCTTCGTTAGATCCTTGGTAGCTAGATATAGCTCCTTCATAGTCTGCCACTTCCTTGTGAGAGCACGGACTATTTTCAGATTTACTTCCTTGTCTGTGAGTTCCTTCCCAAGCGAGTTGAGAGTTGCAGTAATGTTGGTAACTCTCAGCTCGAAGGCGTCGATGGACTCTCCTGACTTCATCACCAAATTTTCAAACTCCCGCATCTGAACGGCGAGCTTGTTTTCCTTGATTTTGTCTGTACCTTGAGAGATGAGGGCTAGGGTTTCCCACATCTCCTTTGCTGTTGCGCACTTCCTAATCCTTGGAAGGTATGCGTCTGACACGGTGCTCTGCATCGTGTGGCGTGCAATCTTGTCGAGGTTGGCAACTTTGAAGTCATTTGGAGTATACTCATCTTTATCCTTCTCCACGTACTGTTGTCGAACGTGGGCTGGACGACCTTCAGCGGCTGGAACCTCCACGGATATGGCTTTCTTAATTTCGATTGGTCCGTCTTCAATGACTTCCCACATCCGGTCGTGGATTGAGCATAGGAAGCTCTCGACTCGGAAACTCCATATCTCGTATCCTTCGATCGAGAACTGTGGAAGATTTGATGCACTGTATGTAGACATAGCAAAAATACGTAGAGGGGGGGGGGGGGGGTGAATACGTATTTTGAAGTTTTTCAACTTCAATTCCTTAACTCAGAGTATAAAGTAAAGTGCTCTTTGGAAATGCAAAGACCTAACCGAGGGCTAGATCGAAAGCAATCACGAATCTCTTGTCCTAAGCTTAGAGCTTGATCAAGAGTGAGACTTTACTCTTTGTGCGGAATTTGGTGAGCTAAAATCTTTCCTAAGTAATTGAAAATCCAAGTTAAGTTTGTTTATATGCACGTGCAATGGATAATCGAATACTGTAAAAAGATTGAGGTAAGAGAGATACGACACAGAGATTTATAGTGGTTCGGAGATAACGCTCCTACGTCCACTTTGTTGCACGACGGCAACTGTTCTTTTCACTCAAGAACTTGAAGGTTACGGGTCCTTCAAAAACCTGGTCGGGATCGGGCTTCACTTGCCTAGATCAAACGACAGACGTAGTGATTGCGGGTTCACTACACAAACCTAACAACGACTGGAAGCTTCACTCGCTTCAGTCAGACAGACAGGGAGATTACGGGCTCTCCTTACAGCCTAGCTTCGATCGAGCTTTACACAAACGATGTAAGTGTAAGCTTGGATCTCAACTCTACGATCGAGGCTTCTTCAATCGATGAAAGAAGGGCCTTAGATCTGAACAACCTAACGACGACTCAAAAACCTAACAGACAACAGTTTAGGGTTTTTGGTTGACGAACACACTAATGAAGAACTCTTTACAGTAGATGCAAAGATGGGTAGAGTTCTTCTTCTAAGCTTGGATATTTGAAGTGGGCTTAGAATCTAAGTGTGAAGGTTGTGAAGACGAGTTCCGATGGACTGGAAACTCGGAGAACACTTGAAACAAAGACTCGAAGATTTGCTCGAAGGCTTGGGAGTGTTTGTTTGCAGTAGGCTCGAATGCGCAAGTAGTGTTCTTACTTCTTCACGTCTTCATCCTTCACTATTTATAGGCGGAGGGTTGGCTAAGATCCGTTGCTTGGTTGGTGGTCTTGTCCCTCCTCCTCTCGACAGTACTTGCGCAGGCAGTAGCTTTTGCAGACGCGCAGTTTTGGACTTTTGCCGAAAATGGCTAAGTTCCAAGTTTAACAGTAACTGGAGCGAGCCAGTACTGTAGCGGCGCCTTTGTCGGCCTGGCAGTCAACTCCTCTGCTCCTCTCCGCTTTCGACACGTGGAGATCTCGTAATTAATGCGGAGATCTCCTGTTGACTGGAGTTCAAAATCGGAGCGGGAATTTGTGCTGTCGCTTTCTGGTAGGTAGTGGCTCGCTTCGCTTTGAAGTTGTAGCGGCCGCTCCGAAGTGAGTCGCTTTAGGATCATATTATAGCGGGTCGCTTTGCTTCGCTTCGCTTCGCTTCGCTCCGCTTCGGTAGACTCGCTTCGCTTGCTTTGAACTGTAGCGCTCGCTTCGCTTCACTTTAGTGGACTCGCTTTGATTCCACTGTAGCGATCGCTTCGCTTCGCTTGCTTCGGCACGCTTCGCTTAGCTTGCTTGACTTGCTTCGCTTTGGAAAACACACTCAAGCGAGTGGCCTTCACTTGAACTTTTGAAGCCTAATCTAAGCAAAATAAAAGAGTCATCCTAACAGTGTAGGCTTAGAAAAATTCTAACCTATTAACTACATCAAAATGGGTCGCTTGGGAAAAGGACGCTTGGGGTTTTGGGATCTAATCAAAACAAATGACTTTATTTAACAAATGTCCCATGTAGTTCCCCCTTAACATTTTAGTCCTTAACAATTCCCAACAAGAGTCTTCGTGAAGACTTTGGCAAGAAGAAGGGAGAGTTGGAGGCAACGGTGGAGGAGAAGGGAAGGTTGTTGGAAGAAAAGGAGAAGGCGCTGGAGGCGCAGGCGAAGCTAGTGGAAAATCAAACAACATCTATCACCGAACTCAAGGACTCGCTTGATGCGGAACGGAGTCGCTTGAGGGAGGTCAATGCCAAGTTAGTTACAATTGGCAAGGAGAAGAAGGAGTTGGAAAAGGAGGTGAAGAAGCTGAAGGAGGCTGTAGAGAAGAAGGATGAAGAGCTGATTAGGAAAGGGAGTGAGCTGATAAGCACCAAAAAGTCTCTCGACTCACTTCGAACTGAAATGAAAGAGCTCAAACAAGAAAGTGAGATAGACAAGAAAGAACTGGAGAGCCGAAGGAGGAGTGCGCAGGCTCTTGATTTGCAGAATGCTGAATTGACTATCCTACTGCAGAAAGTCAAGAGACTGAAAGAAACTCTTACTGTCAGGATCACTGCAGACGCCGAATTCACAACTCTCTCAATCGGAGGGAGAGGAGGCTTGCCGTGATGAAGGCAGAACTTGAAGCTTCCAAGGAACACTTGGACTTCACACTTCAAGAAGAAACAAAGAAAATCACGAAGGCAGTCGAAGCGGAGCTGGACGCTCGCTTCAGGGCGGTGGAGCCATTGGAGAGGTTGATGCTCTCGGTGAAGGAGAGAGAGAAGCAGTGCGAGTATCTGCTCGAAGAAATAAGCATCAAAACAGCCGAACTAGTGGCGCCCTCCATGGGTAAGACCGAGCAGATGCTTCAAGCTGTCTTCAACGCGGTCAACTCACTTCACCAATCCATCTCTGGAAAATCGATCATCCTAACCCCCGGCAATGATGATGCCAAAAAGGGGGAAGGACAAGTGAAGCGTGGAGGAAATGGAGGTGCTGGAGGAAGTGGAGTGTTGATGGGACTGATCGAAGGAGGAAGGAGTGATGAATGTGCGGAGGAAGTGGTAGATGATGAAGCGAGGGCTCTGAGCGCAGCGAAGGGCAAAATTAAGCTCACTGAGGAAGAGCTGATGAAAAAGCCAGAAGAGCCCAGCAGGCCACTTGAAGAGAAGGTGCTTGCCGCTTCAATCGCACGGCATCCTCCAGTGACGGTGATAACCAATGAGGAAAGGCGGAAGCAGGTGGAGCATGATGCAGCCATGGCGTGGGAGATGGAGCGTCTATTTGATCTACCAAAAGAATCTGCTGCAGGTGCTTCTTCTAGTTCCAAAGCGCCCACTTCAGCCATAGTGCCCGCTTCAGCCATAGCGCCCGCTTCAACAGCTGCACTCACTTCATCTGCAGTTGTCCCTTCTAGTGCAGCTACGAAGAAAGACATGCCGCCTCCCCCACCACCGAAGCAGCCACTGAAGTGAACTGCTCCGGAGACGAAAGGAGATGACCCCGCGGCCAAGCGCCAAAAGGTCAAAAAAGCAGTTGCTTCAAGGGCAGAGAAGGAGGAGAGAAAAAGGAAAGAAAGAGAGGAAGGAAGGAATGAAGGAGAACGGGAGAAGAGAATTAAGGCAAAGCGACTACAGATAATTGATGCCAGGATCGAGGAACACTTCAGTGAAGTGATACTTATCCAGTCTTCATTAGTGCGCAGTGCTTTTATTCCACATATGCCTGATGAATCCGAAGCTTGCGAAGCCCAGGCCATAGCTGATGCATGTGATGTAGCGACTAAGGAAATGGTTGAGTCTGGTCGCTATCCTCGCAAGGATGAACAAGATTACATTCGCAAACGACTCAATGAGAAACGTCCAACGTGGAACAGCAAGTCGGGAGCAAAATTCAAGCAGATCATGGCTCAACTATCAAGCAAGTCAGAAGAGGAATTGGCCAAGCGGAGGAATGAACATCCGGACTCCAGAGAAATAGAGGACTTCATCCCGAGAGATCTGCTCGATCAGTGGCTACACTACAAGGACGTATTCATCAAAGCGTACTACTATTGGGAGGTAGTGCCACTACAGGATCGTTGCTCTCGGATAAGTGCCCTCAGCAATTTTCTCTGCACATACGATGAGAAGATTAGATGAAAGATCTTCACCATGGCAGAACTGGCAGAGCCCATGCCTTTGATTGTCAAATTTCCAGCTCTGAAGGACTTCCCCATGCCTTATCATCCAGGCACGGACATTCCTAATAGGGGAGTCATAGATGAGGAGATAAATGAAGCGTTCAAGTTGGAAAGTGCATGGAGGAGGCCAAGTATTCACACCGTGGGTACTATGGAGTCAAGAGTTCTATCTGCCTACGAGGACACTGCTGCCAAGAAGAAGGAAGAGGTGACGGAGGAGAAGGAGAAGAACAAGGAAGAAGCTGCAGGAAACCTCTGAGTTTCAAGCTTCTTGTTTTGGAAACTGATGTTCACCAATCTATCCATTTTAATTTATGTCTCTCTTGTGTTATTTATTAGCTTTATGGATATTTTATCCTTATGCTACAAACTCAAACAAAATTTAACCAAAAAAAAAAGGAGAAAGGAACTTAAAAATTAACTCAAACGAAGCTGCAAAGGAAGCAGTCGCTTGAAGTTCCTTCCACGGTTAGATCGACTAGATTTCGATAATCTTAAGTCTGTGGGTTTTGGCATCATCAAAAAGGGGGAAATTGTTGGGAATTGTTAAGAACAACATGTTAAGGGGGAACCTATTAGGGACACTTCATTGTTTTGATTTGATCCAAAAACCCCAAAGCGTTCTGTTCCCAAGCGACCCATTTTGATGTAATTAATAGGTTAGAATTTTTCTAAGCCTACTCTGTTAGGATGGCTCTTTAATTTGCTTAGATTATAGGCTTCAAAAGTTCAAGTGAAGGCCACTCGCTTGAGTGTGTTTTTCGAAGCGAAGCAAGTCTAGCAAGCCGAAGTGAAGCGTGCCGAAGAACAGTGTAGCAAAGCGAGCGCTACAGTAGATTCAAAGTGAGTCTGCCAAAGCCAAAGCGAAGCGAAGCGAGCGCTACAGTGTGAAGTCAAAGCTAGTCAACTCTAGTCAGCAATTTCCAAAGCAGTCACTAGGGAACTTTATTTCCCGAAGCAACTCACTACAGAATGACTACGAAGTGACTCAACTAAAGCGGACGCTACAACTTCAAAGCAAAGCGAGCCACTACCTACCAGAAAGCGACAACACAGTTCCCGCTCCAAATTTGAACTCCAGTCAACTAGAGATCTCCGCATTTATTACGAGATCTCCACGTGTCGAACGCGGAGAGGAGCAGCAGAGTTGACTGCCAGGCCGACAAGGCGCCGTAACAGTACTGGGTCGCTCCAGTTACTGTTGAAATTGGAACTTAGCCAATTTCAGCAAAGAGCCAAAACTGCGCGTCTGAAAAGCAGCTAGCCTGTGCAAGTACTGTCGAGAGGAGGAGGGACAAGGCCACCAACCAAGCAACGGATCTCAGCCAACCCTCCGCCTATAAATAGTAAAGGATCACAACGTGAAGAAGTAGAACACTACTTGAGCATTCGAGCGCCCACAGCAAACAAACACTCCCAAGCCTTTGAGCAATCTTCGAGTTTTTGTTTCAAGTGTTCTCCGAGTTTCCAGTTCATCGGAACTCGTCTTCACAACCTTCACACTTAGAGTCTAAGCCCACTTCAAATATCCAAGCTTAGAAGGAGAGCTCAAGCCTACTTTGCATCTACTGTAAAGAGCTCTTCATAGTGTGTTCGTTTACCAAAAACCCTAAACTCTGTCTGTTAGGTTTTTGAGTCGTCGTTAGGTTGTCCCGATCCAAGGCTCTTCTTTCATCGATTGAAGAAGCCTCAATCATAGAGTTTAGATCCAAGCTTGCACCTACATCGTTTGTGTGAAGCTCGATCGAAGCTAGGCTGTAAGGAGAGCCCGTAATCTCCTTGTTTGTGTTTTGACTGAAGCGAGTGAAGCTTCCAGTCTTGTCTAGGTTTGTGTAGTGAACCCGTAATCACTACGTCTGTCGTTTGATCCAGGCGAGTGAAGCCCGATCTCGACCAAGGTTTTTGAAGGACCCGTAACCTTCAAGTTCTTGAGTGAAGAGAACAGTTGCCATCGTGCAACAAAGTGGACGTAGGAGCTTTATCTCCGAACCACTATAAATCTCTGTGTAGTATCTCTTTAACCCTAATCTCTTTATTGTATTTGATTATCCATTGCACGAGCATTTAAACAAACGAACTTGAATTCTTTAATTACTTAGGAGAGATTTTAGCTCACCGAATTTCCGCATACAAGAGTAAAGACTCCCTCTTGATCAAGTTCTTACTTCGGTCAAGCAGGCTAGCTACGTACTGTAGATCTAGCTTCAGCTAGGTCTTAAGTTTCAAGCGAGCTCTTTACTTGTCACTCTGAGTTAAAGGGAAAAAGTTGAAAAACTTGAAATATGTATTCAACCCCCCCCCCCCCCCCCCCCCTCTCTACGTATTTGCCCTATTAACAAACCGGGACCAACAACTGCTCATTCGGCATTAATATAAATTATTAGCCGAAGTAAAATTGTTCAAAGCGACTCTTCTAAAAGTTACTCCCTTCTTCCCCATTGATAATTTTTTTAGCACAAAAACTAAGACGAGAATGATAATGGTGGATTAAAGTAGCTTAAATAGGTTTAGTGTATTAAATTTGTTTCATTTTAGGTAATAGTGTCTCTTTATGTTGGGAACCCTTTGCAGTTTGATTTTGATGATGTTTTTCGAAACCACACTTAGGCATATTTCACTTGTTTAGGGTTAAGGCCGATAGATCGACCTGCTACCTGTTAGTGCAGGTCGATGATCTCTAAAGTTTAAATACAAGTTTGATCCACTCTGTAAGAGAAAGGTTGTTTAACGACCTGCCTCATTCGGATCGAGCTGGTATATCTAGCTGTCTATCGACCTTCCTTATCAAGCTTCCAGCCTGTCTTGTCTTAGAAGATTTCAAGAGCTGGATTATCATATCAAGGTCGTTGATCCACCTTCATGGAGCAACACGACCTGATCCTTGCCACGTGGTATGCCAGCAAGGACGAAACTTCCCAACGGCTAGAAGTGAGTCACGCCCCAACGGCTAGTGCCACATCATCCAAACTCCAACGGCTAGTTTTCAAAAACTGCCTATAAATACTTCAAGCCATTATCGGATTCAAACACGGGAAACTCAAGCTATCAACGCAAATACTCTGCCAAAATCTCTCTCAAAGTTCATATCCTTTCAAGTGTTCGAAATTCCATTAGTTTCCCAAACACTTGTCGAATAGAGATTTTAGACTCCGATAAAAGCCCCAACGATGAAGCGATCACTGCTGCTTGTCGTTGATTCAAACAACTTCTTCTCCGACTAGTTCGAAGTTAGAAAGTTTGTTTTGTGTTCTTCACCATTATAGAGTTAGTCAAGCTCTGTAGTAAGTGAAAGGTTGTTTGTACGTTTCTGTACGAAAGGTTGTAAGGGTCACGACCCCAAACTCGTGTCTAGATATATTCAAGTTAGAGTGTATTTAGAACTGATACTCAGTCAGTATAAATAAGAGAGAAATTGGATCCGAAGGTAAAGGGATTCTCAGGTCGAGTCGACCTGACGTGGACGTAGGAGGGTTTCTCCGAACCACGCTAAATTGCAGTCTCTCTCTCTCTCTCTCTCTCTCTTTATTTATCGCTCTTCCAATATTTTATTAATCTGACAAGCATCAATCTGCATTTCACGAAACAACCTGCATTTGCTTATCGACCTTAGATTTTTCAAAGAGTTAATCAACCTCCACCAACTTCTGCATAAGCACAGTTTGATAAATCAAGCTTGTTATCAAACGAGCTTGATAGATCAATCTGCCTCTGATAGGATCGACCTTGACAGTCGACCTCTTTATCGACCTGATTTTCAAAATTGTCAAAAACGGTTGGTTATTGGTGTATTCCCCCCCCCCCCCCCCCCCCCATACACTAATTACTCTTTTCCGGGACCAACAAGTGGTATCAGAGCAGTGGTTCTTTTGACCGCTGCTTTGCATACTAAAAGTTTTTATCAAACTTTTGGTCATTTTGAACCGATCCTTTTGAAAAATCTTTTCACTCATACATATCATATTATTTGCAATGGAGGCTTCTCTTCTCAGGGTTTGTGAAGATTTCTCCATACAAGGCTATGAAGACTGGAGTTTCAGAATCAAGATGTGTCTCAAAGCACATCACGTCCTCATGTGGGAGATCATCGAAAATGGCCCCACTCCCATTTATGCGGCAAAGATCATCGTTGAAGGAACGTCCCCCAGGGAGGCCACATACGAGAAGATCCTCAAAAATCCTCGCGACTACACAACCGAGGAAAGGAAGGAGGCCAGTCTCGATGATTATGCAAAGGGACTCATCTCTAGCACTGTAAAGGGCGTCTATCTTGCCAAGATCCGCAATCTTGAGACTGCCAAAGAAATGTGGGACACCCTCCGGTCCATCAGCCTGGGTTCAGAAGAGATGAAGGAGAACAAGCTGTCCATGGCGTGCAGCAAGTTTGATGACTTCAAGATGATTTCGGGTGAAACCATAGAAGCAATGAAGATTCGCTTCACCGAAATAATTCTCGAAGTCGCTGCAATCAACCCTCACAAATATACGCAGCGCGAGAAAAATCTTAAAGTGATGCGTGCTCTACCCGCAAATTGGCACGTATACGCCGCCATGCATCCAGCCCGTTCCGACTTCAACTCTCTCACCACTGAAGATCTTTTCGACATTCTTGTCGGAAATGAATATGAGATGATCCGCATCCACGGATCAGCACAACCTTCTACTAGCAAGAAGGCCGATGAAAAGAATGACAAGGAGGTAGCCTTCAAGGCCGAGTCAGCCTCTGCTGCTACCCCAAGCTCGATTGACGAATCCATCGTCAAAAAGTTCGAGAAGATGACTCTCGACTATGCTCTCGCTGCTAGGAGAAATGAGAAGCTCCTAGGAAAAGTTGTCAAATACAAGAAATTCTACCGTGACAACAAGCGAAATTTCTCAAACCGCAACCACGACCGCCCTGACAAAAAGGGAGAAGGTAAACCATCAACCTTAAATTCTTCTAACACACCCGAGGGTGGCTGTTTTGGTTGTGGCAGGCCAGGTCACTACAAGACCGATTGTCCCGATCTGACAAAGGCTGAGAGAGACGAGCTCCGTGTAAAGCGCGATAAGAAGCTCAAGGATCAACGAGCTGCCATGATCGCCGAAGAAACAAAGGAGGCTCACCTCTCAGACAGCTCGTCAAGTGATGACAAGGGTTACATCGCTTTCGACGAAAGTGATGATGAAGAATGTTTTGTTGGAGAACACCAACAAACTGAGGGATCTTCAAAGGTAGATCCTCAACCCATTTCACTTTCTTTTTCTGGCGATGAATGTGCAGAAGAAGGTGAAGAACTATCCGAGGTTGTGTCTTGGGAAGAAATCAAGAAACAGCTCGATGATTATGCCAATCTCGTGGTTACACTCAAAGAGGTCGTTGAAGATAATGCTGAGCTGATGAACAAGAATGAAAAATACAAGCTAGCATTAGAAGAAAAATTCACTCCCTATGATGAAGAAAAGGAAAGGGAGATCGAAGCCCTAAAGTCAAAAATTGAAGAATTGACTTTCCGAGTAAAGGAGTTCGATACCAGGGCGCTCGAGATGGACGAGTCCCTCAAAACCAAAGATGCCGAAATTCACAGCCTTACATCAAAGTTGGCTAACTTGGTTATTCGACACGAACTCCTTGTGGAAAAAGAAGGAAAACTTCAACTCACCTTGAGTCAGTTGAAGAAAAGCGGAAAGAAATTGGAAGAGATACAATCCATGCAACGCAATCCGCGTGATCACTCTGGTATTGGATTTAGTGGAAAATCCAAGGAAAGCAAGGATAAAGACTGCGAGATCAAGTTTGTAAAGGCGCAGTCAAAATCAAAGAATATCCGGAAAGCTCATCAAGCTCTCCCAGATAAGATGGTCAAGCTGAAGAATCCAGTTCGACAGCCCCAAGCCATTCTTTTAAAGCAACACAAGAAGGAACAACATGTTCCTCAAAAGAAAGTGAGTCGACCTGCCCAGCATCGTCGACCTGCCCCCACTCATCAAATGCAGGCTGATCATCAAGGGCGTTACGAAGGCCAGTACTATCAAAGGCCGTATCACCCTCAGTTCTTCTACCCTGCTCATCAAGGATGTTACTGCCGCTATCCACAACAGTCAAACTTTCAAGACTGGTAGTATCAACCTGGTTTTCATGAAGAGCATTATAATCAGTCTCGCCGCCCTCGCTCAAAGAAATCCAAGGCTCCCAAGCCCAAGACCGCCACTGCCTCGTCCTCAGCCTCGGATAGAAGCAGACCGGCGAAACAAATCTGGGTCCCAAAGGCCGTTCCCGCAACCGATGTAGCACCCAATCTCAAATGGGTTGCTAAGTTTAATTAATTGCAGGTCGGGAAGGCTCAAAGAAGGAGCCAAGCAGCTCGTGGAGCTGTATGGATCATTGATAGTGGATGCTCCAAGCACATGACGTGTGACAAAACGCTACTATCAAATTATCAAGAACGAGACGGGCCACTTGTAACCTTTGGAGGAAATTCTAAGGGTCACACACGAGGCCAGGGCGATCTAAAAGTTGGAAAAACAACTATTTCTAATGTCTCGTATGTTGAAGGTCTTAATCATAATTTATTCTCTGTGTCGCAATTCTGCTCGAATGGTAAACGAGTGGAATTCACCGTTAACAAATGTCTCGTGAGAAATGAGGAAGGAGAAATACTTCTTACCGGAAATTTGCAGGATAGACTCTACATAGTTCAATGGACTGATGGGATAGAGACATGCCTGATCACAAAGGCTGATTCCGAGACAAGCTGGTTATGGCACAAGAGGCTGAGTCATTTGAACTTCAAGGCCATCAACAAGCTCGCACGCAACAAACTGGTGAATGACCTGCCATATCAAGTCTTCGATCGTGATCACATTTGTAAAGCCTGTCAAGCTAGAAAGCAAACAAGATCATCCTTTCCAAGTGTGACGGCACAAGCTTCAAATCGAATTCTTGAGCTTCTCCATCTCGACCTCTTTGGTCCAGTCACTCCCTTGAGTATAAACGGTAGAAAATACGCTCTCGTTATTATAGATGATTATTCTAGATTTACGTGGGTTATTTTCATGTACAAAAAGAAAGAGACTTTGGAGAAGCTACCCGCGTTGCTGAGCAAATTGTGCAATCAAAAGGAGAAATCCATCATCTCCATTCGATCCGAACGAGGCACCAAATTTATCAATGCAATGATCGAAGAATATTGCACAAAGAGTGGAACTCATCATCAAACCTCAGCAGCTCGTACACCTCAACAAAACGGCGTAGTGGAGCGCCGTAACAGGTCGCTGAAGGAAGCAGCTCGTACCATGTTGGATGAAACCAACCTTCCAAAGAAGTTTTGGGCAGAGGCCGTTAACACAGCCTGCTATACCCAAAACAGGTCGATCATCACTACCCGACATGGGAAGACCCCTTATGAGCTGTGGAACAACAAGCTCCCCAGGTTAAAGTATTTTAAATCTTTTGGATGCTTGTGTTACATCCATAACAATGGGAAATCTCAATTAAAAACTTTTGATAGCAAGGCCGATCCAGGAGTATTCTTAGGATACTCGGAGGTTAGCAAAGCTTATAGAGTTTTTAATAAGAAAACCCTAGTTGTGGAGGTAACACCTCATGTTGTGTTTGATGAATCTTCTTGTCTGTACAGAGAATTAAGTACAGGTCCAGATCATTCCGTTACTAACAGATCGTTCAACTCCCCCATCGACGACCTGCTACTGTGGACTCCAACTGATCTAGAGGAAGAGGATCAATCTGATCCAAAGGTCACACAGCAAGGGGGAAATGATGCAAGTGATGTTCCTACATCAAGCTGTAATACATCAGCCGGAATTAACCAGGCTGATCCCCCATTCTCAGTTCCCCAAACTGATGCTATTAACGACCTTACATCTCAAATCGAGCAGCTCGATGATGCAATGAAACAGCTCGATACTCAGTCCGATCAGCAGCTTGATCAACAACCTGAGCAACAGCACGTGTTCACTGATCAACCTTCAACTCACCCAGAGTTTGACGAACCTATTAATGAGCCCGATCCAATTATTTCAAACAAAGAAAGATCTCGACGCAGACGATGGATCGATGATCATCCAAAAGAGCTCATTATTGGGAACCCAAACCAAAGAGTGCGAACAAGAAGAACGATTGGTGAAAGTGTGCTACTAAGCTGTTATCTCTCTCGTATAGAACCCAAAGATGCCATTGAAGCTCTTCGAGATGCTGATTGGATTCAAGCCATGCAAGAAGAACTCAATGAATTCAAAAGAAATGAAGTATGGTCTCTAGTTGATCGTCCTTATCATCAGGGCGTCATTGGAGTCAAATGGGTCTACAAAAACAAGAGAGACGAATCTGGAGAAGTTGTCAGAAATAAAGCCCGATTGGTAGCAAAGGGTTACTGTCAACAAGAAGGAATCGATTATGATGAGACGTTTTCCCCCGTCGCAAGATTAGAAGCTATAATGTTGTTTCTAGCTTATGCCGCTCATCAACGATTCAAAGTCTACCAGATGGATGTAAAGAGCGCGTTCCTTAATGGCGTTCTCGAAGAAGAAGTCTATGTGGAACAGCCTCCAGGATTCGAAGAGGGTGATTCGAGCAAAGTCTATAAACTACACAAGGCCGTCTACGGACTTAAGCAAGCTCCTCGAGCTTGGTATGAGATGCTATCATCCTTTCTCATCGGATCTGGATTCAAGCGTGGTTCAGTCGACAAAACGCTATTCACTATCAAAGTGAATGAACATATCCTTTTAGTACAAATTTATGTTGATGACATTATTTTTGGATCTAAATCTCCCATTTTATGCGAAAAATTTGGTAACCTCATGACATACAAATATAAAATGTCTATGATGGGGGAAATGAATTTCTTTCTAGGGTTGCAGGTCAAGCAGTCCGATGAAGGAATCTTCATTAGCCAAACAAAGTACGCATACGAGCTGGTCGATAAGTTTGGTGTCAAAGACAGCAAGCCCGTCAAAATACCGATGCTCTCTGGTGGGAAGATCGACCCGGATCCAGAAGGAAAACCTGCCAACATAACACAGTACAGGGGTATTATTGGTTCATTACTTTATCTAACTGCGAGTCGACCTGATATCACTTTTGCAGTTGGAGTGTGTGCTCGATATCAAGCTAACCTAAGGAATCCCACTTGGAAGCGGCAAAGAAAATTCTTCGATACATCAAAGGAACCGTAAACTTAGGTCTTTGGTATCCTTGTGATGATAATTTGCAGCTTACAGGTTATTCAGATTCTGATCATGCAGGGTGCAAGCTCGATAAGAAATCTACCTCGGGTACTTGCCAATTTCTCGGAAACAAGCTGATATCATGGTTTTCAAAGAAACAAACTTCAGTAGCCACCTCCACCACAGAGGCCGAGTATATGGCCGCAGGGAGTTGTTGCGCACAAATCTTGTGGCTCAAACAACAACTCAAAGATTATGAAGTTGAAGTCAGTGAAGTGCCTATATTCTGCGACAGCTCGAGTGCTATCGCCATTACTCAAAATCCAGTTCTCCATACAAGATGCAAACACGTGGATATTCGGCATCACTTTATTCGTGATCACGTGGAAAAGAAGAACGTGTTTATTGAAAAGATACACACTGATATTCAACGGGCTGATATCCTAACCAAACCACTAGTCGAAGAAAGATTCAAAATGATGTGTGGAAAGTTAGGCTTATTAAATGTTGAGTCAACAGGCCGATAGTCAAACGACAGATCGTTCCCTATCAACAGGCCGTCAACCAGTCAACAGCTTGTTATCAGACGGATCGACCTGTGTTCATCAATTGAGGGGGAACAAAGGCCGATGTCTACCACCAGGTCGATATCACAAAGTCCAGACCGTTCCCAATTCATCAGGCCGCTATCAACCTGAATGCAACCCGCATTAATGAAGGGGAAATCAAAGGGGTAGTATCACCCATTTGTCTTTAATTTAACTTCTTTAATATGCAATAAATTCTCTCTATTATTGATATTTATTTCTCAATGTGTTACATTGTTTAAGGCCCTGTTGTGTTGCATAAATTAAGGAAAAAGGGAATAATCATTGCTATTTTTGCAACCTATCTAGTCAAGTGTCAAATATTGACACATTGACCGAGGTCGCATTTAATTCCCTGCAATCCCCTTTTGAAAAAGTGCAAGGATACGCACGTTTTCTTTAACTCACGCGCGGATGTGAATCGTTTCACATTCCACGCGCTTTCATCGTGCGGACAAGAATTAAAGGGAAAACTTTAACCCTTTCAAATTCGAATGATCCCAACCATTCAATATGTCTATATATATCATGTTCACTTTCTGCAACCCTAATTTCTTCACTCTCTGCATAAAACATCAGTCGTTGTTGTGTTCTCTTCACCATTTTCTCTCTTCTCCGTCAAGTTTTTTTTTTTACACATCTACTCTTGTAAAATGGCAGGAAAATCATCTTCCGGCCCTCAGGAAATGGAGTGGGATGCGATCGCTGAGTATTTGAACTCTCGCATCAAATACGAGCCGTACATGGTTCGTGAGACCTTCGGGTTTCGCGATCTGGAGTCGATGTACGCCTTGGTGGAAACTTGTCTTCCTTTCCACCGGATTATCTCTACCCGACCGCCGAAGCTTCTCACAAATGTCGTGAGTGCGTTCTTCTACAATTGGAACAAGGGCGACTCCGTCTCCTCCCATACTGTGTCTCTCGGAAGTCAGAAATCCGTCCACCACATCAACGTCCTTGACGCCGTGAAGGCCGCCTTCAGCATTGGGGAGGGTGGGCCGCTACAGCTTTCCGAGATTTCACGCGATCAACTGCAGGAGGTTTCTGACCGCGTTCTAATGGAGCCAAGACCGTATTTGGCGACTACGTTCAAGAGGAACGAGCTCCGTCCTAAGTACAGGCTGCTTATGGACTTTGTGCAGAGGTGTTTTCTAGGGCACCTCGGGAATCACGATCAGGTCACGCCGTTGAAGTTCCAAATAATGACGGCCGTGATTCTCAACCTGCCCATCAGCTGGGCCAAGCTGGTGGTCACCCTGCTATGGGAAGAGGCCAAGCAGATCGATTGCACCATGGAGGGAGAGGCTGTGGTGGGAGTGCGTCTCCACAGCGAAAAGAGGCCGCTTCGTCTTGGGACGAAGGCGACCTGCATCATAACCTCCTTCTTCAAAAATCGGAGGTGGACAGACGAGCCGGCCTTCCCCCACAAATTCGTTCCAAAAGATCTCCATCAGCTGGAGATGGCGTTGGGTGTCGCGACGCAAATTTTTTACGGGTCGCCAGACCACGTAAGGCCGCATCTAATTCGGACTGGTGAGTCCAAGGTCGGTTGGAGGGTGCCGCCTCGCCCTGTGCAGAAGAAGAAACGAAAGGCCGACGACGAGCCGTTACCCTCTCGCCCTGCCAAGAAGACTCCCCCTGCAAAGAAGACTCCCCCTCCAAGGAAACAGTCTGACTCTACAGAACTGGTCAGGCCGTTGCACCGTGTTCTTCCTATGGAGGTCGAAGTGCCAGTAGCCCGCAGGCCGCCTTCGCCCTCCCCATCGCCCTCAACTTCGCCGGAACGGACTCCTTCGCCAGTCCGTGCCGAAATCGAGCCATCCGCCTCTCATCGCGCTGGTTCGGTGGAGATCGAGGATCTCACCGAGGACGATCCCCAACCTTCCCCCTTCCGGCATGTCGCCATGGAGGAAGATATCATCCTGCCCATCCAGCCGATCGTCGAGCAGCCCGTGTCTGCTGCTCACTCTATGGTGGCTTCCTTGAAGGCCGAAGCTAGGCTGAGGGTGATCGACCTGATGCCCGGGATTGAGCAACTCCCCAAGTCTCTAAATCTAGCAGCTCGCCTCCAGTTTTATCTGGCCTGTAAGTCGAGTTATTACTATGTCTTTGAAGCGTTGCTGCAGGTCGTCTCCCTCGACGATCTGAAGGTTGAAGAGCTGGAGTTGGAGGCTGAGTTCAACTTCTTCAGTGTAGAGGATGCGGCCGCCAACTTCCAATCCCTCGTGCTGCGGCACATGAAGGTCGAAGCCAAAATTTTGGGCATCGACCTTCGCCCCCTCTACACCAACTCTCGCACCCTCTACAACTCCGCCGCCATTCTCGGAGACGAGTTTGATGCCATTCAAACTCCGGAGCAATCACCACTCAGGAATGAAGGTGGTGATCAAGCTCTTACTGCTGCTACTGCTGCTCCATCTCCCCAAGTATCAAAGTTCGATGTGGAGACCGAGCTCAATTCCCTCTCTGCCAAGCTCGAGTCTCTCAGCCTTAGCATTCCGGAGCAGATCAAGCAGGCCGTAGCAGAGGCCCGGGTCGACATGTTAAAAGAGGCCAAGACCCAGGCCGATGCTGCTGCTAGGGAGCAGGTCACGAAGTTTGCCGTGGAGCACTTGAAGGATTACACGGACAAGCTTCTGCCGGACCAGCTCGAGGCTCTCAACATGGCGTCACGAGAGCTGATCGGGGAAGTAATGGAGGACGTGGCCAAGGTCGATCAGCGAGTGACCGACCTGACTTCTTCTATCGCCAATTCGGCATCGGCCTCCAACACTCAAATCAACGGCATCCTCGACACCCTCACCAGCCTGCTCAACGGGCACCAGCAATTGAGGGATGCTGTTTCCAAGCTGCAGGAGGAGGACGCTTCTCTTCTTTCGCTCATCAACTCCCTTTCTGATGATGTTGAAAAGGGGGAAGAAGCAAAGGCCACCGCCAAGAAGAAGGGACCACCAAAACCAAATCCCCTCAACCTTCTTTGGCTCATCCCCCTCCTCCTCCGCCTCCGCCGCCAAGGAAGCCCGATTCCGAGGCCGCCACTGCCAAAGCTCGATTGGCTAAAGAGGCCGAGCTCATTACCGCCATGCATCTTGCCGGAGCTACTCCGGAGCAGGCCGTGAACCCAAGCGAGCAAAGGCGTTTCATTGCAGAGCGCCGGGCTGCAGAAGCAAGGAAGAAGGCCGAAGAGGACTGGATCAGCCAGTCGGCCTCCGAGCTTATTTTGGAAGCTGGACTCCAGCAGCAGGCCGTGGAGTGGCTCGACGAAAGCCAGAACGCCCTGTTGAGGGAGCTCAACAGCTGTTTCATCCTCCTCTTCCACTGGATCCATGACCCCTCCCTCCCTGAAGATGCCGATGATGCCTATGCGGCCTACATGATGAAGTTTCCTCACCAACAGTTTGTTGGTGAACTGGGTAGGAAGGCTGCAGAGGCCGGTGTGATCTTGCGGGCTCCTGCCAAGCAATACTTCACGCCATTGTTGATCGGTGATTCGGCCTTCTTGGACTATTCGCGAATTGACCGGTACATCGCACTGACGGCTATCGGCATGAATGTCAATGTCTCCAATTCCGATCCCGCCTATTGCCGAATCAGGGATGGAATCTATGCGAGTATGAAGGCTAAATCGAGGGAGCAGATTCAAGAGGAAAGAGTGGCAGCCCGTGCCCAGCAGAAGAAGTAGTAGAATAGATGATTTTGTATAAGTTTTTGATATTCATTTAAGCTCTTAGCCTGTCTTGTAAAATTCCTATGTAATTTCGCTATCGAGCTGAATGAAGCAAAAATCATTTATTCGACCTGACAACAATATCTCTTTGTCCAGGCAAACTGCCTTTACTGCTTTAAATTTAATTATGTCTCATTAATTGTCTTTCTTATAATTCCGTAGCAACCTTCATGGTTTATCGAACTTTCATCGTTTTATATTTTTAGAATTATTTGTAAAGTGTATGGTTTCGACATCATCAAAAGAGGGGAAATTGTTGGGAACCCTATGCAGTTTGATTTTGATGATGTTTTTCGAAACCACACTTAGGCATATTTCACTTGTTTAGGGTTAAGGCCGATAGATAGACCTGCTACCTGTTAGTGCAGGTCGATGATCTCTAAAGTTTAAATACAAGTTTGATTCACTCTGTAAGAGAAAGGTTGTTTAACGACCTGCCTCATTCGGATCGAGCTGGTATATCTAGCTGTCTATCGACCTTCCTTATCAAGCTTCCAGCCTGTCTTGTCTTAGAAGATTTCAAGAGCTGGATTATCATATCAAGGTCGTTGATCCACCTTCATGGAGCAACACGACCTGATCCTTGCCACGTGGTATGCCAGCAAGGACGAAACTTCAATTCCCAACGGCTAGAAGTGAGTCACGCCCCAACGGCTAGTGCCACATCATCCAGACTCCAACAGCTAGTTTTCAAAAACTGCCTATAAATACTTCAAGCCATTATCGGATTCAAACACGGGAAACTTAAGCTATCAACGCAAATACTCTGCCAAAATCTCTCTCAAAGTTCATATCCTTTCAAGTGTTCAAAATTCCATTAGTTTCCCAAACACTTGTCGAATAGAGATTTTATACTCCGATAAAAGCCCCAACGACGAAGCGATCACTGCTGCTTGTCGTTGATTCAAACAACTTCTTCTCCGACTAGTTCGAAGTTAGAAAGTTTGTTTTGTGTTCTTCACCATTATAGAGTTAGTCAAGCTCTGTAGTAAGTGAAAGGTTGTTTGTACGTTTCTGTACGAAAGGTTGTAAGGGTCACGACCCAAAACTCGTGTCTAGATATATTCAAGTTAGAGTGTATTTAGAACTAATACTCAGTCAGTATAAATAAGAGAGAAGTTGGATCCGAAGGTAAAGGGATTCTCAGGTCGAGTCGACCTGACGTGGACGTAGGAGGGTTTCTCCGAACCACGCTAAATTGCGGTCTCTCTCTCTCTCTCTCTCTCTCTCTCTCTCTCTCTCTCTCTCTCTCTCTCTCTCTCTCTCTCTCTCTCTTTATTTATCACTCTTCCAATATTTTATTAATCTGACAAGCATCAATCTGCATTTCACGAAACAACCTGCATTTGCTTATCGACCTTAGATTTTTCAAAGAGTTAATCAACCTCCACCAACTTCCGCATAAGCACAGTTTGATAAATCAAGCTTGTTATCAAACGAGCTTGATAGGTCAATCTGCCTCTGATAGGATCGACCTTGACAGTCGACCTCTTTATCGACCTGATTTTCAAAATCGTAAAAAACGGTTGGTTATTGGTGTATTCCCCCCCCCCCCCCCCCCCCCCCCCCCCGACACCAATTACTCTTTTCCGGGACCAACACTTTATCAATGAGATAGACGAAAATAGAAATTATCCCTTTATAAGTGGGCTGAATGAGTATCTAGCACTAAACTTTACTAAATCTAATAGTAATAGCAGTGATTTGATGTTTGTGATGTTATTATTGTGTGGTCAAACATTTTAAGATATGGAGTGTGAATTGCATTTCAATATATATATTCTCGAAACTTATTATCCTCTAAACATCAACGTATTGCATGTGCCTTATACTACTACTATATATTAAGAATTATAATATAAATCTTGTTAATATATAACATTTTATTTTAATTCCACACATTTCTATATGTTTGAATTTGTTGATGAGATGAATCTAGTACTAAAAAAAAAAAAAAAAAACCCTTAAGCATAAAATCCTCGCTAGCTATAAACAAATGAAATAAATAGCAAATTAGGCCACAACCAATGAAAAGTAGAAACACCCTATCTATCTCATTATTTGGTGAAGTAGTTAATTCATATGCATGTATTGAAACATAAAGAGGGTATCAATGCATCAACAATCTCTTAGGTAATGTTGACTCTAAGAGATAAGAGTGAATTGAAATTTTTTTATCTAACACAATTTCATATTTACTTTGTACGACGAAACACATTTTTTGCTTATATTTGAGACTAATCGTGTAATATGGATTCAAGCCAAACATGCATGATTACTTTAATGTTATGACATTCTATACCTTATCCCAAAATTTCTCAATTTCAAAATTAAACTATCGATCAAAGTATATGTCTCTCAGATAATTTAATTAATGATGATTTTTAATAATAAGTTGTAAAGTGGTAAATAGAGTTTTATACACTCCGTCCATCTTTTACGTCCTTTCAAATTAAAATAGACCAAGCCTAAAATAATAACATTAGATAATAATACATTTAACATATACTATTCATTGTATGAATTTGTATTCCATGATATTAAAATTTTATTTGAACATTATATCTTTATTCATGCATATCAATGCATACGAACTATTTATGTTGATCATATGTAGCTAGATTTCAGATTTCAAATTTAATCATTCAGACTAAGAAACGCATATATGTATGAATAATGAAATTATATCAATTGCGTATTTTGTTAAAGGTTTAAATTGGCTTAGGATGAAATTTTCTAGAAATTTGATTAGTTTAATTAATGAAAACGTTTATACATGCAAACTAACAATAATATTAATTACAATTGACCCAATAAATTTATTAATTACAGGCATGCGTAGGTTAAGTTGTATTTGTATATAGAGTGGACTTGTCTTGCCCTCTGTAATAGAATTGCTTGATCATGTCTTTTATTCATATATATTGTAGGCAATGTCTTGCAGCATGAACGGGCCAGAAGCACTCCTCTCAGCATCTGTAATCCCTTCAAATGTTCACTGAGTGCTTTATGTATATTAAAGTGGTATCAGAGAACTTTAACATACATATTTATTATGCTTGTAGTCTTTCAGCTGTCACCCTTCTCTTCAGGAAATTCAGTTTTCAGACAAGTACGTATTACTTCCATGCTGCCTCTTCAATAACAAATGCTGTCAAATTATTTTCAATTTATGGGATTTGTCCTGATATTGTTTTGAGCTGTGATCATTGTTCGACATCTGCTAGATAGAATATGTGAAGTAGAATATACAGGCCGTATTTTCTCATTGAGTCTCGTTATGCATGTTTAAACTTATAATGTTTTGAGACACTTTCACTGTTGGGAACAGAAAACACATTTTGCTCTCTAACTTCACCAACTCTCTTCACATGCGCCCAACTGCAATAAGTACCTAGAAAAATGTTACTCTCTGAGCCTGTTTTAGATCTTCTATTTGATTATCTTTTATGCAAGTTTGCTCCTATATTTCCTACAGACTGTAAGTTTTCCTTGATTGTAGTATAAGGAATTTAAAAACACACCAAACAAATGTTTTGCCAAAGATTGAATTGGGAGGCTGTACTTCAGTAAAGCAAGAAAGCACAACCCCTAAAATCGGGAACCATAGTAAGAGAAGTGACTAGAAAAAGGTATCACCAAATTCACCATATCAGTTGGTAGCTTTTGATGCCTTTGCTTCATCTCATATATGTGTGCTTGTTTGAACCTGCATATTTAAGATAGATGCAAGCCTAGTTTGCATAAGGTTTCTAGTACTATTAGCCTTTAGCAGGACAGTTTATCTGAACTTTCATTAGTTAACAATGTCATTGCTGCTGAACATAAATATTTTGCACTGCATTGGTCTTCGATATGCTTTATTATTGGCAAAAGCTTGCATGTGCATCAATAAAACACTTGATGGTCAATAATAAATGAATAATGCGGCAACAGGAAAGCATGACTATCACTGAATCAGATGAGGAAATTGATTCTAATTTCTCTTAGCTCTACTTCCACGATCCTCCCCGCACTGTTAGAGTTCTGCAACTCTTAAAAGATGAGTGTTGAACTAGGTTGTTTTTATTTTATGTTTCTTATCCTTTTTTTCAAGGATGATATGACTACCTTTTTTATTATAACTAGAACGTTTCGCCCGTGCTATGCACGGATTTTGTTTCCATTATAATATTTTAGTTTATTTTAGAGACTACTCTTCTTAGGAATTAAAATAACTTTTTGAAAAATAAATTAATATATATATATATATATATATGTATATATTTATAAATTCATTAATTTTAATAAATATGATGAATGTATTAAATTAATATATGAAATTCACATTTAATTTTAAGTTTATATCATTGGCTAAATATAACAAAACCTCATATTTAAAGAATAAAACCTAATTACAATACATAAATAATTCACCTCCTTTCTTCACCATCCGTCGCCTTCTTATGCAGTCATCACTACTATGTATTTCTATTCTTCTTTCTTTAACTCTACACAAACCAGAAGGGCTACTATGAGTTCTTTATACTTCGTATATGCATTTGGAAGAGAAAGTTACAAAAATGTGGATTTAATATGTGTCTAAAGTGCCATTGGTGATTAATCTTACCGCACAATGAGTTTTGCAGTTGGAGATGCTCCAGTTGATCTCTCTGTTCACATTATCAAATCAATCTTTCCTCAACAAAAAGTTCTTTATTTTACGTGATACTATGACAGTTGTAGTATGCCGTAAAGAAAAAATTCTTCAAAAGTCAATTTCAAAACTCATCGTCAAGAAGCGTGGAAATGCGTGACAGAATTGTTAAAAAGAAACGACTCAACTTCAAAAGACCGGAGGGAGTATTACTTAATTGTAGAGGTAGAATCTACAATTACGGTTGGCCGGACGATTCGGTCGATCCGGTCGATTAGGGCACTAGCAACCTGTAACCAACACAACGGACACGTTAGAGCCCTACGAAGAACACCGGAGGGCGTGCCGGCCGTAGGACCTCCGATGCTCAAGTTAGTACAATATTTGAATAAGAGAATGTAAACGTAAACAATAACGAAAGTAAACAGTAAAGCAATGGTGATGGTCGCGGACGACGGTGAGCGTTCGGTCGGAGGGGGGTGACGTGAGAGGTGGATCGACGACGGAGAGAGCTTGTACGGCTAACTCCGGCGGCGGTGGACGCGAAGTGATTGCAGAGAACGTGATGAATGCTAGAGAGCAGTTGAGAGCGTAGTGGAGAGTATGAGCGTGTGAGATTGGATGTGTGTTTGACCTAGTCGGCCGATATTTATACGACGGCCTTAGGGTTTTTCACCACGCAGCTGTCTTGACTGTTGCCACATTCCGCGTCCATTGCTATTTTTCCGGCCGTCATCCTTATCCTTGACTCAGTCTTTCAACAGAGTGATGAGTCAAGTTGTTGGCCACGTCGGTCGTATGGCCGTAACAGCTGATTTCGCTGACACTTTGATACAGATAAGGTTTGGGCCCAATAACGTTGTTGGGCCTTTTCGGCCGTAATGGGCCAATTTCGGCTGTTTTGTCTTTACCATTGGGCCGTTTCGACCGTCTTAACCCGACTTATTAGGCTCTTGGGCTAAGTTTATTGAGCTTACGAATTTTACCCACTACATTAATTACCCTTAAAAATCAATATATATATATATATATATATATATATATATATATATATATATATATATATATATATATATATATATATATATATAATACAGCGTTATGTACCCCGATCCTACGTGGCATCGCGTACGATATTTTTAAATATTTTCGAATATTCTCATTGATTTGACTTATTTTATATATTTAATCCAATATTATGGAATTCTGTCTCACATCGATTTTTTACAAGAACTTAACAATGTATTACCTATATAAATAGATCTATATATTTCCAACAAAATTCATCTTTAATTTGAGAAACTATAGCGTTATGTACCCCGATCCTACGTGGCATCACGTACGATTTTTTTGAATATTTTCGAATATTCTCATTGATTTGGCTTATTTTATATATTTAATCTAATTATATCATATTATGGAATTCTATCCCATATCGATTTTTTACAAGAACTTAACAATGTATTACCTATATAAATGGATCTATATATTTCCAACAAAATTCATCTTTAATTTGAGAAACTACATAATTAATGTAAAAATCTCAAAAACAAAAATCAAACGATTTTCTATTTGTTTAAAATTTCACTCTTCATTTTATTGCGAGTCGATCTTTTTTTTAACACTAATACAATTGTCACAAAATTACAATATAGTATTTGATACTTCTCATGTATAAACTAATAGGTGTAACATGTGAATTGCATTTTAAAGATTCTAATCAAATAATAATAAATAAATAAAAAAATTCCTGAGGGTAAGGAGATTAAGGGATACTTAAATTCATATTATTATTTAATTCAAAATAAGGACTTTTTATCACACATGGAATTTTTTATAAAATTTTGATGATTTATTATATATTTTTTTTATTTATTTATTTTTTATTTTTTTTCTTGAAAGTAACATTACAATGTGATTTATGTTAATTTTGACGAGATATAATAACACCTATCGTGAAAAATACCCTAATTTTTTATTACCACAAGTAGCGGACTATTTTAACCAATATATTCATATGAATAATTATGTATTTCCCTCTAATTATTTTTATTTTTTATTTTTATGTTGCTTAAGATTTTAACGGTATATATACATGAGAATGTAGCCCATTCCTTAAGTAATTTATTTTACGAGACTATATGAAGCAACAATAGGTTTTGTGTTAAGAGAACTATAACTAAGATTTTTATTTTTAGTTTAGCATTTAACATATTTCATTAACGTAACAACCAACGGGCAACTTGATATCCTAAATACCGTTACTCGATTACATCTCCGTCCTTAACATGTTTTTCACTAAAAAGATAACGCAACTTGACATACTAATCATGTAAAATTGTACATGTATCTAAAAAATACGAAACTTCTTTAATCTACTAAGAATTTGTAATTATTTATTTTGAATTAATAATCATTAAATCTATTCACTGTCAATTGTCCCACGTTGATTATATAGAATTTTTACAAGAAATTAGTGACAAAGTACATATATAAATAGATCATGTATCTTCATCAAAATTCATATTTGGTGTGAGGAAAAGCATTACTAATTCATGCTTACGTTATATCGAACAACGGGCTAACGAAAAATTTAACGGGCAGATCTGCACTATTTATGCTAACGTCATATCGAACAACGGGCTAATAGAAAAATTAACGGGCAAAATTGGACTATTCATGCTAACGCGATATCGAGCAATGAGCTAATCGAAAAATTGTGATATTACGTCCTAACATTTTTTTTATTGTCACAAGTAACAGACAGATTAAAATAATTTATGAGAATTTGTAATAATTTATTTCTCTAAGTTTATATATTTTGAGGAGAATAACTGTTATAATAAATAACGGGAGGTTTGACATTCATACCACGTATAATTATTTGAGAAATGTTAGCCTTTATTAACATATTTTTATTTCAATATACATGTTCGACGAGTGCTTTAGATATAAAATAAATACAACTTTCTATCAGTTTCATCGAAATAAACAACAGATGACTTGATATATTTTGATATTTTTCTCTTATGTTTTGCTTAAAATTAACAATATAGAGTCGAATTTTGGCGTGACTTAGTAAAACTATATAGTTATTTCAGAAATGTTAGCCATAACTATCCCTTTTTATTTGGTCAAAAAGATCCTTCTGAAGGGTGCTTTAGTTAAAATAAAAATGGGGCGACTTAATATATTTTTATTTTATTTTATATGTTGATTAAAATAACATTATAAAGTGATTTATGTCAAATTTTGACGGGATGAAATAATCGTAAAAATATTACTACTTTATTAACTCATTTTCAAATTACCACGAGTAACGAGCTAACGGGCTGCTTGAAATAATTAATTAATATATAAAATTATGTATTTCATTAAAATTTTATGTAAAACCACGAAATAAATCTAATCCCGTCGAATTTCGACGGGCATTGCACTAGTAAATTTATAATAAGGATATTATAGATGATACCACTCCGGTCCTAGCTTCTTGACTCATTTGCTTTATACACGGGAATTAAGACGAAAATGTTTAGTGTATAAAGTGTATTTTGTAAGGAATATAATGTGGTTTATGTATTTAGACATATTTTAGAAACAGCGCATCATAGATTTATAAAAACATGTTCTTGTCTGATCTTAAATGAAAGATCGTATCAAGACCTTTAATTTGATATAAAAATCATAAAAATCCGATAACAAACGAGCAAGATATAATAATTTAAACTTTCGAAATTTAAATTATATTGAACTACGTGCAGAAAAATGAGTGGATGGAATTTAAGTATGGAATGTTAAGTGTAATAAGGGGTTTACTAATTGTACTAATTATACTCTAATTCTTTCCAAAAAAGGAAATGAGTCAATAGGTATGGGACGTCCCAAAAGGAAAATGAGTCAATAAGCTGGGACCGGAGTGGTACATTATTTTGTAACATAAGGCTCTTTTTAGTATGGGTATATGTATAGATTTTTATACTACCTTGGTCTCACTTTAGTTAGCACATTTTTTTTAGGAAATAATTGTATTCATAAACAACTCTCTCCTTTATTTATAATCACACATTTTAAACTAGACGGTACATTTTCCCGTTATTAAAAGAAACGCGTCAACTGAGACGGGACGGGCGGAGTACTTGCGTAATTAAGGCCCAATGATTCAATATACATAAGAGGCCCAACGATATAATTTGCTTGGGCTCATATCATAGGCCATTTTTATTTCACTTTCCAATAATCTTTCCTCCATTTTATCAAAGTAAATAATATTGGGAAAAAAATAAATATTGCCGGAGTTGAGATCTAAGCAATCGGAAAAATGGGTTATGTGCTACGTGTTAGGTTGGCTTCGTTCTTCACCGGCGCCGCCCTCGCGTCCGCCGCCGGCCTCTACTATCTCCAGAAGGATTACAAAATCGCCCACCAAGCCATCGCCCAGCAGGTTTCGCCTCTTTCCCCCCCTTCTGCTATTATATGATTCTGTACAGCTTTGATTTTTGCTTAATTTTCCGGATTTTATTGGTTCAGTCTCAAATTTCTATAATGTGTTAATTGATCAGTGTAAAAATTCGTTTGGGTATTGATCAAATTTCTGAGGTTGGAATAGAAGCTGATGTTTGGTGACTTAGGTTAAACGATGAATTGGATGATTGTTGTAGAGTTTAAAAATGGTTGAGAAAGGATATAGTGGAAGTGTGGTGCAGAATCATATTTTGCATTTTGTTTTGCTTTTCGGAAATGTTGAGAGAACGATACTTGCATAGCAGTCTTGTTAGAGTTGATACTAGGGAAGGTTAATGAGAAAGTGCTATAGAAGGTTTTGAATGGTTCGTGTCGATTTCCGTTCAATCATTTCCCATGCACCTAGCATAGATTGACACCCACCAAAGTATTATTTTAAACCATACAGTTCTATAACACTTGATGCAGCGAAATGTAATTGGTCTGTCTAAAAGTGAGTTATGATCCAATTTCTTAATTTTTGCATATGTTTATTCGGTTTGATGTTTGGAATCACTCACCTGAAAATTAAAGCCTAAGTTTTTAGATGCTTCTGCTAGTAACATTCAATTTATGCGCCTTTCTGTAAGAAATCTATTTAGCTTCATGTCTCCCTTAGTCCGAGTTTCAATTCTTCTTATAACACACTACTTGGTGATTGTATTGGATGGTCTTCTCCTGCAACGATCATGCAATATCTGGATATAAGTAGTTTCTTGTTCTAGATACTTTACGGAGTTTCTGTATTTACAGTGCACGGGATGGAGCATATGAAGTATTACATGATCAAACAAGCCTGAAGTTGTTTAGCCCAATTGTCTTTTGATGAATTATTATTATTATTTATTTAATTCAGTTCACTGGTTAGATAGTCTATGGGCTTTGCTGGTTTTGGGTTTTCTGATTTTCAGCAATAAATGGGTTCTTCTTCTTTTGAGAGAAACGTCTAGCCATCTAGGTATCAGCGTTCGGAGCAAAAGAGATAATCTTCTCTAGGGTTGGTCCTTTGGATTGGTACTCCAATTCTGTAGGCTTATATAATTCCTTTTGTGTTTTTCGACCTATTTTTTAATCCTCTATTCTCTACCAACCTCAGCTCCTCCTCCACCTCAAGGTGCAGGTAAGCTGACAACCTTGGCTGATTTACAACAAAAAGGGCTTGTGTCTCACTTTCTCCTATGCTTCTCCCCTCGCTACTTTACCTGCAGCGACATTTCTTCTTGCTCCACAACCCTCAATGTGCTATTCTGCGCCATTCTTACCACTCCTCCTTTATCAGTTTATGTTTTTCCTCTTGTCTACTTTATTTCATGCTTCTCATTCCTTCCTTTTTCTCCCTTTGATCTAATTTTATTCCCAAGCAAGTCAATGCTAGGAGTTCATATCATTGTGAATGAGACATTAACTTGAGTAACCGGTATGCCAAAAAGATTCCTTTTCTGCGACTAACTAAGAAAAGTACTCTTGCTCCCAAGTAAGACAATCTACCAAGTCCTGGATTTGAACATGGCAAGCTCAATCTTTTTGGTGAATTCCATCAGCCTATGAGTTCCTATTCACCATGTCGCTCCTTTAAGTTGAGAAGCAACGCAAAGCACAATTTAGAAAACCATGTATTTAAGGCCCTTGCTTGTCCAATTATAAAATGGGCTAGTATCCTAGTACTATAGGTATAGGTTAGAAGTTGGAATACGTATACGTAAGTTGTATAAATTTCTGCATGTTTGATTTCTATGAAGTAAAGGGTGCCTTCTAACAGTAACAGATATAGAACCATCTAACATAGTGCCAATTAAGAGCCGACTAAGAACGTGGATGTGAATTATTCGTGCGCATTTTATATGTGATTATATGGTGCAGCAACAAGCCAAAGTTCCTGTTCGCTAATTGTCTTTACTTTCTGTCTAATTTTTCTTGCAAGCAGACACATTTCCTCAAATAGTTACCCATGTAACCCTTGTTGAGGGGATTTGTCATCTTTCATACAATCTTGTTGATACAATACTGCTTATCATCTAGATGGATCCCATTTGTTTGATACCCTACTTTCTCATATCTGAATCTGATAGAAATGCAGTGGCATAACCGAATAATGGTTGTCCAGTTCATGGATTTACCTTCTCTCTCTCCCTCTCTAGGTCAACTATTTACATGTTTGAGCATAATATATCCAGTGAAGATGGTCTGATTTTGTGATACTTATTTGTTTTGAAATAGATGGATACCATATACAAAACACTAGATGAACGTGTATCAGCATTGGAGAAGTTGAAAACAACAGAACCGCCAAAGGCTGTGGAAGCTGCTGCTGAATAGTAAATTCCGGCTCTTTTGCTTCTTAGCTGTGTAATCTGTTTTTTTCTGTTCAAACAAAGTGTAGGAGAGTTTCTTCAGAGTACCTATAATGCTTTCCAATATGTTGTAGGAGATGACGAACTTGTTAGATGACCCCAACTTCCAATCAAGATGCTTCTAATTGCCCAATAAATCTTATGCAACTCCACATCTGTTGTCTGTTGCTCAGCTGCTGGGTTCTTGTTGTGTATTTTGAGCTCTGCTTGAATCGGGTGAACATTTTCGGAATTTTCTTCGTTACTTGTTACATCTTGTACGTACCGGTTTCTGCCTTTTGGAGCTGAATTAGCTGCATAAATATTGGAATTCAGAAATCATGCAGCTGCTCGAAATTTTCTGAATACTGTAATGATGGAGAAATTTGGAGTTGTGAATGAAAGTAGTCGTGGATTTACACCATATGTTTAGTGCCGAATGCCTTTAAGTTTCACGAATCGCTGTATCTTTTTTCATCTAGGAGTCGTGGATCCACGCCTAAAATCTTCGAAGCTTTTTTCTCGCGATCCCGTCGTTAACCATTCAAGATGGATCACTGGATCTTTTTTCATCTAGTGTAAAACACACACACGTTCATTTTTAACAACTAAACTGCGTTTTATTGTTTGGAAGTTTCGTCTTTGCATTGTCACTTTCATTAGTAATAATCAAGATCAACCTCACGTGCATGTTTTTGACCGAACGGTGGGGATCAATATTCCAAACTAAATGTCTTAAGTTTGAGTTCGCCGTAGATTAGAATTTAAAATTTTATATACGGTGACTTCGAATTATCAACTTGTATTCGAAAAGAGAAAAAAAATACAAAAAAGAAGAAAGATAATAATAATATATGAATATTAGAGGCTCGAAGTGTGACATGGGGCACACGTATGGCCACCATCTTCCGATAAGAGCACGAAACACCAAACACCACCACACGCCCCTTTCTTCTTCTTCTATATTATTATTATTATGCAAAAAAACACACACATTTCTGCAGTTTGTGAGGGTTTAGAATTCGGAATTCATGGTGGTTCTAAGCTTGCCAGTTACCAAACTACTTCCCTCCTCTTCATGTTGGCTTGAGAAGCCCCGGAGACTGGGGGTGGTTCGGTGCGGGATAGCGGAGGGGTCGGGGCAGCCGGCGCCGATGGGGCAGAAGACCAAGTACAAGGACGGGATGTTTGAGAAGATGTTCATGAGCTTGTTTGCTAGGAAGATGGAGAAGTTCGGCAGAGGAGATACGACGGCAGCGGCGGAGAGGGGGCTGTTCGATTACGACTACGAGTCGTTCGTGGAAACGTCGAGGAAGGTGATGGAGGGAAGGACGCGTTTGCAGCAGCAGCAGGTTGTGAGGGAGGTGCTCCTCTCCATGCTCCCTCCCGGCGCCCCTGAACAAGTATACTCTCTCTCTCTCTCTCTCTCATCATGTACATTTTTTTTTTTTATTATTATTGTTTTTTTTAGTATATTGAATAACTATATAAGCTACAAATTTTACTAGTAGTAACACTAACATGCTTTAACTGAATATATGTCAGTGTAAAATAATAGTAGAAACGAGACGTAGAGAGTGATACTTTTGATTTTATATTTAACAGTTCAGAAAATTATTTCCACCAACAAGATGGGCTGAAGAGTTCAATGCAGCATTAACAGTGCCTTTCTTCCATTGGTTGGTTGGCCCTTCTGAGGTAATTCTACACTTTACGGTTACGTTCTCTCTTGATCTCGATCTTTTATTAAGATTCTAGACTTCGATCCGATCATACAAAAACTGAAATATTTGCAATTCAGTAGGTTGTAGAGGTAGAAGTAAACGGAGTTAAGCAAAAGAGCGGAGTCCTCATAAAGAAATGCAGGTAACATAAATTAATTCAACTTACAAAACATTGTTAATAATTATACTTACTTTACTAATGCAAAAATATTTGGAACTAAGTATTCACATATGAGTTTTATGAAGGTACCTGGAGAACAGTGGGTGCGTAGGAATGTGCGTTAACATGTGCAAAATACCGACACAAGATTTTTTCACCAACGAATTCGGCCTCCCGTTAACCATGAATCCAAGTATTTCACCTTGATTATACTTTGTAATCCGTTATTAATGTATTGCATGATATCATAAGTTCTTTACTCGTGAGCTGATTAAAATTTTCAGATTTCGAAGACATGAGTTGTGAAATGATATACGGACAAGTTCCGCCCCGGTTTGAGGATGATCCGGTATCCAAACAACCTTGTTTACCAAGTTTTTGTAAGTCTTCTATCAATCTTCCATTCTTTTTACTTAATTCTACCATATTAATTGCTAATCATATACGTAATTATTTCTTCTTAATTCAGGCTCCATTGCAAACCCTAATTCCAGATTATGTCCCAAGCTAAAAGCATGATGTTTTGGTGGTGTGCAATTCTTCTACATTGCCCCAATTATTCTCATTCTTTTCACGAGATATATTTGTAAATTTTGTAAGCGGTATACAATACACTCTTTGTATAAAATTTTAAGAACATAATATAATGACATGAAAAATTACACCCCTACTATTACTTTTCTTTGATATTTATACACATGGTCTTATGTTATAAGCAGATGGGTATCGGATCCAAGCGGTGGCGGTTCTAGGCTTGTGCGGCATGGGCGACTGCACAAGACCTAGAATTAAAAGGGCCAAAAAAAAGGAAGCTCATTAGTAGTGTATTTGTATCCAGGAAAATAAATAAACTCCACATAATGTTTAATTAAAAACGACAGTTCGTACGTAGCCATAAATTGAGCCTATTCCTTAAAGACCGTTATCATACATCGATGAATGAAAAGGCCCAAATTAAGTGTTTATAGACTACTTAGTTTTTATTTTATATGTTTTTTTACGATGAATAAAAAGGCACGGATTAAGATTTCGGACATGGCCCTCGTTTTTTTTGCATCCAAGTATCAATTATGGTGACTAGATTGTCTACTGACATTTGATCTCCTTCTTAATTTATATCTTGATCCTTGAAATAAATGCATAGAAGAATTGGCACAACTTTGTACAAAGTTATTTAGCTAGCCTTACCAAATGGTCTAGTTGGTAGAGTTAAATTGTTTGTTACAAGAGAAGTAGCACACTCAGGTCAGTCCGGCCCTATGGTATCATTAAATTCTGATTAATATTTTTATTCATAATAATCAAATCAGTTGTATAATTAATGATTTTTCTCCCCTAAATACTATTAATTTTGTATGTGTATCCTTTTTTAGTATAACACTAACACATTGTTGATACTTGTATTCAAAATCTTTAAAACTTTTATTTATAGCAATTAGCTCTTATAAAGATTTTGTTCCTCTAAGATTTTAGCATCAATTTAGTATGTGTATTTCTTTTATTAGAATACAAACATACTCACGCATCTGTTATGACTTGAATTTCCGATTTTTTTTATTATAAGGAAAACGCTTTATCACTGAACCATGCTTGATAACTTCATAATACGTAGTATATCTTACTATCTTGAAATTATTCAATGAGACATAGAAAATGGACCACTTAAAAAATGGGCACGAGATGAATGTTTATATAATTGAGCTCACCTCATTTATGGTTCCTTGCAAGTTGAGTGCTTGACTTATAATATAGTTGAGATTTTATTGCATTTACTTTACCACATAGTTGACTATAAACTCTTTAACAAAGTAGAAATCCCACTTATTCCACTAGTACCATAATAAATCCACCAAGTATAGACTTTGATTTCTTAATTAACTCGATTAGTTGACCAAGTAAACTCTCATTAAAATTACAAATTGAAGTCTATATATATCACCCTATTTTGGTGTAACAAACCAATAGACCCACACTTTACATGTAATGAAAGAGATTTGTGAGTTACAATATGTGTTTAAGTTTTTTAGAATTTTGTGTTCATGTTATGGAATTGATTTCATTAGTCAATTATTCATCTGTTTTTTAAGGGGTTTTTAGCTCAGACATAGAAATTAATAAAACTTAATGACTATTCCTTTATGTTCATTTTTTTCTCATAAATTGTATTTTTCATGTAAAATAGATGAAATTATTTTGAAACATAAATATTAATTGTGATAAATGAAGATAATGAAAACAAGAGTAAAAATGAAGAATAGTGAGTTGGAAATTGAGAAATTTATCTAGAAATATGAAATCACCTTATTAAAAAAATAAGACCAAAAGCCTAAAACCCCTTATAAAAAATAAAATAAAATGGTGGGAGTATGTTAATATGACTTTGGATTTAATTGCTTCTTCTGTGTTTGATCTTTCGATTTTTTCAATGATTTTGAAACTTTCTCAAGAATACGAAATTACATGTTTAATCCCAAAATCAAATAATCACGAAATCAAGTAAGAACAAAACATATTTGATGAATCCTAAATTCGTTGTTTGTGAGAGCTAAAGTGCGTGAAAGTAAAGAACACAAAGAGATACGTGGTTCGATCGAATGATCTACGTCCACGGGAGAATTGAGAGAGTATTCTGTATTCAAAATAGCATGAGTGTCTTGCAATCATTTGATCCTCTAGTTATAGCTAATCTATCGTTCATCATGGAAGTGATGAACGTGGGATCGTGGTCTCATCGTGGGTAGTGGCCGATCTGCCTCCATCACTCCACGTTGTGTTACTTTGGACTTTTCGGTATGGGCTGGGCCGAGCTGCCAATGGGCCGAGGTGGAGTTACTGGGCCTCTGTCGAGGTGATGTTTGGGCCTTATGCCGAGGTGGTGAACGTGGGCCTAGGGAGATGGACCATTTCCTATCAATATTAATTCTACGAAAATAAATCGGATGAGATCACCCTCGGTATGTGTTTAGATAGAAATAAACATGAATAATTGTGATTACGAAAAAAACATGACAATCGCGCAGAAAAAAAAATGACAAAACTGTAATAAAAAAAAAAATTACCATTTTTTTAAAAGTAACATCCATTAATTAAAAAAAAAAAAGTAAAAATATTTAAAAGTGGAAACTATCATAAATGAAAGTAGCAATTATTCTAAAAGAGATAGACTATGTCTTAATAGTTTAAAGTGTAAGAGAGAATCCAAAATTAGGTGCAATATTGAGGTTGCTACTTGCTCTTAACGTTGAATGGGTTACTCAATTCTCTACATTTCTTAATTCTATTCCACCTACTTGATAGTAATATCTATTGACATAAATTCGTAAATTCGAGTATTGTATTTTTTTGTGTGGAAAAAAAAAAAAAAACAAGACCGAATCTCAAATTATCAAACCTAAAATTGACTCTTCAACTTCCTATTTGATCAATTAATGACTAATTAATCCAAGCACATGTACCGTTTTTCTAACCCTCTTTCTGGTTTTTTGTTTTTATTTTTCTCTATTTTTTTGGTGGAAGGGACCGATTGCAACAGAACTAGTGAAGTGAGACGGAATGAGTATTATTTATTGAGCAAATTTACATTCCACTACTTACATTATATACCCCTTTATACTTCGATAGTCTCTTGCCAAATATACTTGACGATATCAAACTTGATAATTATCTTATTAACAATTTGATTAATCTTTATAAAATTTTCCTACCTTCAATATTTTCCTATGATTTCACTCTAACCACTAGAGCTAGATTCAAGTCATTTAAATTAAAATTATTGGAGCAAAATTTAATCACCCGTCTTATTATTTGTATGTCTACACTTCTTCTCTAATTAACCGATCGAAAGTTTGAATCATGAATTCTTTTGATTATATGCATACATTTGAGTATGTGTTGTACTGACAAAAATGAAACAAAAATTGAAAAATTCACATCTCACTAATCACAATATAAGAAGATTTTGTAGTAAAGGAAAAGAAAAAAGAAAAGAAAAAATATACTCTTTCGTCACATTTCATTAGTAGTGTTCTAAAAGTCAATAGGCGCTAGTTGGACGGTGGAGAGGTGACTAACACCTAGACGGATTAGAACTACAATGCTTAATTTTACTATTCTTACAATATTATTGACAAATTTATAATAAATACACATAGTATAACAACTGAGAGAGTAGTTTCATAATTATAAATAAAAAATTATGGATATAGTAGCATAGTTCGTCTAAACGTTGATTAATTATAACATATGGAATATTGATTAGGCTTCAACATTAGCTCAGTGGGGTATCGCTTAAAGCCTAGACGGATTACATATTAGTCGGGCGGCGAGCGTCTAGGCGCCGCTTAGGCTGACTTAGTCGGCCACTTTTAGAATATTGTTCTTTAGTCATGTTTGCTTTATTGAATCGTCTCATTTCACTATTCTTATTTCTAGAATTGAAAAAGTTAATATTTTTCAATTTTATTACTGTCACATAAACTTTTAATGTCGAAAAGAAACACGACTAGTCAGTTGAAACAAAGGAAAAAGGAGTGTAATAATCCACACATAGTTAAAATTCTAAGTCTAAATTTTCTCTAAGTCTAATTCTTGCACATTTGATAATTTCCCAATGATAATTCTTGCACATTCGGTATAGGCACGGTTGATTTGAGGAATCAACCGTGCCTCACACGGTCATATGGCCCAGTCAACCGTGCCTCCTCCCTTTGATAGTTGACTTTCGCATGCACTGTTAACTTCTTGGTTTGACCGTGTACCCTTACCGAGTACCCTAACAGTGTCAAAGTCAACATGAAAAATTGGAAAGTCAACCTTGTAAATTTTTGTTAAATTTGATGTTAGCACGTAAATTAACCATCAATTGAACATTAGTTACTAATAATACTTCAATTATATGTCGTTAACAACAACAACGAACCAAAACGAAGTTCGATTCTTTGGATAATGAGGTAGGGGACCATATACATTGTAGGAATGTTTCATCTTAGGAAGTGCCGATGCATTAGATAGATTAGATTACGCTATTTTAATCATTAAAACCCAATGTTTCCGCTATATTTGTTGTTTTTTAATCAACTATGACATAAAATATCGAGTTCACACTTTAATTACGATTACATAATGGATTATTGCACAAATTGTTCTTCGTGGCACGGTTAGTGTTCAAGGAGGCACTGTTTGACACGGTCAAACCCAAAGTCAACACTGCCTGCGAAAGTCAACAGTCCAAAGAGGAGGCACGGTTGACTTTGTGTTTTGACCGTGCCAGGCACGGTTGATTCTTCAAATCAACAGTGCCTTTACCGAAATTTTGAGAAAAAATTGTTCAAAAAAATTTCTAAGTCCAAATTTCCTCAGTCCAATTCTTGCACATACGATAATTTTCCAAATGATTTCACATTCGATAATCTAATACGATAATTGCAAATTGACAAAGATTGCACATTCGAGATAATCTAATATGATAAACGAATTCCATAAATAAGTTCGATAAATATGGTTCGAGAATCAAGGGTTTACTATACAAAAATATTAGTCGGAAAAACCTTCAATATTCTCAATTTCACGGCCGAAAATAATCCCTCTATTTCCCATAATTTAATATACGAAAAATAGAATTTTTTGGAAAAATTCTCTCTCTCTCTCTCTCTCTCTCTCTAATTTTTTGTTAGCTCGAATGCAATGTTAGTGTTGCAATTGTTGTATTCAATTCAATTTTTGACACATTAATTACTACTATCTACTCTTTTGAATTAATAAAGAAAATCAAAATCAGATTTGGTAGTTGTCATAATTGCATTATTATTTAGTTATTTATATTAAAAAAAATTAGAATTTATGTCAAAATAAAACTTAAAAAAAAAATAAATTAAACCGTGTCCTTACACCGTAAGAGGAGTGAGAGATTAATTAGAATATTAATAAAATTAATTAAATTTTTTTCGTCTAAATTAAAAAAAAAAAATAACAGTTGCCAACAAATTCTATCGTGCATCCTTGCTTGGACACGGTAGGAAAAAGAGAGAATGAAATAGGGAAGAGTGAAAAAACATTTTACAATTATAGAATTAGAAAAATAAAAGGAAAAAAAAATGGTGGGACCCAATTAAAAAGTAAGGGTATTTATGTACTTTCATGCAAAAGTGGCTATAAAACTTATAGTTTTAAACTTGTGGCTATATAACTTATACTTATAGTGAAAGTAGCTATATATGAGTTTCTCCCTAGTTTTAATCCCCATGAAGTTTCACCAAAGGACAGAAGCTAAATTCCACTGGAAGGCCCACCACCTCAAATAGTACTAACAAACAAAAAAATATAAAGTTAAAATAATCTCTCAAAAAAAAAAAAAAAAAACGATTAAAAAGTTAAAAACCCACACAAGAAATCTCATACCCACCTCCTTCTTCTTCTTCTTCTTCTTCTTCTTCCCCAATTTCCACTTCCTTAACACGCTCTTTCACTCCGCGAGAGACAGATCCGACCCGGAAAATGTCTCTCCCTCTCCCTCTCCTCCTCCTCCTCACCCTCCTCTCCGCCGCCTCCCTCTCCTCCGCCGAGATCCGCTCCACCGAGACCCGATCGGACGGCCGCCCCCTCATCCTCCTCGACGAGTTCGGCTTCACCCCGCGCGGCCAGCTCGAGCTCAACGTCACCAACCTCTCCCTCTCCGGCCCCTCACCCGACCCGACCGAGATCTCCAAGGTCGGCTTCTTCCTCTGCACCATCGACGCCTGGGCCCACGTCCTCCAGCAAATCGAGGATGCTCAGATCAACTGCGTCCTCGGATCCGACGCCATCAAGAAGGTCTTCACCTTCGACCGCCTCCCTTCCCCCTCCGCCTCCGCCTTCAATTTCTCCTACGCCGAGTCCTCCGCCGATCAGTACACCCTCATCTTCGCCAACTGCCTCCCCCAGCTCAAGGTCTCCATGAACGTTCGCTCCGCCATGTACAACCTCGAGGGCGGCGGCGGCGGAAGGTCCAGCCACCGTGATTATCTCTCCGCCGGTAAGACCATCCTTCCTAGGGTTTACTTCCTCCTCTCCCTGATCTACTTCGTCATGGCCGCCTTTTGGATCAATGTCCTGTACAAGAAGCGATTGACCGTCCATGGAATCCATTTCTTCATGCTGGCGGTGGTGATTTTGAAAACTCTGAATCTACTGTGCGAGGCCGAGGACAAATCGTACATCAAGCGCACTGGATCGGCGCACGGTTGGGATGTGTTGTTCTACATATTCAGTTTCCTGAAGGGAATCACTCTCTTCACCTTGATTGTGTTGATCGGAACTGGTTGGTCGTTCCTGAAGCCGTACTTGCAGGATAAGGAGAAGAAGGTTCTGATGATCGTGATTCCTCTTCAAGTAATCGCCAACATTGCTCAGGTCGTGATCGACGAGACTGGGCCGTTCGGCCAGGATTGGATCGCGTGGAAGCAGGTGTTCTTGCTCGTCGATGTCATCTGCTGCTGCGCCGTTCTTTTCCCCATTGTTTGGTCGATTAAGAACTTGCGCGAGGCGGCTAAGACCGACGGAAAGGCTGCGGTTAATCTGATGAAGCTCACTCTGTTTAGGCAGTATTACATTGTAGTCATATGCTACATTTACTTCACCCGAGTTGTGGTCTATGCGCTCGAAACGATCACCTCGTATAAGTACTTTTGGACTAGCGTTGTTGCCGGGGAATTGGCTACCCTCGCATTCTACATCTTCACCGGGTACAAGTTCAGGCCGGAGGTTCACAATCCTTATTTTGTGATTGATGATGAAGAGGAGGAGGCAGCTGCGGAACAGCTGAAGCTCGAAGATGAGTTCGAATTATGAGGAGGAGGATGCATTTTGCAATCCTATTATTGAAGAATGCTCCCCCTTATACAGGTTGTCTAGCTCCTTCCTCTTGTGTATCTTTTTTTCGTTTTATTTTTCGACTTGGTTTATATATACATGAAGTAGATTTTCAATTCACAGAGTTGGAATATGGTCTTTGTCAATTTTGTTGGAGAAATGAATAGCTGAGAACTCTTAGGGAATAACAATTGTTGTTATGAATCTCGTTGATCGGCCTTCGCTCTTGTCTTTGTGTGATTGTTTCATGAGCAATTTGATCTTGTTGGCAATTGCATTCACAATTTCACATTTAGGCTCGTTCAGTGAATGCATACTTGCCTTGCTATTTCATACTAGTAAGGTAGATTTTGAAGTCCTTGAGCTCGTTGCATGAGCTATGTTTTCTTTCTGTCAACGTGCTGCATTTGAAACGAGTACGACCTGAGCCATTTACAATTTTTTCCTCAAATTGAAGTTCTTGTTATCCAAATGCAGGGCTTCGGTAGTTTAGTCTCGGATTTGGCTTTTATTCTAGTTTATAGAGTTTTTACTTGAGTCTGTGTTGAGAGTAGTTGATCTGGTTTACATCCTTGAATTCACAAATTGAACGTTACTGTCCATTTTGATGCTAGATCAAAACTTTCTTGGTGATGACAATGGAGATTTGAAATCTTTCTTTTTTTCTCGAAAACTTGATTGCAGGGGATTGGGTAAGTGGGGGGAAGTTTAAGTTCTAGTTAGGTTAACTTAATTTTGGTGTGGAGAAATGGAATTTGCTCTGTTTTCTTCTTTGGCCAGTACTGACTGTATCTGTGATACTCATTGAGCTATGATCTGTGTGTATGTCGTCGTAACTTTTGGTACTTTGATTATACCCTCGACCTGTTAATTGGAGGAACAACGTTTTGATGATTGAGCTAAGCTTTGGTCTTGTTGTGTAGTATGTCTTATCTATCAGTATTTTGATTGTACTTGGTCAGTATGATACATACACTTGATAGATACAATGGTCGCGTGCAAGGCGCACGTGGCAGTGTCACATTATTCATGATTACATTACGTATGCCAAGCGTGTGTTACATCAGCAGTGAACATATTAAATATGTCAAGAATAGGTAGTGGTGAAACTTAAACCAAACCATGGATGTTCCTTATTATGCATGTAAAATACTACGTCTTGGTCCCAATGAAAGTGGAGTGTTTTATTATCTTATACATTGCATTTATTAAAGAAACGTCTCACTTTAACGATATTGAAAAGACGAAGGAGTTTGTACAATATATTGATGTACACGTGCATATGCCTATATAGTTAGAAGCAATCGAGTTTCTTATACAGTATTTTGTCCTTATGTTATGCCGGAAGTCAGATAACGATTTTGGTTGTATTTTAAAAATCTGATGGAAAAACGATCCGATATCGTTCAGTTTGTTAAAATACAATTGGTGCTCAACCTAAAATATTACTCAAAAACCTAAAATAAGTTATTCCAAAAATCTAATTCCGGGCCAGAGTTGCAATGTGAAGTAAAGCCCAATCAAAGATTAAACCCAGTAGAAGTTCAATAACTCTTATTCGATCAATTCAACTCGACAAAAGTCACTTATCCGCATAAGAAGATCAGATTGAACGAGCTAGCCTTTCAACACTTTCTTAAAACTTAAAACTACTTCTTCCGTCCCCTAATAAGTGTTTCCATTCTAATAGTGTAAATATAACGAGAACACTTTTAAGAGACGGATAAAGTATGATACACAATCCCACATTGTCACAACCCAAAATACATAATTATTGTTATTATTATTATTACTCCCTCCGTCTATGATTTAGTGATACCCTAACTTGGGCACAATTTTTTTTTTTTTTTTGCATTTTGATGGTATAGTAATAAATTAATGTGTTAAAGTGTTAAAGTGGAATAATTGGGCTCATTTGAGTTTTTCAATAGTATTTAAATGTTAAAGTAATAAAAAGTAGATGGATAAAATGTTAAAGTGATTGTGGGGTCTACGTCCTAAAACGGAAAGTGTCAGTAAATGGTGGACGTCCCGATATAGTAATAGTATCAGTAAATGGTGGACGGAGAGAGTATTAAACATTTATGTTTTTTTATATCTCATAATATAGTATTAATTATATTTATTAAGTATTTTTATGTTTGCATTCATTTCGAAAAGTAAGAAATCCAAAAGTTACAAATCTTTCATATTTTCTAATAAATTCCTATTAATTATGAGGCTATTATATAAAGTGGTTTTGTCTTTTACAAATTTCAATATTTCGATAAAAAAAAAAATTGCTTAAGTGAATCAAGAGGATTATTTTGTATTCATGCTCAAAGTTTGAGATTAAGGCGTGAGATCCTCCTTACTTAATTTTATGCGTTGATTGAAGCTTGTTCCTTTTAATATCATGTGACTGCAGTATGTTTATTTGACATTGCGTGATGAGTGTGACCGTCCCATTAAAGTTGTCGATTTTTTACTTTGTTCTCACTCAATTGCGTATATTTCATATTGACTTTATTATTCATACGTGCATCCGTTTTATTTAATTGAACAAGCTCGTATAAATGCCTACACTAAGTAGATCCACTTGGCCTGTCCAATTGCCTAGACGTAGTCCCATACCGCGTGCTACGCCTTGCAGTCGTTGTGCCTTAGAATTGACAGTCTTGAGTCACCTTTGACCCTTTCCCCGCGATATCCCAAGACGTTTGGCCTCCTCCTCGGTAATAAAGTTGTGAGTGGTGCCAGTGTCCACTAGCGCTTTAGTTGGCCTCCCGTTGATGTGCGCCTCGAGTCCGTATGTATTGTCTTTCTCGTCACTACTAGCGAGGGTTATCTCCTAGTACGTTGTGATGGGAATTGAGAGAGAGACATCACCAACGTCCTCAATGTTGACGACCCTGATAATAGCCTGGAGAAGGTTGAACTCGGGGTCGATGGAGGAATGCTCCGAGAAGCGGACGGTGACGGAGGAAAGGTCCTTTTCGTTTGAGTTGATTACAAATGAATTAATTTCATGATGTTGAAGTCCCTGAGCCAAAATTTTATGAAATATCCCTCTCATTCTGTTGCTTTACACGAATTAAATTCTAAAATGGTCGATATCACACAATATTTGTACTAACTTCTTATTTTTCATAGAATTTTTTATCTGCTGCATTATTGCAATTATCATGGTATGTATTCTACCCCTATGATTGGCCAAATGTTCGCCTTTTAGCAGTTAAGTTGAAATCAGCAAGGTTGGTATTATATGTGGGAGTGTCTCTAAACATTTATTTTGAATTATGATTTTAAATTAAATAATTTTTCAATCCGGTCCGATTATGTACCCCTCTTTTTTACAGGCGCCGACTTTTAATAAAACTAGAATGTTTACCCGAGCGATGCTCGGCAAAACCATTAATTCATTGTACTTGAAGTTGTGGTAAAAACATGTTGTATGTAATACCATAATTATATCTAACACTTTGAGAGGTTATTATTATTTTATTTCAAAACTCAAAATTTTGGAAAATTATTATTAGATGTCTTATTATTTACACGTTTTACTGTCATATACGATGTAAGTTTATTCGGAAAGATCTCAATAAGTTACTTTTGTCATATAATCATCCCACCCATAATTTTATGTCATTACTACTATTTTGGTACTATATATAAGTAAGAAAACTTTCAAGCAACTAATTGTATTCCAGTTCATAATTATAACGCGTCATTTGGAGCTTGATAAAATTTTAACAAAGTAATGTATACATTGATATATGTAATAAAGACATAATAAATTCGCATGTCTTCTGTTAAATATTTGTTTATACCAGCAACATGTTTCATTTTTTACTATCCAATACTTTTTCATCTCATTTCAATTAAATGACCTACTTGACATGTTATGAGGTATAATATATTAATAAAACTGTGTAAAATGCAAATGTTAAGAGGGAGTATTATTAGTATAAATTAATTTTGTTAGTAAGTCTTGATAAATCAGTTTATTTTCACTTTTTTGAGGATTAGTTCATATATAGTTTATTAATAGATAAATGTCAATTGTTTATACGATCTTAATTTATAGACTTACAATTTAATTTATGGTTAAATCCATAACCAAGTTTTAGATTAAAGCCATGTTTATTACCTATTAAAAAAATTTGTTCCAAGGCTTTCATACCGGCATTAATTGTTGCCAAAGCTTTTTGTCCATGTATTTATTGATTATAGTATATTATATATATATAAGGAGGAGGGATAGAGATATTATATGTAAAGGGAATAAAGGATGATAAAATTTAAATGGGAAGTAGATTAAATAAGGATTTGAAATTGGAAGAGGAGCCAAACGAAGAACCTGGTTTTATTTTTCCCACCATTCTTAGCCGATCTCTACTGGTTTGAGCGTGAAAGAATCTTCAACTTTAAATTGAATTTCGATCCGGTTGATGCTTGAGGCATAAAGATGCAATTTGGCTAGTCCGCTAAAGAAATGTTTACTGCACTCAGCTTCCTTAGATATAGAATGTTCGAAGATAAACTTAACTCGAAATGCACATAAAGTACTTTGAATTGTTCTCTTCCCTCCCTCCCTCCTTTAAATTGATCATCACCAATAGTGCAAATTAAAGGCGCTGCTGAACACCTATTACGTGATATATATGTGTACAGTAATAATGAGGGGAAAGATTGGCATTTAAAATATTATATATATATACATGTGTGTGTGTGTATGCAAATTCAATTCTTCTCTTCATGTTTTTTAATATTACAACAGTGCCTACATTATGATCACGACGTGCCTTCCAAAAAAAATCAAAGGAATACGAAACCTGAAGAATTCTATGGAAATTAATGGCCTCCTTTGTCGACTATAAACACGTCTTAGATTGCCGATACAAGCATCGAAACGTCTCGAATCGCTAAGACCATCAACTACATATTGCTTGTTATGGCTAGGTCACCTGCACCGCTTATGGAACCATCGATCATCGAGGTGTTGTAGAGATACATATTGTAAGGAAAGAATATGTAGTATCTCCTCCACTCTGACGCTATTCCATTAAGAATTTGCCTTGGCAGAAAAACGAAATCTCATATTGGGTCTACAGAGACCGGACACATCCTTTCGGAAAGAGTTTTCATTTCACCCTTTCAAAGGATAGTTACAGATATTTTATCTTCATTTTGGTTTCCATACAGGTAATAAAGTAAATGAACCCCTATTGTGAAAAGTTGTGTTCATTCGCATTTTCTCAAATAAAACTAACTAAAGGAAACGACTAAATATTTTTTTTCCAATATTTTATTTGGTAAAAAAACTAAAAATAGTAGGGAACGGATAAGAGTAAGTTGTACATGTTAATAACTGAAATGGAAACAATTTTCTTTGCAACATTTCGTAAACCTATATTTAAGAAATTAGGGGAAAAAAAAAAAGTAGATGTAAAAATACCAAAAAGCCCTTACAAATAGAAGTGAAAATACAAAAATACCCCTCGCATTTTGTTTTTATATAATACAGTATATAGATGTTAGTGGGACGGCATGGTAGTTTAGTTCTTTTTTTCCATTTCATTTTAAATTTTTAACTAAGAAATCGATCATAGATTGGTCTTCAATTCTATTAAACCATCAAACCACGACCGATTCAGCAACAATCAGCAAAATCAGGAATTGTAGGCTAAGGTTTAAAACAATACTGCGAAATGGCGGTTGTTATGGAATATGTTTTGTTTTTATATAGGAATAAGTGAGTTATAAGTCAAGCATCGTTGTAGTATAACTATAAATAAGTGGTGTAATAAAATAAGTAGTATGGCATATAAAAGTATACCTATATTATATATTGAGCATGATTCATAATTAAGAATTGAAACGTGCAAATTTGATAAGTGTCGTTATAGCTTAACCATCATTGGTATATGTTGGATTCTCACTTGTTTACCATAATTATATGATCTTAATCATATTTTTTCTTGAGACACAAAATCGAATATTATAAGTTAATAATCGAAATAGAATGTGGGGAAAAGGAAAAGGGTATTGAATTAAGGGTAGGGTCCTACGGCAGCGGACCATCCATGTGGAGAAACGCTACAATCATTGCATACATTCCACACTCATCTTCCACTATTGCCCCTTTCCACCCCACACCACTTTAATGCCCCTTCCCTTTGATCTACTATTTTAACTAAAAAAAAGGTTGTTTAGTGTTAAGAAGTTTCAACCTAACTATTTGAATATCGAAAGTTTCTAACGATGGCACGCTCGGTATTTTTATCAACTAATACATGATGTAATTAGGAAAATCGAAATGGGAAGACGAAGCAAATATATGTAACGTTCCCGGTTCCGTCCCGGATGATGAAGAGGTTCGACAATATTATTGTGAAAAAAGCATGGAAGGGCTAGAGAACACACATGATCAAACAATACAAGTTATGCATACACACTTTATTATTTTAGATTCTCTACATCCCACTTTAATTGGCTTCTTTTCCTAATCAGGACGTCCCACTTCAATTGGCTTGTTTCCTAATGTGAAAAGAATTAACACTATGCCTAAGATCTCGTGCCAAAATAAACAACCAAATTGAAATGGAACGGAGGGAGTACTTCGTATACATTCATGAAACGAATGGTTTGGGCCGGGAGAGGATGGAAGGGTTGATTTCTTAAGTAGGAGTAGTTAATGTCATAGGTGAATACATACTACCTCCGTCCCGCCAAAGACGTTACATTTCTTTTTGTCAATTTCTGGCACGTTTTTCCACGCTTTTTTATGAAGTGTTTTAAAATAGATTTTTGAAGAATTTTTTCTTTTGCGGGATAATAATTGTTGTAACGTCTTTGGCGGGACGGAGGGAGTAGATAGAGTACTGTCTATATATAGCTTGTGTGGTACATACATTGGTCAGATTTTCAAATTAAATTGCATTTACGACATCGCTCTCTATACATCACTCCTCCACCACAAATGGAAAATGACCCTCCTACATGTTGTAACGAAATAGGATAATTGAGTAATCGAATAAACATAAAACGTAAAGAGACATATATTTACGTGGTTCACCAACACTGTGTTGGCTATGTCCACGGGCAGAAATCTGAGAACAAATTGTATTATGACGGCTAACAGATTGCAGAGTTTGTGCCTAATTTCTATATAAATAGAGTACATCAGACGAACTAGACCCAATACAGCTCTGCGAAGTGGCAAACTGATTCAAGACATACTAACACCACAAAATCAATGCTTAATTTCTTAGACAACTAGGGAAAATATATCACATCTCCATCAAGGAAGAACAACTTTCTTGAATACTTTTGCTTTGTAGTCGCATCTTAAAAGTTAAGTGCTTGTTTGGTAGAAAAAGTGTGATATGTGAGTAGAATAGTAAATCATGATATCATGGTTACTATTCAAGTGCAATAACTAATCATGAGGGGGAGGTGTGATAAGATTTGAGGGTGTAACAGTGTTTTTCTACCGGGCCGATCAATAGTAACGGGCCTTCGACTTTTTAATCATGGAAACCAAACATGTGATAAAAGCATGATATCTTGGTCTAAACCATGATATCACCCCTACCAAACATGCACTAAGAGAACAAGCAAATTCACCTTTACCATGTGAAGTAACTCATTTTATAGCGCTCTAGAAACTACACCATGTGAAAGCGAACTGATATCACCATTTAAGAGGCACCTTTAGTAGTTAGTACTCCAAACTAACAAAACCCTACTCCCTCCGTCTAGCTAGCTTATCTTGACATATTTTCATTTAATATGATCTGATATCTTGATAGAAAGAGTAAATCCAATTTTAATCGAGCACTATGCAACTGATATATTTTTATAATAAGATTCAATTTTCACTATCTTTAACCGTAATCGAGTTTTTCATTGGTTTTGAGACTTTTTAATAATAGATTTTATAATGAATTTTTCGAGTATAACTTTTTTAAATAGTATTATTACATTCAATTCAAAATATATAATTACAAAGTCCTAAAATTTACTATATCTAAAGATTGGTGCACAACGTAATATTTACATAAGAAAATCTCCCCTACGCAATGTGGACACTCTTAAGTTTTCATTTTTTAAATAGGTTAAAGCATTTAAATATTTTATTTTTTTAATAGTATATAACGTTTTCTGTGAACACATTAATAATGTCCACAATAGAAAAGGGAAGAATCCTCCCGTCTAGATGGACTATACATCTTGAGCCACATCAGCAAGTCTCCATCGGCCAGCACACACTCATAAAATATCAACAAAAAAAAGTAAAATAAAAGTGGTAAGAGAGTTTAGAGCGACGAATGAAAGGAGGCGAAGTAGATCACCTCCGCCATTAAATTCCAACAAGTGTTGCATGTGATGTGTGTGTTACTTTCCTTCTCTTCCATCTCAATCTCTCTCTCAAAGCAACGGTTTTTTATCCATTCCCAAACGACGACGTATACCAAATCCCATCAATTCATATCCTTCATTACACTTTCTATTTCATTCGCGATAAATCATTTTCAAAATCAGTATTTTTGTTCACCAAAAACTTTAATCATTGTACATCTTAGAATTATTTTTAATACAATAACAATCAACGGTTACAAAAATGTAATAAATAATCTGAATCGATCACAAACTCTAAAATACGAAAATGCAATAGATGATCTGAATCGTTAACGCTAGTTGTAGATCTTCATTTTTATATTATTAGTACCAACAACTTGGAGTAATGGCCTAATCAAAGGCCCTACTCCTCCTCACAAACAGCAAAAAAGCTAAAACCCAAAAGCAAATCAAGAACCACATTATTACTAGTAACCAAGAAAGAAGAAAGAGAGCCTATCTTTCTTTACAAAGCAAAGCCAATGGAGGAGATGATGATGGTGATGATGAAGATGAAAACCCAACAAGAACCTTCCTCCATTACTCATTCCGACGATCAAAACAAGCCTAATCATAATCTCAAAATCCCCATCATCGCCACCGCCACCCGCCCGGTTTGGAAACTGTACGAGAATCCCTCGTACATTTTCCAAAACCAGAACCACCGAGAGCAGGATTCCGCCATTGATAGCCAATTACACAAGCAAGTCCACAGGCTCCACCTCCCCATTCCGGCGAGGAAGATCGCCGCCTCGTTTTGGGATTTGACCTTCATCAAGCCCTTCATGGAATCCGAAGAGCTCGAGCCGGCCCGAGTCACCCAAACCGCCGATCATCTTCGAGCCGAGCTCGAGTCGGAACGGAAGGCCCGAAAGAAGACGGAGAGTCTCAACAAGAAGCTGGCCAAGGAGCTCGCCGAGGAGAGGAAAGGGAGGGAGGCGCTGGAGCGCGCGTGCGAGGAACTCGCCGGCGAGATCGCCGCCCACAAGTCGGAAATCGGGAGGATGAGGAGGGAGATGGAGGAGGAGAGGAAGATGCTGCGCACGGCCGAGGTGATCCGGGAGGAACGCGTGCAGATGAAGCTGTTAGAGGCGAAGAACTTGATAGAGGAGAAGATGGCGGAGATGGAGACGTCGACGGCGGCGGCGAAGGTGGAGCGGAGCCAGGAGAGGAGTTTTCTTGGGGAGAAGCTGAGGTTTGTTCTAGGGGAGAAGGTGGTCGGAGGTTCGGGAGAGACGACGGCGGTGGTGAAGAGGAGAGGCGGCGGAGGAGAGACGGAGAATCCGCATATAAGGAGAGGGATAAGAGGGTTCGTGGAGTTTCCGAAGGTGGTTCGGGCGATAGGGTGCAGAAGCAGTAAGCATATGGGGAAGCTGGAGTGCCAGAAGGCGCAGCTCAAGATTCTGCTCAAGCAGAAAGGTGCTGTTAGGTTTAATGGCCTTATTGCTAGATGATGATCATGATCATTATTTTTTTTTTTTTGTTGATTTTGTTTTGGTTGTTGATTCTTCTACTAGCCTATGATTTTGGTGGAGGTTAATTTGGGTTTGTAGTTGGGATTTTGGTGTACTTAGAAGGTTTTGTTTTTGTTGCTGAGGTTTGTTATACATAGATGTGTGATATGTTGTTGTCGGAAATCCAACCGGATCATCTGTTCATTTCCGTTGTCGCAATTTCTGTTATTTCGATGGATAATCTTCACGTGTAAATTAAAATTATTTGATGGAAGAATGGAAGATGTAGCACAGAAATGAACAAACGATCATGCAGTTTGGTTGGAGATAGAAGTTTGTACTTGGCAATTATTTTGTTATGGTTAGAGCTATCTCCAACAGTTTCCCCTATTTTCCAGCAGCACTATCACTAAAATAGTGCAGAAACAATAACTCATCTCCAACAGTTCACACTAAAATACAGCATAAAAGGAATATTCCAAAATATCATTTTTCATTTATTTTTTTAGTAAAATGTAAACATGATTTAAAAAAAAAAAAGTTATGGCAATGATAAAAATTTTAACTCATTAATTTACACAATCATTTTGTATATATATTTGTATCACACGTAAATTATACATAGAGTTTTAAAAAGAAAAGAAAAATTAGTTAAATTACAAGTAACATACGAGTAATAAATTGTGAAAAGAACAAAAAAAATAATAAAAAAAATTAATACACACAAAAAAAATATGCATATATCAAATTAAATTGGGAAAAGAAAAAATAAAATTATTACTCATACAACAAAACAAACTAAATTGAAATACTACGTCACAAAATAAAAATCGCAAACAAAAAAGAGCACAAAATGATGAGCACAAAATTATAGTGCAATGAATAGTGTTACTGCCCGTCGAAAATCGACGAGTGTTAATTATTTTTAACATTTAGATATTTTATCATTGAAGTTTTTTTGAAAGTATTCTAGAGTCTAGACTATATTCTCGATTTTTATGTACGAAGAACACGAGGTTTGAAATACATGGAAGAACATCAATATGTGCATAGAATTTACTCATCTACAATGAAATTCAGAATAATTGAAGAGAAATTTCAGAATAATAAAAACTAAAATTATCCCTTTTTTGTCATCGTGGAATTGAAATTGGTTCTTCTAATATTTTTTTTAGAACTTATAATTGAACACATTTATAGTTTCTTCTAGTATCCTGCAAAAAAGTTGATGGTGCTTAACTTGAGTTATAGTTAAATCTCTCAATTTCTTTGTGTACAATGAGGAATTGGATGTGATATAATTCGTGCACAAGAAAGCTAATTGGATGATGAGAATTAGCGACAATGGTTGAATAAGTTTGGGGAAAATGCAAATATTATAAAACTTGAATTGAGTGGAGATTACTCTTTGTTTAATCTTCAGGTGGCTATGGCGATGAAGAGGAGAATGAGAAAAAACAAGGCTATAGAGCTAGAGTGGTATTTTCTGTTTATTTATGAATTGTGGGGCTATGAGGAGTAATTATGTGGCTATGAATAACATTGCCCTTGGGTTATTAGAGCTATGTCCATTTTGTAACTCAAAGGCCTGAACGCGAGCCCACCTAATTTATGGGCCATCAAATGGCAAATGGTATTATCGAAAAAAAAAATAAAATTATCTACTGTTTCTCATTCTATTAGTTTCACTTTTTTTACATACTAGTTTACTGCCCGTCGAAAATTGACGGGTGCCAATTATTTTTAACAATTAGATATTTTATCAGTGAAATTTATTTAAAAATAGTTTGTATTATGATTCTCAATTTCTATGTACCTACAAACAATAAGAGGAAGTTAAGAATAATAAATGTGAAGACCCAATCCAACGCCGATTCATATTATATTTAAATTTTCGACGTTTAAAGACTTATAAATGAAATTGGAGCCGAAATAGACAAAGCCAAGTTTCTTGTGAAATACAAAAAAAAAAAAAAAAAAAAAAAAAAAAAAAAAAAAATTAAAGCAATACAAAAAATACTTAATAGTTTACTACCCGTCAAGAATAGTTTACATTAATCGTCTGCCTCTTTTGCAATCTAACCAGTAACTTAATTTGAGCTGGTGTAGTTATCGTCATTTTTGCAATAAGAAACTTCTTACCAACATTTTTTTCCTAGTGATTTTTTAATAAAAATATAGTAGAAAACACATAATTATATAAAGTCATCTGTTACTCGTGTTTATAAGAAAATAGGTTTAAAAGGGAATATGTTGATGGTAGGTGCATTTTTGTATTCTGTCAGAATTCGATACGAATCACTTTATAACGTTATTTTGAAGTAAAATATAAATGAAAATTATTAAAATGTCAAGTAGCCCGTTATTTATTGTAATCAAATATAAAAGAAAATTATATAAGAAATTCAAACCAAAATAATCAGCTCGACTCCTCTTCTAAGCGTAGCAGCTCTTCGTTCTTCTTCCTGCAATTTACTCTCCTGTAAATCAAGAAAATTTAATCGTAGAAAAAAGATCCAAATCTAATAATTTTATTTATAAAGTATAAATATTTCAATTATAATTACCTCACAACTTCCGTTGTTTATTTTAATAAACAGATTATGTCAAAGAAAGTCTCACATAACCCGTTGTTTATTGTAATCATAACAAAATGTCAATATAAAGTCTCTCGTTAAGTTACTCGTGTTTATAAGAAAATAGGTTTTGAAGGGAATATTTTGATGATAGGTGCATTTGTATCCATCGAAAAATTCGATACGAATAAGTTTATGACGTTATTTTAAAGTAAAATATAAATGAAAAATATTAAAATATGTCAAGACACCCGTTATTTATTTTAATAAAAAGAAAATGTCATTATATCAAAATAAATTAAGATGCCCATTTCGAACCACCGCGTTAATCGACATGCATATGTGTCATATCCTACATCGGTCATTCTTATTTATCTAAAATACATATATGTGTAAGTATTAATTATATAAAATACTATGATATATTTCAATCTCACACAATATCTAGCTTATCTTTAGTTTTATATTGTATTCTACTATCTATGCTTATCATATAAGGATTCACGTAGCCTGATGTTTATTGTAATGAAAACAAAATGTCGTTACATTAAAATAAGTCAAGTCACCCGTTGTATATTTTAATAAATAAAATATGTCAAAGATAGCCTCTCATAGTTATAATCAATTTTAACGTCAATATTCGATATGAGTCACTTTATATTGCTACTTTTAGGTAACCCGTTGTTTATTGCAAGAAAAATAAAATGTTGTTGCATCAAAATAAGTTAAGTCGCCCGTTATTTTAATAAAAAGAATATGTCAAAGAGAGTCTCACATAGTTATAATCAAATTTTTTAACGTCAATATTCGGTATGAATCACTTTATATTGCTACTTTTAGGTAGCCCGTTGAGTATTGTAATAAAAATAAAACGTCGTTACATTAAAATAAGTCAAGTCGCTTGTTGCTTATTTTAATAAAATAAAAATGTCAAAGGGAGTCTCACATAATTCGCCCGTGGAATATTTTGATGATAGGTGCATTTCTCTCCCATCGAAATTCGATAAGAATATTTTTAAGAAAAAATATATGAAATTATTAAAATATGTCAAGTTTGTTCTTTATTGTAACCAAATATAAAAGAAGAATATTAAAATAAGTCAAGTCGTTCGTTCTTTATTTTAATAAAACAAAAATGTCAAAAATGGTCTCAAATAGTTATATTTATTTTATCTCGTCGTGTCATTATTTCAAGCCGCCTGTTAATTGTGATAAATAAAAGTAGGTTTATAAGAGTGATATTTAAAATATTTTTTTTATTGTAATAAAAACAAAATGTCAATTGTTTCGTACATCAAAATAAGTCAAGTCGTCCGTTGTTTATTTTAATAAATAAAATAACGTCAATATTCGATAATCTCAACATAATTTTAACGTCAATATTTGATATTGACCACTTTATATTAAAATTTTAGATAAATAGGAACCGAGAGCATAGTGAGTGAAACATAAGCATGTGAATAAATTTGATGCTCCGAATAAACATTGCTATTATATATTGAGAATTTTTTACGTAATTAACACATATCTTCATTTAAAATCTGATATTTTATGGATTAGTATGAGCCTTGATTAATCTACACGCTATATATAAAACTAATAGTATTTAATCTAAATTGAACTCGCACAATATTATTTAAGTATGATTTTGACAATATTAAAGATAACTATTATTAAAAATATATAATACTTAGAATAATATTTTAGATTAAAATAAATTGAATTTTTAGATAAATAGGAACGGAGAGCATAGGGAGCGCCACGTAGGCATGTGAATTAACATGATGCTCCGAATCCGCATTGCTATTATATATAGATGATTACTTTTTCAAAAGTTAAATAATTTAATATAGAAGAATATCATTAGAATTCTTTTATCTATACTTTTCTTAGTTATTGTGTCATATCTATTGAGATTTATAGTTCCGAAACTTAACTCCATCGTGCCGAGTCAACATACGCACAAAACTACGAATTTATTTTGATGTATTTTTTGATCCGCGAATAAATTTGTCAAGAAATATTGGATTAAAAACTTTCATCGATCACAAAACTAGAAAAATCCATACAATTTGCAAGGGAATATATGAAGGAGTGGGGCCGGTCATAAATGAAAGGTGTCGAATCCTGGGAAAAAGTGGAGACAGAGAGAGGGTAGGGAATTTAAAGCAAACCCCCAAATATAACGGTCCCCCCACTGCCACGTCATCATTTCCCCATACATGGCTCAGGTTAGCAAACGCCGCGCACGATAGTGAGCGACGGCCTTTGACGGAGACCGTCAATCCAGTCACGGATGGAGAATTGCTAGTTTAGAATTACAGAGTTATCCATGAAAAAAAACAGAAGAGATAAATAATAATAATAATAATAATAATAATAATAATAATAATAATAATAATAATAATAATAATAATATCCAGCTGTGGTACAGTAAATTTTACTGCTACTACTAAACTTAATGCGTGTTTGACAGTGTATGAAAAGCAACAAAAGTCAAAGTCGGACTTCATTGTACTTTCCGTTTTGTAATCATTCAACTACTTTTTCTTAGCCTTTATACCTAAGCTGCTTCCTTTCCCGTTGACTTACTTTGTTTTATAATCTTAAATAGGATCGAACTGTGTCCTCTCTCTCGAATTTTATAGTATTTCAATCGTATCTAAAATTTCAATTTTTATTAATTTTATATAATTTTTTTCAATTTATAATGATTTATTTTAATTTTATAATTATTTTTAGTGTTCACAAATCCAAATTACAGTAGTATTCATCAATCACACATAATTTAGTGGAATGTAGGTAGTATTTTGTAAAATTTTTGAGAGAACAAAACATTATTGTGAAATGAATTTCAATTTACTCATTTTTGTTTAATGTTTTGAAACTGATGAGAAAAATAACAAAGCAATCTTTGACTTTGTAAGTAAAATTGGTAAAATTCAACGAGGACTGAAAAGTGGCGTTAAAAATAACAAAAAAAATTAAAAAAAAAAAAAAAAAAAACTCCCACGCCCTACGATTTTAGGCTTAATTATGCCATTTGTTCTTCCCAAAAATGTACTCTATGCATATCCACTATTTTTCTTTCTTTCTTAAAATTTGGCACGATATTATACTTGGTGCTCCCCATTAATAATTGTCTCAATGTATAAAAATAGTCACTTTGACTATAATTAGAGTATAACTTATTTAATCATAACTTTAAAAGTGTGAGTTTTATAGCCACTTTTGGGTAAAAAGACATATTTGCCTCCAAAAATGTTGTCCATGTCATTATATTGACAAACTAAAAAAAGAATATTCAGAAAAAAACAAAAAATTAGATTTTGTGGGCCATTAATACACAATTAATTATCCAACAACCACCTTCTCCCTCCTTCTCCCTCTCCTCTCTCTCGACGGAAAAACGAAAAAAACCCCCCAAAACCCTTACACAGTCTCCGTCGCCGTCGTCGTCGCCGTCTCCTCCCACTGTAGCCACCGCCGACACCACCGAAGAATATGTCGGGGTCCGATTCCGACCAAGAATGGGTTACTCCTCCGCCGCCGGTGAGTTTTACAAAAATTTCTCAAATTTTTTTGAATTTTCTCGGTCGATTAGTTTATTTTTTGGTTTAGGGTTTAGTTTAAACATCATTAATGGCAAAGTTTAGGGTTTAGGGTTTGTAAATGATGGATTAGTATGGGAAATCTGAGGAAAAATCGCAAAACTGGCACATGTTCTATTTGGCACGGTCTAATTTGAATTTCGACCGTGTGAAACACGGTTGAAATTCGAATTCAACCGTGCCTGATCGTTGACTTTGCCCAATTGTTGACCAGGCACGGTTGAATTGGGAATTCAACCGTGTCCTTACCGCAATTTTTTTTTTTTGATCCGTTTTTCTTTTTTTTTTTGTTATAACTATACTAATATGTTTTGTTTGTATTACTTTCAGCCTAGGTTTCAGTGGATGAGACCTCGAATGCAAGGATATGCCGGCAAAGTACTTTTATACACACGGGAAAAAATTCTTCGAGAAATCCCCGATGTTTTGATCAGAGTCGGGGGACAGCCGCTCCTCGATCGATTTCTAGAGGAGAGCCCCTTCCGTTACATCATGGAGCTCAATAGGAGAGATGTGGCAATCAGTGCCACACACCAGTTTCTAGCCCGGGAGTTGAAAGACTCGTCGATCCCGGAGCACGAGAGGTGGTTTTCGATTGGGGGTCGTGAAATAATCTGCGGCCCTCGAGAGTGGGCCATTGTGACCGGATTAAAGTTCGGGCCTTCCGCTTTCGACCCCTACGGTCGAAACCAAATTATACCGTTGTCGAGCCTGTACCACACGAAGTACGGACGCTCGAAGAAGAAGATCAAGACGAACCAATTGAGGGATGACTTCTTGAATGAAGATCGAAGGCTAGGCACGCCCGAGCAATACTTGAAGGCCGCCAACCTTCTCGTCTACTTGTTGGTTCTACAATGCCGTGACAATTCGCCCATCGATGATTGGGCTTGGGCGCTAGTAGAGAACGAGGAGCAGTGGAGGGATTTCCCGTGGGGATCGTGGTCGTGGCAAATCCTTTGCCACCAGTTGGACGTCGTGAAGAAAGATCCATCGGAGATCGAAAACAAGCTAAAAAAATACCACTTGTACGGGCCGGTTTGGGGGCTCAATTTATGGGCGTACGAGGCCATTCCGTCTTTGGGACAAAGCTGTGGCTACCAACCTCCACAGAGAGCTGAGTTGATGCCCCGTCTGAGGAGGTGGGAGACCTATTCGACGTACTCGAGCTTTGCCGGTTTCTTCGACAACTCCGAGGTAATTAATGACTTCACTTTGCATTAAAATTATTTACTTATTTAGTTGTTTCATCCGTACGTAGTTAACTAATGAATTTCATACTGTATACAGCTCGAGGTACACGCGAGGCTCCGCCCATCCGAGGAAGAGCAACGACAGCCGTATCTCCTCAGTCTTGAGAACCCGAAAACCCTCTGGTGTTGGAGTACGATGCTCCGAAACGCCACGCCCACAAGAAAGTGGAGCCGGAGCAGAGGAGATCGAAGGCGGCCCGAGATATGGCCAGGGTCGTAGAGAGGTTGATGTGTCGGGACCCTGAACGGGTCGTGATTCCCCGTCGAGCGACCCGTGCTTCTTCCGAGGGACAGTTGCCTACCCGTCCTCTCCGTCTCGGAGCCCTGGATCGGGACACGGTAGACGAGGCGCAGTCGAGGCGCCGTAGAGACGAGGGACCGTCGAAGCGCCCGAGAGCCGAGCCATCTCGTCACGAAGAATCGAGCGACGTCGTCTGTTGCATCCACGGGGATCCGTGCCGGCTCGGATGTCGTGGAGACGATGCGGCGATGGACCGGTTCATCGAGAGGTTCGGTGATCGACTAGTTCGGGATACAGACGAGAACAACATTGTTGCTCGTTTCGCCAAGGCCGTCGTCGAACGTGCTAAGGGCCTTCTCGGGGGCCGAGGATCGAGGAGGCCGTCTCCCGAGGCGTCGTATCACTCGCATGTGGGCGGGGGCAGTCAGAGGATCGAGGAGGCCCTTAGGAGGTCGAGGAGTCGGACACCGACTCAAGCACCGGGGGGAGGAGGGGAAGCCTCGTCCTCTCACGGGGCCTACTTACGCGAGCTCGAGCGTGATATCCCCTCGCCTGTTCGTGGTGCTCCAGAATCACCCGAATCGGAGGGTTCGGACTTAGAGTGTGATCCGAGAGCCGGGCAAAGGCTAATCTCTACTCAAGCCGGCCGGCAAATCAAGCCTTCTGCCTTCCTCCAGAGTCCGTATATGGCGAACACAGACTCACGGCTTTCTATGCGGACTGTGAAACAAGCTTATGCACGGCATAGAGCTTCGGGGAAGGATGCCAAAGCGTACACCTGTCAAGAGCATGGATTCGAGATGGGGCAAGAACTCTTTGATGAAATCGAGGACCCGAAGATTCAAATCGAAGCGCCGGTAAGTGTTTATGGAATTCGTTTTTATTTGTGTTTTTAGATCACAATTCGAGATTTCATTAATTTGTGTTTTGTTTGTGCATTTTCAGATTATTGACCTCTACATCCTGTATTGGAGGGCTCGAATACGCCGTCGAAAATCCATAGCTCCCGGAGTAGGACACGGTCACACCATACTGGCGGGGTGTGAATACTACGTAAGTTGTATTATTAATTAACGTTTTTTGCATTACCTTATTACATACAAAGTGTAGCTCACATTGTAACTTGTTGCTGGAAATACAGAAGTCGTTGAATCGAGCCCTCGAAGCGGAGCACAAGGACGATCCTGAGCTAGGCTTGAAAGCGGGCAAGACATATCGCAATTGGAAGGCCAAAAAAGACCTGTTGGAGGTTTTCGAAGGGACAAATACGTACATCCCTTGGAAGCATGGCAAGTATGTAAGTACGATTCATTACGTGGTTTCCTCTCTTTTCCCGACTTTAGTGTGCATTTAATTGTTGCTAGCTTGTTACAGTTTGTCGTGGTTTGCCATCTCGGGACGAATCATTACGTGGTCGCTCGCGTCTGCATTCCAGAGTGGAGGGTTGAGGTGTACGATTCAATCTTGTATCGCCTCGAAAAGGGCGAGACTGGAGATCATCGCACAATACAACTCCTTTGCATAAGTCGCCTCTTCCCTAAAGTCCTCGCCCAGACCGACTTTTGGAACCAACAGGTTAGCGTGCGTAGGAGGACCGACTTTATGGAGTTGGTATTCATGCCTGACGATCAACAGGATGTCCAAGTCGATGGTGTGAGCTGCGGCGTATACGCATGCTTGTACTTGGATCGTATCCTCGCCTCGAGTGCACCTTCTCTATGAAATGCTGATGAGGAGAAGTTCGTCAAACGGCAACGAAAGATATTGGCTAGGAGAATTTTTAGTCTTTCGTTGTATCCTGTCGACGGTCCGGTCGATCTATCGAGGATTAATGTAGATGTATAAAAAACCTTGTTGATTCTTATTTATCGAACTTGTTTATGGAATTCGTTTCTCGTATTAGATTATCGAATGTTGCAATCTTTGTCAATATGCAATTATCGTATTAGATTATTGAATGTGGATTCATCGAACAAATATCGAATGTGCAAAGAGTAGGACTTAGAGGAAATTTGGACTTAGAAAAAAAATTGAGCCATTTTCCCCTAAACAGTCGGTACAGACACGGTTGAATTGCAGTTTCAACCATGTCTGGCACGGTCAACACGGGAAGTCAACCGTGCCTCACACTGTAGACGGTTGACTTCCGTCTGGCTCGGTTGACTTTCCCTTTGACCGTGCCAAACAGTGCCGCTAAGAACACCAACCGTGCCTAATTGATCAAATTGTACAAAATTTGATTTTTTTATCGTAATTAACATGTGACGTCACTATTATATGCCATAGTTGATTAAAAAACAACAAATATATCGGAAAACATTGGGTTTTAATGATTAAAATAGCGTAATCTAATCTATCTAATGCATCGGCACTTCATAAGATGAAACACTCCTACAATGTATATGGTCCCATACCTCATTATCCAAAGATTCGAGTGTCGTTTGAGTTCGTTGTTGTTGTTATCGGCGTATAATTGATGTATCGTTAGTAAATAATGTGTAATTGACGGTTAATTTACGTACTAACATCGAAATTAACGATTTTTTAGAAGGTTGAATTTCGAAAATTGCCCCTTGACTGTAGGCACGGTTAGGGTACACTGTTAGGGTACACGGTCAAACCAGAAAGTCAACAGTGCCTCGAAAGTCAACCGTCCAGAGGGCAAGGCACGGTTGAATTGATATTTTAACCGTGTGAGGCACGGTTGAATCTTCATTTCAACCGTGCCTCTACCGTGACAATGGGGAAAAAATTGGCAAAATTTTTTCTAAGTCCAAAAATCAACCATGCCCATTTTATTTCCCATACCTAGTACAACATTCAATCGACATTTGAAATCCATTCCAATCCAAACATTCAATTCAATCCAAACATGAGATTCAATCTATCGAAATAAAAATAATCGAAAAATTATTCTACCATCGCAAGGGGCATCGAGGTCTCGTGTGTTCCTGGCTTTGACATATGCTACATTTTTTCTTCCTTCTTCTACCAGGCTCCGCATCTTGGGGCGGTACATTCAAGTCGACACCGTCAATCGGAATTGGAGCTCTACACACTCTCCTGTTGTGCCCAGCTTTTCCGCATCGAGTGCACCTTTGTCGAGCCGTCGATGTTGACGTTCCTTCTTCGCCTACGGCTCTTGCACGTGACTCCCTTGGTCGTCCGGCTTGCTTAGGTACTAGAGGTGGACGCACAACGCATGAGGTCACGTAGTCGGGCACGTCCCACGACTCCGGATGAGGGACGAGTTCGATGGTTGGTGTATAGGTGGCTACCAAGGTAGACTGTTTGAAATAGTGACTCACGTAATCACTTGCTCGTCCACCTGAATACCTGATTGAGCACGAATAAATAAATCAGTCGTACCATTCAATCTCGTCTATGTATAACTCACATAAGAATATGTCGTACCTTAGAGCCGCGTGGGCGTGTCGACAAGGCATCAAGTCCAAGTCAAACTCACGGCACGAGCACGTCGAGTTTTGAAGGTCCACGAGGTAATTGCCGTTCTCGCCTTCTACCCTATACAAATTGGGAGTCGCTGTCGTCCTACACGGGTAGCGACGTCCCCATTCATGGGATGCCGACATCTTCTCGTATGCCTTCGGAGTGAGATCGTGCTCTCGAGAAAGGGCACTTTGACGGTGTTGGTCAAACCACTTTTCTACGATCGTGCGATACATCTCAAGCATCGAGCATATCGGCAGCCGACGAGCCCACAGTAGCCGTGCATTCATTGTCTCGGCCGGATTAGAAGTCATGAAACTCGTGCGTGGGACGGGACACTTTGACTTCGCCCACTTCGGAGGGCCGATATCACACAACCTTCTTTAAATTCCGCCCCCTTCACGGCCGAAGCATCTCAAGGCATCGAAGTTTTCATCGAACGTTGAATCTTGATTTGCGTAGGCCGCCTCTTTAAAAATTCCCAAGGCATGTTGCCCGAACGATTTCAGATTCTTCGTGATGTGGTAGAAGCAGAGGCCGTGTGCTCGGTTAGGGAAAACGGCGTGCACGGCATTGATGATACTCACGTGTTGATCAGAAACGATCAATAGATCGTCCGGCGCCCCGAAACAACTCTTCACCTTCGACAAAAACCATGTCCATGATTCATCGTTCTCCTTCGGACCTAATCCTATTGCAAGAGGAAACACCTGCTCATTCCCGTCTTTAGTCACAGCTACAAAGAGGGTCCCCTTGTTCTTTCCTTTCAGATGTGTCCCGTCAACAACAATCACGTGACGGAGCAAGTCACTTTGAAAGGCTTGGATGGACTATCCAAGGGCAAGAAACATGTACACTAGTCGATCGTCAGCATGCGATGTCACCATATCGTACACACTTCCCGGGTTTCTCTCCTTCAGCAGGTAGAGGTAAGACGGTAGCCTCTGATACGACTTTTCGTAACTTCCGTACATGCTCTCGATCGTTACGTTTCTGGCACGCAGTGCAAAGCTGTAGCCTATCTGAATGTCGTACTGTGTTTGTAGCTCATTCATCATCTCATTCGGCTTCAACACTGATCCCTTGACGACCAGTCTACGTGCAAAGAAAGCTCCTAAAACCTGACACAAATCTGTCGCGGTTTGTTTCCGTCTAGAACCACTTGACACGTATGGTTGGGTTCATATTTCCTAACCTTCCATATCCCGCCCTTTTGTCGTGCACGCAGAAAATATGCACAATCATCCTGGTTGCACACAAAATTCAAACGCGTTTTGTTTGAGCGTTCGGTGGTATACTCTAGTCGGTTCTCCATGTGATAGAGGCCCACGGCTATTTGCAATTCGTCTTTCTCCTTGAAGAGGCCACCCACACGCAATTTTCCAAGTGAGGGGCTGTAATCGGGCTCGATAAAGCCTAGAGGCAATGCCGTATCTAGGTCGACGTACGGAATCAACCAATTTCTTATGGCTTCGTGAGTGGCACGAGTATCTTCCGTCTTGATTATCTGAATGTATGCTTCGGTGCCCGATGATCCTATCAACACGCCCCGGCTCCTGAATCCATGCTCTAAACTCCGTAGTTAACGACTCAAACAACTCGGCCCTCTGTTGTTCATCAATCGCCTCTTCAGCCCTCTCATTTCTCTCCTCCTCAGCCCTCGCCTCCTCATCTCTCGCCTCCTCATCCCTCGCCTCCTCATCCCCCGTCTCCTCATCCGAAGACTCGGATTCTTGATGACTAGGACCTCCAATATTCAAGTTCTGAAAAACCGTGGATTGTTGTGTCGTAGGAGTGCGAAAGTTGATGTTCTGTGTCTTCTCGATCACATACACGGTTGGCAAATCGTTCTGCTCGACGATAAGCCTAAGCAAATCCGTGTCGTTTTTCAGAACAACCTTCATCCTCTCATGATCGGTTAGGTCCGTCAAGTAGTACAATATGTACTCCGATTCGGAGCCCAATTGATCACGGATCTCCCTAAGCATATCACGTGTAATTCCTAATATGGGGAAGTGCACGAGGAAACTATCACCTCCCACGTACGAGGTCCTCTCCCAATGCCCACTGAAGCATAATTGAAGCATATCACGTGTAATTCCTGATGTTTGTGTTTTTAATTTTATTTTCGATCGTCGTCTTTGTGTCTTACCCATTTATAAAGGTGAACCTCAAAATCATTTCACATCAAAATCCTTCTAAAATAATTTAAATATCCACTTCAATTTAATATTCAAATCACTTCAACGGTTTCAACCTTCGGTCTCACAAAAATAAAAATAACGTGCTATAAAAATCGTAGCACATATCGAAGATAATATCAATATATTAGTGGGGCCCGACGCACCGTGAAACGTAGGGCTGCAAACGAGCCGAACCTGATCGAGTATTGGTCTGCTCGGGTTCGGCTCGTTTAGTATTTGACAGGCTCGGGCTCGGGTTCGAGTTCGATTCGAGCTTTAAATCCGGGCTCGGGCTCGGCTCGGGTTAAAAAATTTGAGCTCGAATTCGGCTCGAGTTCGGCTCGTGCTCGGTTCGGACTTGGGCTCGAATTTGGCTCGTGAAAAGCTCGAGTCCGAGCTCGTTTAAAAGACATGATATAAACATATTTAATATTTTCTTTTAACACTTCAAATGAACTTAAATTAAAATGAATTTCATCAAATAAAAATCCATCAAATGAAATTCATCCAAAATATAAAACATAATCCAAAAAGAACATTTGACAATAATTCAAATTCTCTTACCTACAATTAGTTTTACACATAAATGCTAAAGCTCGTTTACAGGCTCGATTAGAGGTTCGATTAAGAGTTCGCGAGCAGGCTCGCGAACATGTTCGATTAATATACGAGCCGAACACGTTCGCGAGCAAAACGAGCCGAACACCTTACTGCTCGAGTTCGGCTCGTTAAGTTAACCGAGCTCGAATTCGGGCTCGAAGCTCGGCTCGTTTGTTAACGAGTTCGAGCTCGAACGAGCTTTTACCGAATCGAGCACCGAGTAAGTCCCGAGTAGCTCGGCTCGTTTGCAGCCCTAGTGAAACGTCAACGGGGGCGGACGTTGTTGGAAGCTTGGAAGCAAAATACAAAACAAAACCATCATAACACAAATTTCGAAATGGCGGCCACCTAATCATCCAAATCCCCCCACAACGGCCCCATCTCGGGAGAGACCACAAAAACAAAGCCGCAGCATAAAATTCTTCTCGGCCTCTGTGGGTGTGGGGTGGTTTTTATTTATTTATATGTATTCGGCAAGAAACAGATAGAGACAAACACTCTTCTTCTCCATCCATTAATGAGGAATGTGAGCGAAACAAAATCACCATTCTCTTCCTCTGAGGTTGTTCTGGGCTTGAATATGCACCCTACGCCGTCGTATTCCTGTAAGCTTAATATCCCTTCACCTTGCAATTGCTTCTTCCTTCTTCACAGAGAAAGAAACGCTAACGTTACCCCTCCCCTGCAGGTGACAGCGCCGGTGGTGGGCTGCCATTTTTCTCCGCCCTAAATAGCCACCCTCATCTCTACGAACTCGGTAATGGCGCCCTTCTTCACCGGGGCTTCGATTCCCCTTCTTCCAGACCTTCAGGTCTCTCTCTCTCTCTCTCTCATCTTTCTCTTCACTTTATTCTCTCTTGGCTCTGCTTTTTTTGTAATGATAGAGGTTTGTTAATGGCAGTGTGTGGAAAGGCCCTTTTCACAAGCTCGCAGTTGCAGGAATTGGAGAGGCAGAAAATCATACACAACTGCATATTAGCCTCCATTCCAATCCCCCCTCATCTCCTCTTGCCCACCTCCATCTCCCCACCTCCCTCCTCTCTCTCCCAATGCAACAGTACGCCTCTCTCTCTCTCTCTCTCTCTCTAGACACAAGTATGTTCTGGTAATAATGTTTAAATTCTGTGTGTTGCAGTGGAGTTGAGGTACTCATCGCCGTCACCGTTAAACGGAAACGGGTCGGATCCGGAGCCGTGGCGGTGCAAGAGAACAGACGGGAAGAAATGGAGGTGCTCTAGGGATGTGGCCCCCGATCAGAAGTACTGCGAGCGCCACGCCCACAAGAACCGCCCCCGTTCAAGAAAGCATGTGGAAATCTCCTCCCACACCGCCAAATCCACCACCTCCTCCTCCCTCCCAAGATCTTCGCCTTCGTCACAATTCCCATATCACCAATCGAGGTTTTCTTCGTTTTCTTTATCTGTTTTGGGTTGTTCTTTTGTTTTTGTTTGCGTACTTAGTGGTTGATCAATTGACTGTAGATGCATAGAGTGGCTGATGAGAGGCGGCGGAGGCAATGGAGACGGTGGAGGCGGGCAGTTGGAGCAGCTGACGCGGATGCCGTCTCCCAAGAGCGACAACAGCAATCTCTCCGCCGTCTACCACCCGCATTTTGCAGAGAAGCAGGATTTCACGGGCGGCGGCGATCACGGCATGAGCTCGGAGGGGAGCCGGGCGGCCGCGACGAGGCTGTTCATCGACGCGTGGGGGAAGGAGGGGATGAACATGAACAAAGTTACGGCGGCGGAGAAGAAGGCGGCGTGGCCCTCTTCCTCCTTGAGCCTCAGAATGGGTGAAGGCGGCGCTGGCATTGACGATCACAAGGGAGATTCTGGAGTTTTCAAGAATCAACAATGGCCGAATAACCCGATATCATGGCTGAGTTCGTCGTCGCCGGCACCAGGTGGGCCGTTGGGGGAGGCGCTGTGCCTCGGGAACGGCGGTTCGAGCTTGGTATCATCGCCTCGTGGGCATAGCCATGGGTATAGCAACAGCAGTAAAAGCTCTTGCGAGGATGGCAGCCATGCACTCAATTTCATTGGGTGACAGACAGACACCTCCTTCGCCATAGCTACCTAGCTTGCTTCAGTATTCAATATTGTTGCTCATGTTTCTCTCTCTCTGTTTTTGGCTTATTCAAGGATGAAGTTAGGGGGAAGAGAAGTGCCAGCTGATTTTTCCTTTTTGCTTGTGTATTAATTTGGGGGGCATTTACTCTTCCTTTGCTACCATTTGGTTATAATCTCATTACTCATTTCAATTTTCCTCTCTCATTTATATTGTTTTGTTTTGTTGCTTTTATTGTTTTAAGCTACTCTACTTGAAATAGTTATCGTGCAATTATGTACATTCTATTCGCGATACAAAATTACCAGAATTAATTTTCAGATTCTAATTAATTCCAACCTGATTTCAAGTTAATTTTCAGATTCTAATTAATTTTCATATGTAATATATAGACAATTTTAATGGACAATTATTTGTAATCATTTTTTTTTTGTCTCAATCTATACTATACTATTATAAAAAGTGTCTTGTTTACAAAATTTGATTTGCCTATTATATCCTTACTACAATATAATAATAATAATAATAATAATAATAATAATAATAATAATAATTATTATTATTATTATTATTATTATTATTATTATAATATTTAATAGGTTAATATTCAATTTAAATTATATTCTATAGAAAACTCCATCTCAAATAATTAATACTTCATCGTCAATTTGTTATAGATACATACGGAGAATTTAATATCGAAGGCAATAATTCCATCGCCAATTTATTTTACGCAAAAACTTGGGTGCGGCCAGCCGCACCATGCGGCTGGACCCACCGACCCGACCCGACCCGTTGACCCGGCCCGACCCAGTTTGACTTGGGTCAACACGACCCGGTTGACCCGATTTCGGTTCGGGTCAACCCGACCCGGTCCGTGTTGACCCGACCCGTTTAGGTAAAGTGTCAATCTTTGTTAATAAAAGAGTTAATCTTTATGAACAAAAGTGTCAATCTTATAAATAAAAATTTATAAGTAATTTGTATGTATGTAGTAATTTTAAAATTACTTTATAGGGTTCATATATCAATTTAGGGTTTTATAATTATTGTTTAGTATTTAACTTCAATTTTATAAGGTTGAATATGGATTATAAATTGAAACTTAGGATATATAATTCTCTAGCAAAAATGTCAATCTTCATGAAAAAAAGTGTCAATTGTTCTGAATGAAAGTGTCAATCTATTTGATATCGAAAATTTTATATTTTTTTATCGACTTATTATTATAATGTTTTGATATTATGGTTTATATTATTATATATATATATATATATATATATATATATATATATATATATATATATATATATATATATATATATTATTTATTTGCATAATATGAAATTAATATTCATTATTAATGTATTTTTCGTAAAAGTGCCAATTATTATGAATAAAAGTGTCAATGTTTTAAAAGTGTCAATTTTTGTAAACAAAAGTGCCTATGTTTTCAAAGTGTCAATCTTTATAAACAAAAGTGTCAATCTTAATCCGACCTCACGGTGAGGCCGGGCTAACAGGAGTGTGCCCCTTTATTTTATCTTTATGTTTTAATTCGTTAAATGCCTTTTCAATTATTATCATCAATTTGTTTTAAATTATATTTATATTTTTATTTTTTAGAAGCATTTTGATTTATGAGATAATATATGTTTTTACCCATTTTGACTTTGTCAAAACAATATTAGGTATGGAATATAGTTTTTCAATAAAAATACCCAATTTTTGATTTGGATGGACAAAAATAACCCTAGATATTTATTATTGGCCGCTCGGCTTTATTTTTCGTCTAAAAAAAAACGATGGTTCTTCTTCTCTTCTCTCCTCTCCCTTCCTTTCTCTCACATAGTCTCTTCCTCTCTCTCACCGGCGACGGCGGCGGCCAATCTTACCATCAAAATCACAGATTCGTAACCCTCTCATCAAGGCGCACACGTTGGTGGTGGTTGTGAAGCCATCCGCCGGCGAACCCAAATTAGGGTTTTGGCGCCGCTCTGCGATTTCCGGCGAATCCGGCCGGCCGATTGCAACCAAACTTCACAGTGGACCTCGCCCTGCATCTGGGAAGGTTCGCTGAAAGTTTCAGCCAAATCCAACCGGTGGATCGACGGCGACGCTGTTTTTCCCTTCCGGTAACAGATTTTCTGATCTGGAATTGGGAGGAGATTTCTGGCCGTCCGTTTTGGCTCAAATTTTTTCTGGAGTCCCCTCATACATATACGAAGCTACACACAAAGTTTCAATCGATTCCGACAGTCCGTTTGCCTGCTCTGATTTTTGCAAAGTTGTCAACCTGCACAGCGAATTTGTTCTGCAGATTCCGGCGGCGACGTTACTGTTCCGTCACTTTCTGCAAAATCCACTCGTGCGATTGAGCTCAAATTTTTGGAGTACGTCCTACTCTGTTGTACGAGTCTCCACATAAATTTTCAGGCGATTCCGACAAGCCAACAATTTACGGCGAATTTCTGATAACCTAGGCGTTTCTGGGCGAATTTCTAGAAAACTGCTTCATATCAAAGGTTAGTTTTTAAGATATATGCATCCTCAACTATTATTTACTGCTAAATAGCATGGAATTCTGATACTAAGGTGTGTTTTTGTTCGGTACTTGGACTGGCTAGTTTCGTTGTTGATGGTGATGGCATTGAGAATAGATTGTACTCATGGAGATGCTGCTCTTCTTCCCTTTTCCGTCCCCTTCTGCATATATCGAATTTTTAGTTTTTTCTTTAGGTGAAAATATTGATAAGCCATGATAACAATAGTTGAAAAGCAGAGGACTAGATCCCTCTGATGAGTAAACAATTGCTTACACTGAACATCCTTGTATGAAACCTGTCCTACAATCTGGTTTGATAGTTCAATGGATTTAGTTGCACCACAAATTATGTTTTAATATACTGGATTTGTTGTTTATGTGTCTATTTCAGTACTGATATCTTGGTTTCTATTTATGTTCGTTACATACAGGCCACTATCTATCAGCAAAAAGCCTTGGATATCAACGAACGAGAGCTAGGCCTCGTATTCAGGTTCAGTGCTAATTCAGCTAATATTCTTACTATCATATTGTTTTTGTAAGCTTAAGATTGCATATTTCAGAAGTAATATGTTTATTCCTGCAATCCTCTCAGACAGCTGCAAGTTATCATGCCATTGCAATAGCTCTCTCATTGATGGAAGCGTACCCTCTAAGTGTTCAGCACGAGCAGACAACATTGCCACTTACCGGTAAACAGTACTAGATGATATAAATGTACTGTGTACTATAGTACAATTTGATATTTTTTGCTTACCACTTACCGGTAAACAGTACTAGATGATATAAATGTATTGTGTACTACAGTTACAATTTTGATTTTACTGAATTTTTCTGTTTGTTTTCTATGATTTTGTCTCAACCTCGTAGCTTGAGTTTTCTCTCCAGGTTGGGTTTTTGGTTTTGGGTTTTTTGGTTTTGGGTTTTATGGGTTTGGGTTTTGTGTAAAGCTCTGCATCTTATACTGGGTTATTATACTTTCGATTGTTTTAACGAGAACAATGAAATTTGAAATTGATGTTAAAATTTGATATTAGTCCCTCACGACTTATCAGTACACAGTAAAATTTGATATTATTCGTTTACCACTTACTAGTACACATTACTAAAAGAACCTAAATTTACTGTGTACTTGTACTTATCGAAATATACAAAAAACGGTAGAAAATTGAAAAAAAAGAAAAAACTAAAAAAAACAAAAAAAAAAAAAAAAAAAAAAAAAAAACTAAAAAAAATTCTGGAAAAAAACGAAAAAAATAATAAATTAATAAATTAATAAATAATTAATAAATAAATATATAGATAAAGCAGGAAAAAAAAAAGAAAAAAAAAAAGAAGAAGAAGGAGGGAATGAGAGAAACACGTGTAGGGAAAAGAAAAGGGAGGAGGGAGTGACCATGTGCTAAAAGTAAGGGTATTGTTGTCCACCATACCAAAATGTGGGTATTTTTATTGTAAACTATATTCCATACCTAAAATTGTTTTTTTAAAGTTAAAATGGGTATTTTCTTTTTTGCCTCTTGATTTATTGTACGTATACTTTACAACAAAGAAAAATAAAATTTACAATAATATACTTTAATTTGCGTTGGAATAAAAAAAATCTTTAGGATTTGATTTAATGTTCATCGTAGTGACATGGAATATAAATTTTAATTGGAATAAAGTAATAATTTATTAGGATTAAAATGATTTTTGGATGTGTGGCATAAAACATATTATGCATATTATACGTTATAATAAATACTATTAGACTAAATTATTGAGGAATCATCTACTACCCAACATTGACATTTTTAATATGTGCACCGATAACGTGCATAATATTAATAAAAAATATTTAAATATACTACCTCATCCCATTATAATAGTCCACGTTTCCTTTTCGGTCAATCTCATATATTAGTCCACTTTCTAAAAATGACAAAAAATATATACGTGGTCACAATTAACTCTCTCTCCACTCAATTAAGTATAACCACATATCCCTCTTTGCATTGGCTATTGTGCTCATCCCATTGTGGACTAATATAATGGGATGGAGGTAGTATATCACAACTTTCTAAAAAAAAGGAACTCTATCACTAGCACATCAGCTAAGCTATGGACACGTTATGATTTCACGGTGGCCAGGGGAGCATTCATGTTATGTTATTACCATGAGGATTAAAATTCATATATTGCATATTATACGTTATATTCATTATTACCCATTGTTATTATATTGAGCTCTGCCTTCTTTAACGTGAAAAGACATTTGATATACTACCTTCATCTCATATAAGTAGTCCCATTTGTCATTTCTGTTCGTCTCACCTATTAGTCTCATTTCCTAAAATGACAAAGAATACATGGCTATAATTAACTCTCTCTTTTCAGAATCAATTACAACCACACATTTCTTCCTTTATTGACTTTTGTGCCCATTCCAAATGGGACTACTTATATGAGATGGAGGTAGTATATAAAATTAGGTCAGACTTTATAAAAGTCCAGGCAATCACAATTGAATTGGGACGGAATGAGCATTATTATAAGAAAGTGGAGTGATAATTTTATATCACCTTTTGTAAAAAGATTTCTCCACCCTCATGGATTTCAGTATTTCAATAAATAGATAAAAAATTTAATGACCACTTTCATATTTTATCCATCTATATTCTTACAAAGTAATCATATTATTCCTCAAAATAAACATGATATAAAAATTGTAGGTTCAGTTGTTTATTCTAAATTTATTTCACATTATATAATCCACATTTATGATTTATCTCTCTACATATATGGAAGTATACAAGTAAATGAACAATTATTGTACAATATTTATTATTTTTTCTTACCTCCTATCATGCTTGAGTTAATGAAGAAGATTATTGTTTTCTGTAAAAAATATATATATATTCATCGTCTTATATGCACTATAAGATGGTGAATTTTATAGACAGGAGATTGAACTATAGATAGAAGAATTAAATTAACTAACTATGAGGGCATATACTTTGATGGATTGCTTAATTTAGGAATTGAGAAATTTTGGGATAAGGTATAAGACATACAATAAAACCTCTATACAATCATATTGTTGGGATCGGAGAAAATTATTCTTATAGGGAGGTTATTCTTATATAGAGTTTTACATGGAAAAATAATTCGTTATAAAAAAATTAATACGTGCATTATATGATACATTTAGCATGTTCATATACTAAATTAATATATAAAATTGACTAAATTATGCATTCACCTTGTGAAATTTAAATCTTTTTTACTTTGAAAATATAATGTATATGTAAATGTGTCATTACGTACACAAAAATTAAAAAAAGTAGTGACAACCATAGAACTAAAATATTTTCAATCAACCATAGATAGTGTCATCATAAATTTTGTGTAATGATATTATATATATTTATGTAATTGTAATTTATTCCTATATGGAGGCATAAATTCTTAATATGGGACCGAAAAAATATATGTTTTATTACATTGTCGAGGTTATTCCTAAATATAACTGGTCAGAATTCTTAGCATATACGTATTAGACACATGCAATATGCTGATGTTTTGTTTCTTCAAATAGTAAGTTTTAAGGAGAAAATAGAATAGAATCACAATTCACAGTCCACACTCCACATCTTAAAATATTTGAACATCATAATCATCATATTATTATTATTGTTGTATTTAATAAAGTTTAGTGCTACTAACTTTTAGCAGAGTTCGATGTGAACAATTTAACTTTAGCTAATAAAGTTTATGCTAATGACTATTGATCTATTATAAATAATCATATGAGACTAACTTGAGTTAAGGTGCGAGTACAATTATATTTTTTGATGGTTTTGTTGACAACAATGATAGGGTGGGGCTATATATTCATTTCTCTCTAACTCGTAATTTACGTATAAGTATCATAACTTTTCCATTGACTAAGTTTAGAAGCTTCACTTATGCTCATGGAAAAAACATCTAATAATAGTTTGAGAATGTAGTTTTCGGAATTGACCAATACTTTCTACGTATAAGGAGAAGTAAGATCATTAATTTCTCTTTTATTTTGCCACAATTACTTAATTTTTTTATGCTTTTAAGAAATAGTTTAGACTATAAATAAAGGGGTATTGGCATATAAATACACGAACTATAGGGGTAGTTTGGTTTTTACCAGACTTCTTTTTTCTTGTCAATTAATACACAAACTCAAGCTGTTGTTCGATTTTTCCACAATTTCAATTTTCCGGCCAGAAAAAGTTGACGTGGCTAATTTCCGGTCCGAGGTGGCAAAAACGGACGATAACTTAAACGACGTCGCTTACAAATATCAAAAACGACGTCGTTTTTCTGTCCTCTCTCGCCCTCTTCCTCTCACGCAACTTTCCCTCTTCCTAGAGACTTGCAGAGAAGTCAGAGACTCCCCCAGAAATTCACCACCGCCAAGAACCATGCCGAAGATCATCCTCCACCACCGCCGCCGCAGAGAGCTACTTTCTCCACTCCATCAACGCGACCATAGTGACCGTCAGCTCCCCGCCGAAGGCATCTCCTTCCAGATCTGGCCCGCCGCCGCCTCCCTCGTTGCCCTCCTCGACCGCCGCGCGACATCCCCGCACTCACCTCCCTCCTCTCCGCCGGCAACAGCCGCCTCCGCCTCCTGGATCTGGGAACCGGCACCGGCCTGGTAGGAATAAGTATAGTATTTATATAATCCGAAAATCTCAAACGTTTTTGAGTGCAAGTGAAGAGGAAGAAGAAGAGAGGAACCAAACCTAACACCTCAAATTATATGGAAGAAGAGGAAAATCGGAACAGGAAATTCTCCCAATCCTCTACACAGAGGCGGAATTCGTAGAGAGATAGAGAGAGTGAGATTGCTTTGAGAGAAGATGGGCAAACTGGGCAAGCTGTTGCGGTTACGCCGGAAGAAGAAGGTCGGGCCGCCTACCCTGCCTCCGCCTCCTCCGGCGATCGAACCGGCGGCCTCTACCAGCAAGGTTCCTGTCACCGACCTCACGCGCGTGTTGTCGAACCTCCAGTTCAACGCCGACGCGAACGCCGCGGCTGTGGTGGCGCTGTGGGGGGACGCGGCGGAGATGGAGGGCGTGGGAGGCGACTTCGACGTGGTGCAGGGGTCCGACCTAGTACCATGGCCAATTGGCCACCTCTACGAGCCGCTGTTGTAGACCCTGAGGTTCCTGCTGCTGGACCTTCCGGTAGCGGCGACGGCGACGGCGTCGGCATGATGCAGAGTGGCTGGTGAAGAAGAAGATTAGGTTTTGTAGATACACGACTAATTACAGTGAAAACGACGTCGTTTTCGCTAATTAAAAACTAATTACGAGTTAAGAATTAAACGACGTCGTTTTACGTAAGCATATCGAGTAATCAGTCCAGTTTTATCTTATTTTGCCACGAATACATAAATATAAAATGACACTTGTAATGCATTTTGCCACGTCAGTCAAATTTTGCCACCTCGGACCGGAAAATAGCCACGTCAGCTTTTTCTGGCCGGAAAATTGAAATTGTGGAAAAATCGAACAACAGCTTGAGTTTGTGTATTAATTGACAAGAAAAAAGAAGTCTGGTAAAAACCAAACTACCTCTATAGTTCGTGTATTTATATGCCAATACCCCATAAATAAAACATATTAAGTCTTTCTTATGAGTTGTCTATTATAAGATATATATATATATATATATATATATATATATATATATATATATTATTTTTTATCTTATGAGTTGTCTATTATAAGATATATACGGAGTATTTTTTATCAGTTTTCTTTCTTTCTTTCTTTTTTTTTTTTTTTGCTTTGCTTGATATTCATTACATAAAATATATACTCCCTCCATTCCTCATAAGAGGAGACATTTTTTTCGGGCACAAAGTGGAGAGTACATGTGCAAAAAGTGATTTTCTTTCAATAATTTCTTACTAAATAAGAATCCTCTTACTGGGAACGTACCAAAAAAGAAAACGTATCCTCTTGTGATGAGCGGAGGGAGTAATTAATAACCATCATATGATATTAATATAAGATTTAAGAGGAATGATACCCTACCCACCGTATGCATTCTTAATGTTCCCACGGATGATATGATGTGCTATCAGTGGATAAAATATATAAATGTATACCATAACCTATCCTAAAAAAGTAAACATTTTTTCTGCCATATCAGCGGTGAGCACATTAAGAGTGCTCACAGTGGATAGGGAAATATTTCTCTAATATTTAATAATATATACACCCTCTATTCAGTCGAATTTGACCTCTCTCTTTGATTTTTGTGAGTGTAAATGGTGAACGTCGTTTTCACCAAATAATTCCTGCAACCTGCTAAGAACTACAATTAGTAAAGCGATAAGCAGGGTCGAACCACAGAGAACGGAGTAATCAACTTAATTTTCCTAAGGATCGATTTCGGTGTAGCCACCACTCCTTAAAGTGAGAGTTTGGAATTAACAACTACGAAAGCAAAGAATTAACTAAAGCACAGAGAATTATAAATCAATCTAAAAACAATTCGGTATAGAATAACTTCTCACTAGTCTAACAGCTCCGATCATCGACGCAAAGATAAATCAACTCATATGGATCAATCGGTTATAGGATACCGTGAATGCAACGGGCGTACCCCAATTCCTACGTACTTCTTCGATAGCTAGCAAGAGACGCTGAACTAGCTATTTCTCTTATCGAAACACAACCTAGTTGGTAACGCCAGTTCTAGATTTAGTGTTTCGATAGCATTAAACAAGAAGGAACCCGAAATCAGACAAATTACCCAAGAACGCAAGTAGCAACTCGTCTGCCAAATTATTCCTACTATTCATACGATAGCTTTGTCACTAATTAGCCCTATTCCAACAATTACGGATTGGGGGAACTAATTGACTGTATCCCGATTAAATCTAAGTTGATCAGGCTTAAACAAATCGGAAATAAACACTACGAACAAGAAATAACTCGGAACCCACATAAATCAATTATAAAACGATTCGGTCTCACAGAGCTTTAGCATAGCGATTCGTTATTCCTGCCGAATAAAAATCTAGCTACTCATATTAACAAAATAGAACAAGAGGAAACAAAGGAATCAATAATACGACTAACAAATACAAAAGGAATTACTAAGAGAAATTTACTATTAAAAACACAAGCTTACTGGAATTTCAACGTAAAAACAACAAGAGTAATTCAATTCACAATGCAAAGTATCCAACTAACAACAGTACGGCTCTCTTCCTCTCCTCTCCACACTGTCCGAACGCAGTAGAAGCCCAAAAGAAGAAGAAAACTCCCGTCCCAAAAAACTGACTAACTCCTCGGTGCGGTTTTTCCTTTTCTTTTCAATCTTTTTACCGCCCAGGAAAATAAAAACTAAATACTAATAATAATAATAATAATAATAATAATAATAATAATAATAATAATAATAATAATAATAATAATAATAATAATAATAATAATAATAATAATAATTATCCTAATATAAATAAAGTCCTTGCTTGATTCTTGACTCCTCGATTCTTCTCATATTTGCAAACTAATCCATGAATTCCACGATTTTCCTTTAAGCTCCTTTTTATTCCAATATTGCAATTTCCTACACAATATCACACCAAAGTATAAATTAGATCAAATGAAGCTCATGGGAAATACCAAATATATGAACAACAAATACAATACATCAGTAAAATAATAGGAAAATGTCGAATTGGATGAGACGAAGGGAGTATTTTTTTATATTTAGAAACACCTTTAGCCATATGAAAATTTGTCCAATTTGATGTCTTAGGAAAAAAATTATCTCATAGATAAAACTTTATATTTTGTATCAATCTTTAAACCTCTCCCTTTCTATCTCTTCATAAGTGACTCAATTTATTACTCCCTCTGTCTCTTCCTAAGTGACCCCTTTTATTATAGGTCACTTAGGAAGAGACTGAGGGAATATTATATATCTCACATATGAATAAACAAGGAGTAACTTAGGGTGATACAAAGGAAGTAAATAATAAGTCATATTCATTATAATTATAGGTCGGTATGTGACACCTTCTTCTTCTTCTTCTTCTTTTTTTTTTTTTTAAGATCTAAGACGGTGTGTGGTGTGATATAACAAAACATATAAGGCTTGAATGAGCTTAAGGTATGAACAGTGGGAACTTTAACATAAGAATTCATATGAAATGTTAATGACTTTGAAAATTTATTAGAAGAAAATTTATAAAATGTTAATGACTTTGAAAAGAAAAATTATTCGTGAACTAACTTTTAAAAGAAATTAAAAAAAATCAATTTTAATTTAAATGAACTTTGAATTAAAGGTTGAGTTAATCAAAATTCTTTACAACATAAACTATACAATATGACAACTAATCTATCAAAATAGTAATATATTTTACTCTCTCCGTTTTTTTAACGTGACCTGTTTGTTTATTAAAATAGTAAAATAGAGCACGTCTTCAAAAACAGAGGGGGTATAATATAATTGAATACCTTGCTTTATTTAGATTATTTCACTTTTCAATATAATATAGAGTATTTTCTATAGCCTACTACTTTTATAAGTTTATGAATAATGACTTCTATTATATAAAGAGAAAAAAAAAATTAGTTCAACGTGCAACGCACGTTACCTTTGCTAGTGTATAAAAATAGCCACTTTGACTATAACTATAACTTATTTAGCCACAAGTTTAAAAGTGTGAGTTTTATAGCCACTTTTAGGTAAAAAGACACACTTACCCTCAAAAAGTTGTTCCATGTCATCATTGACATAAATAAAAAAAAAGGAAAGAAAGGAATATTCAGAATAATACAAAAAGTAAGATTTTGTGGGCCATTAATGCACCACTTAATTCTTACAACCACCCTCTCCCTCTCCTTCTCTCTCTCGACGTGTTTGAAGAAAAAAAAAAAAAGAAACCCCCATTTCAACACCAGTCGCCTCCCACCGTCGCCGCCGCCGCAAAGAACGTTACTCTGTGCCGCCGCCGCCGCCACCACCGGAGACAATGTCAGACGCACATTCCGATTCCGACAACAAAGAATGGGCGATGCCTCCGCCGCCGGTGAGTTTTATAAATAATTTCTCAATTTTATTTTAAATCTCTCGTTCGATTAGTTTAGTTCTTGGTATAGGGTTTAGTTTGAACACTATTGAAGACTTATTTTAGGGTTTAGTGTTTGTAAATGATGAATTAGATTGGATAATCTGAGAAAATATGAGAAAAATGTCGACTGTGTTTTTTACGGTAGAGGCACGGTTGATTTGAGTAATCAACCGTGCCTGGCACTGTCAAAAAACAAAGTCAACCGTGCCATGTGGTTGACCGTGCCAAATCGTTGACCAGGCACGGTTGAATTGGAAATTTAACCGTGTGGCACGGTTGAATTTCCAATTCAACCGTGCCTTTACCGTGGTTTTTTTTTTTTTTTTATCCGTTTTTCTTTTTTTTTTTTGTTATAACTATACTAATATGTTTTGTTTGTATTATTTTCAGTCTAGGTTTCAGTGGATGAGACCTCGAATGCAAGGATATGCCGGCAAAGTACTCCTATACACACGGGATAAAATTCTTCGAGAGATCCCCAATGTTTTGATCAAAGTCGGGGGACAGCCGCTCCTCGATCGATTTCTAGAGGAGAGCCCCTTCCGTTACATCATGGAGCTCAAGAGGAGAGATGTGGCAATCAGTGCCGTGCACGAGTTTCTAGCCCGGGAGTTGAAAGATTCGTCGATCCCGGAGCACGAGAGGTGGTTTTCGATTGGGGGGCGTGAAATAATATGCGGCCCTCGAGAGTGGGCCATTGTGACCGGATTAAACTTCGGGCCTTCTGCTTTCAACCCCTACCTTCGTAATCATATTATACTGTTGTCGAGCCTATACCACACGAAGTACGGAAGTTCGAAGGTGAAGATCAAGGCGAACAGATTGAGGGAAGACTTCTTGAGAAATCACAGGGAAAGTCCGCTAGGCACGGCCGAGCAATACTTGAAGGCCGCCAACCTTCTCGTCTACTTTTTCATTCTACAATGCTGTGACAATTCGCCCATCAATGATTGGGCTTGAGCGCTAGTAGAGAACGAGGAGCAGTGGAGGGTTTTCCCGTGGGGATCGTGGTCGTGGCAAATCCTTTGCCACCAGTTGGACGTTGCGAAGAAAGATCCATCGGAGATCGAAAACGAGCAAAAAAAATACCACGTGTACGGGCCGGTTTGGGGGCTCAATTTATGGGCGTACGAGGCCATTCCGTCTTTGGACGAAGCTGTGGCTACCAACCTCCACAGAGACGTGAGTTGTTGCCCGGTCTGAGGAGGTGGGAGACCTATTTTTTATACTCGAGCTTTGTCGGTTTCTTCGGCAACCCCGAGGTAATTAATGACTTCACTTTGCATTAAAATTATTTATTTATTTAGTTGTTTCATCCTTATGTAGTTAACTAATGAATTTCATACGTGTATACAGCTCGAGGTACACGCAAGGCTCCGCCCATCCGAGGAAGAGCAACGACAGCCCTATCTCCTCAGCCTTGAGAACCCGAACCCTCTCGTGTTGGAGTACGATGCTCCGAAACGCCACGCCCACAAGAAAGCGGAGCCGGCGCAGAGGAGATCGAAGGCGGCCCGAGAGATGGCCATGGTCGTAGAGAGGTTGAGGTGTCGGGAGGCTGAACGGGTCGTGATTCCCCGTCGAGCAACCCGTGCTTCTTCCGAGGGACAGTTACCTACCCGTCCTCTCCGTCTCGAAGCCATGGATCGAGACACGTTTGACGAGGCAAAGTCGAGGCGCCGTAGAGGCGAGGGACCGTCGAAGCGCCCGAGAGCCTAGCCATCTCGTCACGAGGAATCGAGCGACGTCGTCTGTTGCATCCACGTGGATCCGTGCCGGCTCAGATGTCGTGGAGACGATGCGGCGATGGACCGGTTCATCGAGAGGTTCGGTGATCGACTGGTTCGGGATACAGACGAGAACAACATTGTTGTTCGATTCGCCAAGGCCGTCGTCGAACGTGCTAAGGGCCTTCTCGGGGGCCGAGGATCGAGGAGGCCATCTCCCGAGACGTCGTATCACTCGCACGTGGGTGGGGGTAGTCAGAGGATCGGGGATCAGGTTAGGAGGTCGAGGAGTCGGACACCGACTCAAGCACCGGGGGGAGGAGGGGAAGCCTCGTCCTCTCACGAGTCCTACTTATGCGAGCTCGACCGAGATGTCCCCTCGCCTGCTTGTGACGCTCGAGAATCACCCGAATCGGAGGGTTCGGACTTAGAGGCTGATCCGGAAGCCGGGCAAAGGATAATCTCTACTCAAGCCGGCCGGCAAATCAAGCCTTCCTCCTTCCTTCAGAGTCCGTATATGGCGAACACAGACTCACGGATTTCTATGCGGACTGTGAAACAAGCTTATGCACGGCATAGAGCTTCGGGGAAGGATGCCAAAGCATACACCTGTCAAGAGTTCGCATTCGAGATGGGGCAAAAACTCTTTGATGAAATCGAGGACCCGAAGATTCAAATCGAAGCGCCGGTAAGTGTTTATGGAATTCATTTTTATTTGTGTGTTTAGATCACAATTCGAGATTTCATTAATTTGTGTTTTGTTTGTGCATTTTCAGGTTATTGACCTCTACATCCTGTATTGGAGGTCTCGATTACGCCGTCGAAAATCCTTAGCTCCCGGAGTAGGACACGGTGTAGTCATACTGGCGGGGTGTGATTACTACGTAAGTTGTATTATTAATTAACGTTTTTACATACAAAGTGTAGCTCTCATTGTAAATTGTTGTTGGAAATACAGAAGGCGTTGAATCGAGCCCTCGAAGCGGAGCACAAGAACGATCCTGAGCTAGGCTTGAAAGAGAGCAAGACGTATCGCCAATGGAAGGCCAAAGCAAACCTGTTGGAGGTTTTCGAAGGGACAAATACGTACATCCCTTGGAAGCATGCCAAATATGTAAGTACGATTCATTTTTTTTTTCCTCTCTTTTCCCGACTTTAGTGTGCATTTAATTATAGCTAGCTTGTTACAGTTTGTCATGGTTTGCCATCTCGGGACGAATCATTACGTGGTCGCTCGCGTCTGCGTTCCAGAGTGGAGGGTTGAGGTGTACGATTCAATCTTGTATCGCCTCGAAAAGGGCGAGACTGGAGATCATCGCACAATACAACTCATTTGCATAAGTCGCCTCTTCCCTAAAGTCCTTGCCCAGACCGACTTTTGGAACCAACAGGTTAATATGAAGAGGAGGACCGACTTTATGGATTTGGTATTAATGTCTGACGATCAACAGTACGTCCAAGTCGACGGTGTGAGCTGCGGCGTATACGCATGCTTGTACTTGGATCGTATCCTCAGCTCGAGTGCACCTCCTCTACGAAATGCTGATGAGGAGAAGTTCGTCAAACGGCAACGAAAGATATTGGCTAGGAGAATTTTTAGTCTTTCGTTGTATCCTGTCGACGGTCCGGTCGATCTATCTAGGATCCAAGTATAAAAAACCTTGTTTATGGAATTCGTTTATTGAACTTGTTTATGGAATTCGTTTATCGTATTAGATTATCGAATGTTCATGGTTTGTCAATTTACAATTATCGTATTAGATTATCGAATGTGGAATCATCGAACAAATATCGAATGTGCAAAGAGTAGGACTTAGGGGAAATTTGGACTTAGAAAAATTTTGGCCCATTTTTTCCCAAAATTTTCGGTAAAGGCACGGTTGAACTGAAGTTTCAACCGTGCCAGGCACGGTCAAAACGGAGAGTCAACCGTGCCTCACACTGTAGACGGTTGACTTCCGTCAGGCACTGTTGACTTTCTATTTGACCGTGCCAAACAGTGCCTCTTAGAACCCCAACCGTGCCTAAACCATCAATTTGTCCAAAAATCCATTTTTTGATCGTAATTTGCGTGTGACATCACTTTTTATATGCCATAGTTGATTAAAAAACAACAAATAAAGCGGAAACATTGGGTTTTAATGATTAAAATAGCGTAATCTAATCTATCTAATGCATCGCCACTTCCTAAGATGAAACACTCCTACAATGTATATGGTCCCCTACCTCATGATCCAAAGATTCGAACTTCGTTTGGGTTCGTTGTTGTTGTTAACGGCATATAATTGATGTATCGTTAGTAACTAATGTGTAATTGATGGTTAATTTACGTACTAACATCGAAATTAACGAATTTTTAGAAGGTTGACTTTCAAAATTTGCCCCTTAACTTTAGGCACGGTTAGGGTACACTGTTAGGGTACACGGTCAAACAAGATATTCAACAGTGCCACGAAAGTCAACCGCCCACAGGGCAAGGCACGGTTGACTTGCTGTTTCAACCGTGCCAGGCACGGTTGAGACTTCAGTTCAACCGTGCCTTTACCGAAAATTTTGGGAAAAAATGGGCCAAAATTTTTCTAAGTCCCACAATCAACCATGCCCATTTTATTTCCCATACCTAGTACAACATTCAATCGACATTTGAAACCCATTCCAATCCAAACATTCAATTCAATCCAAACATGAGATTCAATCTATCGAAATCAAATTATTCGAAAAATTATTCTACCACTCGCAAGGGGCATCGAGGTCTCGTGTATTCCTGGCTTTGACATATGCTACATTTTTTCTTCTTTCTTCTCCCTGGCTCCGCATCTTGGGGCGGTATATTCAAGTCGACATCGCCAATCGGAATTGGAGCTCTACACACTCTCCTGTTGTGCCCAGCTTGTCCGCATCGAGTGCACCTTTGTCTAGCCGTCGAAGTTGACGTTCCTTCTTCTCCTACGGCTCTTGCACGTGACTCCTTTGGTCGTCCGGCTTGCTTAGGTACTAGAGGTGGACGCACAATGCATGAGGTCACGTAGTCGGGCAGGTCCCACGACTCCGGATGAGGGACGGGTTCGATGGTTGGGGTATAGGTGGCTACCAAGGTAGACTGTTTGAAATAGTGACTCACGTAATCACTTGATCGTCCACCTGAATACCTGATTGAGCATGAATAAATAAATCACTCCTACCATTCAATCTCGTCTATATAACACACATAAGAATATGTCGTACCTTAGAGCCGCGTGGGCGTGTCGACAAGGCATCAAGTCCAAGTCAAACTCACGGCACGAGCACGTCGAGTTTTGAAGGTCAACGAGGTAATTGCCGTTCTCACCTTCTACCCTATACAAATTGGGAGTCGCTGTCATCCTACACGGGTAGCGACGTCCCCATTCATGGGCTGCCGACATCTTCTCGTACGCTTTCGGAGTGAGATCGTGCTCTCGAGAAAGGGCACTTTGACGGTGTTGGTCAAACCACTTTTCTACGATCGTGCGATACATCTCAAGCATCGAGCATATCGGCAGCCGACGAGCCCACAGTAGCCGTGCATTCATTGTCTCGGCCGGATTAGAAGTCATGAAACTCGTGCGTGGGACGGGACACTTTGACTTCGCCCACCTCGGAGGGCCGATATCACACAACCTTCTATAAATTCCGCCTCCTTCACGGCCGAAGCATCTCAAAGCATCGAAGTTTTCATCGAACGTTGAATCTTGATTTGCGTAGGCCGCCTCTTTGAAAATTCCCAAGGCATGTTGCCCGAACGATTTCAGATTCTTCGTGATGTGGTAGAAGCAGAGGCCGTGTGCTCGGTTAGGGAAAACAGCGTTCACGGCTAGGGGTGGGTCGGGATGTCGTTACGCCGAAATATCGAACATACCGCGCCGAAAAAAAACCAAAAATACCGAACGAGACGGTATACCGGTTTTTCGGTACGGTATCATACCGCACCGATAAGTTTCGGTACGGCAACGGTATCCAAAATTGCGATACCGCGGTATACCGCAAAATACCGTACCGCGCGGTATGCACGGTATATACCGAAGATACCGAATGTTTGGTACATGCGAATTTATGGAATACATTGTATTTTATGGTATATACCGAATATATACCGAAATTTGTTATACAATTAAAGAGTTTTATATAACATATCTTTATATTTTTGTACCTAGAAAATTATATGCACACTAGTTCATACAAGATAAAGTCTCGACTCTTGAATGTATTACTACTACAAGTCTACAATATAGAAGATAAAACATACTACTAGCTTATAATCATAGTTAATGGTTACGATTTATAATGATTAATGAATACACTAACATATACGTATAACATGTTAATCTTTACGTATTAAAACTTTAAAAGTATGATTGTATGAAAGTGTATGAAGATTGAATTAGATTTTAACTACGTAGCAAATTTAATCAACACTTGCGTTATTAGTTTATAGATTTTTAATTATTCATTGACATTATTGTATTGAAAAAAATTAAATAGAAACATTTGGAATAACATAATGTTTTATAATTGTATGATTTTTGGTATACCGTACCATACCGAAGTACGGTACGGTATACCGAAAATATGGTATGATAACGGTATGGATTTTTTCCATACCGAATTTCTGGTATACCGAACATTGGTATGCCGAAAGGTACAGTACAACAACGGTATGAAAAATCTCATACCGCAACTAACGGTACGGTATACGGTATGACGAAAATTTTACAGTATGCCGTACCGAACCACCCCTATTCACGGTATTGATGATACTCACGTGTTGATCAGAAACGATCAATTAATCGTCCGGCGCCCCGAAACAACTCTTCACCTTCGACAAAAACCATGTCCATGATTCATCGTTCTCCTTAGGACCTAATCCTATTGCAAGAGGAAACACCTGCTCATTCCCGTCTTTAGTCACAGCTACAAAGAGAGTCCCCTTGTTCTTTCCTTTCAGATGTGTCCCATCAACAACAATCACGTGACGGAGCAAGTCACTTTGAAAGGCTTGGATGGACTGTCCAAGGGCAAGAAACATGTACACTAGTCGATCGTCAGCATGCGATGTCACCATATCGTACACACTTCCCGGGTTTCTCTCCTTCAGCAGGTAGAGGTAAGACGGTAGCCTATGATACGACTTTTCGTAACTTCCGTACATGCTCTCGATCGCTACATTTCTCGCGCGCAGTGCAAAGCTGTAGCCTATCTGAATGCCGTACTGAGTTTGTAGCTCGTTCATCATCTCATTCGGCTTCAACACGGACCCCTCGACGACCAGTCTACGTGCAAAGAAAGCTCCTAAAACCTTGGCACAAATCCGTCGCGGTTTGTTTCCGTCTAGAACCACTTGACACGTATGGTTGGGTTCATATTTCCTAACCTTCCATATCCCGCCCTTCTGTCGTGCACGCAGCAAATATGCACAATCATCCTGGTTGCACACAAAATTCAAACGCGTTTTGTTTGAGCGTTCGGTGGTATACTCTAGTCGGTTCTCCATGTGATAGAGGCCCACGGCTATTTGCAATTCATCTTTCTCCTTGAAGAGGCCAACCACACGCAATTGTCCAAGTGAGGGGCTGTAATCGGGCTCGATAAAGCCTAGAGGCAATGCCGTATCTAGGTCGACGTACGGAATCAACCAATTTCTTATGGATTCGTGAGTTGCACGAGTATCATCGGATCTTACGTCTTGATTATCTGAATGTATGCTTCGGTGCCCGATGATCCTATCAACATGCCCAGGCTCCTGAATCCATGCTCTAAACTCCGTAGTTAACGACTCAAACAAGTCGGCCCTCTGTTGTTCATCAATCGCCTCTTCAGCCCTCTCATTTCTCTCCTCCTCAACCCTCGCCTCCTCATCCCCCGCCTCCTCATCCCCCGTCTCCTCATCCGAAGATTCTGATTCTTGATGACTAGGACCTCCAACATTCAAGTTCTGAAATACCGTGGATTGTTGTGTCGTAGGAGTGCGAAAGTTGATGTTCTGTGTCTTCTCGATCACATACATGGTTGGCGAATCGTTCTGCTCCACCATAAGCCTAAGCAAATCCGTGTCGTTCTTCAGAACAACCTTCATCCTCTCGTGATCGGTTAGGTCCGTCAAATAGTACAACATGTACTCCGATTCGGACCCCAATTGATCACGGATCTCCCTAAGCACCTTATCACGTGTAATTCCTAATATGGGGAAGTGCACGAGGAAACTATCACCTCCCACGTACGAGGTCCTCTCCCAATGCCCACTGTGATGCACGATGATTCTCTGATACGACTTCCTGAAAAAACATAAGATTTTTTTTGTTAGATTTTCGGTAAAGGCACGGTTAATTTGAGGTTTCAACCGTGTGACACGGTTGAAATCTCAAATTAACCGTGCCATAATTAATAAATTAAAAAAAATAAATTAATTATATAGGGCACGGTTGATTCGGGATTTCAACCGTGTGACTCGGTTGAAATCCTAAATCAACCGTGCCTCTACCGTATTTAAAAAAAAAATAAATTAAAATTTGGGCATGGTTTGCCCAACCGTGCCACTATGATCCAACAATGTCACTATGGTCTCAACAGTGCCACAAAGAACAATTTCAATTTTTTATTTTTTTGAGCAAAAAATAATCGAAAATATGCGAAACGAAATGAAATTACGATCGTACCTTTATATTAGTCGGAAAAACCTTCAATATTCCCAATTTCACGGCCGAAAATAGTCCCTCGATTCTCCAGAAATTAATATACGAAAATAGAATTTTTTGCAAAAAAAATCTCTCTCTCTCTCTCTCTAATTTTTGGTGAGTTCGAATGAATGAATGATATTGTTGCAATTGTTGTATTCAATTCAATTTTTGACACATTTAATACTACTATCTAGAGGTGCCCACGGTTCCGGTTCCGGTTCTAACCGGAATCGAACCGCCGGTTCCGGTTCCGTCGAGGGAGGAAACGAAACCGAACCGCAAACATACGGTTACTGTTCCGGTTACAGTTCCGGTTCTAACCGGAAAAAACCAGACAATTATTTATTTATTTTTTAATTTTAAACTTTTTTATTTCATAAGGCTTTGAACATTCTTTCAATTTTATAGGCGTTTCTCATGCAACTCTTCTCATAGTTTGGGATGTGTTAGATATCACATATCAAATAAATAAGAAGCTTGAAAAGTGTAATACTCTTATAAAAACAATAAACATACCTCACAATGAAGAAATAACAAATGAGTGTTTGAGAGTAACACTTATATAATTGAAAAAAGTCCAAATTATATATATATATATATATATATATATATATATATATATATATAGGGATTGGTTCATATGCTAACCATATTAGTTAGTGAGAACTAAGAACCAATCTAGACCTTCCATCTTAATGGATTGATGGTTATGATTTATTCATGGAAATTAATTAAATAAGGCATATTTTGTTTAGGAAAAGGATATTAATGTAATCTTTATTTGTTCCATATTTTAAGTGATTAATTAATCACTCATTTAAAATTTCTCTGCCGTAATCTTCTTCTTCTTCTTCTTCTTCTTCTTCTTCTTCTTCTTCTTCTTCTTCTTCTTCTTGATTCTTTTCTTCTTCTTCTTCTTCTTCATCTTCTTCTTCTATCTTGACATTTTCATCTATGTTTTTATATTTTGTTTTCTTTCTTTTTTTCTTTTTTTGTAATTTTCTTATACAAATTAGTAAGCATAAATAAATAGGAAGATAGCATATAAACATGATTATTTAAGCATAGGAATAAATCTTAGTTGCATTTGAATATTCATCTATGTTTTTTTATTCTGTTTTTTGTAATTTTCATATACAAGTTATTAAGCATAAATAAATAGGAAAATAGCATATAAATATGATTATTTAAGTATAGGAATAGGTCTTAGTTGCATTCGAATATTCATCTATGTTTTTTTATTCTATTTTTTTTTTTTTTTTGTAATTTTCATATACAAGTTATTAAGCATAAATAAATAGGATCATAGCATATAAACATGATTAATTAAGCATAGGAATATGTCTTAGTTGCATTCGAATATTCATCTATGTTTTTTTATTCTATATATATATATTTTTTTTTTGTAATTTTCATATACAAGTTATTAAGCATAAATAAATAGGAAGATAGCATATAAAATGATTATTTAAGCATAGGAATAGGTCTTAGTTGCATTCGTATATTCATCTATGTTTTTTTAATTCTTTTTTTTTTTTTTTTTGTTGTAATTTTCATATACAAATTATTAAGCATAAATAAATAGTAAGATAGCATATAAGTATGATTATGTAAGGATAGGAATAGGTCTTAGTTGCATTCGAATATTCATCTATGTTTTTTTAATTCTATTTATTTTTTTTTTTTTTGTAAATTTTCATATACAAATTATTAAGCATAAATAAATAGGAAGATAGCACATAAATATGATTATTTAAGTATAGGAATATGTCTTAGTTGCATTTGAATATTCATTGTCATTCACCGTATTTAAACATGAATTGATATTTAAAAAAAAAGCATGTAACTTTCATATACAAGTTATTAAGCATAAATAAATAGGAAGATGGCATATAAATATGATATTTAAGCATAAGAATAGGTCTTAGTTGCATCGAATATTTATGTTAATTAATAGGATAATTAGTTTTAGGAAGTGGCGACAATCTTGGAACGTGTAATCTTTTTTTTTTCCTTTTCTTTCCTAAATTGCCCTTTAAAAGTTGAAATAAATCATTAAATAAGTAAAATAGATAATTTGAGATTTAATATCCACCATTAGATTATATAAAATGAATGGATAAGATTGGTTCTTAGTTCTCAAGATTCATACCATCTCCCATAAGAACCCACCCCTATATATATATATATATATATATATATATATATATATATATATATATATAGTTATTATTTATGAAGTTTAACAAATAATGTTATATTTGTTTATAAATTATATTTAAAAAAAATAAAAATAATAGAATTTATATAAATTGGACGGTTCCAAAATTTGGAACCGCCGGTTATGGTTCCAAGCCTTAGGAACCTTAACCGAACCGCCGGTTCCACCGGTTCCTTTTCCGGTTCCGAACCGCCGGTTCCGGTTCCGGTTAAAAAACCGTCGGTTCCGATTACGGTTACGGTTTAACCGCCGGTTCCGGTTCTTTTGAACACCTCTACTACTATCTACTCTTTTGAATTAATGAAGACAATCAAAATCAGATTTGGTAGTTGAAATAAATTAAATGCATTACTATTTAGTTATTGATTTTTTTTATAAAATAATTACAATTTTTGTGAAAATAATATTTAAAAAAAAAAAAAACAAGATCAACCGTGTTCATGAGTTGAACACGGTATATTTGAAGACATTAATTAAAAAAGTAGAAAATTAAAATATATATATATACTTGTTTTCGTATTAAAAAAAAATTAAAAAAAAATCAACATGGACACGGTTGGTTTTTTGAACATAGAGAGAGAAAGAAGGGAGAGAGAGAAAACATTTGTCAATTATAATTACAAAAAAAAGAAAATAAAAAGTGGTGGGACCCAATTAAAAAGTAAGGGTATTTATGTACTTTCATGCAAAAGTGGTTATAAAACTTACACTTTTAAACTTGTGGCTATAATACTACTATTACTTATAATGAAAGTGGCTAAATATGAGTTTCTCCTTTTTTTTTTTTTTTTTTTTTTTTTTTTTTTTTTTTTTTATTTTGCTTATTCTAATTAGTTATTCATAATTGAATCTATTAGTTTTTTTTTAATAATTATACAGAGCGACATTATCAACTTTAAATTAAGCGTTGGATAAAGACAAAATGGGGGGGGGGGGGGGGGGAATACTTTTGTAAGAATAAATATTTTTATAATAAAAATATATGGGCTTTTGATAGAAGGTTTATGCTGAATTAAGCAAAAGAGGTATGGGTAGCCCAACCTATAAAGCATGGATCAATCATATTGGAGCTCAACCTTTAGCCCAATATAAAAGCTCACCCAAGCCTGCAAAATATTTGAAAGATGCATTCAGTTTAGTGTGACATCTTGTGTATCTATTCCTCCGTCCCATGATTCATGACCTCTTTTTTTCAGCACGCGATGTAAGAGTAGAATGTTTAGTATTTAAAGCGTATTGTATATAGAGATTTAATGTGGTTTATGTAATTTAGGAGTATTTTCAAACTAGAGCATCATAGATGCATAAAAACATATTGTCGTCATATTTTAAATGAAATATCGTATCAAGACATTTAATTTGATACTAGCTCCATCTCATAAAAGTAGTCCATCTTTCCTTCTTTGTATGTCTCATACATTAGTCCATTTTCTATAAATGACAAATAATATTTTGCTATAATTAACTCTCTCTCTCTCTCTCCTCAAAATTAATTACAACCACATATTCTTATTTTTCTTAATTCTTGTGCCAAGTCAAATTATGACTACTTTTGTGAGATGGAGGTAGTATAAAATTATAAAAATTAGAGAACAAACAAACAAAGTTATGATAATTTAAAATTTTATAATTTAAATTATATTGAAAAACGTGCTAAGAGGAGATGTCAAACGAAAAATTTATGAGCTTGAATTTACGATTACTACATTGATACGCATCAATCTTTGCCTACGCATGACGAGGGATTGGAGACGGATGTGAGTGATGATGAATCGCACGAGGAGGAGGTTTTGGACGTGATTGAGGAAGAGGCCGACGTCCAAGGCTCGGATGGGCGGCCCAAGCGTGTGACGAGGAGGCCCTCCAAGTTCGATGACTTCGTTCGTTAATTGGGTTCGGCCCAATTATTTATTTATCGAGTCTATTTTATTTTGTAAATCTTTTCGGGTTTTCTTGTTGATTTTTTCCCGAATCGTATGAGTCGAATCAACCAGGGTCCTTAGTATATATAGAGGAATTAGGGTTCTTTATGATCAAGCAATATATCACAAACCCTATTTTTTTTCTTGCGTCTTCTTTATCTTCGTTCTGCAAATTTGACGTGATCGACGGGGAAAGCCCGCGACTGTCGTGTTGATCTATTTGTTCGGGTGTTCTCGATCGTAGGGATAGAGATAGGGACGTGCGGCCTTATCAAGTGGTGCTTTCATCATCGTTCTCTTCCTCGCCGCCCCATACCATGCACCCGAGCCGTTCTTCGAACTCTACCAGGCCGCCGCTGTCGAAGCCGATGGGTTCTTCGGGTTCATCGTCGTCAATTATTCCCCCACCGCCCTCCGACCAGTTGCCGATGGAGTCTCTACTCCGGGTACTTCAACGGGTAGAGGCCAAGCTGGACGCCTCGGAGCAACGCGCTGCACCGCCGTCCGAATTACCGTGGGAGGGGCGCTCGCCGCCGTGGCCTTCGGGAAACTCCACCACCATGTCGACGTCGGTGAAGTTGCCATCCTCCCAGCCGCTCTCTTCGGCAGTCTGGCCGTCGATGGAGGACAACCGCCGCGGTTCGGCGGGACAACATGGGGGGTACGCCGGGAGATCTTCGTGGGACCCACCCCTAGACCACCGATCCACCAATCCCGTAGTGAGCACTCCATCTACGTGGGATAAGCAGGTGGTCAGCCGCGGGGAGCCCTACGGGTTCCGTTCTTCGTGGGAGCAGCCTCAATCGCGAGGAGGTCCTCCCCATTCTTCGTCCGAGCCATCCCGCTTTATGCGTTTGGATCCTCCGATGTTTGATGGCTCGGACGCGCAATCATGGGTAACGAGAGTTCAATATTACTTTGATTATATTTCCTTACCTATTGAACATCGCTTACATTCGGTTACTATGTTGTTTTCTCCACCGGCGTCGGATTGGGTGTTCTCATACCGAGATCACAACCTCCACGTCTCGTGGCCACAGTTTTTGGACGACGTTCGGAGGCGCTTTGACCCCAATTATTTTGTGAACTACATTGAGCTTCTGTCCAAGCTTTCGCAGACGGGGACGTTGACTGATTACAACAATGAATTCGAGAAGTTGATGAATCGAACTCATGGTCTTACGGAGGCCGCCCTTCTTCCGATGTATATTAGTGGCCTTCGGCAGCCGGCTCGCGGCCAGGTGCGTTTGCACCATCCTCAGTCGGTCGCGGCAGCTATGGCAATCGCAGCCGAATTCGAGACTTCGGTGGATCGTAGCGCCCAAGTCCCGAGGCGTCCGTGGCAGGCGAGGGACTCTCGCCCGGGGCGCGTGCAGTCCGGGTCGGATGGTTCTACATCGACACCCTCTCCCTCTGCCTGGAATCGCACGCGAGAGTTGTCTAAGTTGCCGATTGTTCGTTTATCTTCTGCCGAACGTTCTGAGCGTAGTCGTCAGGGCCTCTGTTGGTATTGTCCGGAGAAGTGGGCAGTAGGGCATACCTGCAAGAAACTGGTTTTGGCATTCATGGGAACAGACGAGCACCTTGCAGCTTTAGATAACATGGATGAGCACGTCGAGGAGGCGGCTACGGAGCCGGAAGTCGTCACTACAGACCTTTCTCATCTCCTGAGCTTGGATGGACGCCCGAGAGCTTCATCTATCGAGTTACTAGGGCGTTTAGGGAGTTCCGAGGTGAACATATTGGTGGATACCGGGAGTACGCACAACTTCGTGCACCCTCGGATAGCTGAGCGTTGTCTTCTCCCGTTAGTTCAAATTACGCCTTTCCATGTGTATATGGGCAATGGCCAAGCTTTGAAATGTTCGCACAAGACGGAGGACGTGGAGTTGAGTATACAAGATCACATATTTCGTGTGGAATTGTTTGTCTTGTCGCTGCATGGTCCGAGCGTGGTGTTGGGAATGGATTGGTTGCAAGAGCTTCGCCGGGTTACGACGGATTATGAGAAGGGCACATTGGAGTTCAACAGTGAGGGTCGCCAGATTTGTTTGAGCATTCCGCCTCGGCCGCCTCGTCAAGTATCAGCTAGGGTTTTGTTGGGAATTGTTAAGGACTGATTTGTTAAGGGGGAACTACATGGGATATTTGATAAACGAAGTCACTTGTTTTGATTAGATCCCAAAACCCCAAGTGTCCTATTCCCAAGCGACCCATTTTGATGTAGTTAATAGGTTAGAATTTTTCTAAGCCTAAATCTGTTAGGATGGCTTTATTTTGCTTAGCTTTAGACTGCAGGAATTCAAGTGAAGGCCACTCGCTTGAGTGTGTTCTTTCAAAGCGAAACGAGTCTAGCAAACCGAAGTGAAGCGTGCCGAAACCAGCGAAGCGAAGCGAGCGCTACAGTGGAGTCAAAGTGAAGCCACCAAAGCGAAGCAAAGCGAACGCTACAAAGAAAAGCAGAAGCGAGTCAACGCGGGTCAACACTTTTTAAAGCGGTCACTACGAAACTTCGTTTCCAAAGCGAACCGCTACAGTATGATCCTGAAGCGACTCACTTCAGAGCGGACGCTACAACTTCAAAGCAAAGCAAGCCACTACCTACCAGAAAGCGACAGCACAACTCCCGCCCATATTTTGAACTCCAGTCAACAGGAGATCGTAGCATTAATTACGAGATCTCCACGTGTCGAAAGCGGAGTGGAGCGGAAGAGTTGACTGCCAGGCCGACAAAGGCTCCGTAACAGTACTGGCTCGCTCCAGTTACTGTTAAGTTTGTAACTTAGCCATTTTCGGCAAAGAGACAAACTGGGCACCTGTAAAAGCTACTGCCTGCGCAAGTACTGTCGAGAGGAGGAGGGACAAGGCCACCAACCAAGCAACGGATCTCAGCCATCCCTCCGCCTATAAATAGTGAAGGATGAAGACGAAGAAAAGAGAGAACACTACTTGAGCATTCGAGCGCATACATCAAACAAACACTCCCCAGCTTTCTAGCAATCTTCGAGTCTTTGTTTTCAAGTGTTCTCCGAGTTTCCAGTTCATCTGAACTCGTCTTCACAGCCTTCACACTTAGATTCTAAGCCCACTTCATATATCCGAAGCTTAGAAGAAGAACTCTAGCCAATCTTTGCATCTACTGTAAAGAGTTCTTCATAGTGTGTCGTCAACCAAAAACCCTATACTTGTCTGTTAGGTTTTTGAGTGTTGTCGTTAGGTTGTTTCGATCCAAGGCTCTTCTTTCATCGATTGAAGAAGCCTCGATCATAGAGTTGAGATCCAAGCTTACACTTACACCGTTTGTGTAAAGCTCGATCGAAGCTAGGCTGTAAGGAGAGCCCGGAATCTCCCTGTTGTTCGGACAGAAGCGAGTGAAGCTTCGTGTCCAGTTTAGGTCATAGTAGTGAACCCGTAATCACTGCACTGTTCGTCAGATCCAGGCGAGTGAAGCCCGATCTCGACCAGGTTTTTGAAGGACCCGTAACCTTCAAGTTCTTGAGTGAAGAGAACAGTTGCCGTCGTGCAACAAAGTGGACGTAGGAGCGTTATCTCCGAACCACTATAAATCTCTGTGTCGTATCTCTCTAACCCTAAACTCTTTACTTTGTTTATCCATTGCATTTGCATCTAAACAACTTAATCTGGATATTTTAATTACTTAGGAAAAGATTTTAGCTCACCAAATTCCGCATACACGAGTAAGGACTCCCTCTTGATCAAGTCATCACTTCGGTCAAGCAGGCTAGCTACGTACTGTTGATCTAGCTTCAGCTAGGTCTTAAGTTTAAAGCGAGCTCCTTACTTGTTACTCTGAGTTAAGGGATTTGAAGTTGAAAAACTTCAAAATACGTATTCACCCCCCCCCTCTACGTATTTTTCCTATTAACAAACCGGGACCAACAAGTGGTATCAGAGCAGCGGTTCTTTCGAGCCTCTGCTTTGCATATCCGAAGTGAGTCCCCACTCACTTCACGTTGTCTCACTGAACCGGATCCTATTTTCCTAAGTGCATCAAAGCCTCACCCACGCATATTGCATTTACTGCTGATAGTTTGCTATGTCTACATACAGTGCATCAAATCTTCCACAGTTCTCGATCGAAGGATACGAGACATGGAGTTTCCGAGTCGAAAGCTTTCTTTGCTCCATCCACGACCTGATGTGGGAAGTCATTGAAGACGGACCAATCGAAATCAAGAAAGCAATATCTGTGGAGGTTCCAGCCGCTGAAGGTCGTCCAGCCCACGTTCGACAACAGTACGTGGAGAAGGATAAGGATGAGTATACTCCAAATGACTTCAAAGTTGCCAACCTCGACAAGATTGCACGTCATACGATGCAAAGCACCGTGTCGGACGCCTATCTACCACGAATAAGGAAATGTGCAACGGCAAAGGAAATGTGGGAAACTCTAGCCCTCATTTCTCAAGGAACAGACAAAATCAAGGAGAACAAACTCGCCGTTCAGATGCGGGAGTTTGAAAGTCTGATAATGAAGCCAGGAGAGTCCATCGACACCTTCGAGCTGAGAGTTACAAACATAATTGCGACTCTCAACTCGCTTGGGAAGGAACTCACAGATAAGGAAGTCAACCTGAAGATTGTCCGAGCTCTCACAAGGAAGTGGCAAACTATGAAGGAGCTGTATCTAGCAACAAAGGATCTATCAAAACTCACACCAGAGATTCTATTTTCTGAACTCAAAGCTCATGAATTCGATCTGAATCGAATGAACCTCGACGAAGAGGAGGAAGCGCCCACTACGTCAAAAGGAGTAGCATTCAAAGCTGCCGAAGGGCCAAGCGAGCAGTCGCTAGCCAAGATGACGAGGGAAGAGTTGGAAGAACACATTGCGTTCTTATCCAAGAACTTCAATAAAATGAATTCTCGAGTGGGCAAATACAAAAGATTCTACAAGCAATACAAAGGGAGGAGCACTGATGCTCGAGAAGGAAAAGGGAAGAGAGAAGAGACGACAAAGCCGATCCCGAAAGACATGATGGAAGTGGAATGTTACCATTGCCACAAGATGGGCCACTACAAATCCGATTGCCCAAAGCTGAGTGCGAAGGAGCGAGAAGAACTGAAAGCAAAGAGGGAAGCTCCAAGGCGAGCGCTTGTAGCAAGTGAAGTGCCGGTCGCTACAACTGAAGATCCACCAAGCGACTCAGATGCATTCACCGATCCAAATTCCAGTGATGGTGAGGATCTAGGATTTATGGCGCTCACCGATGAAGAAACTGGAGAGGTATTCATCTATCCCACATCTAGTTCAATTACACTCGCACACTCGCACCAAGAGGAACCCAATTCCTCAACATGGAGTGAGTTGCTTGACAAGCACGTTAAACTGTCAAGTGACCACGAAGTGCTGCAACAAGCTTTGTCCCAAAGCAAGAAGGAGAACCGAAAGCTAGCCACTGAGCTTGACCAAGTCAAACTTAATCTAAGGGCTATGACTAGTAAGTTCGAGGATCTCTTCGCTAGACATCAAAGCTTGGAGGGAAGGTATGAAACCCAATCCACTCTAGTCGCCAACTTAAATAAAGCATCATACGCTAGACAGGCACTAGAGAGTTCTCTTCTACCTTTTGGTAGAAAGGGAGGACTTGGATATGAGGGTGGACCTTCCAAGCCAACTGTCTTTGTTGGTGCTTCAAACACGACACCATCAGTCACTTTGGAAATGCCCACTGCGTCCAAAGCGACCACTAACAAAGACAAAGGCAAAATGGCTGAGAGCCCTAAGAAGAAGCCAATAAAGATGTCTATATCTTTAAGGACTGAATCTAAGGGTAAGCAAAATACAACTATCCCTAGCACTCACAATGCTAAAGACTACCAATCCAAAGGTAAAGGGAAACCAGTTGTAGCTTCCAAGCCTCAAGCCATGACACGAGAGACAAAGGATCTCCCTTTCAAGAAAAGGAGTAATGTCTATGTGTCACGTTATCCGGACTGGAGATGGTCCAACCGGACTAACATTGAGGGGGAAGAACTCGAAGGACCAAAGAGGCCGCTTCGAACTTCCAAGGTTACTCAAGCGAGTCGGGGTCAAAACCCTAGTTGGACCGCTAAGAGAAAACCTAGCGTGCCGCTTCGACAGACTGTAAAACCTAAGTCAGTCTCTAAACCCAAAGCTAATCCGAAGCGAGTCGCTTCAGGATACAAGCAAAATGGGAAGAGCGTAGGTAGGTCTGAAGCGAGCCGCTACCCCTCTTGCACACACTGCTGCACATGTGAAGCTGCTTCAAAGCAGCACACCAAGTTTTCGAAGGTCGAGAAGCCCAAGACACAAGCCTCATCTCAAAAGAGAGTGAAGCAAGTGTGGGTACCTAAGGGAACTAACCTGCAAGGACCCAAACTGATTTGGGTACCAAAATCTGTCTAATTGCAGGTGGGCGCCGTGGATCCCATGCCAAGTGAGGGTCATCAAATCTGGTACTTGGACAGTGGATGTTCGAGACACATGACCGGCATGAAAGCTCTACTTCAAGACTACATTGAGAAGAAGGGTCCACACGTTACTTTTGGTGATAACTCTCGAGGAAGCACCAAAGGGTACGGCGCACTGAAAGTTGGAAAACTCACAATTGAAGAAGTCTCCTACGTGGAAGGACTTAAGCACAACTTGTTATCCATTTCACAATTCTGTGACAAGGGATACAAGGTGGAATTCATTTCCAACAAGTGCATTGTGAAGAGCAAGCTCACATCCCAGATTGTGCTTATTGGAATAAGACAAAGGAACGTCTATATAGCACAATGGGATAGCTGCAAAGTGGAGACGTGCTTAGTAGCAAGGAGTGCTACAGAGACTGGATGGCTATGGCACAGACGCTTGAACCATCTCAACTTCAAAGCCATCAATCGCTTAGCTCGTAAGGGTTTGGTGCAAGGCATACCAAATGAAGTCTTCATCAAAGACCATCCATGCTCACCATGCCAACGAGGGAAGCAGACAAAGACGCACTTCGCCAGTCTTGAAGAAGCCTCTTCCAAGAGAGTGCTCGAGCTGCTTCACATGGATCTGTTTGGTCCAGTTACTCCAGTTAGTATAAACGGTAGGAAGTACACTCTAGTTGTAGTCGACGATTTTTCTCGCTACACTTGGGTCGTATTTCTCTACAGCAAGAAGGAGACTCTGACCAAGCTACCACAACTGCTCAAGCGATTGGCTGTGGAGAAGAATCAAGCTATCGTGACCATCCGCTCCGATAAAGGCACAGAGTTCTTGAACTCTACCATTCAAGCTTACTGCACGGAGCATGGCATAGCACATCAGACTTCCTCAGCACGCACACCACAGCAGAATGGAGTTGCTGAAAGAAGAAATCGAATCATCAAGGAAGCTGTTCGAACAATGATTGCAGACTCAAAACTTCCAATGAAGTATTGGGCTGAAGCTGCCAATACAGCATGCTACACGCAGAATCGAACACTTCTCTGCAAACGACACGACAAAACACCATATGAAATATGGACAGGGAGAATTCCTAACATATCTTATTTCCATATTTTTGGTTGTAGGGTCTTCATCCATGACAATGGGAAGTCACAGTTGAAAGCCTTTGAAAGCAAAGCTGATGAAGGAATATTCTTAGGATATTCTACATCAAGCAAAGCTTACAGGGTATTCAACTGTAAAACCCTAATCGTGGAAGAATCACCCCATGTCGTATTTGATGAATCTTCTTTAAGTCATCCACAGGAACAGGATCAATCTAAAGACGGAAAGTCAAGTGAGGAACCCATCAACACTCTTACTTGGGACATACTTGAGGATGAAGAAGAAATCAAAGGCTCAAGCGAGCAGAAGGACCAAGGAACAGATGAAGCTGCCCCCAAGACTCCTGAAGCGAGTACAGGCCAAGCACCCAATCCAGTCGCTTCAGACGGTGAAGCGAGTGACAAGGAAGACGATGAAGATAAAGCTGGCGGATCCAAGCGCGCGTGGCTCAAGGATCACTCACCAAGTCAAATTATTGGAGATCCATCCAAGGGTGTAGTGACCAGAAGTCAAGTGTTTGGAGAAAGTGCCATGTTCAGTTGCTTTCTTTCAAACATTGAGCCATCAAGCGTAGAGGAAGCTCTAGCCGATTCAAATTGGGTGATCGCCATGCAAGAAGAGCTGAACCAGTTCACCAGAAACGACGTATGGTACCTCGTGGATCGTCCCAAATTTCAGCACGTCATTGGCACCAAATGGGTGTTCAAGAACAAGACGGACGAGGACCACAACGTAGTAAGGAACAAGGCGCGTCTCGTTGCCAAAGGCTACTGCCAAGAGGAAGGAATCGACTTTGACGAGACTTTCGCTCCAGTGGCACGACTTGAAGCTATCAGATTGTTTCTAGCCTATGCAGCAACCAAAAAGTTTAAGGTCTATCAAATGGATGTGAAGAGCGCGTTCCTGAACGGTGAATTGAAGGAAGAAGTGTATGTGGAGCAGCCACCGGGTTTCGAGCAAGGAGACAAAGTGTATCGCTTGAAGAAAGCTCTATATGGGTTGAAGCAAGCCCCCAGAGCTTGGTACGATACACTTTCTCAATTCCTAGTGGAAAATGGATTTCACAAAGGAAAGATAGATCGAACCCTATTCACCATCAACCATGGAAAAGACATGCTATGGGTTCAGATCTACGTAGATGACATCATATTTGGGTCACCAAACCAGTCGCTTAGCGAGAAGTTTGGAGAGCTAATGAAGACCAAATATGAGATGTCAATGATTGGCTTGATGAGCTGCTTTCTAGGTCTTCAAGTGAAGCAGCAGGATGATGGTATCTTCATCAATCAAGCGAACTATACTAGAGATATGCTTGCCAAGTTTGGTATTCAGCATGCTAAAGCTGTGAAGATCCCAATGAATACCAACTGGAAGATGGAGCCAGACGAAGAAGGAAAATCTGTGAATTCTACAGATTATCGTGCCCTAATTGGGTCACTTCTCTATCTCACTGCAAGTAGGCCAGATATTGCTTTTGCAGTAGGAGTCTGTGCTCGCTTCCAAAGCAACCCCAAGCACAGCCATCTTGAAGCTGCCAAAAGAATTCTTCGATATTTGAAGGGCACTATCAATATGGGACTGTGGTATCCAACGGAGGATAATCTGGAGCTCACTGGATACTCAGATGCTGACTATGGAGGGTGCCGAATTGATAGGAAATCAACTTCGGGCACGTGTCAGTTCTTGGGAAGCAAGCTGATCTCATGGTTCTCAAAGAAGCAGACGAGTGTAGCCACTTCAACGACTGAAGCCGAATATATGGCCGCAGGAAGCTGCTGTTCTCAAATTCTATGGCTTCGTCAGCAGTTGAAGGACTACAATGTTGAAGCGAATGAAATTCCTATCTTCTGCGACAACAACAGTGCTATATGCATCTCGCAGAATCCAGTGCTACACACCAGATGCAAGCACGTGGAAATCCGACATCACTTCATTCGTGATCATGTCGAGAAGAAGGATATCAAGCTCGAGAAAATTCATACCGATCTCCAGCGAGCAGATATCCTCACCAAGCCTCTAGCTGAGTCTCGTTTCAATCAGCTATGCATGGAATTAGGGTTGTTAGACCCTGGTGAAGAATGCTAGATCCAGGATGCACGAAGGAGTGGTCGCTAGCTTTTCGTAGCGTCACTCGCTTCGGATCTTCACCAACTCAAGCGAGTCACTTCAAAATCTCACTCGCTTGAAGAAGGAGAAATAAGGTGGAGCAAGGTGGAGTGTTGGAAGACGTTCCCTACCCGCTTACAGGAATTGTTAAGCCATTGGTTAAGGGGGAACTACTGTTTGCTCTCGGAGCAAGCTACTTCCAAAGCGAGCAAGGAAAGCTACTACCTAGCCTAGGATTCCTAGCGAGTGGGTATAAACACTCGCAAGTTCCATTTCTAGTAACGGTTGTGGGGTCTTGTATCGGGCCTTCCCACGTAAAAATGGTGAAAGCTTAGGCAGGGCTGGCACCTAGACCTTGTGTCCTCTTCCCATCTCTCCGTCGAAGAGGAGCAAGTCTTCTCATCTCCTTCATCGTGGATAAATGTCCATTTCTTACTCACTCTTCACTGAGTTGAGCTGCCGGATGTCTATCCATTCCCCTCTCACCTTGAACTTTGCATCGCTTCAATTTGCCCAATCTTGGGTCAAAGCGAGTCGACTGCAAGTTCATTCTGTAGCATGTAGGAGGTTTACCTTTTTATACAAAAGGTTGCAGGGCTGGTGACATGCTTCTGCGTAAAATACGAGATTGTCTTGTCAGAGCATTCTCATTGTCATCCTGTCCATTTCTGCTCTGAGATAAGGACTTGTACTCATCCCCCATTCGTCGTGAATATGTACACTTACGTGAAGCTCCCCTCTGGGTTGAAGTAAGCTTGTGTACTATATTCATTTTCTCTCTCATTCACTTCGATGGAGGACTCTCTAATTCGTAGAGGAAGATGAATGCCATGAAGACGAACGTCAAGAAGATGGGACACACAGCAAGTGATGAACATTCCAACAAGTGGGTTCAACATGAAGTCCAGACCTAATGAAGTCTTCAAATTGTGGTATCAATCTCCTACGAAGTGAGATTGACTGGTAAGCGTTTCAATTTTAAGTACACTAAGTGAGGTGAAACGTGCTAGAAACTTTCACTCACTACGTGGAAAATATGAAGTGAATCTGACACAAATACAAAGAGGAAAACACTCTTGTTTATCCTCGAAGTATGTAAGTCAGAAACATTTTAAATTAAGCAAAAATTTATTCCAGTCGCTTCAGATGGCCAAGCGAGTGCTTCGCCACTCAAAGCTAGCCATCGCAAGCGAGTGCGGAACAGTCACTCAAGCGAGTGCCTCTCAAGTGAGCAAAGGCCAAGCGGCCCAACTCGAAGCGAGTAGGCACGAAGCGAGTATGAGCTGTCTGCACTCGAGTGCCTATTTCACTTTCTGCCAAGCATTTAATGCAGTGGCGCGTAGAGGAAGAAACGACAGGCGCGTGGACGTCAAAGCCGAGGAAAGCGGGAAAAATCGCACTCAATCCAGCCGTCGAATCTGAACCGTCTCGAAATCTCAACCGCTGGATTGACTACTGTTGGGAGAGACGAATCATCAACAGCCACGTGGCCACGTCAAGCGAAATTGGCGGTTCACTTTTCCAGTGATGACGCCGGACACGTCAGTTCCATCACCGGAGGTAGCCGCCCACGCACAGAACCCTAGGAGTGATTTTACCAGAATACCCCTGCCACGTCAGCCAAGACATAACTCTATATATTTGGGACGAGGCAGAACTGCAAACCTTTCACAGCCTTCAAAAATTTCCATTCTCGTGCTTAGATCTGCAATTTCTGCAACTCACGAGTCTCAACCCCTTTCTATTTCATCGTAAAAATTCTCTTCAAATTTCTTTCAAATTCACCATGGGCAAGAAGAAGAGTACAGAAACGATGGAGAAGTTCATGACGAAAGTTGGCGAGCACATCAACGTCGAGCCCCATCTCGACCCTATCGTCGTCGAAGTAAATGGTTTCTTCCGTAGAGCCGTGACCACGGCCGGTCTATGGAAGTTTGTAACTTTGATACCGACGAAGATTCTGGCGAAAGCCATTGGAGAGATTCTGCTGAATCTGAAGAAGGAACAAAATACATCTTCCTTCACTGACCCACGAACCAGGAAGCCGGTGGAGGTTGATATGAGTAAACTCATCGAGGTGTTCGATCTACCAAGAGAAGGAGGAGATTCTCTGCTAGATCTAGGTCTTTCGGCCGAAGTGCAGTATGTTCGATTTGCAACCGCCAGAGCAGATCCGAACTTCAAGGAGGCCAACATTCGCAAAAGTCTGAAGGAACCGTTCAATCTCATCTGTGAACTCTTTACGAAGAGCATTGCATGCTATGTCGGTTCCCTCGACACGCTGTCAGAGACGAAGCCGATCGGCACCACCATGATCATCGACAGCCTCACAGGAACAAAGTTTAACTGGCACGGGTGGCTTCTCAAGCAAATCCACGAAGCTGCTGACGATTTTGCATTCGTACCAGGAACTCCAGATAAGATTCTGCGCAAAGGAAAATTGAAACTCTTCTCAAGGTTGTCTGTCGCACTGGAAATGAAGTATCCAGAGATAATATGGCCGGAATCTGACACGATCATATACAACAAGCACACCATCTTCTATGAAAAGTGGAAGAAAACAAAAATCCCAATGGATCAGGGACTTCTAGTTGTAGAAGTGCCCGCAGCAAGGCAAGTTGTGAAAGCACAAGCTAAAGCTTCCCAAGCAAAGCAAGCCGCTTCATCTTCGAAGCAAGTGGCTGCAAAGCAAGGGAAGAAGAGATTGAAGCAAGACACTTTACCTGTCCAAGAAAGCGAGGCGGTGGAGAAGCCGCTTGAGGACATTGAAGTTAACAAATCTCAATCCTCACCTACTAAAGCTACCCATATCCCTGACTCCACTGAAGCTACACCTTTCCAATCCCCTTCAACATCGGCGGGAACAGCCGATACCGCCCATACTTCCATGCTTCCCCAGTCCCAAATCTCCAAAACCCCCACACAGATGAATGCTCTCAAAAGATACAAGAGAGACAGAGAGCAAGCAGCTGAAACCCTCAGAACTCGATATCCCTCAGTGCCAATGTCAAATGAATTCTTCACCAAGATGGTCGATTTCTTGACATATGTCACCTACCGCGGCACAGAGTTCTACAAAGTCTTCAAGCTTCTGGAGGCCTACTCAAAGGAAGACCTCATACAGATGGAAGGAAAGCTTCTGGACTTCATCGGTGAGAATGGTTTTCATGCATTTCTCACTGGAACCAGCTTCTGGGATACGCTGGACGCAAAAGTAAAGCGTGCCTATCCAAACGCTAAAGTCCCTAAGCACACCCCAACCATTCATGAGAAGAAACTAATGAGGGATCAAGCAGAGGAGATGGAGGTTAAGAACGCAGAGATCTTAAGTTTACAAGACGAGATCACCAAAAAGAAGATGGAGTTGAAGGAGAAGGAGAAAGTGCTGGAGGCACAAGTAAATCTAGTGAATGATCTCAAGGACTCGCGTGACGCAGAAAGGAGTCGCTTGAGAGAGATGAATATCAAACTTGTCACAGTTGGTAAAGAGAAGGAGACGTTGGAAAAGGAGGTGAAGGAGCTGAAAAAGAAAGTGGAGAATAAGGAGGGAGAGTTGGTGATGAAAGAAAGCGAACTCCTCAGTATCAAGAAGACTCTTGACTTACTTCGAACCCAATTGAAGGAAGTCAAAGAAGAGAGTGCCATTGACAAGAGAGAGCTTGAAAGTCTAAGGAGAAATGCACAGGCTCTTGACTTGAAGAATGCTGAATTGCCGGAAAAGCAAGTCTTCGCGTCTCGAACGGAAGAGATGTTTCATGCTGTACTTGACAAGATTGAGGTACTTCACAAGTCTCTTACTGGAAAGACAATCGTCCCAACCCCTGGTTTTGATGGTGCCAAAAAGGGGGAAGGGATGGTACTGAAAAATGTCAATCTCTTGGAGCCACAAGGTGGAATAATTGGAGCTGTTGAAGTAGAGAAATTGTTGGAGGAGAATAGTGGTACTGGAGAAGAGGAGAGAGAGGCGAAGTCTGCAAAGAAAGGCAAAGAAAAGCTCACTGAGGAGGAGCCGCTGAAAAAGCCTGAGGAACCACGCAAGCCACTTGGAGATAAAGTGCTTGCCTCTTCCATTGCTCGACATCCTCCAGTCACTGTGCTAACAAAGGAGGAAAGGCGGAAGCTAGCAGAGGCGAGCGAAACTATGGCTTGGGAGATCGAGCGCCAGTTTAATTTGAAAACTCTTGCAGGTACTTCAAGCTCTCAAGCGCCCACTTCAGACGAAGTACCCACTTCATCTCCCCCATCATCAAAGCGAACTGCTCCAGAAACTAAGAGAGATGATTCAGCGACCAAGCGCCAAAAAGTTGAGAAGGCAGTTGTTCCAAGGGCAGAGAAGGAAAAGAGGATAAGGACAAAACGACTGCAAGTCATTGACGAACGAGTTGAGAAACACTTCAATGAAATGAAAGTCATCCAGTCCGTCTTGGTCAGAAGTATCTTTGTTCCAATCACGCCAGAAGAATCCGATGCATGTCTAAGTCAGGCTATGATCGATGCATGTCACAAGACTGCGAAAGAAATGATTGACTCTGGCCGCTACCCTCTCAGAGAAGAACGCAATTACATTCGCAAGCAACTCAACAAGAAGCTTCCTTCCTGGAGCGGCGAGTCAGGAAAGAAGTTCAAAACGATCATAACACAGATGTCCAGCCGGTCGGAGGAGGAGTTGGCTGTGCGCAGAGATGAGCACCCTGGTGCCCGTGAGATCGAGCAGTTCATTCCTGACGAACTACTCGAGCAATGGCTTCACTACAAGGAGAAATTTATCAAAGCATACTACTATTGGGAGGTAGTGCCATTGCAGACTGAATGCTCAAGGGTCACTGCGCTCAACAACTTTCTTAGTGTCTATGATGAGAAATTTAGGCAAGAAGTCTTCGCTCTTGCACAGCTTGGAGAGCCTACACCATTAATCATCAAGGTACCAGCCAAGAAGGAATTCATCATGCCATTCCTACCTGGCACCAGTATCCTCAATCGCAGCATCATCGACGCTGAGGTGGATGAAGCCTTCCAACTGGAAGAGACTTGGAGGATACCAAGCATCCACAGTGTTGATTCGATGGAAGCAAAGGTTTTCAGTGCATACACCATACCCGAAGAAATGATTGCAAAGGATTTGGAGGCAGATAAAGAAGAAAAGGAGAAGGAGGAAGAAGGGAAGTGACGAGAGAAGGAAAGGAAGATGACAGGGAAAGAACTGCAGGAAACCTCTGAGTTTCAAGTTCCTTACATATTTTTGTGTGAACTTCTTGTTCATATATCCAAATTTCTATTTCTGTCTCTTCTCGTGTCATTTACTCGCTTTGTGAATGACTTTACCTTTTTGCTACAAACTCAAATAATTTAACCGAAAAAAAAAGGGAAAGGAACTTAAAAGAAAAATTACAAACGAAACTGCAAAGGAAGCAGTCGCTTGGAGTTCCCTTCACGGTTAGATAGGCTGGAATTTTCTAAATCTTAGCCTTTGGGTTTTGGCATCATCAAAAAGGGGGAAATTGTTGAGAATTGTTAAGGACTGATTTGTTAAGGGGGAACTACATGGGATATTTGATAAATGAAGTCACTTGTTTTGATTAGATCCCAAAACCCCAAGTGTCCTATTCCCAAGCGACCCATTTTGATGTAGTTAATAGGTTAGAATTTTTCTAAGCCTAAATCTGTTAGGATGGCTTTATTTTGCTTAGCTTTAGACTGCAGGAATTCAAGTGAAGGCCACTCGCTTGAGTGTGTTCTTTCAAAGCGAAACGAGTCTAGCAAACCGAAGTAAAGCGTGCCGAAACCAGCGAAGCGAAGCGAGCGCTACAGTGGAGTCAAAGTGAAGCCACCAAAGCGAAGCAAAGCGAACGCTACAAAGAAAAGCAGAAGCGAGTCAACGCGGGTCAACACTTTTTAAAGCGGTCACTACGAAACTTCGTTTCCAAAGCGAACCGCTACAGTATGATCCTGAAGCGTCTCACTTCAGAGCGGACGCTACAACTTCAAAGCAAAGCAAGCCACTACCTACCAGAAAGCGACAGCACAACTCCCGCCCATATTTTGAACTCCAGTCAACAGGAGATCGTAGCATTAATTACGAGATCTCCACGTGTCGAAAGCGGAGTGGAGCGGAAGAGTTGACTGCCAGGCCGACAAAGGCGCCGTAACAGTACTGGCTCGCTCCAGTTACTGTTAAGTTTGTAACTTAGCCATTTTCGGCAAAGAGACAAACTGGGCACCTGCAAAAGCTACTGCCTGCGCAAGTACTGTCGAGAGGAGGAGGGACAAGGCCACCAACCAAGCAACGGATCTCAGCCATCCCTCCGCCTATAAATAGTGAAGGATGAAGACGAAGAAAAGAGAGAACACTACTTGAGCATTCGAGCGCATACAGCAAACAAACACTCCCCAGCTTTCTAGCAATCTTCGAGTCTTTGTTTTCAAGTGTTCTCCGAGTTTCCAGTTCATCGGAACTCGTCTTCACAGCCTTCACACTTAGATTCTAAGCCCACTTCATATATCCGAAGCTTAGAAGAAGAACTCTAGCCAATCTTTGCATCTACTGTAAAGAGTTCTTCATAGTGTGTCGTCAACCAAAAACCCTATACTTGTCTGTTAGGTTTTTGAGTGTTGTCGTTAGGTTGTTTCGATCCAAGGCTCTTCTTTCATCGATTGAAGAAGCCTCGATCATAGAGTTGAGATCCAAGCTTACACTTACACCGTTTGTGTAAAGCTCGATCGAAGCTAGGCTGTAAGGAGAGCCCGGAATCTCCCTGTTGTTCGGACAGAAGCGAGTGAAGCTTCGTGTCCAGTTTAGGTCATAGTAGTGAACCCGTAATCACTGCACTGTTCGTCAGATCCAGGCGAGTGAAGCCCGATCTCGACCAGGTTTTTGAAGGACCCGTAACCTTCAAGTTCTTGAGTGAAGAGAACAGTTGCCGTCGTGCAACAAAGTGGACGTAGGAGCGTTATCTCCGAACCACTATAAATCTCTGTGTCGTATCTCTCTAACCCTAAACTCTTTACTTTGTTTATCCATTGCACTTGCATCTAAACAACTTAATCTGGATATTTTAATTACTTAGGAAAAGATTTTAGCTCACCAAATTCCGCATACACGAGTAAGGACTTCCTCTTGATCAAGTCATCACTTCGGTCAAGCAGGCTAGCTACGTACTGTTGTCTAGCTTCAGCTAGGTCTTAAGTTTAAAGCGAGCTCCTTACTTGTTACTCTGAGTTAAGGGATTTGAAGTTGAAAAACTTCAAAATACGTATTCACCCCCCCCCCCCCCCTCTACGTATTTTTCCTATTAACAAACCGGGACCAACAGGTTTTCATGTCGCTTCTGAGTCACCGGGATATGGGAGCGTTGTTCGAATTAATTGAGATCGAGGATTCCACTGTTTCGGCTGCCCATGAGAGTCTCGGGGAGGCGGTTGTTTTCCCTCCCGACATTCCACAAAATGTGCGTTCGGTGTTAGAGAGTTTTCCCTCTGTTTTTGCCGTTCCCACCGGGTTGCCACCAGTTCGCCGCTTTGATCACAAAATTCACTTGTTGCCAAATTCGAAGCCAGTGAACGTTCGCCCCTACAGGTACCCGTACTTCCAGAAGACCGAGATTGAAAAACAGGTCAAAGAGATGCTAGAGTCGGGAATCATTCGTAGGAGTAGCAGCGCCTTTTCCTCGCCGGTCCTCCTCATACGGAAGAAGGATGGTTCATTTCGCTTTTGTATTGATTACAGGGCTCTGAATGGAGTGACGGTACCGGATCACTTTCCTATCCCGACTTGCGATGAGCTTTTTGATGAATTGGGAGAAGCTCGGGTCTTTACGAAGTTGGACTTGCGTTCAGGCTACCACCAGATCAGGATGCACGATGAGGATGTCTTTAAGACGGCCTTTCGCACTCACGACGGCCACTTAGAGTTTCTAGTTATGCCCTTCGGCTTAACTAACGCCCCGTCTACTTTCCAGGCCGCAATGAATGATATCTTTCGTCCCCTATTGCGGCAATTCGTTATTGTTTTCTTCGACGACATCCTGGTCTACAACCCGTCGATTGAGAAGCACGCCGAGCATCTTGCGGAGGTCCTTGGGATCTTACAAGCGCATAAGTTTTTCATCAAGATGTCTAAGTGCTCGTTTTGTTGCTCTTCAGTGGATTATTTGGGCCATATTATATCCGATGGCCTTCTGAAAGCTGACCCAACGAAGCTGGAGGCGATGGTTGCTTGGCCTAGGCCGAAATCTGTCAAACAGTTGCGTGGTTTTAGGCCTCACAGGGTACTACAGGCGTTTTGTTTCCAATTATGCTATGATCGCGTCTCCATTGACAGATTTATTGAAGAAGGATTCGTTCGAGTGGTCGTTTGAGGCGTCCGAGAGTTTTGCTGCATTGAAGGACGCCATGACATCAGCCCCGGTCCTTCGTCTACCGGATTTTTCGAAGACTTTTGTTGTGGAAACCGACGCTTCGGGCCATGGTATTGGGGCGGTTTTGATGCAAGACAACCATCCGCTCGCATTCTTTAGCAAGAAGCTGGGGTCGAGATGAAGGGTGACGTTTACTTATCATAAAGAGCTATACGCCATAGTGGAGGCCGTGCAGAAATGGCGTCAGTACCTCTTGGGTCGGGAGTTTGTGATCCGAACAGACCAGAAGCTTGAAGGAGTTGTTGCAGCAGGTTATACAGACGCCTGATCAACAGTTGTATGCTCGAAAACTAATGGGGTTCAAATTCAGAATTGAGTACAAGCCGGGAGCGGCTAATAAAGTCGCTGATGCTCTATCTCGTTGCGAGGAGGAACCCCGTAGTGAGGAGGTGGCGCCCGAGAAGGTAGAGGAGTTGTTTATGGCGGTGTCTCACCCGATGCCGGAGATTCTCGAGTTGCTTAGGGTTGATGTGCGCACCATTCCGGAGCTCATAACCCTAGCCGCGGCTATTGAGTCAGGTACGGCTCCCCGGGGTTTTCATATGAGTGATGGGCTCCTGTTTCTTGATCATAGGATCGTGGTAGCGTCTTCTTCGGAGTCGAAGACGGCGATTTTATACGAGCATCATTCGACTCCTGCGGCCGGCCATCCGGGCGTGGAACTCACATTCCGGCGATTGTCTACATCATTCTATTGGCCTAATATGAGGAAAGACGTCAAGAGCTTTGTGGCTGGATGTTTCGAATGCCAAACCACCAAATATTCAACGCAAAAGCCAGGTGGTCTTCTCCAACCTCTCCCGATTCCGTTTCAGTTATGGGAAGAGGTATCTATGGACTTTGTGACGGGTCTACCGCAATCTAGGGGATTTACGGCGATTATGGTGGTAGTCGATCGTCTCTCGAAGTATGCTCACTTCGCTCCTCTTCCCACGAAATTTGATGCATGGCGTGTGGCAAGGCTATTCGTGGAAACGGTGGTAAAGCATCACGGGTTTCCGGCAAAGCTCGTGTCAGATCGGGATTCTATTTTTCTTAGCGAAGTGTGGGAGCATTTGCTCAAGATGAGTGGCACGAAGCTAAACTTCACAACGGCTTATCACCCTCAGTCGGACGGACAAACCGAGGTGAAGAATCGAGGGCTTGAGCAATACTTGCGTGCGTTTGTCTCAGAGCAGCCGGCAAAGTGGTCCAACCTCCTTCCGTGGGCGGAGCTGGCACTGAATTGTTTTCACCATGAGGGCTTGGGTACTTCGCCATTTCGAGCTCTATATGGACGGGAGCCTCCGCCTCTAATTGCGGCTCGGCCGTCGCCTACGTGCCCTACTTCGGTAGCGGAGGTGATTCGTAGTCGAGGGGAATTGTTGGTGTGGCTACGGAAAAATCTTGAACGTGCGCAGCAGCGTATGAAGAATTTGGCTAACAAGCATCGTCGTGATGTTCAGTTTCGTGTGGGCGACAAGGTGTTGTTGAAACTTCAGCTGTATAGGCAACATTCGGTGGCCAAACCGTTGTCTGTGAAGTTGTCGCGTCGCTTCTACGGGCCGTTCGAAGTAGTGGAACGCATTGGGGAAGTTGCATACCGGCTCCGGTTGCCTGAGGACAGTCGGATACATGATGTGTTCCATGTAAGCTTATTACGGCCTTTCGTGGATGGGGGTGGTGTGCAGCCGGCCAATTTCCCAACGTTTTTTGCTCGCGGGAAGGCGGTGGCTCGTCCCGTGCGTGTGGTGGAGTGTAGGAGCGTGCGTCGTGAAGGGGCTATAGTGGAAGAATGTTTAGTCGAATGGGATGATGATAAGGGCGCAGTGCCGTCATGGGAGCCTAGAGAGGTGGTTAGTCGTTGCTTTCCTTTGTTACTCCTTGAGGGCAAGGAGGTTGTTAAGGACGGGGGGGTTGATACGCATCAATCTTTGCCTACGCATGACGAGGGATTGGAGACGGATGTGAGTGATGATGAATCGCACGAGGAGGAGGTTTTGGACGTGATTGAGGAAGAGGCCGACCTCCAAGGCTCGGATGGGCAGCCCAAGCGTGTGACAAGGAGGCCCGCCAAGTTCGATGACTTCGTTCGTTAATTGGGTTCGGCCCAATTATTTATTTATCGAGTCTATTTTATTTTGTAAATCTTTTCGGGTTTTCTTGTTGATTCTTTCCCAAATCGTATGAGTCGAATCAACCAGGGTCCTTAGTATATATAGAGGAATTAGGGTTCTTTATGATCAAGCAATATATCACAAACCCTATTTTTTTTTTCTTGCGTCTTCTTTATCTTCGTTCTGCAAATTTGACGTGATCGACGGGGAAAGCCCGCGACTGTCGTGTTGATCTATTTGTTCGGGTGTTCTCGATCGTAGGGATAGAGATAGGGACGTGCGGCCTTATCATACATGTTATGGCATATATAGTCTTTTGCAATGGAAGCAAATAAAATTTATCCATTCCAACTAGGAACTGATCTTATTAAACCGTTTACTAAACTTATCATTGATCTTACCTCTTTTGACCCGATCGGGACCTTGATATCGAGACCTTCAACTCATTGAGGAGCGAGAAGCACAAGCTCATCGCCAACAACGAAACCCTCAAATCATCCCTTAATCATTAGGGCTGGCAATTCGTGCATGTCGGGTTGTTATCGTGTCGACCTGATAGTGACACGAACCTGTTAAGCCCAAACCTGAACACGACCCGTTAAAGATTTTCTAAACCTGAACACGAACACGACTTGAATTAGCCAAACCTGAATACGACTCGAACTCGACACGAACATAATACTGACACGAATCAACCCGAACCTGACACGAAATCAAGTTACAAAATAAGGGAGACGGGTAAGTGGAAAGATTGTGAAGTAACCCGAATTAGGAGTAATTTAATAGTCAAATATAAATTAATTAAATATTTATATTAACAAGTTACCTGAACCCGATACGAACCCAACCCGAACCCTACACGAAATTTGCAGGTCCTTATTGTGTCGACTCGTTAGTGACACGAACACAATAAACCTCGACACAAACACATTAATTTCGTGCGTGTTCGTGTCGGATTATCGTGTTGTGTCAAAAATTGTCAGCCCTACTAGTACTTACCATATACATACCGAGGCAGTAGCAGAGCCACATGCATGTAACTGACAACTTTAATTTGATTTTTTTTTTTTAGTTTTATAAATTTCGGTTTTCATTGAAAATTTTCACCGTAAGCTCATATTAAATTAAAAAAGTATAAGTAACTCTCGACTCGTCTATGTCATCCATTGATCTAGCACACCCCATTATAAATTCCTAACTCCGTCGCTAGACCGAGGGATGAGTGTTTAATTAGAATGGAGGATTTGGTGGTGAGATATTATATCGCCAAGTCAATTATTTTGGGGTCATCCATGTGTTTTTTGTTAGCCGATTTCTAATTTTACCCTCCAACAACCCTTTAAATGGGAAAAGAAATATTAGTACTCCGTATATCCTATACAATTGCACATGACGAAAATAAAAAGCGAAAAATAAAAGGAAGCTGATGATCGGCACATGACGCATGTGACCCTATACAAAAAGTGCTATACTTTTTCCCTCCACTACCTACCATTTTCGCCTATATTTCAAAATTCATCTCTATCAAATTCTTTTTTTTTTTTTTTTTCCCTAGGAAATATTATTGTTGGGTTTAATTTTGCTAGCGCCTTACTTCAAATAGGGATATTTTCAACAATCTAATCTCAACTTTATAACAATTGGATTAAGAAAAGAAAACATAACCTCTGTTGTTCATCGTCTGTGTGCTTTTAATTTCACTTTCCGTTGTCGATTATCTTTGTGCCTCATTCATTTATTGACGTGGATAGCATATTCATAAATTTCATTTAAATCTCAAAAGTGAACTAAAATATAAGTATTTGAATTTTTTTTTATCGGTAAAAATAATTTTTATTAAATAGAATCAGAGGGCACTCAGGTACAAGAAGTACCCAGTGACAGGTTACAACACAGATTGCAGGTGCAAGGAAAAATTATTTCTCCAATCTACGTAACGTAAATTGGGAGCCACCTCCCCACGAACCACACACCAACTTAAGAAACGACATTTAATCTCCTCTTCAATTCTAGTGAAGTCCAAATATATATGGTTGAAAAGAACCGAGTTTCGCCATTTTCAAAGGACCCAAATAATACAAATCCAGAGGCCCCCAAGAATTTTCTGAAGTTTCTTTCCTCCAAGAAGATTTACAAAATGCTCAAAATGAACTCGAACCGAACCAGCAGACGCCCATCGAACCCCAATCCATTGAACCACTTTACACCATAACCGAAAAACATCATTGCAAGAAAGAAAGAAGTGATCAACAGTCTCCAAATACTGCCTACAGCAGCAACACAACAGATTTTCCGGCGAGAGATTGAAGCGTTTATTAAGGTTACTTTTGGTCGGGAGACGATTATAAACTAACCTCCATGCCGTGGACTGAGCTTTAACAGGAGCAAACGACTTCCATGATAGATTGAAACCCCTCCAACATTGCTCTTGAGAGAGGCTCCCCGAAGACGCGCTCATGAGGGCCACATAAGATGCTTTCACCGTGAATAATCCCTTTGAGGTGTTTCCCCATCTCCATTCATCCGAGACATCTTCCTTAATAGAGAAATCTTGAATGGAGCGTAGAAGATTGTTTACACTCTCCGACTCCCGATCAAGGAGATTCAAATATAAGTATTTGAATGTTTTCACATACAATGTTCAAAAAAAATAAAATCCGTGACATAAAAATCGAAACATAAAGATCAATATGATAATTTTCTGTACTGCTACCCAATATGACTACCAAAGATATGAAAAATGGTGAATGTTAGATTTATGACAAGATATATATAGTGAGTTTGTCGTCACCTACAAGAAAAAAATAAAAATCACAAAAGAGATACTAATAATTTCATTAAATTGGATGAGTACAACGATTGGGTGAAACAGAAGGCTATGCTGAAAGTAAGATGACTACGGGTACAAAATTAAATTAAAATCTAGCATCATTTCTATTTTAGCACCCAAAAAAGAAAATTAAAAATTAGAAAATTCAAACTAGAGTTGTCAAACTAAAACGGTTACTTCCCTCCTTCAATTTCCTGCACCTTCCATCAATGGCGCTTTCATCAAATTTTAGGAAACGCATGAAATTTAGGCTCATGATTTCTGACATTGCTTAACTGCTGCAGTAGTATCTACACCGATGGCGGAATCTGTTGGATTGAGCAGAGGCGTGGTTTATGCGGTGGATACTGTGATTTTTTATTTTTTATTTACCTCAGCCACCGGCGGAGGTCGGTGGTGGAGCACGGCGAGATTTCGCCGCCGATGCTCTCGGTGTAGCAGGAGTAATTCGACTGCTCCTCCATCCCGACGTACCCTGCCTGGACGCTTTTGAAGCTCGGGCTCCTCAGGTTCTGAATCTGCCCTAGGTTGTTGCATCCGAATCCGTAGTTCACGCAGTACGGCTCCGGTATGGGGTAGGAGAGGCGCTTCCTCGCCGCCGATCCGCCGCGCTCTCGCTCCGGCGTCGCTGGCCTCTGCCGCGGCGCGCTCTGTGAACGGATCCTCGCCTTGGCGGACTCCGTCGCCGCCATGTAATTGGGGATGTGAGCGGCGTTGTTTCCCTCGCTGACGGCGGCGATTGCGCTGTTGATTCGCGGCGCCGAGCGCAGCGACGGCGTGTTCGCGGTGGAGTAGCTCCGCTCCTCCTTGAGGCACCGGGGGCTGGCCGGGCGGACTTGCGGCGACCGCGATTTGGAGATGAGAGACGGCGTGCCGGGTGAGGGAATCGCCGGCGATCTGTGGTGCGGAGAACCGATCGAATGGCGGTGGATGGGGCTCTGGCAGCGCGATCTCCGGCCGTTGATTGTTTTTAAGGAATCGATCTCGACGGTTTTGATGGAGTCTCGCCGGTAGTCGGTGGAGGCTCTGCTGCTGGTCTCCCACTGCTTCGTCGCCATCCATTTATCCAGCCAGTTTGTTCTGCTATCGAGATCGCTTTCGTCTCCGGTGTAGGCGCTCCTGTCGCTATCCAGTATATTGTTCTGTACACAAAATCAATACGAATGCAGTCAGATTCATCCACTCCAAATTGAAGGAAAAAAACAGAGCATTAATTTCAAATTAATGGCGGATGAAAGCTACCTGTTGAGCGAAAGCATAAGCCAGCGACTTCTCATGCGCCAACGCTGCTTCATTTCTGGCCTTGAGTATAGCTTCAAGCTCTTCCAACGACCGCGGGCACTCCGGCGCCGGCCTCCACTCGTCGGTGACGCAGCTTCCCTCTCTCGACTGTCAAAATCACCATACATGTTAAACTGATTGCTGCTTAGATATATAATCTCTCTCTCTCAGACTTACTCTGGATTTTCTCTCTCTGATGTCTCTGAGGTACTTGGACTCCCACAGATTGGTGCTCTCCGCAAACATCGACCTTCTCCCGGCGTCGTGGGAGAGGCGGGCGCGTTGGTCGCGCACGCGAGCCTGCACGCGTAGCAACGACTGCATGCATTTCATCGTCATGTTCGCCTGCTTCCGCACGTTCTGCCCTCGGATCAGAGCTTGGAGCTTCACTATCCCCTTCAGCGCGATCAGAGCTCTCCTTGCCTGCAATTGTCACCATTAGTAACCAACCAAAACCCTTCACCTACATGTTAACCAGTTGAAGTGTATGCTTAATAATTACCAGATAGCCTCTGAATGCAGCTTGAATCAATCTCGCCGCCGACTCCTGCCTGAAAGAGCCACCGCCCGAGGGCGGCTTCGTCAGCCGGATTATCTCCACCGCCGCTTTCGCAGTCGCCACGGCTGCTTCTGCAGCCGCCGCGGTTGCTGCCGCCACCGCTATAGCGTGCCTCTGCTCCGCTGGCATCGCCGGCAGAGCTTCAGCAGTTTGCGCGGCGTTACTGTTTGTGGTATGTTTCCTGAACAGCCATCTCCTCCTTTCATTCTTCTGCACATACCAAAAATCTTGCATTTCATTCTCACATTTTTTGATAAGTAGTATATTCATAAAGAAAGAGGAAATGATGATGCATTGATACAAACCTTGGCTTCATCTTCTTGGGGTTGAGGGTGGTCGACTTTCCTCCGGCAACTCTTCTTGTCGGAATCGGAGTCTTTGGTCGGAGAACGGAAGGCTCGTTTGACGGCGGTGAGCCACGAGGTACTAGTTTTCTTTCCCATAGAGAAAAATGTTTGATAACAAGTGAGGAGAGAGAGAAGGGTCGCTTGCTACATGTGCAGATAAGGGGTGAAATAGAAGTAATATAGTAGTAATTCCTCTATAGGTGATGAATGTGACTATGTGAGGGGGATGATTGATAGTCCTATATAGAATAATAATTGGAGGAAGAAGAATTAATAGTGGTATATTTGAGTGATGTATTATCTTTTCATTGGGCTGCTTATCTGTTTTGCAGCATCTAAAACTGTACAAGCCTCAATGGCATCTGTTGCCAAGATGTAGGTGTTTTGTAGTGGCATGGCAAATTATTCAACATTAAAAATAAAATTAAGAGAGAGAGAGAGAGAGAGGAATGAAGGAAGGGAAGGACCCCTTAAAAATAGTAGAGGAGGATTTGATTTAATAGTAGCAAATAATTGCTGACTCTCCCTTCAGGGCTTCACGTGTTATGTCATACACATGTTGCTGCGCCTGCTCCATGGAAAGCGAGGGAAAATAAAATTGGGAAATGTGGGTCTAAATTCTGAACATTATGTTTGGGTAAAAAGTTTTTATAATGTTTCTTACCTTAGCTGTATGAATTACTGTGTGTGTGTGTGCGTTACTATGTGGTAAAGGTAATGATGTAGGTTTCCGATGGAATATCTCGTTTATTGATTAGATTCAGCTTGTGGGGTGGGCATATAAAATCTGAAGCAATTGTTTAGAATTTCGATGTCGTTTTATAAGTGCTCTGTATTCGGAATTATATTTTGATAAATTAAGATAGTTTAGGAGAGACGGAGGGAATGGATTAGCCGTTGAGGAATCAGAAAAAGGATCTGGAGCGTTGAAGTGGGTTGGATTAAAAAATGTTAGTGGGTTTTGGGAATCTATTGTCATTGAAATACTACTAGTAATATACAAGAACGGTAATAAAGAGTTAATTAGTATTGTATGCAGTGAGTGTATTATTGTATTTATCCTATCCTTTGCCTTTCTCGATACTGCCTCGCTTGCATTGCATCCTTCAACGTGCTCCCCCAAGAGAGAGAGAAGAGTCGAAAGTTTTCTTTATATATGAGCACCTTTTTTTTCTATTTTTCTTTTAATCATTACTCTATCCGTCCACGATCTTTAATACTAATACAATATCGGAACGGCTAACATTTTTTGACCATTTCTATTTTGGTACGTATGCCTCATATACACTAAATAATAGTATTAAAAATACAAGATGAGTTCAAAATTATTCAACTTTAACATTTTTGTACCATCTAAATACATTAAACTCTAGTCTGAAACTTTTGTTCAAGAAAGAGTGGATAGAGAGAATGCTACTTTTGCTGAACAAAAAAAGAAAGAAAGAAAAGAACCTTTTTACTATGAGATTTTACTTTACATTCCACACTTGCATGAGTCCAATACAGTTAAAAATGAGAATCAATGAAAAAGAATATTCGGGCATGAATGAATAGGGAAATTGAAGATGAAGCCTGAATTGATGATAGAAATGATGAGGAAGAAATGAAATTGTGGCGAGAGAGAGAGAGAGAGAGAGTAATTGGTCGAAAGAGGAAGTGCAGAGGGCGGGGAATCAAGTAGTATAGTTTTCTGGATAAAAGGGACGTTTAATTCTTACTACTGTGTTTTTTTATTTGGACCGGTCAAACTTGTTTGCTTCTGCCATTTTTGGTTTCCCAACTCTTTTCTAATTAAACTATTCCAATTTACTTCCCCATCCCACTTCACTAGTCTAGTACTCCTTCCATCCCTGTTCACTTGTCCACTTTCTTTTCGTCACGGAATTTTATGTACAATGTTAAATTGAAAAGTAAGGGGTTCACATCAAAAAGTAAGGGTTAATTTTTGCCTTTTAAGGAAAGTAGACTAGTGGTATGGGACGGACCAAAATAGTATAGTGAACTAGTGAAGTGGGACGGAGGGACTATACTATTTTGATCCGTCCCATACCACTAGTCCACTTTCCTTAAATGACAAAATTTAATCCTTACTTTTTTATGTGGGCCCTTAATTTTTTTACTTTAACACTGCGCATAAAATCTAGTAACGAAAAGAAAGTGGCCTAGTGAAGTGGGACGGAGGGAGGAAGGAGTACTTATTTTTGTTAAAATCGAAGGTATTGATATTCGCACACATATAAATGCAATCTTATTTTATATTTGTACGAATGTACTATGCACCAAGTGTTAACTTGATGCAGATGTGTATATAGACACAATGATTAGGCACTATCACTCTAGTTAAACAAAGTTTAAAATAGTACCACTCAGTCCCAGGCTTCTTGACTCATATTCCTTTTTGGGACGTCCCACACATATTGACTCATTTCCTTTTTTAGAAATAATTAGAGTATAATAAGTACAATTAGTAAACCCCTTATTACACTTAACATTCCATACTTAAATCTCATCCACTCATTTTTCTGCACGTAGTTCAATATAATTTAAATTTTGAAAGTTTAAATTATTATAACTTGCTCGTTTGTTATCGGATTTTTATGATTTTTATATCAAATTAAAGGTCTTGATACGATCTTTCATTTAAGATCAGACAAGAACATGTTTTTATGCATCTATGATGCTCTATTTCTAAAATATGTCTAAATACATAAACCACATTATATTTCCCTACAAAATACACTTTATACACTAAACATTTTCGTCTTAATTCCCGTGTATAAAGCAAATGAGTCAAGAAGCGTGGTCCGGAGTGGTACTAAACACATTATGGATTAAGATTTTGAGCTCTAGACTCACTAAGCTAATTAAGCCTAATAATATAGAGGCTTAATAACATCAAAATACATGAAATTTTTAGCTAGATTTTTTTTCTCATGAACTTACGAAGTAATGTCTAAATATACGAATTTGGTATTTTTTTTTTCACGAAATTTAGTTTTCAGCAAAAATGTGGATTCTTTTTTTTGTCGAGAAAAGGAAAATTATTATTAAGAAGGAAGAAAGGTACAAGCAGTACCAGTACAAACAATTACAATCATTTCCAGAACATGTTCAGTGTAGTGCCTCACCAAGCAGCAAAACTCATGCTGGGTTCACCTCTTCCTTCGCGTTACACCAAAAATGTGGATTCCACATGGCTCTAAGTTTTTAAATTTGTTTGCTAGGGTGTGCAACATAGGATGTCGTTCTTACCAAGTATAACTTCGTCAGGCCCGGCCCTAAGGGTGGGCCAACCTGGGCGACAGCCTAGGGCCCACCATTGTTGGGGCACTAAATTTTAGATACCTCTATATAAAGTTTTGGTTAGAAAAATTTATAAATAGATTGGTGGCTTAACCGATTAATCCTTGTATTAAACTTGTAGATGACTTGTGTTCAAATGATACATTAATTTTGGCTTAACCGGTTAATTCTTGTATTAAACTTGTAGATAATTTGTGTTCAAATCCTTTTGACTTGATCGGTTAATCTTAACCGATTAGTCCTTGTATTAAACTTGTAGATGATTTGTGTTCAAAGCAAAAAATATGTTAATCCTTATATTAAACTATTAAATGACTTGTGTTCAAATCACTTTTGGCTAAACCAGTTAATCTTAACCGGTTAATCCTTGTATTAAACTTGTAGATGACTTGTTTCAAATCCTTTAAATCTTTAATTTTCTTTGGTAATATTTTATTCATGGTTGATAAATTGTTCAGGTCCGTATATTATGAACTTCATCGTAGGCGGCAGCGGTGGTGCCGTCAATGCCGGCAACCATAGGATTTATTGGGAGCCCCATCGATCCGTTCGTAAAGATCACAGTCAACGGTTCGGGCCGAGTAGGCGGTCCGCATGGGCACTTCGGTGCCGCACTCCAAGGGCGAGTTCTTGACACCGAGGGACTCACCTGTCCAACAGTTGACTCCGGGAATCGGAGTCACCTGGTGGAGTTAAATGGTATCATTTGCTCAGTTGAGCAGTATGTAGGAAAACATGATCTCACACATATACACATAGAAAATGATTGTAAGGCAATCATTATTGTTACAAAAAAATATTTGAGCTCAACCGGGAATATACGGTGCGCCATAATGGCTAAACTTCTTCTGGAGTTTGAAGAATGCACTTCGGGGCAAGGTGGTTAAGGTGTCCCACGTGTATAGAAAAGCATCTAGCGTCGCCCATTTACTCGCCGACCACGGCTACAACATTAGCACGTTTAACTTCTATACGAGAGAAGATCTAGATTAGCTTTGTTCTATCTACGAGCAATTGATCCAGAATAAAAATCACGTCCCAAAAATTAGAAAAATGAACAACATCACGGTTGTTGTTAACGGGACAATCTTTTATCTTTGATTCTTTCATATTTGATGGAGTTAGATTTGTAAACACGCAGTCCCGGCTCTGAGAGTGGGCCAACCTGGGCGACGGCCTAGGGCCCACCATTGTTGGGAGCCCCATAAAGTTTTGGTTAGAAAAATTTATAAATAGATTGTTAGCTTAACCGGTTAATCCTTGTATTAAACTTGTAGATGACTTGTGTTTCAAATCTCTTTAGATACATTAATTTTGGCTTAACCGGTTAATCCTTGTATTAAACTTGTAGATGACTTGTGTCAGAGCCAAAAAAAAAAAAAAACGGTTAATCCTTGTATTAAACTTGTTGATGACTTGTGTTCAAATCCATTTAGCTTAACCGGTTAATCCTTGTATTAAATATGTAGATGACTTGTGTTCAAATCCATTTGGATACATTAATTTTGTGATTTTTTACTTATAATTTTTAGTGATCATGGGCTCCATTAATTTTTTTCCTTATAATTTCTTAGTGATCATGGCCCCTTTTGCGATTTTCTCCTTATAATTTCTTAGTGATCATGAACCTATTAATTTCGTGTTTTTTTATCTTATAATTTCCTAGTTTGTGCATACATATTTTTCTTTTTCTCTTATATTTTTTCTCAATATATTAGTATAAGACATTTTCCTTTTTAATTATGTGGTTGCAATCCATATTATATGGAGTATTTATTTTAGACAATTTCTCAAAAGTTTTATGCATACATAATATTTAAAATTTTTAAAATTATATTAGCTTTTGTGATTTTATTTTATATGCAAAAAAATGTATGAATTTATAAAAAGATAATTTGATTAGCTTTTATAATTGATAGCACATAATAAGTAATTGAGTCCCTGTTCAAAAATTTTCTTTTTCTCAAATAAGTGTTACATTTCTACCTTTTTATCTATCTATGTTTCAACTTATTCCATTAATATTTTATATTTAATTGTCTAAGAGTTGTGATTTGAGATTTCTTTTTAGTAATTTCAAAATTTATGAAATGAATGAATGTATAAATGATTTCGTCAAGTAAAAAAATTTAAAAGTATTCTTTTTTATGATATAAGTAATCACTACATCCCACTTTACCTGACACATTTCTCAAAGACTCCCTCCGTGACTTCGTCCACTTCATTATACCTAAGTGTTAAAAGTCAAAAGTAAGGTGTCTACAATGAAAAAGAGAAGTGATATGCTAGTCACCTTCGTGGGCACCTTCGTATTCGACATCATTTTGTTCGATTTTTTCAATTATAATATATTTTAATACCTTATAAATTAATATTGAAATCACTAGATCCAAAAAAAATATAAATATCAAAGCTCGATTTATTTGTTATACACTTTTTGAACTTAGAAGCAAAAACGAACAAATCGAGCATTGATATTTATATATTTTTTAGATTTAATGATTTCAATATTAATTTATAAGGTATTAGAATATATTACAATTGAAAAAATCGAACAAAATGATGTCGAACACGAAGGTGCCCACGAAGGTGATTAGCATAAAATGACTAGCATATCGTTTCTACAATGAAAAATATGGGTTAATTATTTATATTTTGGCAAATATGACTGGTGATTTTGATGTGAGACGACCAAAATAGTAAACAAGGCTTATTTTAAGTGGGACGAATGGAGTATTTGTATTAGGTAGAATAAGACGAATGAAGTACCCGCATTTATCATGTGGTCGCATTGCATATTTAAAAACGTCGGTGTAGGGCCCAATTTACCATTTCGCCCCGGACCTATCTTTTATCAGGACCGACCCTAAACATCGTTCGCTACAATTGGTCCAAATTATGTCGTTTTATCTATCATTGCAAACAACATCGCTTGCTTTAGCTTGTACACAAGTTTACGAATCAAGCAGACAAGCAAGCACACGATCTATTCTCCGATGTAGGATGAGACGGAGCTTGCTAGCGATCAACGGATGAAATGTTTGTTTGCTTCGGCGATTTATTTGCTGAAATCATGTGTTCTTTGGTGAATTTTATGAGGGATCTTTAGAGATTGGACTGTGAATTAAGCTTGAGGGATTAATGAATTAAGAGGAGAAAATGATGTCATTTAATCGTAATATATGTCAATGATCTTATTCTCTCTTGTCTTTTGTCATTTAATCGCATCAAAGTCCATGTCTTTTGTCCTATTAATTTAGACGTATTTACATTTTCGGAATGTCCAATTAATATAGAACTCTACGAAAATGAGAAAAATTTACAAGTCACATTTATAAGACTATAAATTACCATAACTTTTTCGTTTGTTATTAATTATCGGACTAATAACCTGAAAATCAAATATTCTTTCATTCCAAAAGTTGCCTCCAGATATCGTAAATTCTGAAGTTGATTCTTTGTAAAGTTTTCTTTTCTAAAAGAGAAACGTTGCCAAAGAAGGCATCTTAGGTTCAATCAGCTTTTCCAACATGTGATAAGTTTTTGATTTATATGAATATTAATTTCTTTATTGTATGATATGAAATTAATAGAAAATGATTATGAAAAAGTGCATTCTTAGATATATAAATGAGTACATACATATGCAGTGGCGTGTTATGGAAACGACAAAACAGCATGGAATGATCAGATGAGGTAATAGTAGTAGGTGTAGGTCCATTCAAGAAAAGTTAATCAATAAATATTCTCCGTCTCCTTCAATTATTCTACTACTTCATAATGAACCGTCACATTTAAATTGTCATGCTTTTTAAAATAGAAAAATTTAACCTTTACATTTTAATATTTTAATATGACACCTTACTCTTTCCTTTAACACCGCACTTAAAATCTCGTGGTGAAATCTATATCTATATATAAAAACAAAAAACAAGGGGTATTTTAGTAAATTCACTTCTAATTTCCCCAAAATTTAAAAACGTTTAAACATTTTATTTTTTAAGGAAAAAGGTTTAAAACATTAAAAACAGTTTCTCTCTCAGCGCGCATGATCGTAGCTTTTCGGGAAATGATCGTTTTATCCAACAAACATGTCCGTTTGAAAGATAACTCCTCTATATAGGCAGAAATTAGGGTTGGATGGATAATAAAACTGAAGGATTTTTTAATTTGGCAATTCGGAGAGTAGATATAGAAAGATAATCGAAATTGGCCCCCCGACTCTTGGCATTATTATCATTTGCCGCTTCGAAAGAAGAAGAAGAAGAAGGAAGAAGTGCGGGAAAGAAGAAGACTGATGATGGTAATTAAAGAACTTCAAAACTCAAATTTTTTTTGTCCAAATTAAATTAATCACCAATGATACTGCTTCCGTGTAATTTTCAATAGGAGTACGCTTTCCTCCCTTCCTCCGGTCCCTCTTCCAAATTGATATATGTGTTTACACTATAGAAAAACGTCAATTCCATATACGTAGTTTCATTTGAAAGAAAGAAGGAAAAAAATGGACGCGACGATCATGCAGCAGAAGTGCACAATTTTTTTGTCCAGAAGAAAGAAAAGAAACATTTGTGCTTTATAAATATCATGGGATGGTTTCGTTGCTCCAACTTAACATTTCATTAATATGATCACATTGTTGTTTTATTACAATTTAATTTACGTACTTCCATTTTTGTTGACATATGAGATGTGAATTGCATATAGGTGATGGACAGAGAGGTGAAGAAGCAGAACACTTTATATTTCAAGTTGTAAGTATTTTTCTTTGTGGTGGTGACCGACGAGGCGTCCGGCATCAACATGTCCATAACGGTGGGGGTGGCGGTGTTGGGTTCTTCTCTTTTCCCAACGGCAGCCCAGAAGCCGCCGGCGGTGCCAAGGAGCTACATCAGCATTTCGAAGAAGAAACTGCTGCAGAACCTGGATATGAACAGTAGCAGCAGCAGCAGTAACAGATTCAACGCCTGGGTTGATTCCATGAGGGCTTCCTCCCCTACTCACATCAAGACCCAGCCTCTCTCCGGCGCCGCCGACAATCAACCCTCTTTCAACGTAAGCACACATACATATATATACATATAGTTGTGCATGTACATATGTATATACACAACATACATAGTGATGTTCATATACGAATGCAGTAGTATCCGTTGGCTTTGGAGATGTTCGAGCAAATCACGAGCGCGTCGAAGGGGAAGCATATAGTGATGTTCATGGACTATGATGGCACGCTTTCCCCCATTGTCATGTCCGAGGCGGTTAGTATATGTTTACTTGACCTGTTTTATTATTTTATACGTCACATATATTTAATATATAAAGCCAAATGAAATAGGAGGGTCGAGTATATATTTATATTAACATACTATTGGTTGATTTTTGCAGATGAGAGCAACGGTGAGGAGAAAGCTGCTAGATATTTTCCCTCGGCTATAGTGAGCGGGAGATGCAGAGACAAGGTAACATTCCTGAAAATCAAAACACACACTTTCATTCGAGAAGGAATTAGTAAATGAATTTATATTATTGATTGTGTAGTCATGTCTGAATAAAAACAGGTGTATAGTTTTGTGAGACTGACAGAACTGTACTACGCTGGAAGCAACGGCATGGACATAAAAGGCCCATCCAAAACCTCCAAACACACCAAAGTCAGGCTCTCTCTCTCTCTCTCTAAATACATTAAAAATGCAAATATTGAAATATATATTCATGACGTTGCCTTTTATCACCCCATGCAATAATAATAATTTCGATTAATTAATTAATTAATTAATTGTGTTTGTTAGCATACTGATATATAAGAATGTCATCTCGAATATATAGAGTTTTTTCACAGTAAAAATACTACATGGAGACTATTTTTTTTCGTTTGAAATGATGCCAAAGTTTCTAATAAAAAGATTAACATGTGTATACTCCACCTAGAATATAAAATGTTCTTATTAAAATGAAATACAAATTTTTTGCTCATTTGCTTAGAATGTCTACGTATGATGAGTTCATATGGTACCTTCATTTAAGAAATGAATAATTTAATTATCCTTTTTTATTTATTAAATTTTTGTCCATGCATTTAGTATTTTTGATAGAAAATTAATAAATCTAAAATGTAAACGCTTATATATAAGAGGCAACAACTGAAATCTTCATATATAAGAGGCAACAACTAAATTTTTTAATGACGGTTGTTTGTATAAATTTCTCCTTATATTATAAGCTTTTCATGAGGATTAAACTGGATAATTGCATTGCACTCAATAAGCACTTCATTGAGACAAATAACTTCTATTGTACAACTTACATTGCTCAAGAATAATGAATTTGTAAGGACTATGCACGAAAGAAAAAAATGTTGTATTAATCATATATAGTTAGATATTTATAAAGAAAAATGAATACAAATACCCTAACTCACATAATTTTATAATTCTTACTAAGTTTTTTGAATAATTTTATAATTCAAAAACGTAAATGAGTAAAGAGTAATTATGTCCATATAACATAATTTTATAATCTTACAGAAAAATTCCAATTAAATTTAAAACCGTGCAACGCACGGGTAAACGTTCTAGTGAAACATAACAATTGATGTGAGACGGAGAGAGATATAGAGTATTTTTTAAATGGTGATGTTTTATTTTCTTTATCTATCGTAGTACTCCTCTGTTTATTTCCATTTAGCTACATTTATTTAGTGGCTGTTTATTTTCATTTGGTCCATTTCTATTTTAAGGCCAGCATCTCATTAACACTCAATTTATTCTCTTGTATCTCACTTACTTTCACATTTATACCATTAACCCTTTATTTATTATAAACTTGAAAATTTTAAACACCGTACTGAAAATAAAGGTGTCAAATGAAGATAAAGGAGAAATTATTTATTTTATTTGACGAGGGAGAGAAGTTGTACTAGAGATGGGGAAAAGGGATATTAGGAAATAGGATAGGTACTTTCTTAGATCATGATTATTGATTGAAAAATATCCAACAATAATTCACCTCATCCCATAATTGAAAAAAGTATTTGCAAAAGTAAATACTAACGCAAAATCGGTACAAACATTTCGTGCTTAACCAAAAATACTCACTTTTTGATAAGAGAGAGTAATTTACATGTGTCAGTTCCCAAAATGGTCCAAATCAATATGTAAATGTTAATAATAGTCCTTTATAAGTAAATGATATAAATATAGCCCTCTTTTTAAAATTGGGACAATTATACCCTCAATTATACAATTAAGGATAAATTAATTAAAATTTCTGAAAAAATAGATTAAAAAGAAGAAAATAAAAGGCAAAATATAATTAACAACCCCACGTAGCAACCCCCCCCCCCCCCCGATCGACGAACTGGCGCCGCCCCTCCTCTGTCGGTGGCGCCGCACTATCCTCCGTTGCCGGCAAAGAAATGTTCAATTAGTGGTCGTGTGAGTGTGTAAATTTGATCGTAGTCGTGCAATGATCGTGAGTGGTCGTGGTCGTGTGTGATTTAGTCGTGTGAGTAGTTTCTTTATCTAAATATCACAAGATCAAGACTGATGAAAATATATAACAATATGGTCGTGTGAGTGTGATCATATTGGTCGAGTGAGTGTGTAAATTTGGTCGTGATCGTGAATAAAGTGGTCGTAAGTGGTCGTGGTAGTGTGTGATTTGGTCGTGTAAGTGTGTAAATTTGGTCGTGATCGTGAATAAAGTGGTCGTGGGTGGTCGTGGTCGTGTTTGATATGGTCGTGCTCGTGTGATTTAATTAAGTTATTAAGGGTATAATTGTCCCAAATTCAAAAAGAGGGCTACAGTTGTACCATTTACTTATGGAGGGCTATTTTTAACCTTCACTTATTCATTTGAGCTATTTTGGTCCTTCCGCAGTTTATATTGAGTAATTAAAATTATCTAATTTCAAATATCCCGTTATTGAGTAATTCGGAATATTACTTATCAGCATTGGATATTACACGTAGTTTTATTTTGACAGCCAAATTATTTTCATTTGTTTCCAATTCAATGGCCTGTGCACTTTAATTTCACTTTCAGTTTTGCTACTTTTACACACAGTCTTGTTCATATCTCAGTTGATGATATGTCAAATTCGAACGATCGCTGTTTCAAACAGTTTAATATAAAATTTAAAAGAACATACTACCACCAAAGGCAATATGCTCGTTAAATAATACTCTCTCCGTCACTCTTCAATTGGCTTCCTTTGTTTGCCACTTCAATTGGCATGTTTCCTAGAATGGGAAGAATTAACTCTTATTTTTCAATATAGCCCCCTTACATTTCACTATAAACACAACGCATCAAATCTCGTCCCGAAATGTGAAGTAGGACAAAGAGAATAAATAATACTCTCTCCGCCCCACTTCAATTGCCATGTTTCATTTTGACACAAAATTTTATGTCATTGTTAAAAGTAAAAAATAAAAGAGGTCCGCATTAAAAATGTAAGGATTAATTCTTTTTATTAGAAAATAAGACAATTTATATGGAACAACCTGAATACAAAGCAATATAGTTGAATACAAAGCAATATAATTGAAGTGGAACAGACAGAATAATTATTAAAAATCACCAAAATTGTGTGTGTGTGTGTGTGAGAGAGAGCAAATCCTTTGAACAAACATAAATTACAGACATAAGAAACCAGCCATTGATCATACATGTGAACTGCGATTGCTGATACAAATACATTATCTGAAATTGGTTAATTTTGTTACACAATAAATATATTTCAAAAATGATAACAACACATAAATACAGACAAACTTTAGTCAAGACCAAGTTTTCAACCTACCATATCTGCATCAGAAGTACTTCCTTCTTGGATACACGAGTCTACTGATGCAAGAAGATGCTCGATTCTGAGAGGAGAATGCCGAGCTGCATATTGAAACATCACCTGAAACAATTGCCACCGTATTAATACATGCATCACAGCATCAACTGCGATCTCATTCATTTATTCTTACACACAAGCTAAAACTAGCTAAAGAGGGAAACGGCAGGAAAAGGACCTATATTACATTTTGAGCTTTGTTATGCTGCATCTAAACAGTTAGATTCAAGATTCGGCATTAGCAAATACAACAAAACAATCAGAGCATCAACATCATTTGCATGTTACGATAGGTCAACTGATTGAAGCCAAGGGGAAGTGAAGATGGGAATATCGTTTGAAGTTTCAGGGCAAATGAAAGATGGGAATATCGTTTGTGATGTTTCTCATGAGACATCACAAACATTTTATGCTTGCACTAGTATTTTACATTCTCTTGTAATAGGTATTTACATGTTGTATAACCACTTTCATCAATGTACTTAAAGCAGAAAGACAAAAACTACATCATGCATGGATAGAAAATTTTATGGGGAATGAGTATAATGTCACATTCACACATTGATGTCGCTGCAAATACGAAAAATTAAAACAGCCCAACCCATTCCCACGTCATGAATGGGCTGTTTACAAAAACAGCCCAACCCATTCCCACTCCAGAAAAAATGAAAAATTAAAGTTCGACAACGAAACACCTTGCTAATCAAAAAGTCACAGAAACTATGTAATGACTTGCATGTACGAGTACGAAGTCCCAACTAGTGAGCCAAGTCCATCAAATTATCTTGAATCAAGTGCTTTTAGAGGTAAATTGGTTTGATCAAATAAAACTTGCTTGATCTTTACAACAGAGAAGTTATGCATGCATAATAAGCTTGGATCATCATATTCGGGTAAATTCAATTGCTTTGATATGGTTATGGAGTTTCTGTGGAACACAAACAAAACAAATCCACACACACCACACACACACACACAAAAAAAAAAAAACAGTTTAAAGTTTTCCTCTTACCTTGGAGTAACTATCAGCAAATGCCCGTGCACGGTTAGGCTTCCCAAGATACTCTAGATCAGCTCTCTCAAGTTGCCCATCTTTAAAATATAACGCCCCTTCCTTGATGGCAAATCTTAGGAGATCCCCAGTCTGAATTCCTGTCTGAAAACATTGAATTAGTAACATTCTCAGTCTCCAAAACATTCTTGGTTGTACATTGCTATAAAAAGATGCAGTAAGTGCACACTATCATTATTAACTAGTACTAGTAAGTAGTAACACATTGAGTAAAACTACGACCAAATCGAGTAGCATGAATATAAGTGGATCTGCTTTTCTCATAATCGCATTAGGAGCATCCTAATAAAGTTCCTAATAAGCAACAGTTTCCTCGATTATGATGGAAACATGATGCACCGACCAGTATTACTCATCATCTAGTCTTATGACTAGTATAAAGAAAAAGGCCAGATTTAAATTCTATGTTAAAATAAAATGCATTATTTAGCCTAACTTAAGTACAAAATGTTACCAACTTTCTACTAATGAGCAATTTGATCACACACTTTTCATTTAGCAAAACATGACTAGTCAACTTTGTAATTTTTCTGCCCAGAGTCACACTTTCCATTAAATCTTACACAAAGAAAGGGTCTTAAACTCTAGAGTCTCCTACTTTTCCATTTAGGCAAGAAGAAAATATTTTCTATGGCTATATGATCTTGTTATAGTGGTCCATTAAAGAATCTTTAGGGGAGTGCAAAATTATCGAGCAAGTATCACCTGCTTGTCCGCAGAACTTCTTGCCATATAACCCAACAACTAATCTGAGATTTCTTATAGTTTGCTAAAACTGCAGTGATAAATACAATTATTTCTCAGGAAAAAAAGACTAAAAAAGGAAGATAGCTTTATAGAGGACTCTATTGTAGAGCAAATAAATAAGGCACACAAAAAAATTAGTTAGTGGATGCTCTAAAGCAAAAATGAAAGAAACTACTACGGGGATCCGCGCTCCTTTAGGGTGTGAAATCATTTCATGCAAAATTAATAATTTTCTAAATCTATGGGTAACAGAAAATTGAGGCCTGAGTTGCAAACCTGGTAAGTTGTAACTACTAACTTAGGGAAGCAAACACCTAAGACACATTGGAATCAAAGACCCCAAGAACAAAATCATAAGTATATATTCCAAAGATGCATTTTTCCGCTCTTTCTTTAAAGGTGACACAGCTTCCTCATCATGATATTGGAAGGCATAAAGGTAGTCTTGCATTCGGAAGTAGCAAACAAATTGCTGTGAGTGTGGCACTTGGATATGTTGGATTGCTAGCATGCAAATTTTGTTTGCATTATCATTGTCAAATTGTGGAAATCAACTAAGCTATTTGCAGCTTCAAAATATATTGCAGATCTATTAGATTATCAACTCACTAATCAACCTCTACTAACACATTTCAGTATCTGAAATGCAAAAAAAAAAAAAAAAAAAAAAAAAAAAGCAAGGGCGGAAGCTTCTTGACTTTTAAACCACTTAACAATCAACAATTTTGCATTGAAAAAAGAAATCAAACAAACCTTTTGGATGAATTCACTGTCCAAACAACCAAATATAACAGGTGGATCGTCTAAGGTAGCCAGTCTCCCATCATCTAGTAGCTCCAAGACTACCTAATATTTGAACAACGGAAAATATCATATTAACCATTGTCAAACATGCTGAGTAAGTCTACAATATATGTAATGTGTTGAGAATTATCAGAAGAACTAAACGAAGTTTTCTAGAAACATCTACATAGTATTGATGATACCTTGAAAATGACACTATGCAAAGAAAACAGGAGGGAAAAAAAAAACAATGATTTTTTTGTTTTTCTCAACTTTCCTCCCAGAGGATCTGTTGACGTAGGAAGATGTTGAATCATCTACTCTTCCATAATTTATTCATGAAGACTATAAAAATAAACTGTCAAAACATGCGAGAAGAGTTCTAAATTTCAAACCTCGTACTTTAAAGCTTTGTACAGAGAAAAATGAGCTTTTAGAGTGCAAAGAAGCCCTAATATAATAATCTACGCAAGAAGTAATTTAATGAGACCAAATATACCTGCTGCTGATCTGGAATTTGTCCCTTACTATCTGTATCAAGAACATATTGACTACAACTCTCATCCTTCCAGACTAATACCAAAGGGGTATTTCCCGATTCATAATGCGCATGCCTGATACAATCAGCATAAATAAGAACAAAGTGTGATAAGAAAGAGATAGTGCAGCATAGTAGTAGAAAGTCAAGAAAGTGTGCACAGTAACATATTTCAAGCACTTAACATAATTGATTTTAAGCACTTTACATATTTCAGAAGAAAACAAAATCAAGAGTCTTTTGAAGAATATAACAACATATAAAGAAGAAGCATAAATGTTGACAGCACAACTTGCCAAAGATCCTTTTATTCAGTGAATAAGGTGAAGATCGGTTGAGTGAGAGTAACTTAACATTTGCACTAAACTGTAAAAAGAAATTTAAGGAACAAGCTCTTAAATCACTCTCATTATGATGGAAATTTCTATAATCAAATAGTGGCTATAAAAACTTACCATAAATCCTTATTAACAGTACTTTACTTTCACCTTTTTGTTCTAGACAACTTACAGTCACCCTTTCTTTTCCACTCATTTCAAATAAGCATTTAAGAGAATTTGGGCAAACGTATTCCTAATAGTGAAGGTTGTCTCCTTGAGTTTCTTAGTTCTTTCTATTCAAGTTTTTTCTTTTAGGCGACAAAGTTATGAGTGGTCTCACTTCACATGGAATTGCGTATTATAGAAGACACGGGAATTCTACCACTGTCTAAAAAAAAGAAGAAGAAGCTTACTTATTGTAGAACAACAGCCCATCCTTCACATACGGGACTGGTCCAGTATAAGCTGCTTTTAGGCCCTCTTGGTCACAGTTATATACCACAACAGTCAAGAACCTATATCTATGGTATGTTGATGGATCATTGCAAGCTCCCGACTCAACAAGTTTGCTGTTCAACCAGAAAAATCTGAACTCCGTTGTGCACTCGTACATTGACATTCCAGCCCAGCAAACCATGTCTATTACATAGTAAGTTTGATCATCCTGAAAGTCACAATACGACACGACCCACATCATATAAAATATCAATGAATAAGATCATAAAAGGACAACAAACGTACTGTACTACCTCGTGAAATATACAATCAAGTATACAATAAGATTGGCCAGAACGGCTGCTGTTATTGGCCCTTGCACCATTTGGCAAAGCAGAGGGAAACCGATGCAGCAAACTACCATTGCGTAACCTACTAACTGTGACACCGTTTGATGACACTACAAAACAACGTTTCCCAGCTGGTCTTGCACATACATACCTGCACAGAGAAAATGGACCTTCGTAAGCATGAATATTACTAGTACTTTTAAAAAGAAACATGTAGTAATGGAGAACATCGTGTGTGTATTAACAAGTAGAGAAGGGGGTAGACGCTCAATCTAATCCCAAAGTAAGTATGGATATGTATAAACTCTACAACAATAAGCACCTAATCACCCAAGATCGTGGCATGTACATCACATTGAGCGGTTTTAGCTTTGTTTTTCGGATTTAAGTAGTCATATTCATATAAATTTGAATACTAATTAGCCATTCAAGCTTTCAACTGAAGGTGATGATTAGTCACACATTTCATCAGTCTAATTCCTCCTCCTATACAACAAGCAAGTTACTCTCCTCCGATCAGAGATCATGTCTTCAATTTTGTTTCGACAAATAACAAGCACTTGAATTTAAGATTTCAAAAGAACAAAAGACAAGCAAGACTAGATTAAAATAACAGACGCAAATAGTAAAAGGAAAATAGCTACCAATCCGTATTCAAGCGGTCGGGAACATCAATCATCCATTCCGGAAGCATGAGCTGCTTAGCGAACCATCGCCGGGCCTCGACCCCTTTAAGGGTGGCTGCTTGTCTAACATCAAAATCCTTGGCCTGTATTTCAGCCTCCGCCTCAATTCCAGAACAGGGCTCGTAGTTTTCATACTCGGGCTCTGGCTCGGGCGCGGCAGAATCTCCTTGAAGGGATAGAGTAGTGAGCGCCAAACAGCGGGCCTGGTGCTGGGCATCGCGACGGTTCTGCGCCTGCCGTTGCAGGGAAATGTCCCGCCGCCTCTGTTGGTCGGAGAGTGCGGCGCGTTTGAATGGGCGCCGGAGATCGTGCGGCGCCATTGCAAGAAAAATCTGCGGATGTTCGAGGTTACTGGTAGGCTACTGGAATTCGCTACTCACTTTAAAAGCAGGGCCCTTTTCCGACGTCGAAGTTGGGGGAAGAGGCTAGGGGTCGGCCGTGTTCATCAGCTGCTCTGATCAATCACAATTAAAAAATAGTTGATCGATGGGTAAGGACGGCGGCGATGGTAGCGACGGCGGCGGTGGACAAAAATTGAAGAGGGTTTTTCAATTTGGGGATTTTTAGCGGCGGGATTTATTTGAAAGGGAGCAACGGCAACCGGCAGGCAAAGAAAGGGAGAGCGAAGATTGTATTTTCATTCATATTTTTTTTATCAATAAATAAAATTCAATTAAATACTACTCGTATCGTACTGTATTTTTAGGAGATTTTTAATTAAAAATAATTGTCTATCGATACGGTAGATGTCCGTAAATGAATATTCTATTTTAAAATAAATTATTATTTTGTTATAATTTTTCAGGGTCCCAATTTAGGACCAATTATAAATATGAATAAATTCTATATTTATTATAAAAAAAAGTATTAAAGAAATAAAATTGAAAAGTCAGGGTTAGGGATGATAACAATAGTAGCAACTTATTTTGAGTGAAATAGTCCATCTATTGAAACTATGTTTTTCGAAATCCATATCTTTCTTTTGGGCTCAGCCAAGAGAGAAGATGAACGGTATCAAGTAACGTAAGTATGCTTTTACTCCTTTCATTTCGTTAAAATAGAGTTAATCATTTTTTAGGACGTCTCATTTAAATTGAACTATTTATTCAAAAAGAAAATAATTATTCTAAATTTTGTTATCGAAAAGTTAAATACCCTAATCTCTCACTACTAATCCCCCTTTCATCATACCTTATATGTATTGCCTAAATTCTCGTATCGAAAAGATAAAAAACGGGAGAGAACATAGTAAAAAATGTTCAATGAATAGAATACAAATAAATCGATGTAAAATTCAGCTGGGGCCGTGGGCAGTCCGAGACCGGTTTGGGTTGGACCATGATGCTCCCTTTGGGTTTGATACAAATTAGCCCAATTGAAGCCCATTTGGAAGGGGCTGGCCCGGCCCACATAAGAAATAGTAGTCTTGGATTTATTTTATCTATAAAATAGACATTCAAATTAATTTGCGACTTCATTGAATGCAAATGTGTTACTCCTCTTTAAGTATATCTAGTAGATTTTGATGTGAGCGTTTAAATAAAGGGCTATATAGTCTATAGAATATGTCAATGGTATTTAATGATGCACATGTTCATGAATAAGCTCAACTTTTCTTCAAACTGCATTCTTGACTTTACTAATACACCTGCCTAACATTTAACTAATTATTTACTAGTAGTACTCCTATATTTGAAGTAATAATATTCTCTATCACATTCAAAATTAATTATTTTTTTAAATGACAAAAAATAATCATTCCATTTTCGATACAAAATACTTCCTCCGCTATTTTTAATTTGAGCCGTTTCATTTTAACAATCCTGACAAGTTTTTTCAGACTTTTTGATGATAAACGAGACGTAGGGAGTAAGAAAGGTAAGCAAGAATGCTTGACGGTGCAAAGTACGTGGAAGCTTCAGATGGTAGATTGACCAAAATCAGGATTTCCTTTACACCGAGGCGCCTTCAATTTAATTCATGTACATACTCTACACAAGTACAATCTACTCCTTCATTGTTTTCTTTTTAAATTAAAGCGAATTTTTTAACCGCTAAATTCACCCACCCAAAAAATTCCCCTAAATTTTCAAAATTGAATGATCTCTCTCTCTCTCTCTCTCTCTCTCCTCTCTCTCTCACACTTTCACACACACACAGAGTGAGCTATGGGCTGTGTTTCCTCGACGCTGCTCAGCCAGGAAGAAGAGTTTTCCCAAATCGGCGGCTCCACCGCCTTCAGCCACCACATTGTCTCCCTCACCTCCTCCACGTACGGCTTGCTGACGCTTGAACCGCCGCCGCCGGCCACCACCACCGTCGCCCCGACGCCGTCGCCGCCGCCGCCGCCTCGTCCGCCGCGGATCACTCTCGGCTCGCTCTTCCCCAGCCCGCTCTCCGAGCCGCGCTCCCTGCGTTATGAGAGCATCAACTCATGGGACCTCATGTCTGGCCTCGAGTCCGATCACGCCCCCGCCTTCCGCCTCCCCTCCCAGCCGTTTCCTCGCTCCGGTTCGAAGCTCGCCGAGTCCCCGGTTGATAATCAGGGCGCGAGTTCCTCCGGTGACGAGGAGAACGCTTGCCCTAATGTTGGCGTTACGCATTCGTTGAAGGAGGATGGCGATTTGGGGAAACCGTCCGAGGGTTTGGGTTTGGGTTTGATCGACCGTTACGAAGCGATTAACCCTCTGAATGGGGAGGACAAGGTGGTGATTTACACGACGACGTTGAGGGGAGTGAGGAAGACGTTCGACGGCTGCAACGCCGTCAGGGCGGCGCTGGAGGGGATGAGGGTTTTGGTGTGCGAGAGGGACATTTCGATGGATAGAGGGTTTAGGGAGGAATTGAAGGAGTTGATGAGCGGGAGAGAGCGCGAGGAGTTGATTCCGCCTCGAGTTTTCGTGAAAGGGCGGTATGTAGGCGGAGCAGAGGAGGTGATGAGGCTGGTGGAGGAGGGGCTTTTGGAGGAGTTGCTGAAGGGGATGCCTAGAGTGAAAGAGGGCTATGTCTGTGAGGGCTGCGGGGGTGCGAGATTCTTGCCGTGTTCTTCGTGCAGCGGGAGCTGTAAGATGGTGGTTGCAGGGGAGGAAGACATGGAGCTAGGGAGTAGGAGTGAGAGAGTTAGATGTAGCAGTTGTAATGAGAATGGGTTGGTGCATTGCCCTCTCTGCACTTGAGGTCTTCGCCACCGCTCCATTTTATGCATTTTAGGTAATGTAAATCAATGCTTCTGGCTAATGATACCTTGCTTGATGTTCGATGTTATGATGCATTGCCATTTTCGCTTGCTCGTGTGTCTTTATTTGATTCTTGTGTGCATCAATGTTAAATTCCTCGAGTGGGAGGCACTATGGAGTGTTATGGTAGCTGTTATATGATGTTTTCTATTAGAAGCCGAATGCAAATATGGGATAAGCTTGAAACCGGGATGAATGAAACCCTATATGGTGCAGAATTACTTAGAAATTAGTGAAAAACTAGCTAAACTTTAGTTGCTCAATCAGTGAAAACTGGAGATTTGAAGTTATATTCGGAAAGTTCTTGTAGCTTTGTGATGCTGTGTTTACCGAAACATTTTTAGCTTGCTGATGATGCTAGCTCGGGTTCGATTTGATAAAAGCGAAATGTTGGTAATACCTTGTGCTTGAATTATGTTTGAACATAGAGGGATTCCTGCAAGAGTTTGTTTCACGTAAACTAGGACGAAGTCCATGTCTCATTGTTGGAGAAATGAGGATGCTTGCCAATATCTCTGCCGTAAACATTCTCAGATTAGTGACTTGTGATGTTAAGATCTGTCGAAGCCTCAGATATTAGTTCTGACTTGTGACATCCTAATTTTCTATTCGAATTCTGATAAACTAAACGAAAGTGCATTGGACGATCTTTTGTTAGTTATTACATGTAACATGGACCTGAGATGGTGACTTTAGGATTTCAATAGAAGTAACCATGAAATGTGAGGCTCTCTGGTTTTCAATAGAAGGGCGTTTCATACTTATCCAACACTTCTTGAAATCTGTAGTTTTGAACTTACATTTTGCTCTATCAGTTTCTTGATTCTTGTATTCTGCATTCAGCTCTGCTTATAAAAATTGTGTCGCGTATAGAAAAAACTTGCTACCATAATAAGCATACTACTACTCCCTCTATCTCGTTTCGTTCAAAGCATTCATTTTTTTTTTAAGTTTGGTGAGAAGGTGTAAAATATTGAAAAGTGGCAGGATTCACACTTTTAGAAGACTTAATTGTATCCGAAAGGGGGAAGTAAATGTTGCGATGAGACTATAAACGCTTTGAATGAGACGGAGTGAGTACTGTTAAGTCAATATTAGTGTTCTGCTCAGATTTTCGATCTTTTTGTACCAACAGTTTTTGGGGCAATATAAAATACCCATATGTATTTGAAAAATACACCATCTTGTAGTTTTGTAGTAGGGCTATAATTAGTCATAGATCTACTTATAAAATAAGTTGTCCAAATCTGAAGGGATCATATCCTTTGTTTTATTAATGGTGTTAATATATTCTATTAATAGAAGATCTCTCGTTTAATCACGTGACATGTATGAATAGAGGATCCTAATTCATTTCAACCATAATGAAGTTATGTGATTAGTGTGTACACACTAAATGTATTCATTGTTGGTGAAATAATACTGTATTGATAATTTTTCTAAATCGACTTTACTTTTGTTGAAATGGAGATATTTACAAAGGAAAATACTAAGGACGTGGTATGTTAGGAGAAATGACATTCAAGTTTCGACCAAAGTATTTGTGGTAGCTCCATTTTATCAATGCCCTGTTTCTTAGTTTGTGTTAGGAGATCGAGTCGGAGAAGAAGAGACGATAATGTTGACCAAAAATTGCTCTGAAATCGATCGATTATTTGAAACTCCCGATCCATTTACCAAATTAACCGAAATTGCTTCTGAAATTGGATTTTATCAATTCTGGAGTTCTGTTTTACATACCGTAGAGATCATATGCGTATCACAGTATCAACTTTGAAAGGGTCTTTTCCCTTTTGCATCTTGTAACATTCTGCATCGAATAAATAAAAGATGTCATTACAATATAAACAACGGGTTCAATAGACTTTCTAGCAACTTTGGTTAACCATTTTAGTAAATCGAGGACGAATACCAAGTAGTTGTTAACATGCTCTTTGGATTGGCTAACGTAACGGGCTCAGACCTCCGTGAGCCCGGGGCATTACACATCTACATGTGCCTCTCTTATGTTAAAAGGAAAAGGAAGACGTAACTATAGTAAGTTACAAACTACTACAAGGTGACAACGATTGTGGTTTTGTATTTCAAAGGATTGGCGTTAAAAGTTTGCTATCAATTGGGTGAAAGAAAGTGAAATATCATATTACACCCAACAAATTAATATTCTCAAGGCTTAACGCAACCATGAGGAATTTTTTCCTAATATGCAATGATCTTACCTACTCATAATTACTAGTATCAAATTGAAATTGAAAACAATAAAGCTATTTGGCCATAATGTGGCCGGCCACACAACGACATTTTTCATAATATACGTAATTTTAAAAATGATATATGATAATTATAGTTTATTACTTTTATATTTTAATTAATTTAAAAATATTTTTTCCACAAAAAATACATATTTTTCTCTTTTTTTCTAGATAAAAAGGTAAAAAATTCTTTAAAATAGTAAAAAATATCAAATAATTAAAGGGTTAATTTTTTAAAATACGTAAAAAATACGGAGCATCACTTTTTAAGTTTTTTATGATATAAAAAAGTTTGGCAAAAAAATATAAATTATTTGATAGTTAAAAAAATTAAATTATGGCCGGTCACATTATGGCCGAATAACATCACCCGAAAACAATTGAAAATTGAAATATCTCTTTCATAATGGCCCACAATTTCTTGATCAAACAATTTTTTGAACGATTATTATTAGTTTTTAATGAAAAATATTTCACATTAATATTATTGTTTCTTGATTTATTATTGTTTCTTGTTTTTTTAATTTAATATATCCCCGTATTGTACTTTTTATGAATGATAGAACAAATAACAAGTAAAAGAAAGATAATCAACGCAAGACATACGAGTTGGTAACACAATTCGGTTCAATAACCTACGTCTGGGGGGGGGGGGGGGGGGGCACTGCCCAAAGAGTCAATCCACTTGTATGGAACTCGAGATGCAAGGGTTTACAACACCAAGGACTCACACCTTATGCTACCCGTTCCCTCTCTAATGCTCCACTAAAGTAAATTGAAGATCCACCGGTTTCCTAGCTTCACCAAACATAATCTTAACCAAGATCTAGGTTTACCCCTTTGTGTTTATGAATCACACAATTACAAGAACGTTCACCCGATAACTAATATGCTCTAGGAACGAATACTAGACTAACAATCTTCCACACTCAAAGCGCTTAAATAAAATACTCAATCAGCAGCCTCTCCACGAGCAACTCTTCATCAATATATAGGGTCTCTTGCCAAACCCTAAATATTGGAGTTCTTCAAATCACAAGTTGGATCGTGTCTTGCGCCACCGTCTTCCTTGTACGAGTCTCTCTTAGTTGTGAAGTATTCGATGGAATCATACAAGATGTATGATGAAAACTTTCCATGCAGATATATATATATATATATATATATATATATATATATATATATATATATATATATATATATATGACAACATGATGTCATTGAGCTATACTAATTTGCTACACACAAAGAACAGATTGTAGAACATCCTACTGCAGCGAATATCAGAGAGAGGGAGTTCATACTTCAGATTTATCGACATATAAATTCGCCAATATATAATGTAGTGTACACCTATACTGCTATACACTTACAATTTTAATGTTAAAGACAAAGTTAGAAATACTAAATAAATTTAGTGTCTCACTTCTACCCCATTAATATAATTTGATATTTGTGGATTTTGAAAATGAAATACAATTGACAAAATGGACGTTTACAAAATTGTACTAGTTGAAATGAAATAAAATAAAAATGTAAAGTCTTTACATATCGAGTTGAACATCGATGGATGGTCATCATATATTAAATTTTAATATTAATTTTTAAAACATTGTTAGATATTTATATAGCAAATCCATCGCAATTCAATATTTAAATATAATGATAAATTTAATGTGGTCCACTGTTATGTGGTATTGGAAAAGTTTATCACTTTTCTTCATGGTAATTTCACTTTCTAGAATTATTGAAGAATTGTTACTTTTTTAAACGATTATTGTGTCACTTTTCTTATAGTAATAATTTACACTTTTAAAGACCGTCGAACTTAATTTCTTGTACTAAAAAGAAGGGTTTCTCAACCTTTCTTACAAAAATAGTCACTTTTATAATTTGTCAATTTTCATCACAATTATTATCATTTTTTAAATCATAGAAGTGCTCGTTTTCTACAGGATCATAGTCATTTTAAAAAATTGTCAATTTTCTTCAAGTTGATTATTTGTCGTTTTTGATCTAGCTACATAGTGAGACTGCCCTCGCTCAAAATGTTGTGTTTTAAAGCATTTTTATTCGGTTATCTAATCAGTGATAGTATTCCCCTAACCCATTGTTAAGGGCTCAGACTTTTCAAACATGAGAATTAAGATAGCATTGGCATTAATTACTAGTTGATAATAGCTATTTTGTGTGTTGATTACTGATTTAAAACTATAATTTTATCATTAATCACATAATTTCTTTTCTTGTTTGAAACTTTACAATAGAAATTCTAAAGGTCCCACCACGGGGGCTTCGAACTCGAGACCTTTTAGGTTTGATACGTTAATCTTAACTTCCTACCGCTAGGCCAACACACGCATGACGCATTACATAATTTTTTTTTAATGATAACGCATGTTAATTGAGCAATTAGCTACTAGTCCTTATTATGTTAACTAACTGAACTAAATATCTTTATTTTTGCAAACACCCCATGATGACCTTAACGACTCGAAATGAAACTTAATCCTTTACAAATAGAACGCAGGGAGTATAAAACTTTGAGGGTAACTAAATTGATTTGTTAAACGACTTGATAAAGATAAAATACAACTTGAGATAATAGCTAGCATGGCTTTTTGGAGAGAAAAGAAGTTATGATAGAGTATTAAATAAATACTTTATTCGAGTAAACCCTTTAATAATACGGTCTAAGACTGCGACTTTAAAGCTAAATGATTATGATAGTATGGTATAAGTCAAATTTAAGTCCAATATATATGTTTATGTTTATATTCACTTTGGAATAAATCATTGTCACAAAATACACTACTGCATGGCGATATACATGTCATCAATTTACGAAAAAACGTACCACTCTCTATCTCATCTCAAACGACACGTCTTATATTTATTGTATATGTAAATATAAAATAATAAAACAAGTCACATAATATAATACATTAGATGAGCCAGAGAGATATATAATGTAACATATATTCACACCAGTAGCATGATTTATAATTAATTAGGACGTGGAACTTAAAAATGCCAATTTGGACATCGATTTGAAAACAGTTACTATTCTAATTCTACATTTGGCTTTCGATTAGATTTCTACAAATATGAAATAACATTTAAAAAAATAATAATACTCTCTTTGCTTCGCTACGGTAATCATTTGCATTTAATAAAATGTCAAGTAATGTAGTATTCTCTCTGTTTCCATCGAAATTGTCACATTTTTATTATGGCGCGTGTTAATTGAAATGATCAATCTCATATTTTAGTCCAACAACCCCATGTGTATTTCTCATTAGCCTCTGAATACACTACCTTTATACACTTACCCCCATTTGTAGTATGTGGACAACCACCATTATACAACAAATCTCAATTTTCCTAATACCAGTACCCAAAAGAAAGTAGTCATTTTAAAAGAAACGGGGGCCATATTAAATACATTAGTAATTAAGTTGAGACGATTGAGTGTGAAAATAAAATGATTGTAGTGGGATATATATAGTGCTAAAAAAGAATGAGCATATTTTTGTTGGCACGCAAAAGAAAAATTTAGGCATATTTTAAAGGACGAAGAGAGTATTAAATATTTCTACAGAATATGCTTTTCTGTATCAAAATGAAAGCTTTCTTTAAATCTCAAATATCTGTATTGATTCACCACTAATGCAGGTATAAATAATTATGTGAATGAATGTCGAGACAATTGATTTCCTACCATAAACACATTGGAAAAGGAAAATAATGATACTCACATTACGAGTCAAAGAACAGAATGATTTAATGAGTAGTGGCACCTTTTTTTCTTCTTAAAAAAAAAAAAAAAGAAAAAGAAAAAAAGAAGAAGAAAAATGGGAAAAGGTTTTGCACTTTAAAGGCTGTCAGATCATTTATACAATCAATAAATTAATCTTTAAAAATTGTCCTGATTATGAAATAATCAACACACAAACAATAATTATTAGCAAAAGGTTGGAAAATTAAAAACCAATATACCCTTATTGATTATTGTATATACATAACCAACCCTAATTCATTATAGTAAAGTTAGAGCAAAATAATTCATACAAAGGTTAGACAGGAGTAAAATAAAATATAACCTTATTGGAAGAAAGTGGACAAGATCAACTATTACAATTTTGCGGGACATTTCATATTATATAGATGGATGATCGCGTATGAAAAACATTTCCAAAATCAATACATATTAAGCAAATACATAAACGAAAATGTTAATTTCGAAAATGTATTTATACGTGCCAATCATTTATCGATGCAATCGAAGATGTCATACGATTTGCAATAGAGGATCTCATCCGGGAAGGAAAGTACATAGGGTGTAACACCTTATATGATAGATAGAGGATCATTTTAGATATACTTATACAGTATAGTATAGTAGTACTACCTTTGTCTCTTTTAAGTCGAGTTATTTCTTTTTTTGACAATTCTGACACGCTTTCCAAGTTTTCTTAATTGTGGTTTTTAAAATGATTTTTTGAAGATTTTTTTCTTTGTTGGATACTATGACAATCGTAGCATCCAATATAAGAAAAAAAATCTTCAAAAGAATCCATTTTAAAAATTATCATTAGAAAACGTAAAAAACTATACATGTCAGAATTGTCAAAAAAGACGACCGTATAATTTGTTCGTTCTACAGTTGAAACACTGCACATTAACTTTTGCCAAGAAACAAATTCGAAAAAGTAAACAAATCATAACCTAAAAGAAAAAAAGAGAGGAAAAAAAAGTGATATCTTAGATCAATCAACCGATCCCTTTTTCTTTGTTCTCAAATGTTTTCACGTATCACAATTATTAGCTAGGCACAAATAATACTACCCTTGCCAAATTATTATGTATACACTATGCTATACATACCTATATATATGTATATGTATCTCATACATATTACATATATACTCCTATAAATTAAAACACATAACAAAACACAAACACAAGTATAGTTTTTTCAAGATTCAGAGCAAACCCTAATCATATAACAAACACTTATACTGACAAGTGGCACAGAGGATCCGACGACGAAGACGACAACGACGATGAGGATCGGGCGAACGTCCAAAGATCGGTTTCGTTGCCCCTATGATCATCAGATCCATTCATGTTCATCAACTGCTGTACCTGATCTTCGCTCTCGAACGAGAACGAGAACTCGTCTCCGTAGCTCGAGAACGGTTTAGGGTTTTGGCCGTTGAGCTGCGACGCGACCAGCCGGTCCAGCGTGGCCCAGTCGCTCGGCTCGGACGACGAGCCGGGCTCGTGCATCGGCTCGTTTGGGAGCGGCTTGAAGGCGCAGTCGTTGTTCATGTTCATGGTCGGGCTTTCGAGTTCGGGGAGGTGGAGGAAACCGGTCGACGGATTCGGAAAGTGGAGGCCGGGATCGGTTTCTTGCTTGCACGAGTTGGATCTTGACCCCATGTACATGATCAGTTGGTCCAATACGCCGTCGTTTCGGGGGAGGGTTGGGCTATCTAGGGCTTTGTGGTAGTTCTTCTTCTTGAACACGCGGCAAACCACCCACCCTTCTTCCGGCCCGGTGTCGCCGCCGGTGAAGGCGGAAACCTAATCATTGAATTCAAAGATATCAATTATTTCTCATGTCACAATCTTATAAGGTGTCAAAAGATGTGGTTTTGAGTTAGTTGGAGGTAATAATTATGAGCCAGAATGAAGAGAGAAAAAGGAGAAAACGATTCAGATCATTCATTGCATTTCGTGTTACACGTTTCTTTGTATTAACCGATCAATAGTTATAATTTTCTATAACCAAAATCGGATGGTTTTGTAAATTTATCAATTATAATAACACGTGACGATCATCTGTACGTTACACGAAAATGCAATAAATGATCATGATCGATAGAGAAAAGGGGAGAGAGTGATGATGATGAGGCCTACATTAGCGGATTCATGAGTGGAGTTGTCGTCGAGCCTATACTCATGCATGATCCAGTCGGATTTCTGGCCGTGGGGCGCCCGACCCCGGTAGAAGACGAGGGTCTTCCGCATTCCGATCCGCCGGAAATTGCTCTGGATGACCTTATCGCGGCCGGTCGCCTTCCAGAAACCGGCCGCCGTTGCCCGGTTCGTTCGGGTCCCGGTCGGGTACTTCTTGTCCTTGTGGCTGAAGAAGTACCAGTCGTTCTGCGGCGTCGACCCTATCTTGCACTTCTCTGCACACACACACACACAACATATATAAGCACACATTACTCTCTCTCTCTCTCTCTCTCTCTCTATCTGTCTGTCTGTCTGTCTATCTATCTGAACGTAGGTACGTACCTTGGATGTCCCAAGGCTCGAGTTTGTTGAGGTCGACGTCGCGGATGACGTCGAGGTCGATCTTGTCGGCGGCGACCTTCTTGCGGAGGTAGTAGTGGAGGAGCTCCTCCTCCGTGGGGTGGAAGCGGAAGCCGGGAGGGACCTTGGAGTTGCCATTGACGGAGAGGTTCATGTCTTCAGACATTTATTAACACTCGTCGAACGTTAATTAATGTCGGAACGGAGGTGGTTAATTAAGGACTAATCTACACTTTACACAGAATTTACAAAAGGCAATTATAAGGTGAGGAATATATATAGAGTGGCCCTTTGCTTTTCAGTTTTCTGCCATAACTTTCCGTGTGAAAAGATCGGAGAGAGAGAGAGAGAGAGAGAGAGAGAGAGAGAGAGGGGGGTGTGCGTGAAAAGGTTTGGAGGAAGGGGATGATGATTTATATGAAAATGGTAGGGTAAAAATGCATGGAAATTTTTGGTATCATGGGGTTGGAGGTGGGGCCCTCTCGTTTCTTCAACATTACCAACCACCTAAAACTAGAGAGAGAGAGAGAGAGAGAGAATGGGGTGAGGTGGGGTCACACTCTGTTACATAATTCACCGCTGATAAAATTTTCGTAATATTAATTTCTCATTAAAAACAAAAATTGTTACTATGATATAATGATGTCTAAGTTGATATTTGTTACATGGAAAATTCTGAAGCTTAAGAAATTAATCAAATTATAATTTAGAAATTGACATTAAATGGTGAAAAGGAATTAAAAAGCACTTGTAATTAACAACTGCAAAGTCAACAACAATAGAAAAAATGAAGGAAAAAAGATGATGAAAAACTACTCCCGCCGTCTCATTCATAAAGGAATAACCTTTTCTCAACACGAGAATTAAAATGAGAGTGATACTAATGGATAAAGTAGTGTTATTGGTTTTAGTGGGTTAAAATTTTGCTATTTAAGGTAATATCCCTATATGAGTGGTACGAACGAAAATATCACTTATCCCTTTATGAATGAGCCGGAGGAAGTAATATATAGTAGAATTATAGATTACAAAGTGGAACAACAGATGATTGCAAGGGTACAAGTTTTACTAACTGCATTGTGTTTTGATATCACATTTATATTGATACTTCTGAAATATATATAGTGTTAAATAACTACCTATTAATGACTGATTCACGACCGAAACAAAACGGATGCACTAACAATTGAATAGCGGTCGAATCCGTTGTCAAATACAACGATTGAATATCTAAGTGAAGAGAATCGAAACAATAGCGTGCACGTACATGCATCATGATTTCCTAAAAGAACGAAATCACTTTTCTCCATATCGTGAGAACCTACAGCCGCTACTTACGCAGTTAGCGTAAAAGATATTATCTATATATATACATATATACATGCACAACTTGAATTAAGATGTAAAAAAAGAGAATGGGGTAAATGGAGGGGCCCACTCATTATAGCAAAATAGGTAAACATGTAGTCGAGGGCCGGGGTGGACCCCACACGAGAAGTTAGGGGACTCCATAGTCTAAGGTGAGAGGGGGCAGAGGAGTCCATCCATAACCGTGACACCCGACCTTAAAATCTTCAACAAAAGCTCCCCCTAAACCACCACTATTCATAGAATCTCTCTCTCTCTCTCTCTCTCTCTCTCTCATTTTACTCGTGCATCTAACCCTAACGACACGAGGGCAAGGGACAGAGAGATGGATGTGGGGCAAGATCTTCACTAATACGATGCCGTCTATGTATCATCGAATGACATGATTCGTCGTATTCTTCGTGGTATTGTAGACATTTTTCGGTGTGTCTGTCGTGTCACTAATGGATCGAGCGTTTTGTTTATTCAAATCGGAGATCGTAAAATATTGGCATCGGATGGTGATATTTTATTCCTTTTCATCATCATATTTCTGTCCCATGTTAATAACTCTACTTGCTACTGTCCTTTGCAATTTCTCTTATCGTCACTATCTTCAATAGTAAAATAGAGTGTGTGTATAAATGTATGTATGAAATCAAACTCCTGCATGAATGTGTACTAGTTACTTGTTTGGGGCATGGCATGTGCATTTTTATTCCTTATTGGAATAGTGCCTCCATTTATTACATGTTTCCAACAACTCTATCCATATATATTAACGTTGTGAGGTACTCTGTCCCATTGATTACGAACCCGATTTTTTAGGTACGGTATTTCAACAAATCTTAGTTAGAAATTGCAAGGTTTAATAATTTAAGGCATGATTAACTTTTTAAAAATTAGGGCATCACGTATCCGTTAAAACATATTGATGCTTAACTTTAAATGAAGATTGTATCGTCACTTTCAATATGATATAAGAGCGTAGACGAGAAGATGTAGATTAGATTGATAAGTTAGTTTAATTTAAAATAAAAGTGAAGATGCATAATACTTCCTTTGGTTTAGCACTAGTTAATTTTTTTTTCAGGACACGGAGTTTAATGTAGTATGATGACGTGTTAATAAAAGTTAAAGTGTTGAAGTGTTTTAATTGTGCATCATTCCATCCTTTAACTGTGTTAAAAGTGTTAACGTAGTAAGGTTATAAGTACATCTAATATTTTTAATATTGTTACAAGGGTCAAAATACTCCATGAAAGTGTTGTTGTGATCGTCTACGTTCAGAATGAAAAGGGGTCAAAAAAATCGTAAACATCCCAATGTAATAATAGTGTCAGCGAATAATGACATATATAAACTGTATAATTCAATTACAGCCACTAGATTAGATTAATGTTGTGCAATAATTAAAAGGTGAAAGACACTTTCACACATTTCACACATTGTACTTAGATTCACCTTTAGGATTAGGTTGTGGCTATAGCTAAAAAATAAAAGAAGAAGAATTAATAAATGAAAAGGAGCTAACATGCATGCCTTTTTCTTTTAATCATTTTTTTTCCTTTATTGGGGATATTAGCCAAAAATTGTGGACGGACGAGAAAGAAAATATATACTATAACATAAGGATGGTGGACGGAGGAAGTATATATAAAAGACAAATAAAAAATCACAAATATATTGAATCATTCTTTTGTTCCATGAAGAAATTAATGAAAGAAAAGAGCATGAGAAATTGTGTCTTCAACTGAAGTATCTACAACTTAATTTATAATGAAAAATGATTAGGAAAGTTATATTCCATGATCGCTGTAGTATTATTAAAAAAATAATAATAAAAAAATTAAAAAAAAAATCACGGATTAAGAGAATGGAGTGCATATGGTTTATTTTATAAGTTAATAAAAATATAAAACGCATATTCATGTCAATCATATAACAAGATTGATTTTTGTTGGTTTTTATTTATTTTTTGTTATTCCATTTCAAATAGTATGATTTAGTCTAATATTATAATATTTCATTCGTCTAATTCATTATGGGGTAAGTTCCATTTTTTCCGTCCTATTGATATATGTATATTATACCTTAAATAAATAAAATTTAACCCATTAAAACTAATTTTCACATTACATTATTCACCACTATCTCTTTCGTCTCAATTCTCATGCCGAAAAAATTTATCTACAGATAAATGGGACGAAGGGAATAGTAATTACTAACAGTTCATAAATTCAATTAGGGCGTATATTATATATGTTTTTTGAGATTACTAATAAAATTGAAATTAAATGCTACTTAAAGATAAATAATAAATTCTACTATAATGCATATAAATAAATTAGTAGTGTCAAAATTTGTAGTGTCAAAATCAAATTCTTGTTGGAAGAAAAGTTAAAATTGATGCCCAATTAATTAAAATCAAATTCTTTTTTTTTTTCAAATAATTAATTACTTAATTGGGCAATTAAGATCGGTCGACATATTGAGAAAAGAAAAGGAAATGGATTGTGATAGATTAACTAGATGATAAGATTAAACAGAGGATATTGGTGAATTAATAGTGCAATCTTTTCAATAATTCTTTCAATACAAGAATTCTTTTCGGAAACTATTTTGACAAATATATACAGCACGTTATATAATTAATCATTCTTGTTGTGTCGTTTTCTAATGTAGTCTCATTATTCCTTCCCTTTGTTTTCACTAGTTGTTCAAGTGTCTCTAACTATTGATAAACATCAATGTTTTACACCATGTGGTATACTCTGTTCAACAAACGGGTGTTTGGCTAAGCTTATAAGCTCTATAAGTTTTTATAAAATGTTTCCGCATCTTATAAGCTTTTGAATTTAAGAGCTTATAAGTTGTGAAGGTATTTTGATAGAAGAGTTTATCAGCAGAAAAGAAATCGAAATCTGAAAATTAGAAATTTAGATATTTTTTAAGGAATATAGTATAATTTTATACAATCAAATAGGAGTGTATATAATAGAATTATAAAAATAATATAAAGTTACACGATAAAAAAGTTCAATTTTAAATAAATAAGTTGGGTGGAGTAACTTTTTTGTTAAAGTGCTTATAAGCTCTTTGAACTTAATTATTTTTGAAGTTTATAAGCTCTTAAGGATGCAACCAGTATCCCCTACAATTAGTCAAAATCTTTTATTACAATTAGTACTCTCTCATTATGTACAATTAGGGAAAAAAAAAACAAAAAAAAACATATAATTAGTATTCCTTCGTTATAATTAGTACTTCCGTTTTAAATCTCATGTAGCACATAAAGAAAAAGGGTCAGAAATCACGAGCAACAGAGACTTTCTTTATTTAAGTGAAATTTTCCGATAAAATGTTTGTTAACATATAAACTCTATTTATTTTGAGGTAAAGAAGGCATAAGGGTGTTTTAAATATTTTACTACTCTAATACTTCGATGCGAAGAAAAGTCGGTTAGAAATACGGTACTTCCTCCATCTCATATAAGTAGTCCCATTTGGAATGGGCACAAGAGCCAATAAAGGAAGAAATGTGTGGTTGTAATTGATTCTGAAGAGAGAGAATTAATTGTAGCCATGTATTCTTTGCCATTTTAGAGAAGAACTCTACCCTTTGCATTTACTTTAAAGAGTTCTTCACTTAGAGTGTTTTCCAAACCAAACCCAAAACCCTTGTTCTTGTCAAGTGAGTTAGAGTTTGTGCTTTGTAGAAAGGTTGTTGTAAGATCTAAGGTACTGCCTTCATCGATAGCAGGAACCTCGATCGTAGAGTGTGGATCCAAGCTTACACTTTCCTCGACTGTGTGAAGCTCGATCCTAGCTAGGTTTAGTGGAGAACCCGTAATCTCCTCGTGGTTGTTGTTTTTGGACCCAAGCAACTGAAGCTCGGTCCTTTTACAGGTTTTTGGAGGAACCCGTAATCCTCTTAGTTTCCTTGAGTGAAAAGGAACTGTTGCAGCGTGCAACAAAGTGGACGTAGGTGCTTTACCACCGAACCACTATAATCCCCGATGGTGTTCTTTCTATCCTTAAGCTTTATATATTTACTGCTTTGATTTATCATTCTGCACAAGCATTTTAAACAAACCCTAATATGAAGCTTTCAAATACTTAGGAAAGATATAGCTCACTAAATTCCGCATTCAAGCAAGTGAATCACTCTGTGATCAGGCGTACGCTTTGGTATAGAGTAAAGTTGTTCGGCAGATTAAGCTGAGCAATCCATTATATTATACTAGTACTATCCCTTGTAGTAATGTTACTCCTTCCGTTTCTTTTTTAGTGATTTTTTTTTTATTATTTTATACTTTACAAATAAAATAAAAAAAGTCACTTAGACAGAGACGGGGATAATAATATACTCCCTCCGTCCCAAAGGTATAAAACGTCATGTTTCTTTTGATAATAGTTTTATACTGCCTTCGTCCCATAAATTTGGGCATGAGAATTAATGGGATGTGTGATCTTTTCCCAACTATTTATAGTAAAAGTATTATATTATGCATAATTGTAAAAAGATTACACATTCCCTTAGTTCCCGTGCCCAAAATTGTGGGACAAAGGTAATACGGAAATATTATTTAAAGATACAAGACGTTATATTTGAAATGGAGGGAGTACCTGATAAGATAGTGCCATATAAGTAACTTTAGATTATGGAAAAATGAACGATCCAAATTTATTGTTACATAAATATAATAAGTGCGTGAACGTGCGCCGATCGGTCTATGTATGTAAGTGACGTTTTATTAAGAATTTCGCCGAAAATAGAAAGTTAAAGCTCAAGAATGTTTTGTTACGTTGTTATTAAATGATACTAACTGAAAATAAAACTGTTCTATTAATAGTTAAAATTAGGGTTATGCACATGACGTATACTTATTTCCTTGAAAACCAAACACGGCACCTCACATCTAATGAAAAGGCTTGTACACGCACGATAAAATATGTTCTTTTCGTCTCGCTTTATTAGTCATGTTTACTATTTTTGTCTTTTCACTTTAATACTTTAATAGTCAAACTTTTGACTTTTAACCCCTGTGCATAAGTTCTTGTATCGAAAAGAAACATAACTAGTGAAGTGAGATAGATGAAGTATGCAGTCTTTTCAAATGCAACAAATTTTAGTATGAATATGCACGAGAAATGCAAATTTACCCTCTATAAACTAATGCGATTTACGGTTGACGTAATTGCTATATAATTAAGGAGATATATTTCTAAATATAAATTTTTACTAAAAGAAACTAAAATCTCCGCAAAAGAAGCTAAACCCTAGATGATTTTTAGTTTCTGACGTTACCACATCAATCGTGGACACATAATAATGATATTTGTGTATTGGGTACTAAAACAATTCGACGTAAGGTTTAAAAAAAACGTAGTAGATGTAGATCAAATTGAGGGAAAACGATGGAGCTTCATGCATGCTGTCGAACTTTCCAATTTCTCAAAAATGACACGTACATTTCTTGGAAAATGGTTTACCTTTTGCATGAAGTCAACCTTCAATCCAATAATCTTTCGCAAAATAAATAAATTAAAGTATATATAATTATCTCTTTCTTTTCATTTTATTAGTCATTTATATTATGTTGAGGCATGGCCGATTCTGTGTTCTATGAGGCCCTATGCAAAATAAAAAACAGTAGGCCCTCAAGAAACAGAGAAAAAATATTGAAAAAAATGATCACTTCGGTCTCAACCAGTTGAACCATTTACTTTATACACGAGAATTAAGACGAAAATATTTAGTGTATAAGGTGTATTTTGTAGGGAATGTAATGTAGTTTATGTATTTAGATATAATTTAGAAATAGAGATTCATAGATGCATAAAAACATGTTCTTGTTTGATCTTAAATGAAAGATCGTATCAAGACCTTTAATTTGATATAAAAATCATAAAAATCCGATAACAAACGAGCAAGTTATAATAATTTAAACTTTCAAAATTTAAATTACATTGAACTACGTGCAGAAAAATGAATGGATGAGATTTAAGTATGGAATGTTAAGTGTAATAAGGGGTTTACTAATTGTACTAATTATACTCTAATTATTTCTAAAAAAGGAAATGAGTCAATAGGTGTGGGAAGTCCCAAAAAGGAAAATGGTTCAACTGGTTGGGACCGGAGTGGTACAATCGAAAATAATTCTTAATCTATCTAAATATGCGTAATCTATATACTCAAATGATTTTGACGATTTTAACAGCTTTACAGATATCTCGAATGTAACTCTATTTGAACTCAATAAATGATTAAACATGAGAAAATTGAACAATAGTAAAAATTGTAGAAATCAAAAAATTAAAATCAACGTATTTAAACATTAAAGAAATAGAAACCCACAAGGTGATTCAAAGACATTTTTTTTCACACTACATTTTGTATAGGTTCAAGACATACTCCATCTAGCTCAAGATTCGTGACACGTTTATTTTCAGCATTTGTGGCAAGCGTTTTTGAGCGTCTTGATGATGAGTTTCAAAATATCTTTTTAAAGAATTTTTTCTTTTACGGGATACTTGTAATGCTGAAAATAAACGTGTCTCGAATCTTGAGCAAGAGAGAGCATATATTATAAGGAATGTTCCCCTACCCACTGTGGACAGCCTACGAATAATGTGACATACTATTAATGAATAAAAGATATAAATATATATTATAACATATCTAAAAAAAGGTGAATCATAGCACTGTCACATTAGTTGTGACACATTAAAAATGCCCGCATTAAATAAGGAAGCATTTCTCAATGTATTATTTATGTCCCTACAAACTTAAAATATTTCTTGAATGTAATTTGAGCTATAAAATAATAATACTACTCAAAATAACATACTCCCTCCGTCCACCATTTAGTGACATAGTTTTATGGGCACAGGTTTTTTTGCATTTTGATGGTATAATAATAAATTAATATGTTAAAGTGTTAAAGTGGAATAATTGTGGGTCCATTTGAATTTTTTAATAATATTAAAATGTTAAAATAATAAAAAAGTAGATGTATAAAGTGTTACAGTGTTAAAGTGATTGTAGGGTCTACGTCCTAAAACGGAATATGTCAGTAAATGGAGGACATCACAATATAGTAATAATGTCAGTAAATGGAGGACGAGGGGAGTATAATGTATATAAAATAGTATTTAAAAAAATGGGCCCCAAAAATTATGGAGCCCTAGGCGTAGGCCTAATAGCCAAGTCCGGCTCTGGCTCTGTATTGAGGTGTTCTATTTCAATAGTTTTAGTTATAGTATGTCGCAGAAAATAGGTCCGTTGAAATAGGACGAAGGAAGTATTTTTCTACGTACTAATTAGATGTTCCTCTCAACCAAAGATTGGTTATTTGACAACAATGACAAGCTTATAGTCTAAAACCCTATCGAACGAGTTCCACTAATTAGGTTAATAAGTACACCTCTCTCTCTCTCTACCTGCCGCCTCAAAGTTCACGTGGAAATTAAATAAATAAAACTTTCAAAAGCTTCAATTGTGTTAAATATTCAAAAGAAAAACACAAACATGATCCAATTTCACCTAATTCACATAGTTATACATATATAGCTCCAAATATAGAATGATATATATGCAATATGTTAGTCGCTTTTTTGTGGACATTACTCACATTTGTCCACCTAATATTATTTTTTTTACTACTCTATTTATTAATATTTATTTTGAAATGTGAAAATTTTAGCATAATTAAATACGAGCATTACGTAAAAATCGAATCTCGTTTTGTTCTTTATCTCTCGAACTTCAAAGAAATGAATGAAACGGAAAAAAAAAAAAACAATAAATTTTGATATATAATATTTATTTTATGAGTGATATGATTCACTATAACCACATCACTCATTTCCTCTATAATATAAAACACGCGTGTTTAGTTCCACTAATAGTCATTTAAGTAATTTATGGCTAATAGCCTAGCTAATACATTTATTTTCTTCGTTTTTAAGCTTTAACGACATAAATTTAAAAGTCGTGTTATGAAGTATTCGAATTCAAAAAACTTAAGCCTCTACCACTATATATGACAACACACGTACACTTGATAAGTACTCCATTCGTTTCATTGCTTCCTTTCTTAATCGGGATGTTCCACTTCAATTGGTTTATTTCCTAAAATGATAAGAATTAACCCATATTTTCCAGTGTGAACCCCCTTACTTTTCACTTCTAGCACCGCGTCTAAAATCTCGTATCGAAATGAAACAAGTCAATTAAAGTGAGATGGAGAGGGAGTATTCCGAATATATGCGCTTGTGTAAATGATAACTTGAATATTAACCCTAGATTTTGCCAATAACAACCTTCTTTTAGCATTGTTGAATGCCACGAAAAAACGATATTGGAAGGTGTGATGATTAAATTTTTGATAGCGAAAATAACATCACTAATTCATAAAATTAAAATACCGTTATGAGGTCATTACCATTGTCTTAATATAATGATGATTTCCCCCCAATTAAATTCCAACTTTTAATCATGAATTTAGCCAACAATTAATTGACGAAGCAACAACCTCTCTCTCTCTCTCTCTCTCTCTCTCTCTCTCTCTCTCTCTCTCTCTCTCTCTCTCTCTCTCTCTCTCCTTTATTTACTTACCAGCACCACTCCCCCATACCCTTTCTTGTCTCCCTCTAATTTCTTTTTATTCACTTTCATTACTTCTTGTTGGTTGCATATTTGAATATTTTCCCATTCCCTAATTATTTTTTTCTTGATTAATTGCTTTTATTATATACAAATCTCTTGTTATTGACCACTGTTATCACCAACAATTAGTAAATTTTTCGGGTGGTTTAGTTACAGATTTTTGACGTGGGGGTGACGTGGGAGTTGTGTGCATGAATTTGGTGCGATTTAATTAGTATCTTATTTTCAATGATATAAATTAATACTCCATCCGTCCATTAATACGAGGATAACTTTTTTCCGACAAAAGAATTAAAACGAGAGTAATAGTAGTACAAATCGAAATATAAGGTGGATGAACCATATATATAAAGGGAAACAACACTTCATTAGTATGATGCATTTCGGGAAGAAGTCTAAGTACAAAACTGTGTGGGCTCGGCCAAATCGAATAACATCATACTAATGCGGTTCGATGATGATGCTTGAGAGCCCTAGCATTGAGTAATACGGAGTATTCATATATCAATGGAACGACGGACGAAAATTAAATTTATCATGAGTATTAGTGAAGGGAGTATACACTATAGTAATTAGGGTTGTAGTTTGCATGAGAAGCAAGGTCAGAAATTCAAGGTTGCTGTCACTGTTACATCATTTCGTATATATTTCTACCTCTTAGTTATTATGGACACATCATATTCCATATTGGGACTAAAGAAACCCTAATTTACTACTTTATCATTCAACTCGATTTTAACAAATTTGCTGTTTATGTAACTACGTTATGCGTGTGTATAGTATTGTACATTCATACACATGCACCGCAACAAATTTACCCTTCCAGCCTATCGAGCCAAAGCTAAAAGTCGGGACGGGCAAGCCTAACCCAGATATATTTTGAGCGATTAAAATTGTAATGTACTGAACAGATCAATCAAGCTTTATGATATTTTGGGTTGGTCAAATTAACTCAATCGAGAACTTCATTCGACTTTGGATTTCGTATCTTATCAATCCAAAATTGAGCTAATGAACATTTGAAAAAAAATAAATTATGGTTGGTTTCATTATTGGATGACTAATTAAATGTCCTTATATTATCTTTTCTAAATAAAATTCATCATTCAAATCATACCAAGAAATTATAATAAAATGAATTTAAAACATAAATACATATTTATGGGAAAACATTTTTTTAGATTAAAAAAATACAGATATATTTATCACTTGTATAATTGTATTAAGAATAGATTACTTGTATACATAAGGCCCAATATATATTGGGCTAGACCATATATATTTATTGGCTCCAAGCAATTGGCTAATGGGCTTAGCCTAATCCGATTAAAAATTATGGAGCAATAAGTAGAGATGGCATAATTCTTCGTATATACGCGTACGATCGCCCGAGACTAGATTTTTGGGACGGACGGAATATAATGGAACTATATCATATAGTTATATAATGTCAAATTATTTTAGAAGTTTTGCAATGTTATAACATGACTTTTCCAACATGAGAGGACAACCAAACATTTTCCAGCACTTGTGATTATGGTAACAAATTAAGTAATCGTAACACATGTAAGTGCATAATTAGGCATTACCCGATCAACGTAAAAATGAAATTGTAAAGTAATATCAACGATTTGTTACGCTCTCCATCCACGACAAATAGATGCACTTTTCAGTTACATATATTAGTTCGAAAAGAACAAGCACCTAATTAATTATTTTTTTTTGTTATCGTCGATATATATTATTTACTAAAAAATTAGATGAGTCTACTTTTTACGAATCATCTACTCTCAAAACGCTCTCTATTTCTCCAGATTCTATTGTATTTCTATTCATTAATTAGTAATAATAGATAAAATAGTCGTATGTCATGAACAAACGGAGTATTTAAGTTATTCGTAACAAACCAGGTAATCTTTAGCATTTTTCTTGAAAATGTCTAACTTGACCAATCCATGCGACGTGGGTTGGCCTGATCAACGTCGTCATTAATTACTTATTTAATTAATTTATTTTTGGGGCAGTTTATTGTGGGAAATATTGTATGTTTTCTCTACAAATTAAAACACAAGAAGCCATTGGTATTGTGGAAAGTCAAGGCATGCTAGCATAAGTTTGTGACAGCATTATTTGTAGGAAAATATTTTATGTGCCTTGAAATCTTGAATACATGTCAGCATTACTTGTATTTCACTCACACATACTTTTCTACAATAATTTAGTAAGAAGTGAAAATAAGAATAAACTCCTTTTCTGTTTGAGGAATGTTCCCCTACCCATCGTAGATTTTTTTTTTTAAAAATATGTTTACGGATCTATCTAAAAAAGGTATATCATACCACTATCACATCAACGGCAGACTCGTTAATTAAGAATGTCAACAGCTGGTAGAGAGCGATTCCGTAAAGAGATGTAGTTGGTCATGTTCTAATCTCATCCAATAATTAAATTTGAATTAATTAGGAGTAAGTAGATCTGGTTTAGGAGTAGTATATAGCACATAGAGTAGATAGATAAGAAAAAAATGGATTTAAATAACTCATACACACTCACCTACATTGCAATTACAACCCTATACACACATTAGTTATTAAATATATGTATAGTGTAATATGAAAATCAATTATTATTATGTGAAATGTGTCAATATGTGTGTATGCATTGTTTGGTTTATAGTACAAGATATATAAATCAATAGTATTCCTATTTTTCATATTAAAATTTATTTCTACATAAACCCTTCTCGATTACTCTACAAAATTAGGTAGCCGGCAATGAGCTAGTTGATCGGCAGTTAGCATCTATACATTTTATTTTATGGGCCAACTTTAAAAATACCCACTTTTATAAAAACTAATACTTCTATACCCATCATATAAGAAGTATAACTTTTATACCCATTTTGTAGTTAAAAGACATAAATACCCTTAGTAATTGGGTCCCACTTGTCTAATAAAACCAAAAAATCAATTAAAATCAATTGGATTGTGGGGCCCTCCCTCTCACGATTGATTTCTCCCTCTCCCTCTCACGATTCAATTGTAGTCGTGAACCAATTCCATAAACAAAATTCAATTTAACGTGGAAATAAAAAAAAAAAAAAAAAAATTGCATTAATTAACTACAACAACCAAATCTGCATATTCAGTAAAAATAGAATATGGTAGGTGGTTAGCATTGATTAAAAATCAGAAAAAGTGAACAAAACAATAGCTTAGACGTAATTGTATCACAACATTACACTACCTAATTATTGAGAGTGAAAATTTGTAGATTTGTACGCATTCTCGAATTTCTGGAAATTTCGGAAGAGATTCAAGTGGTTTATTCGAGACAAAATACCAAGGTAATATATGATTTTGTATATTTATTGTTAGTAATATTCCAAAAAAATTATAAAAAAGTATTGTTCTTAAGTACACGATATTATGTCCAAAACAACCGTGTATACACGGTATATTGTATGTTTTTGTCGTGTAAAGTCAACAAAGTCAACTATTGAAAGTCAAAATTGTTGACTTTACACGACAAATTGTGTTATTTAACCGTGTATACACGGTTGAATTAACTTTTCAACCGTGTACTGAAGAACAAAAATTTTTCAGATTATTAATTTTCTTTTTTTTTTTGGTACAGATGGAGATGGGTGATCAGAGAATTCATATCCGTCATAGCGGTCGTTGGGAGGGAATATCGTACGTAGGAGGAGACTCTTTTCTCGTCACTTATCCCATAGCGAGTTTGAGCTATGAAAACGTATTGCGAGACGTTCAACTTTACTTGGGTGATGAATCGGAGCACTTGCTATTCCACTTGACGAACCTCAACGAGCGGGAGATGGTGAAGGCCGTTTTAAAGAGCACCGGGGATTTGCTTAGAATGTGCATCGCGAGAAGGGAGATGTCGACGATCTACGTCATTAGTAGAGCAAATCGGGCAGCCCATACTACCCAACGATCGACGATTTTTCAGAACTATACCGTCGAAGAGGAGTCGATCCCGAGATCGAATGCATTTGAATCCGAAGTACGCGACGAAGAAGAGCCGGAGTCGGAAGAAGAGTCTCTCGAGTCCGAGGGCGAGGAAGCAAGGAATGTGGAGGAACGATCCCAATTACTTGAGAGCCTAACGGCTGAATTCGGAGCATGGATCCGCGAGCCCGGCCATATTGATAGGGTTATCGGGCTTCGTAGCATGCACTCACAAAACCAAGAGCCCCGTGACGACGAAGCTCGTGCTCGCGCCAACGAGGAGGCGGTTCGACATTGGTTGATACCGCATGTCGATCTAGACACCGCGCTCCCTTTAGGATGGATCGATCCCGACGTGGTACCGGCCTTGGGTCAGTTGCGAAAGCACGGATACTTCAAGAAGAAGGATGACTTGCATATAGCCATCGGATTGCTGCACATGGATCTCCGGAAGGAGTATTGTATCCCTCGTTCCGACAAAGGCCGTGTGGGTTTTAGGTGCACTTCGGGGAAGGATTGCGAGTTCAAGTTGAATGCAACGCAGAAAGGCGGGATTTGGAAGATCAACAAGTACGTGGCCGATCACACGTGTCTAGTTGATTTAAATTCGAACAACAAACGACAGGTGCCGGCCATGGTATTAGGAGCATTCTACGCTCGTCGATTGATCACCGAGGGCGCAGTGTTGAAGCCAAAGGAGATGGTGGACGAGCTACAGAGTGAGTACGGTATTCAGATTGACTACCCGTTCGCTCTCCGTGCGAGGAACGTCGCTATAGAGATGACGTACGGTGCCTTCGACGAGTCTTATCAGAGGCTCCCTTCTTACCTCTACCTTTTGAAGGAGATGAATCCGGGCACCCAGTACGACATCCACACCTCCCACGTCACCGACCGTCTGACCTACTTCTACCTCGCCTTTGGTCCGTCCATCGAGGCGTGGGAAAATGGTTTGCTACGCCCCGTGATCGTAGTAGACGGGGCGCACTTGAAGGGGAAGAACAAGGGGACGCTCTTTGTGGCGGTGACGAAAGACGGGAACGAGCAAGTGTTCCCCCTTGCCATTGGATTCGGTCCCATAGAGAACGACGAATCTTGGACGTGGTTCTTGGCCAAAGTCCGAGAGAGTTTCGGGGCGCCCTCGGACTTGTTGATCGTATCCGATCAGCACGTGAGCATCGCAAATGCGATCGACTCCGTCTTTCCGCACGCTGCTCACGGCCTCTGCTTCGTTCACCTCCAGAGAAATTTCGTTAGGTACGGGAGGCATGCGGGGGCTATATTCGAGTCTGCAGCCTATGCCTATCGAGATTCCCAATTCGATGAATATTGGGGGAATCTGAGGGACCTAAGCAGGGAGGGAGGCGGGATCTACAGGAGGTTGAGCGACATTGGTCTGCCGAGGTGGGCGAGGTGCAAGTGTCCCGTCCGACGTACGAGCTTCATGACTTCGAATCCCGCCGAGACCATGAATGCTCGGTTGTTGTGGGCTCGGAGACTCCCGATTTGTGCCATGATCGAGGTGTATCGGATAGTCGTCGAGAAGTGGTTCGACGAACATCGGACTAGTGCCCTAGCTCGCCAACATGAACTCACCGAGAAGGCCTATACGAAGATGTCGGCATCGTCGGAATGGGGCCGTCGCTATTCCGTCAGAGGAACGCCTACGCCCACCCTTTGGAGAGTCGAAGGTGAAAAGCAGACTTACCTGGTCGATCTCCAAAACTCGACTTGCGAATGCCGTGAGTTTGAGTTAGACGGCATCCCTTGTCGACACGCTTGTGCGGCGATAAGGTACGGCTACTTCTCGTTTTATTTTAGTTTCACGCTTGTCGTATTTCAATTGGATTTCTAAACGTTTTTGTATTGTATGTTGTTACAGGCACTCCGGTGGGCGGGCAACTGACTACGTGAGCCATTATTTCAGGCAATCCACGTTAGTTGCTACGTATTCTCCTCAAATTCAACCGGTTCCTCATCCCGAGACGTGGAGTGTTCCCGAATTCATTTCACGATGGAGGGTGCTACCCCCTCTTGTACCTAGGCAAGCCGGGCGACCATCGATGGCAAGAGATCGATCAGCCGTTGAAGGAGAATCCTCTACGAACCGGCAAAGGTGTTCAAGATGCGGACAATACGGGCACAAGCGACGGAGTTGCCAAGCCTCGCTTCCCATTTGCGGAGTTGATCTAAACGCTCCCCCTCGACGTCCAAGAGGTAAGAAAAAATGTAGCATTTGCAAGAGCGAGGAGCATACTAGGCCTCGATGTCCGTACGATACCGATGCTTGATTATATTTTTATTTCTATTTTGTACAAATTGACGTTTTTTGGATCTTAATGAACGTTTTTGGATGTTTAAGAATGTTATTGGATGTAATCTTATCAGATTGTGTTTGATTTGATCATTTGGTGAAAATTTGTGTTTTTTTGTGTTATAAAATGGATACCTTCGGCCAAGTACACGACAATATACTTGATTTAATCATGTATACACGGTCAAATTATCCTATTACTCGTGTAAAGTCAACAAAAAAAAGTTAAAATTTAAAATGACCATACACGGTCAAATGTAAATTTTTATCGTGTATACACGGTTGAAAATCTAATTCAACCGTGTAAGGTCAACAAAGTCAAAATTAAATAAAAGTCAATGCCCTCTACACGAATGTTGACTCTACACGATTTAAAATGAAAAATAGCGTGTACCCTTGTCGTGAGAAGTCAAAATTAAGCCTAAAAAGTCAAAATTAAGCCAAAATTCCTAAAATTCTCGTGTTTCATTTGATTTTCTCGTGTATCTCGAGTCTATTAAGTTTTGTAAACGTGTAATAACGTAAGTTATGTCATAATTAAGCCAAAAATCAATTGAATTGAAGGATATGTTATGTAAGTATGAAGTGTAGAGTGAGTGTCACTTATATAGTCTAACTACTAAGGTTACGTTTGATCTAGAACTAACTTACGAACGTAATGTTCTTACAAACTTGTAATTCACGTAACGTGATCGAATCATAAGATTGCACAATGTATGAAAGTAACAGTGATTCCAACTCAATTGAGTCCCACGAATTGAAAAATCAAAAAAAAAAAAAAAAAAATAGGGGGTTCTTAAGTACACGACTTAGGGTACACGGCTGAGGTTCTTGAGTACACGGTTGAATTGCTCATTCAACCGTGTACCCAGCCGAAGGGTTAGAAAAAAATGGCCAAAAAAAACAATTTTTCCCCCATTTGATATTTTTCAATTCATCACCTGTAACGACCAAAATCAACATCGTTCGAACAAAATCAATTTCAAACAAATCTAATTAACAAGAAACGTCATTCGAATTCAACAATTTACAAAATCTAAATCAGAATTCAATATCAATCAATATTCGAAAAAAAAATACATTTGTTCACCAATCCCTCCATCCCCTCGAAATCATGAAAATTCGCTTCGCCATCTTCTTTCGATATCTTGCCACGACCATTTTCTCGTCGCCCTGGTATAGCTGAGTGGTCCCAAGGAGCAAGTCCAAATACATGCACGCGTACACGCCACAACTCACGCCATCGTTTTGGACGAATTGATACTCCCGAGGGGCGAACTGGATGTCCATGAATCGTGTCTTCCAGTTTTTGACATTTGAGTTGACACGCGTGAAGTATTGGGGATTGTACTCCAAGAGGCGTGAGAAGAGGCGAGACAAGGGCAAGCATTGGATGATCCGTGATTGCCTGAGTGGATGGTTTTCATCTCCCTCGTACATCCAATAGTGGGAATCGTACACCTCGATGCACCAACAAGGAACGTTCACCCGACACAGGATCCAATGGGAGGAGGAGACATGGCAAACGACGAGAAACTGAAAAAAAAAAACACGATTTAGCAATACGAAGAATTAAATTCGATATAATCAATATAGGATATTAAAAACTTACATATTGGCCGGTGATCCACGGTTGGTACGTGTTAATCCCCTCCCAGCCCGCGATGAAATCGTAGGGGATCTCCCATTTCGTGTACTTCAAAGTCTCGTTTGCCAACCCCCAAGTCGAAGAGTTGGGGTGAAACTTCAAGTACTCGTCTCGGAGTTGTGTCTTTATTTATTTGAAATGGAAACATGGTTTTTATTAGGTTTTTTATCAAATTGAAATACATGAATATGGAAATTGAAACAAATGAAAACGGAAAATGAGAAAACGAACTTACGTAAAACGACAGGGGCAGAACTATGTGGTGCAGTTTGCTAACACCATTGAGAAGACGGTACCCTTGTTGGAGTCTATGTTGCCAGTAGACCGTGTACAGGTCTATCTCCTGTAATCATTTTCAAAATAATCTTATTAGTACCCTAATTAGAACAAAATCAAGCGTAAAAGTAACAAAACAAAACATGTAAAAAAATTACCAGAGCAGTGAGGCACTTCGTCGTGTCCTCGATCGTGAAGAAGATCTCCTGTGTAAGGTAGAACCCGGTCCGGCTCATCTCCACGTGGGGCTGTCCCGATTCCCTAAACCTCTGATACGGAGAGGATCGCTTTTTGGGACGCTCTGCAACATATGGAGATAGTAGAGAGGCTGAGGGGCGTGTCTCCCTAGTCGAGACACGCGTGACTTCCTCATCTGAGCTCGCTCCCATCCTATCTATCTCCTCAACAAACTCACTCAACCTAGAGTGATGGGAGCCTTGGGAGGGCTCAGGCACGTCGACGTGACCACCGGAGGCACGACTCACGGAGTGCCGTTCATCTGCTTTCTCGATCGGGATATCCCTGAGCCCCCCAAGCGAGTGCTCACTGACGTGGACATCCCTGAGCCCCGCAAACGGCTGCTCACCTACACGGGACTGTCCCTCGCCCCCGGAGGAAGAACGGCTGCGGCTCGGACTCTTGGATACGAACTTCTTCAGCTCCCCGGCGATAGCCCTCGCCAATCGGCCTAGAAATCCGGTCCCTGAGCGATCCTGCTCCCATCGGGACACCAGACGGTCCCCGAATCGGTCCAAGAAGTCGTCACCGAGGGGACCGCGCTCGCACGGATCTCCGTGTGCGCAACAGATCAAGCCGGAGGGCCGGGGTTCAGCGTGCTCGCTCCGAGGCCTCTTCGACGCCCATGTTTCGGGCCTCCTCTCAACCCTCGGCCTCGGCATCTCGACCCCGCCGTCGGAGTGAGCTCGCTCCGCTCGTGGAGCACGACGACGAGGGGCCACTGCCTCAGAAGCGCCCTTGCCCTTGCACTTGAGCTTCTCCAGGGCCCTCGCCATGTCGCGCTTCGCCTTCGACTCCCTTCTCTCGGGCGGGAGATTGGTTTGTTCGTGGCGCTTGGAGGGAACGTAGGCCACGCCGATCGGCTCGATGCTCTCGAGACTTTGGAATCCAAGTTCGAGAACATCGTAATCATCCGCCTCCAGTGTCGGATGAACCTCGAGCTACAACGAAAAATAAAACAAGAGGTGTTAGGAGTCAAATTTAAATTTTCAATCAAAACACACGGCACAGTACACGACTGAAATTGTAATTCAGCCGTGTAGTACACGGTTGAAATTCAATTTCAGTCGTGTAAGGTCAACAATTTTGACTTTAAAGTCAAAATTGTTGACCTTACACGACTGAAATTGTAATTCAGCCGTGTAACACACGGCTGAAATTGCAATTCAGTCGTGTAAGTCAACAATTTTGACTTTAAAGTCAAAATTGTTGACCTTACACGACTGTATTGCAATTTCAACCGTGTTGTACACGGCTGAATTACAATTTCAGTCGTGTAAGGTCAACAATTTTGACTTTAAAGTCAAAATTGTTGACTTACACGACTGAATTGGATTTTAAAAAGGTTGACTTTGACTTTTAAAGCAAATTTACAGAAATCGAACGTCAAATAAATTAAACAAGCTAAAAAACTACTAAATCAATTACCTCGGGATTATCGAAGAATCCCCTGAAGTTGCACGAAGAGGAGGACGTGGCCCATCTTCTGAGGCGGGGGGTCAGTGTCGGACGATCCCGAACCCCGCATGCTTGCCCCATTCGGGGGATCGCCTCGTAGGCCCAAATGTTCAGGGCCCAGACCGGCCCGTACAGGTGATAGGCGGGTCGCACGCCCGTTATGAGGGCGGGGTCCCTCTTCATCACGTGCAGCTGGTAGAGCATGATCTGGAACGACCACGCTCCCCACGGAAATGCCCTCCACTGCTCCTCGTACTCCACCAGGTGCCATGCCCAGTCCTCGATCGTCGGGTTGTCGTGGCCGAGTAGCATGAGGTAGTACATGAGGAGGTTGGCCGCCTTCAGATACTGGTCGGCGTCTCCCAGTACACTCGTGTCGTCGTTGAAGTCCGCCTTCAACTTATTTATCTTAGGGGATTTGCCCCCGTACTTCGTGTAGAGGAGGCTCCTTTGGGGAGGGTCGTGACGGCCTTTAGGGTTGAAAGGCGACTCTCCGAAAGCCAGGCCCGTCACGAGGGCGTACTCTTGGGCACGGAACCGTATCACCTGCCCACCTACGTGGAACCACCTCTCCATCTCGGGGATCGACTCATCCTCGAGCTCTCGGGCTAGAAACTCGTGGAGGGCGTTGTTCGCGCTCCCGTTCCTCCGAATCTCGAGGAGGTATCCGAACGGGCCTTCCGTAAATCTATCGAGCAAGAGTTGGCCGGCTACTCGACGCAACACGCGGGGAATCGACCGAACCACGTCGTCCCGTATGTAGAGGTTTATTTGCCCTCTAAACCCCTGCATTCGGCCCCGCATCCATTGAAACCTAGGCTGCAAATCGAGAACAAACAAAACGAATCAAAAAAATTTTTTTGTAAAATTTCATGCATTGTATTCGGCCAAGTACACGACTGAAATTCAATTTCAGTCGTGTATGTACACGACTGAAATTGAATTTCAGTCGTGTGTACACGACTGAAATTCAATTTCAGTCGTGTACCTATGATCAAAAACAGTAAAATTTTCAATTTTTCACAAAATTCGATTCAAACCATAACATGCTCCATGCTTATTAAACAAAGTGCTCGAAACCATAACATGCTTCATGCTTCTTTACATTGAACGTAAACAAATATAGAAAAGGACATACCGGAGGTGGGGGATCGGGGAAGACGCGGGGCTCAACGGGCTGCTCCGCCGGCTGCTGCTGCCGGCGACGGGAGGCGGGCCGTGGGCGGCGTTGGGCGGCTCTCCTCGATGTTTCGGGTTCATCGTGGTCGGAATGTGTGGAACTCATGTCGGTGACGGCGCCGGCGACGGGAACGGTAAAAAAATTCCGATTTGGGGGAGGGTAAAATTCGAGTTCACGAGTGTGATTTTGGGGTGAAAAACACGATTCCAGTCGTGAGGGAGAGGGAGAGGGAGAGGGGAGGGTGGGGTAGTTAGAATATTTAATTTTGGATTTATGTCGGGTGGGGCCCACGACATAAATACCAATTTTGTTTTTATGAATAACAATTTTGTTTTATTTGATAAGTTGGAGGGTATATATGACATTTCAATTGAAAATGGGTATAGAAGTACTACTTCTTATATGATGGGTATAGAAGTACTACTTTTTATAAAAATGGGTATTTTTAACTATTATCTCTTATTTTATTTTAAAACTTTAATAACATTCATTTATATACAGCGTCACGAAATATTTAAATTCTGAACTTTTAGCACTGAAGCTTAAGTCCATACTGCTAGGCTAACACTCGAACTGCCGAACATTATCTATACATCTTAATACTCCTTTTGCTTTAAGTTATTAGAATCATTTAGTTAATACATGGAGTATAAGATATTGACACATCTCAAATAGATTGCACATAGGGCTATATTCTCTTATAATTTTTACTTATTTTTTCATGGTTTTAAATCATTACTCTTAAATTATTCATGAGGCTAAGATTGAGGGATGACATCCTCTGTATACCAATTAATTATTTTGATTAGTTTTGTAAAGTTTTTTTTATAAAATTAAAAATTGAAATATTATAACAAAATTTTAAAAAATGATTAAAAAAAATCATAATTTTAAAAACAATGTACCCTAAATTTAAATTTATCTACCATATTTTACCTAATAAAATTGAAATTGAATTTTAAAAATTAATTATACACCCTAATGGATGGTTGAATCCTAAAAATAATTGTAAAATTATTACAAGTTATAATACGTTGAAATTGTTGAAAGAAATGCATAAAAACAATCAAAATTAAATTGACATTTAATACACGATTATTATTGTAGGCATTGAAAATTTGAGAAAATAAATAAAATATTTTATTAATTTTAAACATTTATTTTATTTGGATTATTATGAAATCTAAATTAAATAATGTATTTAATTAATGAAGATATTGAAGATAAATATCAATTTTTTTGCCAACAAGTTAAATATTTTATTGATATATATCAATAATTGAAAACCAATCAGATTGTGACACCTCATCATGAAGGCCCAATTTGGAGCCCAAAAGCCCATCAAGCCTGCTACCTCTACACCTATAAATAGGGGTCAAATAAGAAAAGAGGTTTTTAGCCACACATGCAAACGTGGCTAATAATAAACTTATGTGTGGTTATATATTTTTATTCACAAATGTTGACATTTATGATATGTGTGGTTAAAATTTTGTAGGTAAATATCTTTAGTCACACTTGTATGTATGTGTGGATAAAAACACCGATTTTTACCCACACATATAGATGTCATTAAATGTATGTTTTATGTGTGGGTAATTAATTTTGATGATTTTATAATGATGACGTGGAAATGACATGGATGCTGATGTGGCATTTTATAAATATGACGTGGGTGTTGAAGTGGCATTTTTGTAAAATGACGTGGAAATGATGACATGGCAATTTTTTTAAAGATGACGTGGAAGTGATGACGTGACAATTTTTTATGTGGGGTTAAATCTTATAAATTATGTGTAGGTAATTGGTAATAAAAATATTCCGATTTTTTATTTAGTAATTTTATTTATTCGAATACAACCATGTATTTGAGAATATTATATTATATTGTAAATTAAATAAAACACATAGCAAGCAATTGACAAAGAAGCCTAAAAGTAATTAATTTTACTCAATAAAATCAAAAAATACAATATTTATGTCTCTTGCAAAAATAAAATATTTGAAAATGAAATTGCTATTTAATAATCTATCACTTGTGATTTCATATCGAGCTCCTCTTGATCTTGCCAAGGCCCCGACTTCCAATAACGCAGGCGAGAGGAATGGTATCAACGGCCTCAACGAGCTTGTCACGAACATCTTCCTAGTAGATTTTCAAGACCACTACAATTAGATTTACAAGCATAACATGATTGAAACACCAAATGCATAAATGGGAAAGGTAAGAGGTTGGTTTGGGGTAATAAAGCTTAATTACATCTTTCTGCCTTGCAGCAGTAGAGACGATGTCTACGTCTCTGGGAAATTTCGGAGAAGTATGCCTGCAAAACAGAGAGTAAAACCAAGAAAAGACTCAATGACTCTTTCAACAAGAAAAATTAGATTGCTGTATAAAAGCCAAAGGCTCGTATCCAGCCCAAAATAGGCCCAATCCAGGAGAAGGAAAAAGATGAAGGCATGAAAGAGAAATGAGAGTTTACTTTTTGTCAATTCCAACACTGAGAACTCGCTCAACAGCCAAAAAATCACAGTTCCAAACTAATCAGCTAATGGCAAACTACACAAAACTGTAAACTATATCTAGAAACTGGTTTAAAATGGGGTGGTTTAAGTTCAACCCCACCTGCAAACATGAAAGCGGCCGCTCAAGAAAAAGAAAAGAAAGGAACGAGAGAGAGAAAGCTAAACTCACCCAACACCGCTTAAAGCGGCCGCTCAAACGTATGACGGCCGGAATCGAATGGGCGACATAAATATTCACAAGCTTGAAATCGACGAGCTAACAGAGATACATTACTCCAAAATCTGCCGAATTCGAAAAAATCTCGAGTCAACATAAAAGCAAGAAGAGAGAAGAGGAGAAGAACAGGTTGACTCACCCCCAGGGAACAATAGTCCGGCTCAGTTGCTCTACTGAGCAGAAACCTTCCTCTCCCTCAACTCTTGAAAAATTGGAACTGACATGAATCGGCGGAACAGAGTCATGGAGGAATAAGGTCGCTGCTGTGAGCACCTTCAAAGCTTCTTTCTGCAATTCACTTAGCTCCGAATGAGGCGAGGTTATTTCTCCCACCAATTTAAGTTGAAACGGCGTGAGACGTGCGAGTGAAAACTGCCGCACTCTTCAAAACTATGTGGAGGGATTTTTTGGTGTAGAGGCGGGATTCAATTTTTTTAGGGCATAAAGTTTATTCCCGCTTTTTTATTGTTTATTTATTTGTCATTCATTTATTTTATGTTTTAATTTAATTAATGCAACATGGTTAATCTTGATATAATTGCTAATTTTGTTCATTTAAATTAAAATAAGTCTCGAACAACATTTCTTTCTAGCTTTACTAGATAATGAAAAAACTAATCTAATTTTTGTTTTGTCAATTTCTTTTTCTTTCTATTTATTTATGTTTTTTATTTATGTTAATAAGAAAAAAATATACATACATTTAAAATAATTAATTTTCAGAACAGTTGTTTAAATGTGGGATAAATATAATTTATTTTAAAACATCAATTAAAGGATATTACAAAATTGATTAATAAGGAATTGCCTAATATTTTACTTTATTTTCTATAAATATATTTTTAGAAAATAAACCATAGTTATTGTTAAATGTAAATTTTCATTTTGGATATAAAAAATATAATGATTTATACAATATATAAAAACCAACATATTTTGATTAATTTATTTAATTATATAAAGTCAGTCACCTCCAACACATAAAAAATTAGTTTAATAGAAAATATGATTTTTTTTGCCACATATATTTAACCACACATATATAATTGATATGTGTCGCTAAGAAATTTAACTAATTTGCCACATAAGCACATAAAAAATAATATAAAATATTTAAATCGAAAAAATAAAACAAAAAATAAAGGCAAATATATAAATGTTACTAATTAATTTTAGTCACACATCATAAATGTTTACCTGCTCAATTAAACCGAAAGAAAAAATAAAAATTAATATAAAAATTATAAATGTGACTAATTTAATTTAGTCACACATCATAAATGTCAATAATTGATAAAAGTGTCCTGCTAATTTATTCACACATATTTCGATTATGTGTGGCTAAACAACCACACATGTTTATGTGTGGTTAACTTATATGTGGCTAAAAATCAAATTTCTTGTAGTGAGAGCTCAAAAATCACACCAGAATTCATGAAGTTCTAACTCAAAAATTAATAGTTGAATTTCTTACGAATTCTTTTAAATATTTGAGGTATTCTTCGTAGAACCAATATCGTTCTTCGTGGAAATCACCAATAATATTCAAGGTGTCCTTCGTAGAACCAATACCGTTCTTCGTACAAATTCTCATAATCAACGTTTTATTCGGAAATAAGGCAAATGCCATCCGAATAAACGTTATAGAGTCCCACAATAGCGTTTGATTCGAAAATAGGGCAAATGTCCTTCGAATAAACGTTATAAAAATTCAAGTATCAAAGCCGAAGAGATCAAGGAGAGCCAAATTCTCCATAAATCTCGGAAGCTGTTCAAACATCGTTCAAGCATCAAGTTGAAGAGAAGAATCAGAGGAATTATAGAGATCGCAACTCGCAAATTTACATAAGTTCTTTAAATATTTATTTGTACACATCTTGTATATTTATTTTATTAAATAAATAAAATTTTGTGTTTACAGTCATATGAAAATGGAGATAGATGAACTGATTTTGCGACCTAAGGAAAAGTCAAATGAAACACGCGAGAAGCACATTAATAAAGCTAAATTAGGTCTCATAAATGCAAACAACAAATTGAGATTGACATTTGCTTCACCTCTATTTTATGGAATTATTTGATTATTTCATACGAATGTATAATAAAAATATACTCATATTCCACTCTTATGATTCATAGGTCTTTTCTAAGGCCAAAGATGAATTAGTATTAACAAGGCTACACACAACTCGTGACTCGTGAGCTATTCGAAAACTTGTATCGATAAAAGTTGATTTAAGGATATAATACATACGCACTTCAATTCGTAATTATATTATTATAATTTGTATTATTTTAATAAAGTATGTTGGTCAATCATTTTTCCTATAAACTCTTCTCGAATTTAATAAGCTCTTTGATATAACTAATTACAAAGCTTGACGTTCATCAATCTTATTGAAGCTTGCAAAGAATTGTAAACAAAAATGATTAATTTAGAAATATTTCCAACACGTTGCGACCGTCTGTACATACGATAATATACTAACCCTCACTCCAATAGAAATCTTATTTGTGTACTCTTGTTTTTTTTGTTGATGATAAGAAATAATAATACCATCATTTTAATCATACACATTATTATATTTTTTTCAGTATATAAAAAAGGATCATGATACGGTATTCAAAAACTACTATACAAAAAAAACACATATACATATGAATAATTTAATTACAAATCGACCGACAAATGAATTATTTTATTTAATTTTATGGAAGTGTCAGCTCTTGGGTCCAATTGAATATAAGAGCATTAGCAGTGGAGTACGGGAGAATACGAGAGTACGGCGTATGCTGGTTAAAAAGTGTGCTGACAAGGACAGAGTACGGCGTATGCTGAAAAGTAGTGCAGTGGAGTACGGTGTATGCTGTTTATTTTATGTGCTGACTAGACTATGCTGACTGGACAGTGTTAGTTATTTGTTAATTCTTATTTCGATTTAATATTTTTCTTGTCGTTCGAATACGAGTTTTTTTAATAAATAAAATTCTATTGTACATTTGAAAAATTACAATACAAAGATTTTAAAATATAACAAACAAAACAATTAAAAGGTGAAAAATTGTTAAAAAAATTAATCAATTCGATTTTAATCCATATTTGTTTTAAAATGAAAATTAATCACCAACTTGTTTACACTAATTTTAAATAAATGGACGTGTCAAAATTAATAAAAGCTTAACTAGTTAAAATTATAATCCATAATCTTTAAATTAAAATTGAAATATGGGAAAAAAAATGAGGAAGAATACTTAATTAAACATATAAAAAAGGAAAGAAAAGAAAAAAAAGGAAAATTAAAGAAAACACTAGTTCAATCGGAAAGAAGGGAAAAAAAAAAGGGAAAAAAAAAAAAAAAAAGGAAACACAAACTGTAATCGGAAAAAAAAGAAAAAAAAAAAAAAAAAGAAAAGTCAACAATGACGGCCCAATGGGAGCCCGCCACATGGCGTACGCCTGCTGCACACGAGTGTATGCTTGGGCGTACACGCGGGCGTACACCGTACGCCACGTGTACGCCCGCATCAGCATCCGTTTGTCCAGACATGTACGCACGCTGACGTGGCAGCGCCACGTCAGCGCCACGTGGCGTGCGCTCTTCTTAAGTGTATGCTGATGCGAATGCCCTAAGTAGCATGTTACCCTGTCAATGACTTTGAAATCTTCAACGGCGGCGTTATTTATTTTTAGAGAGAGAGAGAGAGAAATAGCACAAATTTAATAACTCTACTTATTTATGTAGTGTATTTAAAAATTAGGAATTCTAAGCTGAATGAATATAATTATACTACTCCCTCCGTCCTCTATTTATTGACGGAGGGAATATGGACATAGGTTTTTTTACATTTTATGGTATAATAATAAATTAATGTGTTAAAATGTTAAAATAGAATAATTGTGGGTCCATTTGGGAAGCTTCCATGCTGCCAAGGGTGTAAAATTCACTCTCTATAGGAGAGTGACACATGGCATTTTTAATTAAAGTATTTGATTATTTTTTTTAGAGCAAAAATTAGTACTCCCTCCGGTCTTTCCTAGTTGAGCCACTTTTCTGATTGGGTCGGTCTCTCCTAGTTGAATCGTTTCCTTTTTGGGTAAAAATTAAGTATTAAACACGCAACTAATTGTACCCCTTATTTTACTTAATTAACATACTAATTACGTCCCAATTTCTCAATTTCTCCATTATCGCCATTGCCGTCTCTCTCAAAATAATTTTAAATTAATTTAAAATAAATCCAGAAAAGTTTTAATTTTATAAAAAAAAAATCCCGAAAAGTTTTTTATTTTAATTTTAAACATCAACAATAATTTTATAAAAAAAAATCCAGAAAATTTTAAATTAATTTAAAATAAATCCAGAAAAGTTTTAATTTATAAAAAAAAAATCCAGAAAAGTTTTTTATTTTAATTTTAAACATCAACAATAATTTTATAAAAAAAAAAATCCAGAAAATTTTAAATTAATTTAAAATAAATCCAGAAAATTTTAATTTTATAAAAAAAAAATCCAGAAAAGTTTTTTATTTTAATTTTAAACATCAACAATAATTTTATAAAAAAAAAATTCCAGAAAATTTTAAATTAATTTAAAATAAATCCAGAAAAGTTTTAATTTTATAAAAAAAAATCCAGAAAAGTTTTTTATTTTAATTTTAAACATCAACAATAATTTTATAAAAAAAAAATCCAGAAAATTTTAAATTAATTTAAAAATAAACTGAAAAACAAAAAAAAATATTAATTAATAAAAAACATTTTTTATATTAATTAAAAATAAAATACAGTACTTAGTAATTATAAACATAATCTCATTCTCTTCTCAATTACCAAACATACTTAAAGTACTAAACAACTCTTCTTAATTCCCGTGTCGAAAAGTTTCGACTCAACTAGGAAAGACCGGAGAGAGTATGATTGATGACACAATTAGTAAAAGAATTAGGGTCACTAATCGGACCTTAATTTTCTTAATTAAATTTTAACTTTTATTTTACAAATACTTAAAAATTAAAATTAAAATTAAAATATTAAAAATTAAAATTTAAATATTTCCTCCGTCCTCCATATATTGACATAGTTTTATGGGCACAAGTTTTTTTTGCATTTTGATGGTATAATAATAAATTAATGTGTTAAAGTGGAATAATTGTGGGTCCATTTGATTTTTTAATAGTATTAAAATGTTAAAATAATAAAAAGTAGATGTATAAAGTGTTAAAATGATTGTGGGGTCTACGTCCTAAAACGTAATATGTCAGTAAATGGAGGACGTCCCAATATAGTAATAATGTCAGTAAATAGAGGACGGAGGGAGTATTAAAAATTAAAATTTAGTTTAAAAATTAGTAAATTTTATAAATGTAAAAATAAATTACTAAAGTTTAGTTTTTTATTTTTAATAAACAGGCTCTATTTTTTTTTTTAATAAGATTTTAGTTTTTTTATATGACAAACTGGGATAGGGATCTTTGTTTTCGGCGCAGGACTTTAGATGATAGTGGGTTAAAATGAAAAGCAGTAGATTAAAGTGATGTGTTAGAATTTTATTGGGTTAGAATTTTCTATTTTGGGAAAGATCCCTATACTAGTGGGACGTCCCGAAAAAGAAAATGTTCCTTTATCAGTTGGACAGAGGGAGTAATTAATTGATTAATTATAAATTGCAAATTTTAAAATTATTCAATGTCAGTTTTCTATTTTTAATAAAATAAAATAAAATATTAATTAGAATTTTTAATTAATTAAAAATTCCACATGTCACTCTTTTATGGAGGGTGAATTTTACACCCTCCCTAGCATGAAATTCACCGTCCATTTGAATTGTTTAATAGTATTAAAATGATAAAATAATTAAAAGTAGATGTATAAAGTGTTAAAGTGATTGTGGGGTCTACGTCCTAAAACGGAAATTGTCAGTAAATGGAGGACGTCCCAATATAGTATTAACGTCACTAAATGGAGGACGGAGGGAGTATGATAAAGAATACGTATCTGTCACGGAATATTAATTTGGAGGATTTGATATAAATATTTTTGTCACACTGTCGATTGTCGATATTGATCAATTTTGTATTTAAAGCTACTTATCTCAATAATTGTTTGTCCAATTTTAGTCAAGCGAGTTAAAATAATTCAGTCCATTTCTTTCAAAATAATCACATTTCTATTTTGAGATGTGTTATCTAAAATGATAGTAGTAAGTTTTTTTTTTTTTTTTTTTTAATCTTGCAATCACATTTGCACTCCCTCGTTAATCGGTCTAAGTGGGTTATATAAATTAATCAAGATTTGGATAACAAGTAAACTCGTGACTTTTCAAATCTTACTTTGGACTTTGCCTCTTTAGATCAATTAAAATCAATTCTACTATATTGATGATGTACTCCTTAATTCCGTTCCGAATCAATCGTCTTGTTTCATTTGAACGCAAAATATTAAATACAGTGTTAAAAGTGAAAATGAGAATTTCATATTAATTAAGATGTAAGAGTTAATTTCTTCCACTACATGAACGGTATTATTCATGTAAGATAAGATAATTGATTAGGGACGAAAGAAGTATCAATAATTTATTTAATCGTTTCTTTTAATTTCATCTGTTTTATTAATTAGCAAATCTCTCACTAACATCGCCTCCATCTTGGATATTTGTGTTGAATATGATCCACAGTTGCCGAACACTATATATAATAAATACATCAATCAAGGTGAAATCCAAATGGCGATCTCAAGTGAAATGTAAAAAACAATTGTCTTTCGTATCCGAGTATTTTTATTTAACATAAATTTTAATATTTGTAACGAGTAGAAATATACTAATGTTTCATTCAGCAAGGTTGTAAGATGCGGGCCAATTTAACGTTCTAGTAAAGATCTTAGAGTAATGCTATTCGGCCATAATGTGGCCGGCCATAATTTAACTTGTTTTATTTTTTATAATATCAAATAATTTATATATTTATGCCAAACTTTTTTAGATTATAAAATACTCAAAAAGTGATACTCCGTATTTTTTACGTATTTTTTAAAATTAATTCTTTAATTATTTGATAATTTTTACTATTTAAAAGTATTTTTTTTACCTTTTTTACCTAACAAATGAAAAAAAATATGTAATTTTTGGGGAAAAATATTTTTAAATTAAAATATGAAATTAATAAATTATTGTTATCATTTACAATTTTTAAAATTACAAAAATATAAAAAATATTGTTGTGTGGCCGGCCACATTATGGCCAAATAGCATTATTGAAGATCTTATAGTACTCCTTTCGCTTCTTCTGAAACGACTAAGTTTTGAATTTGGGGCGTGTTATTCAAAATGGTCAGTTTTCTATTTTGGCCTAACAAACTCATATGCACATCACCCGATTAACCCCTTAATACACTACCTTTACACACTAAATCCTCATTTGAAGTATCTGGACTACCACTATTATACAATAAACCTCGATTTTTGTTAGGAAATAAGAACAAAGAATACAAAAAACAACGAAGAACACAAGAATTTGTTGACCCAGTTCGTCAAGATGACTACGTCTGGGGGCGCTACCAAGCCAGGAGTATGCACGATATTTTCGGATTCAGAATACAATGAGAAAGCGGCTATTTATAAGTGAAGCCAAAACCTTAAACCTTACAGACCACGAATTGGGCCAAAACGCGTGGCCCAAAAACGTCCGAAAATTCGGGTTTGGATTTACAGTCTCTACACCTAACAATTTTCTTAATACACATGTCCAAAAAAAATGACAGTTTTAGAAGAAAAAGGAGTAAGAGTTTAAGTGATGGAACAATAGTCCACGTACAAAAATAAAATATACACTTTTTCTTTGAACAGACAGTCGGAAGGTAATTAATGGAAATTAAGGGAATATTAATTTCTTAATAGAATTAAAAATAGTCCTATCCAATAATTAACAAAATAATTGTCGTAACTGCCAAACCCTTAATTAATCGCATTTTTTTGGGGTTGTGATTTTTGTTGAAAAATCCCCTAGTTGCCCAAGTTGATGCTTCGATAATTACTAGGGGACAGAGACGGTAGTATAAGACAACCAAATTTAACGAATGGGACACGTTTTGTGATTCAATCTTATTTCCAATATTTAGATTTCGGAAAATCGAATTCAATTCTAATAATGCTTAAAAATTAATACTTTTTCGTCCCACTTCAATTATCCTATTTCTTTTTGCGTGTCTGTCTTTTTTTGAGATTGTAGATTTACAAAAATGAAAAATAAAGGGTCAATATTAAAGGAAAGTTTATGTAAAAATGTTCGATTAGGAAAGCATGACAGTAAAGACGGGACAGTACGAATATTCAAAGTCGTCTCTAACCCATAGGGATCATTTATTGCCTATAAATAACACGACACACACACCCCCCTTGAAGGGACATATCGAACAAGTCTTGTTAATTTCTGCACACACTAAACACACACTCACATACAAGAAATGGGTAGTTTGGGAAGCAACAATTACAGCGACGGTGTTATTTCAAGCGAAACCATCGGAAAAGTTATAACATGCAGAGGTATGTATGTCGTAAGATATTTAATTTATTTGATTTTTTTATATATATATTAATGAGAAATAATTGAAATACTTGCAGCGGCGGTGGCGTACGCGGCGGGGCAGCCGCTGGTGGTGGAGGAGATTCGGGTCGACCCGCCGCAGAAAATGGAGGTCCGGATCCGAGTGCTTTTCACTTCGATCTGCCACACCGATCTCAGTGCTTGGCAAGGAGAGGTAAATCTTATTATTATTATTATTATTATTATTATTATTATTATTGAGCTTACAAAATTATTTGTTGTTGATTTGTGAAGAATCAAAGTCAGAGTGTGTACCCTCGGATTTTTGGTCATGAAGCTTCTGGGTAAGAACTCAACGGATTCTAGTACTCAATTCGTCTCGTTTAAAACGATTTATACTCCCTCTGTTCCCACTGATAAAGGGACTTTTTCCTTTTCGAGACGTCCCATTAATATAGGGACCTTTCCCAAAATAGAAAATTCTAACCCAATAAAATTCTGACACATCACTTTAACCCACTACTTTTCACTTTAACCCACTATTATCACTTTCGTCTTAATTCCCGTGCCGAAAAAAAGGTCCCTATCCCAGTGGAACGGAGGGAGTAGTAATTTACGACGCAGCTGCGCGCACACACATGTATACACATCTAGTTTTTATGAGAATCAATCTTACCATGAGAAACATAAAAACCTTCTTATTTATAATTATATCTGTTTTTTACGTATATAATTTTTTTTCATTTTAATTATTGATATAAAATTCAAGAATCATGCTTGTTATGTGATATTATGATTTACTTTGTACAAAAATGGAAACCATGAAAGTAAAGTATTTTTCTTCATTTGAGAAAAAACCATGAGAGTAAAGTTAACTTTAGAAGGTAGAACATGCAATTTTCTTGCAGCTACACGAAGTTGTTACATATTAATAGTAATTTAATTCACAATTACTTATAATAAACAAAATAGTGATGTTTGTTAATGCTAACAAAGTTTATGACCTAAGCTCCGATGACTTTTGTTGTGATGTATAGTGTGGTAGAAAGCGTGGGAGAAGGGGTGGCCGATCTCGAAATCGGGGACCACGTCGTCCCCATTTTCAACGGCGAATGCCAAAACTGCATCTATTGCAACTCAAAAAAGGCCACCAACTTGTGCGCGAAATTCAGGGTGAACCCGATGAAGAGCACTATGGTCGGCGACGGAAAATGTCGGTTTTCGACGAAAGAAGGCAAACCTATCTTCCATTTCCTCAACACCTCGACCTTTAGCGAATACACTGTTCTCGATTCCGCCTGCGTAGTCAAGATCGATAAACATGCCCCTCTGGAGAAAATGTCTCTCCTTAGTTGTGGAGTATCCACGGGTATGTTAATAAGTTGACTATTTTTGTTTGAATTGTTATCATAAATTATACTCCGTCCGAACACGAAATAGAGACATTTTTTTTTAAAAAAATTTTATTAGTGACGATTATGAAATGAATAGAGATAAAATGGATGACTTTTGAAACAGGTCTTGGAGCAGTGTGGAATACAGCTGACGTGGAAAAAGGGTCAACTGTGGCGGTTTTTGGCCTTGGAGCCGTGGGATTGGCTGTGAGTTTTCTCTTTTATTTTACGAACATTTCAATCTGACATCTTTTATTGCATCGATATAGTAGATAATTATCACCTAAGAAAAACATGTACAGTGAAACTTAAAAGAAAGAGAATATGCCTCCGAGATACATCTATATTTATATATTATTGTAAAAAGTGTAGTTTACGAAATTTGATTTGCATATTTTGCTTTTTTATAATAAATCTTTAGAACATAATATTATTATTAGAATATTAATTTTGAAAATATTTCATACCCAATAAAAATATATATTGCACATAGCGTTAGAATAAAGCTTTAAAACAATAGCATTAATATATTTATTTATATTCACATATATTTCTATATATAATAAATAAATTGCATTTAAAATAAAATATTATATATGTAATAAGGTTATACGTATACCACACATAATCTGATCAGCTAATAATATTATAAATCAGACGGGAATATTTTTTTAATATATGAATAAATATCACTTTGATGTGCATTTATTCAATATTTTAGAAAATAGTCAACTTTTGTTGAGATGGTTGTATTTTTTTGTCAATATAATTATCGCTTTGAAATTTTATCATTGTTTCTTTATTACAAATTTACAATTATCATTTTGAAATATTTATCATATTAATTTTTCTGACTTCTTATGCTCCTAAAAGATTAAGATATTATTTCTTCCGTCTCTTTGATAAATAGCTCATTTTATTAAAGTCGGGTTTGTCATAATAATTAGCCGAAGGGATTAGAGTGTTTAATTTATCAGTTAAAAGTCACAATCTCGATTAGATACGAAAATTGTATAAACCTACTAATTCAATTATTAATACGACTGCTATCTACTTCCCTAATCTACTCTCCTAATTAATCTAGTTGGCCACATGCAATATGAGGTCGTAAACATTTAGATAACGAAATGACATGCTTAAAATATTACTAGTTCCCCATAAAAGTCAAGTTAGGGTTTAATTAATTTGTAGCTTTTTATTTAATGTGAAGGTGGTCGAAGGGGCAAGGGCACGTGGCGCCTCGAGAATTATTGGGGTGGATATTAACTCCGATAAACAAATCAAAGGCCAAGCGATTGGGCTAACTGATTTCATTAACCCTAAGGATGACTTGGATAAGCCGGCTCACCAGGTACTCGTCTCAACTTCGATTTTCGATTTTTCGAGTTATCATCTGCTTCATTGATTTCGGTGTTGTATTACCGATTTGACTCGTTTTTAATGAGCTTATATCTCGAATACGTAGAGATTAAACGGCGTGTTGAATCATTTATACGATGTCGAAATTGAAGAAATGGGTCGTAAAATCGAAAATTTTGAAATTTTAAAAATAAAAGAAAAATGGCCACAAATCATCATAAACCATAAAGTAAAACTTAAATAGTTTTCTGATTGTGATAGTTTTGAGAAGCATCATCATTTATCAAATAGTCAAATGATATGGTTTTTATTATTATTATTTTTTCCTATTAAAATAATCAAATTATTATTTGTTTTTTTTTTTTTTTCCATCTTTGACATTAAAATTAAAATTTTATAAAACTACATTAATCGATGCAGAAAATAAGGGAAATGACGGAAGGAGGCGTGGATTATAGCTTTGAATGTGCAGGAAATCTTGACGTTCTTCGGGAGGCCTTTTTGTCAACACATGATGTACTAATCTCTCTATCTCTCTCTACATTATTGAGCAAGGATTCTACTTAATGCATGAATAAATGGAGTTTACTCGAATATTTGGTTCAAATTTTAGCCTAGGTTGAGACAATTTTGATTTACTATTTGATGGATTAATAATTTAGTAATTTTGGTGTGCAGGGTTGGGGCATGACGGTAATTTTAGGGATACATCCAACACCAAGATTGCTACCTCTTCATCCAATGGAGTTGTTTGATGGGAGAAGAATAGTGGGATCGGTTTTTGGTGACTTCAAAGGAAAATCCCAACTCCCTCATTTTGCTAGTCAATGCATGAAAGGGGTAAGCCTCTCTCTCTCTCTCTCTCTGAGGTGTCAATTGGGTTGGACTGGGCCATCTCATCTCGAGCACAACCCGACCCAACCTAGTTTAAGATATGGTGCGAGTTGGGCTAGATTGTTCCTTTAAAATGGACTTATATTGGGACTTTGCACTATATTGGGCCGATCCTAAAAATCGTGACTTATGCCTCAATGTGGGTCCGGGTTGGTTCGAACCAGTTGACACTCTACACAAATATATGCAAATAGATAGATAATTTGGATGAGTAGAGTTGTTAACCCGGCCAAGCCGGGCCGGTCCTACCCAACCAAAGCCTGCAATGGCCTACCAACTTTTAAGTCCATCACATCTCGGGACTAAGAATGAGCGAGCCTAGGTCGGATTTTCATACAATAATAGATCCATTTTAGGCCCATGTAATACAAGCATAGAAGGCCTATGCTTGGGCTTAAAAAGGCCCAATTGGGGACCGTTTCATAGGAGAAGCCCAACTTATTTATTGAACCGGACATTTCCTTCACCGGCCCATGCTGGGCCGGTTGACATGGTGTATGAATCGATCTGGATCATAATATACAGTCGTCATGAAAGAAATCATGATTATGGTTCATAATTAAAAAGAATTATCCTAAAAGATCATCATTAATAAGAAGCTACTTATATAATGATATACATAATTTTGCAGGAGGTGAAGTTGGATGAATTCATCACACATGAATTGCCATTCTCGAAGATCAATGAAGCCATGCAATTACTCATTGATGGGAAATCGTTGAGATGCCTCATACGCCTTTGATTTTATTCAATATTTTAAGTATGTGTTTGGTGTCAATAGTCGATATATATAATTGCCATGCTATGAGATTGGAGTTTCCATAAATAGATAAATCATGTTTAGGGAATTGGGGGTTTGGATATTGTGAGCCATTTTTATATCATCTTATGTAAAATAATAATAAATTAATAACTACATGTTTATGAATTATGATTTGCATTATTTAAACAAAATGGGAAACCCTTTCTAATTCATGTGTAGGGGGAGGTCGATAGAGAGAAACAGTGAGAACTCTTTCTTTACGAGAAATAGGAATTAATCTCCACCATTCAATTTAGTACTCCTCTCGTCTCGAACCAATATGTTGTCCTGATTTCTTTTGCCATGGGATTTTAGACGTTGTGTTAAAAGTGAAAAGTAAGGATTTCACATTCAAAAGTAATGATCAATTATGAGACAATTCATGTGAGACGACCGATTAGAATAGCAGGACAATCGAAATGAGGCAAAGATAGTAATCTTTACTCCCACTGGATAATGCGCATTTTCTATACTTTACACCTTTTATAGATTTATATACTTAAGAAACGCACATCATCTATGGAGACGAGAGAGCGAATATATTAATCTTCGAGATGTTTTAAAGTCCATTACATTTTCAACAGCCTTGCTTATGCAATGGAAGTACCGTGGTAAAGTAATTAATCTTAATTGCATGCTAGCTACTTAAATTGTGGGATTCCTTGTTAGTTTATACTCCCTCCATTTCTTCTGAAACGATCACTTTCTTTTGGACACGCGTGTTAAGTCTATCTCCCTTACAATATAAATTCTCTCTCTTTCTCACCGCTGCCATGTTGCCCCCTTTCCACCAGCGCCACGTTGTAGGGTTTCATACACAAGCGCGCACTGAAAATAACGGTTCCAAAACTCACTTTCAAACGCGACTCACAATCTAATTTATGTACGTACTAAGAGATTAAACTTTCGTCGAGTTTTTAAAAGAAAAAAAAATTGTTTCTTCACGTGGAATGATTGCTCAAGAGCTTGAATCTTGACTATGGTGTCCGCGCACTTAGTTGAATTAATTGACGTAGGATTATTCCGAGTCAAGATTCACTCCAAGAAAGATAGAAAAATCTCAAAATTAATCGACGAATGCATTCTCGCGCCACTCTAAGCGGCTGTGAGAGAATGAGAGAGTGTCTTCTTTGGGCTTGAATAGATCCATTTGAGCGCACACATGTACTGAGCATGCACACAAGCTCGAACGTGGCTCGATCGAGCCTTATTTGTACAGAGCGAGCATGTGCTCATTAAGGGTAATTTGTCATATACAGCGTGGCTAGAATTTATATATTTTTAATTAAGTCCGTGACTAGCTATCAGATATATTTTTTATGCTAAAGTCACAATTTATATCTATATCTATATCTATACTATTATAAAAAAATATCTTGTTTACAAATTTTGATTTGTCTGTTTTGCCCTTACTATTCAATAAACATATATACTTATTTATAATCATATATATAATATTTATAGTAAACTAATTTCATTAAAAATAAAACATTACATGTACAACGAGTATATACGTGCATCACACGTAAGATTCGCTAGTTTGCTCTAAAAACTACTAGTATTAATTACGTACTAAACTTTATTCCATTAGAATATTAGTTTTGGATGGAGTTGAAATCATAATATCTTTTAATTAAACTATGCCATATTCGTGACATAAAGTTATATCCTTCCAAATCACATGCATCACGTAGTTATCATCAAACATATAATAACAAGAAAATTAAGAAAGACAAACTCTAATTTTTTCGCATCTAACAAGAAATCATTATGAAAACTTTTGGGTTACAATGATTAATGGAACCTTATATCTACGGATCGAATACAAGTGCTAAAGACATAACTACAAACAAGCTTACTTGTATGATTCTTTATTTTATCGCATAATTAAATCGACTTATACATAAGTTGTTGTACTAGACACGACAAACGTATTTCTTTTAGGTTAAGAAACTATAGGTTAGAATTTAAACATTTTTTTTCCTTCAAAGATGATGTTGAGTTCGTACCCGAAGAAAATATTCATGATGTTTTGAAAGTTACCGTCAAATAGTAAATGTCGATCGATGAAACCTCCCTTTGTCCATTGTATACCTAAGTTAAATGAATATTGAAATGAATTTTGATTAACGGTTAAGTAGGAAAGTGGGTAATTCATATGTATCAAACCTAAGTTCAATAATGGACTAAGTAAAGTTTTGGTGGACGACCGACAAAAGAATTGATTAACAATGTGCATATTGTGGAATGAGGGAACATTTCACATGCTTTATCTTATCGTATGAGATTCTTTATTTCCATTTGTTTGTACCTAAGTAATTATTTGTATTAGTTTTATAGTGTATTTTGTAATAATGTAAATGAAAATATTATAACAAAAAAACATACATGACAAAAAATTAGAATTTTAAAAAATTATATACCCTAATCTTAAAATAAACAATAAATTCTACCGCTAATCAAACAAATCTTATATTTTCAAACTTTATGTATATATAAACAGGACGAATAAAGTCTTCCTTCTGTCCCGTTCAAAACGTTAATATTTTCCTTTTGGGTCGTCTCACTCAAGATGTTATGTTTTCTTATTCAGTAAAAGAATACACAAACTAGCATTACAGTCACAAAACACACACATTTTTTAAACCCCGTGTCGAAAAAAATCGTCTCGAACGAAACAGAGAGAATATGTTACCTCAATTTTATTATGATTTGAATTTTACTATTAGCGGGTCGTCCCGAAATAAAAGTTGTCCATTCTAACTGTCTTAGAGAAACATGCAACAAAAGAAATTAAGAAATCCTCTAAGGCCCCACTTAATATATCTCCCAAGAAAAATACACACAACACTCTATTTAAACCACATCCCAAGTTTGAGTAACACACATTTCATATGCAGTAGAGAATTAAAAATTCTTTGAATCTCTCCTACTTCTTTCAACATGAATGGATTACTATCTGCAGCTCCAAACACCAAAGCTGCAAATGGTACAATTGCCAAAGTAATCACATGCAAAGGTATCACTCTCAAATTCTTGATGATGATTATTTTGTGCTTAATTTCTTTTTAATTTTATTTAAATAGTTTTTATACATATGAGTGTTGAGTGAAAAATTGGAACAGCTGCAGTAGTTCATGGTCCTGGCCAACCCCTAGTTGTGGAACAAGTTATGGTTGACCCTCCCCAGAAAATGGAGGTCCGGATCAAGATCCTCTTCACCTCCATTTGCCATTCCGATCTCGGAGCCTGGATCGGCACTGTACGTATAATAAACGCTCACACAATGTTCGATTCGCATAGAAATAAGCGAATTAGCCTAGACTATTGATTTTTTATATGATTTACGGCTGTTATTAAAGTAATTATTGTTACTTGAATTAGAAGTTGTGAGACTCATAATTAATCTAGATATATTCATATTTCTTACATCAGAGCTTATATACATATTGTATCTAAACGAAACAAAACTTGTGTTTGAAGAATGAAGCCCAGAGAGCGTACCCTCGAATACTCGGCCACGAGGCTAGTGGGTAAATATTTTTGTGTACCTACTGTTCCTTTCTTCTCATTTCACTTGACCTTGTTTTTTATATTTATGCTGCCTAATTGTATTCATGAAGTTGTTGGGACAGTTGAAACGGAACAAAGGAATGTTATTCGTAATTTTTTTAATTTTTTTATTTGAGAGCAGAGTAGTGGAGAGCATAGGGGAGGGAGTGAGTGACGTGGCGAGCGGGGACCACGTGGTATCGATATTCCACGGTGAGTGTGAGAAGTGTGTCTTCTGCAGATCGGAGAGGACGAACGTGTGTAAGAATTTCGGGATAAACGCGATGAAGAAGGTGATGGCCGGCGACGGAAAGTGCAGGTTCCGGCGGAGTGAAGACGGAGAACCCATCTTCCACTTCCTCAATACGTCGACGTTTAGCGAGTACACGGTGTTGGATTCTGCTTGCGTGGTGAAGATGGACCCCACTGTCATCTCCCTCAGGCACATGTCCTTGCTCAGCTGTTGCCTCTCCACAGGTAGTATTCCTATTCCCTTCCTTTTTTTCACCCTCGCCTCAAAATTTATGACACCTTTTTATTTCTAGAATTTAAATAAGAATTTAAAATGGGATTAAATTCTAAGAATTTTTTTGAGAATCAATACCAATCACTATACATAGAATTATAGATGTCAATCATACGTGACATTATACATAAGTTTCTTGATTATTAGGATCGGAATCTATAATATTATTATATGTATATTCATGATACAATGAAAATATTATATTCCTTCTAATTTTTAGTCATTTTTTGGAGGGCATAAATTCCATGCAATTTTTTTTATTGATGATTTGGAGAATTCATACTCATTTACTTTTATATTTATCATCCACCATCATAATATTATTTTTAATTGTTAAGGAAATTGGAACTGTATTCATAAAAATTATCACCGACGTTTCACCAACCGCCATAATATATTGGTCGTTGAATTACTTATAAAATAAGAATTTCAATGCATATCCTTTTTCATTTCCTTATTTAATTAATTAATAGTGACTACTGACCAGACATAAAATATCTCTATTTTCCATAGAGAAAACGTAGGTGGAAAAATCATGTAGCACGTGATTATATCATCTCTACGAAATGAAATTACGTTTGAATTATACTCGCTCCGTCTCCAAAATTTTCTCCTATATTTTCGTTTTGAGTTCAATAAAATTTTCATATTCCATTTTTGGATATATATATATATATATATATATTTAACCATATTGACCTTTTACCATTTTTATAGTAAGTTAAAGAAAATCGTATACCAAAAATTTATTTTAAAATCTACCACTTGAAAATCTCATAACGATCTAAAAAGTCAACAAGGTCAGTAAATTGTAGACGGAGAGAGTATATTTACTTACCAGTTTATAGTGCACTACAGTCGTGATACTCGATCTCTACCAAAATGGTGAAACCCAATCTTTCATTGACAATAAATAATATTTGTAAGTTAACTTTATCATTTTCAAAATTCTTGCTGATCAAGCATAAAAAACCTTAAAGGACGGGCGAAGCAGCTTTGTTAGAACAGAGGGAGTAATATTATCACTATATATATATATATAATAGATTGATTAAATATAATTAAATTAGGATGGAATAACATGATGAATGATTGAATGATTTAACTGATGCAGGCGTTGGAGCAGCATGGAATAGCGCCAACGTCAAATTTGGATCTACCGTCGCTGTTTTCGGGCTGGGCTCCGTGGGCCTTGCGGTCAGTTGGCCCACCTTTCACGTCTTTAATTTTTTAATTCGTGGGCTCGAAAAACATAAAAGACGCCTTAATTTAATACTTCGTCTGGTTAGAGTGTGCTTATTTGATTTCTATACGGATTTTAATCAAATGTTAGGTCGTATGGTATCGCATGAGTTCCGTCTCACTTAATTAGTCCACACATAATGTTTTATACCTCATAATATTCATTCGTGCAGATTAATTAATGGGATAGCGAGAGTAGTAAATACGTTTAGATAATTTAGCATAAAGATAAAGTTGTGGTGGGATACGGTGTTAAAAAAAAAAAAAAACATACTGTATTATGATTGGACAGCCTCAAAAGGAAAATTACGCAATTTTTGATGAGACAGAAGGAGTTTACAGGTGCAATTGAGAACTTACTATTGCTAACATTTTTTAAGGTCTCACGAGTCACGATTGTGTCCTGACGAAATATCCAAATTAAACTATCAAAATTTTCACTATGTTCTCAACCCTCGACTTCCGGCGGCGAAAAATATAAACAGCACACTGGAAGCCGAGAGTTGGATATTTGTCTAGCCATTTTTATTTTCTTTGTTCTCTTGTTGTTGAGAATTTAGGTTTATTAAGTGACCCTTGGTATTATTCATGTGTCAATTCATCTCTTCGTCTTCACAAGTAAATACACTTATTAGTCAAATTTGGAAAATTATAGTACATAACAAAATTTGTGGACCTTAATATGTTTATTATTTTGCCAGGTAGTGGAAGGAGCAAAGGCTAGAGGAGCTTCAAAAATAATAGGCGTTGATGTCAATTCAGACAAACAAGCCAAAGGTGTGTATGTGTGTGTGATAAACTGAGACGATAAATCGAAACTTATGATATATAATTCCTTTTAATTTCAATTTTAGTTATAGAAATTAATTATAATTATGATTTTTTTTTTTTATTTCTCGAGTTACAAACCTATTGACATCAGTCATAAAATACGCATAAGCATTTATCTTGAATATATAAATTTATTGTGCATTTGTTACTGCAGGTGTGACTTTTGGAATCACGGATTTTATAAACCCCAAAATTCTGGATACACCAGTAAATGAGGTACCAATTAGTATATTTTTTTTGTTGGTTTAACATAATATTATTGAGAATGATTAAATATATGAATAAATTTCACTAATTTCTATAAGTCTGTGCTTTTATATAAGCCTTAATTCTATCATGATATCATAATCTTTGACTAACGCAGATGTTTTGATTATATTTGTTTGATATATAGAAAATTAAAGAAATAAGCGGAGGAGGAGTGGACTACAGTTTCGAGTGTGTTGGAAGCGTAGATGTTCTTCGAGAGGCCTTCTTGTCCACCCATCTGGTTGCTCGACTCATTATCATTTACGATATTATGAGCTTCTTCGATATTCATTATACATTATGAACGTATTAATATAAACACGTGTACAAATTTAGCTATTCGTTAATTTGAATTATGCATGATCTTCTAGGGTTGGGGATTGACCGTGCTTGTAGGGGTTCATTCAACTCCGAAGATGGTCCCTCTCCACCCGATGGAGCTCTATTACGGCCGGAAAATCGTGGGGTCCACTTTCGGAGATTTCAAAGGGAAGTCACAGCTTCCCAGTTTCGCTAAAGAATATGTCAATGCGGTAAGTATTTCGTTTGAGATTCCCGGTTCCTTTTAAAATTTGAAAGTATTGAATGCAATTGTGGTTCCTTTTAATTAACTATTTTTATATATATATATATATATATATATATATATATATATATATATATATATATATATATATTCATAAAATGGTTGCAGGGGATGAAATTGGATGAGTTTATTACACATGAATTGCCATTCGAAAAGATAAATGAAGCCATGCAGCTGCTTGTTGACGGCAAATCCTTACGTTGCCTTCTTTATTTTTGAAGTATATGTATTTATTTGAAGGTTTTCACAAACCATTGCCTGAATTATTCCACATTCTAATCCAAAATTTCTTGCATTTTTTTTTTTAATTAGACAAGCACAACTCACACACCACGCTCGCACCTAAGGTGTCTCGAACCCCTTATTATTAATCATATCATATCTTACCTAAACCATCCTGGGGCACCGTGATATTCACTAGAGGGAATAAAGTTCAAATGTAGTATTTTTTTATTTATTTTTTTTGAAAAACGAAAAAAAGTCATTGAGAAACAACAGAAGAATGATTTTGTGAAAGGATTTGATGTAAATTTTTTTGACAATTCTGTTGAAAATACGATAAATACCACACCGACGTACAATTATAAATGACGAATACTGAACAAATTGACATGATATATTGATGATCAACTGTAGATAACAAAGACAATATATCCTATTTTTTTTCCTATTAACAAATGCAAGAAAGATGTAAAAAGAATCAATAACAAAATATCAAATTTACACGGCTTGATTTACATTGCATTCGTTAAGTTAATGAGCAAATAAGATGATATCATTAATTCCAACAAAAAATTTCCTTGGAATACATGAAAAGATTAATCAATTTGCATGCTTGCTTTTGTAAAGATCGGGCCAGCCCGACCCAAGCTCGCAATAGCGCATTGATATATAGGCTCGACCCAGCCCGTGCCAATGAATGAACAGGATGGGATTGAGCCCAACCCGACTTTATGAAAAATCAACCCACTTGAAATCCATTAGTACAAACCCGCGACGGATCCTAGGATAAAAAACAAGCTCGATTGGGGACCATTCAAGGGTGATGTTCAACCCACCTGCTAAATCGAGCGGGTCTTGAGCCGACTTAGAATGAACTTGGTGTAAGGGCAGTGATAATTTGTGTTCATTGATGTAAACGTATGTACAAAAGTATTATATATACACACTTAGATGGGCCACAACCCTACATTAACTATTGGGCATTAATACGCCCCCGCAAGATGGAGGCTCTGTCTGGGAGACCCAGCTTGGACCGCAACCGAAGGAAAGCAGCAGAACCCAGAGGCTTCGTAAAAGCATCAGCAATCTGATCGGAAGCCGAAATATGGTGAACATCAAGCTGGCCCTTTTGGATTAGCTCACGAACAAAAAAGTAGTCAAGTGCAAGGTGCTTCATGCGAGAGTGAAAGATAGGATTCTTGCACACAAATGTAGCTCCAAGATTATCACACAACAGCGAAGAAGGCCGAGAAATAGAAATGCCAACCTCAAAAAGCAAACTTTGAACCCAAATGGCCTCAGCAGAGGCGTTGGCGATGGCTCTATACTCCGCCTCGGTGGATGAGCGAGAAACACACTTTTGTTTAACTGATTTCCACGACACCAGATTACGACCAAGATATATAGCATAACCTGTGGTGGAGCGTCCATCATCTAAGGAACCTCCCCAATCAGCATCGGAGAAAATAGTGAGAACAGGCGCAACACCACGATGAAGGAAGAAACCGAGATCCAGTGTACCTTTTAAGTAACGAAGCACCCTTTTAACCGCCTCCCAGTGAGGCGAGCGAGGCGTATGTAGAAACTGAGAAAGCCGATTGACGGCATATGAAATGTCAGGGCGTGTTAAAGAGAGATATTGTAACAGACCAAGTGCTTTACGATAAACCTTCGGATCAGCAATTGGATCACCAATATGTGCACTAAGTTTGTCAGAAGATACCATCGGAGTAGAAACCGGCTTCGCACCATCCATATTAAACTGAGATAGAATAGCAGTAATGTAACTGCGTTGAGAGAGGAACATACCAGAGGCGGTGGATATAGCTTCAATACCAAGGAAATGATGTAGAGATCCCAACTCTTTCAAGGAGAATCGTTCGGCCAGACTAGAAACGAAGGTGGCCATGGCAGAGCGATTATTTCCTGTAATGATTATATCATCCACATATACTAGAAAGTAAATAACAACACCATTTCTACGAAAGTGAAACAGAGAAGTATCAGCCACAGATCTGCGAAAACCAAACTGCAAGAGAAAACCAGAGAGAGCAATATACCAGGCACGTGGTGCCTGTTTCAAACTGTAAAGGGCCTTCCGTAGTCGACAAATATGATCAGGTCTGGAAGGGTCACAATAACCACGAGGTTGATCCATGTAAACTTCTTCAGACAGGGAGCCATTGAGAAAAGCATTATTGATATCAAGCTGCTGAATAGGCCAGTTAGCAGACAGAGCGACTGATAAAATAAGACGAACAGTCACAGGCTTTATCACAGGGCTAAAGGTTTCAAAATAGTCACGCCCAGGCTGTTGCAAGAAACCGCGAACCACAAGACGAGCTTTGTATCAACTGACAGTACCATCAAGATTACGCTTAACGCGAAAAACCCATTTGCAGCTTATAGTAGGCTTACCATTACGAGGAACCAGCTCCCAAGTATTATTTCTCATCAAAGCATCATACTCCGCATCCATGGCAGCTTTCCAATGAGGATCCCGAAGTGCAGCGGCAATATCGGTAGGTTCAATGGAAGGTGGGATAGGATGAAGAGTGGTATGATTAACAAAATTTTGGTTAAAATATTTGGGATTGGGCCTACGATCCCGTGATGGCCTTGGCGGAACAGGAGTAGGAGGAGGGTGAGGACTAGGAGGCGGGTCATTGTTTTCGACAGGGGGCGAGGCAGGAGGGGTGTGAGGGACAGGTGGTTGGTGAGAGTAACGAGTGGGGAGAGGAGAGGGTTCAGGTGGTTTAGGAGGCATGGAAGGAGGAGAGCGAAAAGTGTAACGACCCGGCTTCCGGACTGACGGCTGACCTATAAGGACGTAGCCACGGGAAGCAGAGACACCCGAAGGGTTTTAAGTTAGTGTACGACGGAGAATGATGATAGAGAATTTCATACGGTGACCGATTCGCCAAGACAGATGATGGGAGTCTGTTAATGAGATACACAGCTGTCTGAAAAGCATATGACCAGTATGCAGTAGGGAGAGACGCATGATGGAGGAGAGATAGACCGGTTTCAACTATATGACGGTGACGTCTTTCAGCCGTGCCATTGTGTTCGGGAGTGTGAGGAGGTGTGGTGTAGTGAGAAATTCCAAGAGAATTGAGTGTGGGAATAAGTTTTTGAAATTCACCACCATTATCGGAAAACAACGATATGATGGAGAACCCAAAATACTTAGTAACAAGACGGTGAAATTGATTAAATATAGGAGCAACATCAGACTTTTGCTTAAGGGGATATAACCATATGTACTTCGTGTAATGATCCACAAAAATAACATAGTACTTGTAGCCATCAATAGAATGAGATGAAGTACCCCAAACATCAGTGTAAATAAGATCAAAAGGTTTGGTACTCATCATAGAGTTATCATAAAACGGGAGTTTGTGACTTTTGTTCACTAAACATGACTCACAATGAAAGTTAGAAGGAAACTTAACACTAGGAAAGACTGAACTAAACAAAGATCTAGAGACACGCATGGAAGGAAGCCCAAGACAGTGATGCAAATCGGAGGGCGACATCGAGGTGACGTTGACACTTGGAGGCGACAGCAGAGGAAGAGTGTAGAGTTTATTTTCTTTCCGCCCCCGTAGAAGAGGTGTCCCCGTGGCTAGGTCCTTAACAAGAAAATGAGAAGGAAAAAATTCAACGGAAACACGATTAGTCTGACAAAGCTGAGAAACGGAAATAAGATTACAATTCAAGGCAGGAGCACAAAGAACCTTAGAAAGAGATAAGTGTCGAGGTTTAGCAGGAATATATGAATGAACAATGTGAGTTATAGGAAGGGTATTACCATTGCCTAGCTGAATTTTCATCCGGGCCTCCATAATCAGAAAAACTGTGAAGATGCGAAGCAGAGTTTGCAGTGTGATGTGAAGCCCCAGTGTCAAATATCCAGGAGTTAACTGCAGGAGGCGCCATACCAGGCATCGTCGTGTTCACAACTGGGGGAGTCTGAACCATAATATTTTGTTCTCGGAGGAAACGCGCAAGTTTGCGACAAACACGGGCAGTGTGGCCCGGATAATGACAGTACTGACACTCAGAGGCAGGCTGACCATGAAAATAATTATCTTGCGAGGACTGATGATAAGAAGTGCGACCCCCGGAACGACCGCCACGGCCACGGTTGCCTCGACCACCACGGTGATTGCCATGGGACTGTTGGGACTGTCCGGAATAAGAGGATGACTTAACCTCAGTTTGATGTGCTGTTGGGAGAAGTGGTGGAGAGTCAGACGAAGTAGTGATCAGCCTTTCAATGTCAAGCAATATATCGGAGAGATCAGCCAGGGTTACGGCAGTTTCGCGAACACGGAGGGCTGAGTAAACGGAACGGTAGTCATCACCAAGTTGTGTGATTATCGAAGCCACAAGATCCGAATCAGACACAGGTTGTCCAGCGAGTGCAAGAGCATCAGCAATATCACTCATATCCTTCAAATATTCAGTAATGGTGCGGGAGCCTTTGGGATTTTTAGCCAACTTGGCTTTGAGAAAGAGAACGCGACCAGGCGTGGTGCTAGCATAAGTGATTGATAGACGAGACCAAGCGTCACGGGCGGACGCAGCCGTCGAGATCAGCGGTTGTATACTCTCGGAACAACTGCCTAGAATTGCACTGACGATCACTTGATCCTGCCGGTACCAGATCAGATACTCTGGATTTGGAGCGCCGTCTGTGAGGGTCTGAGATGGAGCAGATTTCGTGCCATCAATATAATGAATGAGATCAAGTCCAATAAGTGTAGATTGGATCTGTCGACACCACACAGAGAAGTTAGACGGAGTGAGTTTGATCGGAAAGTGAGTCGGCGCATTGAGCTGCACGACTGTGGTGGTAGCCATTTGATGCAAAGAGGCGGACGCAGAAAAAACTAGGGTTTAGCAGCGGGTGGAAAAAAAAATCTTTTTAGGCTCTTGATACCATGTAAGGGCAGTGATAATTTGTGTTCATTGCTGTAAACGTATGTACAAAAGTATTATATATACACACTTAGATGGGCCACAACCCTACATTAACTATTGGGCCTTAATACTTGGGTCGGGCCTATCCGACCTAGTTGGCAATTATAATCATAAATGGTTGAGAGCACATTTTGGGCCAAAAACCCATTTCATTGGGCTTTTTTTTTTTTTTTTTCACTTGGTCTCCGTGAATAAAATTTTAAATCCACATTTATGTCGCACCAACTTTGCATGAAACAATTGTACTTATGGTTTAACGTATGTTAATTATTAATTTCGTTCCACTTAATTAGTCATATATGTTATTTTTAGTTGTTTCACTTTAATAATCATTGTTTTAATTAACCCCTAGTTTTCAATGTGAACCACTTAATTTTCACTTTTAACACTTGCAAATAAAATTTTGTATCGAAAAGAAACGTGACTAGTAATGAGGAACGCAGAGAGTAGTTTTTTTCTTACCCAAAAAAGAACTTATTAAAATTTCTTCATAGCACTTGTGGTGCCACCAAAAAGATACCGCAAAGATACGACAACATAATCCTTGAAGCTGGAATAGCAAGAGAAGAAAGAAAACATAAAACCCGAACAAAATTCAAACTCACTTAATGTTCTAATTATCTGTTAATTCAAAACCACCCGTTGTTTCTCTCGCGACGTCAACTTCGGATTCCGGTTATGAATGATAGAATTCAGCATCATCTAAAAACTCGAAATTGTAGAGATTGATGAAATCAATTGGCTTATATTATTTATCTCAATACTCCTCCTCACTTGTGGGCTCGATTTTCAACTCTATATGGGCAGGAGACCCAACAAGTGTACACTTGTAGAGACGGATGCAATTTATTGGCTTATATCCAAATACTTCCCCTTCAGTTGTTGGCTCGATTTTCAACTCTATACTTTGGGTAGGAGGCCCAACAAGTGTACACTTTTAATATGGGTGGAGTTGTTATTAACGAAATTTGAACACGGACCTCGGCATGAGCCTAATGCTCTGATACCATAATAGAATTTCGCCTCATCTAAAAGCTCAAACTTATATAGAACGATGAAATCTATTGGCTTGTAGAGGAGATAATGCAGACAATGTTGCAATTGCTCTCATGGTTGGCCTTGCTACCATGCAAAATTAAGGTATTGAGAGATGGGAAATGGAGTGTCATTCTTGTACCTAGTGATATTATCAACATCAAGCTGGGAGACATCATCCGAGCTGATGCTCGTCTCCTCAAGGGCAATCCTCTGAAAATCGACCAATCTGCACTCATCGATGAGTCTTTGCATGTGACCAAGAACCCCGAGAGTAAAATGTGTTCGGGCTCGACCTTCAAGCAAGGTGGAATCGAGGTTGTTGTGATCGCTACAGAGATCAACACTTTCTTCAAAAGGGCTGCACATCTTGTTGACATCACTCTGTACATCGGCCACTTTCAATAGGTGCTGACCGCCGTTGGAAACTTCTGCATATGTTCTGTAGTTATTAGGATCATTATGGAGGTAATAGTCATGTATCCAATCCAGCACAGAAAAGTGCAGGAGAGGAATCGACAATCCATTGGTGATGCAGGGGAAGCGTTTAAATCCGTTGATTGTGACTCACACAATACCGGAAGAGAATGCAGATAAGTGAAAATCCGTTGATTCTCTACAGAATACCGGAAGACACAAGAAAGCGGAATAAACCCTAATTTTCAATATCAAATTCGACTCCCTCATTACATAATGAAATTACATATATATAGACTAACTAAACAGGCCAAGCCCATAAACTGAAACTAAAAGACACAATTAAATAAAACCCTAGCTATTAAATAATAAATAAACTAATATATAAAACATAACTATTCTCCATCATTCTCCTCTGCTTCGAAACGATTCGTCCTCGAATCGGAAGCAACTTCATCTCCAAAGGGATTAGCACTTGCAAAAGGCATCAGAAACTCAAAATACGCCTCACGACAACGAACATCAGCAGTTGCTTTGTAGTTCATATTAATCTTTTCAAAAATCACATCATCTTGGTTGAACATACAAGTATGACCATCGCAAGAGCATCTTGATTCAAAAAGTCGGCAACGACGTACACTATCAGCAAAATGGTTTGAGAAACATAAATACCTCATCATTAATATTTGAGCAGTATCACCCCCTAAAACTTCTTCTTGTTGCATAATAAGGCATGGACGATTATAAACGGGAACATCAAAATCATCCACAAAAGGAGGTGCATCAAGAAAGGGACCAACACACATGCCGACTCGTAAAATAGGAGATGACTCATCATCATATATAGGAGGATTCAAACAATCATTGATTAGAGAATCATTAACGAAGAAATCAATGCTCAAATTATCCAAGTTTAACGGAGAAGAGGGGTACTCATCATAAATTGGAGGACCCGTATAATCCTCAACATGGATCTCCTGAGGCTGCAAAACAAGAGATGGATAATCATCTAAATTGGAGGACTCAAATAATCCTCAATTGTATCAACCCGAGCAGAGTATTCGTCCAAAGGTGCGAAAAGATGCTCCATCGCGCAGGAGGATCGTAGCAAGACTCTGGATACCAACTGATGCAGGGGAAGCGTTTAAATCCGTTGATTGTGACTCACACAATACCGGAAGAGAACGCAGATAAGTGAAAATCCGTTGATTCTCTACAGAATACCGGAAGACACAAGAAAGCGGAATAAACCCTAATTTTCAATATCAAATTCGACTCCCTCATTACATAATGAAATTACATATATATAGACTAACTAAACAGGCCAAGCCCATAAACTGAAACTAAAAGACACAATTAAATAAAACCCTAGCTATTAAATAATAAATAAACTAATATATAAAACATAACTATTCTCCATCAATTGGCCATTCTCATCGGAGGGATTCTGATTGCCATGCCTAGGTTATTGTCTGTGACCATGGCCATTGGGTCACACAGGCAGTCACAGCAGGGTGCCATCACGAAGAGGATGACCGCCATTGAAGAAATGGCTGGAATAGATGTACTCTGCAGCAACAAAACCAGCACCCTCACTTTAAACAAGCTCACCGTCGATAAAAATCTAATCGGGGTGTTTATAAAGGATTGCGATAAGGGACATGTCATACTCCAAGGAGCTCGAATGTCGAGGGTGGATAATTAGGACACAATCGATGCTTGCATTGTCAGAATGCTTGTTGATCCCAAAGAGGCAAGAGCTGGAATTAATGAGGTGCATTTCCTTCCGTTCAATCCGGTGGATAAACGTATTACTATTACTTATATTAACAGCAGTGAAAATTGGCACAAAGTTAACAAATGAGCTCCTGAATAGATTATTGAGCTATCTGGCCTTACAGAAGACGTGGAGAAGAAGAAGTCTCTCTCGGTCATCGACAAGTTTGTTGATCGTGAACTTCGTTCTTTGGTTGTCCCTGAGCAGACGGTACCGAAGAAGACGAAGGAGGGTGTTGGCAGCCTCTAGGTATTTGTTAGTCTCCTACCGCTCTTTGATCGTCCAAGGCATGATAGTGGAGAGACGATCAAGCGTGCTTTACATCTTGGTGTGAATGTGAAGATGATTATTGGTGGTCAGTTAACTATCGCAAAGGAGACCAATCGAAGACTTGGAATCGGAACCAACATGTACCTTTCTTCCCTCACTTATCGGCCAGCACAAGGACGAGAGTATCATTATTCGCCCCGTTGAAGAGCTGATTGAGAAGGCTGATGACTTCACTGGGTCTTCCCAAAACATAAGTACGAGATTATGAAGAAGTTGCAAGAGAGGAAGCATATCTGCGGAATGAAGAGAGACGGAGTCAACAACGCCCCGGGTCTAAAGTAGGCAGACATCAAGATTACAGTGGTGAATGCAACTGTTGCTGCAAGAGGTGCTTTGGACATAGCCTTGACTGAACAATGTTTAAGCATAATCGTGAGTGCAGTGCTGACAAGCATAGACATATTCTAGAGGATGAAGAATCCAATCCACGAAATAATTTGATCTATGGACATCATCATTGTGGTAAAGGTCGTAATGCCAGATGAATCATTACCGCAAGGCATAAAGGGGGAAGTCATAAGCGTCTATACCGTAAAACTACACAATCTATGCAGTCTCCATCACCATCCGTATCGTGCTCGGCTTCATACTCCCCACTCTCATCTGGAAGTTTGTTTCACTAAAAAGTGTTCGCAATAGAACGAAATATATCCTAGCACTTAGTAAGTAAAAACCTAAGTCGATTCTCAAGGAAAACTTAACAGGGCAAATAACTGTGTAGTAAAAACAACCTAAACTAAGAAAGCAAGTAAATAGAATATTTGGGTTTTTGGTTTTTAAAATCCTAGACAAGAAAATAAATCAAAGCAATTAAATCAAAGCAAATAAATCTAATCTAGAAAGCTGGAAATAAATTAAACTAAGTAAACTAGAGAATTGTATTAAAAGGAAATAATTAAACTACCTAGGCAAGAATCGAAAAGAAAGCAATAAAGGAAGCAATAACGAATCTAAGCATGATTAAACTAAATCTTAAAATCTGGAAATTAAATAAATAAATCTAACTCTAAGAACTTTGAAAAACGAGAGAATTGAAGACGAGATAAAAACGAATCTAAACTAGACTTTTAAAACCGAACGAACGAAATTAAACTAAAGAAGTTAAACGAAGCAATTAAGAAAACGAATCTAAAACTAAAGCAAGTAATTAAAGCAAATAAACGAAAGCAATAAAAGAACTTACGAAATTAAGACGAAGAACGAAGAACTTGAATTAAACGAACTAAACGAGGAATCCGGATCCGAATAAAAGAAAGCAATAAAAACTAAAGCTAAAGTATTTAGAACTGAAAAACTAAGGTAAAAGGTTGTTCTAATTCGTGCCCTAATGGCCTATATATAATAAGATAGAAGTTCGATTCCAATAAGGAAACAACTAATAAAACACGCCAGACGTGGAGCGGGCGCTCCAAAGGACGTGAGCGGGCGCTCCGTAATAGCTGCGCAAATCCATCTTGAAATCTTGACCTGGAGCGGGCGCTCCATCATCCTGGAGAGGGCGCTCCGACGGTGCCATGCAAATCTTCGGGTACTGTTAACGGAGCGAGCGCTCCACAGCCATGGAGCGGGCGCTCCACTTGCTCCGCGCAAATCATCCAGTTTCTACTCCTTTTTTCGTCCTTTTCTCGCTCTTTCTCCTTCTCTCGGCTCCTATGATCCCTAACAATAAAAATACTCGAAACACCCAAATCATAGCTACAAAGACACAAAACATAACAAAAACAGACACGAAAACATGACGAAAATCCTAACATCTAAACACCAATCAAAATCCCCCACACTTAGACCTTTGCTTGTCCTCAAGCAATATAAAAACGAAATAAACAATAGACTCAAGTATTGTGAACTATATAGGCCTCAAAACTTTTCGAAAACAAACTCTCATGATCATGATCAAAACTATGCACACAACCTTAGCATCAATCAATACTCAACTAATTCAAAATATGCTAATCCATCAAAGAACACTCTCCAACATGTGAAATTTTATATATGAAAGTGAACACTCAACTCTCTCAAAGAAAAGATGTATAAGGTAATGCACATCATATGGTTCACTCAATATCAATGCAATGCAACATGTTTACCATAGGCTTGCCTTCAATCTCAACATCTCCACCTAATGTAATACTTACAAATTAGGATCAAAAAGGTCTTTATATAAGCTTGTAATGTATGGACATTGGTTAAGGTAGGGAAAGTATAGGCTAAGTGAGTCAAATAAATCTAAATTATCAACCTCAGTATGGATTTTTACTCCATCTTCTACCATCCAACACACCAAATACAAACTCAAAGATGCTAAAATATCAACTATATAAATCAAAGCTAACTACCCCCTTATGCTCATATTCTTATTCTCTATTTCTTTTCTCTTTTTTTTTTCTTTTTTTTTTCTAGAGCTCCACTAATAAACGTTCTTTCTAATGTTGCACAAAGGCTCTATTTTTTTTCTTTTTTTTTCTAAGCTCATAGGGATAGCTAACTACATAAATCAAGCATCTAAAACTCCTTTTTCCTCCTTCTTCACCACACCCAAATTTTTCTATTCATCTCCTTCCATATCACCAACCACAAATACTAAGGATACCCATAACCATCCAAACCTCCTATCATCCGGTTTTACAAAGAACGGCTAACAAAGGCTCAAAAGGGGTAAACAAAGGTTTATGAACAAGGTTAGTGTATAGGGATCATGTGACTAAAGAAAGATGGCCTAAGATCATCTCCTAGTTCGTAAATATACTAAGGTCTTGATGGAGAAACAAGGCAAGTTCTAGAAACAACGAAGCATGCATGATCACTCAATCAAAGAATAGGCATAAATATGCACAAATAGCTCAATTCTCACGGGTTCAAACTAACTAGTTCCCGACATCATAGCATACTTCAAATTCAATGAATAAAATGCGTCGCTTTGCCAAGGTTCCATGCATAATAAAGATCATGAATTTTTCTCCAAAAATCAACAAAAAATTTCTATCATTGGCCAAATCCACAATACTATCATCACATGCTCATTTGACTCAATTAACTCCTAAGACTCAACAAAATTAAACACATCATGCCAAAGTTTCAAAGACCCCCCCACACTTAGAATCAAGCAATGACCTCATTGCGAGAAAATAAAAAGGAAGGGATAGAAGGAACTTATCGCACAATGTCGACCAACACACTTGAAATCCCGAGAAATTCCAAGTAGTACCTACAAAACAAACAAAGACAAAAATACCAAACAAGCGTAATATCTCCTAAAATGACAAAAACAATAAAATAAAAATAAAGAAAAACAAATAGCTATCAAGGGTGAAAATTTCGAGGATCATTTGGATCATTAGGATCCCAAGGTGCCTGAGAAGAAGAAGAAGTAGTACGGAAATCGGTATACCTCGCGAGATGGCGCTCGATGTCAAAGACCCTGTTCTCAACCCCTTGGACTCTCGTCCCCATATTCTGCATCTGAAGGCCCAAATTCGCCATATTCGTCGTCATCGACTGAAATAGAGTGGCATGGGAATCCAATCTCTCGAACAACCCGGTCTGAAACGTGTTGAACCCCTCTTGATATGTGCGAAAGTACTCGGGGGGTTCCTCGGGTTGTGCAGCTCCGGCTCCTTCATCCATGTCATTCCCTTGAATTTCTCCGTGCTCGGCCGGTGCTCCATGGATGGCAATGTAGTTCCTGACCGAACTCCGCAAATGCCATGGCTTGAACTGAGTAAGGGAAGCTAAGTATGAGCCATTGAGGTGAAGGAACCATATCTGATCGGTGAAGATCGGTTCGCCCGAGGATCTATTTCGGATATCTAACTATCGAATTAAACCTATCATGCTCCTATGAATTTAGTGCGGAATCATAGGGGGTTTATAGATCGATTACCTGAAGAAGTAGAGAACTCGCGAATAGATCTTCTGATCTGTATCCCTGCTCGATTCTGACGTTGGATGGACAACGAACCTCGGAATCAGCCACGGAAAACGGGATCCCCACCGAACTGCTCTGCCCGGCCCGCCGCGCGTCTCTCTCTCTCTAACCCTAGCCTCCCTTTCTTGTTCAGAATATTTAAGTGCACTCGATTATTCTGATCATTAGGTTTGAACAAGACCTTGAGGGGTATATATAGAGGAGACCAAGTGAGACTTGGGCTTAAGTTTCAGGCCAGGCCTGCAACATATGGACTAGCCGTCCATAGCAGTATTGGCGCCCTCACTGGGCCCAATTAAGTGGTGGCCCACTTATTCCTTATACTGTGGCCTGTTGAGCTTTTTGGGCCAGATCAGGGATCTACTAGCTGGTAAAACCGAGGCCTCCCAATGGCTAAATTCTCCATACTCAGCCCAGAGTATAATTTAGTCCATAAGTACTAAAACATTCCACTGGAGTAATAGTACTGAATTACCTGTTTTACCCCTGTTGAGTTCAGGGCTAGTATTAGACTTAGCGACCCCCATATTTAAGATATCCCACATCCGTTGATTAACTTAGAGCTTCTGACTGCTCGTGTTATTCAACTTCTTTTATATTCCTGAGTAGTACCATTCATACCTTACTCATCATACCGGAATTTAATCCACCTGTAGGGTTTGGTATGATAGTCCTTAATGAATTCCTCAGGGGATGTGATCAACCTGTTCTACCAGGATATGGTGCTCTGTTGCAGTTACACTAAGAGTCGTACTAGTTGTAGTTGCTTCCCAAGATACGGAGCATATTGAGTTGCAGATACTCAGAACTCTCACCCATGGTAAATCAAAGAAGCAGACTACAACTATACACCCTTAGGACTCAACTAGAGTTAAGGTTCATCCTAAGTCACCGAGGTCTTGATTCTTTCTACATCTGGTCAGAATAGAAGAATACACCTCACCGTGATCCTATCAGTACACGCACGTACTAGTGTAGACAAGTAGCCAAGACAAGCTACTTATGCAGCCTATACTACAGCCTAAACCGACAGTTATATCCAGAACTGTCTCGACTGTGATACCCTTTTATATCTCGTGAGGAACCGGTAACTATGGTCTTCTGTGATCTACAACACACCATAAAGCCTACAACTTTGAGATAATGGATAGATGTTTGATGCATAGATAATAATTCATACTTAATCAGATAGAAGATTGTTAGTGGCTATGGACAACACATGCATACAAGCTAAAAGGCCTGCTTTCTAGTATACAAATCCATCATGAGGAGCTCAGCTGGGGTAATCTCCCGGCTCGGGACGAGATACATCGGAGGGCTGGGATAAAATCGAACCGCCATATAACGCGCTATCCCCGTAGCTATCTGAGAGAGGGCTGGATGTGCATTGTGCCTCGACTGGTTGCCTATAATCTGGTTCCATATGAAATGGGAAATGCTAACCTGCACATTATTCTTAGCAGCCCATAACAAGTAACACTCTGGGCCACTAACCTTACTTCCTTCAACCTTTCCTGTTACATTGAATGCTAGAAAATGATGCAACAGTAACAGAGAATTATCACGAATAAACATAGCAGGAGCACTCTTCTGACCCCAGTTAGTGCACCCAGTCAACTCTCTCCAAGCATTAAAATAATTAAAATCATGAGGCACAAATTGGGAAGCAGTATCAGAATAGTGGAAACCAAAAATCTCATGCATATGATAGCAAGATACTTCACAAAAAATTCCACCCAAATTACATAGAAAAGCAGTCTCATCCTCTTGACCTTCATCAGTATTCTTCCCTAATCTAGCAGTACACAACATTTCCAAGCACAATATATCATGCCCCTCCCATTGGTTATTAAAATACTGGGTTAAGCCTAGGACCTCTAAATATTCAGCAAGTGAATCCCCTAGACGCAATCCCTCAATAAACGTAGGCGAATAATGGCGAGGGGGCAACAATTCCATATTTCGGAGATGAAGGTACCTATTTGTTACCTCATAACCGTCATCGGTATCAAAAGGAACATGAAATGAGATGCCGTATTCTCCCGGTGTAATTCCTCCGACTGGACGAACTGACATCCGAGCGGAGAATGGAAGATTGGATGATGCCGCTCCAACAACCGCGGCTGCTCTCTTTCTTCTCGACATTCTAGCACCTGAAAACTAGAGGAAAATCGTGAGAAAATCAAGGGAAAACAAAGAAGAGCACAAGAACTGAAAGGCAGCGCGCGGATTCTGGAGCGAGCGCGCGCAGGATATGGAGCGAGCGCTCTAAGCGATAACGTGGAGCGGGCGCTCCTGCGATTTGGAGCGGTCGCTCCAACAGAGAAAAACGGCGACGCTGGATTTCAGGTGACACCGCAGTCGGCGGTGGTTCACGGCGGTGCGGGCGGCGGCGTTGCAAGCGGCGGCGGTGCAGGTGACTATGGCGACGGGCTGAGCTAAGTGCGGTGAAGGCCCGGTTGAGAGAGAAAGAGAGAAACGACGGCCGACGGTGGGCGGCGATTCCGGTAAGAACGGCGGCGGGTGAATGATGGTTGGCGGATGGAGAGAATTTGAGGGCTAGGGTTCTGTTGCTGCACAAGGGAAGAAGGAAAATTAGAAATAAAAAATAGAAAAGAAAAAGAAAATATACCTGAGTTCGGCAAGGCTGGAGCGGGCGCTCCGATAATTTGTTTATTGAGGGTTGCCCCCTCGCCATTATTCGCCTACGTTTATTGAGGGATTGCGTCTAGGGGATTCACTTGCTGAATATTTAGAGGTCCTAGGCTTAACCCAGTATTTTAATAACCAATGGGAGGGGCATGATATATTGTGCTATGAAATGTTGTGTACTGCTAGATTAGGGAAGAATACTGATGAAGGTCAAGAGGATGAGACTGCTTTTCTATGTAATTTGGGTGGAATTTTTTGTGAAGTATCTTGCTATCGTATGCATGAGATTTTTGGTTTCCACTATTCTGATACTGCTTCCCAATTTGTGCCTCATGATTTTAATTATTTTAATGCTTGGAGAGAGTTGACTGGGTGCACTAACTGGGGTCAGAAGGGTGCTCCTGCTATGTTTATTCGTGATAATTCTCTGTTACTGTTGCATCGTTTTCTAGCATTCAATGTAACAGGAAAGGTTGAAGGAAGTAAGGTTAGTGGCCCAGAGTGTTACTTGTTATGGGCTGCTAAGAATAATGTGCAGGTTAGCATTTCCCATTTCATATGGAACCAGATTATAGGCAACCAGTCGAGGCACAATGCACATCCAGCCCACCGATGTCTCTCGTCCCGAGCCGGGAGATTACCCCAGCTGAGCTCCTCAATGGCTCATACTTAGCTTCCCCTACTCAGTTCAAGCCATGACATTTGCGGAGTTCGGTCAGGAACTACATTGCCATCCATGGAGCACCGGCCGAGCACGGAGAAATTCAAGGGAATGACATGGATGAAGGAGCCGGAGCTGCACAACCCGAGGAACCCCCCGAGTACTTTCGCACATATCAAGAGGGGTTCAACACGTTTCAGACCGGGTTGTTCGAGAGATTGGATTCCCATGCCACTCTATTTCAGTCGATGACGACGAATATGGCGAATTTGAGCCTTCAGATGCAGAATATGGGGAAGAGTCCAAGGGGTTGAGAACAGGGTCTTTGACATCGAGCGCCATCTCGCGAGGTATACCGATTTCCGTACTACTTCTTCTTCTTCTCAGGCACCTTGGGATCCTAATGATCCAAATGATCCTCGAAATTTTCACCCTTGATAGCTATTTGTTTTTCTTTATTTTTATTTTTTATTGTTTTTGTCATTTTAGGAGATATTACGCTTGTTTGGTATTTTTGTCTTTGTTTGTTTTGTAGGTACTACTTGGAATTTCTCGGGATTTCAAGTGTGTTGGTCGACATTGTGCGATAAGTTCCTTCTATCCCTTCCTTTTTATTTTCTCGCAATGAGGTCATTGCTTGATTCTAAGTGTGGGGGGGTCTTTGAAACTTTGGCATGATGTGTTTAATTTTGTTGAGTCTTAGGAGTTAATTGAGTCAAATGAGCATGTGATGATAGTATTGTGGATTTGGCCGATGATAGAAAATTTTTGTTGATTTTTGGAGAAAAATTCATGATCTTTATTATGCATGGAACCTTGGCGAAGCGACGCATTTTATTCATTGAATTTGAAGTATGCTATGATGTCGTGAACTAGTTAGTTTGAACCCGTGAGAATTGAGCTATTTGTGCATATGTATGCCTATTCTTTGATTGAGTGATCATGCATGCTTCGTTGTTTCTAGAACTTGCCTTGTTTCTCCATCAAGACCTTAGTATATTTACGAAATAGGAGATGATCTTAGGCCATCTTTCTTTAGCCACATGATCCATATACACTAACCTTGTTCATAAACCTTTGTTTACCCCTTTTGAGCCTTTGTTAGCCGTTCTTTGTAAAACCGGATGATAGGAGGTTTGGATGGTTATGGGTATCCTTAGTATTTGTGGTTGGTGATATGGAAGGAGTTGAATAGAAAAATGTGGTTGTGATGAAGAAGGAGGAAAAAGGAGTTTTAGATGCTTGATTTATGTAGTTAGCTATCCCTATGAGCTTAGAAAAAAAAAAGAAAAAAAAAATAGAGCCTTTGTGCAACATTAGAAAGATCTTTTATTAGTGGAGCTCTAGAAAAAAAAAAAAGAAAAAAAAATAGAGAAAAGAAATAGAGAATAAGAATATGAGCATAAGGGGGTAGTTAGCTTTGATTTATATAGTTGATATTTTAGCATCTTTGAGTTTGTATTTGGTGTGTTGGATGGTAGAAGTTGGAGTAAAAATCCATACTTTGGTTGGAGTTGAAAAGAGGTTGATGATTTAGATTTATTTGAGTCACTTAGCCTATACTTTCCCTACCTTAACCAATGTCCCTACATTACAAGCTTATATAAAGACCTTTTTGATCCTAATTTGTAAGTATTACATTAGGTGGAGATGTTGAGATTGAAGGCAAGCCTATGGTAAACATGTTGCATTGCATTGATATTGAGTGAACCCTATGATGTGCATTACCTTATACATCTTTTCTTTGAGAGAGTTGAGTGTTCACTTTCATATATAAAATTTCACATGTTGGAGAGTATTCTTTGATGGATTAGCATATTTTGAATTAGTTGAGTAGATTGTGTTGATTGATGCTAAGGTTGTGTGTATAGTTTTGATCATGATCATGAGAGTTTGTTTTCGAAAAGTTTTGAGGCCTATATAGTTCACAATACTTGAGTCTATTGTTTATTTCGTTTTTATATTGCTTGAGGACAAGCAAAGGTCTAAGTGTGGGGGATTTTGATTGGTGTTTAGATGTTAGGATTTTCGTCATGTTTTCGTGTCTGTTTTTGTTATGTTTTTTGTCTTTGTAGCTATGATTTGGGTGTTTTGAGTATTTTTATTGTTAGGGATCATGGGAGCCGAGAGAAGGAGAAAGAGCGAGAAAAGGACGAAAAAAGGAGCAGAAACTGGATGATTTGCGCGGAGCAAGTGGAGCGCCCGCTCCATGGCTGTGGAGCGCTCGCTCCGTGAACAGTACCCGAAGATTTGCATGGCACCGTCGGAGCGCCCGCTCCAGGTCAAGATTTCAAGATGGATTTGCGCAGCTATTACAGAGCGCCCGCTCCCGTCCTTTGGAGCGCCCGCTCCACGTCTGGCGTGTTTTATTAGTTGTTTCCTTATTGGAATCGAACTTCTATCTTATTATATATAGGCCATTAGGGCACGAATTAGAACAACCTTTTACCTTAGTTTTTCAGTTCTAAATACTTTAGCTTTAGTTTTTATTGCTTTCTTTTATTCGGATCCGGATTCCTCGTTTAGTTCGTTTAATTCAAGTTCTTCGTTCTTCGTCTTAATTTCGTAAGTTCTTTTATTGCTTTCGTTTATTTGCTTTAATTACTTGCTTTAGTTTTAGATTCGTTTTCTTAATTGCTTCGTTTAATTTCTTTAGTTTAATTTCGTTCGTTCGGTTTTCAAAGTCTAGTTTAGATTTGTTTTTATCTCGTCTTCAATTCTCTCGTTTTTCAAAGTTCATAGAGTTAGATTTATTTATTTAATTTCCAGATTTTCAGATTCAGTTTAATCATGCTTAGATTCGTTATTGCTTCCTTTATTGCTTTCTTTTCGATTCTTGCCTAGGTAGTTTAATTATTTTCTTTTAATACAATTATCTAGTTTACTTAGTTTAATTTATTTCCAGCTTTCTAGATTAGATTTATTTGCTTTGATTTAATTGCTTTGATTTATTTTCTTGTGTAGGATTTTAAAAACCAAAAACCTAAATATTATATTTACTTGATTTCTTAGTTTAGGTTGTTTTTACTACACAGTTATTTGCCCTGTTAAGTTTTCCTTGAGAATCGACTTAGGTTTTTACTTACTAAGTGCTAGGATAGATTTCGTTCTATTGCGAACACTTTTTAGTGAAACAAATTTTGGCGCCGTTAGTATTTAGAACTGAAAAACTAAGGTAAAAGGTTGTTCTAATTCGTGCCCTAATGGCCTATATATAATAAGATAGAAGTTCGATTCCAATAAGGAAACAACTAATAAAACACGCCAGACGTGGAGCGGGCTCTCCAAAGGACGGGAGTGGGCACTCCGTAATAGCTGCGCAAATCCATCTTGAAATCTTGACCTGGAGCGGGCGCTCCATCATCCTGGAGCGGGCGTTCCGATGGTGCCATGCAAATCTTCGGGTACTGTTCACGGAGCGAGCGCTCCATAGCCATGGAGCGGGCGCTCCACTTGCTCCGCGCAAATCATCCAGTTTCTGCTCCTTTTTTTCGTCCTTTTCTCACTCTTTTTCCTTCTCTCGGCTCCCATGATCCCTAACAATAAAAATACTCGAAACACCCAAATCATAGCTACAAAGACACAAAACATAACAAAAACAGACACGAAAACATGACGAAAATCCTATCATCTAAACACCAATCAAAGTTCAACTTCTTCCCCTTTATGGTCCTCATTATCGTCATCCCCCAACGACATGACTATCTTGACCATTTCCAAGGATAAAGTGAAGTTACTTCCGATGCCTGATTCGTGAAAGTTGGAGCAATATTTTGCTAATGGAATCGTGTTTGGAACTTACCTTGACGTGATAACTGTAGTTTTCTTCTGGACTGTTCAAGAATCTACATTTTCACAGATAAATTGGAGTGAGGCCGATCAACGATCATTACTACAAGCTCAACTTGACTATCTATCTTGAAGTGAACATAGTGAGTCCGAATCTCATCTTCGTGACTCGATCGAGGAGTTGGTGTTACATGGAAAGACCCGGTCTCCTATTAGTCTTCGCTTTCTTCGTAGCTCAGTTGATTTCAACTCTGATTGTTATGTATGCAAATTGAGAATTCGCAAGAATCAAAGGGCATCAAATGGGGATGGGGATGGGCCAACGTGATATGGCTCTACAATGTCATCTTCTACATCCCTCTCAACATCTTCAAATTCATCGTCAAATTCATCCTTAGCGGCAAAGCATGGAACAACATGATCAAGAACATGATGACCTTCACCTCAAAGAAAGACTACGAAAGTGGAGAAAGAGAAGCACAATGGGTAATGACCCAATGAACTATCCACGACCTCCAAGCTCCAGACAACTCCGACGTTTTCAAGGACACTAACAACAACAAAGAACTCTTCGAGACTACTGAGCAAGCCAAGAAACGTGCTGAAGTAGCGAGGCTGAGGGAGTTTCACATGCTAAAGGGACACATTGAGTCCATGGTGAAGCTGAATGGGCTCGACATCGAGAAAATACAACTAAACTAATTCAATGTAGATATTCGTTCAAATAATATAATTTTTCGAAATGTCTATTGAGAAGATTTGTTGAGGCAAATAATCGTGGGGATTGAGCTTGCTTCCTCCTCACGTGCCCGCTCATTTAGTGTATATATATATAGATTGTCAGCAATGTAAGTATCGAATGCATTGGGCCCTGGACGTATATCATGCCTAAGGAATATGCTCCTACATGCTGCTGCTGGGAATCTTGTCCGAATTGGCCGTGCGACAACTGGTGGATTTTCGACTGTTGCAAGAGTACGCACTGGGGTGACCTCTTCAAATGTATCAAATACCTGGTTCATAATATTTGTTAGGACGATCTCTTCTGTGTCTTCTTGTATAACCTGTTATTTAAACATTTTGTAATATTTAGTACGAATTGTATAAAATTCGTACCTTGTAATATACTTGCCTAATACATTCTTAAAACTAGTTATCATTTGATAATTTCGTACCACAAAGAGAAAACCAGATAATCCAACAAACCATTACAGTAATACATTAGTTTTTTTGTCATCCTAATTGTGAAGTTCTAAAAAACTTAAACTGTTTGATGCACTCTCAAAACAAAACAATTTTTCAACCATTTTTTTTTAAAGCCTTAAGGTACCTGTTCATCATTTGAATTGGGCCACTCCTGTGCTTCTTCCATTGTTGGTGTTGCTTCGACTGTCTCAACAATGTGTTCTTCCTCTCTTGGTTCTTCATTTCCATCTTCTTCTCCTGATCCATCCACTTCCATTCTGTTTGTTTGGTCTCCTTCCTCTGTTTCCTTCTCCATTTCATTCTCTGTTCCTGATCTGTCTTGTTTTCCCGATGCTTCTTTCTCTTCTTCCACTGAACACAATTACCACTGTTGCACTTCCACCAGATGTTGTCGGCATTTGTACATCAGTTTGCTTGTTTGTCTTGTTGGGGTTGTTGTATAACTAAAGCAAAACCAGTTGTTTTAGTGGTTACGACACAGGTCCACTGTTAACAATCCCTATCTGGAAGAATATGTATAAGCAAGAATAAAGCCCATTATCTCATGTTTTAGACCACGTGTCGATCTGAGTTCGGAGAGGATCACGAAGGTCGTTGATAATGATGAGATATAAACAGTTCACAGTCGAGATAGCTTGGGCTGAGCTATCGGTCTAGACTGCAGCTTAATGGTAGTGATGAGTCCTAATCACTAATTATGCTGGTACGGTGGAACATATTGAAGGATCAAGGGAGATATTGCTCTTCTGATACTGACCCTGTATCAAAGGTGATATAGGTGAAGAGCACACATCTCAGGCTCTAGCTCGATCTTAACCTTGGTAAACTATTAGATGTATATGTATTCTTCGATGTTACTTTGATTTACGATGATATGAACTTCTCGTTAGTTCATCTTAATCATATCGTACTTTGGGTAACACGGGGATGCATAGTATGTCTAATAAGTGTTATCAATAAGTTGTGTCCTGTGTGAGTGCAGGCTGACATTATCCCCTCAGGGAGTTCACAATGTTTATTATACCAAGTCATGCATGCTGATTAAGTTCAGGTATAATAATGAGGAGTGAACGGGTACTACCTGAGGAATAGATGTTAACAATTAGGAGCAGTCATGGCAGCTCTAATTGGTTAACGGATATGGAAGGTCTTAAACACGGGGGTCGAACTATACAAAATACCAACCCAATCTACATAATTGGGACAGAGCGGTGATTCAGCTATGACACTTTAGTGGAGTGCGTCATAGTTCTAATAAGATACATGTTCAGGGGTGGACATGGAAATATCGAATTAGATAAGGCCCAACTCTGTCTGGTATCCGATCCCTAGGATGGCCCAAACAGACCTCGGGAATCGATCTATATAGTATTATTGAGTATGGACTCAATAATTGTACTCAGGCCCAGTATATGATATATATTGGATTTATATCCGTTGGATGGATATTAAATCTAATTAATTTAGATTTAATCATTCATGGATAGGATTAAATCTAATAGGATAAGATTTATTTAATTAAATCTTATGGGGATAAATATCATATAAATAAATATATTTTGTATATATTTATTTATTTATTCTTCTACTGGAATTAGAATAAATTCTATCTGTTAGAATTAATTCCGGATATACAGTTGCATAACTGAACAGATTAATTCCTTAGTAATTCCGTATTAATAAAGGAATAAGATTTGTAAGTTATGGAAAGAGAATAAATATGGGATAGGCAAAGATATGGTTAGAGATAAATAAGGAATCATATCTCCTTATTTTATGTACCATATAAATACTCTTCATGTCTCTCATCTAAACCCTAAGTTCACAATAGCCGTCACATACGAGAATTGTGAGAGAGATTCTGCGCGAATCCCTAGGGCGAGAGAGAGAGTCGGCCGCTGGTTTCTGAGTGAGGGAGATCGAGGTTCCAGTGATCTTGAGACGTCCACCAAGTCTCAGATCTGAAGGTGTGGGATCACATCCTAGAAGATCAGAACCGTAGATCGATCAGACACAACTCAGATTGCACGTTCTTCATAATCATAAGGTATGTACTCGAGCCCTTGCATGAACTTATGTGCACGATCGAATCAACACAACCGAACCAAGATCTGGGTCGGGGCGGCTTTCAAGCAGTCGTTCCAACAATTGGTATCAGAGCCCGAGGTTTTTGGATCGGCTCTGTGTTGAATCGAATTTTATGTTCATGCATTCGAGTTATCATGATTATGTGTGCATGCTGCTGTCCGGGAATTATGTGCGTTTAATTTATTCGTTTTCGTTTTATCGTTGTTCGTTTTGTTTTAAATCGGCGAGATAATAAGGTGCCGATTAGATTAGGATTCATTTTTTCTTGTATTTTTCGATTTTTCGCATTATTGTTGCTGGAGGATCGAGAGATTGTTGAGGAACGAGGTCCGAGGAACGAACACGAGACGAAGGCGATCGACGGCTGCAGGAGACGGCGCGTCGGCCAGCGCACGGCGGCGGGCGGCGTAATCTGCCGCGGTTTTGCGCGGCTGCTCCTCGTCGTTTTTCACGGCGACTGAACCCTAGGGTTCATCCTAGGGTTCAGGCAAGCCGGAGACGAGAGGCGGCAGCGGCGGAATCGGCGGCGGACGGCGGGACGGGCGAAAGCAGCGGCGGCGACGAGAAACCCGTAGGGTTTTGGCTCGCGCGCGAGCTGCTGGGCCTGAACCGTGGCCTGCCCGGCGGTCCAGCGCCTGGCTCGACGTCGGAACAGAGCCGTGACGGCACCGGACGACCGGTGGCAGTGCGGCAGGGGCTGCGGCGGCGAGTTTTTCAGCAGCGGCGGCCTGAACCCTATCGGGTTCTTGGCGCGCTCGCTGCTGGGCTCAAGCCCGCGGCTCGACGGTGGTTCGACGACGGCGGGTGGCGTGGACGATGGCGGACAGGAGGGCTGGTGGTCGGGGACCACCGGCGGCGGCGGCTGTGGCGTGATCACGCGGCAGCGGTGGCGGCTGGGTTTTTCCCCTACGCACGCGCTGCTGCCGGATCGTGCCGCGGAGGCTCAGGCTCGAACCCAGCACCTCCGGTGGTGCTGGTGATGCCGGCGAGCCAGTGGGAGCGACCGGTGGCGTGCCAGCCATCGGTGGTGGCTCGCGGCGGCGGCACTGCCTTGTGCAGCGGATAACGGCGAAGGCGACGGCGGTTTTGGCGACGGTGACGAGCAGTGGCTAAGGCTGGGTTGCAATGGACGCACCCAGCCCGGACCCAGCCACGTCAGGCTCGTCGTGGAGCCAAGACGGTGGTCCCGGTACGCACCGCGGCGGCGCGTGTGCTACACGCGTGGCTCGGCGGCGGTGCGTGACTGGATTTCGAACGAGGGCTGTTCGTCTTTTAACGTTCAGCCCATTACGTTGACGACGGCTAGGGTTTTCCGAAACCTAGGCATGATCGTCGACGGCTAGGGTTTTCGTACCCTAGTTCGTTCGAAATTAATTCGCTTTCCGTTTTGGTAATTAAGGTTTTCCGCACCCTAGTTTTTCGAGCACTTGCTAATTTTGGAAGGTGGACTTGAAGATCGGGATTGGCTTCCAAATTGAAGATTAAAGACCGGAGCTTGTTCCGGGGTTTTTATTTTAATTAAATGTAATAGATAGGGCTTTCTATTCCCGGTCGGCAGCCTATTTATTCGTTTTAATTATTATGCATGCTATGGATGGATTTAAATTACGCGATGAGATGATTAGCATGTTTTGCATGTTATAGTTGCTTTTCATTGTTTGCGTAATAGAAATAACATGCATAGGGGTCATAGCATGTCGGTTTTAATGATTTCATTGCGAGCATGTTTTATTACTTGCGCTTAGTAATCATGTGATAGGACTTAATTGTCTATGTGCTACGATTGTCACACAAACCCTTAAAAAGACTAAGCGGTATAGTTAATCGATTATCTGTTAATTGATTTAAAGGACCTCCATATTTGGTTTAAAAATGAAATAATTAGCATTCGCGTTGACAATGAGTCTTCCTCCCTATAGGAGATGCTGGTTATGGATTTCATTGGTTTAGACTTCAAAATGATAATTTGATTTAAAATGAAATAATTAGTGTTCGCGTTGACAATGAGTCTTCCTCCCTATAGGAGACACTGATTATAATTCACTGGTTAAATTCAAAATTGATAATATGGAAAAATGATTTTATAAAGGTAATTCCTCCTTAACGGGTGGGTTACTCTTAATAGAATTAGTTTTTCGGAATATTAAAATATGGTTGTAGCTTAGCTGCTTATTGATGAATCCTCCTATAGAGGTCACTTCTCGAATTAGCAGGGTCCTGAGGCACGGGTTATTATTTCTTTGTTTCACTATGGTCCGTGTGATGGGATAAGAAATAAAATAGACTGCGGTCATGGTCAATAATTTTATAGGTAGCATCCACCTATAGTGGACTATTTGTAAATAGTATCGGGCTACTCGTTTGTTGGTTCAATGTTATTATTGGGTTTATAACATTGATAACATAAATTATTTTTGCTTACGAGTTTTTGTTTACTTGTTATTTATTTTAGATATGTCTATTGTTTCTATTCGCACGAAGATTTGTCGTTTTGCTTATTCCGATGGTGTTCCGGAGTCCTTTCGGTTCCGACTACTTAGCTTCCTAGCCCGTAAAGAGATGGATTTTATGGACTTTGATGATTTCCCTAACACGAGGGCATATCTCAAGAGGTTCAAAAATCTCTTTACTCAGTATGAGATGTATGGTGGATACATGACGGAAAGGGGAAAATGCGAGATCATTCTTGCATCTCTACCGCAATGGTACCAAGCATTCAGAAATGCGGTTGTCAAGAACCAAGTAGACCATGAGCATGTTTCTACTCTTGAAAACGAGTTGCTCAAGGTTGAAAAGGTTAGGGATAACATGATCTGGCATGCTCGCCAGTGGCAGAAAGAGCTAGATTTTGATCGACTCGTTCGGAAAATCAAAAAGGCTGTAAGGGCTAGAAGTAAGAATAGACTTCCAATCGTGAAGGTCTATGAAAGGAGGAACAAGAAGTTGAAGATAGATGGAGGTATGTCAGACTCTTGTAACATGAAAAACCAAATTATACTAGTTCAGTCCTCGCGGACGGATTTAACTGGTGGATATTAATTGTGGTTTGTTGCAATCTTTGTAGGTTCAGCTACGAAGAACGAGTAGGACGACTTCAAGTTCTTGAGCTCGACAAGCGTCATTGCGATGATGCAGTTGTCTAGAAGACTTGAAGATTTCTCATCTTAGTTTTATCTTGGTTTTTGGATATTGGATTTGATTTATTACTTACTCACTACATTAGTTGCCTCGTTTTGGCGGATACTTATGTTTTATATTGGTGGATGATAGTTTTCTTACATTGTATTAGAGATTTATTTCTTTAATACTGGTTGTTTTGATATATCATTCGTAGTGGGAGTAATAATTTTGAATCTTAAGAGATATTCCAAAATGTGTTATGATAAATGTTGCACTTCTTGTTCGAGATTGTCTTTCAATAAAGTACTACTTCACTATATCTAAATCTACGTCTTCTCCCTATTTGAAATGAAATGATTAAACATTCGTGTTGATCATGGATTTCATTGTGATTTAAAATGAAATTAATTAGCATTCGCGATGACTTCGGGTCTTCCTCCCTATGGAGAAGCTAATTATAGTTTTCATTGGTTAAATCTGTTCGGAAATAAGGATAATTTGCACACGGAGTGTAGCAAGTTTAATGTTAGATTTAGTAATTAGTTGGATTAGTAGTCATTTTTCAAGGAAAGACAAGTAATTATTCTTGATTAACGTCCAAGAATAAAAGGAATTTATGGATTGGAACATCATAAGGCCGGAAGTACAAGACAGATAACCAAAAGGATCTGCACAAGATTATTTAAGAATCCTTGTCACAGTGGGAGTATTTTCGAGTGTGTCTAGAAAATTGTGAATTGTTCATCAAGAAATCTAGTTTTTTGGACAATGAACAGACCAAGTTGACTGGTAAAGGATATATAAGTTAGATGAGAGTGGTTGCATATCATTGATGAGTCTATGAGTTTAACACTCGAAAGACTGGTAAGTTGTATGCTCATATTAGTTGAGGACATACATAAGGGAAAGTGGATTTAATTTGAGAAAAGTAAGTTTTTTCTCAAAGGTTCCATGTTTGGGGACAAACACATTAATATGTGTGGTTCAATGATATAAAGTATTCATTTGTCAGAGAACACATATAAACTCATTTATGAGATATGTTGACAAATGGTATATCTTTCATCTACAAAAGACGTTGGATTGGTTGTCTTGTACATTGTGAGATAATATTACTAGCAATTGGAGACAATGTGAAAGTATTATCTGACACAATAGGTGGTGATTATCCGAACAGTTTAGAATGAAGGTTAGGAGTAATGTTAGATATATCTGCGGAGAGTATAACATTATTCAAGTACTCTTCATAGACTACTGTTTGTGGCAAAGTTTGCAATACACTTGGATATTGCATAAAGAGCCAGATATATGTTAGTGCTGGGTGCATGGTAACGGATATAGTCTATCATTCTTAATCGTTTGAAGACACGGATAATCGAATGGTAGCTAGAAAAATGACATCATCGACCTTTTACTATGGATTCACATAAGAAGCAGAATTGTCTTGAAGATTCTCAAGCAGTGAAATGCTGAGAGGGAGCTAGATAATTCAGGGCTTGGCTTCATGAATAGGCAGTAACCTCAAATTTGCTAGAATTCTTACACCCCCTGGAAGGATTCTAAGTGCAGTGGCAAATTTTTGAGATTTGGAAATGCCGGTAACAACATAGTGAGTACCTTATATTAAGGCGATTTCGCGGGAAAAATAAAAACACTAGAGGAATGTACGATGACGGTTCCGTCACTAAGTGTCACATGTCAGGTATACTGTAGCACGTGGCTGACATGTCTTAGTGAACCTCCCACGGCAAGGTACACTAAAAGGTAAAATCTTTGAGTATAAGTGGGAGAAAAAGTGTATGATGGTTGTTAACGATTGCGATCGTGCGATTGTTAACATTGTACATGGATGAAGTCATATGGTTTCCTGTAGACGCGTTGGTATACTAAAAGGTTTTACTTTAGTATAAGTGGGAGATTGTTGGGGTTGTTGTATAACTAAAGCAAAACCAGTTGTTTTAGTGGTTAAGACACAGGTCCACTGTTAACAATCCCTATCTGGAAGAATATGTATAAGCAAGAATAAAGCCCATTATCTCATTTTTTAGACCACGTGTCGATCTGAGTTCGGAGAGGATCACGAAGGTCGTTGATAATGATGAGATATAAACAGTTCACAGTCGAGATAGCTTGGGCTGAGCTATCGGTCTAGACTGCAGCTTAATGGTAGTGATGAGTCCTAATCACTAATTATGCTGGTACGGTGGAACGTATTGAAGGATCAAGGGAGATATTGCTCTTCTGATACTGACCCTGTATCAAAGGTGATATAGGTGAATAGCACACATCTCAGGCTCTAGCTCGATCTTAACCTTGGTAAACTATTAGATGTATATGTATTCTTCGATGTTACTTTGATTTACGATGATATGAACTTCTCGTTAGTTCATCTTAATCATATCGTACTTTGGGTAACACGGGGATGCATAGTATGTCTAATAAGTGTTATCAATAAGCTGTGTCATGTGTGAGTGCAGGCTGACATTATCCCCTCAGGGAGTTCACAATGTTTATTATACCAAGTCATGCATGCTGATTAAGTTCAGGTATAATAATGAGGAGTGAACGGGTACTACCTGAGGAATAGATGTTAACAATTAGGAGCAGTCATGGTAGCTCTAATTGGTTAACGGATATGGAAGGTCTTAAACACGGGGGTCGAACTATACAAAATACCAACCCAATCTACATAATTGGGACAGAGCGGTGATTCAGCTATGACACTTTAGTGGAGTGTGTCATAGTTCTAATAAGATACATGTTCAGGGGTGGACATGGAAATATCGAATTAGATAAGGCCCAACTCTGTCTGGTATCCGATCCCTAGGATGGCCCAAACAGACCTCGGGAATCGATCTATATAGTATTATTGAGTATGGACTCAATAATTGTACTCAGGCCCAGTATATGATATATATTGGATTTATATCCGTTGGATGGATATTAAATCTAATTAATTTAGATTTAATCATTCATGGATAGGATTAAATCTAATAGGATAAGATTTATTTAATTAAATCTTATGGGGATAAATATCATATAAATAAATATATTTTGTATATATTTATTTATTTTTTTCTTCTACTGGAATTAGAATAAATTCTATCTATTAGAATTAATTCCGGATATACAGTTGCATAACTGAACAGATTAATTCCTTATTAATTCCGTATTAATAAAGGAATAAGATTTGTAAGTTATGGAAAGAGAATAAATATGGGATAGGCAAAGATATGGTTAGAGATAAATAAGGAATCATATCTCCTTATTTTATGTACCATATAAATACTCTCCATGTCTCTCATCTAAACCCTAAGTTCACAATAGCCGTCACATACGAGAATTGTGAGAGAGATTCTGCGCGAATCCCTAGGGCGAGAGAGAGAGTCGGCCGCTGGTTTCTGAGTGAGGGAGATCGAGGTTCCAGTGATCTTGAGACGTCCACCAAGTCTCAGATCTGAAGGTGTGGGATCACATCCTAGAAGATCAGAACCGTAGATCGATCAGACACGACTCAGATTGCACGTTCTTCATAATCATAAGGTATGTACTCGAGCCCTTGCATGAACTTATGTGCACGATCGAATCAACACAACCGAACCAAGATCTGGGTCGGGGCGGCTTTCAAGCAGCCGTTCCAACATGTCTCAGCCGGCTGGTTGGTATACTCAGGAGCTCGGTCTAGCAATTTTCTGATGACATTTTCCGTCACATCGTCCACAAGTGTTTGGTGGTAGGAACGTAGCATTTTTCAAATGAACTCTTTGCCTTTTCTGCAGCAATATCAACCATCCTTTGCATCATTTCCTCATTGACAGGTGCTGTGGCTGTGGTAGTGGCAGTGGCATTCCCAGTGTTTGGTATCTCTTCATCCTCATCAGCATCTCTTGGCTTCTTTTTCTTGCTTTCATATGCATCAAACTGGAAAACAAAGGGTTTACCTTATGGATCATTGTATAAAGACTTCCAGTACTTTTTCCCAAGTTCCTTCTTGTGTGGCTTTAGCATTGGTACGAGTCCCTAATAATCAGTGGAACGAAATATTACATTTCGTACTATATACACATAAATGTAGTATAAAATGCAGAATATATGGTACGAATTGACAAATTACGTACTTATATTTCTTAAGTATTATTTTTTCATACCTCAAGAATTTCTTCCTCTTCTGGAAATCCCTTCTCCTTCACATACTTATACCTAAGAAATCGAGGCCGCTGTCGTTCTGTTTTCTTGAACCCAATAACTCTACCAAAAGCCTGAATGGCTTCGAAAATCCAAGCCTACAAGTGCATTGAATTAGTATTTACTAAATAGATAGTACTTACAAATTAAAATAAAATAATACTTACTGGAAATGCTATTGTATTTCCTTTGATGTGATAACTGACTTTATCAGTTTTTGTCTCCCTCTCCTTTTTCAGAACATTTTGAATCGAGTCAACTAGAAGCAGGTATGAATAGCTGCCCCATGGGAAAGCCTCCCATTTCTCTTTGTTTTCTAGCAACACCCATAACCACAATGGAATTTTCTTATTTGTCTGGTCGATCCCTAGTGCAAATGTCAGAGCCAATAAAAACTTTGAAAGCTGCACATAGTCTTCATCTGTGGCTTGCACTTCCTTACCATTCACTTCGAAGTGCTTATCTATATAGACAGTGCGTACCATTGCAGTTGTTGTTTCGGGGTTTGCTCCAAAAAGTCTTTCGTAAATTGAGTCTGGTGGGAGCTGGTGTCTCTTGTATGAATTGAATTCAGCACGGCCAAACTTTAGCCCACTCACGAGTGCATATTCAACCCTAGAAAAGCGGAGTACCTTATCTCCTATCTTGAACCATAGTGCAGTCCTATCAAAGTTTGGTGATGGCTTAACCTCACGGGAAATGACATAGTGTATCATTTTCCCACTCCTTGTGCTGTAATCAGGTAGATGAGTGAAGGCACCCATTGCAGAGTTCTGTACCTTCTGCAGACAGTTGATGGGCAAAGTTCAAGTAAAACTCGGACATCTCCAGCCATTTGTTCATATCCCATGAACATTGTCTTGTTTGGCCGATCACGCAAATGGTACCTTATGTACTCCCAATCAACATAAAAACACATAAAATCATCAGTCCAAGCAAATAGTACATACTTTATAGTTTATAACATAAAACACAGTACATGCAGTACGATTTAGATCATTTCTAACCACAAAATCTATAAAAACACTCCAATACTAATAAAATATGTCCAAAACAGAACCAATCTCAACATATTTCACAGATTTTAACCAAAACACACCACATTGAGTACAAATTAGATCTTTTCCAACTACAAGATTTGATAAGACGGTTCAATATTAGTAAAATTAGTGCAAAACATAACCTATGTCAACATATTTCACAGTTTTTAACCAAAATAGAGCATATTCAGTGTACAGGAGATCATTTTGAACCACGAGATCTGAAAAAACACTCCAATATTAACAAAATCAATGCAAAATAGAACTAATATCAACATATTTTCAGATTTTAGCCAAAACAGAGCATATTCAGTGTACAGGACACCACATTCAGTACGAACTAGATTATTTCGAACCACAAGATATGAAAAACACTCCAATATCAACAAAATCAATGAAAAATATAACTAATATCAACATATTTCCATATTTTAGCCAAAACTCAGCATATTCAGTGTACAGGACATCATTTTGAACAACATAATCTTAAAAAACACTCTAATATTAACATAATCAGAGTAAAACTGAACCAATATCAACATATTTCATATAATTTAACCATAATCAGTGCAAACAGAGTAAAATCAGTGCGAAAAACACAAATCTAAACCCTAAATCCAATACTTTTTCAATCGCAGTGGTTTTGGTACTCAATCGTAGTGTTTTTGGTTTAGAAAACTCTAAATCCGACTAAAAATCCCCAAATCAAGCACTCATCTCATACATGCATTCTGGAAACAAATTTGAAACTGAAAACCCTAGTTTTTACCTCGTATTCAACGAATGGGTGTCCAGTCGGATTCACCTCTTCTATTGGCGACGGCGGACGGGGTGGAGTCGCCTCTGTCGGACGGGCGGTGGAAGTTCTTCTCGTTTTTCTCTTTTTCGAACGGCTTGTTGACGACTCTGTGCTGAGTTTTCTCTTTGAACGTCGATTAGGCATTTTGTATGGCGGCGGTTGAACGGAGGCGGCTGCGGCGGTTGATCAGACAGTAGGGTTTCGCGTCGGAGGGTTGCAGAGGGTTTCGTGCGGAGTGGTGAAAACTGCATGAATGTGGAGAGTTGAATCGTCGCAGGGAAGATTGAGAAAGGCGGGTAGTTGGTTTTTTGGGGGGAAACGAGAAGGCATAATTAAGGGTATTTGTGTAATTGCACATCAATAATGGGTATTTTTTATATTTTTTTAATGTTTGTCCTTAATTTGATTTTCTTATACCATATTGGGTATTTTATTTTTCCCCTCTAAAAAAAATTACCACTTTGAAATGTCTAAACGTCAAAGCTTATGAGTTAATTTGCAATCAAATTCTTCATACAATGTTTAATCTTAGCACCAGTTGTAGACTAATTAATACTATAAAATATTTGCACCTAATAAATATTTATAATAATTTCTGAAAATATTAATGATAAATAGAGGGATATTGACAAACTTGAACATCATAATATTAATTTTTATAATGCTGAATTTTGCAATTGTTATTAATTTTGGATAATAATCTAATTAATTTATGATCTCCGTTTGGGTAAGTTCTAGATGGAAAGATGAATTAATTAAGGAAGATATGAATTAATTAAGGAATCTAATTGACGTCGGTCAACATTAAAAAAAAAAAATACCAAAATTATTTTTGCTTAATAACCAAATAGATTAATTCATCTTTCCATCTAGAACTTAACCAAATTTAATTTTGCTTAATAACCACATAGATTAATGTTAATTTAGTTTGGGAGTATATTAATTTATTTCCTTGTATATTTCGGATTCCTTATCTTTTTTGCTTAGGTTTTGTCCATGTCTCTATATAAAGGCCGCTATACACTTGATTCATTATTATTCCAAGTACTATAGCCATATCCATATCCATAGCAATAGCCATGTGGGTTAGGGTTGAGGGTAAAGTCGGTGTGATGAAGGCCAAAAGGCATTGGCCGAGGAAAGCGGAGTGGCCATACAACGACGACTCCGATGAAGAAGGCGGCGCTTTCCGGCTTTCGATTAGGGAGAAGAAGAAAGCGTCGACTCAGGGCTCCGGCGACGATCCTAGGTTGCGCCGTTTGGCTCAGACAAGAATTGATGCTGATGAGATTTGGGGAGAAGAGATTTTAGAGAGCAGGAGGGTTGAACGGATGGCTGCCGACGAGGATGATGATGATGATGATGAGGCGCTGGCTGAGAGGAGGCGGAAGATTAGGGAGAAGGTACTGCTGCAACAAGAGGCGGAGGCGGCGCTGTTGCCGGAAGAGTCCGAGTCTGAGTCGGAGTCCGAATCTGAGTATGAGTCTGACCCGGTGGAAGAGACGGCGATGGTGAAGCCCGTGTTCGTTCCGAAATCGGATAGAGATACAATTGCGGAGCGCGACAAGGTAAAAGCCAAGGAGCGGGCACGTGAGGAGGAAGCAATGCTCAAGATTCTGAAAAGGAAGAGGGAAACAAGAGAGATTGTAGTTGAGAAAATTAAGGACGATTTCGAGATTCAGAAAAATATGGATGATATAATTGGTGGCGAAGTGGATGATAACGATGATGTGAATGAGGAAGAGAGTTACGAAGCTTGGAAAGCTAGAGAGATAGCTCGTGTTAAGAGGGATAGAAGAAATATGAGGGATGAGGAGGAAGAAGAGACGAGAGACTCAAGTAGTATTACACAATCCAGGAAAAGGAGAAGATTCATGCAGAGGCACTACCACAAGGGTTGTTTCTTCCAGAGCGATGCTGATGATTATGCCGGAACTGCAGGGAGTCATCCAATTTACGCGCGAGATTTTTCCGATCCCACCGGAGAAGACAAGATGGACAAGAGTATTTTGCCAAAAGTCATGCAGGTCAAGAATTTTGGACGCAGAGGGAGGACCAAGTGGACTCATCTTTTTAACGAAGATACTACTCACTGTCAATTGAACATATATTCATACTATTTCAGTTGTAAGTAAATGAATTCAATATAACCGTAAAATAGCAGAAGTCTTTCATTCTCTTCTTGTCAACTTTCTCTCGTTTCTAGTGCAATATTACATCCAACAAATCTAATCTAATAGAGTTGATAAAAAAATAAAATTGTAAGCTTCATATTTTAGTCCCTTGGCTAGTTCACGAGGAAGATCACGAGTAGGTCGTCAATGGAGCGGGTTTTAGTTGGTACCCACGAGACGAGTTTAGGTATTATAAATTGGGTTTGGAACGGTTTGGGTAATAAAGTGGATACCCAGAACGGGTTTGGTTCGGGTATGGGTATATACCTCTGAGTTTAGGTATTATAAATTGGGTTTGGAACGGGTTTGGGTAATAAAGTAGATACCCAGAACGAGTTTGGATCGGGTATGGGTATACACCTCTGGGTACCCACTACCCAAACCCATTTTTATACATGGTAAATATATATATTTCACATGTATATATAAACTATATTTATATTCAAAAATAATTTTTTTTATAACTATTATTTCAAAAATAATTATTTTATAACTAACAACAATTTTAAGGTTTTTATTAATATATACAAAGTTGAAAATATATATCTTAAAAAATTTACTTGATAAAACCATATATCGTCAGTTTTGTTATTTGTTAACATTTAATTTGATATTTGTTTTACATTTTGTATATCGTTAGTTAGCATTTATTTGAGATACACACGTTTAGATTAAAATTTTCAATTGTTGTATATATTAAATTATAATTTTCTTATAAAAAATTATTACTAATAATTTTATTTGGGTTTAACGGGTAATAATCGGGTATTACTCAATGGGTTTGAGCAGGACACGGGTATTAAAATTAAATTTTAAACGAGTTTGGAATGAGTTTGAGTATGCGAAATTTTAAATGGTCTGAGTTTGGATTTGGGAAGTGATCAGCGGGTATCCGGCTCATTAACATCCCTGATCACCTGATCACGAGGCATATAATAGTTTATTAATTTGACTAAATTTAATAGTTTTAGTTTGATTGATTATTGATACCGTGTTAAAGTAGTCTAGCTAGCTATCTATCCATTTACTATTAATTTATATACAATTTAAAACGGTTTCCAGTTACTCTACTTAAGATTTACTTTTTATTGGAATTGCTCTCTCTATATATAGATAAGATAAATATAGAAAACTCATAAATCATCTTAAACGATTATAAAATTCGTCAAAATATTATAGTACTCGTGAGTCATGAAACCGAAACAATTATAAGATTCTTCAAAATATTATAGTACTCGTGAGTCATGAAACACTGTATCACCACACGATGCAGTGCTATCAAGTTAAGATTTCCTTCCAAGTGATTCTAGGATCAAATTCTATGTTCTGTATTGGCTCTAACACGTCCATTTTCCCATGTTTAATGATAGTTTATTAATGAACGACATGGGAAGGTAACAAAATGGCAACATCAGTCTAGATGGCTAATGATGGTGGCGAAACGGAGTGGGTATGAATTTCCGGTGACGGAGTTGGCGCTATCACGCTTGAATGGGGATCTGTTTTCAGATGGACATAAGAAGTTAAAATTGATGCTCAAACCGATTTTAGATGGAAGAGAAACCTAATTTCTTATTTTTTATTTTTGCTAGAAATTTGTAATTGTAAAAAATGAAAAATCAAAATACATTTATCAAGGCTAATCTGGTCTCTTAAAATGAAAAATGGCTAGAATTTAAGACTACCAATATCAGCGATATGAAGTAAGCAACCCCAACCATTTCTTTTAAAATATAAATCTAAATAAATGAATATATAAAAGGGAGAAAATTAAAACTATCCATTCTGAAAAACATAATAAGAAAAATACCCATTTCTTCCTATCTCATTTCAAAAGTACCCATTTGATTTGTTTATTGTTAATTTAGTGTAGGAATGTTATTGAAAATCGAAAAAGTGGAAGATTCTCTCCTTGTTTTCATCAAAAAGTGGAGCAGAATTATTTAAAAAAAAATTAAATCAAAAACCCTACCCTACCCTACCCTTCACAAACAAACAAACAAAACATTATCATCTCCCACCACACCGGTCCACACTCTCCCCCACCCACCAGTCAAATTTTTTTCACACCACAATCCTCCCTTGCCGCCGCCGAAGAGCCCTCCCCCATCGTCGCTGTGTAGCCCTCCCCTTGTTCGGAATCGTTGCTTAATCGGAAGAGATGGGTGATTCAGATGAAGAAATACCGGATGAAATTATGGCAAGTACCGTGAAATTAGTACGCCGGAGAAAAAACCGGTCGAAAATCTCGCCGAAAAAGTTCAAACCGGCCGAATTTCCGTCGACCGGTTTGAATTTCCCGGCAATAATTGTCGACCGGTTCGTAAGTATTCTTAGAGAATAGTTGTCGTACGTACCGGAAAAGTTGAAACCGGCCGACAATGTCGCCGGAAACGTTGAAACCGGTCGACCGGTTTGAATATTCCGGCGACATTGTAGGTTGGTTCGTACATTTTCTCGATAAATATGTGACGTTAAGGCCGGAAAACTTGAAACTGGTCGACAACGCCGCCGGAAACGTTGAAACCGGTCGACCGGTTTCAATATTCCGGCGACATTGTCGACCGGTTTCAACGTTTTCGGCGACATTGTCAACCGATTTCAAGTTTTTCGACCTTTAGTTGAATTACCTATTATTGTTGAATACTTATGAATCGAATTCACTAATTTCATATGATATTGTTGATACTTATTAATTTCATAGGAATAGAATTGGTTATGTTATCGAATTGGTTTGTGTAAATTCATATCGAATTGGTTTAATTTCATATGAATCGAATGAGACTAATTTCATATTATATAGTTGAATACCTATTAATTTCATTGGTTATTAAATTCATATGAATCGAATTGGTTATGTTATCGTTGAATACTTATTAATTTCATACGAATCGAATTGGACTAATTTAACGTAAATGATATGATATCGTTGAATACTTATGTTAAATACTTATATTAGTACTTATTTTTACAATTCTATTCAATTTTATGTGCATTTTTTATTTTAACTGAATATTTGATTATGTTTTTTTTTAGGCACTGCCTCCTCCTCGTTACCGAACACTTACTACAGAATATTTGTACTAGCAAATGCAAAACCGAACACTTACTACAGAATATCTCTACTAGGGGAGATTAAAGATGTGCTATGTAGGGGGTGAGAATTTGCTACATAGATTCATCAATGGGCCATTTGGACACTTTCTTTATTGGAGTCCGGGTTGCATAAATGTTGGGGCCATGCATGGGGTTTTGTCGAGGGCAATATTTCGAGTTGAGGCATTTGGTTCCAGTTTAGGGGCCAGGATATTGAATATACTATTCGAGATCATGCATTGGTGACTGGGCTTAGATTTGGAAACTCGAATTTTGATTGCACCATTCCCGTCGATCCTACTAGATCCCAGCTTTATAGGATAGTATGCAATGATCCTAATGATCCACCAACATCTGTGAAATTGATTGATGTGTTTAAGTCCTTGAAGAACTTGATTAATGATGTAAATGGGCATATGCACTTGCAACTAGCCCAAGTGTTGATTGCGGATATATTTATTCTCGGCCACGACTCGAGAAAGGCTCCATTCCCGTGGTTGTGGGTGATGGTCAAGAATGATGATGTTTGGCAGAATTTCCCTTGGGGTGCTACGTTCAGAAAGCTCAAGACAAAGCAAAGTATCATTTCTATGGTCCGGTATTGGCATTAGTGACGTGAGCCTTTGAAATTTTAGAGGGGTTAGGGAATGTTGCAGGGGTATATGTCCCAAATTTATATCTAAGGTGTTTGAGATGGGCTTTTCGGAAAAACCTGCGACTAGAGAATGGTGAAAGTTTGATTGACTTATTCGACGGCGAGGTACAATTTTAAAATTTAGTTTAATTTATATTTGACATCTTGTGAAATATTTATTTTGATTGAATAATTGTTTGGTGTCTAATAAATTACTACAAATAATTTTTTGGTAGGGATATGAAATTGTGAATATCACACTTGAGGAAGGAGAGGATCATCGACCGTATTGGATTTCACTCCACTATGACATGCCGATGGAGGTCCGATTCGTTCCCCCAATTAATCCTCTAACGGCTGGTGAACAATTTCCAGCCGAGCAGCGATTGCGTCGCATTAGAAGACCACCAGAAGCTACATCTTCTGATGTCGGTCGACCGAGGAGAAATGCCGATGCTTCTGCGATTGTGGAGAGTTCCCCAGACGAGGCTGATACATCCAGGCCTCACCGACGTAGTCGTGATATGGGAAAGCGTACAAGAAGTCAAGCTATTCAGACATCGTCAAGTAGTAGCGGAGCTCAGTGGGGCAGTGAAAATACTGTCACACTAAGTTTTGTTCGGAAGGAGATTGGTAAAGTCGGAAGAGGATTCTAAGAGGCTTTAGGGCTGACCTTGGAGCGTTTGAGATTCGTATGAAGATGATTATTCAGAATGCTGTAGAAGTCATGCAGTGTGGGGGTTCACGAAGTACACGTGGTGTGAGTGAACCCCGCCGCCGAAGTCCTACGATCACATCATCGGCTCGCGGATCCAATGTTCGAGCTACACATGTTCACAGGGACGACATAACACAAGAGCAAGCAACAGGCTATGTTGGTGAGGTAGGAGGTCGTCGGGACACTACCTTGCCACTTTACCGAGTCCACATCGGCTCCTTTTACTGGATATGACGGAAACGATCAAGTATCTCAGGTTTACACACAGATCTTTGATCAGGTAATATTTTATCTATTTAGTTTAATTTATATTATATTATTTGACAATTTCAACTTCTTAGGAGGTGCTTGGTATGAGGTAATGGATGTAGGAATGGAATAGCCATTCCTACCTCTATTCCATTACTCCGCTTGGTTCGACTTTTGTGTCGGGAATACACATTCCCGAGGGAATGACTATTCCCACCTCCATGGGAATAGGCATTACTTGGATATTCATGGTTATAGCTATTCTCATCTCTTATATTTATATTATTTTTATTTTAACAAATATTATTTAATTTCTTTATAAATAATTAAATTTACCTCAATATTTTTTTAAATATATGAGTATATTTCGTCATTATTTTCTCTCTCTAAAATTTTTGTATCTCACTACTTTCTATTTCTAAAAAATCTATCACTCCGTCACTTTTTCACTCTAAAAATTTTCTTATCACTTTCTCTCTCTAAAATTTTTTCATAGATTTTTTTTACTAAAATATTTTTCCTCCGTCACTTAGTTTCTCTCTCTAAAATTTTTCTCTCTCTCTAAAATTTTTTACTTTCGTCACCTTTTCTTCCTTAAATTTTCTCTCTCTAAAATTTTTCACTTTCGTCACATTCTCTCTCTATAATTTTCTTTCTCTCTATAAAATTTTTAACTTTCGTCACTTTCTCTCTCTAAAAATTTTCACTTTCGTCACTTTCTCTCTCTAAATTTTTTTATCTCTCTCTAAAAATTACACTTTCGTCACATTCTCTCTCTAAATTTTTTTTCTCTCTCTAAAAATTTTCACTTTCGTCACTTTCTCTCTCTAAAATTTTCTATCTCTCTCTAAAAATTTCACTTTCTCTCTCTAAAATTTTTTCTATCATCGTTTTCTCTCTCTAAAAATTATCTTTTATTACTTTCTGTTTCTTTTTTTTTTTTTTTTTTTTTATCTCATCACTATTAAATAGTATAGTTGTATGATTTAAATACAAAAATATAATTTAATTTATCACATAAAATGTTAAAGAAAAAAAATTGATTGCATTACTTTGGTTATTACTTGTGCATACCAAGCAAGGGAATGGATCATCCATTCCATTCATTTCCCATGCCTATTCCTTTCCCACCTCCATTCATTTCCCACCTCCATTGCATTACCTCATACCAAGCACCTCCTTATAGTTTTGTACCACTCCGGTCCTAGCTTCTTGACTCATTTGCTTTTTGCACGGGAATTAAGACGAAAATGTTTAGTGTATAAAGTGTATTTTGTAGGGAATGTAATGTGGTTTATGTATTTAAACATATTTTAGAAACAGAGCATCATATATGCATAAAAACATGTTCTTGTCTGATCTTAAATGAAAGATCGTATAAAGACCTTTAATTTGATATAAAAATCATAAAAATCCGATAACAAACGAGCAAGTTATAATAATTTAAACTTTCGAAATTTAAATTATATTGAACTACGTGCAGAAAAATGAGTGGATGAGATTTAAGTATGGAATGTTAAGTGTAATAAGGGGTTTACTAATTGTACTAATTATACTCTAATTCTTTCCAAAAAAGGAAATGAGTCAACAAACATGGGACGTCCCAAAAAGGAATATGAGTCAAGAAGCTAGGACCGGAGTGGTATTTGATATTACAAACAATGGGCTTTAGTACTGGTCATTTTCACACTCCTTCGAGCAGAACACTTGATCAGGTAATATAAGTTTAATAGTGCACTTTTATTAATTTATATATCGTAAAAGAATTTCAAATGTAATTGTTTTAGTATCATTGTAGACGTAAAATAGCAACTCTTGAAATTTTAACTGTTAGTGGTTGTGTGGCGAGAACATGGAATCTTGGGTAGTTAATTTTTATATGATGACATAAATGTATAAATATCAGTGATGAGATTTTTTTAGTTTAATTAGACGTTAATTTTTACTTTCACAAAATATATATTTATTGGTGATTGAAATTTTTAGTAGAAGAAAATGATGTATTGAAATTCTTATTAGTTGAAATAATTGGTGATTGGAATTTTTATTAGTTGAATTAACCGTGAATTTGGTTCTGAAAGTAATAGGACGGAACTATTAATTATTTTTTTCCACGTGAATTTGACTTATAAGTGCATTTGATTTCTTTGCTTATGATTTGGTACATGTGGAGAATTGGTACCGGTTATGAAATAATATAGGATGCCTGACTTTTTTTTTTTTTTTTTTTTTTTTTTTTTTTTTTTTTTTTTTTTTTTAATATTGTAGACAGTTGGTGTTAGTATGTCTCCACTGTTCGAAAATCTTTCCGCCAACATATTTGGTCAGATAATAAACATACATACATATGTATTTGATCATTTTATATTTCATATTATTTAAAAATATAGTGGACGCTTGTGTTATTTATTTATTTATTTTGTGAAAGTTGTGAATATGTTCAACATTTGATATTGCAGACAATGGGTTTTAGTAGTGGACAGTTCCACACTCCCTCGAGCAGTACATTTCTGGAACCACGTTTTTCGATGCCTGAAATAGGGATTTCAAGAGCCCCCTTCGTCACACATCGGGACCCGAAACGTTTTTCTACCTCAAACTTGGGAGAGGTATATTATTATAATTATATATTTAGTTAATTAGTATTGGATTATTTATTTATTGCGTATATTTATTATATCAACACCTGCACAGTCTTCTTCGAGAATGCCCTTAGGTTCTTTACCTCTTGCTATCGATCCTATTTCCAGCTCACACATGGGAAAGGTATACTAGTATCATTCATTTATTTAGTGTTTTTCTAACTAATTTATTTAATTACTTATTTCGTAGTTTTTTTATTAAAATTTTTTGTATAGCCTATTTCTAGAATGCCAGTAGGTTCTCTACCTCTTGCTGATGATTCTGATGACTCTGAGGATATACTAGCAACACATATAACCCATACGCAAATTGATTCTACCTATATACCCAAGTCAGAGCCAACTTCGCTTCAGCACACGGACTTTGATGCCTTCACAAAATTTATGAAATTGGGTCCCAAAAAGTCAGTAAGGATACGCGAGGGCTTTAAGGACATAAACGTGGTCGAGTTTCGTCACATTATTGGGGGAAAGGGTGATTGGTCAGTAGAGGTAATTAATACAATGTTATTATTATTTTGTCTTTTAATATTATTGAAATTTGATATTATTATAATTTTTCATATAAAGGTGATGGATTTGTACATGCTTGTAATGCGTGAAAGACTAAGAACAAATGACGAAGTCTATCCCGAGCAAACAAATGGTCGCACTGTGATATGTAATTGCAATTTCATGGTAAGAATATTTATTTTCACAACGTATCCAAGTTGTTTATCCTATATGATTATTCACACTTTTGTATTTTTATGTTAAGGCTGAAATAGATCTGGAGCATGAGCGCCTTAAAACTAAGGGGGAAGATCTAATATTGGGAAATGTTGAAGAATATTGGACAATTTACAGGGAAAAATTCAATCCATCAATGGAGATGTGTCTAACTGTTCAAGGGCGTGCCAACTTGTATAAAACTCAATCGTGGTTTGACGCGACTTCAGTAAGTAACACTACTTAACACCCTAGTTTATCATTGTCACAATAATACAATAATTCACTTCTATTTCCCAGATCATACTACCTCATTGCTTGGAAGATCAATTTTTTGTTGTGAGGATTGAAATGCTCACGAGCACTATTCACGTGCATTGCCCTCATTACACTAAACTCAACGACAATGCCAAGGGTGAAATTAGGAAGTCGGTTGGGTCTTGAGGCATTTCATACCAACTCTACTTCGTCTCACTTTTTACTGGACACATCAAAGAATTAAACTGAATGAGCACACATTTCCGGAGATCAGAGTCGTCATAGAACCAAAGGCCAAAGTTTTCAAGCATTGTGTCAAGAATAACAGTGGAACGTACGCAGCGATAACGGTTGAACAACTTATCAGTGGATGCCCGGCCTTTGCATGGGGTAACGACAAAAAAAATGTGTTCAAGTATCGAGAGTTGTGTGCAGGGAGAATATATATGTTTAGGATGGAAGATCCAAAATAAATAGGACAGTACATCAAAGTGTTTTAAATTTATGAACTTCGTCGATGAATGTTTGTATTATTTTTATTTCTTTCACAAATCACATTATTATTTTTATTTCTTTCACAAGATGGGCATATTATTATTTTTATTTCTTTCACAAATCACATTATTATTTTTATTTCTTTTACCAAAACATATTATTATTTTTATTTCATTCATAAAACCATATGATTATTTTAATTTCTTTCACCAAACCATATGATTATTTTAATTTATCTCACAAGATCATATGATTATTTTGATTTCTTTCACAAAACCATATGATTATTTTTATTTCTTTCACAAATCACATCATTATTTTTATTTCTTTTACCAAACCATATTATTATTTTTATTTCTTTCACAAGATCATATTATTATTTTTATTTCATTCACAAAACCATATGATTATTTTAATTTCTCTCACAAGATCATATGATTATTTAAATTTCTTTCACAAAACCATATGATTATTTTTATTTCTTTCACTAATCACATTATTATTTTTATTTCTTTCACCAAACCATATTATTATTTTTATTTCTTTCACAAGATCATATTATTATTATTTTTATTTCATTCACAAAACCATATGATTATTTTAATTTCTTTCACCAAACCATATGATTATTTTAATTTCTCTCACAAGGTCATATGATTATTTTAATTTCTTTCACAAAACCATATGATTATTTTTATTTCGTTCACAAATCACATTATTATTTTTATTTCTTTCACCAAACCATATTATTATTTTTATTTCTTTCACAAGATCATATTATTATTTTTATTTCATTCACAAAACCATATGATTATTTTAATTTCTTTCACCAAATCATATGATTATTTTAATTTCTCTCACAAGATCATATATACATAGGCTACATTAAAGTATTTATTCCACAATTAGTAAGTAGACATTTGAGTAGATAGATGTGTTGCACACTTATAAAAACATACATAACAATATATTCTTACAAATGTTCTAAATCGATAAATTTATGCCTCCTCGAAGTCAGGGCATTGAGGGCCGGTGTGACCAGTCAGATCACAATAGGGACATTTTCGAGACCTACTACCATCACTCGGCTCACCACTTGATCGATGTCTTCTAGTTCTTGGTCTACCGGGCATTCGAACGTATAAATTGGGCAACACGTTCCTGTTTGCAACTGCAACAGGTACTCTCCACAAATTCTTTTTGGGCTGATATATTCGCAGTCTGTAAGCTTCAACATACGAGGCCCGCGAGTAGTATTGTGATACGTAGTCCAACATGGATTCTCCCCTCATGCTGAAAATTATATTATTCAATAAACATATTAATTATGCACAAATAATAATTTCAAATATTTGAGAATGTAATACTTACTTGAAGACAGCAATCGCATGAGCACAAGGCAGTAAGTCACTCTTCCATTGCATGCATCCGCAAGTCCCATTCAATAAATTTACATCCAACGCCCCCCCCCCCCCCCCCCCCCCCCCCCCCCCCCCTGTTTCAATTGAGTATGTGCCTTCATCAACGCAGCTCACCTTGTATTTTCGTGCTCTAGCTAACGATGCAACAAGTTTACTCCTAGCTTCTTCCGCCACTGGATGATTGTCACTTTGGGCTTTAAGACGTCGCTCTTGGAACCATTCTTCTATGACAATCCTAACTGCATCGATACATGCAGTAATTGGTAGACGTCTTGCCCACAACAATGATTGTTGAATGACTCAACAGAGTTAGAAGTGAGGAAGCTGAATCTTCGAACAGGGCACTGCGAACGAGCCCACTTAGCAGGTCCTATATCCATCAAATGTTGGTATGCTGGGGGGATTCTACGCGCTATCATCGCCATCATCTTCAAGTATTCCCCATTATCATACGTATATGCAGCTCTTTGGTACAACCCGACAATGAGCTTTCCATACTTTCTCATATTGTTACTAAGATGATAGTAACAAATACCATGTGTTGCGTCGGGGAATACAATACTCATAGCATGGGCAATTGATGGGTATTGATCCGAGACAATCAACGTTGTTTCTTCACATCCATAAGACCTTCGAAGTCTTGTCATGAACCAAACCCACGAGTTATTGCTCTCAGCAGGTCCTACACCGAAAGCCAAAGGGTATATTTGCTCGTTTGCGTCCTTCGTCACAGCAGCATATAATATACCACAGTTTTTACCCTTTAGGTATGTACCATCGACTACTATCACCGGCCTCATACAAAGTGGGTAAGCAACTCGAGTTGCTCCAAGAGCGACAAATACATATTTAAATCGTCCATTATCGTCGACCTCAAGATCAGTGATAGTACCTTCATTGGTTTGCTGCAACATATGTAAATAATTGGGCAGTAACTTGAAGTATTCCTCAAATTTTCCGTATATCACCTTGATAGCCTTATTTCGCCCCCTTAAAGCGAGATCGTATTTGACGTGCACACCATACTCAGCTCGCAGCTTGTTCATGATCATTCTTGGTGTCATAATTTTGGAATCACGTTGAATTCTTTTCGCAAAGAAAGCTCCAATAACATTGGAGTGGACATTTATATTTTGAACATTTCTTAGTTCCTCCCTGCACGTATGACGCCCTTTAAACCTATGGACATGCCAAGATGTCTCATCGCCCTGGGCGCGTAGAAGGAAGGGGCAACTGTTGGGAACCCTCTGCAGTTATTTTGATGATGTTTTTCAAAACCACACTTAGGCATAGCACGACATGATATTATGTTGATCTATTCTAACTGAGTCTACTCTCCTTAAAGAATGAGGTCGTTGTCCATAACAGCCTCACCTATTAAAGGTTAGCTAGCTCTTCATTATTTATGCCCTGCAGGTTCTTCGGCCAGGCTCTTTGAGCTCTTTCACCTAGCTGCCGATGACAGGCTGTTGATCAGTTCAGAAAGATCAATCTCCCTCCACATAGCTGCCACCTCTGTTGCCAGCTGTCTGGACCCACTCGAAGTGCTGAGTCAACTCTGCAACGGCTCTATGTCATGTCAGCTGTTTTCTAACGGCTATATTTTGCAGGACTCACAACGGCTAGTTTTTTGAACTATGTCTATATAAAGCCTTCGTCAACAATGGTTCAAGTATGGGAAACTCATTAATCTTACGAGCCAAATCGCCGCAAGAAATTCTCTCAAGTTCACATCCATGCAACACTCGAAAATCCTAGAGCTTTCCCAAGTGTTGAAAATAGAGAATTTCACCATTGTTATTCCTCAAGCTTGTTGCGTTTACTGCTGCATCAAGCCCCCTGTACTCTCTCTCATATATTTAGTGATAAGCTAGTATAGTTGAGATTGTACGCTGTTATTCGATTGTATATCGAAAGATTGTATGTTGTATGAAACTGATACTCAGTCAGTATAAACAAGAGAGAAGTAGAATCCAAAAGTAAAGGGATTCGTAGATCTAGCTTAATCTACCGGGGAAGTAGGATAGTTACATCCGAACCACGTAAAATATCTTGTGTTATTTACTGTCTTATTTCATTCTCTCTCATTGATAAACTGCTCATACATTTATAGCATACAACAGCCTCTCTTATAAGGCTGTCAAAGATTTTAAATCAAGACATATCTAGCTCAACCTATCCACCACATTCCGCACTTTGACAGTTTGATAGATCAAGCTTGTTTATCACCACAAGCTTGATAGATCAACCTGTCTCACTCTGTAAAGGACTGCTTGACCAGCTAGTTCCTCAAAAAGACAGACTGTTTGTTTTATAAAATTTGAAAACGGTTGGCTATTGGTGTACAGTCTATCAGGTTCCGATCTTCGTGTAACACATTCGGCATTGGCTTCCAAATTCCATAAATCGACTGCAATGTGGACCTCCTCCTTGGTATCATACATCGCGCCTTCCACCATCCCCTCAACAATCGGGTTTTCTTCAATGCTTACAGCTGAAATGTTGGGACAGATAGGGACCATCGGCACTATCCAATTCACCATGGGGCCTTCGTCGACTGCATTGTTAGCTTCATTTTCATTTGGATCAGGATAAAACAACTGTAACAGTTTGTGCATCCCACCTTCTTCTTGAATCCATGTTGTGTATTCAGCAAACAAGGCCCTATTCATATTCCTCCTTCTAGAATTGGCTCTAGGTTCGTCATCGCTCTCCAATTCAACTTCTCATTCTCTTTCTTCTTCTTCTTCTTCTTCTTCTTCTTCTTCTTCTTCATCAACTACTGATTCTTCTTCTGATTCTTCTTCGTATTCTTTATCGTTTGCATCTTCATCGTCCTCATACAATGGTTGTTCTCCATGCTTTGGATGCGAACCTGTTTCCTGATTTAGGTCTGGGATAGTATTTCCTCGTTCACTCGACTCATGATTAAATGAACCAAGATAAGAGTCCTCGAACCAAGTTGACAAAGCAGTTGTCCTACCAAGCGCATCCAGCTCAGCATCCCAATTTCTACTTGCGTTGTATGAATTGGACGGTGACATCGCATAATAATCGTAAGAAGGCACGTACGGTAATTGATGCTCATAAGTAGGGACATATGAATGTACTGGAGCCTCTCTAGCGCCACCATGCGAGGAGGATGCTTCACTGTTTCCACACATATAAACAGTTGGAGATAATTCTTTTCTGCACAATTTGGCAAAATCCCCGTTCGTCGTCAAAAGATACTTGATACTTCGGCCATTCCGTGATGTCTTCAAATAGAAAACATCAAAATCTCGTTCGAAAGAGCTAATCACATCCCTTATTTTGTATTTCAAATTGGACATCGTCAATGAATATCCTTCAATAGCTAGAGTATGTTGTTGGCCACCATTGTAGACACAATCAACCCAATCGCCTCCGTAACGTAGATTCACGTACACAAACGACATCTACAACAAAATTTTACACAAAATAAATTACAAAATATAATCAAAAGATAATTCTATAATTAAACAACATAAAACCGCTCAACAAAACTAATAAACCGCTCGACCGGTTTGTACACTTTTTGAGCAGTTTAAGAAATTCTCGAGCGGTTTCACTACTAATTGAGTTATTTGTTTGAATTCAATTATAATGTGTGATTTTATATTCTTTTTATCACATATATACACATAATCAATTGATTAACTTATTAAATTGTTTCATTTGTCTATAACTTAATAAAATCTCACCAATTTACAGATACAAACTATTTTGAACATCATCAACTCAAAAATATTGAACCGCTCGACAAACTCAACAAATCGCACGAGCGGTTTGAAGTATTGTCTAGCGGTTTGTAAGATTATCGAGCGGTTTCAATATTTTTCGACTTATTAATTTGAATTGAGTTGTATTGTGTATTTTTATATTATTTTTATCAAATATATACACAAAATCAATTGATTAACTTATAAAATTGTTTCACCTATCTATAACTTAATAATATCTAACAAAATTATAGATTATTATTATTTTATACAAACTTAACTCAAAAACTCTCAAACCGGTCGAGAAACATTGAAACCACTCGAGAAAGTTTGAAACCGCTCGAGAATATTTTCGAGCGGTTTCAACCTTTCTCGAGCGGTTCGACATTATTTACCGTTTAAACAACATATAAAACGTAATTACCTGTATTTCGGTCTACAAATAAGATTTTTAAGATGTATTTTGCCGATTGTACGATTTCCTCTCACAGAGCTGATAACATACCAATTTTTTTCTTTCAATAATTTTGACGGAGTATGACAAAATGAAAGTAATGCACACTCTATTATTTCACTATAGTACACTCTAACAGTACACTCTATTATTTCACCATTGTGGTAGACAGAAATTAAATGCATTGCAAAAAATTTTGGAGTGTGAATTCGAAAACAAAAAACATTGACGTGACATGTGAACTATCATATCATCAATCATCGATTAAAATATTGAATTAGTAGTATGAACATGAAGAAGTAGAAAATGAGTAGATTTCATATTGGGTTTTTGAGAATGGGTAGAAAACCCAATTTACACTATATAAAATTTGTGGTCCATTCCCATGTAGGGCTAGGTCGGTACGATCCGAAAATTTTATACCGTACCGAAAATTTTCGGTATTCAATATTTCATACCGATACCATACGGAAGGTTTCGGTATACCGTATATCGGTATACCGAAAATTCGGTATGGATCAGACACAATACCGAATACCGTACCGAATACCGAAAATACCGATTTATACCGAAAATTCAGTTTTAATTTTTTTCATTTAATATGAACAACATTAATAAATAAATTAAAAACTACTTAAATTAATGAATTGGAGTTGTACAAAAACTAAAAATAATACCTCTAGTGGAGATGAAGGTCAATGTAGAGATGGAGGTGAACTTGCGAAGTGGTGATGGAGGAGGGGAGCGGCGTTTCTTTCCTTTCTAATTAGGAATTAGGGCTTTTCTATTTCTATTACTTTTACTTTTTATTTATTTTACTTTATATTTAATTATTTAAATATAAAATGAAATTGAATAATGGCTAATTAATATATTAAATAAATTTAATATAAATTTAAGAAATTTGAGGTATACCGCGGTATACCGCGGTATGATGATATTTGATACCGGTACCCGTGCCGAAATGTACCGGTACGGTATCAATACCGTACCGAAAAATCGGTATACCAAAAATTCGGTATTTTTCGGGTTTTTTTCGGCACGGTATTTGCGGTATTTCGGTATTTTTTCCCACCCCTATTACCATGCAACCACCAACCTCTCAAGGTTGGGTGGTTGCCTCAATATTATATCATATATATATAAAAAAAATTATTTTATTTATATAATATAATAAATAAATAATTTTTTATTCAATATATTTATTAAAAAATAATAAATATACTATAATTTGTGAAATATGTGATATTGAAAACGTTTATGTAATATGTGTTCATACTTTGCAAAATACTTATTCTCTCATTTCTTGTATTTTTTATTATTATTTGAATTTAATTAAATTATTATTCGAATATAATTAAATTATTATTAAAATTATATTAAAATTTTATATATAATGTTGGGGTTGGGTGGTCATGGATAAACATATAAACACGGAAGTGGTTGAGGTTGGATGAATAGTAAATCTATATAATATATAAAAACAAAAAACAAGGGTTATTTAAGTAATTTCACTTCTATTTTTAGGGGTATTTCAGTATTTTCCCCTCTTACTCTTTTTTGTTTATTCTGTTCTAATTAAAAAAATAAGAATGATGGTTAAAAATCTAAATGGAAAAAACTGTTCACGGTTTCAGTTTAAAAAAAAAAAAAAAACGGATGGACACAACCTTTCAAAGAGGTACATTTATTTCTATAAATACATTTAATTTGAATTATTTGATTTTTACACACATCTACCACTCCGTCGATTTCTCCCACGATGATGCGTCCGACCACCATTCATCGCACCGCGCGCACGAAATCTCTCAGGATGTCGACGAATTCATCGATTCACTCGCCGATAAATCCTCGATCCCGTCGGAGATCCCCGATTTTGTCGAGACCTTCGCCAACATCGTCGAATCGAGGGTGAAGAAGTACAAATCGGCGCTAGATTCGGTAGGGTGGAGGAGGAGGATTCGCTGTTCATCCAATCCGTTCGGAGGATTTCCAGGTTGACGAACGCTTTGAGCGAATTCGCGCCGGATCCGAGCGTCAATCCAGCGATGAATCGTACCAGCAACGGGCGATGGTGTTTTTGGAGGAGGAATTCCGCGGAATGTTGGAGGATTTCCAGCGGCGGAGGAGGATGATGAACTACCTCAGGTACACCTGCGATTACAAGGACACTCTGGAGAAGATCTTCGAGAAACACACAGAGCTAGAGAAGAAATTCCCCGAATCGATCTCCCTCGACCTCGAGAAGGTGAGTGAAAGCCCCTACAACTTTGAAACCATGGCCGGAACGACGCCGTTCTCGATCCAGGTGGTGACGGTGATGGACCTCCTCCACGGCAACCTCGACCAGAGGTCCCGCCTCTACCGCGACCCCGCCCTCCCTAATGAACAAAGGCAGGTACATCCTCCGGAAGGTGAAGTCGGCGGCGGAGATTGATGCAGCGTATGCGTGACAGGAAGAGTTTACTTGTAAAACGAGAGAGATCAAACTCAGATTCAATCAAAACTGCGGCTACAATGTTCCGACAGCGATTAAATAGTAAACCCTAATCTCCAAAGTCTGAGAAATAACAAAACGACCCTAAACAAAAAATGCGAAAATTACGAAATAGCCCGAAAACTATAAAATTGCAGTTTTGACCCTCTAAATGAAGGAATTTGCTCAGAACGTCGTTTCCACCCGAAAAACACTAGGATTTCGCCAAACGAATTCTTCGGATGATCGAGACATTGCATAAATCGTACCGCATCAGAGATCTTGACAATGACGGGGGACACGTTGTGCCGGCGGCGATCGACGGTGGTGAATAGTAATTCGAGAAGCTTTATATACTTGTCTGCTTGAGAGCATGATCGAGAAGCTTTTTGAATGGAATAGTAATTCGATGCAAAGGAGGAAATAAATATTCTTTTCATTCTTGCTTCGATTGATTTGTACTATACATAGTTTTTTCTTTCTTTTTGAATAATTTGGTTGTGTTCGTGAGTGAAGGGATGAAATATATATATTTTGTTTGGTTAAATTTAGATTTTATCTCAAATTGTGTTGATTGCCAAGAAATTATTGTTAGATCATTCATAGTAGTAAAGTAAATATCAAAACTAAGTGCATGATTTACCTATTTGCACTAAACTATGCATGCATAGCATGCCCTTAAAATACACAAAGGTGGCGGATGTATGTGGAATTCAAACGTTCATAAAATCGATTTTAGATTTCGAATATTTTTTGACACGACTTTTACATAACTATTGTGTGGTGATTGGATAGTGCGTGCATGCTTCCTAACTTAGAATTTTGTACTTCCTCTGGCTCGCGATTATTGAGACGTTTCTTTTCGGCACGGTTTTTATGGCGAGAGTGTTTAGTGTTTTAAGTATGTTGTTTAGTGATGGTATTTTGTTTATTTGTTTTGCATTATTTATATAAATTAGAATAAATATAAAAAATAATGCTAATATTTTTTTTTGGTTAATTAATTAAATCAATTATCGTTTTTATGGGCAGTTTTTTTTTTTTTTTTTTAATTTTTAATTTTTAATTTTTAATTTTTAATTTTTAATTTTTAATTTTTAATTTTTAAATTTTTTTTTTTTTTTTTCCCCTGTCAATCACTGCAATCCAAATTCCACCACCACCACCTCCCTCGAAACCCTCCGCCATGGACAGCCACCGCGATCCGCCTCCGCCCGACCTCTGTCACACCACCACCGCCCAAATCCTCCGCCGCACCACCTCGCTCTTCTATTCCCACCTCCTCACCTTCGTCTTCCTCTCCTCCCTCCTCCTCACCTTCCGCTCCAATATCCAGAGCGACCCTTCCATTTCCACCCCCACCGCCCCCTCCCCTTCCGTCGCCGCCGCCGCGCCTTCCTCCACCTCTCCCGCCTCGATTTCTCCGCCTCCTCCCATTTCCACCCCACCGCCCCCTCCCCTTCCGCCGCCGCCGCCGCGCCTTCCTCCACCTCTCCCGCCTCGATTTCTCCGCCTCCTCCCATTTCCACCCCCACGCCGCCGCGCCTTCCTCCACCTCCTCCTCACCTTCGTCTTCCTCTCCTCCCTCCTCCTCACCTTCCGCTCCAATATCCAGAGCGACCCTTCCATTTCCACCCCCACCGCCCCCTCCCCTTCCGTCGCCGCCGCCGCGCCTTCCTCCACCTCTCCCGCCTCGATTTCTCCGCCTCCTCCCATTTCCACCCCACCGCCCCCTCCCCTTCCGCCGCCGCCGCCGCTGCGCCTTCCTCCACCTCTCCCGCCTCGATTTCTCCGCCTCCTCCCATTTCCACCCCACCGCCCCCTCCCCTTCCGCCGCCGCCGCCGCGCCTTCCTCCACCTCTCCCGCCTTGATTTCTCCGCCTCCTCCCATTTCCACCCCCACGCCGCCGCGCCTTCCTCCACCTCTCCCGCGTCGGGACCCTCGTCGAGAGGAGGAGGTGGAGGAGGGCTTGGGCTCTCGTCGGAGGTGGAACCCCAACGGCGGCGGCGCCGTACTGGATTGGATTTTTTTTTTTAATTTTTTTTTAATAAATAAATAAATTGTGAATTTATTGGGAGGATTTTTTTTTTTAATATTTCTTTAATAAAGATGTTAATTGTAATAAGGGAGAACTAATTGTGCAATTAAAATGTTAATTATTTCCCAAAATGGAAACGTCTCAGAAATCGTGAGACGGCCCAAAATGGGAATCGTCTCAATAATCGCGAGCCAGAGGAAGTATATGTTATGAATTTTTTATTTTTATTTTGGTAAAATTGATAATTTTTTTTTTTTTTTCTGCCAAAATAACACAAAAAAATCAAAGATAAATAATGCATGGATGATGAGAAGGGAGGCCTAAGGCCAACTGTGGATAGTCGAAATAGGAAGTGATGGATTATTGTAGCATAAAATTGAATTGCATGTATTCTACAACTGCTGTGTTGAATAAATAGTCTTGGAGGATATATGAAAATCCGGTGCTTTCCTTTTTCCGATACTTCATTTGTGAAAAAGACATTGTTAAAGGCTAGAGAAATATATTTATATTTTGACGTAAAACTTATATGATAAGCTCAATTGTTGGACTAAAACTCGATTGTTGGTGTATTTTCCATTTTCTTTTAAATATATATATATATACTTTAGATGTTTGATGATCTACATCTATCCTACTATTGTTTTTCTTAATATAAAATCCCCTACTACTATAGTTTCAATCTCTATGATATGTATTTAGGGGTTGTTTGGCTAAGCTTATAAGCACTCTAAAAGTGTTTGACAAAATAAGCACATAAATAGCTTATAAGCTCCAAAAATAAGCTCCAAGTGCTTGTAAGCACTCCAAAAAATAAGTTCATTCACCCCAACTTATTTTTTCGAAATTGCACCTTTTCATTGTATAACTTCACATTTGGTTGTATAAAAGTATATATTCCAAAAAAATATATTTTTTCAATTTTTTTAAAATTTTCAGATTTTAATTTCATTTGAGCTTATAAGCTCTTTTATCCAAACACTTTGAAATCTTATAAGCTCTTTAATCTAAGAGCTTATAAGCTCTTGAAACATCTTATAAGCACCTAGAGCTTATAAGTACTTCAAAATAAGCTTAGCCAAAGTGCCAAACACCCCCTTAATATAGGAGTACTATATTTATAGCATTTATATTCATAATTTATATTGTCTATATATTTATCATAATGCATATGGCTAACATTTAATTAGGCGTGTAGAAAATAAAATTTAAAGTATATAAACACGTATCTAATAATTAATTAAATTTAAATTCATGATTATAGAATTATAATTGAAGGGTCTCAATATAATAAAAACGAATTTATTTATCTACAATTATTATGTACTACCTCAATAAAATGTTTGCTTCTCTCTTAAAAAAGTTATATGCCTAACTTAAATGAAATGGTTTCTCTAAACTATTTTGTTAAATTAAATTTGTAATTAGCAATATATTTGATTAATTGTGTTACAAATTGACTACTAAGTTTATGCTATTTTAAACGTGCAAGTCTCTTGGTGTCATTATTCAAATTATGTTGTTCCATTTAAGGAGAATCAAGTGACGATATTAAAAGGAAAAAATAAAATAAAATTGATGTTGCTTATCATTCTTTGAATCAAGCTACCAAACTGAAAATTAAGGTGTTTTGAAATAATCTTTTAAAAGGAAGTGAAGTATGCTAATTTGTCATTATTTATGGATTGTTTTCTTAATTTCCTCTCCGTTTGCATCCTTAATTAATATATGATCGTAACATATTGCAATTTTTTACCTTATTTGATTGATAAGCTTATCAAACCGTCTTGATTTATTAATATATGCATTCTTCTAAAACACAATGGTTAAGGAAAATCCGTTGCTTAATTACAATATATTTATTGATTAAAGTAAATTTCCACGTGCAAATATATACTATTATTGTCTGGTATCGTTAATTGCGGCCAAAAAAATCCTTAAAAACACAAAAAGGTGAATACATGGTTCAACTGCATAAACTGAATATGGAATAATTTCAAGTTTCGATTGCAAGCGCAAGCATAACGAAAAATAATGAAAGAAAATGCAATACATTTTTTTTAATACATAATGAAATAAATACTTCACTCATTTAATCTATACAAGTTTATGAAATAATTATATATAAGTCAATGCTAAAATTATTCTACATCATGGCATCATGTATCTTGCATTTCTTAATTATAAATTTAAATTAGTAACTTTATATTTTTTACTTGCATAAAATTTACAAAAAATAAATATATTAATTGAAGTACTTTTAAACTTAAATTAAACTAAGATCAAGGGATCCACTGTATATTAATACATTGTGCACAAATTTAATATTTTATATTCACAAATCACAGTACTATATTCACCTTTATCTCATGAAATAGCTTTTATATTTGAATCCATAAAATTCAAATTGGCACTTGACGAAAATATTAAATACTGTATGTAATTAATATATTCCAACAATACAAAAATTAATTTATTTATTCATTTCTTTTTCAAATTTCAAATATATAAACTTCATACACCAAGCATGCTATTCTGGATATGATGACTTAATTGATACTTCAATTAGAAGTAGATAATATAAACACCGACTTTTGCAGGTAGGCAAATATGAGAAATAAACTACAAGTGTACATCAATTAGAAGTTCACAATCATTTATCTCATAAATACTAAAAAAACATTCAAAATTATCATCTGAAAAATCATTGAATTAATGATCTAAATTTGAATTTAAAAATTGATATGTAAATAGAACTTTCAAGCATGATTTTAATTCAATTACAAGGCTTAAGATTTATTAATCATAAATTAAGTAAAAATATTTGACCGCGCATGGCGCGGGTAAGTATTCTAGCTAGTTAATATAAGAGAGAGAAATTAATATAATAATGTGATGTGAAGGTTGGATGGTTGAGGTTGTTGATATTGGTAGTCTAAGTGATTGTAATTAGTCTTTTCTTATGTAGAATAATTATTTCACATTTTGTTCAAAAAAAAAAAGTCCAATTAATTAATTGTAATAAAAACTAACTATTACATCATTATTTTATACGAGTACTTAGTTACAAGATTGTGCAAGACCTTTACCTCTAACTAGGGCTGCAAACGAGCCGAGCTATTCAGGACTTACTCGGTGTTCGATTTGGTAAAAACTCGTTCGAGCTCGAATTTGTTAACAAACGAGCCGAACTCGAGCCCGAATTTGAGCTCGGTTAACTTAACGAGCCGAACTCGAGCAGTAAGGTATTCGATTCGTTTTGCTCGCGAACATGCTCGGCTCGTATATTAATCGAGCATGTTCTCAAGCCTGTTTCACGAACTCTTAATCGAATCTCTAATCGAGCCTATAAACGAACTTTATCATTTATGTATAAAAAATTATAGGTTAAAAAAATGGAAGGTTAAAAATTGAACCGAATACGAGCCGAACTCGAGCCTATAAACGAATTCGAACTCGAGCTTTTCACGAGTGAAATTCGAGCTCAAAATTGAACCGAATACGAGCCGAATTCAAACTCAAAGATTTTAATTCGAGCCGAGCTCGAGCCCGAATTTAAAGCTCGAATCGAACTCGAACCCGAGCCCGAACATGTAAAATACTAAACGAGCCGAACCCGAGCAGACCAATACTCGATCAGGTTCGGCTCGTTTGCAGCCCTACCTCTAACCATAATGTCGGGGTTAAGTCATGTCGAATGGAAGTATTGTATTTGCTGGATAAAATTTAAAAAATAAATAAAAAATAAATAAAATGTCAATTGCAAATTCAAACTTCCTCTTCGTATAGATTGCCTAATTCTAGTAAAACTGGTCTCTCCCAAACGCCACTTCCCTCCCCCCGCCCCCCCCCCCCCCTAAACCTAATCTTCTTCTTCTTCTTCTCAATTGCTTATCTTCTCCATTGACATCAAATTACAGAGCAACCATCTTAATTGCTTGACTTAGATCATCAGGAAATCGATCTTTAAGTGAAGCCTGTGACGAGAAATTCAATCCATCTGTGCCTTGGTGGCGGTACTGGTGGATGTGAGTTGGGTTTAGAACGTTGTGAGACAGTTCGGTTCCTATCTAACGTTGGTGTTAAAGGGAGAACTGCGAAACTTTGGCGGCGGCGACGAAGGGTGGGCTGACCCTATCAAATTCAGGTGATTTGCAAGTTCGTCAATTAGATTTAATTTTTTTTTTTTTTTTTTTATAAAATATATATGTAATTTGGGGTGGACTTGAGCCAACCCAGCCCTAGCGTGGCTCCGTTCCTGCCAGTGGATCCAGTATTTCCATGAAATTATCAGTTACTTTCTGCATCTAAAACTTGTTCACGAAGGTCCTCACATGGTTGAAATTAACAAAAAGTTTGCATCTTTCATGTGTTAAACCAGTGGAATATCCCCTGATTGTGCTATTGCTATAACTCGCCAATCATCACTTCCATCGTTTTCTGACAAGCTTGATCAATTTGAGAATAATTCAATGGAGAAGAGTGATTATCTTCAATGTAATGCTGCTCCTGTAATGAATCCGGATTCGAGTCGACTCAGTGATAGTACAGATGTCTTGACTGGATCTGGTGATGGAGCTGTGTCTGTTGCTGTTCTTCTCAATGAAGATTCAAGTGTTTCAACTGAAGACACCAGGCATTCAATGGAAGGCCCGAAAAATAACCCACCGAAGTGGAGAAAGAGGCAGGAAGCTTCTTTCAGCCCTGTGAATGCGATGAGGGGGCGTTGTGTTAAATTTTTTGAAGCAAAGTCGTCATTGCCCCCTGTTAGAGAGAGAAACAACAAGGTTAGTAATAATGTGATTCTAAAGCCTGATGCTAGATATATGATTTCTGTATGAATACTTCTAGATTAAATGTCTCTTTTTCTTTGATTCTTACAGGATTCTATTGATCGACTACCGGATGAGTTGCTGATTTCTATAGTTTCTCGGTTGCCGGTGATGGAGGCAGTAAGGACTAGTATACTCGCACGCAGATGGAGATATTTCTGGATGTTCAACTCAGTGCTCCATTTTGATGGCTCACGTGTACTCCGTGCATTGGAGGAATCAGGTAAGCCACTTACAAATGAAAGGATACAGTTTATGAAAGCTGTCAACCGAGTGCTAAAGTTGCTTTCCTGTACAACCATAGAGGAGTTTACGATAGTTTTCGATTTGGATGAACGTTATGCGAGAGTGATTAAGCAGTGGCTACAGTTTGCATTTGCAAGGAGGGTGAGAAAGTTAGAGTTGAATTTGTCAATGAGTTTCACAGGTGTATTGCACGATAAGTGTTATGTATTTCCTAATGTATGTTTACCCTCGGAGCGCTTGCAAATTTTTCCTTCGGGCTGTGAATCTCTTGTAACACTCAGGCTGAGTGAAGTTGATGTATCTGGGGAGGTTCTGGAGTTCTTCCTCTCTAACTGTCCGTATCTTGAAGAATTATGTGTGCGGAATTCAAGCCATCTGAAGAGTTTAAAGGCTTGTCACCCATCTATCCGGTTGAGGCATTTAGAAGTAGTTAACTGCATGGCTTTTAGAAGCCTTGATATCTGTATGCCAAACCTGTGCTCCATTACATTATATGGCCAGAGAGTTACCATGGCCCTGAATGGCATCCCGTCTCTTACTAGTTTATCCCTTGGGGCAGAAGTGTGTTCAATTTTGACACTAAATTTAATTGAAATGTCCAGATGTTTGTCTCGTCTAGAGACTCTAAGGCTTCACACATCTGCAGTGTGGGTATGTTTCCCTCTCTCGTGCTTTGTTACCCCTTCCCTCACATGTTTGTATGGTTTGAAGTACTTTAGTGTGATGTTTGGCTGAATTTGTTTCAGGAATATGAAAAACTACCAGAGGATCTGCATTTGCCTAGACTTAATAAACTAATCCTGGACATTTGCGCCTATGGATTTGAAAGTCTTCTCTGCTATGCTCCTCTAATAAATGGTGCACCATTGTTACGTGAGGTCGTGTTGAAGGTGAGTTTTTCTCTCGTGTATCGGCTTTTAATTTATAGGATCTGGATTGTAATTGAATCAAAACTAGTTAGTAACTTCTGGAATCGTAACGGTAAGTTGGTAAAACTAATCTTGTGCATTTCAACTTGTTGGACAGCTGACCTTATGTAAGCCCTTGAATGAAAGAAGAACAATATATCCAGCCAAAGGACGTCGTCTTCACCAGAGTCTCGAGTTGCTTCGAATCGAAGGCTTTTCTGGAACCAGAACTGATGTTGAACTGGCTCAGTATGTGGTTGATAATAGTGTTTCCCTTAAGAAAGTGATTATTGATCTTCGTCCGCCTTTCGTGACTCGGCATGCAGGCGTCGTGGGGCTAAGGCAGAGTGAACTGGGTGAAGTAAAACACAGAAACATCTTGGGGGTGGCTCAAGCTCAGATGACAATGGCGGCAGAAGGCATTAGTTTGGTTAAATCAAGACTTCCTGTTGGCGTTCAACTGATTGTTCTATAATATGGCAATAACGATTATTTAATAACAATTAGATGGTTCGATTATTTAATAACAATTAGATGGTTTTGTAATGGATTGATATTATTTTTTATCAATGCATGATTGGTTTGATTTATCTCTTTGTGATCTCAATTTGTATGGATGTTTTAGATATGGAATTGAAAATCGAGAGATGAGATTTGATATTGGAAAACGATCGCAAGGCGTAATTACTTAATAAATCGAGAGGTGGGAGTCATTGAAAGGGTAATTGATGGTGGTGGAACTATCAGGGTCGGGTGGGCTTTGCTACATTCTTGGATATAGTTTTGGTGGAAGTATTGGGGTTTGGGTAACGGGTGGGGGGCGAAGCTTGATGGTGGTGGAGTAGGGGATCCGGCAGTTGTGAGCCGTGGTGGTATTGATAGGAGAGAGAGGTCCAGAAGAGAGAGATATCAGAGGAGATGTAGAGCGTCGATGAGGAATTCGTGTATATATATATAATAAATAAAATGGGTCAATTAGATTTAATATAAATAACGATTGTTAGATGAGAGAGAGATAAATTCACTTAACCAACTCCCTTGAATAATGGAGTTACGTTATAAAAAAAAATTACTTTATTAGCCTTTTTAATTTAAAAGGAAGGAAAAAAAGAAAAAAACCATGAATAAATAATAACCATCGATTTAAGAAAATAAACGACTTTGATCGGATCCTAGTTACTACCTAAGGATAAGGATGTCATTTGATCCATCACCTATATATATATATATATATATATATATATATATATATATATATATATATATATATATATATATATATATATAGGGTTGGGATATGGTGAAAACCACCCTTAGTGTGAAATATAGAAACCTATGACAACCCTTGATTATAGTTGAATCAATGGTCTAGATTAAAACTAAATTTATCAATTTGAGATTTAAAAATGCAATAAATTAAATCTGAAAGGGTAAAGTAGGTATTTTTTTATAGGGAATTTGATCTTAATTAGGTAGTGGCCATATTTTTAGGGACTGAGTCAAAACACAATATTGAAAAGATATTGAAAAAGAAAAAACGTTTGTCCTCCTTCAGTCTGCATCGACGGCTCCTCCTTCATCCTTCATCGACGATGCCGGAAAAATCTTACTGCTATCCCCAAAATAGTCGAGACCAAGGTATGTAGTTTCTCTCACTTTCGATTCTCTCTATGGGTCTCCGAAAATATAATTGCTGCATCAAGATATGTAGTTTCCTGCATCAATTCCATCGATTAATTGCTGTAATTTTTAGAAGTTTTATTTCAAAGATTGGTGCATAAATTTGTTTTCCTTTGATTATTTGTGTTTGTGACTACTTTATTTGGGTGGCGAGTAAAGAATAAAAGGATGAGATAAAACATGTTAATCTAATTTGAGTGCTAGCAGTTTCTGAGAGTTCATCAAGATACGCAAGAGATTCATAGATGACTAAAAGGGACTATAAATTGAAACAAATTAGGCTAGAGCAGAACTAGTTTTGTTTCCAATGCAACAAACCCAGATATCGAGCAACAAAACCCCTTGGTGAACGAATTTTCACATAGCCAAATCAACACTTGGATTACCACACATTTATTTGTGATGCATATAAGGTGTTCGATGTAATGCATAATAGAAATTTTTGCTTAAATTAGATAATAAGTGCTTGTGATATTTGATATTGTTTCTTTTGGTTGGTTGATGCTTCACAGCTAATTTGAACTAACTTACTGGTTTAGATGTTCTGATCTCAGATTGGGACCTTTGTTATAATCTTATTTGGTGATATTTCGTGTGTTTAAGAGCTTGAAAGATACTCATAGGGTTGTTCGTGAAATTTCTGAACATCAGAATCTGATGTTTGAAAATGTATAACCGTAGGCAGCATATTAATTAAGGTTTTATTGCAGTAGATGCATTAAAATTGTATTGTTCTGCATCAATTGATGCAATTAATAGATGGGTTAGTGTATTCCTTCTTTAGAGTTGATACAATCGGTAGATGGAATAGTGGATTGAGAATTGAGGATGTTTTCTGATATTTTGCTATTGACTATGGTTGAAGAGAAGTATAATTTCAGAAAGCAAAGGTATATGATCTTCATAGCATTGTTTGTATGGTTAGGTGCAATTTTTTGTTGCATGTTTTTGTAATATTTGTTGCATTTTTTGTAATATTTGTTGCATATTCTATATTGTGGCACTTGTAGTTAGAATCGCTGCACTTTTATATGTTGGTGCATTTGTGGTATGTCGTTGCACATGCTGTGAGTATTTTTTGCATTTTTATATGTATGTATTAGTATGCGGATTTTGTTGCACTTGTTGCTAGTTGTTACCTTATATCGTTGCATTTTTCTGTATGTATTGATGCATTTTTTAAATTTTACTATACTAGTCTTGAGAATGGTTGCACGGTTTGTTGTTTGTGTTGCATTTTTTACTACATCGTTGCATTTTCTACTGTTTTAATTGCATTTTTTTTTTGGTATTTTGACCACGTGTTTTGAAAATCGCATATTGGACTTCTGTTGCACTTGTAGTAATCATGTTTGCATATTTTAGATGTAGCAATCATCAAAAAAGAACAAGAGACCGAAGATTGTGCAGCAATTGAGATACCTAAGGACCAAAACAAAGGCATCTGGAATTGAAGGAAATGTGGTAGATTGGGTTTGCAAGAGTCACAAATCATTTACAAACAAATACTTTGAACTTCCTCAGCTCACTTTAATGGTTTTGACAATTTTGACAATTTTGATTCAAATAATTTTAAATATGTATTTTACATTTTCTGTTGTAAGTGTTCACTTATTTCTTCTTACTATATTAGGGGTATACTATTATTGTGCTAGTAATCATCTGTTTAATATATGTCGATTTTATGCTTCTTACATATATTCACAACATTAATATATCAAAAATAATATATTACACTTACAGATTGAAAATAGACCCTAGCTATAGTTGGAAAAACTAAACCCTCGATTGGAAAATTAAAAAATATGAAAACATAAAACTCTAATATAAGAATATTGAATCCAGTATAGAAAACAAAAATAAAAAATTATAATCATAATTAAGTTGATCTCTATACAAAACAAAAACCCTAGTTATCGAATCCTAGTGGGGCAAAAAATACACTCTTGTAGCAGACACAAATCCCTAATGTTATTAAACAATACTATGCAGCAACGCGTACAAATCTGAATGGGAAAATTGAATTTTTGTAAAGATAACAAATGTTAGTAAGGAGAAATTAATTCTTGTTAATTTAAATTAGATGCAGATGATGTTAATATTTTTTTTTTTTCCAATATACGGTGTTGGGATTTAAGATAGAGTAATTGTAAATGAAATACATTTGATGCACTTTTACTATATTATGTTGCATTTTTTACAAGATTATGTTGCATTTCTTAGTTTATTAGTTGCAAAAAAGGTTGTACGGAAATGACAATTAAGGTCAACAAAACTACCATTCGAATATCTTCTTTGTTTTTATTTAATCTTCAGAATTATTAATTGTTAGATATTAATTGTTTAATCCGATGGTTATAAATTTAGTTATTGTTGAAGATCCCATAATTTAAGGAAGGAAATCAGTTATAAATATGTAAATGTCATAATTACCCTTTTTACTAATTAATTATACTAAATAATTATTAAAATATCATTAAAAATGAATCTGCCAGATTTATTTATAACCATCAGATGGAAAGGATCAAAGGCTGAAAAAAGTTTCTATATTTCACAAAAATTTTGGTTTTCATTTGATCCACTCCCTATATATATATATATATATATATATATATATATATATATATATATATATATATATATATATATATAGGGAGTGGTTTTAATATGAACCGTCCCCCAAGTAGTATCTAGGATCCATTCTTAACCGTAGATTTCTTAGATTTGGGCGGCTAAGATTTATTAGTAAGAAAAAAAAAATCTAATTATATTTATTTAATCAACTTACGGAAGGGTAAAAAAAGGGATAATCGCCAACATAATTAACAGATACCGCATAAATAGGGGATATAATCAACTTACGTTCCAATTATTTAATTTTAATAATATATACATATATATACATCCACGTAATGCACTAATTAAACCTTTTCAATTGATTAATTATATATTGCAATTGATAAACATGCGATTATGATACGTAATTTGCATATTGTTTATATATAGTGTTTAATTATACTTATTGAATGCTTAGTTGTATATATTTAGGTGCTTAATTAATTTTCATTTGTTTATACTACTTAATTAATTCGTTTATAGTGGTTAGATTTAAATATTTAGGTGCTTAATTTGAATATTAGTGCTTAGTTATACTTATTTAGTGCTTAGTTGTGTATATCTAAATGCTTAATTAATTTGCATTTATTTGTAGATGCTCAATTCCAAAATTCGAAGAAAAAGAATCACGTACAACATGCAAAATAAAAAATGAAATTAACGAAGATGGTTGTGAATTTGATAATACCAGTATTTGTTAAGATTAATAGAAAAATTTTCTTTTGAATGTACGGCAAAATCAAAATCCCATAATTTAAGGAGTGAAAACTGTTGCACAATGTTGGGAACCCCTTGCAGTTTGATTTTGTTGATGTTTATCGAAACCACACTTAGGCATATTTTACTTGTTTAGGGTCAAGGCCGATAGATCGACCTGCTACCTGTTAGTGCAGGTCGATGCCCTTTAATGTTTAGAATCAAGTTCGATCCACCCTGTAAAAGAAAGGTCGATGTATCGACCTGCCTCAAATGGATCGAGCTGGATCATCTGCCTGTCTATCGACCTCCCCTATCAAGCTTCCAGCTGGCATTGCCTTAGAAGATTTCAAGAGCTGGATTATCAATCAAGGTCGATGCTCCGCCTTCATGGAGCATCACGACCTGATCCTTGTCACGTCGAGTGCCAGCAAGGACGAATATTCCCAATGGCTAGAAGTGAGTCAGCATCCAACGGCTAGTGCCACGTCAGCCCGACTCCAACGGCTAGTTTTTCAAAACTGCCTATAAATACTTCAGCCATTTTCGGATTCAAGTACGGGAAACACAAGCTATCAACGCCATATCTCTGCCCAAATCTCTCTCAAAGCTCATATCCATTCAAGTGTTCGAAATCCGATTAGTTTCCCAAACACTTGACGAAGAGAGGTTTCCGATTCCGAAAAACACCACAACGACGAAGCGTTCACTGCTGCTTGTCGATTGTTCAAACAGCTTCTTCTCCGACTTGTTCGAAGTTAGAAAGCTTGTTTTTATTTTCGCCATTATAGAGTTAGTCAAGCTCTGTAAAAGCGTAAGGTTGTTTGTACGTTTTAGTACGAAGGTTGTAAGGGTCACGACCCAAAACTCGTGCCTAGTTACTCTCAAGTTAGATTGTATCTAGAACTGATACTCAGTCAGTATAAATAAGAGAGAGGTGGATCCAAAAGAAAAGGGATTCTCAGGTCGAGTCGACCTGACGTGGACGTAGGAGGGTTTCTCCGAACCACGCTACATCGCGGTGTTTCTCTCTCTCTTTATTTATTGCACTTACATTTTATTATCTAACTGACGAGCATCAACCTGCATTACACGAATCAACCTGCTATCCATATTCAACCTTAAGATTTTTCAAAGAGTAATCAACCTCCACCAACTTCCGCATTAACAACAGTTTGATAAATCAAGCTTGATACCATACGAGCTTGATAGATCAAACTGCCTCTGATAAGGTCGACCTGCAGATCGACCTGAATTTTAAAAAGTCAAAAACGGTTGGTTATTGGTGTATTCCCCCCCCCCCCCCCATACACCAATTACTCTTTCTCGGGACCAACACACAACTACATAATTACTGAATTAGCCTTTTAAATTAAAAAGGAAATAAAATAATAAGGAAAATAGAAATATATAATAACCGTATATCTAAAAAAATGGAAGGCTAAGATCGGATCCTAGTTACTACCTAAGTGTAGAGATCCCATTTGATCCACTATATATATATATATATATATATATATATATATATATATATATATATACTAGTGCAATGCCCGTCGAAATTTGACGGGATTCAATTTATTTCCTAATTTTACATAAATTTTTAATGAAAATACATATATTAATTAACTATTTCAAGCAGCCCATTACTCATGGTAATATGAAATGAGTTAGTAAATTAATGTTTTTACGATTATTTCATCTCATCAAAATTTGACATAAATGTTAGTTTTTAGATTAGATGTTAGTACGCCATGTTCCCAATAACTCCTAGAAAATCTCCAAGTCAATCAAAATATAAAATTAAATAAAAATTTATTAAGCCGCCCCGTTTTTATTTTAACTAAAACACCCTTCAGATAAATCTTTTTGACCAAATAAAAAGGGATACTTAGGGTTAACATTTCTGAAATAACTATATAGTTTTACTAAGTCACGCCAAAATTCGACTCTATATTGTTAATTTTAAGCAAAATATAAAAGAAAAATATCAAAATATATCAAGACACCCGTTGTTTATTTCGATGAAACTGATAAAAAAATGTATTTATTTTATATCTAAAGCACCTGCCGAACATGTATATTGAAATAAAAATATGTCGATAAAGGCTAACATTTCTCAAATAATTATATGTGATATGAATGTCAAACATCCCGTTATTTATTATAACAGTTAATTTGCCCGTTACTTGTGACATAAAAAAAAAAAAAATGTTAAGACGTAATATCACAATTTTTCGATTAGCTGATTGCTCGATATCACGTTAGCATGAATAGTGCAAATTTGCTTGTTAATTTTTTTGTTATCCCGTTGTTCGATATAACGTTAGCATGAATAGTGCATATCTGCCCGTTAAATTTCCGTTAGCCTGTTGTTCGATATAACGTTAGCATAAATTAGTATTGCATTTCCTCACATCAAAAATGAATTTTGATGAAGATACATGATCTGTTAATATATGTACTTTGTCACTAATTTCTTGTAAAAATCCTATATAATCAACGGGTTGTTTTTCACATATAAAAATCGTTTGATTTTTGTTTTTGAGATTTTTACATTAATTATGTAGTTTCTCAAATTAAAGATGAATTTTGGTGGAAAATATATGGATCTATTTATATAGGTAATCCATTGTTAAGTTTTTGTAAAAATTTGATGTGGGACAAAATTCATGATTATTACTTGGTAATTAAAAAATTAGGGTAGTTTTTCACATATAAAAATCGTTTGATTTTTGTTTTTGAGATTTTTACATTAATTATGTAGTTTCTCAAATTAAAGATGAATTTTGGTGGAAATATATGGATCTATTTATATAGGTAATTCATTGTTAAGTTTTTGTAAAAAAATCGATGTGGGACAAAATTCATTAATGTGATATAATTGGATTAAATATATATAATAAGCCAAATCAAAATATACAATATAAATTAAATTTGACATATAAAAATAATTAATTGTGAATAAATATATATATTCATCTAGTGTAGTGCCCGTCGAAATTCGACGGATCCCAATATTTTGAAAATTTTAGATAAAATAAGAAAATAAGAATAACATTTTTCTTATTGTAGTATTTTATCCCGTCAAAATTCAACTTTATATTATTTTTTCTAAACAATACATAAAAGAAACACATTAAAATTTCCAAGCTCCCATTATTATTTTAACAAATTGAAAAGGTAATGGAATTTATATTTCACAAGTACTTATTATTTTTCTTCTGCAGTACCCGTCGAAAATCGACGGGATTTAATTATTTTATAATTTAAATAAAATTATAGTTGAAAAATACATAATTATATAAATTCTTCCGTTACTCATGTTTATAGGAAAAATAGGTTCAAAAGGGAATACTTTAATGATAGGCACATTTGTTTCCCGTCAAAATTCGATACGAATCATTTTATAAAATTTTAGTATAAAAATAGATAATTACTTGAATCCGCCTGTTGCTCGTGGTGATAAAAAAAAGTAGGTTTAAAAAGTAATATTTCAAGTAATACAAATATTGTTGATGTATTAAATAGATAGTTACTTGAATCCGCCTGTTGCTCGTGGTGATTAAAAAAAAAAAAAAAAGAAGTAGGTTTAAAAAGTAATATTTCAAGTAATACAAATATTATTGATGTATTAGTAAGATTCTTGAGTTTGTGGACGTGAGGGGTGTGAAAACATAGGGGAATATATGTATAACAAACAATTTTTAATATTGTGATGTAAAAATATAAAAATTAACAAACGATTCTTAATATTGTGACGTAAAAGTATAAAAATAAAACTAACATTCAAAATTCAATTCCTTATTTTGGAACAATTCTGAATGTGAGATGTGATGTTTTTTTTGGTTGTATATGTGATGCTCCTTTTATATAGGTAATATATCATGTATGTTTCATAAATAATCGATGTGGGACAATTGATAATAATTAAATAGATCTAATGAATTATTAATTCAAAATTATGAGAATATTCGAAAATATTCAAGAAAATCATACGCGATGCCACGTAGGATCGGGATCCATATCGGTAATATATATATATATTATATTTTAGTATTCGTAGTTAAAACAACGTAGTTTTAGCTAGGGCTGGACAAAAATACCGAAATACCGACGATATCGTGCCGAAAAAGTACCGGAAATACCGAATTTTGTGGTATACTGCATTTACGGTACGGTATTTATGCCGTCCCGAACAAGTTCAATACGGCACCAGTATCCAAAAGTGAAATACCGCAATATAACCGGAAAATACCGATACCGCACAATACCGCAAATACCGCAATAATACCGCATAATTCCGGTACCGATATAATACCGATACCGCAATAATACCGTAGATATTGACATTTTGCCGATATTTATATATTTTTATTTGTAATATTTCTTATATTTGAATAAATTTGAATCTTAGATACAACCTTTATAATTTGTATATATAACTAAGTCAAATTCGATACACTGAAAACTAATGAACTATTGATTATGAAATTAAAATTTGTAAAACTAATGAACTATTGACTTTTAGATACAACCTTAACAAATTTGTAAAACTAATGATTCTCGATTACGCTTAATGGTAAGGTTTGTAAGATAAAAAATTATAAATAATTTGGTAATTATCTTAAGAATAAACACTTTATTAATTTATAGCAAAGCATTTATATATGAATAAACATGATAATTGTATCTAAGTAAGTGTTCTCAAAGATTTGGCATAACTACGTTAATCTCGATTCTCGACATATTGAGAATTAATGAACTATGTATGACTATGAAATTCAAAATAATTTACGGTCACACTTAATGCTAATATTTGTAAAATAAAAATTATAAATAATTTAGTATAATTTGGTAAATATTTTAATAATAAACTCTTTATTTCTAACAAAGCATATATGAACAAACATGATACATAATTGTATCTAAATAAGTGTTCTGAAAGATTTGGCATAACTACGTTAATCTCGATTCTCGACACATTGATAATTAATGAACTACGACTCTATGAAATTCGAAATGATTTACGGTCATACTTAATGCTAATGTTTATAAATTTATAAATTATAAATTATTTAGTATAATTTGGTAAATATCTTAAGAATAAATTCTTTATTTCTAAGTTCTAACAAAGTATACATGAACAAACATGATAATTGTTTCTAAATAAATGTTCTCAAAGATTTGACATAACTACGCTAATCTCGATTCTCGACGTTTTTGTTGGATTATGTATTTATGTTGTTTGTTTGTGCCTTTAAGTTCTTCACTTTGTGCCTTTTATTAGTATTTAAAAAAAATATTTATTAGAAAATTCGGAATTTTTTATCAATACCGCAATATTATTGATACCGCGGTATTACCGCGGCGTCGGCACGGCATCGGTATCCTTCTTCGTCGATACCGAGTTTTCGGTATACCAGTATGCGGTATACCGGTACTTGCGATATCGGTATCGGTATCGGTATCGGTATCGAAAATGCGATACCGATCAATATCAATATCAATATCAATATCAATATCAATATCAATATCAATATCAATATCGGCGAAAAAATACGGTATCCCGTACCGGTCCACCCCTAGTTTTAGCCACCGGAATGCCATGTATAATCAAATTTTGCCATGTAATTCGATTTGGGGGGAAATTCAGGTTTGTAGAAGTATTGCAAAAATTAAAAGTTAGAGTTTTTTTTACCAATGTTAAAAGTTTGTGAAAAAAAAAAAAAACACCTCAAAGTTTGTGTATTTTAATACCAATAGTCCAAATAAAAACAATTATTAGTGGTGAAAAGAGTTGAATACGATTTTGTCTAGTTTGAGTTGATTTCAACGAGGCAATTTTGTTCAGATCGGATTAGAAAGAATTGGTTAAATCTTTCACATAATAGAGACCATATATGAGACATGCTAGCTCATGATTGTATAAATCAGTTAATATGTGAAACAAGATAGTGTTATAAAATTAATAAATGTATAAAAATATAGTATTGTTCAAAGTTTTTTTTTTCGACGTACGGGGTACATGAACATGATGCATGACTGAGACGAGAGCAAATGAATATCTATTATAACACAGTACGAGTATATCAATCAAACAATTAAAATTTAGTCAAAAATACTTAGGAAAAAATGCATTTAAAATCGTGAATTTTACCTGAAATACAGTTTTAACCGTTAACTTTCAATTTTTTCTATAAAATCACAAACTTTTTAATTTGTCCAATTTCCCCTTAATTTCTAATTTTTCCTAAATCAAAGCTGACGTGGCGTTGATGTGTCAGTTTGGAAATTGACATGTCATCCACATAGCTTCCACGTAGATTTTATAAGACACATATACATCCACATAATTATTTTTAGTTAAATAATAGTATATGCAATTAATAAAGTCCCCCCGAAAAGGCCTAACATCATATTTGGATACGACCACTGCATCGCCTCCGACATCGATGTTTGGCTTGATTTTGCAGCGAAAAGCAGGGCCAGGGAAATAGATCTGCTCCTGGAACTGATCGGAGGGCCGTATTTTAGCGAGGGAGGAGATAAATCTAGAAAAAATAAAATTAATTGCATATATTATTTAAATAAAAATAATTATGTGGATGTATATGTGTCTTATAAAATCTATGTGGAAGCTATGTGGACGACATGTCAATTTCCAAACTGACACATCAACGCCACGTCAGCTTTGATTTGGGGAAAAATTAGAAATTAATGGAAAATTAGACAAATTAAAAAGTTTGTAATTTTAGGAAAAAATTGAAAGTTAACGGTTAAAACGGTATGTCAGGTAAAGTTCACGATTTTAAATGCATTTTTTCCAAATACTTATATGTGTCTAGTGACTATACATTCTTTTTTTTATCAACTCACACCAATGTAATCTTCATATATGAAACCTAACAACAAGATGCACGAGCATTATTGTTCCGGTCAATTGATCGTTATCCTAGTTAACAACAAGTTGCATGAGCGTTATTGTTCCGATGAGTCGTATCCTCGTTAAGAAGATGGGTCCACTTGATCCTCCCTCTGCGCCCAAAGTGCTTGACCTGCATGACTTTTGGCAAAACAGTCTTATCCATCTTGTCTTCTTTGTGAGCGTAAATAGGATGAGTCCCTGCAGCTCCGGCATGATCATGAAGAAACAACCCTTGTGTGATTTTCATTCAGTTAATTCAGTTTTCATTCTCTTCTTCATATATAGAAAATATTTTGTCTCTCTAACATTTTGAAGTTATATCATGAGACTTTACAAATGACTGGAGAATATTTTTTTAATTAAAAAAGGTACTTACCTTCTTGTTATATTGTACACCATATATATGTGAGATTTTATAATAAATGAATGCATTTGATGGTTTTAAAATTATGAATAGTGAGTAAATCATGGCAGTTTTCCAATAAATACATAAAGCTTTTAAATAACGTAAAATTATAATGGTATGTGTGTGAGATATGTCCAGAACGTTGTAGTGCAATTTTGTTGGATAGATACACCGATTTAACAAATAAAAAATAAAAAAAAATGATACATATATTGTATAGTATTACTAGTTTGTATAATAACGAAAATCAAAAAGTTACTTAATTAGTTTTTTCTCAAAGGGTTGATAAAACCAGCTTTAATAAACCTAATTATTTCATTTAAAGCATTAGAGGTCAAGCAATTAATATAAAACACAATACCTTATAATAAATCAACTAGTTTACAACCCGTCGAAAATCGACGGGTGCTAATATTTTTAACATTTAGATATTTCATCAATAAAATTTATATAAAAATATTTTAGACTATGATTCCTGATTTTTTATGTACTGACAAACAATTAAAGAATTTAAGAATAATAAATATGAAGAACCAATGCAATGCCGATTCATATTATATTTAAACCTTCGACGTTTAAAGACTTATAAATCAATTTGGTGCCGAAAACGACAAAGCCAAGTTCCTCGTGAAATATAAAAAAAAAAATATTTAAAAGTAATACAAAAATACTAAAAGTAGATGAAACAATATGAAAATTATATAACAAAATTGGACCATGATAATATGATCGGCTCCTCTTCTACAAAGCTATTGAAGTTTGAGCGTAGTCTTCCTCCTGCAACTTGTGACCTTTTTTCCTAATGATTCTCGATATTGCGACGTAAAATTGTCCATGGCTGAAAATCTGTTTTGGTAGAGGTATAATCCTACGTTAGAGAGGGATTGTCCTTGACTCTTATTTATTGTCATAGCAAAACAAACAAACAAACAAACAGTGAAAAATGCCTCTTTTGCAATCTAACCGATAACTTAATTAGATATGATGCAATCATCGTCATTTTTGCAATTGGAAACTTATTGCCAGCATTTTTTTTTTTCTGAAAGCGGATTCGAAACAAAATGACAGTTTTATCAAAATAAGTCAATGAGTCAATCCGCTCGTTGTTTATTTTAATAAACTTAAAATGTCAAAGGGAGTATCACCTAGCCCGCTGTTTATTGAAATAAAAATAAAACATCAATATAAAGTCTCCCGTTACTCTTATTTATAAGAAAATAGGTTTAAAAGGAAATATTTTTATGATAGGTGCATTTGTATCCAATCGAAATTCGATACGATTATACGAATCACTTTATAAAGTTATTTTTGAGTAAAATATAAATGAAAATTATTAAAATATGTCAAGCCGCTCGTTGTTTATTTTAATAGAAAGAAAATGCCGTTATATCAAAATAAGTTAAGATCCCCGTTTCGAACCACCACGCTGATCGACATGCATATGTGTCAATTCGTACATCCGTCATTCTTATTTATCTAAAATAAATGTATTTGTAAATATTAATTATATAAAATACTATAATATATTTCAATCTCACACAATATTTATCTTATATTTAGTTTTATATTGTTTACTACTATCGATGCTTATCATATAAGTATTCACGTAGCCCGATGTATATTGTAATAAAAACAAAATGTCGTTACATCAAAATAAGTCAAGTTGTCCGTTGTTATGCTAATAAATAAAAGAGAATATATAGTGATATACCCACTTTCAACTTTAAAAACTAAATTTTGCTTTGTATGTTTAAAAACACAAATTATACACTATTTTTGATTTGGTTTCTTATTTTGCCCTTGCTTTTTAGCTTTGGGTATTACTCCCTCCGTCCCAGACCAGTAGTCCTCAATACTATTTTCGTCCGTCCCACACCAGTAGTCCTCTTTCCTAAAATGGCAAAAATTAACCCTTACTTTTGATGTGGACCCCATACTTTTTCAAATTTAACACTACGCATAAAATCCCGTGCCGAAAAGAAAGAGGACTAGTGGTCTGGGACGGAGGGAGTACTTTTTAGCTTTGGTGTATTTTTCAAATTTGAATTATTGGATCTTCTCCATACAAACAAACACTCTCCCTCTCTCTATTTTATTTCTTCACTCTCTCTCTCTTTCTCTCTCTACCCCTCTCTCTCTTCAATGGCGTCGTCGAAGCCGCCGGAGCTGCCGCCTCTCTTCGTGCACCCGCCGGAGCTGCTGCACAGAAACATACCGGTCTCCACCAGGCTGGAGCTGCCGACGGTCGACTTCGAGGGGCTGAGCGGCGGCGGCGGGGAGAGGCGGAGGGAGGTGGTGGAGGGGATCCGCAAGGCGGCGGCGGAGTGGGGTTTCTTCCGCATCGTCAACCACGGCATCCCCTTGGAGAAGATGGACGCCATGCTGGAGGCCGTGAGGCGCTTCCACGAGCTGCCGAAGCCGAAGAAGATGCCCCTCTACTCCGACGACAGCCGGAGGAGTGTGAGGTTCAGTAGAGGATTTGGACGGGGATTCGAACTCCGATCGACGGTCCAGATTCGGCGACGCTTATGCGACGTACGATTGCGATGAGGAGGTTGGGTTTGGGTTCAGAAACGCCGCCGCAAAGCAAAGGGTTTGGTGGTCCGATGATGAAGACGATTGCGAATACGATGGTTTTGGGATTCTCGAAGCTTCGATTGGATTCGATTGGGTTCCTAAGGTAGCGTATAAGGTAGAGTTCATCCATAGTTAAACTGATTTCCACAAATTTAGAAGTTTAATTCTATAATTGGTGATTTTTGTGTATGGAGAATGTAAATCTTCAAAATTTGAAGAACTTGATGCAAATCTTCATCACTTCTTTACCAAAACTGGGTTCTTGTTTCGAAAAATACCTTATTTTCTGCAAATTAGACTAATTGCTACTGCTTTTCTTTGTTGCTCTACTGTTTTGTGTTTACATTTCAATTACATGATAAGAGTTTAGCTATGCTGCAGATATTTCAAGCCTTCGGATGGGTGATTCCGGCAGTCGTGGTCTCGTTGTTGATGGCACCGACCCCGATGCTGCCATCGTGGCTTTGTTGAGAGAGAGAGAGAGAGATGGGTGTGATTTGTCTGTTTATTCCTCATTAAAGTTGGCAAATTTACGTATGGATTTGTTTGTGATTTGATGATTATTTTTGTTATTAAATGTATATTAGCTGCCTCTGCTTATGAAATGCCTTGATCTTGGAACGTAAGTCTCATTTATTTTAGCAAAGAAGAACCCATATTTTTTTACGAGCCCAACATTCAATTACTCTCTCTCTCTATCTCTCTCTCACATGAATCGGAATACATTTTGAAAATCTTATTGTGTATTTAAATACACAGTACGAAAGGAAGAAAAGCTTATTGTGTACCTAAGTATACAGTAAGAAACACAAAAAAGATTACTAATCTTGTGTAAGTTTTTGTTCAATTTACATGATATACTAAAGTACACAGTACGAAAGGAAGAAAATCTTATTGTGTACTTAAGTACACAGTACGAAAGGAAGAATAGCTTACTGTGTGCCTAAGTACACAGTAAGAAACACAAAAAAGATTACTAATCTTGTGTAAGTTTTTGTTCAATTTACATGATATACTAAAGTACACAGGACGAAAGGAAGAAAATCTTATTGTGTACTTAAGTACACAGTAAGAAACACAAAAAAGATTACTAGTCTTGCGTAAGCTTTTGTTCAATATACATGATATAACACAGTACGAAAGGAAGAAAAGCTTACTGTGTACTCAAGTACACAGTAAGAAACACAAAAAAGAATACTAGTCTTGTGTAAGCTTTTGTTCAATTTACATGATATACTAAAGTACACAGTACGAAAGAAAGAAAAGATTACTAGTTTTGTGCAAGTTTTTGTTCAATTTACACTTGCATGTTTTTACGTCACTTGCAATGTTCTAAAAAACGCTAGGCGCTAGTCGGGCGGCGGAGGACCGACTAGCGCCTAGCCGCCTAGGCGGATTCGTATTTTTTATTTTTATTTTATTTTTTTTTACTAATATTCATAAATAAAAATATTAAAAATTTCATTATCCAATATTTCAATTACATATTATCTAATTTCATCTCAATTCTTAACAATGCAAATATACAATTGCAAACTAATATAGTTCAAAATTCATAAATCAATAGTCATTCAAATAAAATTCATAGTCGAAACATTACCACAAATTTAAACATAAAATCGAATGGGAAGGAGAAGAAGAGGAGAAGAATATTATTGTTCCCAGCCGCCCAGCCCGCCGCCTAGCCGCCTAGGCGGCGCCTAGTCTGCAGCCGCCTAGCCCGCCTAGCCGCCTAGGCGGCGCCTAGTCTGCAGCCGCCTAGCCCGGGCCGCCTAGCCCAAAATCGGGACGGCACGGCGCCGCCTAGCGCCTAGGCGCCGCCTAGGCCGTTTTTTAGAACACTGGTCACTTGCATGTTTTGTAAGCTTGCATGTTTTTACGTCTGAATCTAATGTTTTTACTTAAGTACACATACGAAATAGAAAATAAGATTACTAGTCTTGTGTAAGTTTTTGTTCAATTTACATGATATACTAAAGTACACAGTACAAAATGAAGAAAAACTTACTGTGTACTTAAGTACACAGTAAGAAACACGTTTCGTTCTTATTTGTATGGAACACAGTACGATTTGTAACACCAAAATTACCGGAAAGAGAGAGAGAGTTGGTGGTCAAAGTCAAAAAACAAAAAGCAAAAAGTAAAAAGCGAAAAGCAAGGGCATTTTGGTACAAAATTTGAAAATATGGGTATATTTTTATCTTTTAAACATCCAAAGCAAAATTTAGGTTTTAAAGTTCAAATAGGGTATTTTCTTTTTTGCCTCTAAATAAAATATGTAACAAAGAGTCTCACATAGTTATAAATCAATTCTAACGTCAATATTCAATATGAATCACTTTATATTGCTACTTTTCGGTGGTCCGTTGTTTACTGTACTAAATATAAAATGTCGTTACATCAAATTAAGTTAAGCCGCCCGTTGTTTATTTTAATTATATATAAAAAAAATGTCATATAGAGTCTCACATAGTTATAATCAATTTTAACGTCAACCTTCGATATGAATCACTTTATATTGCTACTTTTAGGTTGTCCGTTGTTTATTGTAATAAAAATAAATATTGTTACATCAAAATAAGTCAAGCTGTCCGTTATTTATTTTAATAAAAAAAAAAAATGTCAAAGAGAATCTCACATAGTTATAATCAATTTTAACGTCAATATTCGATATGAATCACTTTATATTGTTACTTTATATTGGTACTTTTAGGTTAAATAAATTATAAATATGTATGATTCTAAAGTCTCACGTAGCCCGTTGTTTATTGTAATAAAAACAAAGCGTCAATATAAAGTCTCATGTTACTCTTGTTTATAAGAAAATAGGTTTAAAAGGAAATATTTTTATGATAGGTGAATTTGTATCCCATCGAAATTCGATCGATACGAATCACTTTATAACGTTATTTTGAGTAAAATATAAATGAAAATTATTAAAATATGTCAAGCTGCTCGTTGTTTATTTTAATAGAAAAAAAATGTCGTCATATCAAAATAAGTTAAGATTCCCGTTTCGAACCACCACGCTGATCGACATGCACACGTGTCAATTCCTACATCCGTCATTCTTATTTATCTAAAATAAATATATTTGTAAACATTAATTATATAAAATACTATGATATATTTCAATCTCACACAATATTTATCTTATATTTAGTTTTATATTGTATACTACTATCTATGCTTATCATATAAGTATTCACGTAGCCCGATGTTTATTGTAATAAAAACAAAATGCTTAGAGAGTATTAATTATATAATTATAAGTATTCTCTATGTTTATTGCAGTCAACTATCCCTATACCAGTGAGACGGGTGGAGTAAAAAAGAATATTTCATACATAGTTATAATCAATTTTAACGTCAACCTTCGATATGAATCACTTTATATTGCTACTTTTAAGTAGTCCGTTGTTTATTGTAATAAAAATAAAATATCGTTACATCAAAATAAGTCAAGCTGCCAATTATTTATTTTAATAAAAAAAATGTCAAAGAGAGTCTCACATAGTTATAATCAATTTTAACGTCAATATTCGATATGAATCTCTTTATATTGGTACTTTTATGTTAAATAAATAATTAAATATGTATGATTCTAAAGTAATGCAATAATTAATAAATAAATTAAAATCTATTCATGTATGAATAAAATAGTGTTAAAGATAACTATTAAAGACTACCCCTTATATGAATATTGTAATTGTTATTTTATTAATAGTTATAGTTATTTTATTAAAAAGATTATACATATACGAATTATTAGATTATTAGATTATATTGAAGTTAAAATATTAAATTAATTATTAGATTATACGTTTTAAATTACTTAGAAGAATTATATATACGCATGTAACTTTAATATTTTATTAATATCTTATATAATTATTTTTTATTGTAAATAAATAGAATTTTTAGATAAATAGGAACGGAGAGCATAGGAAGCGCCACGTAGGCACGTGAATTAACGTGGTGCTCCGAATCCGCATTGCTATTATATATAAAAGGATAAAAGGATGACGGGTGGGTGTGTATATTGACCAAGTGGTAGGGAAATTAAGTTTCAGACTAATGTCCGAATTCGAATCTTCCGGCACGGTCGTTAAATTTCCTATTAATTGTTTTTAAAAAGAAAAATCAACGAGACGGCTATGTACTTGGATATGCAAAGTGTATACATATATACATCTAAAAATAAATTAAAATCTAGAGACAATATACAGAAAATATTAATTTGTCATTGTTTGACTATTGGAAAAACTAAAATAATAAATTATTGTATGCATTTCATTTTAACTTGCGTAAGCTATAATATATGTGACATAACAAATAAAAAGTTATTGTTTGTCTTTAATGTTAATTCAAAGTATATATTTTCAAAGCCTAAAACTTAGCTTGCAATTGGTAGATTTACATCCTATATATATGTATGCCATTTTTTTTTAATTAATTAATTATAGAATGTGATATCTAATTTGTCCTCTCTAATTGTTCTAACCCTGCGAATTATGTAGAAAATGGTGGTCAAATTTTGGATGGTTAAAATTTTTAAAATTTCCGACAGGATATTATATTCAATGTTGTTGAGAAAGGATGTAAACATATTTAATAAGTCCAATATGAAATTTTAAATAATTGACATAGAGTATGAATTAATTATACAAACATAAGATAAGTTAAAAAGTAATTACCTTCAATACCAAAAAATTATTAAAATGCAAGTCTATGACTCTTCAACACGTCTCTACCAAAGTTCAGGTGGGTGATATATTTACAAAATTGTTAGATGGAGACCTTGAGAGATTAATGGGTATGTGCATAGTTTGAGTCATTTAGACTATATTTATTTGATTTCTTAAATTTCATGGTATTCTTGGATTCTTGTGTGAGGAAATAGGGTATTCCAATACTAGGTTTGGGAATAAAAAACATACAAATTTTACCCATATTTAGGTTTGGTAGTCTAAAATACCCCTCCTATCCTCACTCATATCCTCACTCCTATCTTATTCATTCTACTTTAATTTGAATTGAGATCCACACTCACTCACTCACTCTTCACGTTATTTTCTCTCTCTGCATCCAAATTTGAATGGCTCTCTCTCTCCATTTCAAACTTGAATGGCAACAAGCTCTCGGTGGAGGAGATCCGTAGAGGTCGGCGGTCGTTGTCGGCCCTCTATACCCCCTTCATCGCTATATTTCTTCCTCTCCATTTCAGAAACGAGGGTGAAGACCAAGATATTACGAGGTAGAACACTGCCCCCTTTTCGTCTTCCTTCTCCCCTTTCGTTTCCGATTACTAGGTTTTCGGTATTGAGATCCATCGATCTCTTGCTGTTGTTGGTGATGGGAGGGAGATATTAATGGTTTTTTTCTTTGGTATTTGGATGAAGGGGGAAGAAGGAGAGGATGAGGAAGAAGGGGGAAGAGCGATGTCGATTCATGTAGTAGATCTCCTTGGTGAAGCTTCATACCAGATTCGGCAAGAAAGCTTTAGCACCACCACCGCCTCTCTCTTTCTCTCTCTAGTTCTCGATTTTGTATCTATTGTCTTTCATTATTTTTTATTTAATTATTTCACCATTGCAGGTGATTTTTAATAAGGAAAAGAGCATCTTCAAATTCTTTTGTTCTACGTCACGTCATCGTCGAATTTACAAGAGTTAGGAGTTTTGGATCTTATTATTCTTCTTCTGCTACTTCTTCTTCTGTTTGCTCTTTTTTTTTCCTTTTTTTTTTTTCCTGCTACTCTTCTCATAGTAAATTTAAATTCGGAATGTATTACGAAAATCTTAATTAATTTTCCGGTACGATTTTAACCCTTTTCGTACTACTTTATTTTGGTACTTCTTTATTTTTCACCTTCGCATGGGTCTTTCTAGTAGAGAAAAGGACAACTTCAAATTATATTTTCGTACCGCAATTGTTAGTACGAATTTAACATAAATATTGATGACGTGAATGAGGGAGAGGCCACCGGAGAGGAATTTGTTTGGAAGCGTGCCGCGGTAGTATAGAAGAAAAGTAAGCGCGAAATTGCTATTTAAACTTGCTGAATTTTTATTATTTTCGATCTATATAATTAAGAACACGGTACGAATTTTACAAATCTTACTAACAAATTGGAGAATTTTTATAATTATACTCTACGCACTTAACAACATAGTACGAAATTTACAAAATCTTACTCAATTGTTGGTACGTAATTTACAGTTCGCATCGGATTTGATTCTTGTCTTGTACATTTGATTTCGAAATGGATTATGAATATCTTACTCAATTGTTTGGTACGATTTCAACATTTTCGTATTTATTTTGTTTTGAGTAGGTGATTAAGTGTGAAGAAAAAAGAAGTTCCTCACACAAATGTATTTACTTGTTTTTTCGGTACGATTTAACATCGTATTTCTTTGTTTTGTTATTTCGATTTTGTACACAAAACATAGTACGGAATTTACAAATCATACTAAAAACGTGCATAATTTTTATCACTTCGTACTATTGCACTTAAGAATACAGTACGAAACTTAAGAAATCTTACTGTAAACGTCCAAAATATTTATTACTTCACTACATACGCTTATCGACACAGTACGAATTTTACAAATCGTTTGAGATACATGCATAATTTTTATCATAATATTTATGTACTTAATAATACATTACGAAACTTAAAAATCTTACTGGAACCGTGCAGAAAGAAAGAGAAGAGAGAAGAAAAAGTTGAGGAAGAAAAAGAAAAGTTAGTGGGTGCAGAGAGACAATGTCAGGAAAAAAATGGAGAAAGGAAGAGAGAAAAAAAAAAGTTAATGCAGAGAGAGAGGGGAAAGAGAGAGAAAAGTGAGTGGGTCTGTGTGTGTCAGTAAAATAGGGAGTGAGTAAGCGTGTGTCAGAAAAAGAGGGAGAAATAGTTAATGCATTTAAAAAACACATTACTAAACTTATAAAATCGTACTAAAAACCTGTCTAATTTTTATCAATTCGTTCTATGCATTTAAGTACACAGTACGAAACATAAAAAATCTTACTAAAAATGTTTAGAATCACTTCACTATATGTACTTAAGAACACAGTACGAAACTTACAAAATCTTACGATAAATGCCCGAAATTTTTATTACTTCACAACACATACTTACCAATACAGTACGAAATTTATAAATCTTACTAAAAGTTAATGCAAGATGAAAGAGAGAAAAGAGATGAAGTGGGTGGATGTACTTATGTCAAATCGTGTCAGAATAAGAAAAGGTGGGAGAAAGAGAAAGTGAAGGGTATTCTTGTCCATAATTTGAAAATAAGGGTAAAATTTGATGTTTTTTATTCCCAAACCAAAAATTGGTTTTCTTATCCCTAGGTGGGTATAATATTTTTTGCTGTGCTTCAAGTTGGGTGCCTCTTAATGTTACTTGTTATTTTGGTGTCTACATAACTTGAGAATTCTTCTTATTGTGATTATGGGAGGACCAATCAAGTGAAGACATGTGGCACTAGGGTTAGGGTTTTTCTTATCCTAATTGTATTCGACTTTCTCTCGCTAATATATATATGTATGCGAGCTAGGGTTTGGGCGTGTGGTTTTCATAGAGATTGCAGAGTGTTAGGGCAGAAGGGGATATTCTTGTTCTTGCTGTAATCTTGTTCTTTGCTGCGTGAGTTCTATAGTGAAGCATCGTTAACCCTCCGTGGACGTAGAATTTATATCCGAACCACGTTAAATCGTTCGTGTTATTTTCTTTGATTTGTTTTAGCTTTGATCGAGTGTTGAGAATTGTTATCATTCGTAACAATTGGCGCCGTCTGTGGGAAGTATATCTCCACACTCGATTTGAATCTGAGATCGTCGTGATGTCTTCAACGAAGTTCGATGTCGAGAAGTTCACGGGGAGCAACGATTTCGGATTATGGTGAATCAAGATGAAGGCTTTACTGGTGCAGCAGGGTCTTGCGGATGCGATAAAATCTGAGGCCGAAATCAACAAGTCCGTTGCCGAGGAGAAGCGGGCAGAGATGAAGGAGAAGGCTCATAGTGCTATCATCTTGTGCCTCTCGGATAAGGTTCTCAGGGAGGTTTCGAAGGAGACGACCGCTGCTGGAGTATGGACGAAGTTGGAGTTGCTGTACATGACGAAATCTCTCGCCAATCGTTTGTACATGAAGCAGCGTCTTTACTCCTATAGGATCTCGGAGGATAGGAGCATCGTTGAGCAAGTGGACGAGTTCAACAAGGTTCTAGACGATCTCGAGAATATCGATGTAAAAATCGATGATGAGGATAAGGCGATCATGCTCCTCAATTCTCTACCCAAAACTTACGATCACTTGAAGGATGCGATGATATATGGGAGAGATGGTAACATAACTCTCGAGAAAGTCCAATCCGCGCTCAAATCCAAGGAGCTTCAGAAGGCTAACGAGGTGAATAAAGAATCCGTGGGTGAAAGTCTCAACGTGAAACAAAAATTCACGAAGAGAGGAAAGTCCTACAGCCCTCCCTCGGACGCGAAGAAAACTGATCAAGCGAAGGGGAAAGGTTCGGGCGGTTCGGGCGAGAAGGAGATGCGGAGATGCCATCATTGCAAGAAGCAAGGACACCTCAAGAAAGATTGTTTCGCTTTGAAGAATAAGCAGAACGCCAAAGGGGCGAAGCCGGAAGTCGCGGAGGTCGTAGAGGGATTCGAAAACGCCGAAGCATTGAATGTGGTGGATTCGGATATTGGAGAGGAATGGATTTTGGATTCCGGGTGCAGTTTTCATATGAGTCCTCACAAGGATTGGTTCGTGGATCTCAAGCTCGGAAAGTTTGGTACTGTTTTACTCGGAAAAGACCACACATGCAACGTGGAAGGCGTGGGAAGCATTAAGCTGAAGGTGCATCACGGATCCTACAAGATGCTCACTGAAGTTAGGTACATACCTAGCTTAAGAAGAAACCTAATATCTCTAGGTGCTTTGGAGGCGAAGGGCTGTGGTTTCGAATCTCAGAAAGGAGTCATGCACATTGTTAGAGATGGCAAGGTTGTGATGAGGGGAATTAGAGATCGAGTCCTATACTACCTCGATGCCGTGACCGTGATTGGAGAATCGGAGGCCAGCATTCAAGTTGATGCTCACTTGTGGCATCGGAGGCTAGGGCATGTGTCGGAAGGTGGTTTGAATCATCTCATCAAACAAGGCATATTGAAGTGCACCAACGTTTTCAAGGCCGGTGATTGTGAATATTGCATCCTTGGAAAGGGGAAGAAGTTGGCGTATGGAACTAGCAACATATCGAACAATGTGCTTGATTACATTCATTCGGATCTTTGGGGGCCGTCCAAAACCGAGACTCTAGGTGGAGGAAAATATTTCCTATCGATCATCGATGATTATTCGAGAAAGCTTTGGGTGTACATTTTGAAGAACAAATCTGAGGCCATTGATAGATTCAAGGAGTGGTGCAAGGAAGTTGAGATCGAAAAGGGGTTGTCTCCAAAGAATCTAAGGACTGACAATGGGCTCGAATTTGTTTCGGAAGAATTCAACGAATATTGCAAGAAGAAGGGCATCCAAAGGCATAGGACGGTTCCGGGATACCCTCAACAGAATGGAGTCGTGGAAAGAATGAACAGAACCATTCTCGAAAGGGTTCGATGCATGCTCCTATCTTCGGGGCTGCCTCACAAGTTTTGGGGTGAAGCGGCTAACACGGCGTGCATTCTCATCAACAAATGTCCGTCTTCGGCTATAGAGAACAAGACTACTCCGGATGAGATGTGGTTCGGAAAGCCATCTGGCTACAGTTTTCTAAAGGTATTCGGCTGCAGAGCTTATGCTCACGTTAGACAAGATAAACTCGAGCCTAGAGCGGTCAAGTGCGTGCTCATAGGTTATCCGAAAGGAGTTAAGGGCTACAAATTGTGGTGTACCGAAGATAAGGGTCAAAAGGTGATCATAAGCAGAGATGTGGTGTTTAAAGAAGACCAAATGCCCTATCTTGGACGGGAAGAGGCAGTCGATGCGGGCGTTGGAAGTGGTTCTAAGGCCGTTGAGGTGGAGGTCCGTGAGAATGAGTTCGGAACCGACTCTCGTGTTGAAGAGCAGACCGAGAGGCAAGATGAGGACGCCACGGACCTTAGAAACTATCTCCTTGCGAGAGATAGGGCGAGGAGGAATATAGCTCCGCCAAGCAGGTTCAGTGATAGCGACATGGTTTATTATGCGTTGAATGTTGCGGAAAATCTAGAGTATCATGAACCCGGGAATTATAATGAAGCAATTAGTTGCAGCGAGAGCAGCAAATGGTTGTTAGCCATGAAGGAGGAGATCGAGTCTTTGGAGAAGAATTGCACTTGGGTTTTAGTCGATATACCAAAGACGCAAAAGTTGATCAGTTGTAAGCGGCTATACAAGAGGAAGATCGAAGTCTCGGAGAAGGAAACGGTCAGGTACAAGGCGAGGCTTGTTGCTCGTAGATTCACGCAGAGGGAGGGGGTAGATTTCAACGAAGTGTTCTCTCCCGTGGTGAAGCATTGCTCCATCAGAATTTTGCTCGCTTTGGTTGCTAAATTCGATCTCGAATTGCATCAACTAGATGTCAAGACCGCCTTCTTGCATGGAGATCTCAAAGAGACCATATACATGGCGCAACCGGAAGGGTATGCTACGCCCGAAACTGAAAATAAGGTGTGTCTTCTCCGGAAATCGCTGTACGGGTTGAAGCAGAGCTCGAGGCAATGGTACCTCAAATTCGACGAACACATGATGAATATTGGTTTCGTGAGATCCATGTTCGATAGCTGCGTTTATCTGAAGAAGAAAGGAGGCGTGATTATAACATATCTACTACTTTAGGTCGATGATATGTTAGTTGCTAGCGCTGACTTGGTTGAGGTGGAGCAGGTGAAGTCGGATTTGAGGACAAAGTTCGAGATGAAGGACCTTGGTTGTGCGAAGCGAATACTAGGAATGGATATTAGTAGAGACCGCGAGGAAGGAAGTTTGTGGTTGTCTCAAAGAAGCTACGTACAAAAGGTGTTGACAAGGTTTCGCATGCATGAAGCTAAGGAACCCTCGTTCCTTTATCTACGAACGTCAAACTGTCGGAGAAGCATGCTCCTAACACCGAAAGGGAGCATGCCGAGATGAGCAAGGACCCATATGCTAACGCCGTCGGGAGCATAATGTATATGATGGTTTGCTCGAGGCCGGACTTAGCTCATTCTATAAGCGTGGCAAGTAGATACATGTCGAATCCGGGGAAATTTCATTGGGAAGTTTTGAAGAAAATTCTGAGATATATAAAGGGGAGTTCGAATGTTGGGATCTTATACAAGGGCGATGGAGATTCTTCGAAGGATAGTCTTGTGGGATATGTGGATTCTGATTTCGGGGCGAACCTTGATACAGGGAAATCTCAGACCGGATATGTATTCAACTTATTTGGAGCAGCAATAAGTTGGATATCTTCCTCACAATCGGTGGTTGCTCTATCCACCACCGAGGCCGAGTATTTGGCGGTTACGGAAGCTGTTAAGGAGGGGATTTGGTTGAAAGGGATCATCGAGGAGTTTGGAGTTCCTCAAGACGCCGTTCCTATTAACTGTGATAATCAGAGTGCATTACATCTTGCGAAGCATCAAGTATTTCACGAGAGGTCGAAGCATATTGATGTAAGATTTTTCGTAAGGGATGAAGTTGATAGAGGCGTGGTGAAGATGCTTAAGGTGTCGACCGAGGATAATGCGGCGGACATGCTGACCAAGGCATTGCCTGTTACTAAATTCAGGTATTGCATGGATTTGGTCGGTTTGAGTTCTCGTTAGTAGGAGGACGTTGTTGCCCTGTGATGGGGCAATGGATCGAGGGAAAGCAAAGTGTTTCCGTGGAGTTATGCAGCCAAGGTGGAGAATGTTATTTTGGTGTCTCCATAACTTGAGAATTCTTCTTATTGTGATTATGGGAGGACCAATCAAGTGAAGACATGTGGCACTAGGGTTAGGGTTTTTCTTATCCTAATTGTATTCAACTCTCTCTCGCTAATATATATATGTATGCGAGCTAGGGTTTGGGCATGTGGTTTTCATAGAGGTTGCAGAGTGTTAGGGCAGAAGGGGATATTCTTGTTCTTGCTGTAATCTTGTTCTTTGCTGCGTGAGTTCTATAGTGAAGCATCGTTAACCCTCCGTGGACGTAGGATTTATATCCGAACTACATTAAATTGTTCGTGTTATTTTCTTTGATTCGTTTTAGCTTCGATCGAGTGTTGAGAATTGTTATCATTCGTAACATTACTGGATGACATGGATTTGATGAATAAGCCACGTCGTTAAAGTTACCGCGCCAGTTTTCCCATTATTATATTATGTGAGAGTATTTAAAAGGTCACTTAAAGGAACTGCAGAGTCTCACTCTCTTACTCATGCAATTGTACTTTCTCTCACGAAAAAATCTCGAGCAAATTTTCTCCTTACTCTTCATCCTGTATCAACTAATCTACATGGATTTTTACTCTATCTCTAACAAAATTGACCTTCAGGGATTGCTCGCGCAGCAAGCCCCAAAGGAAGGACATTGGCACAGAGATGCAATTGCTGATTCAGCCGCGATGGAGCCTCAAACTCAGGCTTCAACGAAGAAATCTCCGTCTCTGCAGAAGGACATTGGCTCAAAGGAAGGTCACCGGGGTTCATATCATTTGGTCATCTATGTCATTCTTGAATTCTACTCAAATTTAAGTCTAGAAATGTTTGATATTAAGTCTTCTGACTATCTAAGGGATTTGTGAGGGGCAAAATTTTTGCCTTTTCTCCTGATGTGTTTGATGAGTTTGTGTCTGGTGAGAAGATTGTAGAAGTGAATGAATCATTGGATCTTGATGTGATTGATGCGGGTTTGACTAGGAATAACGATGCTACTTGGTCTATTAAGGGGAAATTTAGGGCTTCCACCATGACCAAAATACAAGAGGCCCTGTATCACATATCTAGATTTAACTGGGTTCCAACTACTCACAAGACCTATGTGCCTCTTGCTCTTTGTACTCGGCTCTATAAGATTGGAATGGGCATTCGTGCTTCTTTTAGTCGCTTGGTGTTTGAATCTCTTTGTGAGCATGCAATGAAAACAGTCACTCAGAAGGCAATTGTCTTCCCTAGGATTCTGTTTGCGTTTCTGTTAAAACAGGTATCCATGGAACTGCCTGAAGGTGCTCAAGAACCCCCTACTCCTTTCATGATTTTCAACAAAACACTTACTGGAGATGCTGATGAAGTTCATTCTGATAATCCAAAATCTCCAGGGCTGTCTTCATCTAAAGGTCCCTCCACTGCTCATGATGATGATCAGTTCACTTTTGGACTTGTGCCCAAAATCATTCCTGCAGATGCTTTCAGTCTCATGTTCAAGGCACTTTCTATTGAATATGATGCGCCATGTGAGCACATCCAGCATCTAGAGGCAAAGAAAGGTGAGATAGAGACCATCCTCTTGGCAGTTGGTGGCACTCCTCGAGGGGGAGTTTGATTGTCATTTATGGATGCAACCAAGGGAATGTAGATGCAGCTGGTGAGTATTTTTCCTCTCCTTATTTTCTGATTGTGGTTTAATTGCTTGATAAACAATGTTTCATGCGGGTGATACTTTGTGCTACACACATTTTGTTTATGGTCTGTAATAGTAAGTAGAAAACTGGATTTGGTGAACTGTCTGCTGTCTTGCTGATGGTAATCAACTTATGTTTGTTTTAGGGGAATCAAATTTTATGGTTCAGTTTATGTCGATCACATGGTGTGTTACGTGTGGTGTTATGGCGTAGAGTGTGTTGAGTAGGATTGTGTGTTATCTTAAGTATTGTAGTATGGGTGTGCTCTGCTACGTGCTTGAGGAAACACTGTTTTTGAAGCAAGGGGGAGTTGTCAACACTATATATGTAGAGTATTGGTATTGTGGGTGCGCTCCTTGCTACTCTATGTATATATTGGGTGTGTTTTGTAGCAAAGGAAGTTGCATATATGGGTGGTGTTTTGCGTGTGTGCGTTATCAAGAGGTGTTTGCATACATAAATGCCAAGGGGGAGATTGTTGATGCATGCGTCTGAATATTTTTAATATGGCATAATTCATGTATGCATGGTGGATTTTTTATTTATGGGATAAGGAATTTATTTTTCCTTATCCATATAAAGAGATACATATGAAGATTTGTTTCCATGTATAAAAGATACATATGAAGATCTTAGAGGTATGAGATGAGGTAATAATCTAAGAGATATGTTAGAAATATCTCTTAGGGGTTTTTGAGTGCGGATCTCGTACATGAAGAGTATAAATACGAGAAGAGATCTAGAGAGCCGCTACGCGTCAAGAGATTCATACTTTCGAGAGAGAACAAGTGTATACTGTGTTTACGTGTTTTTTTCACGTATCATCATTATTTGCTTAATTCCTCTATTTGGGGTAGAATAGGTTGGTGCGAGTATACTGTAATCTTGAGTTGTCAAAACTCAAGTTGGGGATTAAACATTCTATCGTGGTGGAGTGTTTTGGTACACTAGGTTTAAATCTACTCGAACGTTCATTATTCTTGTATCTCTCTTATACTTTTGATAGTGGATTGGTTCCTTGGGATTGTTCCCCAGACGTAGGTTGTTTATACCAAACTAGGTTACCATTGGTGTGACTTTTATTGTTACGCTTTACGTTCGACGTTCAAACACGATAATTGACAACTAGTAGCAAGTTATACAATTTCAAACAGGATGATTGAGAAAAGAGGAAAGAAAATTGTATATTTTAACATACTATCAATCAATCATACAATAGTCAAATAAACTTATATATACTAAGACATGAAGATTACATTCTCTTTTTATCAACTCACAAGAATGTAACTCTAACAACAAGATGCTATGCACGAGCATTATTTTTCCGGTGAGTCGATCGTATCCTCGTTAACAACAAGCTTCATGAGCGTTAAATCTCGAGCGTAAATCGGATGAGTCCTTACGGTTCCGATCATCAACATCATTCTGGAAGAAACACTTATGGAAGTGCCTCTGCAAGAATCTCCACTTTTTCTTATCTTTGGATTGTGTTTCTCTACTTGAGTCTCTCCCTCTTCCTCCTCCTTCTATCTCTCTTAACCCTAGCAATCTCTCTAGGTTTCCGAGCTGTATAACTCTCTTCCTCATTCACATCATCATCATCATCCACATCACCACCGATTATATCATCCATATTTTTCTGAATCTCGAAATCAGTCTTAATTTTCTCAAATACAGTCTCTCTTGTGTCCCTCTTCCTTTTCAGAATCTTGAGCTTTGCTTCCACCTCACGTGCCTGCTCCTCAGCCTTTACCTTGTCACGCTCCGCGATTGAATCTCTATCCGATTTCGGAACGAAAACGTGCTTCATCATCGCCATCTGTTCCACCGGATCAGACTGACCAGACTCAGACTCAGACTCAAACTCATACTCAGACTCGGAGTCTTCCGGCAACAGCGCCGCCGCCGCCTCTTGTTGCAGCAGTACCTTCTCCTTAATCTTTCGCCTCCTCTCGTCTAGCGCCTCTTCATCATCATCCTCCTCCTCGTCGGCACCCATCCGTTCAACCCTCCTGCTGTCCAAAATCTCTTCTCCCCAAATCTCATCCGCATCAATTCTGGTCTGAGCCAAACGGCGCAACCTAGGATCGTCGTCGGAGCCCTGAGTCAACGCTTTCTTCTTCTCCCTAATCGAAAGCCGGAATAGCCGCCTTCTTCATCGGAGTCGTCGTTGTATGGCCACTCTGCTTTCCTTGGCCAATACCTTTTGGCCTTCATCAACCCGGTTTTACCCTCAACCCTAACCTACATGGCTATTGATATGGCTATAATTGTAATACCCCACACAATTTTAAAAGTTTGAATTGATATTTTTTTAAAAGAAAAGCAAATTATTATTTAGTTGTTTTATGTCATCTTAGTTGTTAAATGATTTCTTATGTGATTCTAACTATAACTACTGTTGAGTTGATATTATATTTGCAGGTTGTCCGATATTTGAAGCTACGATGAGTCACTAGTAAAAACTAGTTTACTGCCCGTCGAAAATCGACGGGTGCTAATTATTTTTAATGTTTAGATATTTTATATGTGGAATTTATTTCAAAATATTTTATACTATGATTCTCGATTTTTATATATTTACAAACAATAAAAGGAAGTTAAGAATAATAAATGCGAAGACCCAATCCAATGCCGTTTCATACTACATTTAAATCTTCGACGTTTAAAGACTTATAAATGATATTGGTGTCGAAATTGACAAAGTCATTCCTCATGAAATATTGAAAAAAATATTTAAAAGTAAATGAAACAATGTGAAAATTATATAAGAAAACTGGACCAAAATAATCAAAAAAATTTAATCGTAGCAACTCTTCGTTCTTCCTCTTCTAAGCGTAGCTGCTCTTCGTTCTTCCTCCTGCAATTTACTCTCCTGTTAGAAAATAAGATCCAAATATAATAATTTTATGTATAAAGTATAAATATTTGAATTTATAATTACCTCACAACTTTTGAAATATATTCGTGTACGCAACATTAGTCGTGGTGTCGAAGCTATTGCCATCTTCGTCACTTATCAAAACTTTGAGACTTTTTTTCCGTGATTCTCGATATCATGACGTAAAACCGCCAATGGCTGAAGACCGGTTTTGGTAGGTATAACCCTACGTTAGAGAGGGATTGTCCTTGACCAGTGGCGAAGCCACGTTATAGTGGTGGTGGGCTTATGTCCACCCCACTTAAATTTTTTTTTTTTAGTTCATAAAATTTTGATTTTCATTGGAAATTTTCATTGTTAGCCCACGCTAAATGTGAGAAAAATGAGTAAATTTGGTGTCGTTTGTATCACCCTCATTTGAGCCCACCCCATTTTAAATTCCTAGCTCCGCCACTGTCCTTGACTCTTATTTATTGTCATAGCAAAACAAACAGACAATAGGAAATGCCTCTTTTGTAATCTAATCGGTAACATAATTTGATCTGATGCAGTTATCATCATTGTTGCAATTGGAAATTTCTTGCCAACATTTTTTCTTTCCTGAAATCGGATTCTCTTCTATCACATGCTCTCCAAGTTTTGTTATCATTGTCCTTGTGTCATTGCAAAGTTCATTCAATGGATCAATATTTCTCATGAGCATGACGATGCACCCTTCTTGTCAAAGAGAGTTTGTAATTAAAAGAAAATGACAGTTATATCAAAATAAGTCAAGGCGGACGTTGTTTATTTTAATAAACATAAAATGTCAAAGAGAGTCTCAAATAGCCCGTTATTTATTGTAATAAAAACAAAATGTCAATATAAAATCTCCCGTTACTTATGTTTATAAGAAAATAGATTTAAAAGGGTATATTTTGATGATAGGTGTGTTTGTATTGCATCGAAATTCGATACGAATCACTTTATAACATTATTTTTAAGTAAAATGTAAATAAAAAATATTAAAATATTTCAAGGTTTCCGTTGTTTATTTTAGTAAAAATAAAATATCATTATATCAAAATAAGTTAAGATGTCTGTTTTGAACCACCACGTTGATCGACATGCAAACGTGTCAATTCCTACATCCGTCATTCTTATTTATCTAAAATACATATATTTGTAAATATTAATTATATAAAATACTATGATAATGAAAAATATTAAAATATGAAGCCACTCGTCAAAATTCGATACGAATCACTTTGTAACTTTATTTTAAAGAAAAAATATAAATGAAATTATTAAAATATGTCAAGCCGCCCGATGTTTATTGTAATCAATAGGGGTGGGAATTCGGGGTTCGGGTTTTCGGGTCGGGGCCAAAATACCCGAACCCGCGCGGGTTTTCTGGTACGCGAACCCGAAAGTTCGGGTTCGGGTTCGGGGTCGGGTATAGCATTTTTAAAATTATCGGGTATCGGGTAACCCGAACCCGAAGTTCGGGTACCCGAATAAACCCGAAAAACCCAAATTTATTAGTAATAACTAATAATATTATAATAATATATTATATATTACAAATAAGGTATTAATAAATTTAATAGAAAATATATAATTATATTTCTTGAACTCCCGTTGTCGTCAAGCAAGCGAAGGTTGCGAAGCAGCAAGCACTCAACTCTCCGACTCTGAATGAATTGACAGTTGAATGAATGAAAATTATGAAATGAATGAAATCAGTAAATTACAAACTTATCAATTATTTAATTATATAATTACCAATTTATCATCATCTAAAATTTTAAATTAATTAAAAGTTGGAGATGATAAATTGACAATTGATAAAAATGATAATAGCATAAAACCAAATAGTTAATTAATATGTTTACAACAAATTAAATTTAAATAAATAATATTTGGCGAGTTAGTAGTTTCGATCGAGCATATAGAATGAATTAATGATTAATTTTTTTAATAAGTAATTATATAAAATAAAAGTAAAAAAAAAGTTCGGGTTTTTTCGGGTACCCGAGTATATTTTCGGGTTCGGGGTTGGGATTTTGGGATTTTCGGGTTCGGGTACCCGAAATTTTCGGGGCGGATACCCGCCCCGATCCGAATTCCCACCCCTAGTAATCAAAGTATAAAAGAAGAATGTTAAAATAAGTCACGTCGTCCGTTGTTTTTTTTAATAAAATGAAAATGTCAAAGATGGTCTCAAATAGTATTTGTTTTATCTCGCCATGTCATTATTTCAAGTCGTATGTTAATTGTGATAATAAAAAGTAGGTTCATAAGAGTGATATTTAAAATAATATATTTTTTTATTGTAATAAAAAGAAAATGTCAGTTATATCAATATAAGTCAAGCGATCCGTTGTTTATTTTAATAAAAATAAAATGTCAAAGAGAATCTCACGTAGCCATATGTTTGTTGCAATAAAAACAAAATATCGTTACATCAAAATAAGTCAATTCGTCAGTAGTTTATTTTAATAAATAAAATATGCCAAAGGGAGTCTCACATAGTTATAATCAATATTAACGTATATTCGATATGAATCACTTTATATTGCTACTTTTAGGTAGCCCATTGTTTATTATAATAAAAATAAAACGTCGTCCGCGTCCCTAATAATTTACGAAAGTCGCTAAGCAAGTCAAATTTTTATGGATATGTATTGGTGTAATATTCAACTATTGTATTGTATATCTAAATTCGTTATATATTTGCTTAGAGTACTACTTAATAATTTGATTATATGGGCCAAATATTTGATTTCACTCAAAGTTGACTAAATTAAATATGATGATTTTTTTATTAACTAAATATGATTAATAGTTAACTAACGCATCAGTAATAATAATAGTAATAATAATAATAATAATAATAATAATAATAATAATAATAATAATAATAATAATAATAATAATAATAATAATAATAATAATAATAATAATAATAATACCTTCTATATAATACTATTATATATACTAATAATATAATAAAAAACACAATAATATCTTCTATATAATAAGAATAACGCATTTATCATAGTTAATAATAATTAACTATGATTATCGAACAATATATTCTATTGGGTAGATAGATTATATATTGTTACTAACGCGTGAGTAATAATAATAGTAATAATATAATAATAATATCTTCTATATATAATCTTAGAATAATATTTTTATATAAATAAATAGAATTTTTAGATAAATAGGAACGGAGAGCATAGAGAGCGCCACGTAGGCATGTGAATTAACGTGGTGCTCCGAATCCGCTTTGCTATTATATATAAAAGGATTAAGAGATTTAATAAGACGAACTTATAATACGAAAATGGGAAAATAAAAGTAGGAATTTTAAGTTTAAATTAGATGGATATTATGTAGTTCTATTAAAATAAATATATTAAGATATTTAAATTTGATATTATCTTAGAATATGAATTAAACCATGGAAGGGGATAAGAATAAAAGAAATAAAAGAAAGAAAAGTCAGAGTTTTCTTCCACCGCCTCTGCATTTCTCTCGCTCTTTCTCTAATCTCTCTTGAATCCCCATCGCTCTCTCCCTCCCTGTTCTGCTATCTTCTTCTCTTTCTCTTCGCAAGCTCTTCAAGAAGTAAGGTAAGAAATTACACTCTAATCACTTGGTTATTTCTAGTTTGTGCAGTCTTTTGTGTTTTGGATGGTGAGTATGGTTAAAGTAGAAATTCATGGATTCGTTGTGGATTTGGCAGCCATGGGTCTAAAATATCTTGTAATTTAATCCTTCACGTTTTGATTTATATCTAGCTTCGATTCATGTCAGCCATATCATCGTTGTTGCACGGGTGATAGTGAAAACAAGTCTATTGGTCCTTGTTTTCGTTTTGTCATAGCAATCCCTTTCAGACCCGATTCTAGGCGTTTCCTCCGGTCAAAACCTAACAAAATAGGTACCATTAGAAACCTTTTTTTCGTTGGCTTTCCAACGGTATCTTCGGATTTATAATCCGACATTGAATGAGAGAGTTATAGTCCTTTGAAGTTAGGTTGTGCAGTTTGCTGCGGGAATTTTCAGTGCATCTTTGTCGATGCAATTTAATGTTCATTTCAAGTTAAAAAGCTGATATCATTGGGGGTTTATAAAGACTAAAATCTCAGCTTCTTTTCTATGCTTTCAATTTGACAATTGGTTGTCTAGTACTCCCTCTGTCCCACTCAGTGTTCTAAAAGACGCCGCCTAGGTCCGCCTAGGTCCGCCTAGGCGGCGCCTAGACGCTAGTCAGTACCTCGCCGCCCGACTAATATGTAATCCGCCTAGGCTCTAGGCGATACTCAACGAGCCGCTCTTGAAACTTAATCAATAGTCTAAATGTGTTAATTAATTTATGTTTAGGCAAACTATGCTACTATATGTATGATTTTGGATGTATAATTATGAAACTAACTTATCAATTGTCATAGTATGTGTATTTTTTATAAATTTGACAATAATATTGTAAGAATAGTAAAATTAAGCATTATAGTTCGAATCCGCCTAGGCCCCTGCCTAGCCGCCTAGGCGCTAGTCACCCCTCCACCGCCCGACTAGCGCCTAGCGCTTTTTAGAACATTGGTCCCACTAATATAGGGACCTTTTCCTTTTCGGGATGTCCCACTGATATAGGGACCTTTCCCAAAATGGAAAATTCTAACCCAATAAAATTTTGACACATCACTTTAACCCACTACCTTTCACTTTATCTCACTATCATCATTCTTGTCTTAATTTCCGCGCTGAAAAAAAAAGTCCCTATCCCAGTGGGACGGAGAGAGTATAAAAGTATTCAAACTGGGAAGTTGGCATGGCAAATTGTTGGTTTTGTCATAGCTTGATTGTCTTAGGCTTTGTTTTGAATTAGACTTCAAATGTTGGTCGTGATAATGTGTATTGCTGCTAATTGTTATATTAGAGTTTTAAGACTTGCAAATTAGATCATGTTATACGATCCTTATGAATATAAGATTAGTTTATGTAATATCCCAAATTTTTGTTATTTAATTTAAAGAAAAATTAAAATTTCTAAATCAATTTTTTATCATGATCCACTATCTTAATTTTTATATAAAGTGATAAATAAAAATAAGTATATATAAATAAGATAAATGTGCGGATACATTAATATAAATAATATAATAATAATATTATTATTTGTACACTATTTACGTAAGTTCCATGCAAGAAGTGCATGGATAATGTCAAGTGATATGTATTTATATTTGTCAATAATAAAAAGGCTTCACAAATTAATGGTTGATTGCCACCTCATACTAGCTTGTTTATACGTGTAGATTTTTGGTTAGCATAGGTGATGAATAAGTCTATATAGGTGATGACTATCCTAAGCTACGAAATGTATTCTTCTATATATATAGGACTTTTTCATTGATTCTAACATCGAAAGTCATTACTTAGTTATTTAGTTTCAAGCTTACACCCTTAGTAGTAGGAGCATCTAAATAGTTCAAAGGGATATCGAAGAGAGTTAATATATTTTCATTCGGGATCCAACATTGTACGTTATCAGGTGCGGTTTCTCTTTTCAAAGTATTGTTTGAGTTAGTAAGCTCTAAAATGTGGGGTTTATTTTCAGTATATTTGTGCGGTTTCTCTTTTCAAAGTATTATTTGAGTTAGTAAGCTCTAAACTATGGGATTATCCATGAAAAATGTTTTGATGCGTGATTACATGTTTAAGGCTCTTATGTTTACGATCGGGTCTTTCGATTGGTCTAACACACTAATCGAGGGGCTGTGCGCACGGTTAGATATCATTGGGTTGATCACCAATTGGTTCTAACTTCGAGGGGAGAACTAGTGGATGAAATACTCCATTGTCTCCAAACTATAGGCTCCATCAGAAAGGGATCCGGCAATGGTACGTCCCGGGATCGGTATTAGTTAATCTATGGGTCCAACATGAAAAGGGATCCGGCAGTGGTACGTCCCGGGATCGGTGAAAGTTAAACTATAGGCTCCATCAGAAAGGGATCCGGCAGTGGTACGTCCCGGGATCGGTATAAGAGTAACGTGGTAATCCGCATCACAATCAACGAAAATGAGTTTTGGTGTGCATGGAAGTTATGTGATTTCAAAACCCTTCTATGTATGCTTTATTATCATGGATATTCTTTTTATAGTAAATGTTTTTGGCATAACCCCACTGAGTGCATTAGTACTCAGCCCTGCAATTCCTTTCCAAATGTTTTGCAAATTAAGGAGCTGGTGGAGCAGACGTGGCTAAAGAGGATTGTTGTTGTGTCAAATAAGAATAAAGCTTCCGTTACGCTTATTATTAAAGTAGACATTAGTAACGATCCTGCAATGTACTTGGCTTCCTAAGTTAAATTCCATGTTTTGAAATAAAATCTATATATATTTTATAATTGCGGGTATTCAGACACAAGCCGGCCATTATGGGTTGTTTAGCTCAGGCGACCCCATATTTGAGCTGAGCGTCCCGATCCCGTGTTTTATTAAAGTCTATGGGTATTCAGACAAGGCCGACCGACACGGGTAGTATGGATTACCTACCCCGTAGTTCGTGTTGTGCGTCCCGATCCCATAATTAATTAAATAAACTCATTAATAATATGGTTGATTATCCTAAGAAACTAGGCCCCTTTCTATCCCCGCTTCTTAATCCCAACCCCTTGCCACGTCCCGGCACACGTGCCTTCCTTCGGGAACTGGGATGTGACAGTTTATATAGATGATAAAGATGTAATTCTTGAAAGAATACTCCATAAGAATTCTTGTTATTTTGAGATAACTTCAAGAGCATAGATTTATTTGGTTCCATAATTGAGTAGATGTTAAGAACGACTTCAAGTTTAACCATATTATTCATTTGCGATTAAGCCTTTTAATCTGGTTTAACACTATAAGATTATGATAAAAGTTGTTATAAGATTTTGAGTTAAGCATATTAAGGGATTAAGAATATGCATGAAAGCTTGAGATTATTGAATAGAAAGTCCTTGAACTCAAGATATTGTGCTTGAAAAACCAACTTAAGCTTTAAATATTTTAAAATACTAGGAGTGGCGCAATCGAGGCTCAAGGACGGACAACTTGAAGAGGTTCATTCCAATTGCATCATTTGAGGTGGGGTTTACTTTAAAGTGAAAAATGAATTGATTTAATTGATGTTAATATGGTGATGTTTTGCACATACTTGCGAACTAATGTGTGCCCTTAAGGGGTTTGATCCGTAAGGGATCTAATAAGTTGATTTACCCACAAGGGGTAGGCCCACAAGGGGCCGAGGCTAGTCTCACAAAAATCAACAAAGTACAAAGAGTTCGCATGGTTATGATGCAATTCACTAATGGTTAAAAATGTTATAGTTTACCCCACTGAGTGTGCTTGCATACTCACACCCCTTTACAATGTTTTATTTCAGGTTTCGGAGTCGAGATGCGTGGAAGCAGCAAATGAACTACATATTCTCTCACGCATAATCTATCAACTGTAAATGTTTAGGCTTATTATATAGTTTATCTTTTGGATCTTGTATTGTATCTATATCTAGACTGGTTCTGTTATTTGGCTATAGATGGTAATGTAGACAAGTATCACAAACGTCACCTGCTTTTTGCTTGATTTTGTGCTTGTATATAGACGGTAATAATCATTGGGCAGGTGAAGTATATGTTCTTTAGATAGCTCATAACTAACAGGATTCTCTAAATTTTGGTTTGTATATTGTTCTGTCATAGAACACTTATCTAGTATTGCTTTAAGAAAATTTAGGGACAAATCTTATTTCCATTAATTAGAATTTCCCTCTTGAACATGGCTTCCGCATTAATTCATTAAGACATCAAATATGTATTGTAACAGTAGCTTGAATTTAATATTTTGGTAGCGTTCTTTTAAGTAGAGATTAAGGGTGTTACAATAGTACTTCGAATAATCAATCAAGTACTCTCAGGCGACCTTTATATAGACTATACAAGTCCTAAATAGGCTTGGACCAAATTCTAAGCAAATAAGGAATGATTTAAATAAACAAGAAAATATACTCCTAAACTATTTTTTATTATTATTATTCAAATAAATTATTATAAAAATTTTAATTTATCGTTGAAAATATACTCCGTATAGTATATAATCTCTATGAGCCGATCATTGGTTATGTCGGTTTTTAAAAAAGTCTCGTGAAAAAGTATTTCTATAAAAATTTCAGTTTCTTCTTCTGCATCTAAAGCTTGAGTGGTTTCAGTATAAGCTTTTTGCAGAATAAAGCATCTTCATCTTGATTGTAAGGTTTCATTAGGGATGCATGCTTGAAGCAAGTGATCTTAAGCTAGTTGCATATTTTAATTATTGCTGAAATTGTGTAGCCTGTATAATTTGTCGCACAGATTGTGTAACAACGAGCGTAACAAAAACATTACAATAACAGAAACAACGCGCAATAGTTGTTAATCCAGTTCGGTGATCAACACATCTACGTCTAGGGATATGTGAGCTTTAGAGATACAAGTATACGAATATTAACCACGTATTCACTCCTCACTCGTCTACACTCACCAACAGCGAACTTGAAGATAGACTAACACCGTCGCAAACTTCAAAATCTCGATTATAAAGATTATCACCACTTGAGTTTATATAGAATACCCAAGATTACAAGTTCACTCACCAAACTAATCTACCCAATGAAAGAAGAAAACAAATCTATGTTTTTGAAGAGAAAAAGTAGAAGATGAAAAACTGAAATAATCACGTAAAACTCTCTCCAATGCGCAACAGCTCTTTTGCGTTGATCCCATATATATACTAGCGAGTTTTAGATCCACTAGAGATCCTAGATATATATACTAGAGAGTTTTAGATCTACTAGGAAATCCTAGATATATATACTAGAGAGTTTTAGATCTACTAGGAAACCTTAGATAATAAAGATGTCTTGACTGCGGTTCTTCTCATTGAAGATTCAAATGTTTCAACTGAAGAAACCAGGCAATCAACGAAAGGCCCGAAAAATAGCCCAATGAAGTGGAGAAAAAGGCATGGGTTTTGTGAATCAAAGTCTTCATTGCCCTCTGTTGGATAGAGGAACAAGATGGTTAATAATAATGTGATTCTAAAGCCTGATGCTAATGTCATATATATATATAGAAGATGATTAATGTACTCCCTCCGTTCACCATTTACTGACACAATTTGGGTGTGTTTGGTAGGATTTATTAGGTAAGATAAGACAATTAATCTGGCCTTATTCAATGTTTGGTAGGACAGATAATTAATGTTGAAAGCCCAGGATTAAATCAAGGCCCGGTGCTATTTTTGTTTTTTTCACTGTTTTCTTAGGACTATTTATCTGGCCCATTACCCTCAGATAAAAAATAGTAATACCCGACTATTTTTATATTTTACCTATTTGCCCTTCTATAATTGTAAAATCACAAAATTTGAGGCACATTGAATTCTATAACTAGACCTGCCGCCGGGCCCTAAACCGCCGGTTCCGGGCCGCGGCCCGGCGGTTCACGGTTCCTGAAAATTCGAACCGTAACCGGCCCGTCTACAGGACTCACGGTTACGGGCCGGTTTTTAAAACCGGCGGTTCCGGGCCGGTTCAAAACCTCCGGTTTTTGACGGTTTTTACCCTAATTTTTTTGAAAATATCGACGGCTAGGCTCGCCCCCCAAAGTCGGCAAACCTATATCGACGGTTGAGCCAGGCGATGGGAAGACGACATGGGGGGTTTGGCGGCGACGCCGCTGGTGGTGGGGCGGCAATTTGGCCGGAAATCTATAGATGAAGAAAATGGGAAGAAGAAGAAGAAAAGAAAAGATGAAGAATTAAATTGAAAAGATGTTGATAACTCTGGATCAGTGCGACAATAGATTCATCGGAGAAGAGGATGCATGGTACGAGAAGAAGAAGGAGAAGAAGCGGCCGTAGAAGAAGAAGAAGAAGAAAAGAGGCGGATGGAGTCGGCGATTCTGATTTTGATTATAGGGTTTCTAATGTATTTACTATATTAAATATTTAATATATAAGTATTTTATTATATCAACAATTTATGGTTTTAGAACATGGGCCCAATTTAAATGTTTTATTTTTAATTTTAGGAGCCCATTTCTCAACTAAATATGGCCCAAATCACATGTACATGGCGGTTTAACCGGCGGTTTATCGGTTAACCGCCGGTTTTATTGCAAAGTTTAGGCCCGCCGGTTTATATGGAGGCCCGACGGTTTGGGCCCGCCGGTTAACCGCCGGTTAACGGGCCTTCACCTTCTTGAACCGTAACCGGCCCGTCGTCAGGCGGTTCCGGGCCGGTTTTCGGCCCGTTGACCGGCGGGCCGGTTAAAAACCGTTGACCGACGGGCCGGTTCCGGGCCTGGCCCGCCGGTTCATTGTGAATGGGCAGGTCTATCTATAACCCCCAGCCACCCCACCGAATCCACCTGGCACCATCCATATAAACAACTGACCATTTATAAGAGAATAATATATATATATATATATATATATATATATATATATATATATATAGAGGATGGATCATATAGAAATAAGTCCTCCTGTGAGAAATAGGAATGAATCTCGTCCACACATTTAAGATTAATCTGTGGTTGTGATTAATTCAAATATAAAATTATCCCTATTAAAAACAAGGACATTTTCATATTCCTAAAATACCCTTACTTTTATCTTTTCCTCTCCTCTTTCATTCTTCCTCAATACACACGCCATTTTCTTTCTTTTTCTTTTTTTCTTTTTTATTTTTTATATTTTCGTTTTTTTTTTTTATGTTTTTCTTTTATTTTCTTTTTATGTTTTTATTTTTTCTTTTTTTATTTTCGTTTTTATTTCTTTATTTCATTTCTTTATTTTATGTTTTTTTAATTTTCTTTTGTCTTTTTCTTCTTTTTTTTTATTCTCGTTTTTTCTTTTTTTTAATTTTCTTTTTAATTTTCTGTTTTCTTATAATTTTTTTCTGTTTTTTTTTATTTTCGTTTTTTTCTGTTTTTTTCCTTTTTATTTTTTTAAATTTTTTTCGTTTTTTTTTCGTTTTTTCTGTTTTTTTTTTATTTTTTATTTTTTCAGTACGCAGAAAAATATGGAGCCGTGAGCATAGAAATATCTTATCGTAAGCATAAGAATATATTACTGTAAGCATAAAAATATCTAGTCTTAAGCACAAAAATGTGTAGTCATTAGCAAAATATGTAGTCTTAAGCAAAAAAATCTATTGCCATCGACATAAAATATATAGTCTTAAGCATAAAAATATGTAACCTTATGCATGAAAATATATTGTCGTAAGCACTAAAATATTGAGACTTAAGCATAGAAATATGCTACCGTAAGCATAAAAATATGGAGACGTAAACATAGAAATATTTAAACATAAAAATATAGAGCCGTAAGCATAAACATAATTAAGCACTAAAATATTGAGTCGTAAGCATAGAAATATGTTACCGTAAGCATAAAAATGTATTATCGTAAGCATAAAAATATGGAGGCATAAGCATAAAAATATATGGTTATAATTTGAAATACGAATTAAAAAATGCTTATATATAGGCCCAAAATTAGAAAAACTGAAAAAGAAAATTAAAAAAAAAAAAAAAACTGAAAAAAAAAAAGAAAATAAAAATCGAAAATAAAAAAAGGAAAACGAAAATAAATAAAATAAATAAAACAAAAATAAAAATAAAAAAAGAAAAAGAAGTTAAAAAAACAGAAAATAGAAACGGAAAAAAAGAAAGAAAAGAAAGTGTATGCGCAAAAATAGAAGAGGGAGGAGGAAAAGACAAGAGTAAGGGTATTTTAGGAATATGAAAATGTCCTTATTTTTAGAATATGTAGTTTTATATTAGAATTAATCACAACCCCACATTAATCTTAGATGTGTGGACAAGATTCATTCCTATTTCTCACAGGAGGATTTTTTGCACACGAACCATTCCCTATATATATATATATATATATATATATATATATATATATATATATATATATATATTGGTTTTTTTTATAATAGTATTGATTTTGTATAATTATATATTTGGTTAGTACGTAATTTTTTTAAAAAAAATTCTTTGTTAATTTTGATGATTATATTCATTACTTTGAAATTTTAAATTAAAAAAAAATATTTACATTACCAAATATGCAATTACAATTTTTTAATATAACAATTCTTTGTTTTAATCTCATATGATAATTTTTGTTTTTAATAAAAAAAAATGTAAGGCAATTTTCATAAATCTTAGTTTAATATATGCGCATTTAGGTTAATTTTCTCCAAACCCAATTATGCTTGATACTAGTATTTTCGATTTTTTCTTTAACTAAATTTTCAATGATGTTAAATTTATTTTTTGAATTTGAGATTGAATTTTATTTTGTACATATTATTGTCTTAAAAGAAAGTGTAAGGTTATTTTTGTACATTCATAATTTAGTCTTGAGTTTTATCTATAGTACCAAATACACATATAAGTATTTAACTTATCTTACCTTTTAATCTTACCTATCAAACACAAGTATAGATAACTAATCTTACTTCCTATTCATACTAATAATCTCAAGTTTACTTATCTCACCTTATCTCATCTTTCCTACCAAACAAGTCCTTATTGTATTGGGACGTCCATTATTTACTGATACTTTCCGTTTTAGGACGTAGACCCCACAATCACTTTAACACTTTAACCCTTTATCCATCTACTTTTTTATTACTTTAACATTTTATTATTAAAAAAATCCAAATGGACCCACAATTATTCAACTTTAACACTTAATACATTAATTTATTATTACACCATCAAAATGCAAAAAAAAAAAAAAAATTGTGCCCAAGAAAGTGTGTCACTAAATTAGGGGTGTCTAAACGGTTCGGTCTGGTTAATCGGACCGAATATTTCCGTTACCCGAACCGAAATTTGCCTCAATCTTGGAACCGAGATCCGAACCAAATAAAATTTCGGTTATCCGGAACCCGGTTCGGTTCCGGTTAACCGAGATTTTATATATATATTTTGAATGCATGATAACTATTTAAAAACATCAAATATCAAAATACTTAGAATAAATCAAAAAGCATCAAATATCAAAATATTAATACTAATACATCAAATAAAACCATTGATGCGTCATCAATTAACTGTTTACTAGTTCAGTGTTCACCAATTTGAATCTCGTAGTGATAGGGTTGGCCGATTGGGGAATATTTTACATATATACTAATATTGTATTTATAATTAAATCGGTTTTTCGGGTCGGAACATTCGGTTTCGGTTAACTCGAAAACCGAACACTACAAGAAAACAGCTCATTCGCTGCGGAAAATTCCGCCACGGATGACATGTAATCCGCCAGCGTTTTTAATTCTTTGCAGATTGCCGACGGACCCAGTTCGACGCCGTTACGCGCGTCGGCAATTCGCTTTGCTTGCGGAAATTCCGCCACAGAATTTCTTTGCAGATTGGCGACGGAATATCCGCAACTGATATGTCGATAGACAAAGGAAATTCAACTCAGATCCGTGACGGATTTACTGCAGATTCCGCAAGGGTTCCGCAAGCAATTTCTTTTTTTATTTTTTTGGAGTCCGTAGGTAATCCGCAACTGTTTCTGAAATTGGATTTTACCATTTTATTTAATTTTAGATTTCTCTACCTGTGAGAGACTCCAGCTAAAGAAACAATAATATCATAATATGCAAGCAAAATATATATATATATATATATATATATATATATATATATATATATATATGTGACAATCTTCAAAATACATGCATGTAATTACATAATATCAAATCTTACTTAATCTGTAATATTCAATCCTAGTTAATCCAAATATATAGAATCAAACATAATATCAAATCGAAAGTAAAACTGTTTTTTCGTAGCCCATCTTGACTCGGAGATCCTATATATGTTGACAAGTTACTTTGGTTGATACTATCCCCTTCTTGTTCATCTTATTCACCTGTATGTCAAAACATTCAAATATTCAAACTCAAAAGTGATAAAATGAAAATCTCAGATAAATATTCCAACTTCACAATCTACACACACAAAAACACACAAAAGTCATTGATGAATCCACGAATCAAGAAACCAATATGTGAAGTAAGATTTTGAACAAGAAAGACTTAGTTGTTACCTCCATATGGTAGAAACAAGTCCTTATATCATGGACCAAAATTGTTTACAATCTAAGGCAAAAGGCAGAGGCTGAAGTGGCTCAAGTTCTTCTTCCATTATTGGGTGAAATACTGATTTTGTACAGATTATTGCAAGAATTGCTGCATACTTAGTTAACTACTACTACTACTATCATATATCAGTAGCTGCTGCTTAACTTAGGATTTTGTTATTAATTCATCACTCAATTCCATCCCTTCATCAATTCTTTTCCTCTACTTTCCCATAATCCAATTAAAATCACTCAAAGATCAACAATATCTTTCCATTTTCTGAAATAAGTTTCAAGAATATGATCTCGAATCAAAATATATGCTTCAGAAGAATTTTATCATGTCTGCGCACTTCAATAAGAACCAAGCTATTTCACAACTAAGCATTTCACAAGAAATCGCAACCAAATTCTTCAATTTTTAAATTTAATTGCTTATCCAACAACTAAGTATTTCATATCAAAGCATTGCACGAAAAGAGAGCCAACAATGAAACCCAACAATGTAAAAATTACCTTTTTCAGCTATAATTAGTCGTCGGAGCAGACGGTGGATGACAGAACGACGGCGTCTTCCTCTCGGCGAAAGTGCGTGCAGGACTAGGCAGCGCCGGCGCCGGCGAATGACACTCTCGATGAAAGCCCTAAACCTTTAAAAAAAATAATAATAATAATAATAAATAAATAAATAATAAAAAAATAATCGGCACATTTTGTAGGAGAGACGTAATAGAAACGAAAAATTCATGTTCCAAAGGTGAACGACGACGACTATTCCGGACTGGCTACTCCACTTCGACGGCGGCGCCGCTCCGGTGTAAGAGATCTATGCGCGCTGAGTCAAAAATGGTGAGGGGAAATCGAATTTAATTTTGATTCCCGTTGCGGATTGCCGACGGACACGAAGTCAAATCTGTGGCGGAAAATAGTCCGTCAGAAAATTCAAAAGCTATTCTGCCACGGATCTGCGAGGATTTAATCGTAAATCAAATTTGTGGCGGAAAATAGTCCGTGAAAGAGTTTGTGCTCTAACAACGGTAACCACAATGACTAGCACTGTGACAACCAATGTTGTAAACACTTACGCAGCGGAATAAAAACGAATGCAAAGACACAATGACACGAGGATTACTTTTTAGCAAGATATTTTACAATATCTTTGCCGAGCCTCAAGGCTAAAAACAATCCACTAAACGTGAACAAACAATTTACAAGTCGAGGTTAAAGGCAAATCAAAAACTCTAATCTAAACTAGAGGAACTCGACTAAAGCAACCTTTTGAGAAAGGATAAACAAGTGAATAAGATTCTATCACTAAAAACTCGGTAGATGAAGGTGTCCTACTCGAGTTGGACTCTTCTCTATTTATAGATCTCCAAATCTTGATGAGCAAGAATATTCCCACGATCTTCTCAACCAACTTCTTCATGTCGTCTTCACGCAATTCTCCCCCTTTCTTCTCACTGGATAAACCGTTCTTCAACTGAATATCCGTACTCCTCAAGAATCGCTAACGAACTGGGACTTGGTCAAATGTTCTCACCATTGTGACCACCACTGTAACCTGCATTGTGGAGACAGAAGAAAGACAAAATATAATAAGGAATTTACACGTGGAGCAAATTCCAACAAGCTCCCCCTTTTTGTCTTTCTTCACAAAACACAATCCATCCCTGTTCAAGATAGAAAATTAACCCATGCAACATAAAGCACAAAAACTACATGCTTCATGAATTCAAACAAGGAAGAAAAAACACTGCATCAAAAATCCATCAAGATAGCATAGCATTAACCATAAACTATCAAAAAGCAGCAATATCCAAAAACATCCACAGCAAGAAAACAGAAAGTAAATTGTTTGTTCCCATCCACATAGAAATTAAATTGTTTTAATCATCCTGCAACCAAAGAGTAAAATCAAGCAGCAGCATCACTGGAACCGGCTTCATCCTCATCCGCCTCTTCTTCCTCCTCCATGTCTTCGTCTCCCCCTTCATCTGGATTCTCCCCTCCTTCTTGACCATAGCAGTAGCGATGGCTAGGCTCAGCACCAGCACCATCTCCCCCTTTTTGTGAAGAGAAGACAGAAAAGATGACCTTCCTGTTCGCCTTTGCTTTTTGGAGCTGATCCTCGAGAGAAGCAATTAGTGTATCCATATACACCAACTGTGATCCCGTATGCTCCAGCATGCTACCTGCAAAGTGACATACAGTAGGAGAATCTGTAGACTGGTCAGATGAAGCACCAATAGGGTAGATTCCATCCCAATGAAGATCCTCGTAATGATCTGAGCTGAGCAGACTAGCATGAAGACTCCACAAGGACTTCTTGGAAGTGAAGGAGTCTGACTCTGTATGCTTGAGGTTCTGCTTCTTCAGCATCTCAAAGATCAAAGAGGGATACGGCAGATAGGATCTTGACTTCCTCTCAGCATGGCTAGCAATCTCATCAAAGATGATTTTTCCCAAGTCAAACTGGATCCCCATCCCAATCTTGTACAAAATCTCCATCTGTTGAATGGACACACCAGTGTTGTTGGATGTAGGAAGCCAGTTGAACGTCATTATCTTGTGCAGCACAGCAAAGAGAGAAGTGAGATGAACAGCCCTGCAGTCGTGATGTTGGCTCACACCAGAGCCTTTCCACTCTTTCTCCTTATCCCTGGTCAGCAGTCTTGCCATCACTGGAACATTGACACTCACAACAGTGTCCACACAGTCCTTCCTCCCCAAAAATTTGTTGATTTTGTGAGGAGTAATGTGAAACATTTTCCCCCTAACATACACCTTCCCAAAACTCTTAGATGACACATCAGAGAAAGACTTGGTAAGATTGGCATAAAACTGCTTTACCACATCACTCACAAATGGACCAGCATATGTACAAGCTCTAAGTAGACCAGCATGATCAAGAAACTTTCCTAGATTGTACACCTCTAGGTTATCCACATCCACACTCCTATCCAAAGCAAAACATCTATCCTTGAACCACCCCCATCTCTTTAAAGCAGCTTCAGAGTAAAACTCAGTACACACTCCCCTAGACTCATCAGACTCCCCCTCACTATGCTCAGACTCATCCCCCGAAGAAGTTCTATCCGAAGAGGTACTTACAGTGAGTTTGGGGGGCTTCCGGGCAGAACGAGCCACAGATTCAATCTTCCTCTTCTGCACCGAGAGAGGATGAGGAGGTGGCTTCGACGCCACGTGAGGTACGGTCTCCTGGGATGGAGAGAGAGTTGCATCATCAGCATCGGAGGATTCCAGGTTGATGGTCACCGGAGGGCCACCATCCCCTTTCCCAAACTTGGAACGAAGACGGTTTGAACGGCGATTCGGGGGAGACTGGATTTTGCGAGCAACCTGCTTCCATCGCATCTTCCTCTCCTTGACTGGCTCCTCCTTGGGTTTCTCTTCACTGGTGTTCCCCTCCGATTGGAAAAGAATGTTGAAGGACAAATCTGTCCCCGATTCGGAACCCTCCAGATTAGGGTTTGGAATTTGGGGCTGCTGAACAAACGAACCCACCTCCATGGCCTTAGGCATTTGAACTTCCAGAGAGATCGGAGCAGTAGTCACCATCGTCGTTGACACATTGAGATCCATCGGGGCAGTGCAGGCTGGTACCTCCGACGGGACAGAGATTCCCGAGTTCGGAGATGTATCCATGGGAGTGGCTTCACTGATGCGAGACGACTGCGGTCCAAGGGGAAAGACCTGGGTAATCGGCTGCGGAGTGTAGAATAGATTGGTCGGAATAGGAGTAGTGAGGGAGAGTGTAGGGTTTGGTTGTGGCGGTGGTAGGATATTTGGAACGGGCGGAGTGATTGAGGGCGCTGGTTCGGAGTCAAACTCAGCAAGTAACTGAGCAAGTAACTCCGGCTGGTCGTGAAACATAGTTTCCAACCGGCGGCGAGCATTTTCAGTGAGCATGGTGATGGGTTAGAGGGAGAAGATGATGGCGGCGATTGGAGAATAGTGACTTACTGAAGAAGAACAGTTCAGAGAGGAAAAGATAATGATAGGACTGAAGAAGATGAAGAGACGCAAGGTTTAAATGCACTGTCAGATCAACAGAAAAGAGAAATTATTGGGCCAATCCGAGATACGAGGAGATAGCATGCAGATTACGTGAATCTCGGACCCGAATTTTAAACTATATCCCCACATAAAACGAGATATATCCAAAAACAGAAAAACAATCAAGGGATGATACCACACCCCAAAAAGGTCAGTTGCACGGCTCCGTATCATAAAGTACGAACACTATATCTGGCATTTTTTTTTTTTTTTTTTAAGAGACTGCTTATCCTGAGACACTTATAGAGATCTTTGAAACTCGTTGTGCTCTTGGTTATACAGCTCTTTTTATTACGTGCCAGATATAAATCGTTGGTGGCATAAAGCCGGATACAGAGCCAGCAACAAAGACCACAACATTAGAGTGAGCACATACCGAGAGAGCTTCGCAATTTGGAAAATCTCTCGTAATCAAGGGGTTTTGTTAAAACATCAGCAATCTGAGACTCAGTATTAACATACGTTACCTCCAAAATTTTACCTTCCACAAGATCTCGGATGAAATGGTAGCGGGTCTCAATGTGTTTGGTTCTACCGAACTGGACAGGGTTCTTTGTGATGTTGATGGCACTTTTGTTATCACATAGGACAGAGATGCCCTCCCCCTCAAGACCATAGTCATCAAGCATCCGTTTCAGCCACAACAGTTGGGTACAACAACTTCCAGCCGCAACATACTCCGCCTCTGAGCTTGACAACGTGACACAGTTTTGTTTCCTACTGTGCCATGAGATGAGGTTGTTTCCAAGATAGCAACATCCACCACTCGTACTGCGTCTTCCATCGACATCACCTCCCCAGTCTGAGTCTGTGAATCCTACCAGTTTCAGATTCGTATCCTTTGAGAACCAAAGTCCCAACTCCACTGTGCCTGCCACATATCGGATGATCCTCTTAACAGCTTTCATATGTGACTCTCGTGGACTTGATTGGTACCTAGCACACAGACACTAAACATTATGTCAGGACGACTTGCTGCAAGATATAATAAGCTTCCTATCATGGATCTATAGAGAGTAGGATCCACTTCAACTCCAGCCTCATCTTTGGACAGCTTGTCCGATGATCCCATTGGTGTTTTCATGGGTTTTGCATCCTCTAATCCGAACTTCTTGATAAGACTCCTCGCATATATGGATTGTGAGATAAACATCCCATCCTTCATCTGTTTGATCTGGAGTCCAAGAAAGTAGTTCAACTCTCCTACCATGCTCATCTGGAAAGAGCTGGACATGTCTGTGATAAATGAGGTCAGCATTGTGTCACTGGTTGAGCCAAACACAATGCCGTCCACATAAATCTGTGCAATCATCAGCTGGCGTCCCTCTCGTTTGACGAATAGCGTCTTATCAGCCTGACCCCTGCAAAACTTGTGCTGAAGCAAGAAGTCAGTAAGACAACTATACCAAGCTCTAGGAGCTTGTTTTAAACCATACAAAGCTTTATGCAATCTATAAACATGGTTAGGTAGAGTAGGATCAGAAAATCCTTTTGGCTGTTCTACAAAGGCTTCCTCTTCCAAGACACCATTAAGGAAGGCTGCTTTTACGTCCATCTGATGCAGTTTGATCCCCAAGAGACATGCAATGCTGATGAGGAGTCTTATGGACTCAATCCTTGCTACAGGGGCAAACGTTTCGTCGTAGTCAATTCCTTCGACCTGCGTATACCCTTGTGCCACGAGCCTTGCCTTGTTCCGAATGATGTTCTCGTACTCATCGGTTTTGTTCTTGAAGATCCACTTTGTCCCAATGACATTGATCTTAGGTGGCCGTGGTACGAGTGTCCATACTTTGTTCCTCTCGAACTCAGCTAGCTCCTCTTGGATCGCTTGGACCCAAAATTCGTCCTTCAGTGCTTCTTGCACATTCTTGGGCTCTATTTTTGACAGGAAAGACACTACACCTACACAAATAGATGACATACAAACCATGTTAAGCATATCACGATAGTTAGATATGGTCTTTGAGCGTGTAGTGACTCCTTCTTCGATATTTCCAATGACTTCGGTAAGAGGATGTCTCTTTGAGATGTGGCTAGGTGGATCTCTCTTCTTTCCGTCATTTAGAACTGTGTTTTGAGGTGTCTCAGGTTCTGGTGTAACTTTCACAGTAGGCACCTCTGTGTTGTCCACAGTGTCGTCCGCATGACTGGTTTCTGTTCCTTCTTTCTCCTTTCGACTAGGGACTTCTTGCTCTAGGTTTTCTGGTACTTGCACTTGTTCTGGGCTTTCAGGCATATGAACATAACCCTCAACATTGTCTTCTTCAAGTTTTCCTGCAATGTTGGTTAGATCATCGAAAACAACATTCACACTCTCTTGGATGGTCTTAGTCCGAAGATTAAACACCCTGAAAGCATGACTATTTACTGAGTATCCTAGAAACACAGCTTTGTCACTTCGAGAGTCAAACTTAGTAAGATATTCCCTATCATTTAACACATGACAGATGCAACCAAAGACATGGAAATACTTAACATTGGGCTTCCTATTGTGCAAAAGTTCATAAGACGTGCTAGTAGTTCCAACTCTAAGATTAACCCTATTAGAAATGTGACAAGCAGTGTTTAAGGCTTCGGCCCAGAAACTTTTGGCTAATCTAATAGAACATAACATCACCCTAGCAGCATCCTGAAGTATTCTATTCTTCCGTTCGGCTATCCCATTCTGTTGTGGTGTCTTAGGCGCAGAAAACTCTTGTATGATCCCTTTTTCAGCACAGAACTTAGAGAAGTTTTTATTCTCAAATTCCTTACCATGATCAGATCTAATGCGAGCAATTGTAGAATTAAAGGAATGTTCAATCCTAGTGCATAGATCTTTAAAGAACACAAAAGTTTCTGACTTATCCTTAAGAAACCTTACCCATGTATACCTTGAGAAGTCATCAACAATGACAAAGGTATACCTTTTACCTCCAAGACTGGCCACTTCAACAGGACCCATCAAGTCCATATGAAGCAACTCCAAAGGTCTGGCCGTTGTGAAGGGTCTTTCCACTGTGGTCACCACTGGGTGTGAAACTCTTGTCTGTTTGCCCTTCTGACAGCCACCACACACCACATTTGGGTCAACCAAGAACTTAGGTAGTCCTCGAACAGCATCCAGCTTCTGCAATCGTAGTAGATTCTGAAAATTTGTATGTCCCAGCTTCTGGTGCCACAATACTGTCTCATCCACTGCGCTGAGAAGGCAGTTGTTTCCACTGATGAGATAGCAATTGTTGGGTGACCTCTTTCCAGACATGATAAGGGCACCATCAGCTGAGAAGACTTCACACGTGTCCTTGTTGAACTTGACATGAAGATTCTCATCACAGAGCTGGCTAATGCTCACCAAGTTTGCCACCAATCCTGAAACAAAACTCACATTTTTCAGTTTTGGAAACCCAGAAACATTTAGTGTCCCAATACCTGAGATTTTCCCTTTTGCACCACTTCCATAGGTGACAGCTCCTCCATCTATAGGTTTAAAATCCTCAAGGTACTTGCGCTGTCCTGTCATGTGACGGGAACATGCGCTATCAAAGTATGCTCCCCCTGCATGTGAGCTTGATGCTGCAAAGACAATGTTGCACACTGTCTTGGGAACATACATCATCTTCCCTTTACCTCCTGTCTTAACTCCATCTTGTGCCTCTGTCTTGGACAACTCTTGGCACTTTGCCTTCCACTCAGCACAGTACGGTCGAATGTGTCCTGGTTTCTGACAGTGATGGCACTTGTACGTCCTCTTCTTCTTTGCCTTTTGTTTCTCCTTCTTTGGGTTTTCCTGAAAATCAGATTTTGATCTAACAAAGGGTTTCCCGTTTGTTGACACGATGTTAGAACGAGACTTATTTTTATCATAACCCAAACCAGATGTACCCGTATAAGGTATAGAAAGAATTTCATCTAATTTAGACGAGCCAGTGTTTAACTTACGAAAAGTCTCTTCTGCGAGATCAACTTTGTTGGACTGTTTTGCCAACTCATCCTCATTCTGAGTGAGCATAGCCTCGAGAGCAGTGAGACTTGCTTTGAGCTCTTGATTCTCCATGGTTAGGGCCTCGTTGATCTTGCACTGGGCTCCAAGCTTCTCCAGAAGCTCATCATATGAAGCTTTTAGCTCGATCAGAACATTGATGGGATCATTCTCTTCCTCTGGCTTGGGCTCTTCATCAACTGTACTAGTGAAACAGAACAGATTAGAGTAATCGTCAGTTGGTGAACAGACAATAGCAGTAAGAGCAGAAGCATCTTGGATCTGTTTAGTTTCTTCGGACGGTGTCTCCTCATCATCACTCAGGGAGAGAAAGTTGACTTCCTTGCCATACTTCCTGAATGTGTTGGCACATTCATTAGCATAGTGGCCAAAACCTCTGCATTCATGACACTGGACTTTGGAATAGTCACGAGGTCCATTCTGGTACTGAGGATTTGATCGTCTGGGCGCTCCAGTTGATGGTCCAGCATTGGTCAGCTCCTTGATCACCACAGAGCTTCCCTTTCTTGGAGCATTGCCTGCAAAGTTCCTACCACTGCCTTGGAGTCTGTTCGGATTGAAGTTCTTCAGCAAGTTGTTAACCTTCCTCACCAGTAGAGCAACTTCCTCATCTTCATGTTCAGGAGAGTCTTCTTCTGAGGGAAAGGCCTTCGGTAGGGTGTACTCACTGTTGGACGGAGCAGTGAATGCAATGGTCTTCTTGTCAGAGAAATGCTCCGATTCTGCCATGTCCATCTCATACATCTTGAGATCATTCATGACGGCAGAGAACTCCAAGACACCCACGTCCTTCATGGTGGTGATCGGCGTCACTTTCTGGTGAAACTTTGACGTGAGAGTGCGAAGAACCTTCGAGACCAGTCTTTTGTTGGGAATGGCTTCGCCCAGATCCTGACATTCGTTAGAAATGTCCAGAATTTTGTTGCAGTAGTCTCCAACCGACTCGTCAGCTCTCATGCGCAGGTTCTCAAACTTAGTTGTGAGAATCCGCACCCTTGTGTCCTTCACAGCAGTGTCTCCTTGGCAGTGCAGCTCCAGAATGTCCCACGCCTCCTTTGCAGACTCACAATTTTTGATGAGCTTGAACATAGCTACATCAACAGAGGAGAAGATTGCGTTGAGCGCTTTGTCGTTGAATGTGGCTGCCTCATTCTCCTCCTTTGTCCATTCGGCTGCAGGTTTCCGAACGGGATCTCCTTCAGTATCCTTGGATTTTGGGTGAGACCAACCATTTAGGACATAGGCCCAGGCCCTAGCATCAATTGATTTGATGTAGTGCCGGATCCTAACTTTCCAAAAAGAGTAATTCAGACCATCTACAACAGGAGGTTTATTTAGGACGGGATTGGTAAGATCCATTGTGTCTAGCACTCAAGGATCAACACTCAGTATGTCGAGTGTCGGCTCTGATATCAATTGAAAGAGTTTGTGCTCTAACAACGGTAACCACAATGACTAGCACTGTGACAACCAATGTTGTAAACACTTACGCAGTGGAATAAAAACGAATGCAAAGACACAATGACACGAGGATTACTTTTTAGCAAGATATTTTACAATATCTTGCCGAGCCTCAAGGCTAAAAACAATCCACTAAACGTGAACAAACAATTTACAAGTCGAGGTTAAAGGCAAATCAAAAACTCTAATCTAAACTAGAGGAACTCGACTAAAGCAACTTTTTGAGAAAGGATAAACAAGTGAATAAGATTCTATCACTAAAAACTCGGTAGATGAAGGTGTCCTACTCGAGTTGGACTCTTCTCTATTTATAGATCTCCAAATCTTGATGAGCAAGAATATTCCCACGATCTTCTCAACCAACTTCTTCACGTCGTCTTCACGCAATTCTCCCCCTTTCTTCTCACTGGATAAACCGTTCTTCAACTGAATATCCGTACTCCTCAAGAATCGCTAACGAACTGGGACTTGGTCAAATGTTCTCACCATTGTGACCACCACTGTAACCTGCATTGTGGAGACAGAAGAAAGACAAAATATAATAAGGAATTTACACGTGGAGCAAATTCCAACAGTCCGCCATCATAATTCAATAGCTATTCCGCCACGGATCTGCAAGGATTTAAATCGTAAATCAAATATGTGGCGGAAAATAGTCCGCCAGCATAATTCAATAGCTATTCCGCCACGGATTTGCAAGGATTTAGATCCTAAATCAAATCTTTGGTGGAAAATAGTCCGCCAGCATAATTCAGTAGTTATTCCGCCATGGATCTGCAAGCAGTAAGTTCTGACTATAATCCGCAACGAATCTGCCATAGATCGGCTGCGGAATTTTTCTCCGTCGGGATTCCGCAAGGAATATCTTATTTTCTTGCAGTCAAAAATATCAAAAATATAGGAACCATGACCGATCCAATGACCGAATATTCGATTTTCGGTTATCCGGAACCGTTTTGGTTCTGGTTCGGTTCGGGTATAACCGAGAACCAAAAACCGAATAGACAGCTCTACACTAGGTTATGGACGGAGCGAATATCTATTTTCTTTGGTTCTTCTAGGATTGTATCGACCGACTACCGGATGAGTTGCTGATTTCTATAATTTCTCGGTTGCCGGTGATGGGGGCGGGAAGGACTAGTATCCTTGCACGCAGATGGACTAATTTATTTTCAAATTTAATTTGTTGATAGTTAATTCTTAGTCAAATCAATCTAATATCATTCAAACTCAAAATAATGATTCAATTAGGAATACCAACCTGCATAACCTTCCTAATTAAGAATGTTGGTTGAGTGGAATGTTGGCGATCGACGCTTTATAATGAATTGTATCAATTGATGATGAAATTACAATGAATTCAATTCACAACTTCATATTTTCATCCTTATTAAATAAGCATGAGATCGACAGACTAAAAAGTAAAGACTATAAAGATAGTGGACGGACGAAAATAGAAAGAGACTCTAAAAATTGTGGATGCATGAGATCGTATATTATATACTTCCTCCGTCCAACTTTTACTTTTTCACTAATTATGTTTCTTTTCGACAAAATTTTTTATGTGCAAGTGTTAAAGTGAAAAGTAGTAAAGGGTCCATATTGAAAAATAAGAGTTATAAATTCTTTCGATTTTAGGAAACATGACTATTTAAATGAGACAACCTAAAATAACATATAAGAATGAAGTGAACGGAGGAAGTTACGAATATAAAATTAGATTTTAATTCATATAAAAATAAGTTATAAAAAATGACAGATATAACATAACTCCTAGACGACCCCATGTATCCAAACCAACTAAAATTAGGACATTTGGTGAAGTCATCGACGATCGATGCATGGCATGCGTGAGAAACTGAAAGAGTCTCATCACTAAACGGTAAAAAGGGCTAAAGGAACAAGCATGTATAGACTCATTCAAAACAAAACCTAATCTTTTTAACTTTTAAATTTGCTATTTTCTTAGCATGCAATGCCAATATTGAAGAAGAAGTAATCCTCTTTTTTTTATCATGCATTACTAACCTTCTTTTTTCTTTTCTTTTTCTGATAAAACTAGCTTTTTTTTTAATGTAATATTTTATTTAGTATTATATCCATGTACATATGTATATTCATTGGCGGAATAAGAAATTTTCCATGGCAGTGGTTGGGTTGGCTAGTGACATAACCGATATGAGAATTAATCGAGTTTTTTTTTTTCACAACTGATATGAGCTGGCGAGAAATTTTTTTAACAACAATCGAAAAATACAAGAACTAAAATTTTAAAAAATAAATTAGGTGGGCTTAATCCCACTGTGAGAATAAGGTAACTCCGCCACTATGTATTCGTATATTATAATGACTTATCATACATACTATTTAGTTTATATACCCCTTCCATCCAGGGGCGGATCCAGGGGCGGAGCCACGCTTGTGGCAGAGGGGTCAAGTGACTCCAAATTTTTTTTTTTAAATGAGGGGTATTTTAGTAATTTCATAATTCCATCATTAAAAAATTATAAATATTCTAATAATTCTCTAATTCTCCCCCAATTCGAACACTTATGTTACCCCAATCTCACAATCTCAATCACGTTGTGTCGCCATTCCCATCCGTCGTCGACATCTCCATCTCGTGTAGTTGTAGAACGCCGATTACGACGCCTCTCTAAATCCTAGCTCTCTCTCTATCTTTGTCTCTCTCGCCATCTGCATTTCGCGACAAATATCAGAGGACCACCGCCACCGTCACCTCTAATTCGCCGGAACCCGGAAGCCACCGGTGCGCTGCCAGCTCTTCAGGTATAATTTATCATGTGACGCCCCTGACTAGGAAGTCTGGCTCCGCCCGTGCTTCCATCAACACTTGAGTATTCACCTTTCTTTACAACATATATATGAAGTTTAATAAAGTTAGGTGGCGTGATGTGCTATGTTGTTCAGAGATAAAATTGTGTAAATGTATAGTCGTATATACCCTATACGTTTTATTAAAAAAAAAAAAAAAAATAGTAATGTATGCAGTTTATAGAAAACCAAAATTTCTAGTGCTTGTGTTCTTTATCCTCGTATAATTGATTGAGTTCAAGTGTAATAAATTTGATTTTATAACTCTTTAAATTGATTAAGTTGGTTTTCGTACGTAGGGATTAAGAAGAATTAATTTTAATATACATTAATAATTTTTTGGATATCAAGAAGACTAGAAGAGGTCCGATTAATATTCCAAGGTTTAAAAAATTATGGTAGCTGTTAGAAATAAAACCAAGATGATATAAAAGTACTAAAAAGACACACACGCTCGTAGTTTTTTTTTTTTTTTTTTTTTTTTTTTTTTTTAACACCATTAGGGTGGGGGTTAGGCAGACCCCCAACCTGAATATAACCAGCAATCAGCAACAAAGTCTAAGATAGGAGATACTTAAAAAAATGATATCCCCTATCCCATACAATGGAGATAAAACCTGCTCTACGCCTGACCGATAGGAGGTAAGGCAATCTAGATGAGAACCTAAAAATAAATACCAAATACACCAAGTGATCCAAAAGTGATCATCTCGGGAAATCGACCACCAACTATTAAACAACACTAACAATACAGTGGAGATAAATCAAATATGGGAAAAGAGCTAACTGAATCGAAATCTAAAATTCGGGTATCCTAACTGATCCATACGAACAAGCCCCAAAAAATAACGGGGAACAGTATCTTCATCAAAAAAAAGTCATGGAGTTAGTCTGGTTTGCTAACTGATCCATACGTTCGTGGTTCCCCTGCAAGGTTCTTGGTTTGCTATGTACTTCCCCAGTCTCCCAAAAATGTGGACATTTTTAATTCTGTTACTTCAGTGGTCTATAATAAACACGACTATTTCGTTTTTGATCGTGAACGTCAATTCATAATTTCTTATCACACTTAAAAAAAAGAACGTCAATTCATAATTTCTTATCACACTTAAAAAAAAGAGGGAGAAATAAAGAAAGAGACAGAGATTTAAAATTAAGCCTTCAATAGATCTTACTATTAAATAGTCCTAGCTATTTATATTCAAATGTACCTATCCATCCTTTTGCAATAAGTAGAATATAATTGACGATATAGTAAACATGTAGAGTTAACATAATACACAAATTTTAATAATTTATAGTTGTAGTTTTTTTTTTTTTTTTAATTAATGTGTACAATACCTACCTTCCTTAAAAAAGATAATGCTACTAACTTACTAAAGCTATTGGCCTAGCTCTAATCTAACATTTATGAAATATATATATATTCGATTATTTATGTATATGCATTCGACGGATTTCTCACGCCTAACGTCACTTGCAAAGTGGATGATATTTATGTCTTTCTTAACTATCGTGTATTCATTGTGTTTCAAAATCTTTTTTCTTTTTTTCTTTTTTTTCTCTTAGGTTGCGTTCTCTTTGACGCGAAAGAAAAAGAGAGAAAAGAGAAAATTACACTATAAACTCCACCATTTTTCTCTCCTTTTCTTATATTAATTTATTTTCTTCGATTTCAATGTAATATATACGATTTTAGTTTAATTTTAGTACTCATATATGTCTCCTAATTAACAATGGTACTGGTTCAATTATTTGATTAGGGTCTTAAATTCGTAATATGATCATCTTTAACTAATGAAATTGAAATTAAATACTAAAAATAATAAATGAAAAAGCCTAATTGGATTGGTGACAACTATATTCAAAATTTGTGTAAAGTTAGATTGAATTCACAAGATCAAGAAATTAAAATAAAAACAATTTTGGTGTACAAATTGGTATATTGCAATAGGAATATATAGAGGACTACATTCGCTGGAAAAGGAGTTACTCACGTAAATACAGAATTCACCAACATTCTTCTTGAGTCTCTCCTCTCTTCTTCTTCCCATCAAATTAACTTCTTCTATCCCTCTTAACCCTAGCAATCTCTCTAGCTTTCCAAGTTGTATATCTCTCCTCCTCGTTCACATCATCATCATCATCCGCATCACCACCGATTATATCATCCCTATATTTCTGAATCTCGAAATCATCCTTAATTTTCTGAAATACAATCTCTCTTGTTTCCCTCTTCCTTTTCAAAATCTTGAGCATTGTTTCCACCTCACGTGCCTGCTCCTCGGCTTTTACCGCAATTGTATCTCTATCCGATTTCCAAACGAAAACCGGCTTCCCCAGCGCCATCTCTTCCACCAAATCAGACTGATCAGACTCATACTCATACTCAGACTCGGACTCGGACTCTTCCGCCGCCGCCGCCTCCTCTTGTTGCAGCAGTATCTTCTCCTTAATCTTCCGCCTCCTCTCGGCCAGCGCCTCATCATCCTCCTCCTCCTTGTCGGCAGCCATCCGTTCAACCCTCCTGCTGTCCAAAATCTCTTCTCCCCAAATCTCATCAGCATCAATTCTGGTCTGAGCCAAACGGCGCAACCTAGGATTGTCGCCGGAGTCCTGAGTCGACGGTTTCTTCTTCTCCCTAATCGAAAGCTGAAAATCGCCGCCTTCATCGGAGTCGTTGTCGTTGTACGCCGACTCCACTTTCCTCGGCCAATGCCTTTTGGCCTTCATCACCCCGATTTTACCCTCAACCCTAACCCACATGTCTATTGCTATGGCTATGGTACTTGGAATAATGAATCAAGTGTATAGCGGCCTTTATATAGAGACTTGGACAAAACCTAAGCAAAAAAGATAAGGAATCCGAAATAATACTAATATACAAGGAAATAAATATGCTCCCAAACTAAACTAACATTAATCTATTCGGTTATCAAGCAAAATTAAATTTGGTAATTTTTTTTAATGTTGACCGACGTCAACTAGATTCCTTAATTAATTCATATCTTCCTTAATTTATTCATCTTTTCATCTCTCTAATCGTAAAATTAAAAATTATTAAAACTACAGATGGTATCTTCAACTTACCCAAACGGAGATCATAAATTAATTAGATTATTATACCAAATTAATAACAATTGCAAAATTCAGCACCGTCAATGTCGACGGTAGTAAACTAGCTAGCTAGTTATAAAAATTAATATTATGATATTCAAGTTTGTCAATATCCCCTCTATTTATCATTAACATTTTCACTTTAAAAAAAAAAAAAAAAATCATTAACATTTTCAGAAATTATTATAAATATTTATGAGGTGCAAATATTTTATAGTATTAATTAGTATACAAGTGGTGCTAAGGCCAAACATTTTATGAAGGATTGATTGCAAATTAACGCACAAGCTTTGACGTTTTAGACATTTCAAAGCTGCAATTTATTTATTTTTTTATGTAAGTAGCTTTGTTTATATTGTGACGGTTTAAGATTAAAAAGTGATAAACAAACGTAAACGTAAATAAGACATAGAATTATGTGTTTCACTAATATTGTGTTGGCTATGTCAGTGGGCATAATTTATCATATGTGAATAATAGATGTTAAAAATTATTAAAATCGAATAAAGATACTAATAATAGAACAACATATATTCTACCTAGGGCCGCAAATGAGTCGAGCTACTCAAGACTTACTCGGTACTCGATTCGGTAAAAGCTCGTTCACAGAATACATGACACCAGTACGCAGAATAGATGGAAGTTTATGCTTTCTTCCTCAAATTACACAAGAGCTAGAATCAAGAATCAAATGAATCTTATTTTAGATCTGTGGAAATGAAGAACAGAAGTGATGAAGAGAAGCAGGAGTTGCAAGCTGGTGAAGATGAAGACTATTTCTTTTATTTTGTTTTGTTTCGTAAGTAGTTAGGTTAATTACTTTCTAGCCAATTAGAACAAGACACCTGTTATGTCGGTTAAGTGATGACACGCCGGAATGCCAGCTAGTTAAATACTAACGGATGCTCTTTTCACCGTTGGATTAGACGTAGATCAATGGTTGAGATTGATAGCGCGTTTCTACTCACGAACGCGCCTTTCTCATTTCCATTTCTATAAATAGGAAGGTGTACTGTGTAAAAGTTGATGTACTGTTGAGTTTAGCTGAAATATTACTTGCATTTCTGTTATTTTCATTCGAGTTCTTAGCTGAGTGTTAATGGTGGAGAGTAGAAACTAGGGTTTCCTACATGGTATCTAGAGCAACAGGTTGAGACGAGATTTGCAGAAGAAAATGTCGAAGGATAATCGGAATCAGTTTCATTTTGAGAAAGGAGAGAGCTCCTCTGTTGGCGATAACTCGGAAGGGAAGAAGCCAGTGTTTGGTACGTACGGAACCATGGGAACTCCGCCACCAGTTTGTTCGATGCAGAGTAATGTGAGGATAGGCGATAATAGAGGAGCAGGAACAAGAGCTGTGGTGAGGAACTATAATGGAGCAGATCGATCTGGAATTAGGGAGCCGCCGGTGGACATAAATGGATACTACATGTTTACTCCGAAAGAGGTAGAAGAGATTCTCTATCTCCAGCCTTCTGATCATCCAGGTATGGTGCTCGTAACTACACCTTTGAATGGAACAATTTTTTTACACTGGAGTCGTTCAATTAGGAGAGCTTTAGGTGCTAGAAGCAAACTTGAAATATTGGATGGTTTTTTATCTGAACCGAGCATGACTTGCACATATTATAAGGCTTGGGTGAAGACAGATTATATGATTTCTTGTTGGATTATAAATTCGATGTCTAAGGAAATTGTGAGTGCATTCTATTAATAGCACTAAGAAGTTGTGGGAGGCACTTAATCAGAGGTTCGGACGAAGAAATGGTCCAAATGTGTACAAGATTTAAAAGGAAATTGTGAACCATAGACAAGGAATTGAAATTTATCAGTGTTGATGTATTTTAATGAGTTAACCACGTTGTGGGATGAGTTGGATATGGTGTTACCACCAATGGGATGTGTGTGTGAAGCAAGAGTGAGATCTAACAAAAGGGAGCAAGAAATTAGACTCATGCAGTTCCTGGTTGGACTACATGATGGATATGATCAGGTGAGAAGTCAGATATTGTTGATGAATCCATTACCAACAGTTGATGAAGCCTACTCAATGATAACTCAAGTTGAGGACCAGAAGGGAATTACAGAAAATGCTGGAGGCATTGATAACAGACTAGCTATGCAGATTGGTAAAGCAATCAAATATAAGAATGCAGGAAATACAGAATTTAAGAGAAGAGCGACTAAGGAAGAGAGACGGAGAATGAGGTGTAGTCATTGTAATGCAGTAGGTCATGAAGTTGGTGAATGTTTCAAGTTGAATGGATATCTAGATTGGTATATAGAGTTGAAGAAAGGGCAGGACAGGACAAGAGTGAACTGTATAGAGAATGATGGAGATGCAAGTTCAGAAGGAGGAAGGTCCTTCAATGGAGATACTAATCAGGATCTTGGCAAGATAATACAAAGCGAGTTGGCAAAGTGCTTGGAGGGATTGATGAACAAAGGAGTAAGCAGTATTGGAAATACCAGTACAGACATCAATATGGTCCATCAATCAGTTGAAAGAATGAAGAGGAGTTTGATGGACACTATGCCTTTAGTGTGGTGCCTAGTGATTGGTGTTTAGATATTAGGTTTTTCGTTATGTTTTCATGTCCGTTTTCATTGTGTTTTCGTGTCTTTTCGTGTGTCTTTTGCTATGATTCGGTTGTTTGGAGCTTTGGTTATTGTAGGAGTAAAAGGTGAGAAATTGGAGGAAAACGGGATGAAAAGTGCATGAAGTGAAGGAAGAATCGAGAGGGACCAGATCCGAGTTTGGCCGATCGGCCAAACCCAGCTTAGCATCTGGCCGATCGGCCAACTGTTTGTGTGCGAGGATTGACAGTGCCTGATCTGGACGATCGGCCAAGTCCTTAACAAATCTGGACGATCGTCCAGATGTCCACGTCCAGGATTTTGTTTCCTTATATAATTAGGTTTTCTTCCTATTATAAATACTAGTACTTTGGACGAATTTGTATGAACTTTTACCTTCCTTTAGCTTTAGTTTTTACATTCAAACACTTTAGATTAGCTTTTTATTGTTCGGATCCGAATTCTTCATTCATTGCAATTTAATTCAAGACTTCTTCGTTTAATTCAAGTTCTTCGTTCTTCGTTACTTTCGTAAGTTATTTTATTACTTTCGTTTATTTGCTTTAATTGCCTTCTTTCGTTCTAGATTTGATTTCTTAATTGCTTCGTTTAATTTCGTTCGTTCGGTTTTCAAGTTCTAGTTTAGATTCGTTTTTCGTTAGCTTTTAGTTCTCTCGTTTTTCAAAGTTCTCATAGTTAGATTTATTTGCTCTTTAATTTCCAGATTTCATTAATCATGTCTAGATTCGTTTTCGTTTTCTTCGTTGCTTCCTTTATTGCTTTCTTTTCGATTCTTGCCTAGGTAGTTTATTTGCTTTCTTCTAGTTTAATTCTTAGATCTATTTCTTGCTCTCTAGATTAATTATTTACTTGCTTTTATTTATTGCTTTGATTTATTTTATTGCCTAGGATTTAAAAACAAAAACCCAAAAATAGTCTTTACTTGCTTTCTTAGTTTTAGGCTAGATTAGGCTTTTTACTACATGATTATTTGCCCTGTTAAGTTTTCCTTCGAGATTCGACATTGGGTTTTACTAGCTAGTGCTACGATAGGATTTTGTTCTATTACAAACACTTTTTAGTGAAACACCTAGTATGGAAGGAATTTGTTGGATAATAGATTCAGGTGCAAGTGCACATGTATGCAGCATGTTGGTCCCGGTTTGATAGGGGATACACACGTAGGCAGGGGGGAGGGGTGGTTAATACGTGTGTAAGAAGTTTTTCAACTTCTTCTTCCCTTATCTCAGAGTAGCAAGTTAGAGTGCTCGCTTCAAATACTAGCTGCAAGCTAGATCTACAGTGGAAGCTTGCTCCTCAACCTAAGCAGATGCTTGATCAAGAGTGAGACTTACTTGCAATGCGGAATTTAGTGAGCTATTCTTTCTTTCCTAAGTATTTAAAACTTCGATTTAAGTTTGTTTATGATGCTTGTGCAGTATGAATAACCAAAGCAAGTAAAATATATGGAAAGCTAGGGTAAAGAGATACGACACAGGGGATTTATAGTGGTTCGGTGATAAAACACCTACGTCCACTTTGTTGCACGTAGCAACGGATTCTCTTCACTCAAGAATCTTGAGGATTGCAGGTTCCTCAAAAACCAAGACTGGATCGAGCTTCACTCGCTTAGATCCAACACAACAACTGGGACATTGCGGGTTCTCCACAAAACCTAGCAGAGATCGAGTTGTACACAATCGAGGACTGTGCTAGCTTGGATCTATACTCTATGATCGAGACTTCTACTATCGAGGAAAGTAGAGTCTTGGATCTTGAACACAACAACCTTTCTACGAACACAAAACCTAACTAGACAGAACTAGGGTTAGGGTTTTGGTTTTGACGACTCTCTAAATGAAGAACTCTTTAAAGTGAATGCAAAGATGGGTAGAGTTCTTCTCTAAGCTCGGATATATGAAGTAGGCTTAGATTTATGGAGAGTGAAGGTTGCGGAGACGAGCTTCGATGTTGCTGAAGCTCGGAGAACACTTAAACAAGAACTCTGGAAGTTTGCTCGAAGACTGTGAGTGCTTGTTTGCAGTAGGCGCTGATTTCTCAAGTAGTGTTCTATTCTTCTCCGTCTTCGACCTTCACTATTTATAGACGGAGGGATGGGCAGAAGCCGTTGTTGGTTGGTGGCTTTGTCCCTCCTTTTCTCGACAGTACTCGCCTTGACCAACAGCTTTTTAGACGCGCCCATTTGTCTCTTTGCCGAAAATGGCTAAGAGCCAAGTTCAACAGTAACTGGAGCGCCCAATACTGTTGCGGCGTCCTTGTCGGTCTGGCGGTCAACTCCGGTGCTCCATTCTTCTATCGCCACGTGGAGATCCGCAATTAATGTTTTTGATCTTCACTGGACTTGAGTTTGAACTCGAGTTTGAATGGGCGGGAGATTTGATCTGTCGCTTTCAGTTAGGTAGAGGCTCGTTTCGCTTTTGAATCTGGAGCGTCCACTTTAGATGAGTCGCTTCAAGTCATACTGTAGAATTCGCTTGGAAACAGATATCCTGTTGGTCCCGGTTTGCTATAGGAAAAATACGTAGAGGGGGGGGGTGAATACGTATTTTGAAGTTTTTCAACTTCAATTCCTTAACTCAGAGTATAAAGTAAAGTGCTCTTTGAAAATACTAAGACCTAGCCGAGGGCTAGATCTAAAGCAATCACGAATCTCTTGACCTAAGCTTAGAGCTTGATCAAGAGTGAGACTTTACTCTTTGTGCGGAATTTGGTGAGCTAAAATCTTTCCTAAGTAATTGAAAATCCAAGTTAAGTTTGTTTATATGCACGTGCAATGGATAATCGAATACTGTAAAGAGATTAAGGTAAGAGAGATACGACACAGAGATTTATAGTGGTTCGGAGATAACGCTCCTACGTCCACTTTGTTGCACGACGGCAACTGTTCTTTTCACTCAAGAACTTGAAGGTTACGGGTCCTTCAAAAACCTCGTCGGGATCGGGCTTCACTTGCCTAGATCAAACGACAAACGTAGTGATTGCGGGTTCACTACACAAACCTAACAAAGACTGGAAGCTTCACTCGCTTCAGTCAGACAGACAGGGAGATTACGGGCTCTCCTTACAGCCTAGCTTCGATCGAGCTTTACACAAACGATGTAAGTGTAAGCTTGGATCTCAACTCTACGATAGAGGCTTCTTCAATCGATGAAAGAAGGGCCTTAGATCTGAACAACCTAACGACAACACTCAAAACCTAACAGACGAAGTTTAGGGTTTTTGGTTGACGACACACTATGAAGAACTCTTTACAGTGAATGCAAAGATTGGCTAGAGTTCTTCTTCTAAGCTTGGATATAGAATGGGCTTAGAATCTAAGTGTGAAGGCTGTGAAGACGAGTTCCGATGTACTGGAAACTCGGAGAACACTTGAAACAAAGACTCGAAGATTGCTAGAAAGCTGGGGAGTGTTTGTTTGCTGTATGCGCTCGAATGCTCAAGTAGTGTTCTGCTTCTCTCCGTCTTCATCCTTCACTATTTATAGGCGGAGGGTTGGCTGAGATCTGTTGCTTGGTTGGTGGCCTTGTCCCTCCTCCTCTCGACAGTACTTCCGCAGGCAGTAGCTTTTGCAGACGCGCAGATTTGGACTTTTGCCGAAAATGGCTAAGTTCCAATTTTAACAGTAACTGGAGCGACCCAGTACTGTTGCAGCGCCTTTGTCGGCCTGGCAGTCAACTCCTCTGCTCCTCTCCGCTTTCGACACGTGGAGATCTCGTAATTAATGCGGAGATCTCCTGTTGACTGGAATTCAAATTCGGAGCGGGAATTTGTGCTGTCGCTTTCTGGTAGGTAGTGGCTCGCTTCGCTTTGAAGTTGTAGCGGCCGCTCTGAAGTGAGTCGCTTCGCAGTCATATTTGTAGTGAGTCACTTGAGAGATAAATTTCCCGTGACACTACTAAATAAAGTGTTGACTTGTGTTGACTCGCTTCGGCTTTTCTTTGTAGCGCACGCTTCGCTTCGCTTTAGTGGGTTCACTTGATTCCACTGTAGCGCTCGTTTCGCTTCGCTTTTCTTTGAACTGTAGCGCTCGCTTCGCTTCGCTTTTCTTTGAACTGTAGCGCTCGCTTCGCTTCGCTTTGGCAGACTCACTTTGAATCTACTGTAGCGATCGCTTCGCTTCGCTTTTCTTTGAACTGTAGCGCTCGCTTCGCTTCGCTTTGGCAGACTCACTTTGAATCTACTGTAGCGATCGCTTCGCTTCGCTATTCTTCGGCACGCTTCACTTCAGCTTGCTTGACTTGCTTCGCTTTGGAAAACACACTCAAGTGAGTGGCCTTCACTTGAACTTTTGAAGCCTAATCTAAGCAAAATAAAAGAGCCATCCTAACAGTGTAGGCTTAGAAAAATTCTAACCTATTAACTACATCAAAATGGGTCGCTTGGGAAAAGGACACTTGGGGTTTTGGGATCTAATCAAAACAAATGACTTCATTTATCAAATGTCCCATGTAGTTCCCCCTTAACAATTTAGTCCTTAACAATTCCCAACAATTTCCCCCTTTTTGATGATGCCAAAACCCATACGACTTAGATAAAAATAAATCTAGTCTATCTAACCGTGAAGGGAACTCCAAGCGACTGCTTCCTTTGCAGTTTCGTTTGTAATTTTCTTTTAAGTTCCTTCCCTTTTTTTTCGGTTAAATTAATGAGTTTGTAGCAAAAATGTAAAGTCATTCACAAAGAGAGTAAATGACACAGAAGAAGTGTTACTTATCCGTGCGTTGATCACTTGGAGTCGCCTTTCATTACTCCTTTCCTTCCTCTCGCCTTTGCTCCTACCCTCTTCTCTTTCCTTCCTCTTTCTCTCCTCTCTTCCAGCTTTTGAAGCGACTGCTTGCTTGACCTTTTGGCGCTTGGCCTCGGGGTCATCTTGCTTAGAATGTGGGGCAGCTCGCTTCAATGGCTGCTTCGGTGGTGGGGGAGGTGGCATGTCCTTCTTGGCAGCACTTAGAGGGACGACTGCTGACGAAGTGAGTGCAGCAGTGGTCGTAGTGAGTGCGGCTGTCGAAGTTGGCGCGGCGTCTGAAGTGGGCAGCTTGGGAGTAGCGGCCACTTGGGAGCTAGATGAAGCACCTGCAGCAATAGAATCTTTTGTCAGTTTAAACACCTGCTCCAACTCCCACGCCAAGGCAACATCCTTCTCCTCCTGCACCCTCTTTTCCTCCTTCGTGATCACAGTGACTGGAGGATGTCGTGCAATAGAAGCACTCAGCACTTTTTCTTGAAGCGGCCTACTGGGCTCTTCAAGTTGTTTCAGTAACTCCTCCTTCGAGAGTTTTGTCTTCCCCTTCCTCGCTTCATCATCCACTCCCTCCTTATCTCCTCCATCACCACTTCCTCCTTCCAACATTAACTCCACACCGACTCTCCTTCCTTCTGAACCTCCAGCTTCACCTTGCTCTACTAGCCCTTCCCTCATTTGTCCTTCCCCCTTTTTGGCATCATCAAAGCCAGGGGTTAGGATTATAGATTTTCCAGAGAGGGATTGTTGTAGTGAATTGACTGTGTTGAGGACAGTCTGAAGCATCTGCTGGGTTTTGTCTATGGATGGCGCCACAATTTCAGCAGTCTTGATCGATATCTCTTCAAGTAGATATTCGCACTGCCTCTCTCGCTCTACAACAGACGCCATCATGCTCTCTAAAGGCTCCACCTCTCTGAAGCGAGCCTCCAGCTCCGCTTCTATGGCTTTGGTGATCCTCTTGGTTTCTTCTTGAAGGGTGAGATCCAAGTGTTCCTTGGACGCTTCAAGTTCTGCCTTCATCCCGGCAAGTCTCCTTTCCCTTCGATTGAGAGAGTTGTGAAATTCGGCATCTGCAGTGATCCGTACTGTGAGAGTTTCTTTCGACGGCTGGATCTTCTCCGCCTTTTCCCGCTTCAAATTCAAGCGTGTGAACATGCGCCCGTTATTTCCGTCGTTCCTGCACCTGCATTAAATGCACAGCAGAAAGTAAAATTGCACTCGAGTGCAGACAGCTCATACTCGCTTCATGCCCGCTCGCTTCGAGTTGGGCCGCTACGCCTTGACTCGCTTGAGAGGCATTCGCTTGAGTGACTGTTCTGCACTCGCTTGCGATGGCTAGCTTTGAGTGACGAAGCACTCGCTTGGCCATCTGAAGCGACTGGAATAAGAAATTGAATTTCTTTGCTTAATTTAAAATGTTTCTGACTTACATACTTCGAGGATAAACAAGAGTGTTTTCCTCTTTGTATTTGTGTCAGATTCATTTCATATTTTCCACGTAGTGAGTGAAGGTTTCTAGCACGCTTCGGCTCACTTAGTGTACTTAAAATTGAAACACTTACCAGTCAATCTCACTTCGTAGGAGATTGATACCACAAATTGAAGACTTCATTTGAATTAGATACCACCTGTTGAATGCTACACGTTGAGCTAGATCTTCATGGCATTCATCTTTATGGCATTCATCTTCATGGCATTCATCTTCCTCTACGAATTAGAGAGTCCTCCATCGAAGTGAATGAGGGAGAAAATGAATAAAGTACACAAGCTTACTACAACCCGAAGGGAGCATCACGTAAGTGTACTTATTCACGACGAATGGGGGATGAGTACAAGTCCTTATCTCAGAGCAGAAATGGACAGGATGACAATGAGAATGCCCTGACAAGACAATCTCGTATTTTACGCAGAAGCATGTCACCAGCCCTGCAACCTTTTGTATAAAAAGGTAAACCTTCAAGCTTTCCTACATTCTAAAGAATGAATCTGCAGTCGGTTCGCTTTGACCCAAGCTAGGGCAAATTGAAGCAATGCAGAACTCAAGATTGCAGCATTCTTGCTCGCTTTGGAAGTAGCTTGCTCCAAGAGAAGCATTAGTTCCCCCTTAACCATATACTTAACAATTCCAATAAGTTGGTAGGGAACTTCTTCCAATACTCCACCTTTCTCCACCTAACTTCAGTTTCTTCAAGCGAGTGAGATTTGAAGTGGCTCGCTTGAGTTGGTGAAGATCCGAAGCGAGTGACGCTCATGAGAACAAGCGAACATTCCTTCGTGCATCCTGGAACTAGCATTCTTCACCAGGGTCTAATAACCCTAATTCCATGCATAGCTGGTTGAATCGAGACTCAGCTAGAGGCTTGGTGAGGATATCTGCTCGCTGGAGATCGGTATGAATTTTCTCGAGCTTGATATCCTTCTTCTCGACATGATCACGAATGAAATGGTGTCGAATTTCCACATGCTTGCACCTGGTGTGAAGCACTGGATTTTGCGAGATACATATGGCACTGTTGTTGTCGCAGAAGATCGGAATTTCATTCGCTTCAACTTTGTAGTCCTTCAACTGTTGACGAAGCCATAGGATTTGAGAACAGCAGCTTCCTGCGGCCATATATTCAGCTTCCGTTGTTGAAGTGGCTACGCTTGTTTGCTTCTTTGAGAACCATGAGATTAGCTTGCTTCCCAAGAACTGACATGTGCCCGACGTTGATTTCCTATCAACTCGGCAGCCTCCATAGTCAGCATCGGAATATCCAGTGAGCTCCAAATTGTCTTCTGCTGGATACCACAGCCCCATGTTGATAGTGCCCTTCAAATATCGAAGAATCCTTTTGGCAGCTTCAAGATGGCTGTGTTTGGGATTGCTTTGGAAGCGAGCGCAGACTCCGACTGCAAAAGCAATATCTGGCCTACTTGCAGTGAGATAGAGAAGTGACCCAATTAGGGCACGATAATCTGTAGGATCTACAGATTTTCCTCCTTCGTCTGGCTCCATCTTCCAGTTGGTATTCATAGGAATCTTCACAGCTTTAGCATGTTGAACACCAAACTTGGCAAGCATATCTCGAGTGTACTTGGCCTGGTTGATGAAAATTCCATTACCCTGCTGCTTCACTTGAAGACCTAGAAAGCAGCTCATCAAGCCAATCATTGACATCTCATACTTGGTCTTCATTAGCTCTCCAAACTTCTCGCTAAGCGACTGGTTTGGTGACCCAAATATGATGTCATCCACGTAGATCTGGACCCATAGCATATCTTCTCCATGATTTATGGTGAAGAGAGTCCGATCTATCTTTCCCTTTTGGAATCCATTTTCCACTAGGAATTGAGATAATGTATCATACCAAGCTCTGGGAGCTTGCTTCAACCCATACAGGGCTTTCTTCAAGCGATACACTTTATCTCCCTGCTCGAAACCCGGTGGCTGCTCCACATACACTTCTTCCTTGAGCTCACCGTTGAGGAATGCGCTCTTCACATCCATTTGGTACACTTTGAATTTCTTGGCCGCTGCATAGGCTAGAAATAAACGGATCGCTTCAAGACGTGCCACGGGAGCGAAGGTCTCGTCAAAGTCGATTCCTTCCTCTTGGCAGTAGCCTTTGGCAACTAGTCGCGCCTTGTTCCTCACTACGTTGTGGTCCTCGTCCGTCTTGTTCTTGAACACCCACTTGGTGCCAATAACATGTTGAAACTTGGGACGATCCACGAGGTACCATACGTCGTTCCTGGTGAACTGATTCAGCTCTTCTTGCATGGCGATCACCCAGTTAGAATCGGCTAGGGCTTCCTCCACGCTTGATGGCTCAATGTTTGAGAGAAAGCAACTGAACATGGCACTTTCTCCAAACACTTGACTTCTGGTCACTACACCCTTGGATGGATCTCCAATGATTTGGCTAGGTGAGTGATCCTTGAGCCACGCTCGCTTTGATCCGCCAGCTTCATCTTCATCCGCTTCCTTGTCGCTCGCTTCACCGTCTGAAGCGACTGGATTGGGTGCTTGGCCTGCACTAGCTTCAGGAATCTTGGGGGCAGCTTCGACTTCTCCTTTGGGATCCTGCTCGCTTGAGTCCTTGATCTCATCATCTTCATCAAGCACGTCCCAAGAGAGTTGATTTGAGGGTTCCTTGCTTTGATCCTTTTCATTCGCTTGGGCCTGTTCCTGTGGAAGACTTAAAGAAGATTCATCAAATACGACATGGGGTGATTCTTCCACAATTAAGGTTTTACAGTTGAATACTCTGTAGGCTTTGCTAGATGTAGAGTATCCTAAGAATACTCCTTCATCTGCTTTGCTTTCAAAGGCTTTCAACTGTGACTTCCCATTGTTGTGAATGAAGACCCTACAACCAAAAATATGGAAATAAGAAATGTTAGGAATTCTCCCTGTCCATATTTCATATGGAGTTTTGTCGTGCCGTTTGTTGAGAAGCGTCCGATTCTGTGTGTAGCACGCCGTGTTGGCAGCTTCAGCCCAATATTTCATCGGAAGCTTCGAGTCAGCTATCATGGTGCGAACGGCTTCTTTGATGATTCGATTCCTTCTTTCAGCAACTCCATTCTGCTGAGGAGTGCGTGCTGAAGAAGTTTGATGTGCTATGCCATGCTCCGTGCAGTACGCTTCAATTGTAGAGTTCAGGAACTCTGTGCCTTTGTCGGAGCGAATGGTCACGATAGCTTGATTCTTTTCCACCGCCAATCGCTTGAGCAGTTGTGGCAGTTTGGTCAGTGTCTCCTTCTTGCTGAATAGAAATACAACCCAAGTGTAGCGAGAGAAATCGTCGACTACAACTAGAGTGTACTTCCTTCCATTTACACTAACTGGAGTAACTGGACCAAACAGATCCATGTGAAGCAGCTCGAGCACTCGCTTTGATGAGGCTTCTTCGAGACTGGCAAAGTGCTTCTTCGTCTGCTTCCCTCGTTGGCATGGTGAGCATGGATGGTCTTTGATGAAGACTTCATTCGGTATGCCTTGCACCAAACCTTTTCGAGCTAAGCGATTGATAGCTTTGAAATTGAGGTGGTTCAAGCGTCTGTGCCATAGCCATCCAATTTCTGTAGCACTTCTTGCAACTAGACAAGCTTCCTCCTTGCAGCTGTCCCATTGTGCTATGTAGACATTCCTTTGTCTTATTCCAGTAAGCACAATCTGGGATGTGAGCTTGCTCTTCACAATGCACTTGTTGGAAATGAATTCCACCCTGTACCCTTTATCACAAAACTGTGAAATAGATAACAGGTTGTGCTTGAGTCCTTCCACATAGGAGACTTCTTCAATTGTGAGCTTTCCAATTTTCAGTGCGCCGTATCCCCTGGTGCTTCCTCGAGAGTTGTCACCAAAGGTTACGTGTGGACCCTTCTTCTCTATGTAGTTGTGAAGTAGAGCTTTCATGCCAGTCATGTGTCTTGAACATCCACTGTCCAAGTACCAAACTAGTTGACCCTCACTTGGCATGGGATCCACGGCGCTCACCTGCAATTAGACAGATTTTGGTACCCAAATCAGTTTGGGTCCTTGCAGGTTAGTTCCCTTAGGTACCCACACTTGCTTCACTCTCTTTTGAGATGAAGCTTGTGTCTTGGGCTTCTCGACCTTCGAAAACTTGGTGTACTGCCTTGAAGCAGCTTCACACGTGCAACAGTGTGTGCAAGAGGGGTAGCGGCTCGCATCAGACCTACCTACGCTCTTCCCATTTTGCTTATATCCTGAAGCGACTCGCTTCGGATTAGCTCTGGGTTTAGAGACTAACTTAGGGTTTCTAGTCTGTCGAAGCGGCTTGCTTGGTTTCCTCGATGCGGTCCAACTAGGGTTTTGACCCTGACTCGCTTGAGAAACCCTGGGAATCTGAAGCGACCCAGTGGAAGCTTCAAAATCTTCCCCCTCAATGTTAGTCCGGTTGGACCATCTCCAGTCCGGATAACGTGACACATAGACATTACTCCTTTTCTTGAAAGGTAGATCCTTTGTCTCTCGTGTCTTGGCTTGAGACTTAGAAGCTTCAACATTTTTTCCTTTACCCTTGGATTGGTAAGACTTAGCATGTTGAGTGCTAGGGACTGTTGAACTTTGCTTGCCCTTAGGGTCTGCCCTTAAAGATATAGATATCTTCATAGGCTTCTTCTTAGGGTTCTCAGCCATTTTGCCTTTGTCCTTGTTGGTGGTCGCTTTGGATGCAGTGGGCAATTCCAAAGTGACTGATGGTGTAGTGTGTGATGCACCAACAAAGACAGTCGGCTTGGGAGGTCCACCCTCATATCCAAGTCCTCCCTTTCTACCAAAAGGTAGAAGAGAACTCTCTAGTGCCTGTCTAGCGTATGATGCTTTATTTAAGTTGGTGACTAGAGTGGATTGGGTTTCATACCTTCCCTCCAAGCTTTGATGTCTAGCGAAGAGATCCTCGAACTTACTAGTCATAGCCCTTAAATTAAGTTTGACTTCGTCAAGCTCACGGGCTAGCTTTCGGTTCTCCTTCTCGCTTCGAGACAGAGCTTGTTTTACCACTTCGTGGTCGCTTGACAATTTTTGGTGCTTGTCAAACAACTCACTCCATGTAGAGGATTGCTCTTCCTCATTGACAGTGTGTGCTAGTGTAATTGAAGTGATTGAAGGATAGAAGAATACCTCTCCTGTTTCTTCATCGGTGAGCGCCATAAATCCAAGATCCTCACCATCACTGGAATTTGGATCGGTGAATGCATCTGAGTCGCTTGGTGGATCTTCAGTTGTAGCGACCGGCACTTCACTCGCTACGAGCGCTCGCCTTGGGGCATCCCTCTTGGCCTTCAATTCTTCGCGCTCTTTGGCACTTAGCTTTGGGCAATCGGATTTGTAGTGGCCCATCTTGTGGCAGTGGTAACACTCCACTTCCATCATGTGGCGCGGGATCGGCTTGGTCGTCTCTTCTCTCTTTCCTTTTCCTTCTCGAGCATCAGTGCTCCTCCCTTTGTACTGCTTGTAGAATCTTTTGTACTTGCCCACTCGAGAGTTCATTTTGTTGAAGTTCTTGGATAAGAACGCAATGTGTTCTTCCAATTCTTCTCTCGTCATCTTGGCTAGCGACTGCTCGCTTGGCCCTTCGGCAGCTTTGAATGCTACTCCTTTTGACGTAGTGGGCGCTTCATCCTCGTCGTCGAGGCTCATTCGATTCAGATCAAACTCGTGAGCTTTGAGCTCGGAGAACAGCACTTCTGGCGTGAGCTTCGTTAGATCCTTGGTAGCTAGATATAGCTCCTTCATGGTCTGCCACTTCCTTGTGAGAGCACGGACTATTTTCAGATTTACTTCCTTGTCTGTGAGTTCCTTCCCAAGCGAGTTGAGAGTTGCAGTAATGTTGGTAACTCTCAGCTCGAAGGCGTCGATGGACTCTCCTGACTTCATCACCAAATTTTCAAACTCCCGCATCTGAACGGCGAGCTTGTTTTCCTTGATTTTGTCTGTGCCTTGAGAAATGAGGGCTAGAGTTTCCCACATTTCCTTTGCTGTTGCGCACTTCCTAATCCTTGGAAGGTAGGCGTCCGACACGGTGCTCTGCATCATGTGGCGTGCAATCTTGTCGAGGTTGGCGACTTTGAAGTCATTTGGAGTATACTCATCCTTATCCTTCTCCACGTACTGTTGTCGAACGTGGGCTGGACGACCTTCAGCGGCTGGAACCTCCACAGATATTGCTTTCTTGATTTCGATTGGTCCGTCTTCAATGACTTCCCACATCCGGTCGTGGATTGAGCATAGGAAGCTCTCGACTCGGAAACTCCATATCTCGTATCCTTCGATCGAGAACTGTGGAAGATTTGATGCACTGTATGTAGACATAGCAAACTATCAGCAGTAAATGCAATATGCGTGGGTGAGGTTTTGATGCACTTAGGAAAATAGGATCCGGTTCAGTGAGACAACGTGAAGTGAGTGGGGACTCACTTCGGATATGCAAAGCAGAGGCTCGAAAGAACCGCTGCTCTGATACCACTTGTTGGTCCCGGTTTGCTATAGGAAAAATACGTAGAGGGGGGGGGGGGTGAATACGTATTTTGAAGTTTTTCAACTTCAATTCCTTAACTCAGAGTATAAAGTAAAGTGCTCTTTGAAAATACTAAGACCTAGCCGAGGGCTAGATCTAAAGCAATCACGAATCTCTTGACCTAAGCTTAGAGCTTGATCAAGAGTGAGACTTTACTCTTTGTGCGGAATTTGGTGAGCTAAAATCTTTCCTAAGTAATTGAAAATCCAAGTTAAGTTTGTTTATATGCACGTGCAATGGATAATCGAATACTGTAAAGAGATTAAGGTAAGAGAGATACGACACAGAGATTTATAGTGGTTCGGAGATAACGCTCCTACGTCCACTTTGTTGCACGACGGCAACTGTTCTTTTCACTCAAGAACTTGAAGGTTACGGGTCCTTCAAAAACCTGGTCGGGATCGGGCTTCACTTGCCTAGATCAAACGACAAACGTAGTGATTGCGGGTTCACTACACAAACCTAACAAAGACTGGAAGCTTCACTCGCTTCAGTCAGACAGACAGGGAGATTACGGGCTCTCCTTACAGCCTAGCTTCGATCGAGCTTTACACAAACGATGTAAGTGTAAGCTTGGATCTCAACTCTACGATCGAGGCTTCTTCAATCGATGAAAGAAGGGCCTTAGATCTGAACAACCTAACGACAACACTCAAAACCTAACAGACGAAGTTTAGGGTTTTTGGTTGACGACACACTATGAAGAACTCTTTACAGTGAATGCAAAGATTGGCTAGAGTTCTTCTTCTAAGCTTGGATATAGAATGGGCTTAGAATCTAAGTGTGAAGGCTGTGAAGACGAGTTTCGATGTACTGGAAACTCGGAGAACACTTGAAACAAAGACTCGAAGATTGCTAGAAAGCTGGGGTGTGTTTGTTTGCTGTATGCGCTCGAATGCTCAAGTAGTGTTCTGCTTCTCTTCGTCTTCATCCTTCACTATTTATAGGCGGAGGGTTGGCTGAGATCCGTTGCTTGGTTGGTGGCCTTGTCCCTCCTCCTCTCGACAGTACTTCCGCAGGCAGTAGCTTTTGCAGACGCGCAGATTTGGACTTTTGCCGAAAATGGCTAAGTTCCAATTTTAACAGTAACTGGAGCGACCCAGTACTGTTGCAGCGCCTTTGTCGGCCTGGCAGTCAACTCCTCTGCTCCTCTCCGCTTTCGACACGTGGAGATCTCGTAATTAATGCGGAGATCTCCTGTTGACTGGAATTCAAATTCGGAGCGGGAATTTGTGCTGTCGCTTTCTGGTATGTAGTGGCTCGCTTCGCTTTGAAGTTGTAGCGGCCGCTCTGAAGTGAGTCGCTTCGCAGTCATATTTGTAGTGAGTCACTTGAGAGATAAATTTCCCGTGACACTACTAAATAAAGTGTTGACTTGTGTTGACTCGCTTCGGCTTTTCTTTGTAGCGCACGCTTCGCTTCGCTTTAGTGGGTTCACTTGATTCCACTGTAGCGCTCGCTTCGCTTCGCTTTTCTTTAAACTGTAGCGCTCGCTTCGCTTCGCTTTTCTTTGAACTGTAGCGCTCGCTTCGCTTCGCTTTGGCAGACTCACTTTGAATCTACTGTAGCGATCGCTTCGCTTCGCTTTTCTTTGAACTGTAGCGCTCGCTTCGCTTCGCTTTGGCAGACTCACTTTGAATCTACTGTAGCGATCGCTTCGCTTCACTATTCTTCGGCACGCTTCACTTCAGCTTGCTTGACTTGCTTCGCTTTGGAAAACACACTCAAGTGAGTGGCCTTCACTTGAACTTTTGAAGCCTAATCTAAGCAAAATAAAAGAGCCATCCTAACAGTGTAGGCTTAGAAAAATTCTAACCTATTAACTACATCAAAATGGGTCGCTTGGGAAAAGGACACTTGGGGTTTTGGGATCTAATCAAAACAAATGACTTCATTTATCAAATGTCCCATGTAGTTCCCCCTTAACAATTTAGTCCTTAACAATTCCCAACATATCCTAAGCGTCCGCTTTAGTAATTGTTGACTCGCTTTGATTCTACTGTAGCGTTTGCTTTGCTTCGCCTCTCTACTCTTCGGCACGCTTTGCCTCGCTTCGGTAGACTTGCTTCGCTTCAAAAACATACTCAAGCGAGTGGCCTTCACTTGAAAATCTAGCAGTCTAAAAACCTAAGCGTCTAAAGCATAAAATCAAGCCTTCCTAACATTATAGGCTTAGAAAAATTCTAACCTATCTACATCAAAATAGGGTCGCTTGGGAACAGGATACATAGAGGGTTTTGGGATCGAATCAAAAACATATGCTCTTTATTTTAAAGCGCCCCATTAGGTTCCCCCTTAACAAGTGATCCTTAACAATTCCCAACACAGCAATAAGAATATGATGGTTACATATAGTAAGTTGACAAGGCCAGTGAAGGTGCATCTACCAGATGGAAGCACCAAGATGGTGTATTACTCAGGAACAGTCAGGGTGAATAATGAGATAACTCTATACAATGTGTTGCATGTACAAGGGTTTACTCACAATCTCTTATCTGTAGCACAATTGATTGAGGAACTGGATGCAAGGTGTACTTTCTATAGGACACTGCTTGATACAAAGAAAGGACTCAGATCATATCATGGGAGTTGGGAAATCAGAGAAGAACTTGTATGTGATACAATCGACTGTAGAGAACTATTTCTGTAATTTCTTCAGTCCAAAAGAGATGACAATGCACAAATGGCATATATTCTTGGGGCACCCTTCACTGTCTACTTTAAAGCATATGAAAGGACTAAGTGGGCAGTTTACACATGACATTTTAGAAGAAATAAAGAATTGTGATGTCTGCATAAGAGCAAAGCATTGTAAAGATCTATATCCAGAATTGAATAGGGAGTCAGTGAGACTTTTGAGTTAATACATATTGATGTGTGGGGGCCTTATGAATCAGAAAGTGTTTGTAACACAAAGTATGTGTTAACAATAGTTGAAGATCATAGTAGGATGGTTTGGACATACTTGATGAGTACAAAGGACTTGGTTTGCTCTATACTTAGGACCTATATACTGATGGTGAAGAATCAGTTTGGGAAAACAGTGAAGAAGTTAAGATCTGACAATGGATCAGAATTTGTGAACAGGCATGTGTTGGATTTGTTGAATTCATTTGGGATAGTGCATCAGAGGTCATGTGTAACAGTGTAAGGGCTCCAGAGCAGAATGGGATACTTGAAAGAAGACATAGGAATCTTCTTTCAACATTAAGGGCCCTAATGTATCAAAGTTCTTTGCCAGATAAGTTCTGGGCATACTCAATACTTACAGCAACATGGATGTTGAACAGACTGCCAAGTAGAGTACTGGATTGGGATTCCCCATATAAAATAATGTATGGTAAAGAACCAGATTTCAGTGTGTTGAGGCCATTCGGGTGTTTGGCCAATGCAGTTAACACACAACCTGGTAAGGGGAAGTTTGATAGTAGGAGTAATAAGTGTATTTTTCTTGGATATGATGGAGTGCATAAAGGATATCTACTTTATGATCTCAATCATTCCAAGACATTGGTATCAAGAGATGTGAAATTTGTTGATACAAAATTGCTATTCTCTGATACTAATACTTCCATTCCTGCTGAAACAATAGCTACTGATTCTCCAGACATGATACCAGCTGGTGGAGAATCCATTGTGGTGGACAATGGAGAAGAAATGAGTGATGATGAAGACAACACAGATGGTAGTGATGTATCTAATGCAGAAGATCCATTACCAGATGATGCTCACTCTAGTAGCACACCACATCAACATGAAGAGAGGCAAACAAAGAGGATTAGAAAGCAACCTGTGTGGATGGAAGATTACACAGGTCATTTGGTTGCTTCAGTGATAGAGAGTGAATCTGCAAAAGGTTCACCACCTACTTTTCCTTATGTTATCTCACAAGGATTGACATCAACATATACTGAGTTCTTGTTTAATTTAACTGCTATTCAAGAACCAGGGAGTTATAAAGAGGCAAGTGGACACAGTGAGTAGGAGAAGCCATGAACAAGGAAATTCAGGCCCTGGAGAACAATCACACTTGGGAGTTGGTGGATCTGCCTGCTGGGAAGAAACCCATTGGATGCAAATGGGTATACAAGGTAAAACTGACACATACTGGTAAAACTGACACATACTGGTACAGTTGAAAGATATAAAGCTTGTTTGGTAGCTAAAGGATATAATCAATCATATGGGATAGATTATGATGAAGTTTTCTCACCATTGTGTCAGTTAGAATGCTCATTGCTTTAGCTTCACATAGATCCTGGCATTTGCATCAAATTGATGTCAATAATGCATTTCTGCATGGATTCATACATGAAGAAATTTATATGACACCACCACATGGATACACTAAAGCCAAAGTAGGACAAGTATGTAAGCTTGTTAAAAGTCTCTATGGGTTAAAACAGGCTTCCAGGGAATGGAATTTAGAATTTAGTACCCAACTCATCAATCAAGGTTTTCATTCTTCTGTTGGAGATCCATGCTTATTTACAAAAGGGTTAGGGGATGAATTTATATGCTTGCTGGTGTATGTAGATGATGTACTAATTGCTAGTCCATCCATTGCTTTGATTGATGAAATTAAGTCCAGTTTGCATGCACTTTTCACCATCAAGGATTTAGGACCTGCACACTACTTTCTGGGTATGGAAATAGCCAGGGGAACTAATGGGATAGCATTGAATCAGAGAAAATATGTGCTGGACTTAATTGCATCTGTTGGCTTAGTTGGGTGTAAGAGTGTTGCAACACCTCTACCTCCTGGAATAAAACTAGTTGAATCCAAGGACTCTTTATTAGTGGATCCAAAACCATATAGAAGACTGGTGGGAAAGCTACTATACTTGAATCTGATTAGACCAGATTTAGCCTATTCAGTACAGCAGCTCAGTCAATTCGTTGGGAAACCATGTACTGCACACTGGGATGCAGCCATACATGTTCTTAAATACCTCAAAGATTGTCCCTCTCTAGGATTATTCTATAATGCAGATAATACCACACATATACAAGGATTCTTTAATGTTGACTCAAGTTTAGATACTAGAAGATCTCTTACTGGCTTTTGTGTTTTTATGGGTTCATCTTTGATTTCCTGGAGATGTAAGAAACAGGCAACAGTTTCCACATCTACAGCAGAGGCAGAGTACAGAAGCTTAAGCACTACATCAAGAGAGTTGTATTGGATCTCTTTTATGCTTAAAGATTTTGGTTGTGATACTGCTTTGCCTATTCCCTTACATTGTGATAACAAGGCAGCCATTCATATTACTCGAAATACAGTTTTTCATGAGAAGACAAAGCATATAGAGATTGATTGTCATTGGGTTCGAGACAAGTTTAAATTTGGATTCTTAATTCCAACTTTTGTTTCTTCAACATTGCAGTTGGCAAATTTGTTCACAAAGGCATTAGCAGGTCCATGTTTCAAGTTTCCGTTGTGCAAGATTGGCTTGGTGGATTTGCACCGCGCTAATCTTGAGAGGGGTGTGGAAATGAAGAACAGAAGTGATGAAGAGAAGCAGGAGTTGCAAGCTGGTGAAGATGAAGACTATTTCTTTTATTTTGTTTTGTTTCGTAAGTAGTTAGGTTAATTACTTTCTTGCCAATTAGAACAAGACACATGTTATGTCGGTTAAGTGATGACATGCTGGAATGCCAGCTAGATAAATACTAACGGATGCTCTTTTCACCGTTGGATTAGACGTAGATCAATGGTGGAGATTGATAGCGCGTTTCTACTCACGAACGCGCCTTTCTCATTTCCATTTCTATAAATAGGAAGGTGTACAGTGTAAAAGTTGATGTACTGTTGAGTTTAGCTGAAATATTACTTGCATTTATGTTATTTCATTCGAGTTCTTAGCTGAGTGTTAATGATGGAGAGTAGAAACTAGGGTTTCCTACAAGATCTGATAAAATTTGGGGGTAAAATTGATTGTGCATAAATAGACGGTGCGTAGATTGAGAAACTAAATAGATGATGCGTAGATTGAGAAACGAGTCGTACGAAGTGAGAACGACGTCATTTGTTTCACAACTCGGCCGACAAAATTTTTAAAAAAAATGACACATAAGATCCATGTCAGCTTTAATATCGTCGGAAACCCAATTTGTAAAAAAATCGGACAACTTACAAAGTTCATGTATTTACACAGATTTTTGAAGGTTTATGAAAAAAATCGAATATGGGATAAATTTTGTGTATTTACATGATATCAACCATTTTTATAACATGTTGTAAATGATTTTTTTTTTACGTAGTACCACTCCGGTCCAGGCTTCTTGACTCATATTCCTTTTTGGTACGTCCCACACATATTGACTCATTTCCTTTTTTAGAAATAATTAGAGTATAATAAGTACAATTAGTAAACCCCTTATTACACTTAACATTCCATACTTAAATCTCATCCACTCATTTTTCTGCACGTAGTTCAATATAATTTAAATTTTGAAAGTTTAAATTATTATAACTTGCTCGTTTGTTATCGGATTTTTATGATTTTTATATCAAATTAAAGGTCTTGATACGATCTTTCATTTAAGATCAGACAAGAACATGTTTTTATGCATCTATGATGCTCTGTTTCTAAAATATGTCTAAATACATAAACCACATTACATTTCCCTACAAAATACACTTTATACACTAAACATTTTCGTCTTAGTTCCCGTGCAAAAAGCAAATGAGTCAATATGCGTGGTCCGGAGTGGTACAATTTATCTTGTGCATAGCACGGGCCGATACTAGCTAGTAATTATAAAATCATGAACGAAAGAATTATGGTATTGAAATATTAAAATTTAGCCTGCCCAAATCACATCTAAGTTAAACCTCTACACATTCATATATAGAGACTGAAATAAATAATTATTATTATAGGGAGATTATTCTTATATATGCAGAGTTTTACATTAAAATACAACATCGCATAGATAAATTTAGCATATTCGTATACTTAATTAATAGTATAAATTTGACTAAACTATATATTCACCTTGTTAAATTGGATGTTTTAAATTACTTCAACAATAGAGAGTTATGTAGATGAGTTATTATGTACATGCAAATTGAAGGATACAGTGATAACCATAAAATTAGAAGAAAAAAAAATAAATCAATTAAACATAGATAAGTATTTTATGTACTCTTAAATTTTGTATAATGCTACTGTATAGTACTCAATCCGCCCCACTTTATTAGTCTTGTTTATTATTTTGGGTCGTCCCACTTCACTTATCATGTTTTTTAGATGAAAAAAATTAACCCTGACTTTTCAATGTGGCCTCATTACTTTTCTCTTTAATACTTGCGCATAAAATTTCGTGCCGGAAAGAAACAGGACTAGTGAAGTTAGACGGAATGAGTATGGAGTATATATTTTCATAACTCTCTAGAATTTGGATTTTCCATATTTAAAATTTGAGTCAAGCAACTCGAGTAATGATATCGACTATTTATTTCCGCATTGGTATAAATGATCTTCTCATATGACGACGAAGCATTGCACAAAGGAGGTTTTTACTTCGACTAAAATGTCGGGATTGATTAATTTCGGGTGTGTATACGTAAATGTGTTGCGTTTGCCTAAGGAAAAAAAATCTTCTCGTATGACACATTGGTAGCAATGATCTTATCATAGAGCAATTTCATTTATTAAGATAAAAGTTATCTTACCTATGTTTATGTTACTGTGAACTAAAAGTTGGAAGTTTGTATGTATCTTTCAATTTATGTCTCTAATTATAGTGTCCTTTAATAGAATTTAATTTAAGATAACGCGTTTTTTAAATGTATATAAGTGTAAAATAATACAACATATCATGTTAAAATGGACAGATGTAATCCTTTTCCACTCTTAAGATTTCCCACTTTCTGGATAACCAGACTCACCTATGCATTGTTAGCTATTACTAGTAACTAGTATATTTTCATGAGTTAGGTGAACTTTCATGAACAAATATATTGACCAAATTGTCCTATTTCTACACCAAATAACAACAAAAGTTCACCCAATCACAATTCACAGAATTCAACCCAAAAATGGTAATCAATGTATATCAATTCAAACAATGTATAGCAGAATAATAGGGCTCACCTAATTACAATTCACAGTGAGCAAAGTACAGCAGAATCATAGAATCCATCTAATGACACAATTCACAGTGAGCAATGTATAGCAAATTCAGAGAATTCAATCAATCACACAGTCAGAGCAGCTCTCCAACTTCCTAAATGCATAATCTCCATCTCAGCATTAACCAAATCGAAGAATCTTCAGTCAGGTAACATCTATCCAACTCCCCAATTGCCTATTCTCCATTTCCTGCACACAAATCATTTAAATGCTAACCAATGCCATATGTCAAACAACAAGAATACAATGCAGAAGGGTAAGGCTAAGGAAACTCGCCTCGGGAAGCAAGTACATGCAAGTGCAGCGCACAGTTTCCCAGCATAACGCCTCTCAGCTTCATCATCTGCTACATATAGGCGTTGAATTAGCCTTGCAGTTCTCCGGGCCATCGCATCTGAGTACTCAAAGGCTGAATAATTGATGCAGTATACTAAAGCTTCAAGAACTTTCAGCTAAAAGACAGTAAAGAAAAGCAAATATAAGAACAAATAGAAAAGCAATAACTATCCAAATCATTGAATAAATTAGACTGCCACGCACTCTGTTCCTCAACTCATTTTCTCTATCCAGATAGGGCGACAAGATAGCCATTTTCATAAGCCCATCCCACTGCTTACGGCCGAGCATTTTCATGAGTATGGGAAGAAAAGTGAAGACTCTATAGTCATCTCCTCTCCTGAGTAAAGTGGACAAGGTGCATACATGCGCAGTCTCAAAGTATGGCTCTAGGAGTTTAATGAATTTTTCTTGCACTTTTCTTCTTTGCAGGGATACCACTTCAAGTACAAGGTCCAATGAACTATTAGCACGTGAAAGAGCCCTAGTAGAAAATTCTATGAATCCATTCCATGTACGGTAGTGATGGATGGATAAGGACAATAGCGTTGATGCCGCTGCAATCGTGCATCTGTAAATATGTGCAGAATTGTTAGCTTCTTTGAAGAGCTGAAGTGTGTTATCTTGCAAGTAAAGAAGATGCTCCTCCAGCAGATCCTCATAGGTACTCATTATAATGTCCTTAAATTCGGCTGTAATCAATCTAGCAGCCGAATCCCGGGCATGCTCCGAGGAGCCCCTAACCGTTGTATTGAGGAGCCCCATCATGAGCTGCACTGGGAATAGCCTACGGATGTCTTTATATAATTTCGTATCCATATTCTCTGCTTTTTCGCCCACAAAACATATAAACTCCTCCCAGCCACTATGAGCCATATGCTGAAATATCATCAAATAGAAGTTACAAGTTAGGAGATAAATTTAGCATGTTCAATTCTGCATAAAATCGAATATAGTACAACATGAAAATTTATTCAACTACAAAATTTTGTAGTTTTATTATTCCACACAAGAAAACAGTTTCAAGCCATTAGAATTTTACTAGGTGAGAGAATGAAGTAATTCACATATTCAGCAAATTCAACATATAACATGGGAGGATCAAATGCAAAATCTCTACAGTATGGAGTACCAAAATGGAAGTTATATTTCTCAATTAATTACAGGTACAATCAAAATTATATTTTCATGAAAAATACCTGCTCTCAAAAACAGAAGTTAAACATAGAATCAAAATTTTGATGCTATCAAACTCATTCAGCTAGCTAAGAACTAATTCCTCCATGAACAGATTTTATCCCAATATTATGACTTCTAGAAAGGCATGTTCGATATGGAACTGGAAGGTTATTTTCATTTGCAAAAGTAGAATGTTATTAATGACTTTCGGCTGATATTTTTTAAATGAATAGTGAAAATTGATCAATGAAAATTGTCATTCTCAATGATATAGTACAATGTGCAATGTGTGTTCATCCATGCACACTTCAGTCCTTTTTTACTCCAAACTCGTACTAGGAAAGAGCAGAATATAGAGAGATTTATCGTAGGAAACATACCTAAAGTTTGGACTGCAACCAGGGCAATAGCCAAGTTCTAAGCACTCTTTGAATTTTGCAATAATGCTCTCAGCACTGAAACAGCAAACATGTTTTATCTCAGCCAAAAAAGATGTAATTTGCATAAAAAAGATTCAAACTAAGTACACACTATCCTTTCAATGCACAGAGTAATATCTGCACATTCCTATTGGGAAATACTCACTCCACTCCTACGTCTAGCTATTATACACAGATATTCATGAAAATGTATTATCTCTGAAGGGACGAACAGGACGAAGGGAGTAAAAGAAGAAGCAAGAATATTTATTCGGGCAGAACTCAATAATTTGAATTTTTCTACAAATTATATAATCTTGTGGAATGACAACAAAATAAAACAATGCCAATATTTTTGAAATTATTATTCCAGTTCTTGAAATTGAGGGCTTTCCTCAGTTGTCAATGGCCCTAATCTCTTTTCCCTAGTTTATCTCCTTCTTAAAAATGGATTTAATCTGTGGTAAACTTTCTTGAACCACACTAAAGAAATGAATAGCAGAGACAGATATAAGGTGAAGAGAACATGCGCAGAGAGAGAAAGGGAGAGAACCTTACAAACAATCCCTCAAGGCGTTATGAACAGTCTCGGAGTCGGGTTTACGCACAGCTGCAAAACAACATTTTGGTCAGTCGGCGTCTTCAAATTGAGACAGAGAGAGAGAGAGAGAGAGAGAGAGAGAGAGAGAGAGAGAGAGAAGATAGTGGCGAAGAATCCCATACGGCGGCGCCGGAGGCCGAAATCACCGGAATACATGATTTTAGTCGAAGAAAGGAAGAGAGGAGAGAAATCGATAACGAAATCGGGAGAGAAACGAACCTGAGCAAGACGTGAGATTTGACGTAACTGAATTTGGGGCGCAGAAAACCTAATCTACAGATATGTGAAAGAAGAAGAAATTGAGGCGGTGATCATCGACATTAGAAAGGATGTGGAAGAAGTAGAAAGGAGCGCGGGCTGAAAGAGAAAAATGCCGGTTCAAATTCTTAATATTTAATTCGGCAGCGTTAATTTGGAATAATTTTATTATATCAATAATAAATTAATTTCAGGTGAATCGAACAATACTCTCTCTGTCTCGTTCAAAATGTCCCGTTTTTTTTTTTTTTTTTACATTCTAATTAACACATTTTTTTTAATAAATAACTTTATTTATACACAACTCTGTAATTTATTAACAATCACACATTTTAAATTAAATATTCCTACTCAATTTTCATTCCAAAAGGAAATGAACCATTTGGACGGATTTAAAAGCATCTCCAAGGGAAGCTCAAAAATAGCGGTCAGCGCTATTTTTGAGTCTTTTCTCCTCCAACAGCCTGCTCTATTGTTGCTGGATTTTAGAGTAATGAACAGTGTTGCTGCAGAAATAGTGCAACATTGTTCATAGCGCTTTTTTTTTTTTTTTTTTTTTTTGTATTCATTGACTTAGTGTTATAATGAATGTTATCAACTGTGTTATAATGAATGCTATCAACGTTATTTTCGTTTAACTATATCCCACCAAACTAGATGCGTTTAACTATGTCACACCGAAATAAATATTGGAGAATATTCTAAAAGATTTTTTTTTGCTGTATTAATTTTTGTGAGCTGTTGGAGGTGAATTACAGTTTCTGCTATATTTTTGTGTTTGAATTGTATTTTTATACAAACTTTTGGAGTAATAGTTTTAGGGAAAGTTCTTTAGGCCATTGTAGACATGTTTAGACCATCTCCAACCCTATACTCTATTTTGCAGTATGCTACACTTCAAAATGAAGTATGACATACTCTATTTTAGAAATTCATTCCAACCACGTACTTTATATATATACTCTATTCGTAGTTTTTCATTTATTTTACATAATTAACATTTCCTAATGTATCATAAATATTAAATGATTAATAAAATTGTATCTTAAATAACATAATTTAAGTATATTATGGATTGCTAATTTTTTATTTATATAAAATTAAATACGTTAAATTAAATATAAATTATAAATTTTAGTTATAAATAAAATATATAATACAATAAATTATAAATCAAATTATATTAATGAAATGTAGTTAAATTATTTTTTTATAGTTTAATATTGTTCAAATAATGAAAATAGAGTATGAAGTATTGAACAGTAAAACTCCATATATAGAGTTTTACTGTTCAATACTCTATACTCTTGCTGTAAAATAGAGTACGGTTGGAATGCCCTCCGTACTTCAAAATGAAGTAATACTCCATTTAAGAGTATGGGTTGGAGATGCTCTTAGTGTGGGTCTATATCTGTATTGTATTCAGAGAAAATTACTATAGATATTGAAGAAGATATAGGGTTTATAGGGTTTATTTTATGGTTTTCCTTACTTTACATGCATAATACTTTTAATTCTCTTATTTTGTTGTTATTGGATGTCGAACCCATGACTTATTTTCTAACCGTGAGCATGTCTTATTGTAGCCGTCAGGTGATGTTATGATCAAGCCTAATATAATGGTTAGAAATTAATATACTACCTATCATAACAAAAATCAAAAAATACCTCAAACATAAGAATACACAAATATTACCCATATTTTATGTTAGTGGACAAAAATGATCTTGCCTTTTCAAAATGCAAGGGAGCGACTATTAGTCTCCCCCACTCTCGCACTCTCTCACTCTCTCTCGAAACCCTTCTTCACCACTCGACAACCCTTCTTGCCGGGGAAACTCCGGCAACGTCACTCTAGGTAACCACCGCATAAGGGGACAAAGATGGCTCCAGGAACTCGGAGTTCGAAACGGAAGCGAGCACAGGCTTCTGAAGCCGACGGAAAGGGCAACGGAAGGAACTGAAATCCAGCCTCCGGTTCAACGACAACGCAAATCGAAACTTAGCGACCACCCATTCGTAGAACAAGAGGTACGAAACACTAGGGCTTGCGATTATTGTCATGCATGCATTAAAAATCTTGAGAAGATAAGAAATTTTGGTTTAATAAACTCTACACTGCAAAAATGGTGTTGGTTTGTCTCGGATCCGGCCAAAAAGCCCTAATTTTTGTCCATTATTTTCTGCTCCTTAAGTAAGAATCATATGTATTTTGTCCATTATTTTTCTGCTCCTTGAGTCTGAATCTTTCAAAAGCCTTAATTCTTTTTAAAGATTTCTTTCTAACATATTTGTATGTATTTGGGGGGGGGGGGGGGGGGGGGGGGGGGGGGGGGGGTTGAGGTTTTTTTATGAATTTGTAATTCATAAGAAATTGTAATTAGTAAGAATTTCATACCTTAGCATTGTTTGGTAACAAAGATGTTACATTCATACCTTAGCATTGTTTTCTGCTCCTTGAGTCATAAGAAATTATAATATTTTGACCGATTTCTTTTTAAACAGATTTGTATGTATTTTTATGTAGTTATTCCATATGATTGTAATTCATACGAATTTGTAGTTATTTTTAATGTTTTTTTTAATGAAAATTGTAATTAGTAAGAATTGTGTAGTTATTTTTGAGTTTTTTATTTTATTTTATTTTTTAATTACATCTCAAGCTTAGATTTACGTAAGCACGTATAATTCTTATCTTCTTTTTTTATTTTACATACAAAAAGCTTAGATTCTTACTTATAATTCTGTATGGAATGCATTGTTTTACTAAGTACCACTCCGGTCCCAGCTTATTGACTCATTTTCCTTTTTGGGACGTCCCACACATATTGACTCATTTCCTTTTTTAGAAATAATTAGAGTATAATTAGTACAATTAGTAAACCCCTTATTACACTTAACATTCTATACTTAAATCTCATCCACTCATTTTTCTGCACGTAGTTCAATATAATTTAAATTTTGAAAGTTTAAATTATTATAACTTGCTCGTTTGTTATCGGATTTTTATGATTTTTATATCAAATTAAAGGTCTTGATACGATCTTTCATTTAAGATCAAACAAGAACATGTTTTTATGCATCTATGATGCTCTGTTTCTAAAATATGTCTAAATACATAAACCACATTACATTACCTACAAAATACACTTTATACACTAAACATTTTCGTCTTAATTCCCGTGTATAAAGCAAATGAGTCAATAAGCTTGGACCGGAGTGGTATATACTACTACTAAATAAATACTATTTTCGAATAATTCTTACAGTTACTTTCTTTGTGGCAAAACGGGTTGAATGGGGGATAAGAAAGATTTACTCTACTTCGACTTTCACCGAAAGTAATCCTCGGGGTATGAGAATTTGGCTGGGACACTCAACCGTGTTCTGACGCCAAGCCGATGAAGTGAGGAATTCAACAATGAGCCAGTTCACCAAACATGATGACTTCAGTACACAGAGCGGTAATATGCTCCATTACGTCGTCTGCCACCAGGTCACCCCTGAGCTGGACTTCGACCCAACTTCCTTATTCTCCCACCTCCATTCTTTTGCACCTCTATTCCATTCCTCATACCAAGCATCTCCGTAGTACTATTAAGAAAGACGGATAGACTTGTATCCAACCATTAACCATTTTTTTCAAATCAAAAGAATCAAATACTCGCTCGATCCCTCCGATTTTTTCAAGTTGAGTCATTTCTTGAATATATGTGAGATGTAAAATATAAAAAGTAAATTAAACTAGAAAAAAAAATAAAATAAAATAAAATAAAATAAAATAAATCAAAGGGAGTAAGTATTAAATGTCATTTGTCAAAATCAAAAGAATGGTTGTGGAAAACTGACAGAATTAACACTTTCTTAAAGATAAACACCTTCCCAAACAAAAACAAAAGCGAGATATGTTAAATAAAATACGACTCGAAAAGGGAAAACAAGACATTTCAAACGGAATAGAAAGAGTAAGATTAAAGTGGAGGATGCAGAGTTCCTATGTATTTACCGAAAAATGAAGTAGGATACAAGCAATGCACGACAGTCGGTCATGTCTTCACATTCATTACATTATTTATTGGCAGAAATGAAAAACATAGGAGTATATATGGTACTAATATTCAATTAATCAATTAAATGAAACTCTAAATGCGACTAATATCACGACCAAAGATAAAGGTAGTTAACTAGTTGGTGGCCACATAGAACCTGTTCCTCCAGCTTATCACTCGAGTCAGATATGCAGACCTCCATATGAACCAGTTGCCGAATCCTGCTATTGATATTCCTTTTGCTGCCTGCACCCATTCAACGATTACACTCATACACACACACCGAACTGGTCGAGTGATACAAGGGTGGGATAGAATGTGATAGTATACGAGAATTTAGGTTAAGCTGACCTTGCTCTGCCTGAGGTCAACGAGGGCCTTGTACCTCCCTATGGTTGCCATGCTCCCCAAATGCTTGTACAAAAATGGATCCCCCAAGCTCAAGTCATTTGCAGAATTAGCGCGTCCACCACCGGCGTGTCCTAATTTGTTCAACAGTTTCGCCAGATACTACCTCAATTACCCATTGTACTATTGCACAAGATTGAATTTTATCAGACAAGTTCAATTTATTGCCAGAACATGCAATAAGAAATTACAGAAAAAAATGCGACTCTAGGGGCTAGGGCCAATGTATAAACCTTCCACCAGGAGCTTTAGGAACTTCGAGGCCATTGACAAAGGGAGAAGGACCAACCCCTGTGGACCAAACTAAAACACCGTATGGGATATCCGTACCATCACTAAGAATGATTTTCTCCGCTTGGACATCCTTCACGATTCCACGGACAAAACGAACTCCTGACTGAGAAACTGATGCATCAATATTATATAGATGCAGAACCTCAATGTAAGATGATATATGGACATAATATGGAATTTGTGGACAAGTTTAGCAAGAAGATAAGCATGGTTATAAAAATAACCTCATTCTATAAAAGGAATTCTAGATGTTGTAAATTGTGGGTAGCAAAACTGAAGAGGACGAAACCATTAGATGCTCTTGAAGTTAATTGAAACTGGTAAATGTCTTACTGCATGATTGCATGAAGGAGTCAGGTGCAGGTTTTCTGGATTCTCGAGGCATTATATTTTCTGACCATTAACTTTGTATTCCAACATTACCAAATCAAGTAAGATATCACCGATAGGTTCTAGAAATGAGAGAATTAAGGATCAAGCCAGTAATCTCACATTTCCCCCAAATCTAATGTTGATAGTCTAAAACTATATACTACTAGTGATAGCTGTAACCAAGTTCAGCGAAATAATTGCTCGAAAAAGAGTTTCAACAAAATGGCAGCCAGTCACTTCGAAGCAATCACAGGAACTGCATAAGGTAGACTATGAAGATATATAAACATAAATCTTTAGTTTTTTCACTAAGGATTATCAATGAAAGAAAATTTTCATTGCGATATTAGGTGTTTTTCAGTTCAATAGCGCTACAGAACAAGCTTACAAAGTGATCCATCAAAAATTTCCATCGCCAGTATTTGCTTACCTCTGTCAACTGCTTAATTGCATACGTTCTGAGACGATCATCAAAGGATGAAAGTATCTCATTTGCCTGCAGAACGAGAAACACCGGATTCAGGACACAAATTCAACTACAATGATTTCAATCCCAATAATGCAGAGAGGATCAATGTAACATCCCAACCTCAACCAATGTAACATGAATATAATCCTTCACATGAGCATATCTTTGACGAACATCCCTCTGGATAAAATCGCTAAGTTCACCGCTAAATTCAACTCCTGTTGGACCACCTCCAACTACGACACAATGCAGGAGCCTCCGTTTCTCTTCATCAGTGACTCCTGTTTTCACAAACATAGTCATCAATGAATATTTTGAAATTATTTCACATTGTTATACTACAAATACGATTTAGTAGGAAAGGCATGTCATGCCTGGGACATCTGACAGCATCAGATTTAGCAGCACTTTCCTGCGGATCTCCTGAGCATGATGAACTTCCCGAAGAAAGGTCGCATGTTCTTTTGCACCCTTGATTCCGAATGTGGATGCCTCTGCTCCAGAAGCAATTATTAGTTTGTCATATGCCACTTTGAAGTTCCACGGTTGCAAGGTGTCAACACCTTCAGTTACAGTCTGGCAGTGAACCTAGCATGAAATTTGGGCTTTTCTTAGTTTATCGAACTAATAGCAGCAGACACTCACTTCTTAGTTTATCGAACTAATAGCAGCAGACACTCCGGGGTGAAGCCCGTTGGTGACGAACATACACAAGGTTCGACCTACCTTTGTGGAAAGCGGTATGCCATTTGACAATTGCTTTAGAACTGAGATCATTTATGTCTAATGCTTTACTCTAGAACCCAAGATCAAAAAAAAAGGAACCCAAGATTAGATTTCTCGACAATGACTTCTAAAAATAAAACTGGCTCGAAATTATTATCTAGAAGTTGGGAACTAAACTACAAGTGGCATGCTAAATGTCAAGATGTGTTCAAGTTTGACAGTGCATCAATTTCTCATGTATTAAATATCAGAAAAACTAAACAAAATAGACATGAAAATTTGAAAGAAAAAAGAAAATATGAAGTGGTTGAAAAGCTTTCCATAAAAAGAAACTTAAAACCCAAAATTTTCCGAAACAGCAGGTCCACGAAACTCAGCAAATGCATCTGGTGTAAATTATAGTTCGAGGCACTACAGACTAAAGTACTATCTAAAGTAATTGTAACACTCACTGCAGCAGAAGTTGTCATGCATGGATATGAACGCAGCCGAAGTTTTCACATCTTTAAACAAAATCTAGTTAAAGATACCAACTCCGAATGACATAGAAACATCCACGAAGCCACCTAAGATGCAGGCTCCCATTTTCATTATCCTTACGCTGGTTTACGTTCCATATTTACCTCCAACCCCTTTAAGTGTTACAATCTAGACAATTTCCAGTCACATAATGCCATTTCCTTCCACAATCACCAATTACTCATAATCCAAAATCATATAGAAACACGGCTTCTACTGTATACTACAATATCTCAATTTTCACTGTACTCCAAAAATGTCGCAATTCATGTTCAATAATCACTCCACCATTCAGATTAAAGAAGAACATGAGTCTGCTATTTGCCCAGAAATAAGTATATATAAATATCAAGCTCATTAAATTCCCCAATTCATAGTCATAATTGTATAAACTAACCAAAATTAACATAGAATTTAACAACAGTTTCATGTCAAAAGCATTAATTCCAACTCCAAACCTCCAAAGAGCATGAACGGAAGGTCAAACGCACTAATCGAGACAGATAAAAGGCCCAAAATTCAATTTCCGAGAGAGAGTACCTGGTGATTCTTAAAATCGACCCCCATACAATTCGCGAGGAAGAAGAAGGAACCAGGTTCTCTGGAAATAGCGGGCTGGATCCGCCCAATCGGCTCCGCCACCGACCGGAATTCTAGCGTACCGACGCACGTCGACGCCAGGAGAGGCGTGAACACCATATGATTCCTCGGCGAAATGCAGACGACGTCGTAGATCTTCATATCGATATCCTTCATCAGCCTGCACCCGGCCCAGCCCGTGCCGAGAACCACCACCCTGGGCTTCTCGTCGCCCTTGGTCGGCCGTGAGCCGGGGTGGTTGCTCTCTGCTTCGGCGCTGAAATGCCGCAGCAGCTGGGTGAGCGAGGGCGGGGAATGAGCGAGCAGCAGCGCCGCCGGTTTCCGGTGCGGCGGCGGCGACTGTTTAGCTAGGTGGATGAAGCTTCTGAACCACGGCATGGCTGATTTGGCGTTGATTCTGATGCTGACCGAGTGGGTTTTGGGGGGTTTATTGTTGTACGGGGTTTAAGAGAAAATGGGAATCTCCACGAGTGTAGGAGGGTGGAAAGAGTCTAGGGAGGCGCGAGGGCGGCGGCGGTGGCGCAATTCGGTCAACACCTGGCAGCCATAGAAGCAACTGTAGATTATCAACACTCGCCATTGCCAAACGTATGGAATGAATGCATATCCCTTTCGAGTTTCAAATTTCAATTTAATTTCCATGAAAAAAATAAATGATTTTCAGATTTTATTTTTTTTCTTTTAACCGACATTTTTTGTCTAAAATAATTAAATCCTCGAAATTTAAATGTCGATTGATACTTTTGGTCACATCTATGAACTACCAATCCATAAGCTATCTAATGTTAAACGTTGCTACAATTTTCTTACTAAAGAACCAATTTCATATCTTTTTATATTTTTATATATACATAGATATTGCGAGAAATGATATATTAGTCACCTTATGGTAAACACCTTCGTAGACACTTTTGTCATTTTTTCATTATGACATTATTTTGTTCGATTTTTCAATTGCAATATATTTCTACTACCTTATATATTAATATATTGAAATCACTGAATTAATATAATATATATATATATATATATATATATATATATATATATATATATATATATATAGGGAGCGGATCCAATAGGAACCAACCCTTAGGTAGAAACTAGGATCCATTATCCACCATAGATTTTATAGATTTGAACGGTTAAGATTTAATTCTAACATTTTTTTTTTATTCTAATTACACCCGTTTTCTCCATTCTCCTCAATTAGTGGAAGGGTAAAATAATAATTATCGTCCAAAATAACTAACAATGTCCACAAATGTAGGGATTTAATCGTGAGTTGTAAAGGAGATATATATATATATATCAAATATATTAGAAATCAATAATCCTAATTCAAAATATACTACACTAAAAATTTATTGCTTGCGTTCAGATATTGCATTGCTTGCAATAATATTAATTATTTAAGTTAAATACCATGCACCATGCCTAATTGATATCTATAATTTCCGAATTGTTATGATAAGCATTTGCTTATTTATGATTTTTAAATTGCTCATATGCACTAGTTAAATTGTTTATTTTAGTTGCTGGCAAAATTGCTTATTTATATTTGTTGAATTGCTTGCTTACATCTGTTGAAGTGCTTAATTACATATATTGAATTGTTTGTTTTGCTTATTTAATCATACTAAATTATTTATTTGCACTAGTTTTGAATTGCTTATTTACACATGTTGAATTGCTTATTTGCATCAATCGAATTGCTTATTTGTATCAGTTGAATTGTTTATTTCCACATATTGAATTGCTTATTTACATCAATTGAATTGCTTATTTGCATTGAATTGCTTGTTTCCACATGTTGAATTGCTTATTTACACATGTTTAATTGCGTACTTGCACTAATTGAATTGCTTATTTTGTATATGTATTTCAGTTTTTGGATTTACTTATTTTCAATAAATTAAAAAAAAAAATACTACTGCTATACTATTGCTATATAGTACCATATGTTACACAATTCCAATTGCTTACTTACACTAAACATACATATCACATTTAATTCGAAACTTTTATTGAGTCTCTAATTATTTTTAATTTATTTGATCTTAATTATGTTTAGCCGTATTTACTTAATAAATAAACATAAACGTTATTTGTATTTTTAATGGGAAAAAATAGATACAAAATATTATGATGTTTACTATAATCACGGCAAGAGTAGTTACAAGAATTATTAATTTACTATTTTAACCTTTCATAATTAAAAAAATGAGTTATTTTGATGGAAACCATCTAATTAACTAACACCATTGATTAAAACAAATTAAAGGTTGAGATTGGATCCTAGTTACTACCTAAGGATAAGGATCCCATTTGATCTCCCACCTATATATATATATATATATATATATATATATAGGGGTGAGATCATGTACAAAATGAGGTTATCGTAAAAAATAAAAAATGATGCATTTTATACATAACTATAATGCAAGGTATGCATAATTATAATGCATTGTGCATTATAATGCACGTTCTATACTATTATAATGCATCAACCATCATAATGCATTTTCAGTATAATCATAATGCACCAGTTAATATGAACCATAGATCACATTGAGATCAATGGTCCAGATCATTTCTCATTTCTTACTAGACATGTCTTTTGTATTTGATCTCTCCACTATATATATATATATATATATAAGTATCAATGCTTGATTCGTTCATTTTTTCTTCTTAGTTAAAAAATTGTATAATAAATTAAATCGAGCTTTGATATTTATATATTTTTTGAATTTAGTGATTTCAATATTAATTTATAAGGTATTAGAATATATTAAAATTGAAAAAATTGAACAAAATAATGTTGAATACGAAAGTGCCCACAAAAGTGTCCACTATAAGGTGACTAGCATATCATTTCTCTAGATATTACTCTAATCGAATTTACAATTACTTCCACTCAATATATCACTTTAACATTGATGAACCCTCGATTCGTTGCTCGATGAATTAAATAGTTTGTGTGTGGAGATTGTGCGTTAAAGAGTAAAGAACACAGGGATTACGTGGTTCGATCGTAAGATCTACGTCCACGGGGAGAAAGAGAGAAATTATATATTCAAAGTAGCATAAGTGAGTACATTACAATCGATTCTCCTATTTATAGTTGGAGTAGATGCCGGTTATAGGAGTGAGAACATGGAGATCGTGGGTGGTTTTCTTCTCCATCATCCCACGTGCCGGCAGTTTAGGGCTCAACTCCCTGGGCCTGTATTTGGTGCGAACTGGGCCGGACTGGGCTGTCCTGATTGGGCCTGTGTCGGACTGGGCCGGACTGAGCTGTCCTGGTTGGGCCTGTACCGCTCTGGGCCTGTGCCGAGGTAGCTGTTTTGGGCCTAGGGAGGTGGGTCGTTTCCTATCACATCCCCCCCCCCCCCCCCCCCCAAAAGACGTGGGGTGATGGGTGTGGTGACTGAAGTTGTCATCGTCTTATTGACGCTCTCTGTTTGGTAGGTTGTGTTGGGACTATATACTGAAAAGCATACTTTTTATGCTTAGTTGCTCTGAAGCACGGGGACGTCCGGGAGGGCACCGTCCCCGTTCCGGGGACGTCCCGGAGACGGGGACGGCCGGAGACGACTAAAATACGTCCCTGGGGACGTTTTCTGTACATGGTCGTTTTTTTCTTTTTTTTTTAATATATTTTAATAGTAAAAACGTTTTATTGGGAAAAAAAATACTCAAAAACCTAAAAACTTAAATCGCGAATCGCGATTTGGAAGCAAACCCGACTCACCTTCCTTCGCGCGGCGCAAATCGCGAATCGCGACCTCTGATTCACCTGTTGCCTTCGTCGCGCCGCCCAAATCGCGAATCGCGTGGTGCCTCCGTCACCGCGCCGCCTTCACTGCGCCGCCGTCGCCGCACCGCCTTCGCTGCGCCGCCGTTGCTTGCTTGCTGGTGGGTTTAATTCATAATTTCATATGGGTTTACTTTTTCTTGTGGGTTTAATTTGTGGCCGATGGGTGTGGATTGTGGAATAAATGCACTGCCCAGCATTAATTCACTGCATTTATTAGTTGCTGGCAGTGAGTTTTTTTTTATTTATTTTGTCAACAAAATGGTTTAATTCGTGTGGGTTTATTTTGCAGCATTAATGGCGGCTTCTAGTTCTTCGTTTATTATGGATTTCTTAATATTTGCATATTTTATTCATAAATTATGGATATTTAATATATATTAAATAAAAAACACAAAACGTATTTTTAACGTATCGTACTTTCATTTTTTCAAAAATAACGTATTTTCGTCCCCGTATCGTATCGTTCCCGTATTTCGTCCCCGTCCCCGTGCTTCTTAGCTTAGTTGTATACTACTTCTTCCTGTTTTATTTTATGAAATAAATGGAGTCATATGTTTTGCATATTTATTCGTGTTATGGTTATGCAAATAAACGTCATGTAGTATATATTATAGATAATATGGTGTGGGTGGTCACACGTAAGATCGTATTATCGGTTTCTTATATACTTAAATGGTGTTCGCAACCTAAGTAATCATGGACAAATTACTTGTTAAGGTTGTAGTACAATGCTTGATATTAGCTGATCTTAGCTATTAGCTTATACTAATGCATCCAGTTGCATTGAACAGGATCGCGGTGAGATAAATCCTTTTGTACTGATTTAATAAAGGATTTAAGATCTCGGACGATTATTATTTCTTAATTCTAGTTGTATGATATTGAATTATATATTTATGATAATTATTATTTTGATTTATCAATGAGTACGAGTTATTGAAACTCAATGTATCTCGATATCTCGGGTAATAATATTATAAATATGATAATTAATATTATAGCTAGAAATCGTGTCTCGGCGGAGTCCGAGTTGATGATGTCCCCTTGAGGCGCTCTAAAGATTATTATATCAAACCCTGCAGGTGGATTAAGTTCCGATATAATAATAAGGTCGAGCGGGTACTACTCTCGGTTGAGATATTAATTAATAAAGCTATCAGTAGCTTAATTAATTAATGGACATGCGATATCTTAAACACGGGAAATAATATAATTCAAAAAGGAGCCCGGTATGTAATAATTTGGGAAATGGACGGCAGTGCAATATTATTTCTTTAGTGGAGTGAAATAATATTAATATAATTAAGTAAAGTATTCGGGCCCAGAGAATACTTGGATTATTAATTATATTGAGAGGCCCAGTCCATATCCTCCTTAAGATCCCTAGTGTAGCCCAACAGAATCAGGCCTGGCCCAGTAAGGAAAACCCTAACCCTAATCTGCCTCTATATATATAGATGGTGAGATGGGATTCCATCATAAGTTCACATACGAGATTTAGAGTGACGGCTAGGGTTTTACTGTGAGAGAGAGAAGAAAGATTTTCGTCCATCCGGAATTCTTCTCTGTGCTCGGGAATACTCTAGAAGATCTCGAGGTTTACGAGAAGAGCTAGATCTCGTGTGCTGGGATCTAGTGCGAGGAATTCTTCACCAAAACTCATTATACCGGCTGGATCTGCCCGATAAGGTATGCAATCTAGATCTGTTTCCGCTTTAGGATCTAGGAAATTGCATGATATAATTTTTGTTTAATCGATTAACATCCGAGCGATCTTCACGGATCCAACAGGTTGTTAGTGAGATGATGCTTGCACGTGCCCCCTTCAAACAATCCGACTTTCCGAAGTGATGTATGCCGAATTTGCACTTGACATATCCCCTTCAAAACTCGGAGTTCGGGAGAGTCCGAACTCTTACTTGGCGTACCCCCTTCAAAACTCGGAGTTCGGCATAGTCCGAACTCTTACTTGGCGTACCCACTTCAAAACTCGGAGTTCGTGAGCGTCTGAACTCTTACTTGGCGTACCCCCTTCGAAACTCGGAGTTCGGCATAGCCGAACTCTTACTTGGCATACCCTCTTCAAAACTCGGAGTTCGTGAGCGTCTGAACTCTTACTTGGCGTACCCCCTTCAAAACTCGGAGTTCGGCATAGCCGATGTGTGCGTTAGTTTCCCGCCGAAGACTCATAAAGATGTCAGGTGCATTAAATGAGAACGCTTGGGGTACCGATAAAGCAGGGATGTGACTGGCCGTTAGTTGAAACGTCGTCGCATTGAATGGCGTTTTGAATGCGCGTTGAACCCTCCCCCCTCTTTATGTCTGATGATTGAAAAAAAAAAATCAATCATTTACTTCTTTCATTAGAGCGAAAAAAACCCTAAACTTCAAATTCTGCGTACTGTTCATCGTTGCCAACTTCAAAATCTCTGCAAATCGTTCAAGAATTTAACACAAAAAGTAAGTTATGTCTTCTGTAATGTCGATTTCTACTTCCCATTCATCTTCTGTACGGTCCGTTCATTCTCCGGCGACTTCTTCGCCTTCTATGGCGGCGACGGAAGAAATCGCCGCCGCTTCTTCATCCTCTTCCTTGCCGATCGTTTTTCCCGACCATACGCGTCCGTGCGTGCGACTCCGTACCCTCAAGATGTAGAGTTCCCCCATTTCCTGGTGTTTTTGGGAAGGTGGGAACCTTCGATTCCATCGTTTCTTCTTCCACCCTTTACAAAATCGCCGTGAAATATAACTTCCCTTCTTCTGCTCTTCTTCTTCAACCCCGGGCCGGCGACAGGGCTTGCCGGCCTTGAGGTTGCGTTACTGTATATGTTGACCATTTTAAGGCCGGCTTGCGTATCCCTTTTCCGGCCATTTATGCCGAAATCCAAATTTTTTTTGATCTGTCTCCCGCTCAGATTACCCCCAATAGCATCCACCAAATCACCGAGCTGGGGGTTGCCTGCGCTCGGTTGGATATCCCCTATTCGGCCGAGACAGTGGGGGCTTTGTTTTCTTTTAAGGATAGAAAACATGGGTGGTATTACATCGCATCCCGGTCCAATTTTTGCATGACCGTTCCTTCGAAAGTGCCGAGCTGGTAGAAGAAATTCTTCTTATGTCGGTTCGAGGGAGCCACCGAAGTCGCGTGGCATACGGGTCCCATAAGGCTTTTGCCGAGGCGAAAGAAATTTGCCGAGCTGGCTGATCGGTTCGATAGCCTCGGCAAAATGCCGATATCGTTGGCCAAGCTCGAGTTGGCTGAACCGAGCCCCAATGATCATTCCACTTCGGTGGATCCGGGGAGGGGTGAGGTTCCCTTTGATCTCTTTTTTTTTTTTTTTTTTTTTTTTTTTTTTTTTTTTTTTTTTTTTTTTTATTCGGTACTAATCTTGTTTCTCCTTCGTTGCAGTGAATATGGTGAAGAAGAAAGGGCCGCCCAGAAGAAGAGAAAGGGCGAGGCATCTAGCACTCCTGCCGATTCAAAGAGGCAGGCAACTGTGTCCTCGGAGAGGACTCGTTCTGAAATCCCAACCCCCCATTCTCACGGCGCTCCTACCTTTGCTGCTGAGGATGTTGATGTGGCTACCGCCGGGAAGCTAGTGGTCGGTTCGGCGTCTTCCGAACCCGATTTTGCCATCACCGGAGTTCGGGCTCCATCCCATGTGTTCCCAGCGGTAAGATTCTGACATTCTTAATTTGTCACTTGTACTTTGTACTTTACTGATGGAATTATGTGTGTAGGGAGTTGATACCGCGCTGGAGGATTATAATCTCGCGTCGAGCGTGATTAAAAATCTACTTCAGGGCTCGGTGGCTAAGTACAACCGAGCCACCGAGAAGGTGAAGAATCTGGCCGCCGAAAAGGCCAAGATTATGAAGGAGTTCACCGCCGCTGTTGCCCGCGAAGAGGAGTTGAAGGAGCAACTCGCTACTACCGCTGCCGAGCTCGCCGCCGCCAAGGAGAAAGCGGCGAAGAGCGAGGAGGACCTGGTGGCGGCCCGTTCTCAAGAACAGAGGATCGCTGCGATGCAGAGCAGCGTTCTCCGAGCTCTTGCTGAGAGGATGTTCCTCAGCAAGAGGTTCAGTGCCCTTGTTAGGGACGTGACCGAACCCGCGAGCACCCGGGCCATTGCCGAGGTGCTCGACCGTGTGGCCGTTGATTTTCCCGATCTGGACAAGGGGAAATACGGCTACAAAATCATTGATGACGATGAGATGCTCCGCATCTATTTCCGGCGGCTGGTGAAGAATACCTCTGCCTTCCCGGTGGTGGAGCATCTCGCCGAGAAGAACACCGTGCTGACTCCGGAAGATGTGCTGGAGTGTCCCGCCGATCAGGACTTGAAGTTCGAGGCCCTTCTCGGACCATTTAGGGAGGAGCTGAAAACCTGTCCGGTCTCCCCCTACGTGTCTGATGAGGATGCAGAGGAGGAGGAGGAGACCGGGGAGAGGGATGCCGGGATGAGAGACGCCGAGGTAGAAGTTTCCAAGACTGCCGAGGTGCAGCAGCCGAACACCGAGGTTGAACCTTCTGGCGGGGTCAGTTGATCCCCCCCCACCTTTTTTGAATTTTTTTTTTTTTTTTTTTTTTTTTTGCCGAACTGTAACTGTACTTATCTTCAATCAATGAAATGACTTTCTTTTCGGCACTTGCTTATGTCTGTTATTTTTATTCTGTAGAATAAATCCAAATTGGACGTAACTGCCTATCTGAATGAAATCAAACATCTTAAGATCCTTGTCGACGCTAAGGATGTCGAGATCGCCCGGCTTGATAAACGTGCCGAACACCTTCGAAACGAGTTCGATGCTAAATACAAAGCAGTGCAGACCAAGGCTAACGCGAATAAAGCTCGGTATCTTCAACTGAAGGAAGATTATGCCGATGCCAAGGTCACTGCAGAGGAGCATGCCGAGTACGAGCGAGTTATTCACGAGCTCGGCGGTAAGACTATATCTGAAGTGGAGGCTGAAGCTCTTGAAACGATGCGGCACGCTAGTCGAGAGCAAAAACACCGCGGACCGGATTCCTGGGAGGTCGCTGAGTATGTGGCCGAAATACGATACTTAGCCAATTTATTTCCTATAATCGTTACAAGGCAGCCCGTGCTGAAGGAGTGGCTCGATGCCTATCTGCAAATATAAGCTGCCAAAAAGAATGCTTCCCGATTTCGAGCGCTGAGCCCAACCGTGCCTTCTCGGCTCGTCAAAGACCGATTAGACATGTTTTTGCCCCCTTCAAAACGTCCACCGATACCAAACCGCGGAGACGGCAACTACAGTGCTCCTCGGGTTACTTATAGGGACTGATCCACCGGTAGCCGGGGTGGAGGAGGTGGCCGCAGCGGAGGACAAAGTTCTCGTAAGGAGAACATAAATATAGATATGTTGCGTAATCCGCCGACCACCGGTTTGGCAAGCTATTTTTATTGTAGCAAAAAGCCGGATGAAGGTGGTCCTTCTGGCTGAGATGTAAAATGTAAACTGCATGAAATAATAAATATTTTGCTTTTGGACATAATATTCTTTTTTTTTCTTTTTTTTCTTTTTTTTTTTTTTTTACTTGGCTACTAGCCTGTTTCCGAAGTGGTAATACTGCCCATTTCGGCTTCCGAATTGACACTTGGGTCATTGTTCGGGTCTCCCGAAGTGGCCTGGGGGCCTGACTTCGGCTTCCGACGTGACACTTGGGTCTTCCCTCGGCCCTGGGATGGCTATTGCCTATTATCCGCCGCCGAGGTGACACTTGGGTCTTATCGGGTTCCTGATTTGCCGACTAGGTCGGGAGGGGTGGTCCCCTATTCGCATGATTTAGTTTTGTATTTTAACACTTGTCCTCGTCAGGATAGTGCATGAAATTAGAGGTAATTGCGCATATAAGTGGAGTAATGCAAGACAATGCGAACACTCAAAAGATAGAAACTGCGAACTTTCCATTAAACTTTGAAACTTTTGAAAGACGGACTCGAATTTGACAAGGACCGAACTGAAAGACAAACGACTTAAAATAAACAAGACTCTATCCTATATGATACTCCACTCCTATGCATAATACCTCTTCAAATGGATAATATTCCACGGCCGCTGTATGGGCTCCCCGGACAAACTGGAAAGTTTATAGGCACCTTTGCCGAGGTCCTCATCAACTCGGTAAGGGCCTTTCCATGTGGCTTCCAGCTTGCCGAGCTTGCAAGCCTTGCTAACCTCGTTGTTTCGTAGGACTAAGTCTCCTACGCGGAATTGCCGACCTCTAACTCGCCGATTATAGTATCGGGCCATGAGTTGCTTGTACCGGGCTTCCTTGATGTAAGCAGCATCCCGTTTCTCCTCTAATAGGTCGAGATCCGCACATCGATTCTCGTCGTTCACTTCGAAGATGAAATGGGTCGTGCGCGGACTTGGCAGTCCGATTTCGACAGGGATAACAACATTTGTTCCGTAAGCCAAGCTATACGGTGTTTCGCCATTCGCGGATCGAGGTGTAGTCTGGTAAGACCATAGAACGTTGGGAAGGTTTTCCGCCCACAATCCTTTGGCTTTCACTAATCGGGTTTTAAGGCCTTTGACAATTGTCCGGTTTGTCACTTCGGCTTGGCCATTCGCCTGAGGGTGAGCCACCGAGGTGAAGTGCTGCTGAATTCGCAGTTCGTCACACCATTCTCTGAATACCTTGTCTGTGAACTGGGTCCCGTTGTCGGATACCAGAACATGAGGTATTCCGAAATGGCACACTATGTTCTTCCATACGAAGTTGTGAGCATTCTTACTTGTGATCGCAGCTAGAGGCTCTGCTTCCACCCACTTTGTAAAATAATAAATTGCGACTATGAGATGTCACAATTGGCCAGGTGCCTTATCGAATGGGCCCACAATGTCGATTCCCCATTGTGCGAACGGCCAAGGGCTTTGCATCGTTGCTAGCTCGCTTTGGGGCAGTCTTGTCACATTGGCATGCAATTGGCACTTCTCACATTTCTGCACCAGTTTGGTGCAATCTTTGAACATTGTAGGCCAATAATATCCCCATCTCATGATTTTCTTAGCTAGGGCCCGAGGTCCGATGTGGCTTCCGCAAGACCCTTCATGCACCTCGCGCATGACGTAGTCCGCCGAGGTAGGGCCTACGCACTTGAGCAGAGGTTGGAGATAAGATTTCTTGTAGAGGACATTGTCCAGAACGGCATATCTCAATGACTTTGACAATATCCTTCTTGCCTCCGTTTTGTCTTCGGGTAACTCCCCCCTCACTAAGTAGTCGAATAGGGGCGTTGTTGGGAATTGTTAAGAACGAATATGTTAAGGGGGAACTTATAAGGGATATCTTAGTGTTTTGATTTGATCCCAAAACCCCAAAGCGTTCTGTTCCCAAGCGACCCATTTTGATATAGTTGATAAGTTAGAATTTTTCTAAAAAGCCTACTCTGTTAGGATGGCTCTTTTATTTTGCTTAGATTAGGCTTCAAAATTTCAAGTGAAGGCCACTCACTTGAGTGTGTTTTTCAAAGCGAAGCGGGTCAAGCAAACTGAAGTGAAGCGTGTCGAAGAACTGTGAAGCGAAGCGATCGCTACAGTAGATTCGAAGTGAGTCTGCCAAAGTGAAGCGAAGCGATCGCTACAGTAGATTCGAAGTGAGTCTGCCAAAGCGAAGCGAAGCGAGCGCTACAGTTCAAAGCCCAAGCGAAGCGAAGCAAGCGCTACAGTGAAAAGTCAAAGCTAGTCAACTCTAGTCAACTATTTCCAAAGCAGTCACTAGGGAAAGTTAATTCCCGAAGCGGCTCACTACAGTATGACTGCGAAGTGACTCAACTAAAGCGGACGCTACAACTTCAAAGCGAAGCGAGCCACTACCTACCAGAAAGCGACAGCACAAATTCCCGCTCCAAATTTGAACTTCAGTCAACTGGAGATCTTCGCATTTATTACGAAATCTCCACGTGTCGAAAGCGGAGAGGAGCAGAGGAGTTGACTGCCAGGCCGACAAGGCGCCGTAACAGTACTGGGTCGCTCCAGTTACTGTTGAAATTGGAACTTAGCCATTTCCGGCAAAAATCCAAAACTGCGCATCTGAAAAGTAGCCAGCCTGTGCAAGGTACTGTCGAGAGGAGGAGGGACAAGGCCACCAACCAAGCAACGGATCTCAGCCAACCCTCCGCCTATAAATAGTGAAGGATCACAACGTGAAGAAGTAGAACACTACTTGAGCATTCGAGCCTACTGCAAACAAACACTCCCAAGCCTTCGAGCAAATTTTCGAGTCTTTGTTTCCAAGTGTTCTCCGAGTTTCCAGTTCATCGGAACTCGTCTTCACAGCCTTCACACTTAGATTCTAAGCCCACTTCATATATCCGAAGCTTAGAAGAAGAACTCTAGCCAATCTTTGCATCTACTGTAAAGAGTTCTTCATAGTGTGTCGTCAACCAAAAACCCTATACTTGTCTGTTAGGTTTTTGAGTGTTGTCGTTAGGTTGTTTCGATCCAAGGCTCTTCTTTCATCGATTGAAGAAGCCTCGATCATAGAGTTGAGATCCAAGCTTACACTTACACCGTTTGTGTAAAGCTCGATCGAAGCTAGGCTGTAAGGAGAGCCCGGAATCTCCCTGTTGTTCGGACAGAAGCGAGTGAAGCTTCGTGTCCAGTTTAGGTCTTAGTAGTGAACCCGTAATCACTGCACTGTTCGTCAGATCCAGGCGAGTGAAGCCCGATCTCGACCAGGTTTTTGAAGGACCCGTAACCTTCAAGTTCTTGAGTGAAGAGAACAGTTGCCGTCGTGCAACAAAGTGGACGTAGGAGCGTTATCTCCGAACCACTATAAATCTCTGTGTCGTATCTCTCTAACCCTAAACTCTTACTTGTTTGTTTATCCATTGCATACTGCATCTAAACAAACTTAATCTGGAAATTTCAAATACTTAGGGAAAGATTTAGCTCACCAAATTCCGCATACACGAGTAAAGACTCCCTCTTGATCAAGTGCTCACTTCGGTCAAGCAGGCAAGCTACGTACTGTAGATCTAGCTTCAGCTAGGTCTTAAGTTTCAAGCGAGCTTTTTACTTGTTACTCTGAGTTAAGGGATTTGAAGTTGAAAAACTTCGAAATACGTATTCACCCCCCCCCCCCCCCCTCTACGTATTTCTCCTATTAACAAACCGGGACCAACAGGCGTCATCCATGTCGGCTGTTGCTCCTCGTCTAAATCATTGACCTCGGCCTCATCTATGATCCTGTGCTGGATATCTTCAACTGGCGAAGAACCGGGCACCGCTGCCAGTTTGCTGAGAACGTCAGCTCGGGAGTTCTGAGTTCGGGGTATGCGTTCGAGCTGGAAGTATGTAAAGGCATCCTGCATACCCCGCGCTTTAGCTAGGTATCTCTTCATCCTTTCTCCCTTTGCTTCGTATTTTCCCAACATGTGATTTACAACTACTTGTGAATCACTATGTACCTTGATGGCGGTGACTTTTAAATTTGTGGCTATTCGGAGTCCGGCCAGCAGCGCTTCATACTCTACTTCATTGTTGGTGGTTGTGAACTGAAAACGAAGTGAATAGGTAAATTCCTTCTTTTCCGGGCTTATGAGGAGAATTCCGGCTCCGCTTCCCGTCTTTCCGGATGCACCGTCAACATACATGTGCCAGCAATCTGGGGGCTCTGCTATGGTTGTGCGAGCTGGAATTGTTGGTTCGGATGCCGAGGTTGGGATATCGGTTATGGAGGTCTCAACCAGGAAATCCGCCAGGGCCTGTCCTTTAATTGTCTGGCGGGGAGCATAAGTAAGGTCATGTTCTCCCAGCTCTATGGCCCACTTCGCTATTTGGCCCGATGCTTCGGGTTTTGTTAGGACTTGCCGAAGTGGGGAATCTGTTCGGACCTGGATAGGGTGCGCATGAAAGTATGGGCGCAAACGCCGAGCAGCGTTGACTAACGCCAGAGCTAGCTTCTCCAGTGGTTGATACCGCACCTCGGGTCCCTTGAGTGATCTACTTATGAAATATTGACGCCCTGCCTCTTCTCGTACGAGTACCGCGCTGATGGCTTCCTCCGAGGTGGCTAAGTATAAGAACAGTAACTCTTCTTCCTTTGGCACTGACAAGGTGGGCATATTGTTGAGATAACCTTTTAGCTGGTTTAGTGCGAGATGGTGTTCCGAGCTCCAGTTGAACTCGGGTGCCTTCTTCAAGATTTTGAAGAAGGGTAACTATTTTTCTGCAGCTTTGGAGAGAAACCTGCTCAGTGCGGCAAGGCACCCAGTGAGTTTATGCACATCGTTGATCGACTTTGGGTCTTTCATCTCCAACACCGCCTTAACCTTCGATGGATTTGCTTTTAGCCCTTCTCGAGAAATCCAACAACCTAAAAACTTCCCCGAGGTCGCAGCAAAGGTGCACTTTTGGGGGTTAAGTTTTAGGTTGACCTCGCGGAGTAGGGAGAGTACGGTTTGGAGATCGGCAACACTCGTACTCTCTTCCTTGCTCTTCACTACGATGTCGTCAACGTAGACTTCCACTTCTTTTCCGATGTGCTCCTTGAATATCTTGTCTACCATCCTCTGATAGGTAGCTCCTGCATTTTTCAATCCGAATGGCATCTTACGGTAAGCAAAAATGCCGAAGTCCGTAATGAACGATGTCTTGTCTGCGTTCTCGGCATCCATTAGGACTTGGTGATATCCTTTGTACAAGTCAAGGAAGCTGAAAATCTTATGGCCGACTAGAGAGTCCACCTTTTTATCGATGTCGGGTAGAGGGTAGCAATCCTTGGGGCAGTGCTTGTTGAGATCGGTGTAATCAATACACATTCGCCCCCCTCCCCCAGCTTTCTTGACCATCACTGGATTCGCTATCCAAGTTGGATAAGTCACTTCGAACAGGATTCCTGGGCTAATAGCTGTGTCACCTCGGTCTTTATGACCCGATTTCGCTCCGCGGTGAAAGAGCGCTGTTTTTGTCTGATTGGCCTGACCTCGGGGTCAATGTTAAGCCGATGTGTAATCAGCCGAGGTGACACTCCTGTCATATCCAGCGGGGACCATGCAAAGACGTCTTTATACTCCTTCAAGAGTCGAACAACCTGCTCATGAAGATGCGGGAGCTCGGTAAAGCCTACTTTGACGACCTTGGCGGGGTCGTCCTCGTACAACTCTACTTCTTTCACCGAGCTGTCTTCTACAGGAGACGTCTTCTTCGGCTCCTCGGAGTTCGGTAATTGCTATGCTTGGGGCAATTGGGGTGGGGCCCCCTGCCCTTTGAGTGCCACATGTAGGCACTCCCTTGATACTTTCTGGTCACCCCGGATCACGGCTATCCCGCCCTTAGTCGGGATTTTGAGAGCCAAGTGGTAGGTGGAGCAGATCGCTCTTACTGCATTCATCCAAGTCCGACCTAGGATGATATTGTAAGGGGACTTGGCTTCTACCACAATGAATTCTGTCACATCGGTAGAACTCCTCAGTCCATTCCCTATAGTAACTGGGAGTTCGATCGTTCCCACCGGATGCGTCTCCTCTTGGGCAAAGCTACGCAGAGGCCGTGTGGTCGGCATAATCTTTGACTTATCTAGTCCCATATTGTCGAAACAGTGCTTGAACATGATGTTCACCGACGCTCCGGTGTCAATATGTATCCTTCTGATGAGTTTGTTGGCCACTACGGCCTCGATGACGATGGCATCGGAGTGCGGGACCATAGGGGGCACTGGGTCTTCAGCAGAGAAAGTCACTGCTTCCTCTTTCTTGAATCTCTTACTAGCTGGCTCCCTGTTCGGGAGGTTCCGTGCTCCATTTTTGAGATATGACTCCGTCTGTCCCTTGGCAAGTGCGGAGATGGTAGCAACAACTCCATCATATTGACAATCTCCGTCTTCGTCAGCATCATCATCATCATTGTACTTAACCTTCTTTTCGGCTTCCGTACTGCAACTTCCTCCCCGGTACTGCCTTTCCTTCTTCTGATTTCGGGGGGCATCTACTTGGTTGACTCCCGCACTTCGGTCCTGGTACTTCTTGAGTGGGCCACTGCGGACTAGGCTCTCGACGTCATGGGCAGTTCTCCGTCTCATGTCCATAGTCGTCATGGAACAGGCAAAACTTGTTCTTCGATCGCGGCTTACTATCTTCTCTCATCAGCCTAGGTTTCTCGAACAAGTTGGCATGTAATTCGAGGATCTCGGTCCTCGGCTTATTCAACGGGGTGAACTGTGGCGCCTGCCTTTGAGCTGGAGGTGGAGCGGGCTGGCCTCGCTGGGGCTGCGCCGAGTTTTGCCGAGGTCCGAGACGTGATTCTAGTGGACCGCGCTGAATGCGCTCCATCACGCTCTTCCGAGGTGCGTCTTCCTTCTTTTTCGAGGTCTCTCCTCGATCTACTTCTCTCCATCTCCTAGTCGCCTCATCAATCTTGGCGAATTTATCTGCGATTGCCCACAGCTCGGTAGTTGTTTGGGGTTCCTTTGCCAAGATCTCCTTGTAAAGGAGGTCCGAACTGATGGCATTCTGAATGCCGAGATGATGAGAAGATCATTGGTGCAACGAGTTTGCAGGCACTTTCTGTCAAATCGGGTCATGAAATCCTGGAGGGGTTCACCCCGGTTCTACCTCACAGTGAGTAGATGGGCCGGGGTGTGTCTCACCTCGGCACGTTGGGAAAAACTCCGCGAGAATACATTCATGAGATCGGCATACGATCTGATTGACCCGGCTGGTAGGCTATCAAACCATTCCCTCGCATTATCAATCAGCAGTTCGGGGAATAGCTTACACATGTGGACACTCCCTAGATTTTGGTTTAACATGCTATACTTGAACTGACATAGGAAATTGCTTGGATTTCCTATCCCATTATACGGCTTGATCTTTGGCACTGTGTACCCAAAGGGCATGGGTGTTTTGAGAATATCCTCGGAAAGCGGACTGATGATCTTGCCGAACGCGTCGAAGATTTGTGCGCCCCCAGCTAGGTATCCTTGGGGGGGGGGTGCGGCATGGGGTGGCACCGCAGCGTAGTTCGGTTGGGTCACATGCGAGTTAGGCTGAGAAATTCCCTGGGGCTAACCTCGGATATGCTGGAGGTGATGCCGCAAGTCCCGCCCTTCGGGGATCCTATACGGCCCAGTTCGGTTGTCCGGGTTGAGATGAGATGTTCCCTGTGCTCCGGTATACTGATTAAGGAACTCACGTCCCGAAGCAGTGGTGAGATAGTTTCTTAGCAGTTCCTCGATTCCAGGAAGTGGAGGGGGAGGTGGAGCTGCCAAGTTCGGACGGATAACCGGAGAGGGACGTCGGACCACTCCCGGCTCGAATAGCTCACGTTCGCGGTTCGCGGTGAGATTTTCCACATGGCCCTCCGGTGTTGCCTGATGAGTCTGAGGTCCCAGGCGCGAGCTCACGGGAGTTCGGCGTGCCTGGGTTGGTTGCTCTTGCGGGGGAGGCGGTGCCGCCTTGCCTCCTCCGACATTCTGTTCACTGGGGTTAGGAATCTCCGGGATCTCCCCGGTTTCGGTTTGGTTATCGACGGGGACGTCGTGGTGCGGTTGTTCCTCATGGCCCGCCGAAGCAGCAGGTTTTTCAGGTTGCCTCCGACGGCTTCGTCGACGGCGGGGAGTTCCTAGCAGTGACCGGCTTCCGGGTGCCATGGATGATGAATATGAGCAGCAAAAACGAGTTTTCAAACACAAATTTCTATCGTTCCCACATACGGCGCCAGTGATGAACCCTCGATTCGTTGCTCGATGAATTAAATAGTTTGTGTGAGGAGATTGTGCGTTAAAGAGTAAAGAACACAGGGATTACGTGGTTCGATCGTAAGATCTACGTCCACGGGGAGAAAGAGAGAAATTATATATTCAAAGTAGCATAAGTGAGTACATTACAATTGATTCTCCTATTTATAGTTGGAGTAGGTGCCGGTTATAGGAGTGAGAACATGGAGATCGTGGGTGGTTTTCTTCTCCATCATCCCAAGTGCCGGCAGTTTAGGGCTCAACTCCCTGGGCCTGTATTTGGTGCGAACTGGGCCGGACTGGGCTGTCCTGATTGGGCCTGTGCCGGACTGGGCCGGACTGAGCTGTCCTGGTTGGGCCTGTACCGCTCTGGGCCTGTGCCGAGGTAGCTGTTTTGGGCCTAGGGAGGTGGGTCGTTTCCTATCAAACATATTATTATCATTTCTCTAGTACATTTTAATTTTCGTACCATTAAAAAAACTTTATATATAAATAAGACGAAAGAAGCGTATAGTTTGCGAGCATAGTTGTTTGGGTTATAAGCGGGACCGGTCATAAGGTGGTGGTGTGGAAGAGGAAATGGAAATGAAAAGAAAGTAAATTCGGGCTCACACACTTATTTCGAATCTACTTTATTCTTTGAATGGCCACTTCATTTTCTTAAAAAAAAAAAAAAAAAAAAAAAAAAAAAAAAAAAAAAAAAAAGGAGGAGGAGGAGGAGGAGGAGAGAGATGATGTTTTTTTAGGGTATTCCCGAAAAGAAGCATAAGACATTTTGAATGGTCTAATTTCAATTTATCTTTCCTCTTAACATTTTTTTCCCATGATATTGTCGCCATGTAATTTTATTTTTTATTATTATTTTTTTAATCGGACAAATGTTAATTGTTAGATTAGATGTTACTGTAGGGCTGGGGAAATATACCGAAAATTCGGTATACCGTCCATACCGTACCGAAAATTTACCGAAAATACCGTAATTAAGGTATACCGAAATTTTCGGTAAGGTATCATACCGTACCGGAAGACAAAGGTAAGGTAAAGGTATCAATTTTTGAATACCGGGGTATACCGTTACATACCGTTGTCGAGGTATATACCGAAAATAAGGTATATACCGGTCGCGGTATATACCACTATCGCAGTATATACCGCATGTAGGGTATATACTATGTATATACCTTAAATTATGGTAAAGGTATCGCGGTAGTACCTTATATTATGTATATACCTTAAATTATGGAATGAGATTAGAAAGTTTTATATGCTCTCGTTGTGTTTTGAATTTAGATGTTTTGGATTTGAATTTGATAATATGTTTTATTTTGAAGAATTTTGGAGTTTAGATATTTGAGTGCTATTTATTGTATTATAAGTTTCTAAGATATGAATTATACATATATTGATTTATTTATTTATAATTAATTTAAGGTATACCGTGGCATACCGGCTTAAGGTATGGTATACCGAAAATAAGGTATGGTAAAGGTATGTAATTTGCTTCATACCGAAATTAAGGTATACCGGTTTAAGGTATACCGACAAGTAAGGTAAGGTAAAGGTATGTAAAATTAGCATACCGTCACTTAAGGTAAGGTATAAGGTATGACGAAAATATGAAGGTATACCGTACCGACCCACCCCTAGATGTTAGTATGTCAAGATCCCAATAACTCCAAGATTATCTCCAAGCCCACCTTATATCTTCCACAATTCGCTCTCATAAGGGATCGAACCTAGGTCACTCCTTCAAGGGAGGAGCACGGTGGTCAGGTGCGCTAAGTCACTTGGTTTGTCGCCATGTAATCTAATACTCCCTTCGTCCCTTTATACTAGTTTTTGAGGCACGAGAATTAGGAAATGATGGATTTGGGTGTTAAAGTGATGAGCACATGTACAAAAAATGTTTTTCATTTAATAATTTTTTATCAAATAAGGAAACGTAACGTCTTTCGCAAGACGTACTAAAAAGGAAGACATAACTAGTATAAAAGGATGAAGGGACAAGCGAGTAATCACTATCACCGTTATTAACTTATTTTAAGTAAAAAACCTATGTCGCTTTAAATAAGTATGATTCTTTAAATCTCTTTGTCTATGTTAAATTGTAAAGTGATTAAGTGAATTACACTTCCCTTTTTGACTAATTTTTTCTATAGTAATTTGATCCATTTTGCAACACTTTTGTAAATGGGTCATCGCATATGCTAACATATCTCTCAATAGTCGTTTGACTTACTTTAACGTCTCTCATTTTCGATCAAATCGACATTAAAAAATTGTCAACTACCCTCTTCGTTATGAAAATAATAATTCTCTGTATACAATCTTTACATTATCTCATTTTTCGTTGGTTCGCAATCAGCATACAAATTTATAATTCTACTCTGTAATTATTACTTTAACTCGTAATCATCACACATGTTAACAAATCATCACGATATACTTATTGAACTTCGAGTCAACCCTTTCGAATTGGCAGCGAAAGAGAGGCGACCTCAACCTTTAAAAAAAATATACATATACTCCCTCCGTCCCACTGATATAGGGACCTTTTCCTTTTCGGGATGTCCCACTGATATAGGGACCTTTCCCAAAATGGAAAATTCTAACCCAATAAAATTTTGACACATCACTTTGACCCACTATCATCATTCTCGTCTTAATTCCCGCGCCGAACGAAAAGGTCCCTATCCCAATGGGACGGAGGGAATACAAATTAATGAATATGGTAAATCTGAGGTTGGATGTAGGGCAACCACCGACCTCATCAAATTTGAAGGTTGGGTGTAAAATTATACTCCCTCCGTCCACGTATTTCTGACACGTTTGCTTTTTGCACGGGATTTAAGACGGAAGTAATTAGTGTATAAAGTGTATTTTGTAGGGAATGTAATGTGGTTTATGTATTTAAACATATTTTAGAAACAGATCATCATATATGCATAAAAACATGTTCTTGTCTGATCTTAAATGAAAGATCGTATAAAGACCTTTAATTTGATATAAAAATCATAAAATTCCGATAACAAACGAGCAAATTATAATAATTTAAACTTTCAAAATTTAAATTATATTGAACTACGTGCAGAAAAATGAGTGGATGAGATTTAAGTATGGAATGTTAAGTGTAATAAGGGATTTACTAATTGTATTACTTAGTGGCTAATTCTTTCCGAAAAAGGAAACGTGTCAGAAATATGGGGACGGCCCAAAAAGGAAAGCGTGTCAGAAATAGGTGGACGGAGGGAGTATTATCTATAAATATAAAAACATTATTTAATATATATATAATATAATAAATAAACAATTTTTTTTATTTAATATATTTTTGGAAAAGGATAAAAATATTTTAATTTTTGAAATAAAAATCTCTATTATAAAAAGAGATCACGCCTTCAAAAAATTTCTACACTTTTTATGTTTAATTATTATTTGAACATAATTTAACTATTGTTAAAAAATTATATATTACGTTGGGTTGGGTAATTTTAAATGGTTATGGATAAACATGTAAAAACACAAAAGGTTGGAGTTGAATGAATAGTAAATTAATATAATAAGATAAAGGTTGAATGGTTGGGGTTGCTGATAAACATGGTCTAAGATGTTAATGACCAAAAATAATCAAGGCCAAGTTTATTGAGCCCAAAATTTCAAAACTCCCAATTTCCTCAATTCTTACTCGACCAACCATTTTCGTTCATTTCATTCAGCAATTAACGTTCAACTCTTTGTTGATTTCCTTTTCAACTTTCCCAGTTTTTGCCGATTGATAGTTGATTTTGGCTGTGGAGAAGAGTGCTGCAAAAGTTGAATACTATCTGTATAGGAGAGAATGGGTTGGAAGGCAGCGCAGAAACTGATTCGTCACTGGAAGATTCTCAGAGGTGATAATGTAAGGTTAATGGAAATCATTTCATTCTTCTTCTTCTTCTTCTTCTTCTGGTTTTACGACTTTCGCTGCTGTGGCTAAGGATTTTCTGCTGAAAATTTATGATTTTCAGGTCATGATAATCAGGGGAAAGACAAAGGGGAGACTGGTGTTGTTAAGCGCGTAGTTGATCTTAGAATCGTGTTATTGTCGAGGGCAAGAATCTGGTAACCTATTCGGCTTACTTTTTGAGTGAATTGGATTTTGATTGGAAATAATTCGTTGTTTGTTTTTGTTTTTCGTTTGAAATTATGTTTGAGTCGAGTGAAAATGCAAAAAAATAGCTTCTTGTATATTTGTTTTTAGGCACTTATGGTTTTAAATTCGAAATTCTAGCATTTTGTTGATTGATTGATTCGTTACTCGATTCATTTTCACGATGATTATCTGTTTGCAGGTGAAGAAACATATCAAGCAAGGGCAAGGTCATGAAGGTGGGATATTCTCAGTGGAAGCCCCCCTCCATGTCTCGAATGTTCAGGTTGTCGACCCCGTCACAGGGTGAGGTGTTAAAATGTCATTTGCTTGTCTCGTTTTCTGCTTGTTCTGAAAGAGTGGTGGCTAACGTTTTGCTTGTAGGAAGCCCTGCAAGGTTGGGATTAAGTACTTGGAAGATGGTAGCAAGGTGAGAGTATCGAGAGGCATTGGTACATCAGGATCGATAATTCCTCGTCCGGAGATCTTGAAGATGAGGACAACCCCTAGACCTACCGTTGGTAAGCTTTAGGTTATTGCATTGTAACAAAACATATTTGTCCACATGCTTTCTCGTATATAGGAAATATGCTTGAGATTCCCCCTTTGGATAAGACATTGTGCCATAGCATCAAGCAGCCCCATATCACCTAACTGTTTCTGAGTAGATGCTCTAGTTGATAAGATTGAGTATAGCAATGTTGCTGATTGGACAGTGCAATATGATTAACTCTTGCCCACAACACTTAAAAGTTGTAGTTTGGAATTATAGATAACCTCACCTTATATTGGGTCCAAATGATAAGATGTTCACTGATGGAGCCGGAGATGCATGGAGATGCATTGATGAAGCTCGTTTATTGAATCCCGTGAGATATTTCATGGCAAATAAGAAATCCTTTAGTTAAAACAGAGGTTTAAAAAAATGGATGACTCTGAATTCTTACACCAATATTCAAACTGAAACTGTAGAATAAAATTAAGGACCTTTAAATCAAATATGAAGAGAAAGCTGTCTTGATTCTTCTGTGGGTTTTGCTTTACCCTGGTCTCATGCACTGGCTTTGTGCGAGTTCTGACTTTCTGGAGAAGGAATGGGAGGCCAATTGTGAACTCTTTCTTTTGTTAACTGTTGTATATATCTTTACAGTGCCAATAAGGGGTAGTCTTCATCTACGTTTTAGTTGTATGTATTTCACTTCAAACTCTAAAGGAAACAGATATGTGGAGAAGTTGACAAAATGTGACGCTTGTAATATGTTATGATTGGGACTCGGGGTTTCCTCATTGGTTATAGAGTCTTTGCTGTATCCGTAATTCTGCAGTCGGGTGCTCAGTCACCTACCTCTGCCTGAGGGGTTACGTTTAATGGAGTTAGAAGCTGAGGAAGAAATCATCAGAAATGGGGAAACTTCTAATTGCCAACACACAAACATATAATGAAGGAAAGCTGTAAATTTGCAGGATGTACTTGAACATGAGATGATAAGTTCATAGTGAAGCTATTTATTTTTACTTGCATAAAAATTCTGCTGAATCTCGTATCTTGTTCGTTCTACAGTGGGTCCCAGGGACACTCCAATGGATGTGGTTCTGGAGAGGACTTACGACCCTACAACCGGCAAGGGAATGCCGGATCTTTAAGCACCATGCCTCGAAACGAAAAGCTGCTTGAGGTAATCCCCGTCAGACTTAACATTTCCTTGTTATGTTTGTGGCTTGGAAAACAGTTTGCTGGGAATTTCTTGATTTCTTACCTTCTTTATTTTAACAGCAGTTTAATAGATAGCTGAAATGTTAAAAAGTTTTGATGCAAACAATACTGTGGAATTAAGTCACTATTTTTCTTGTTTGGAGTACATACATTTTAATTTGCAATCAGAAATTGAACCTCACTCTGGTAGTAATGCTGCACTACAAACTACACTATCGTAAGGAATTTCGGTTGGCTAAAATACTTTCGATTAGGGCAAGAAAAACATATCATTTTTCGATTATCCATGGTTCGAACATTGAGCAAAAATATTCTAATTTCTAATTCCTAACTCCTCCCGGCTACAAAAATTGTGGCTTGTTTCTCCGGCACTAGTTTAAGTGAAAGATATGTGGATATTTTTATAGTAGAGAAAGGAGTCGCGTGGGGCATGTTTGAAAAATAAATTGAAGTAGCTGCAGTTTATGTAGATGTAACGATAAGGTAAACAGATGCAATTTTGGTGGACGGAAGGAGTAATATATACCAGTATATTTCACGATCATCGTTAAATAGGTGTAACGTTCCTGTGATTTTTAATCTTTATCTATAATAAGAGACAGTATAGCATTGGATAAATAAAATTTGTTTTGATTTAACCAAATCCAAATATAATTGTGTGTGGAATTAACGTGGTATCAATTGTGCATAAATGTAATTTATATTAATTTTTGTATAAATATATGCATTTTAGATTTAAAAAAAAAAAAAAAGGAACGTAGTTCATAGATGACGCCACGTAAATCCTTTTATGTATATAATAGGAATGCGGATTCAGAGTAACATGTTAATTCACGTGACTACGTGGCGCTTTCTATGCTCTCCGTTCTCAATGTTTTGAAACCCGGACCGGATACCGAACCGGTCATTGAATCGGGTTACCGGGTCATCGGGTCGACCGGTTGACCCGTTCCTAAAAAACCGGATGACCCATATATATAATATATATTATATTGTTTTATATTTTACTTATTTGTTGAACTTTTAGAATACATATATGAGGTAGTTCAGTTGGTTATTATGTTGGACTAACAAGCTAGTGGTCACAAGTTCAAATCCTGATGAATGCTAAAAATTAAATTTTTTTTTAAGTGAACAGTGACCGGGTTTGACCGGGTCTGACCGGTTCACTCCGGGTCTTGACCGGGTCTACCGGTTCACTCCGGGTCAATTGAAATGTACGTAAATTGAAGACCGGGACCGGACCAGGGACCGGTTCACCGGTTTTCCGGTCGGACCGGCCGGTCCGGGTCGGGTTTAAAAACATTGTCCGTTCTTAATTATCTAAAAATTCAATTTATTTATAATAAAATATTATTCTAAGTATTATTTGTATAGAAGATAGAAGATATACATTAATAAAATTAATATATTTTAATTTACGTTAAATCTAATAGTAATTAATTTCAAAGTTCAATTAGTCTTTATAATAAAATAATTTGTATACTATGTATAATAATCTTTATAATATTATTCTATATAATTACAATTAATAATTCGTATTCTATGCTCTCATTTATTTATTTATTTATTATTTTATTTGTTTCTTAAATACGGTTGTGAGTTATTCTCATTCACTTCACTTTATTCATACATGAATAGATTTTCATATTATAATTCATATTTTACATAACAGTATAAAGTTATTCATATCAAATATTGATGTTAAAATTGATTATAACTATTTGGGACTATCTTTGACATTTTTTTTATTTAAAAAAACTACGGGTGGTTTGACTTATTTTCGATGTAACGACATTTTATTTTTATTACAATAAAACAACGGGCTACCTAAAAGTAGTAATATAAAGTGATTCATATCGAATATTGACGTTAAAATTGATTATAACTATTTGAGACTCTCTTTGACTTTTTTTTTTTATTAAAAAAACAACGGGTGGTTTGACTTATTTTCGATGTAACAACATTTTATTTTTATTACAATAAAACAACGAGCTACCTAAAAATAGCAATATAAAGTGATTTATATCGAATATTGACGTTAAAATTGATTATAACTATGTGAGATCCCTTTGACATATTTTATTGAGAATATATAGTCTTTTACCCACTTCTAAGTTACAAAACTAAAATTTGCTTCGGAAGTTTAAAACATACAAAAAATACCCGATTTTTGGTTCGGTAGACAAAAGCGCCCTTACTTTTTAGGTTTGGAGTGCTTTTTGACTTTTTCTCTTTTTTGAATCCAATTTCTTCTTCATTATACCATAAGAGCATTCGCAGCAACGTACGCGTGAGAGCGTGCGTACGCCATGTCATGCCGCCACGTCAGCGTGCGTACGCGTGGCGGCAGGAGAATGATGCGGGCGTACACGTGGCGTACGGTGTACGCCCGCGTGTACGCCCAAGCATACACCCCTGTGCACCATCCGAACGCCACGTGGCAGCATCCCATTGGCCGGTCAAAGTTTGACTTTGACTGTTTTTTTTTTCTTTTTTTTTTTTTTTTCCTTCTTTCCGATTCCAGTTTGTGTTTTCATTTTTTCCTTTTTTTCCTTTTCGTTCCTTATTTCTATGTTTAACTAATAAGTATTCTTTCCTCATTTTTTTTGGGTATGTTTCAATTTTAATTTAATTATGGATTATAATTTTAATTAATTTCTGTTTTCTTTTTTCTACGTATTCTTTTTTATTTTTTTGACTTGTTTACATTTTTAACAAGTTGTTCACATTTGATTTTTTCTCCATTTTTTCACCCTTTAATTGTATTAACCGTGAGCCAACCCACTAATCTAAAATTAATTCGATTTTTACGTAATCATGGTAATCAATTGTAACTAGTTAAGCTTTTATTAATTTTGATACGTCGATTTATTTCAAGTGTAAACAAGTTGGTGATTAATTTCCATTTTAAAACAAATATGGATTAAAATCGAATTGATTAATTTTTTTTCACAATTTTTTCACCTTTTAATTGTTTTGTTTGTTATGTTTTAAAATCTTTGTATTCTAATTTTTCAAATGTACAATAGAATTTGATTTATTAAAAAAACTCGTATTCGAACGACAAGAAAAATATTAAATCGAAATAAGAATTAACAAATAACTAACAATGTCCAGTCAGCATAGTCTAGTCAGCACATAAAATAAACAGCATACACCGTACTCTACTGCACTACTTTTCAGCATACGCCGTACTCTATCCTTGTCAGCACACTTTTTGTCCTAATCAGCACACTTTTTAACTAGCATACGCCGTACTCTCGTATTCTCTCGTACTCTGCTGCTAATGCTCTAATCTCCCTCTCTATTTTATTTCTTCACTCTCTCTCTCTCTCTCTTTCTCTCTCTACCCACCGGGAATTGGGGGTTGCCGGAGCCTCATTTGGCTCGATTTGAATAGCAACGAACTCACCGGCCCCCTTCCGTCGGAGCTTGCCGCACAATCCGGCCTCATTGTCCCCTCTCTCTCTTTCTCTCTCTACCCCTCCTCCCATCGCCGGCCATGGAGATCCTCACGGTAGCCATTTCCATCCTCCTCATCGTCCTCACGTTCCTCTTCCTCAGCCGCCGGAGCGGCGGCGACGGCACCCTCCCACCCGGCAGCTTCGGGTGGCCGATCCTCGGCGAAAGAATGGAGTTCCTCTTCGGCACGCCAGAGACGGAGGTTCCATCGCGCGACGGTGAGAGGAGCGGGCGAAGAAGGCAACGGATCTGATCGATGGATTGAAGCGAAGTGACCGCGTCGGAGATGGGGAGGCGGCGGCGGTGGATGCGTCGGTGGCGGCGGAGAGGAGCTGAGCCGCTGCACGGGGCTGCGTTTCCACGGCCTGGAGGCGCTGGCGAGGAGCTGCCCCAATCTGGAGAGCGTCGACGCCTCCTACTGCTCCGGGTTCGGCGATCTGCCACTATAGAAGAAGACGGGAGGGAGGGAGCTCTGTAAAAATGGTGGAAAAATCATTCCAATTTTAGCATTTGATTCGATTCTTTATAAATTCAAACTTCTTTCAGTTTCTGCAGTTTTAAGATTGCTTTTTTTCTGTATATAAAAAATTTATAATGTTTATCAATTTCCAGATTTAGCCCTTTGAATTTTGTAATGTTTTCTTTCTTGTTATTGCCATTCATGAATTGTTTATTCAAGGCTTAGTTCTTTGTTATCATCACCAGTATCGATTTCTCCTCCCAGTTGCAGAGCAGGGGATTGGATTTCTTCGCGATGCACTCGCTTCCGATCACTCAGATCAAGAAAGGTAAAGACGAGGAGTCGAACAACAACGTCAGCTTCTTCTCCGGCGACGCGAAGGGCCAAATAATTATTTTCGATTGTTTTATTCTTCCCCATTGTTTTTTAGGGCTGAACCCAATTGATTTCTTGGTACACAGTACGAAATATAAAAAAAGATTACTAGTCTTATGTAAATTTTTGTTCAATTTACATGATATACTAAAGTACACAGTACGAAAGGAAGAAAAGCTTACTGTGTACTTAAGTACACAGTAAGAAACACAAAAAATATTAGTAGTCTTGTGTAAGTTTTTGTTCAATTTACATATATGATATACTAAAGTACACAGTACGAAAGGAAGAAAAGCTTACTGTGTACTTAAGTATACAGTAAGAAACACAAAAAAATATTACTAGTTTTGTGTAAGTTTTTGTTCAATTTACATGATATACTAAAGTACACAGTACGAAAGGAAGAAAAGCTTAACTGTGTACTTAAGTACACAGTAAGAAACACAAAAGGATTACTCGTCTTGTGTAAGTTTTTGTTCAATTTACATGATATAAGTACACAGTACGAAAGGAAGAAAATCTTATTGTGTACACAGTACGAAAGGAAGAAAATCTTATTGTGTACTTAAGTATACAGTACGAAAGGAAGAAAAGCTTATTGTGTATCTAAGTACACAGTAAGAAACACAAAAATGATTACTAATTTTGTGTAAGTTTTTGTTCAATTTACATGATATACTAAAGTACATAGTACGAAAGGAAGAAAATCTTATTGTGTACTTAAGTAAACAGTACGAAACACAAAAAAAAATTACTAGTTTTGTGTAAGCTTTTGTTCAATTTACATGATATACTAAAGTACACAGTACAAAAGGAAGAAAAGCTTACTGTGTACTTAAGTACACAGTAAGAAACACGTTTCGTTCTTATTTGTATGGAACATAATACGATTTGTAACACCAAAATTACCGGAAAGAGAGAGAGAGAGAGAGAGTTGGTGGTCAAAGTCAAAAAGCAAAAAGTAAAAAGCAAAAAGCAAGGGCATTTTGGTACAAAATTTGAAAATATGGGTATATTTTTATCTTTTAAACATCCAAAACAAAATTTAGGTTTTGAAGTTCAAATAAGGTATTTTCATTTTTGCCTCTATTTTATTTATTAAAATAAACAACGGACGGCTTGACTTATTTTGATGTAACGACATTCGACTTTTTATTTTTTATTACAATAAACATAGGGCTATGTGAGACTCTCTTTGACATTTTCTTTTTATTAAAATAAAAACGGACAGCTTAACTTATTTTTATATAACTGACATTTTCTCTTTATTACTCTCTTTATTACAATAAAAAATATTTTATTTTATATATCACTCTTAGAAATATATATTTTATTATCACAATTAACGGGCGGCTTGAAACAATGACACAGCGAGATAAAACCAATATAAACTATTGAAACTTTACGTTTTATTAAAATAAATAACGGACGACTTGACTTACTTTAATATTCTTCTTTTATACGTATTTGATTACAATATACAATGGGCGGCTTGACATATTTTAATAATTTTGTTTATGTTTTTTCTTTAAAATAACGTTATAAAGTGATTCGTATCAAAATTTGACGGGAGATAAATGCATCTATCATCAAAATATTTTCTTTTAAACGATGTTCTTACAAACACGAGTAACGAGCAACTTTATATAATTATGTATTCTTTAACTGATTTAATTTAAAAATTATAAGTAAACTACTACTTATATGATAAGCATAGATAGTACTACAATTTAAAACTAGAGGCATAAAAGAAAATACCCATTTCAAGTTACAAAACATAAATTTTGCTTTGGATGTTTAAAAGATAAAAATATACCAATATTTTCAAAATTTGTACAAAAATGCTCTTGCTTTTTACTTTTTACTTTTTGCTTTTTACTTTTTGCTTTTTGCTTTTTGCTTTTTACTTTTTGACTTTTACCACCAACTCTCTCTCTCTCTTTCCGGTAATTTTGGTGTTACAAATCGTACTGTGTTCCATACAAATAAGAACGAAACGTGCTTCTTACTGTGTACTTAAGTACACAGTAAACTTTTCTTCCTTTCGTACTGTGTACTTTAGTATATCATGTAAATTGAACAAAAACTTACACAAGACTAGTAATCTTTTTGTGTTTCTTACTGTGTACTTAAGTACACAGTAAGCTTTTCTTCTTTTCGTACTGTGTACTTTAGTATATCATTTAAATTGAACAAAAGCTTACACAAGACTAGTAATCTTTTTTGTGTTTCTTACTGTGTACTTAAGTACACAATAAGATTTTCTTCCTTTCGTACTGTGTACTTTAGTATATAATGTAAATTGAATAAAAACTTACACAAGCTTAGTAATCTTTTTTGTGTTTCTTACTGTGTACTTAGGCACACAGTAAGCTTTTCTTCCTTTCGTACTGTGTACTTAAGTACACAATAAGATTTTCTTCCTTTCGTACTGTGTACTTTAATATATCATGTAAATTGAACAAAAACTTACACAAGATTAGTAATCTTTTTGTGTTTCTTACTGTGTACTTAGGTACACAGTAAGCTTTTCTTCCTTTCGTACTGTGTACTTAAGTACACAATAAGATTTTCTTCCTTTCGTACTGTGTACACGATATGATTTTCTTCCTTTCGTACTGTGTACTCTAGTATATCATGTAAATTGAACAAAAACTTACACAAGACTAGTAATCTTTTTTGTGTTTCTTACTGTGTACTTAAGTACACAATTAAGTTTTTCTTCCTTTCGTACTGTGTACTTTAGTATATCATATAAATTGAACAAAAACTTACACAAGACTAGTAATATTTTTTGTGTTTCTTACTGTGTACTTAAGTACACAATAAGCTTTTCTTTCTTTCGTACTGTGTACTTTAGCATATCATGTAAATTGAACAAAAACTTACACAAGACTAGTAATCTTTTTTGTGTTTCTTATTGTGTACTTAAGTACACAGTAAGCTTTTTTTCATTTCGTACTGTGTATTTTAGTATATCATGTAAATTGAACAAAAATTTACACAAGACTAGTAGTAATCTTTTTTTGTATTTCGTACTGTGTACCGAACAAATCAAATAAGATTTTCAAAATATATTCCGATTCATGTGAGAGAGAGATAGAGAGAGAGAGAGAGAGAGAGAGAGAGAGTAATTGAATGTTGGGCTCGTAGGTTCTTCTTACACCTCCGATTCACCACAAAAAAAAAAAAGTGAAAATAAATTATTCAATTGAAAAGAATAAAAATAAAAACAAGAATTTGCATCACTTCACATTCATAAGGAAAAGAAAGAAAAGTGCAAAATCACAGCTACAAAGCACAAGAACTTACACAAGACTAGTAATCTTTTTTTTATATTTCGTACTGTGTACTTAAGTAAAGACATTAGATTCAGTTCGTCGATTACAAAAAAACAAGCAGCTCCAACAATTACTCGGGCCATCTCTTCTTCTTCCAACTCCCACATTCAAATCAAACTTCCACATTCTGGAAAAAAAATAAAATAAAATAAATAAATAAATAAATAAAAATCACATACAGAACAACAAATTTAAGCCATAAAAAACACAGTCTTGATCAACAGCAACGCAAGAAGAACATGACAGTATTTACATAGAGACAAAAAGTCCCATGAAAGAATTTTTTTTTAAAAATGACACAAAAAAGAAAAGAATATTGGTGCCCTTAATATTGTAAGAATCAAGGTCCCTTTTTGCAGGCTTGATCTTCGCCATCCCTTCTTCTTCCACACTTTTCTTGAAATTTCGAAACAGAGTTGAGAGATAGAGAGAAGAGAGAGAGAGAGAGAGAGAGAGCCAAATCCGGCACCTTCAGAAGGCTGCTCTAGCGATTAGGCTGCCGCTGAGGAAGCTGTTCAGCGAGGAAAGGGAAACTGCGATGACGATGGAGACGACGTCTTCGTGCTCATCGTCGGACGCCGACGATCTGGACGGAGTTCCGGCGGAGACTCGTACTGCTTGTGGCTGCCGCCGCCGTGATTAATCCGGGCAGCCGGCGGGGATGAAGCTGGTAAACTCGTTCTCAGCAGAAAATGTATTTAGCTCACCAAATTTCAGAGAAAAAATAAATCAAACGATTTCAGGAAAAAAAAATTCAAAATCAACTGCTCCGACACGGTGCCTCGCCGGAGCACCGCCCGCAGCAACCATCCCGAGCAGCGAGCCTCTGTCCTTCGCCTGGTACGTCGGCTTCCCCAAATCCAAGGAGGTGCAGGTGGTGATCTCCTTCACCATCTCCGGCTGCGTCACTGCAGCTCCTCGACGGACATGACGAAGGTCGCCATGGGCTGATCGGCGGCGTCGCTGCCGACGGGGGTGAAGCCGACCTTGCCGCCCTTCATGTCGGTGATGTTGACGTAGCCGGAGGTGCCGGCGGCCTCGCCGGTGACCTGGAAGAGGGAGGAGGTGGTGGAAGGAATGCATAAGCGGATTCTGAATTCTTGAATCCCACTTCTCTCTCTTCTTTCTCTCTCTACATTCTTCGTCTCCCTCATGTTTGCCTGCAGCTCCGTCCAATCCTCATCTCCGAACACGACCACCGCAACGAGCGCAGCTCCGTCGGTGATGAATGGTCGGCGGCGGCGGCGGCCGAATCGGATGGATTTGGGGTAGAGAGAGAAAGAGAGAGAGGGGTAGAGAGAGAAAGAGAGAGAGTGAAGAAATAAAATAGAGAGAGGGAGATTATGGTATAATGAAGAAGAAATTGGTGAGAAAAAAGAGAAAAATTCAAAAAGCACTCCAAGGCTAAAAAAACAAGGGCAAAATAGGAAACCAAAGCCAAAATAGGGTATAATTTGTGTTTTTAAATATAGAAAGTAAAATTTAGTTTTACAAGTTGAAAGTGAGTATATCACTATATATTCTCTTAAAACTAAATATAACATAGATATTGTGTGAGATTGAAATATATCATAGTATTTTATATAATTAATATTTACAAATATATGTATTTTAGAAATAAGAATTGCGGATGTAGGAATTGACCCATGTGCATGTCGATCAACGTGGTAGTTCCAAACGGGCATCTTAACTTATTTATATAATGACATTTTCTTTTTCATTAAAATAAATAACGGGTGACTTGACACATTTTAATATTTTTCATTTATATTTTATTTTAAAATAACTTTATAAAGTGATTCGTACTGAAGATTTAAATATAATATAAATCGGTATTGAATTGGTTCTTCATATTTATTATTCTTAAATTCTTTTTATTGTTCGTGAGTACATAAAAATCGAGAATCAAAGTCTAAAATAATTATAAATAAATTTCATTAACAAAATATCTAAATATTAAAAATCATTAGCACCCGTCGATTTTCGACGGGTAATAAATATTTATCTAAAAATTCAAATTATTTATAATTTATCTAAAAATTTTTTTATTTATTATTAAAAAATATCATAATTCTATCGTTATCATTATTATTAATTATTATATCTTTTTGTTATCTTTAACACTATTTCATTTGAATAGATTTTAATATATTATTTATTTTTAATTTTATTTATAATAAAATAACAATAACAATTACAATTCTATATAATAGAAAAATAAAATTAAACAACGAACGTTTTCTTTTTATAAAATTAAACAACGGACGACTTGACTTATTTTAATATTTATTTATGTGTCTTGACATTATTCTTTTATTAGAATAAACAACGGACCGCTTGAATTATTTTAATATTTTCCTCTTATGTTTGCTTAAAAATAACACTAAACAATTAATTATTCATGTCGAATTTTAACGGGATACACTATACCTTTACCGAAATATTACTCTTATAAAACTACTTTTTATTATCACAAGGGGTATTGGTATTTAAATACACGAACTTTGGGGGTTGTAACGTTTCTCTCCTGAACTTCAAACCTTGGTAATTTAATACACAAACTTTCAAATCGTTACAATTTTTCCACAAATCCGTTTTCCGGCCAAATTGAATCCTGCGTGGCAATTTAATTGCTGATATGGCAATTTGAAGCTGCATACGTGGTCCAAATTAGCTGATTTGGCTCATACATGTGGAAAGCTTCGACCAAACGACGTCGTTTCATTCGCAATAGCCAACAACGACGCCGTTTTCTTCCTCAATTATTGAAGGAGAGGTCGCGATTGAAACTCTGCAATCTCAGACAATTTTCTTCCTCGACAGAAACATTCTTCTTCCTCGGAAGATTCGAAACATTCTTCTTCCTCGACAATTTTCTGGGAAGATTCGAAACATTCTTCTTGTTGTGGCGTGGTGGTGGTCCCGAATCCCTCGTTGCGATTGTGGTCCCAGAAAAGGATTTCCGCGTTGCCATTGTTGCACAAATGGGTAACAGGTAGGACCATTTAACTCCATAATATTATTACTTTACTTGATGATGTTTTTAGGGTTTAGGTCGATTTCGTTTTCGTTTTTTATTACCCTTTTTTGACATTAGGGTTTTCTCAAATCTTATTTTGTTATTATTGCAGAAATCGTCACTTTGGTATGTATGTTCGTCATGGAGGAGGTTTTGGGAAAGTGGGGAACGAAAAATACTATGCTGGTGGTAATTTAACAGCTAGATTTGACCTAGATGCGGATAGATTTGGCTTCGTAGATGTGGAAGAAGTAATAGAAAAAATGGGGTACACGTCTTGGAAAGGGATTTACTACAAACCCACCGGTACCGTGGAGTACATAGAACTTCGTAGTGATAAAGAAGTAATGGAGATGCTATCTCATTTGACTGAGTATTCTAGGGTTTGTCATGTTTTTTTAGTTGGTGGGGAGAAGGCAGAGATAATGCACACTGATGAAGGAGACAGTGAAGAATTGCACACTGATGGGAATTTGAGGGTAGATTCTGAGGGCAGTGAAGGAGGTAGTAAAGAATCAGAAGATGTGGATGAAGAGATTGAGTGTGAGACTTTGAGGGATGTGAGTGGAAGTGAGAATTTGCCTGAGAATTGCACTGAGAATTTGAGTGATAATGAGACTGGCAATTTGCGTGAGATCTTGAGAGGTTTGCATAAGGAGTTGAGACTACTTCAAGATGGAGGTAGCTCTGAAGAGGACAGTGATTATATTCCTTCTGCTGAAGAGGAAGAGGATTACACAGATGATGAAATGGATGATGATGAACTGGGTTCAGATGATGAATATGTAGAAGCTAGGAAGAATTTGAGGGATAGGTCTTTTAGGGGCTTATGTGATAAAATATTATCAAGACATCCTCATGAGTGTGGAGAGTCAGACATTGAGCTGGGGGATGATGATATAGACTCTTCAGAAACTGATGAAGAAACTGAAAGGGTGGGTAGAAAGATACGGAGGCTTGTCTATGATCCTAGGACTGAAGCTAAGAATTTGAAACTTGTCATTGGCATGAGGTTTGCAGATGGTTTTGAAGCAAAGACTGCTATCCAGGACTTTTCCATTGAAGATGGCAGAGAGATACACTTTAGGAGGGTTAGTAAAACCCAAATGGAGGCCCGCTGCAGTGAAGGATGCAAGTGGAGGTGTTATGGCAGCCTGGTCAAATCTACTGGGCATTTTATCATTAAAACTCTAGTTCAGCCCCATACTTGCACTAGGTCTATGAAGAACAAACAGGTGACATCTTCTTGGATTGCAAAGTATTACTTGAATGTCTTTAGGTATAGACCTGATATAAGTGTAAAAGAGTTAGCTTTAGATATCAGGAGTAGGTTTAACTGTCATATGCTACCGTGGAAGATTTATAGAGCAAGAAAGAAGGCTGCTGAGATGTTGATGGGCACAGTGGATGAGCATTATGCCAAACTCAGGAGTTATATGTTGGAGCTAATGAGGGTGGATAGGGAGGGAAGATTTGAGCTACTTTTGGAAGTTGGGGCAGTTTTTAAGGGAGTCTACATAGGTTTCAGTGCCCTAAAGAATGGATTCAGAGCTGGCTGTAGGAGAATCATTGGTCTTGATGGGGCACACTTGAAAACCTACTTAGGTGGCACACTCTTGTGTGCAGTGGGGACTGATGCTAATAACCAGATGTATCCAATTGCATGGGCTGTAGTGGGTGTTGAGAATACAAAAAACTGGAGATGGTTTTTGGGTATTCTAGTAGAAGAGCTAGGTCTATCTACTGGTGCAGGGACCACTTTTATTAGTGATCAACAGAAGGTACTTACCTGACCATTGTTTTTTAATCTGTTTATTAATCTGACTGTTATATATCATATGGTAATCTGTTTTTTATTTATTTTGTATACAGGGACTGATCAATGCAGTTGCAGAAATGGCTCCACTTGCAAGCCACAGGAACTGTGCAAGGCATGTCTACATTAATTGGAAAAAGAGTCACAAAGGTGTGACATTGAAGAATTTGTTCTGGAGGGTTGTGAGGAGCACATACATGGAGGCATATAATGAGGCATTGGATTTGATGAAGAAGGAAGATGTGGGAGCTTATGAAGATTTCATTGGGAGAGATACTACAAAATTCTGTAAGGTCTTTTTTGATGATAACACCGTGAGTGACATGCACCTAAACAATACAAGTGAATCATTTAATGGTTACATCTTGAATGCTAGAGGTATGCATGTGATTCACATGTTAGAACAAATAAGAACATCTCTCATGTCTAGGATTACCAGAAAGAGGCTAGAATTGGTTGATTATCAGCATAATATTTGCCCAGCCATCCTCGAGAAAGTCCAGGAAGCCCAACATTACAGTAGGAATTGCATTACACATCCTGCCTCTGATGTTTTGTTTGAGGTTGAACATTATGAGGACAGATTTGTGGTAGATGTTGGGCTTAGAACATGTACCTGTAGGCTTTGGAACTTAACAGGTATACCATGCATTCATGGTTGTGCTGCTCTTCATTTCTTGAGGAGGGATCCAGTGGATTATGTTCATTCTCGCTTTACTGTGGACACATATTATGCCATTTATGCCTTTGGCCTGCCACCATTGAATGGTGAGAAGATGTGGCCTGTGGCAGAAGGGTATCCAGTGATTCCACCTGCTGTTAAGAAGATGCCAGGACGGCCAAAGAAGAAAAGAAAGAGAGACCCTTGTGAGGAGAATCCTAAAAATGCTACAAAGCTGAGGAAAAATGGAGTGAGGATGGTTTGTCAGAACTGCTTTCAAGCAGGACATAACAAGAGAGGATGCAAAAACCAAGCTGTCCCTAAACCCCCTCCAGCTCAAGTTAGTATTTGTTTAGTATTTATTTTTCTTATTTGTGTTTTACATGTAAAGTAATATGATGACATTATTAATGTGCTGCTCTTGGTGTGGTTTTCTGTAGGGAAAACGAGGGAGACCTCGAAAAGTGCCCTCAAATGCATCCACAAATGCATCCAGAGTTGTAGCATCTTCCACAAATGTTGCATCTTCGAGGCCTTCTTCGAGTTCGAGGCCTTCTACTTCAAGAGCCACAGTTAGTCAAACCACTCAAGCAAGGGTCACTCAAGCAAGGGTCTCTACAAGAAGTCAATCAATGGGAGCTGCTGGAACTGTGCACACGAGAATGGCATCAAATAAATCCACCCTTTTCATACCTCCTAGGCCAAGCAAGGATTCAACTGTGGGGAAGTCTAAGAAGAAGACCATCCCTACTCAAGAGAGTGCATCTTAAAAGCTGTTTGTGAGGGTTTAAAACAATGGTTTGTGGGGTTTGTGGTTTCAGACAATGGTTTCAAACAATTTCTTTTGTTTGGTTTTGGTTTATGCTAGAACAATGTTTTTTGTCTAGCTTGGTGGAGCTTATTGAAACTGATTTGGTGAAGCTTATCTCATATCTATTGTGCTATTGCTTCCTTTCCTTCATTGTGCTATTGCTTCCTTTCCTTTATTGTTACATGATTAGGTTTTGTACAATATAGATGATATCATAAAACAATACACATTCAACTAACATTAACTTCATATATTAGTACAACATAGACAACAATTACAAAGTACAAAATAGCCTACTAAATCTAGAGTTCTTGAAATGCACAAAAAACTCCTAAAAACCATTACATAAATTCTAAACTGCTGCATCCAATCTCCATTCCTGCTACAGATCCTTGAAACACAATACAACCCTAGCTATTGAACTCCAAACATAAGCTTAGCTACAACTGCAACCACAACTACTAGAATTGCTAACTTCTGAACTGCTGCATCCAATCTCCATTTCTTCAGTTCTTCACTTTCATTGATCGCATCCTGCAGTTTTTTCTTCAGAGAATCACACTCTTCCTCCTTTAACTCTAGCAACCTTTCATAATGCTCTTTCTCAAATCGCAGTCGACGACCACAATCATAACGGCAGAATGTTCCTTTTGCTATCTCATCAACCCACTGGAAATATTCACAATCATCGTGCTGCGACAATATTTAACACGAACCCTAATTAATTTCCCAATTGAAATCATACAAACCCTAATTAATCCCAATCCCCAATTCAAATAATAAGAGCCCTAAACAATATAATAAGAACGCTAAGCTCTCGTACCACCGTGAATTGCTTGATAAATCCTAACTTGTTTTGAAAATAACAGGAGAAAATTAAAACTTGCCTTCCTCACTTGACATCGGAAGAATCGACGCCCAGGATTCTTCTCTGTGTTCGACGTTAGAATGTCAGTGGGTAGACCATGCTCGCAGAGAGGAGCCCATGTAACTCTTCTACCCATTGGAGGGATTGACGGGGTAGAGGGGGAAGAGGTAGTGGAAGCAGAAGCAGATGATGCCATGGTCGCGAATCGCGATTTGTGTTTGAGGTTTTTGGGTAATTTTAAACCCTTATAACCAGATGTAGAATTTAGAAAGAAACGACGTCGTTTTTTTCGTATCTAGACGACGTCGTTGCGTTCGCCGCCGATTTATGCCACATAGGCAGCTCCGATTGCCACGCAGGATTCAATTTGGCCGGAAAACGGATTTGTGGAAAAATTGTAACGATTTGAAAGTTTGTGTATTAAATTACCAAGGTTTGAAGTTCAGGAGAGAAACGTTACAACCCCCAAAGTTCGTGTATTTAAATACCAATACCCCTTATCACAATTAGTTGGCGGCTTGAAATAATTATACCTTATTTTAATATTTTTCTATGTCTCTTCGGCATCAATCTTTTATTGGAATATACGACGGGCGGCTTGAATTATTTTAATATTTTTGTCTTATGTGTGCTTTAAAATAACACTAAAAAATTAATTTTTCATGTTCAATTTTGACGGGATACACTATACTTATTATCAAAATATAACTCTAACAACCTACTTTTATTATCACAATAACTAGAGACTTTATATCAACATTTTGTTTTTATTGCAATAAACAACGGGCTACGTGAGACTCTTTTTGACATTTTTTGTTTATTAAAATAAACAACGGACGACTTGACTTATTTTGATATAACTGCCATTTTCTTTTTATTACAGACTCTCTTTGACAAGAAGGATGCATCATCATGCTCCTATGAAATATTGACACATCGAATGAACTTTGCAATGACATAAGGATGATGGTAATAAAACTTAGAGACCGTGTGATAGAAGCAAATCCGCTTTCAGGGAAAAATGCTGGTAAGAAGTTTCCAATTGCAAGAATGACGATAACTACATTAGATCAAATTAAGTTAGTACTGGTTAGATTGCAAAAGAGGCAGAATTCGATTAATGTAAACTATTTTCGACGGGTAGTAAACTATTAAATATTTTTTGTATTATTATTAGTGAAAATATTTAAAACTACCCATTTTGAAACCCTCAACCATAAAACTACCAAAAAAAATTTTCCCTCATTTAAATCTACCCATTTTATATTTATTTGATAATTGGATCCAATTCGATCAACTTGATGATTTGACATTTCACATGTTAAATCATTTTTTTTCCGTGATTCATTTAACACACTTGTGAAATAATACAGTTCACTGTAGTGAAATAATAGAGTGTACTGTTATAGTGTACGATCCACTGATAATAGAGTGTGCATTATTTTCAATTTGTCATACTCCCTCAAAATTTTCACAAGAAAAAAATTTGTATGTTATCAGCTCTGTGAGAGGATAATCGGCAAAATATTTCTTAAAAAGCTTTTTTGAAGACAGAAATACAGGTAATTACGTTTTATATGTTGTTTAAACGGTGAATATTGTCTAACCGGTCGATGAAAGGTTGAAACCGGTCGACCGGTTTCAACTTTTCCGACCGGTTCGTACGTAGTTCGACTTAAAACGTGATTTTAAGCCGGAAAATGCTTGAACCGGTCAACAAAGTCGCCGAAAAGTTGAAACCGGTCGACTGGTTTCAAATTTTCCGGCGACTTTGTCGACCGGTTCGAACGTAGTTAACCTTAAAACGTGATTTTAAGCCGGAAAAAGCTTGAACCGGTCGACAAAGTCGCCGGAAAATTTGCCGGTTTCAAATTTTCCGGCGACTTTGTCGACCGGTTCAAGCATTTTCCGGCTTAAAATCACGTTTTAAGGTTAACTACCTACCACTCAGTCCCAGGCTTCTTGACTCATTTCTTTTTTGACTTTTCGGCACGCATTTCCACCGAGCCGTAGTACGGGTTTTACGATATAATTTTGAAATATTATTTCTTTTACGGGATACTACGACACTCGTAGTATCCCGTAAAAGAAATAATATTTCAAAATTATATCGTAAAACCCGTACTACGGCTCGGTGGAAATGCGTGCCGAAAAGTCAAAAAAGAAATGAGTCAAGAAGCCTGGGACGGAGTGGTATTATTTTGTGACTAGAATGCCAAAATTCAAATGTGGTCGAGAATTGGTCATCTTAACTGTTCTCAGGATTTATTCTAATTGAATTTCATACGGTTTGAATGAAGCACTTGTATTGTTGAATTTGATTAATTTCTTGGATTGATTTCGTGTTTATAGTCGTAGAATTCGTATATATATCACATTAGCATTTTTTGGTTTATTGGTTTTGTTGAGCGGTTTATGTTTTTTAATTATATAATTATCTTTTGGTTAAATTTTGTAATTAATTTTGTGTAAAATTTTGTTTTAGATGTCGTTTGTGTACGTGAATCTACGTTACGGAGGCGATTGGGTTGATTGTGTCTACAATGGTGGCCAACAACGTACTCTAGCTATTGAAGCATATGCATTGACGGTTTCCAATTTGAAATACAAAATAAGGGATGTCATTAGCTCTTGCGAACTAGATTTTGATGTTTTCTATTTGAAGACATCACGGAAAGGCCGAAGTATCAAGTATCTTTTGATGGAGAATGAGGATTTTGCCAAGTTGTGCAGAAAAGAACGTGAACCAACTGTTTATGTGTGTGGAAACAGTGAAGTATCCTCCTCGCATGGCGGCGCATCCTCCTCGCATGGCGGCGCTAGAGAGGCTCCAGTACATTCATATGTCCCTACTTATGAGCCTCAAGTACCGTACGTACCTTCTTACGATTATTATGGGATGTCAGCGTCCAATTCGTACAACGCAAGTAGAAATTGGGATGCTGAGGTGGAGGTGGATGCGCTTCAGAGGACAACTGCTTCGTCAACTTGGTTCGAGGACTCTTTTCTTGGTTCATTTAATCGTGAGTCGACTGAACGAGGAAATACTATCCCAAACCTAAATCAGGAAACAGGTTCGCATGTAGAGCATGGAGAACAACCATTGTATGAGGACGATGAAGATGCAAACGATAAAGAATATGAAGAAGAATCAGAAGAAGAATCGGAAGAAGAATCGGTAGTAGATGAAGATGAAGATGATGAAGAAGAAGAAGTAGAAGAAGAAGTAGTAAGAGAAGGAGAAGTTGAATTGGAGAGTGATGATGAACCTAGAGCCAAATCTAGGAGGAGGAATATGAATAGGGCGTTGTTTGCTGAATACACAACATGGATTCAAGAAGAAGGTGGGATGCAGAAACTTTTACAGTTGTTTTATCCTGATCCAAATGAAAATGAAGCTAACAATGCAGTCGACGAAGGCCCCATGGTGAATTGGATAGTGCCGATGGTCCCTATCCGCCCCAACATTTTAGCTGTATGCATTGAAGAAAACCCGAATGTTGAGGGGTTGGTGGAAGGCGCGATGTATGATACCAAGGAGGAGGTCCACATTGCAGCCGGTTTATGGAATTTGGAAGTCGGAGCCGAATGTGTTACACGAAGATCGGAACCTGATAGACTGTACTTGGCATGCAAACATTCCAAGAAATGCCCCTTCCTTCTACGTGCCCAGGGCGATGAGACATCTTGGCATGTCCATAGGTTTAACGGGCGTCACACGTGCAAGAATGAACTAGAAAATGTTCATACTATCAATGTGCACTCCAATTTTATTGGAGCTTTCTTCGCGAAAAGAATTCAACGTGATTGCAAAATTATGACACCAAGAATGATCATGAACGAGCTGCGAGCTGAGTATGGCGTGCACGTCAAATACGATCTCGCTTTGAGGGGGCGAAACAAGGCTATCGAGGTGATATACGGAAAATTTGAGGATTCCTTCAAGTTACTGCCCAGTTATCTACACATGTTGAAGCAAACCAATGAAGGTACTATGACTGATCTTGAGCTTGATCATAATGGGCGCTTCAAATATGTTTTTGTCGCTCTTGGAGCAACTCGAGTTGCTTACCCGCTTTGTATGAGGCCGGTGATAGTAGTCGATGGTACACACCTAAAGGGTAAAAATTGTGGTATATTATATGCTGCTGTGACGAAGGACGCAAACGAGCAAATATACCCTTTGGCTTACGGTGTGGGACCTGCTGAGAGCAATGAATCGTGGGTTTGGTTCTTGACAAGACTTCGAAGGTCATACGGATGTGCAGATTCGACGTTGATTGTCTCGGATCAACACTCATCAATTGCCCATGCTATGAGTGTTGTATTCCCCGACGCAACACATGGTCTTTGTTACTATCATCTTAGTAACCATATGAGAACGTATGGAAAGCTCATTGTTGGGTTGTACCAAAGAGCTGCATATACGTATGATAATGGGGAATACATGAGGAGGATGGCAATGATTGCGCGTAGAAGCCCCGCAGCATACGAACATTTGATGGATGTAGGACCTGCTAAGTGGGCTCGTTCGCAGTGCCCTGTTCGAAGATTCAGCTTCCTCACTTCTAATTCTGTTGAGTCGTTCAATCATTCATTGTTGTGGGCAAGACGTCTACCAATTACTGCATGTCTCGATGCAGTTAGGATTGTCATAGAGAATGGTTCCAAGAAAAACGTCTTAAAGCCCAAAGTGACAATCATCCAGTGGCGGAAGAAGCTAGGAGAAAACTTGTTGCATCGTTGGCTAGAGCACGGACATACAGTGTGACTTGCGTTGATGAAGGCACATACTCAGTTGAAACAAAAGGGGGCACGGTGGATGTCAATTTAACGAATGGGACTTGCAGATGCATGCAATGGCAGTGTGACTTACTGCCTTGTGCACATGCGATTGCTGTCTTCAAGTAAGTATTACATTAGCAAATATTTATCAATTAGTATTTGTGCATAATTAATAGGTTTTTTGAATGATATAATTTTCAGCATGAGGGGAGAAGCAATGTTGAACTACGTATCCTCTTACTACTCGCGGGCCACGTATGTTGAAGCGTACAGGCCGCGCATATATCAGGTTCCCAAAAAAAATTTATGGAGAGTACCGGTTGCAATTGCAAACATGAACGTTTTGCCCAACTTGTGGGTTCGAATGCCCGGTAGACCAAAAGTTAGAAGACTGCGACGAAGTGGTGAGCCGAGTGATGGTAATAGGTCTCGAAAGTGTCCCCACTGTGGTCTGAATGGTCACACCGGCCCTCAATGCCCTGACTTTGATGAGGCATAAATTTTTCGATTTAGAACATTTGAAATCTAATATTATTATGTATGTTTTTATTAGTGTGCAACTACATCTATCTACTCAAATGTGTACTTACTAATCATATAGTTATGCGGAAACGAGAAGAAAATGATAAGAAATAAGCATTATATCGAAGAGGGGTTCGATATGAGCATGTAGGCGAAAACGGAGGTCAATTTGGAGTTCGGACGAGGAAGATACGACCGAAACAAGAAAGGCGCGCAATCGTGCTACGTTGGACGACCGTCCAGAGGGTTGGAGCGAGCGCTCCAGGATAGCTGCGCTTTTTCCTTCTTAATTTGAGTTGGAGCGAGCGCTCCAATGCTGGTTCGCTGGGACTGCGCGCGTCCTTCTTGTTTTGGCCGTAACTTCCTCGTCCGAACTCCAAATTGACCTCCGTTTTCGCCTACATGCTCCTATTGAACCCCTCTTCGATATAATGCTTATTTCTTATCATTTTCTTCTCGTTTCCGCATAACTATATGATTAGTAAGTACACATTTGAGTAGATAGATGTAGTTGCACACTAATAAAAACATACATAATAATATTAGATTTCAAATGTTCTAAATCGAATTACTAGAGCAACAACAAGGTCGTCTAAATAGGCAAACTGCAAAGTTGGTTCAACATGACAAATCACTTGAGATGCAGATTCGACATATGCATGATCAGTTTGCTAAAAATAATAGTATGGTCTTGTGGAATAAATAAAAATAATAGTATGATCTTGTGGATCTTACATCCTAAAGCATATATATTCTCCCTGCACACAACTCTCGATACGTGTACACATTGTTTTCACAGTTATCAATGCAAGGTCCGGGCATCCACTGATAAGTTGCTCAACCGTCATCGCTGCGTACGTTCCACTGTTATTCTTAACCAAAGGCTTGAAAACGTGGGCTTTTGGTTCCATGATGACTCTGAACTCCGGAAACGTGTTTGCATCAAGACCAATTCTTGAATATTTCCAGTAAAAACCGAGCTTAAGTAGAGTTGGTAGGAAATGTCGCAAGACCGTAACTGACTTCCTGATTAAACCCTTGCCATGATCATTGAGTGTAGAGTAATGAGGGCAATGCACATAAATAGTGCTCGTCAACATTTCAATCCTCACAACAAAAAACCGATCTTGCACGCAATGAGGTAGTATGATCTGTGAAAATAGAAGTGAAATTTATGTATTATTGCGACAATGAAAAACTAGGGTGTTAAGTAGTATTACTTACTGTTTTCGCGTTGAACCACGATTGAGTGACATACAAGGTGCCACTCCCTTGAACAGTTTTACACATCTCCGCTGTTGGAGTGAATTTTTCCCTGAGCATTGTGTGATATTCTTCTATATTTCCCATCACTAGATCATTATTCAATTCTCTAAGGCGCGCGTGCTCTATATCTATTTCAGCCTAGTATATATTAAAAACACAATAATGTGAATAATCATATACGGTTAACAACTTGGATACGGAATGAAAATAAATATTCTTACCATAAAATTGCAATTACATATCACAGTGTGACCATCTGCTTGCTCGGGAAAGACTTCTTCATTTTTACATAGTCTTTGACGCATTGCAAGCATGTACAAATCCATCACCTTTATATACAAAAATTATATTAATATCAAATGTCAATAACATTAAAAGACAAAACGAAAATAACATTGTATTAATTACCTCTACTGACCAATCAGCCTTTCCCCCAATAATTTTACGAAACTCGGCCACAGTTGTATCCTTAAAGGCCTCACGTGTCCTTACCCCCTTTTTGGGACCCAACTTCATAAATTTTGAGAAGGCAATCAAGTCCGGGCCTTGAAGGGGTGTTGGCTTCGACTTGGGTATATACGTATTCTCAACTCGTGTATGGGGTATATTTCTTGCTAGTATATCCTCAGAGTCATCAGAACCATCAGCAAGAGGTAGAGAACATACCGGCATTCTCGAAGAAGACTGTGCAGTAATTGATATAATAAATACACAATCAAAAAATAATGCAATACTAACTAAATTAATAAATAATTATAATAACATACCTCTCCCATGTTTGAGGTCGAAAAACGTTTTGGGTCCCGCTCCCTATTTCCGGCATCGAAAAACGTGGTTCGAGAAATGTAGTGCTCGAGGGAGTCTGGAACTGTCCACTACTAAAACCCATTGTCTGCAATATCAAATGTTGAACATATTCACAACTTTCACAAAATACATAATATAAAAAATAAAATGATCAAATACATATGTATGTATGTATGTATGTATGTATATTACCTGACCAAATATGTTGGCGGAAAGATTGTCGAATAGTTGAGACGTACTAACTCCAGTAGTCTACAATATTATAACAACTCCATCAAATTTAATGCAACTAATAATAATTCCAATACGCTCAACCGTCATCTAATAAATATACATTTTGTGAAAGAATGAAAAACAATAGTATGGAAACAATCATATAAGTGCATTATTAAACTTATATTACCTGATCAAGTGTGGTGCTCGAAGGAGTGTGAAAATGACCAGTACTAAGGCCCATTGTCTGTAATATCAAATATAAAACTATTAGAAGTTGAAATTATCAAATAAAATAATACAAATTATACTAAATAGATAGGTAAAATATTACCTGACCAAAGATCTGTGTGTAAGCCTGAGATACTTGATCGTTTCCTTCCCATCCGGTAAAAGGAGTCGATGTGGACGCGGTATAAATTGGCAAGGTAGTGTCCCGACGACCTCCTACCTCACCAATATAGCCTCTTGCTTGCTCTTGTGGGATGTCGTCACTGTGAACATGTGTAGCTCGAACATCGGATTCGCGAGCCGATGATGTGATCGGAGGACTTCGGCGGCGGGGTTCACTGACATCACGTGTAGTTCGTGAACCCCCGCACTGCATGACTTCTACAGCATTCTGAATAAGCCTCTTCATACGAGTCTCAAACGCCGCAAGGTCAGCCCTAAAGCCTCTAACAATCCGCTTCTCGGCTTTAGCAATCTCCTTCCGAACAAAACTAGGTATGACAACATCTTCACTCGCCCCCTGCGCTCCGCTACTGCTCGACGATGTCTGAATAGCTTGGCTTCTCGTACGCTTTCCCGTATCACGACTACGTCGGTGTGGCCTGGATGTCCCAGCCTCGTCTGGGGAACTCTCCAAACGTCGAGAAGCAGCTGCATCTCTACTCGGTCCACCAACATCGGAAGATGTAGCTTGTGGTGGTCTTCTACTGCGACGCAACCGCTGCTGGGCGGGAAATTGCTCACCAACGGTTAGAGGATTAGTTGGGGTGACGAATTGGACCTCCATCGGCATGCCATAGTGGAGTGAAATCCAATACTGTTGATGATCCTCCCCTTCCTCAAGTTGGATATTCGCAATTTCATAGCCCTGCAAAAAAAACCGTTTGTAGTGATTCATTAGACACCAAACAATTATTCAATCAAAACAAATATTTCACAAGATGTCAAATATATATTAAAATAAATTCTAAATTTGTACCTCGCCCTCGAATAAGTCGATCAAACTTTCACCTCCCTCGAGTCGCAGCTTCTTCCGGAAAGCCCATCTCAAACACCTTGGATATAAATTCGGTGAATATATCCCTGCTGCATTCCCTAACCCCTCTATAATTTCAAAGGCCCACGTCACTAATGCCCATGCCGGACCATAGAAATGATACTTTGTTGCTTTGTCCTGGGCTTTCTGAACGTAGTATCGAAGGGTCTTGTAGCTATATGCACCTCAGGGAAAATTCTGCCAAACATCATCATTCTCGACCATCACCCACAACCACGCGAATGGAGGCCTTTGCGAATCGTGGCCGAGAATAAATATATCTGCAATCAACACTTGGGCCAGTTGCAAGTGCATATGCCCATCAACATCATCAATCATGCGCCTCAAGGAAGTTAACACATCAATCAATTGCCCAGATGATGGTGGATTATTAACGTCATTGCATACTATCCTATAAAGCTGAGATGTAGTAGGATCGACGGGCTTGGTGCAATCAAAATTCGAATTTCCAAATCTAAGTCCCGTCACCAATGCATGATCTCGAATAGTATATTCAATATCTTGTCCCCTAAAATGGAACCAAATGCCTCGGGTCGAAAATATTGCCCTCGACAAAATCCCATGCATAGCCCCAGAACTTATGCAACCCGGGCTCCAATAAAGAAAGTGTCCAAATGGTCCATTGATAAATCTATGTACCAAATTCTCACCCCCTACAGCATTTAGCACATCTTTAATCTCCTCTAGTACGCCTACTCTGTAGTAAGTGTTCGGTTTTGCATCTGCTAGCCTATGATTGGGTCTCCGATAACGTGGAGGAGACAGTGCCTAAAAAAACAAACATATGAATTTAATAACCAATTCGAATTCGAAATGAATTTATACTAACCATTTCGATAACATAACAATTCGATTCATATGAAATTAAAAAGTATTCAACAATGTCATATGAAATTAGTCCAATTCAATTCAAAGGCATTCAACAAATCAACTAAAATCAGCAAATTAATTATGAAATCATACGTAATTCAACTAATATCATACGTAATTCAACTAAAAACAACTAAAATCAAACAATTCAACAATATCACTTTGAATTATACGCAAGTCAACTAAAATCATACGTAATTCAACTAAAATCATACAAACATCATACGCAATTCAACTAAAATCATACGTAATTCAACTAAAATCAACAATTCAACAATATCATATTGAATTATACGCAAGTCAACTAAAATCAAACAAATTAGAGCCATAAATCATGAAACCGGTCGACGAGAAAGCCGGAACCATTGAAACCGGTGGACGAGAAAGCCCGAACCGTTGAAACCGGTCGAGAATCTCGCCGGAAAGTTGAAACCGGTGGGCTTTCTCGTCGACTGTTAATTACGAAATTGTATAAACCGGTCGACAAAGTCGCCGGAAAATTTGAAACCGGTCGACCGGTTTCAACTTTCCGGCGAGATTCTCGACCGGTTTCAACGGTTCGGGCTTTCTCGTCGACCGTTAATTACGAAATTGTATAAACCGGTCGACAAAGTCGCCGGAAATTTTGAAACCGGTCGACCGGTTTCAATTTTCCGGCGACATTTTCGACCGGTTCAATGATTTCCGGCAAGAACGTCAAACCTTATTCACTAAAATGTATAAACCGGTCACAATTATGGCCGGAAAATTCAAACCGGTCGACGTAGAAGTTTTCCGTTTTTCCTCCACCGGTACCAAATCACAGTGCTTACCATACTTTCATTGGGTATTTCTTCATCTGAATCACCCATCTCTTCAGCCGGCGACGGGGGAGGGCTACACGGCAGCGGCGGCGGCGACTGGGGAGGGATACACGGCGGCGCCTTCGTGAGGAATGTGGTGTCGCCGTCGGTGGGGGAGTCAAATTGGGGAGAGAATGCTTTTTTCTTTCTTTATTTTTTGTCCAAGTTTGTCACATTATTTTACCAACTTCCAAGAGAATCTCTGCAAAAGTGGGTCAAATAAGTGGTGATTTCTAGAGAGAATCTCTACAAAAGTGTTATTAATTTATAAGAATGGGTAGATTTATATGATAGTAAAAAAAAATGGGTACTTTTGTGCTTGCCTACCCCAAAATGGGTAGATTTAATTTTCACCCTTATTATTATTATTATTATTATTATTATTATTATTATTATTATTATTATTATTATTATTATTATTATTATTATTATTATTATTATTATTATTATTATTATTAAATTTAAAAGAAGATATCGAATTAGTGAAATTACCATCGGACCCCCGGCATATTTTGGTGCCACGCTAAAGCTACCCACAGCAAAACGCGTGACGGACGCAACTTCATTCCTCAAATCCAATTTCACAATGCTCTGGGTTCCGTTCTTCTTCTCTTACAGCAAAACACTGAATCAATCTTCAATCTCTCAAATTCTACTGCTTTTGCTGCTTCTCAAGGTACGCCTTATCTCTTTGTATACAATCAAGGCTTCTAATTTTCGGTTTCTCGGTAATTCGACGGAAGAATTTCACCGGATTGTGAGAATTAGGTGATATGTGTGAGAATTAGGGTTTGATTGGGTAGTCGAATTAGGTTAGTGGTTTCCTGCGGCAATGAGGAGCCGTTCGCATCGGCTTCCGGTGACGGAGCCCCGCCACGACGACTGGGTGGACGGGTCATGGACGGTGGACTGCGTTTGCGGCGTCACTTTCGACGACGGCGAGGAGATGGTTGATTGCGACGAGTGCGGGGTGTGGGTGCACACGCGCTGCTCGCGCTACGTCAAGAGTGAGAAGTCATTTGCCTGTGACAAGTGCAAGAGCAAGAGCGGCGGCGGCGGCAGCAGCGGGGCTAGGAACGAGAGCGAGGAGACGGAGGTGGCGGAGTTTCTGGTTGAGTTGCCGACCAAGACGCTGAGGATGGAAAACCCTAATCCGCCGGCGGTAGCGTCTCGTAGGCCTTTTAAGCTTTGGACTGCAAATCCCATGGAAGAGAGGGTTCACGTGCAAGGGGTACCTGGAGGGGAACCTGCATTGTTTTCCGGAGTTGGAATGTCTTCAATTTTTGGACCTCAGTTGTGGAAGTCTACTGGTTATGTTCCGAAGAAGTTTAACCTTAGGTATACAGAGTTTCCTTTATTGGACAAGGTTGAAGAGAGGGAAGAGGAAGGGATGGATGTGACAAATGGTGAAAGGAATGCCAACCACGCTGATAATGGTGCTAGGGTTTTGTTCTCTTTGTTGAAGAAAAATGAGGGTGCTTCGCCTGCTCAAGTAGTGGATTCTGTTCGTGTAAAAGGGGTTGCGGAAGGGGGTGCAAGTCAAGAAATAGTGGGGACTAGACAGAAGAAGAAGTTAGAGGGCGAAAAAACTCATTCTTCCCCTGTCCCTGAGGATGGCATTAAGAAGAAGAGCAATTCAGTGACTGTTGTGTTCCACTCTGGAAAGCGTAAGAAGGAGGAACTTGGGATGTCGAAGGATCAAAAGGTGAAGAAAAAAGTGAGGTCTGCTGAAAAAGAGGGTGATGTTAAAAAGAGGGCCGTTCACATTCCGAAAGCAGGTGATTCACAATGCATTTCCTTGATTCAATTTCCTTTTTCTTTAAACTGGCTCTATGTTATTTTTTGCCTTCTTTGTTTTCCAATAGATATGTGGTCAAATGCAGTTTAGTTTAGTATCCTGATCCATATGATTTATTTTTCGGTCTATACTACTAGCTTCAACATTATCAAGTGATGCAAAACACTTGGACTTTTCTCAAGACAGAGGCTGCAAGGCTGTCAGTGATGATCTTCAGCGAGGCAAAAGTGCTGGCAATCAACCACTGGATCGTCTTGGTGAGTGTGCTACCAACTTAGCTTCAAATGAGAATGGTCTAGAGTCTGTCCCTAGAAATGACGTTTCAAGTGACGAAACGTTAAGGATTGGGAACAAAGGAGCTCAAGTTCCACCGGAATCTGAAAAATTACCCAAGACGTGCAATGCTGTGGAACCTTTAACTGAAGTGAATGGTACCCAGAGCTTACTTGTAAAGGAAGAGGTTTGTAAGCCATTGCTTTGTAATCCCCCTCTGATACAAATTTATGTGTTATTTATACATTTGACTTGCAAACCAATCATGCTTTTGTGCCAATTTATCTGCTCATGAACCTTGTCTGCATAGGGTGTTAAATTATGGAGTTATGTTGTCTAGTTTGTTGTAAGCTGGTGTTTAATTTGGTAATGGCCTGCTTTTGTATTACCACGAGTCTTGATTTGATAATGAAGGGGAAAGAAGTGGAGCGAGCAATTGTTTATTTTCTATGATGCTCACCTAATTGCAGCCTCGACTATTTGATTTTTTTTCCTTCATCCACGACAATTTCCCTTTGAAGGGCAAAGTATATATAGGTCTCACCTTTAAACTGTTTTTTGTAAGTAGTGCTTTTTATTTGCAGCAAGGAGTTTTAGAGGAAGGCTGTCAGGATTAATATATGTTTTGACCAGTAGAAATGGTGATGTAGGCCCTAATTTTAGAGGTCTTTTACTGTAAGCAGAGATAGAAACTATGTCTCGTCTTTATTATGATCTCTGCTTGCCATTAAGACCTGATGTTAGATCACGTCCTTTTGCTTATAAGCTCATTCAGGCAATGACTTTTTTCAGGCATAGTTTCTGTCTGGATTATTCTGTCAGAATGCATGTGCTATCACTTTGTTGCTAATTTTTTGCCTAGGCCCTGTATTTGTTCATGTTGTGTTGTGGAGAACAAAGTCATACGGCTACTGGGTACAAATATCTTAGTAACTACATGGAGTTAGAGCATGTTCAGTTATCATTAATTCCCTCGTTTCGAAGTGAAGTTATATTGATAGTGACTTCAGTTAATCTTCAACATGTTAAAATAAATACTTACATGAATATCTTATTTTCTCAATCAGGTTAGTGAAGATGCACTTCAGAGATGTCAGGCAGGTCCTGAAAGTGTAGGAATTAGCTCATGTGAAAAGGAGCCCATGGCTTTGCATGTAAGACTTGACGGTGCTGATGCTAAAGGAAGCAAACACAGTCTGGATTCGGAGATAGAAGAGGCCAACTCGCGGCCTAATAAGAAACTGAAAAACGAGCTCAATGCTGATGATCGTGGGGACCTTTTGGCTGAGTCTCTACATTCAAACAATGTAAAATTAGACGGCGTGAAAGCTTCAAGTCAACATACTGAATCATCTAATGTAATTGCTGGGGAAGGTAAAGTGGTTGGGACGTCTACCCTAAAGACAGAAGCAAATGAAGCTAAAGCTAAGGTTCTTGATGCAAGCAGGAACGTTAGTGTTGGGCGTGCTAAGACCGATAAATCTAATGAATCAGCTGGTAGTGCCCATCATACGAAGAGAGAACATTCAGGGCCTGAAGGTTCCTTGGGAGCAAGAAAAAGGTCTTCAGGACTCAAACCTAGCTCAGAAACAGCTGACGAATCGCTTAAATCAAATGACACTGCCAGGAACCATGCGACGGCTTCTTATCAGCGTAAAGCAGGAGCTTCTGTAGTGAGGTCCACTTCAACTTCAGGCATCATGTCCAAATCCTCTGAAAGTTACATGGCTGCAACTGCTCAAAATTCCTCTGGTCATAGTAGACCAGAGTTGTCTGATAGCAGCCAGGGAACTATGACAGAGAATGCTTCAGCTGATAAGCTTGAGCGTGCAGAAAAATGTGTGAGGCCAAAGAAACTAGTAAGAGAATCTTCAAGGTCAGGGTCGTTGGCAAAAATACCAGAGAATAGTAAATTGTCATCTGATCCCAAGAAGCCATCGTCAGATTCAAAGGATGCTAGCATTCATACTTCTTCTAAAGTACCATCGGGATCAAATGTTGCATCTAGTCATGTCTCCAGTGAGTGTGCTAGTCCACCACCAGCAGAAGGTGCTTCCAGTGTGCAGAGTAAATCTGTAGCTTCAGCTATTCCTGGAAAAGCTGAAAAGTCAGCTTGTAGCCTGTCATCATCTAGAGGACATGTGTCATCAACAGCCTCTCCAGCACCTTCAAATGTTCCTGCTACCTTGAGTGATGAAGAGGTATAAATCTATTATGGGAATTTTCTTTCACTTATTCTTGATTCATGTTTAACATTTTGTGGTATTACACCTGCAGCTTGCTTTACTTTTACATCAAGAACTGAATAGTTCTCCTAGAGTTCCTCGGGTGCCACGCATGCGTCATGCTGGAAGTTTACCGCAGTTAAGTGGTCCAAATGCAACGAGCACGCTGATGAAGAGAACTTCTAATAGTGGAGGAAAAGATCAGGGCATGGTAATACCTGTCTTGACTCTTGGCTTAATATATGGAATTGTGTTTTGACTCTTGTCTTAATATATGAAAGGCTTCTAGGAGGAGGACCAAAGATTCTGCTGGAGAAGGTTTGCATGCTTCCCCGGATGTGGACAATGAACATAAAAAGATGGAAAGAAAGCCGACTTCACCGGATAGCCGAAGGCTGGATTCCAGTTACCGCACAGATCAACCTTCAAGAAAAGAGGCAGATGGTGGTATGTCTAAAAATGCGCAATCGATGAAGAAGACAAACATGAACAACTCCATATCATCATCTGCTGATGCTAATGGACACAATTTATCATCGAGTCGCTCATCGTCAAGGAATGCCCCTGATGATGATCCACGTACGGTTGGTCGCCAGACAAATCGTACTTTGCCTGGTGCGTGCTCTTTTGGGTGAAAATAAAACTTCTTTCAACTGCTTTTCTGGTTGTTGGAGCATGCTTATCCTCATTATCTGGGAATATATTTTGTAGGTCTGATTGCTGAGATTATGAGTGAGGGCAAACGCATGACTTACGAAGAACTCTGTAATGCTGTTCTGCCGGTATGCTACTTTAATTAATTTCTGGTTTATAATTACTCTCTTTCTCTTCCTTGTGAATAGTATATAATTCATTTCCTTTGCCCTGTGAATTTATAGTTGACTTGAGTTTTCATTTTATTTATTTGTTTATTTATTTTAATGCTTATTCCCAGCATTGGCCTCACCTAAGGAAACATAATGGAGAGCGGTATGCATATTCAAGCCACTCCCAGGCAGTACTTGATTGTTTGAGGAACCGAAGTGAATGGGCTCGTTTAGTTGATCGTGGACCAAAGGTACCATTTTTTTAATAAATTAATCTGTCTGTTCCTCACATGGGGCTTGGTATTTCACATCAAGTGTTCAAAAATTGCTTTAGCTTCTTCAGATACTTTTCATGATGAGTTTGTAAAATAAGTCTTTGGTGGATATGCACAACACTAATTGATGCTCAGTATTTTCCTTCCAAGCCTTTTTCTTAACGCAGTTCAACGTAGTGACAAAACATTTTGTCTGTGACTTAGTACTCCCTCCGTCCCATTTCATTTGGGCCGTTTTTGGAATATATGTGAGGTATTAAAAATAATGGAATGAGCCAAATGAAATAGACAGAGGAGGGGTATTGAGCACAATCAGGCTTTTAAGTGGACGTAGTATTAAGCATGCAAACCCTGCAGTTTCTACACCAAACAAGAACAGACTCCATGAAACAGATAATATAGGTCTTCATGAAAGTGAGATAGTGCTGTTGGCTAAGAGGAAACCCTTTTTCTCCTCCACACCGCCCACCTCAAAAGAGATACATTTTCCTCCTCACTCTTTCTTGTTAATTGATCAGTTTGTTAATTTTCTTACTTCTTTATCATTAATTGTGTAAGTAGAAGTTTCATGTGCAAACAAGGTAGGGCGAGTTTCGTATTTGAGCCCTCAGTTGGTCATTATGCTCAGCAAGTTGGGAAATTAGTAGGATCCAGAATCTTATTACTGTGTGTTTCATGTATTCCTGCAATCACTGTTTTCGAAATGACTGTTTTTGTTGTAGCATTTTTGTTCTCTCTCTGATGAGAAGAAAAGTAAGAATTCTGGAGATTTAGTAAAGATTAGTTGGAAATTTGGAATGTGCCTTAGCCACATATAATTAAACGCAATGTTTGTGCATTCTGTTTCAGACGAATGCAAGTAGAAAGCGACGCAAACTTGATGCTGATTCCATGAGCATCGAATCAGAGGATAACGAAGATCAGAGAGTAAAGAATTCAAAGGATGGAGGGAGTAAGAGCTTCGATTCACACCACGAAGAGTTTCCTAAAGGAAAACGGAAAGCCAGAAAGCGAAGGGGAATGGCTTCACAGGGGAGAGGTAGTGTGAGGAGGCGTAGAGCTGACGTGGTCAGTGATGATGAAAGTGAATCGTTTTCTTATTCAAGTGAAGAAGATAGTATGTCCAGTGAAGAAGAAATTCAAGGCGGCGGGACATCTGTTGTCGGCAGTGAGGTCTCGGCTAGCTCCGATGAGGCACGGTAAATTACCAAACTGCCCTTCAGTACTTTGAAAGCGTGGAAAACGCATTTTGTGCCGTATGCTGCAGTAAGAGGCTTATTTTAATGTGGCATGTAACAATATTGTAAATATTAGGTTCTATAGTCTGAATTTGCTTATAAAGTTTAGGTCTTTATTTTTATTTTTTTAAATATTTGGGAATAGCATGGATAGGATAGAGGGTGTAATTAGAATTTTTGAATGTAGAATATGTTATTCTGCTTGTAGTTTTAAAGTATTTTGGTTTCAGCAGCTGTATTATATATATATTGAATAATTGTAATATAGCATATGGCAAAGCTGAAATTTTGTTGCAATCAGAATTTCCAATGAACTGAACCTGTTCTGTGTTGAGATTAACTTAACTAGTTTTTGTAGATCGAATAAGTGATACGGAGTACGAAACTGCTCCTTCCGTTTTATTTTATTAGGTCTATAGAGTGAATAGATGTGACGTGTAAAAGAAGAGTATGAATGGTTTATTCCCATTGTTTTACACATTTATAAATTAAAGAAACGAGTAATTTTGATACAAAAATGCTCTCACGCCCACCATTGACACGCTTAATATGTCTATTGCTAACATCACATTATCTGATATTAGTAAATTAAGAATGTCGACAGCAGGAGGCAATTATCTACAGTAAAACCTCTATAAATTAAAAACCTTGGGACAATGGAATTTTATTAATTTAGAGAGATATTAATATATAGATAAATTAATATTTTATTAATTAAAAGAGATATTTTTTAAATTAAGCAAATTTAGTACATATGTTTTGAAAATAAATAAATAAATTTATATATGTTTCATTGATTATATCATTTACAAATAATTCCCTAAAATTAATTAGATATAATATCAATTCATTGTATACAGTCAACTATTATATATTTTTTTGACGCATGTATTAAGTCATTAGAATTACTTGAATATACATGTTTACATTAGTTCGTTGCACTTAAATAATTATTATAACTAATTAAATATATGCATGCATAATGAATGAAAAATATAGTATATAAATCTCAACATATAAATAAAATCATTTATAACACTCAATCATGTCTTCTCATATAAAAGACATTGCAAAATCATCTATGAATGATCAAACGCGTACAACATTATGTGAGGATATGAGAGATCATCTTATGTGCACTCAAAAAATTTTGCAAGAGTAAGTTGATGAAAATTATCGTTTGAAAGTTAGTTAAGGTACAAAGACCATAATATTTAAAATTTAAGAAAAATCAAGTAACAATATATTCATATTTTAGCAAATTACTATAATATTTATAATTGTAATATTTATGAATTACTCCCTCCGTCCCCTTATTGATGTCCCATTTGACTTTTTGACTTTTCCGGCACGCGTTTCCACCGAGTCGTAGTACGAGTTTTACAATATAATTTTGAAATATTATTTCTTTTACGGGATACTACGCCTCGGTGGAAACGCGTGCCGGAAAAGTCAAAAAGTCAAATGGGACATCAATAAGGGGACAGATGGAGTATTAATTTAGAGTTTTGATGAGACCTAATATTATTTATAAAGGGATTTTCTAAAAAGTTAGTATTATTTTATTATCTTATCGAATTTGATGATTTTTTACAAAGGCTCGAATCGGGACCGAGAGATTTTATTATTTTAGAGAGATTATTAGTTTCTAGAGTATTAATTTAAAGAGGTTTTAGTGTATTTTGCTAACAGCACAAACGAGGCATTGACATTAACCCAAAAAGGTTGGAGCCCCATTTATTTATCACAAGAGACGTGCATTATTAATAAATCCTTTTCCCTTGTTTAAAAAGTATCGAGCCGCAGTTTTTGATATTAAATTCATGCAATTCATACTTCTTTCTTAATGGTAGTATAGTACTACCTCCTTCCCACTATAGTAGTCCCATTTTGACTTGCACAATAACCAATATTTGGTCAAATCCAGGATTAAGCAGAATTATTAAGGAAAATTAATCTGAATTAGTACTGTAGCAATGTTACTGTAGCGGGGTTTACTGTTGCTCATTTAACTGTTCATGTCTAAAAAAAATACAGAAAAAATCGAAAATTTTCAAAAATTTCAGTTTTGGTGCCAAAATGATTTTGGCACCAAAAAATTTCTAGTTTTCTGCCTATAAGAGCAAAATCATGCAGAATCCCACCAACTTCTTCTCTTCCACTTTCTGCTCATTCTCTCTGCACTGCTTCTTCTTCCACTTTCTGCTCATTCTCTCTGCTCTGCTTCTTCTTCTCCTTTCTGCTCTGCTTCTGCTTCTATTTCTGGTTTGCTTCTTCTCGTTTGAAGATGGCGAAGGACGTTCCGGAACGCACAAGGATGCAAATCATTCAGTTTCTGTTGGCCTCGAAGATGCAGTCCAATGGAAAGCCTGCACATGGAGCCATTGGTGAGGCTGTGACAGCATTCAAAGTGAGCAGGAAGACAGTGACTCGCCTCTGGAATACTGCAAAAGAACAAAGGAGCAAAGGTGAGTTTGTAGATGTTTCTTCCATTAGAGCAAAGAGAATTAGGAAGAAAAAATATGAACCAAACTATGAAGAGATTGAAGCCATTCCAGTAGAAGAAAGAGGCACACTGCAGAACTTGTCAGATAAGTTGAAGATCTCAAAGAGCACACTGGGAAGATGGGCAAATGAGGGGCAGAAGCTCAGAGCTCACACAAACAATATGAAGTCTCTACTGACAGCTTCTAACATGCGAGAGAGAGTGAGCTTTAGTCTACAAGCCATACACTATGATGCAATCAAGGATGAGTTCAGATTCAAGCCAATGGAGAACACCATTCATATTGATGAGAAGTGGTTTCTGTTAACAAGAGATACATGCAGATACTACCTCACTCCTACAGAACCAGAGCCTCTAAGAGTATGCAAGTCAAAGAATTTCATCCCCAAAGTCATGTTCATGTGTGCAGTGAGTAGGCCAGTGTTAGGAGAAGATGGCAGTGTAATTTTTGATGGAAAAATAGGCATCTGGCCATTCACAGAAGAGATCACAGCAAAGAGGGACAGTATTAACAGGAAAAGAGGCACCAAAGAATTGAAACCAATACAGAAAATCAACAGGGATGTGATCAGAGACTGCCTAATCAAACAGGTAACATGTTTCAGCTTCAATCATTCAAAAACTGTTACATTTATTGCTACCAGAAATATCATTTAATGCATGTAGATTGTTGTGTTATTAATGCACTTACAGATTGTCCCAACCATTAAAGAGAAATGGCCACAGCATATGAGCAAGAATATCACCATTCAACAAGACAATGCAAGGCCACACATCAAAGGGACAGATGCAGAATTCAATGCAGCTGCAAATACAGATGCATTTCACATGAAGTTGGTACAACAACCACCCAACTCACCACTGTGCAATGCTCTAGACTTAGGCTATTTCAATGCAATTCAAAGCCTTCAACAGAGGAAGAAATGCAAGAATTCAGATGAACTCATCAAGGTAGTTGAAGACAGCTTCAATGCAGTTGAACCAATGACTCTCAACAAGGTTTTCTTAAGCCTACAGTGTGTGATGATCAAGATTTTGGAACATAAAGGAAAGAACAACTTCAATCCACCGCATATGGGGAAGGACAGGTTAATTAGGCAGGGTATGTTGCCTACTAATCTTCAAATTCCTAGTCATCTAGTTATGGAAAGCATAGAAGATCTTATCAGAGAAGAAGCAACAGAAGGACTTGAGGAACTAATGGCTGAAGTAGGAATCATCCCACCTCAGAATGGAGAAGGAATGTTGGACCTCAACTTTTGATTGAAAGAACAGAACAAGAAGACTGAATTTTTTGTGCAGAAAACAGAATTTTTTGTGTTAAAAATCTTTTTTGGATTATGCAGATGCAATGTAAAGGACTGAACATGTTAACCATCATTTGGCTATTTTGCCATCAGTTGAAACCGATTTTCAATGTTATAAGATCACATTGTAGTGTTTTGACGAGACCCAAGCTCACACACACAAACTAATGCAGTTGAAACCACTTCACATAGAGACTTTTAAGATTTCAGAAAATTGTGTTTAGAAGAACTCATCATCGCTTACTCAAATAGCCCATCTTCCCACATGTTACCTGTATCATCAATGCCGAAGGATTAATCGCAAAATTCTCAGATATGACAACAATAAACGATCACAGCAGATCACACAAGAAAGGATCATCACAGAAAACTGATTAATTCACATAATTTACATATCCACAGAAGCCATAATTACAGAGAGCATAAAAAAGGATCACAGTCGATCACACAAAAAAAGGTCAGGAATCACCGAGTTGTAAGCTCTCCAATCTCCAGCGCATGGCCTCGGCTTCTCCATCCATCTTCACGCGCCTCAGTCGTCTTCAACCTCCCTCCTGCCCGATTCCCCTTTAAAGAAAGCCGGCCGGCTTCATCTGCTCCGGCCAGCTTCATCCCCTTTTCAGGTCGAAGGAATCGAAAACGCCTGCCGGTCGGCTTCATCTTTAAAGGGGATTGGGGTGGAAGGAACCGGGGAGGCGGCGGAGGGCTCCCGGCATCTCTTCAGCTGCTCGACGGTAGGCCTGCGGCGGCGTTGAAGAGTCTCCCGAAAGCTGCGGCGGCGGCGGCTCGGCCGGTGGAGGAGCATCGCTTCGCCTCGGGGGGGAGTGGACAAGCACGTAGTCGAGCTTGGCGCCCCGGACCCGATTTTGTGGTCGCCTCGGAGTAAGGCGCCAAACAAAGCGGTTGCGGCTCCGCCTTGGGGCCTGAGCAGGAGGCTGTGAGACGACGGGAGGTGGCGGCGAAACAGATCGGGTCAGATCTGGACTCGGGGAGACCGAGGAACGCCCAGATCTAGGGTTTTCCTCCACCCGGCCCACAGAAGCCGCCCGCGGGACGCCGAGAGGCAGAGGAGAAAGGGGCGGCGGTGAAAGAGGCGGTGGAGAACCAGATCTCTGCAGAGAAGGAGATCTAGGGTTTTCCTCCGTCGGAGAAGGAGATCTAGGGTTTTCCTCCGCCGCGGCGGCCGCCGCCAGGCGAGACATCGGGAAACTGGGAGGCGGAGGGAGACGGAGCGGCGAGATGGAGAGTACCGGAGAGGCGGAGAGAATGAGAGAGTGAGATGAAAATGGTGAGGCAGGGAGGCGGAGAGAATGAGAGCTCGCGGAGGAAATGAGAGAAAAATGAGAGAGTTAGAGAGTGAGGCGGACAAAATGAGAGAGTGAGAGTGACAATAATTGAGAGGGTGGGTGAAAACCCTAAACTAATTGGGTTTGGGTTAATTGGGTTGGGTTTTGGGTGTTGGGCTGGTTAGTGTTAATTGGGCCCAGAAAACAAGACTAATTTATTACTAAAAATAGAAATGGGACTAGTATAGTGGGACGTCCCAAAACGGAAACGGGACTAGTATGATGGGAAGGAGGTAGTATTTTGTTTGTTACCAAATTAAATACGAGTAATTTATTTTCTCATTTGGAATATTCTCCTCAAGAAAGTGTTTTCGATGTATATTATCAATTGTTTTCTGTTTTTTTGAAAGGGTGTATATTATCAATTGTTAATATTAGGTCGAACTTTCTACTTACTAGTAGTTCCCAAATCTTAAGCTCGATACGGTCCGCTATCCATCATGGACACTATTAATATGTTCTACCGGTAATATGATAGGGGTAGAGTTTACCTTTTTAAATTGATTATGATATAGCACTACCTTCATCTCACTATATTAGCCCCATTTGTTTTTTGACTTTTTCCGGCACGCGTTTCCACCGAAACCTAGTACGGGTTTTACGATATAATATTGAACTATTACTCCCTCCTATTTTTAATAATAGGCATTTTAAAATTTTAACTATTTGTAAAATAATTGTCACTTTGAAGATTTATACCAAAATTGCCCTTATTTATTATTCAAAGTTCTTTTATATTCTTTGACTTTATTAATGACACTTATTACTCCATCTTCTTTATATTTTCACAGCAACTCCAAAACTTTGCAGATAAAAAAATGGATTGAAATGCGAAAAGAATAGGTACGTGTAATCCTTGCACTTTGCCTATGTATGCAAGCTTCTCTCTCTATTTTCTTTACCTTTTTTTTTCCTTTTCTCATGTTGCATGCGGATTTTTTCAGTTAGCCCCATTTACTTTGTAGATTCACTTGGCAAGCATGGATCTTAATGGCTACGGTGAACAAATATCAAGTAGGCAATTGCTCGGTGATGATGACCTCGAGGAGTTGAAAGCTTCTTTTGAAAAGGCTATTAAAGAGGCGAAAGAATCTCTAGAGAAAACTGAAAATCTTGTGTTGCAGCTTGCTGGTGCAAAAGGATCATTGAAAATATGTGATACGAACACTCAACAATCTTCTACAGCTTCCTTTCGTCACGCAACGATGAATGCGGAAGAGAACACCACTTTGAACAATGCATCTATTCAAGAAGTGAGAGCATCCAAGCCTAGGATTTCGCTTAAAAAATACATGGAAGATGCAAACACTCAACAACCTTCTACACCTTTATTTCCTCACGCGTCGATGAATGCGGAAGAGAACACCACTGTAAACAATGCATCTCTTGAAGAAGTGAGAGCCTCCAAGCCTAGGATTTATCTTTCAAAATACTTGAAAGAAAAATAGATGTTTTTCTTCACTAGTTATTTGATTATATGTTAGACATCTTATTATGCTTAAGATTATCTAATTAAGTAATTTCCCTATTATGTTGTCCGATCTCAAATTGATCAAATTGATAAAAGCATTAGTGTAGCAACAAACCATGCTCCTGCATTACCAACACCAAAACATTAAAAAAAAATACGGAGTAAATGATTTTAACAAAGAAACTATGCTCCTGCATTACAAACTATGCTCCTGCATCTTCCATCTTCTTGAACAAGCTAACACCAAACCTTGAGAAAGCATGCCCACAATCTCATGCAAAGCTTCACTCACCCATTCCATTTCCTCCTGCCATATGAAATTAACTCTAACAACATTAAGTTAAATATAATCAAACAAGTAAATCTTCTCCTACCCACACATGTCCTACATTTAATGAGAAATGCAAATACGGAGTATTAAAAATAAACATACCGAGTTGTGTCGCTACCAAATCTCTCGTCTCTTGCACTAATGTGGCCTCACATGAAATTTGTTTAGGAAGGCAACCTAGCCGTCGAAGTTGTTCTTTCTTTATGTGAGGGATTTTATATCGATTTCCTCCTCCTAATTTCATGGTCTCTTTCATGCACAATTGTAATGTCAACCACACATAATTGAGTTTGATTGTCGAATACTCATAGAACGCTTTCTCTACTGCATGAAGAAGATCAAGGACAGTTCTCGCTCGCATTTTTTGCTGCAACGCTTGTATAGCCCTAAAAAATCCGAGGTCGAGTATATTGAGATCAGGAGAGTTAGGGGGTTGACAAATTACCTCAATGTGAAGATCGGTTTGTGAAAGCGCGGCTATTAAATCTGGATCAGTAGGAGGAACGTGTGTTCTAGCGTTATCTTGCTGGATGAAAATAGTTTCTGCATTTTCTGATCTTGGCCACTTCTCATGGATTGCCGGAATAACCTTCTGAATCAAGAAAGATTTTATAGTCTCCCTCTTAACCGATGTAATAGCTTTCAACTCCATAGTTCCGGCATCTCTGTTTATACTATTTCTTTGGGCTTCCTTTTCGGTAACAAACGGCCAACATCCGATTTTACCATCAAATATCACTCTTCCTTCATCATCAAATCTCGGGCGGGCTATGGCTGCCAAGAACATGACTTTCGGAATGAAATTTTTACTTTGGCACGACCTATCAGGATCCTCTTCATCATCAAGTAAGTAGAATGTTTGATCCTTTTTTGTCAAGTAAAACCATTTCTCATCGATATGTATGTAGTTGTACATTCCTTTGAACTTTGGATCATCCGACGGTGAGCTCTCATCAAGCATTGACAAGCAGAATTGTAGTCGAGAAGATTTATTCATCTCTTTCAAATGTGGTTTGATGGCACTAGAATGCCGGCGAAGAACACCTTGCTTTAAGAGTTGGTAGACCTTTGAGTAGCTAACTCCTAAAATATCTGAAAGAGATGTCAATGTTGTTCGTCGATGCAAATCGGTATCTTTGATCTTACTAAGATCTACCTCAATTCTTTTACGACCGCAATTTTTTGCCCTCCTACATGAAACGTCTACATCGAAGCCCGGTGGAGTTGTCTTGTGAATTTTCCATATTCTTTGCACAGTTCGCAAATTGACATTGAACATACGCTGCACCTCTCTCGTCGTGTTCTTCTTCAATTTACCATCGACACTCTTTTCCAATAAAGCATGATAAACAGCCCTTCGTTCAGCATTAGTTAAGTTCCTTCTTTTTCCAGCATGACCTGTTAACAAATAGGTGAATAAAAAACAACTACTCATGGAATACCACCTGATTTTGTATATAAATTGATACTCCATAGAACAGAGCATATTTGTAGGGTAAATATTTTGCAATAGATAACCATCTACAGTAACATTATCAATCTTAGTGCAAGCAAGTGCAATGCAAGGAAAATTATGAAAACAAAATCAACAATAACACCAACAACTACTGCATGATTCGATAAGTTGTCCTTCCTTGGATATACTAACTCATATAACAACTTTATTTGTAAACGTATGGCTTCAGTAAAGTAGAGATGATAGTATAAACATACTTTAATTACAAATAGAAATTATGCTCACAAGTTTCGTTGTTTACTTGCCTTCCAATCTTTGTTCTGTTGTTATATCTTCTTCCTCCGATGAATCTGAAGAAGATCTATCATCGATGTTCATTATTTCATGTACGTCGAGTTCGATTGCATCGTATCCCAGCTCGTGATCGGCTTCGTTAGGATGTTCATAATCGGCGACTGGAGAGTTTGGAGGGGGTTCGTTCAAGTCGAATACGAATTTTGAAGCCATGTATGGAGGGGGTTTTGCAGATTACATTCTGTTGATTTCATATTTGTAGTATCTATGGAGAAAATTTTAGAACAAAAAAAAAAAATTGGCTCCAAATTCAAACTTTTGCGGTTTTTCAAACTTTTTTAAAAGCAGTCGAATGGAATTCTTCTGTAAATGTCATATTTGTAGGATTGTGAATTATTCCTCTTGTATGAAAATTTGGCTCCAAGTTTAAGCTTTTGAGATAGATGATGATTTTTCAACTTCTGATGAAGAAGAAGTCCAATGAATTCTGTAAAAAAATTGGCTCCAAATTTAAGCTTTTATTTTACAAGAAGTCAAACAAAATTTGAGAAGATGGTCGTAATTCTCCACCAATTCTTCACCAAAATCAAGATAATGCCATTAAGATATAATCTTCAATAAATAAGGTTATTTTAGGCAAAAAAATTTTTTCTTAATATGTGTGAAATAAGCTAAAATGACTATTATAAAAAATAGGAGGGAGTATCGTTTACGGGATACTAGGAGTGTCGGGCTATCCCGTAAAAGAAATAATATTTTAAAATTATATCGTAAAACCCGTACTAGGTTTCGGTGGAAATGCGTGCCGGAAAAAGTCAAAAAACAAATGGGGCTAATATAGTGAGATGGAGGTAGTACTACATTAACTTTTTTCCAATTAATAATACGTCACGTCATCCGTTAGCACGTTAAGAATGCACACGATGAGTAGGAGATCATTCCTGCCCTACCAGTAATCTTATGATTAATCAAATCTAAATAGATACTACTATTAAACTTATAATTAAATTTGAACTAGGAAAAAAAAAAAAAAAAAAAATCAGGCCAAAAAGTTGGTAGGGTGCTGGAACCATATATAAAAAGACCCCAACTTCAACAAACGCCAAATAGTTGAAAACTGGTGGAAATCTTTGGATTTTTCATTCCTCTCTCTCTCCCCTTATTTTCTCCCTCTAGATTTCCTCCTTTTTTCTCTTCTTCTTCCTTTCCATCGCCACCTCCAATTTTCAAATCGAATTTTATAAACCTTGTTTCCCTAGGGTTCCTCATTGATTTTATTTTACGCGCCATCGTCTCTTCGTTTATTTTGTGTACATATTTATTCAATTCGCCACGTTTGACTGATCGGTGAGTTCAATGTTCTCAGATTTCGGAATTTTTGGTTTATTTTTTGAGATTTTGAGTTTTTGCTTCCGTTTGTTATTGAATTTTTTCGTTTTGGGGGGATGTGCTTTCTGTAGAGCTGGATTGCAGGACACGCCATGATGATTCCGGATTCCCGCGAGCATGATTCGCCGATGGAGAATGGATCGGCTGAAATGCCATGCACGCCGGAGGAGGAGAGGAGGATCATCGATGAATTGACCGCGAAAGCGGAGGCTAATTTGCGTGAGGCGAATTTGTATTACGTCGTTTCTAGAAGGTGATTTGGTTGGCCTGATAGCTTCCGATTGTCTGGTTGATGAATAATCTGAACTTCATATGATTAATTGCTCCTTCATTTAGCTGGTTATATGGATGGTCGATAATTTTAAATCCTTTTTGTAGCTTTGGTGGACCTTTTGTATTCGAATTATATAGGTCTGCTAATATGGAGATTCCATCTCAGTTATGCTTGAGTTTCAAAGGCATTTAAGATTTAACCATGTTTTTAGTCAATTATTGGCCCTTTGGGGGTTTTGTTATTCTGAATATGCTTTTATGTTATCTTGAATATATTTTCTAAAGGAATTTGAACTGTGCTGATTGTATCGTGGCTAATTCATATCAGGAATAAATAAAAGATCGATCTTTGGTCGTAAAATCTTGAAAGTACTTTCTTTTTCTCAAAACGCCGATGGCATAAAATCAAGAGTCATGTTTCTATTTGCAATTGGATGTTAAAAAACAGTTTCTTAGTTTGTAAAATCTGGTTAATAGTTTTAGAAGTAAGAATTCTCTCCTTTTCGCTATTGCTAGTGCCCAGGACATAAATCGTGTCTCTACGTATATCAGGGATAATCTGTCCCTTAGTTTTTCTCTCATGGAGGAAGTATAAGACCTCTTGGATGTATAAATTTCTATTATTATATGCTATAGTTGAATCTGATGGGATGGGACACAAAATTAGGGAGATAGAGAGATATGTCTTTATTTGCTTGTATTGTATTAAGACTGGGTTACTTCTATCTTGTTAATTGAATTTCTTCATTCCAATCAGTATATTATTTTACTTTCTTATACCGTTGAACATTGCCTTTTTTGCACCATCCGTAGAATATTGATAGTAACATTATTTTGACTTCCAATTTTCTATCACAAAAGCATGGCTCCTGTTTTTTCTGCCAGAAGCTTTAGCATAGCTTGTCGGTTGTCCAGATAAAAATACTTCTTGTTTTTCATAATTTTGACAGTTACATTTATATGTTACTTTGCATCCCTTTGGGCAGGTGGTTCATGTCCTGGCAAAGGTACACTGGGAAGATAGAAGATGGTTATCAATTTGATAACCATTCTTTTGGACCTCCATTAGTGACACCATCAAGTAGAAACGATAGGCCTGGACCAATTGATAACAGCGACTTAATTAATAAAGCAGAAAATAATGATGAAGATCTGCAACTTCTTAGAACTCTGGAGGAAGAGCGTGATTATGTATTAGTACCCGAAGAAGTTTGGGAGATGCTTCAGAAATGGTACATCTGCTTACTGGCCACATTTTGTTATTTCCCATTTCCAACTGATTTTGATAATCCAGAAGGATATTCTAGTAATACTCTTCTTTTCCCTCAACTCTGAGGGGAAATAGTTCAGAACAAGAATTTGGTTAACCGCAAACTACTTCTTGCTCTGCACCTAATGTACATAATTAAGTTTCTGGTGATGATGCTTTAATTTGAAATGCTCATAAGTTTTTGGGGTTGCTAGAATTTCATAGACCCACAAAAAATATCATTCGCTAAAGCTCTTATGTCCTTCCCCAGGTATAAAGGAGGGCCGGGGTTGCAACGGAGGATGATTTCTGTTGGGGAACAACATAAGCAATTCAGTGTGGAGGTCTTCCCTGTACATCTGAGGCTGATTGATTCTAGAGACTGGAGTGAAGCAGTCATAAGAATAAGTAAAAAGGTACTATCTTTTGAGCTCATTACGATACTTCTGTTGATGTTGTTTAGTTGTGTTGTAGTGTCTGAAGTTATAATGTTTTTGACCACCGAGATATCCTCACCACTAGAAGATGTTAGCACTTCAAACTTTATGTGTTCAATTTAAAATTTTGTTTAGCATTCACATAAGGTATTGGCAGTGTCCCTCCCTTTCCATAAATATCTATGTTGAAACTGTTTGTCACAGCTATGTGGTAGATGTCTGTATAACCTACTTAACGTATAATGACCTGTTATTATCTTTTAGTACTTAAAAGCTGATATCTTTTAGGTTCTAAGAAATTAGGGAAATTCTGGTTGCTTACTCGCTGATTTTGTTCAGGCTTCTCTACTTAACCTCTATGAAAAAGTCTGCCAACTCAAAGGTTTAGATCCAAAAAAGGTTAGCTCCTGTATGATATAAAAAAGTTATTTTATTACATGCAGATAGTCGGCAAATTCATGATTTTTTTTATCTTTCTGAAATTTATTCAGGTATACATCTGGGATTACTTTAACCAGAAGAAGCAAACTATATTAATTTCTTCTAGCCAAACTCTGGAGGAGTCTAATGTACAGATGGATCAACATGTAAGCTCAGATGCTTTATTTTATTTAGAGAATAGTCATGATTTTTCCTCCTTGCAGCAAAGAGGTGTATTTTTGAATTATTGAGTGCTGAGAGCTACTAAGCGTTCTGAATGACTAGATTTCATTCTAGCAGTTATTTTTATTACGCTCTTCCATTTATTGCATTATTGTAAGTTTGCTGGTTTTTGAAGGGCCTATATCTCTTTCTACAGATTCTTCTTGAGGTACCAGTTGAAGAATTTACAAGGGACTCAACTGGAAATAGCTTAGCAATGGTTCCAGTAGAGCCTATGAGATCAACTTCTTCCATTGCTGGTGGGCCATCTATGTCTAATGGCAATGGGCACTCATCTAGCTATAACTCCAATGTCTACCAGCAGAATTTTTTAACAAATGGGGATACCGAGGATGGACATGATGATTTAAAGCCTGTAACAAAAGGGGACAGAGGTCTGGCAGGATTGCAAAATTTGGGGAATACTTGCTTCATGAATAGTGCACTTCAGTGTTTAGTTCATACACCATATCTTGTTGATTACTTCCTTCAAGATTACAGTAACGAGATCAACAAACAAAATCCTTTGGGAACACGAGTAATATTTCTGTTTCTAACTCCAGTGTATGACATCTAACTAATTCAGTTCAGCAAGTGTTTTGACTATTTTCATCTTGCAGGGAGAGCTTGCACTCGCATTTGGTGAATTGTTGAGAAAACTTTGGTCTTCTGGTCGAGCTCCAGTTGCGCCTCGTATATTTAAGGGGAAACTTTCTCGTTTTGCTCCCCAGTTCAGTGGTTATAATCAGCATGATTCGCAGGTTAGTTTTGACGGAAATCTGAGATCAAGGCTGCATCCATTGTTGTGCATTACTTTTTGTCTTTTTAATTAAGTGTTCTCCTCGAAGGAAAACAAGGGTAAAGAAAAATTTCTTCCACATTTTCTCTTGTTCTCTATGATGGCAGGAGGGAAAATTTTCCCTGGGCAACCCTTTTCTAGCTTTTCGATTCAAATCATGATAATATTTTCCCATCCATATGGAGTAATAATAATTTCCCACATGTTAAGCCTGTTTTCCACCTTAGAGAATGTATGATGAAAAAAAGTGGGGACCACTTTATGGGATAAAATTCCCATACTTCTCTTATCCCTCCATTTCCTTTTCCGTCAAAGTGAAGACACCCTAAAAGTTACAGTAACAGTTTATATTTTGATATTGCCAATTTGCCATCCAATAAAGTATTAGAAGAGATATATCTTTATAAATTTTTTGCTGTGCTGGTTTGTCAAGAACATCAAATTTCATCTATCGGTTATCTGCCACTAGAATGTTATATTGAAATAAGGGTATTTGACATCTATTGTGATTTATGTCTTTACATGGTTCCTTTTTTTAATTGTAAACTATGGTTTTTTTCTAAGATGTCTGGGTTTATCCAAAATATTAGCATGGATCTGAAATTGTTTTGTCTCAGGAGCTACTTGCCTTTTTGCTGGATGGGCTGCATGAAGACCTAAACCGTGTTAAGCAGAAACCATATATTGAGGTCGAGGATTATGATGGTCGGCCAGATGATGAAGTTGCTGACGAGTTTTGGAAATATCACAAGGCCCGGAATGATTCATTAATTGTAGATATTTGTCAGGTGAATAACTTGTTTCTTATGTGTTTTGTTCAATAATAAACTATCCTAGCTGTTCCTATGTTTCAGTAGTGATTTATCTAGAAAAATTAGTATTAGTTCAGCACTTCCATTCACTAGCATGTTTTAGCTGATTGCTAAAATATCTAGGCTATACAATAATTTAAGAGAGCTAGAACTTTGAGAAACTAGTTTGTTGGTTGTGGCATGTAATATTAGTATTCTGTAAGGAAACTGACAGAGGAAAAATATAGGAGTATATGACAGAAAATTCTAGTTTGATAGCTAAGGTCAACTCAGATTTCCGTAAAGTCTTATGAATAATATTTAAGGACCTGATTTTGTATTTCAACATATTGCCGTCATTGAATGAATTAAAACAAGGTAACAGAAAGACTGTAAAACTTATTAGACTTGTACAGAAAATAAACATCTATTTCATGATTTTCGTTTAATATTAATTTTTAGACCGTCAGGAAATCCAAATATGAGTCAAATCTTCATATATTTCCTGACATGGACTTGAATGTTAAACTACTTGGAATGCGGAAACAGGTTGGAATTCCATGCGAACTATGATAGTTTCCTTGCTGTGAAGCTCTTTTTTTTTTTTTTTTTTTTTTTTTTTTTTTTTTTTTGTAATTTGCTCCTTTACCAACGCTGCTATCATATCACGAGGAACCATTTCTTGGGAATTTGCATATGCCCAGAAATTTATTTTATTTATCTTATCTATTTAAGGAATGCATTTTTCGTATAATTTTAAATTTGTCTCTTTTGGTGCTGGCTGGAATATAATTCTCTCCCATTATTTCCCCTTAACTATGATGAATATCTGATAGGGACAATACAAATCAACCCTGGTGTGCCCAGTTTGTGGCAAGATATCGATAACATTTGATCCTTTCATGCACATGTCATTGCCTCTTCCATCAATAGCTACTCGACCTATGACAGTAACCGTGTTGTATGGTGATGGAAGTACCCTTCCTATGCCATTCACTGTTAATGTTCTGAAGCAAGGAAGCTGCAAAGATCTTAACCAGGCGTTAGGTGTTGCCTGCTGCTTACGTAGTGATGAATACTTGCTCCTTGCCGAGGTAAATAGTTTTGCAGTTCTCAACTCTCATGTGAGGATTCTCGCATTGATACCAGCCTATTGGAAAGTAGAAGCTAACATTTTGATCTGTAGGTTTATGAAAATCGGATATATCGATACATGGAAGGTTCATCAGAACCATTGTCTTCAATTAAAGATGATGAACATTTAGTTGCCTTCAGACTTCCGAAGGGGAAGGCTGATTCAAGACTAGAGATATGGCACCGGCACCAGAACAAGTGAGTTCTCTTTTATGTAGGCATCTCACAGGCTTTTGCGATGAAATTGAAGAGGAACTTTAATTTGTGTTGGAGACTTGATACATTACCAGAATTGCACCCTTTGCATTCCATTTTTGTGACAAGATACTTTCTAATAGTGTAAGTTGTTTTAAAGATAAGCATGTAATTCAAAATCCTCTTTTTGTGAAAACGAGGGAGGAAGTGGTTCAGGATTTTAAGTATTGTTGTATAAAATGTTCCATATTTGGAAGCGAGTAGAGCTATGTCGGAAGAACGTGAAGTTGGTTGCAACCATAAATTCAAACTTTAAAAGTATTATAAATATAATAAACTGCCATGTCATTGTGAAAAACATTCAACCAAATTCCAATGAGAGATACTCGATGATAACCCTTGAACATTTTCCATATGAATGCATCTGGCAGCTACTTTATCTTTCTCATTTGGTGGTTTCACCTTTTTAATTATATCTTAATGTACATTTTTCTCTAGTGAGGGTAAGCTGTTCTTGGCGCCATTTGTGACTGTCTTGGAAGATCCACAATCTGGAGCTGATGTTTATCTTGCTGTCGAAAGAATGCTTTCTCCCTTAAGAAGAAAAGAATCTGACACTTCAGCAAGAATGGATGGTATCAGAGAGAATGGCTCCTCTTCCAGTACACGAGAAGAGCAAATGGACACCTCTACTGGACCTGAAATTCCATCAACAGTCGAGATAGAAGGAGAGGGAATACCCAGTAACGACTTCAAGTTTCAGCTTTGCATCTCAGAAGATAGCGGTCATAACTGGAGGCCTATAATGAAGGATACACCCATAAGACCTGGCCGTTCAACAAAATTCTTAGTCGAATGGACTGAAAAAGAACACGGGTATTATGATGCTAGCCATCTACAGGCTCTTCCCGAGGTTCACAAAACTCGACTCTTTGCAAACAAATCCAAACAAGAGAGCGTCTCTCTATTTTCTTGCTTGGATGCTTTCCTGAAAGAGGAACCTTTAGGCCCTGATGATATGTGGTACGGTAAATTAACTTGTAGTTACTGTAGCCTTTTGTTTTGTGCCCTGTTGTTTTTTCTTTCCTAGTATGACATGAATAAACTTGGATGCAGGTACTGCCCTCGATGCAAGGAACATAGACAAGCTAGCAAAAAATTAGATTTATGGAGGTTGCCAGATATACTTGTCATTCATTTGAAACGATTCTCGTTCACTAAATGGCTGAAAAACAAACTAGAGACTTTTGTTGATTTTCCCATCCACGATCTTGATATGAGCAAATATGTGAAAAGTAAGGATGCTTCTGAAGGAACGCATATTTATGAAATGTACGCCATTAGCAACCACTATGGGGGCCTTGGTGGTGGACATTATTCTGCGTACTGCAAGGTAACTCCATCTTAATAATTTTTTTTTTTTTTTTGAGAATAGTTAAGAATCTTTTAATTTATGACTAAAGCGTGACAAAATGTATCTTGTTTCAGTTAATCGACGAAAACAGATGGTATCATTTTGATGATTCTCATGTGTCGCCTGTGAATGAGTCGGATATCAAGACATCTGCAGCTTATGTCTTGTTCTACCGACGAGTCAAACGCAATTCCAACGGAACATTGGGTGAGCAAGGTATCACATCTTGAAATGTGGGTGATGCTTCATTTTGTTGTAGAGGGTCCTCATGCTATCAGTTCGTTAAAGCAAAATCCACATTGGAGTCGACAGTGGGCCCATGTCGTTCTTAGCCCATGCTAAGAGTCATGGCAGATGCTCGTGGATCTACATTACATAGTTTTGGAGAAAAGGGTCAAGAGCTGGGACGAAGAACGAAGAGACGCATTATTTGAAGGGATACAATTTTGTAGGCAAGCTGTGGCTGGCGACAAGGTACTTCATCTAATCCGAGACTTAACCTAGTTTGTAGTCATATTCCTTAGATGCCTAAGTGCTGAAGTTTGAATTCAGTAATTTACTTTAGTTTTTTTTATTAAAATTAATGTGATTAATTGTTGCCTTGCTTTCTGGCGTGAGATTTTTTGCTAGAAAGATGTGCAACATTTACTTTCCATTCTTTGGTACCATATGTGTGAAAACTCATAAAGTTGTTAACATAAAGCAGTTATTAATTATGCAACTAACTCTCTCTCTCTCCCCCCCCTAATAGTAAGATGCAACCCCATTATCAGCAGTAGACGTGGTGTTATATCTTCGATGACTATCATCTAAAGGCATACTCTTTGCCTCCTCCTATCTTTAACAAGTGTATGGCTGATGATGGGGATCGGATGCGTGGGGCTGCATCTCTCTCTCTCTCTAAGAGGAAGATGCAACTCAGATAGGTGCATCCCATCATCAGTCATACACGTGTTGTATCTACAGTGACCATTCGTAGGCATACATTGTTGCCTCGTATCTTTAACACGTGTATGGTTGATGATGGGGATTGGATGCGTGGGCTTGCATCTCTCTCTCTATATATATATATACGGAATTGTGTATGTGATGTGCACATGGGATCAAATTGTCTGATAGTGGTATACATTGAAATTCTGAAGCAGAAAATAGTTTTTCTTTTTTCTAGTCATTGAATTGGATCAAAAAGTATGAGAATGCAGCTTTATTTTGCCCCCACATTCACTCATGAAATAGTGATTGTTGGTTCCAGGCAAAAATCTTGAATGTTTTCTAAAACTAACAGTGAAATGAAATTTGAATGCTTCTCCTTTTCAATTATGTGTTGTTAATAGCTTGCACATGACTATGCAAATAATCTCATTTTTGCTATTAAATTTCAGATAATTAAATTAAGAAAGTTATTCTGCAGAATATATATGCAAAGGAACTGCTCTCTATCTCTCTCTCTCTCTCTCTCAAATTATTTAATCACCGACTTTCTTTTTCACCGTCACTTTATAATCTGTTGTTGCTATATTCGATAGGAGTAACTGAGTAAAGTAAATTCATTAAAGTTTATTAATTAAGAACCTTTAACTAATTTTCAACCGGCATGCAAAGAAATTCATTAAAGTTTGTCCCTTTCAAAAATAACAAACTCACAATTTCATATGCTCACGCAACTCGCTAATTTATTTTGGCCATCACTCTGTAATTTGAATCGTATTATTTCATTTTAATCCATGAATTATCCGTCACTTTTTCTCATTTTCTCATAAATTATGAAAATCACTTTTTAAAATGTAAATTACTGTATCTTTTATACGTGAGATAAAATAAACCGAGGGAGTATATATACATTTACACTCACACACTTGATATACTTAAATTTGCGACATTGTAGTCGGTGGAAAAACAACTAACATATTATGCAATGTTTTGATTATTGATTTTTTCATGTATAAAAAATCATATGATAAAACATCAATGTATGATTCGACCAAAGACCGAATCAAATACAGTATCAGTGTAGGAACTTGACATGATAAATAGTACACTGTACAAAAAATGTCGTTTTTGATAAATGAAAATTTGTTGTCAGATTTTTTTTATTTTTTATTTTTTAATTTTTTAATTGCATGGTCGGTCACTCGGTAAATCTGGAAAAAGTTGCTAGTTTTCTTCTTCTTCTTCTTCTTCTTCTTACATAGCATAAATTTAGGAAAAAGTTTATGATTTTAGAATAAAAATTATTAGCTTATACTAGTACAGAAGCGGAAATGAATATCCCTCGATCCCTGTTCAAATTTTTTTCTTTCAAACTGAATAATTTCTTTTGGCAATTTTTGACACGATTTTTCTACGCTTCTTGATGATTAGTTTTAAAATGGATTTTGAACGAATTTTTTTCTTGTACTAGATAGAAATATCACAACAATTTGAAAAAGCATGCTGAATTACAAAAGAAATAACTCAACTTAAAAAGGACACGACTAGTATTTTATACTCTATGAACTATTTTACTTTCGCCGTCCAAAAATTATCTGAATTTGCAGAAATAAAATGAGATACTCCAGTAGAAAGCAGAAGATGAAATAGAGGCAATAAAGGTGATGAATGAATAATAATTAGGGATATTGTAAAATAATAGTGGTGGTCCATCCACAGCATCCAATCTAAGCACCTTTTTTTTTTTTTTTTTTCCTGGTAAGACTCCAACAATGGCATAACACAACTAGTAGATTGAACATGTGCTTTAGAGCTTTTTAGAGCTCATACCCTAGACAAAAATAATACAGAGAGAGAAGAGAGAGAGAGGAACAAAAAAAGAAAGCAGAGAGAGAGGCTCAATGCCAGCCTAAAAGTAACAAAAGAGCAATGCATCTTTCTTCTTCATATCCCATCATCACTCAAATAATTTAGCCGACCTTCCTAAATTCTTCGTACCCTCGACACTTCTCCGTTCTAGATCATGAAGCTTTTTTCGTGTTCGAGTGAAGAAGATGACGAAGGAATCCGCCTTTTCCTAATCCTCAAGCTCCCTCTTTCTTTTTCTGTCGAGATTCCCTCTTATGTAGAATGAATCCTTTCGAAAATGTGATCAGAGATGAAATGCTGCTACGGTTGAGACAATTAGGCACAGTATCGATAATGCTCCTTTGAGAGGAAGTTGATCCTGCAAATTTAGCAGCAGATCATCAGAAATCAAAGACTACAATACTTGTGCTCGACTTGAAATAGCTATCACGGCCTTCGAATTATTGATAGCCGTTGAACTGGTAAAAGCAGTTGATATAAACAATTTAGTGAGATTAGAGATTAGATTGAAACTTTCCTATTTCAAGAAACCACGTCACATCTTGATACAGCAGCAGTAACTATCAAGCAATCGTATATACTAATCGGGCAAGAGAAAAATGTGTTCTCAAAAACAAAACATGCTATGCCGGTAAATAGAAACTTCGACTCGTGGATTGAACTATGCAAAGTTTGGTCTAACATGTTCAAACTTTGTTATCTGTCAGCCTAGATGTTTACATCCAACAATACAGAGAAAGTAATTGTTTTCATCTACTTTTATGTCTCAACACCGATCTACCTATGTTAATTCTCACAGAAATTTTGAAAAGGGAATACTACACCTCAGATTAGCACTGTATCATATGCCAAGATGATTCGCATTCTCTTTTGCGATGATTCACATCTCTTTGTGTTGAGGTATAAGGACAAAGAAGATAAAAGAAAAAGATTCACCTTCATAAGCAATAAGAATTCAGGGGTTCTCGTGCAAGCAAAATCATAATGTTGTGATATCCAAGAAGAATTAAGGCAATTTGTTAACAAATTTTCGGTAAAGCCGTAGAAGCATTTATTCATGATCTAGGCCACATTCTTCTATTTATCTCTTAAATTGGGCCAATTGACATAACTTCATTAAGATTATCCCTCTCAGCAAGCAGATTCGCTCGGAAATCCAGTATCACTAGAACACTACACGACACCAGCGATGGTTTCTTCCTTACAACACGGAACCAAGAACAGCGGAGTATAAACTATACATAACATTCTAAATCGCGTTTCTTCTTAGGATTCCAAGCAAGTTTTGAAGCAGATGATCACAAATGCCAACTCACTCAACTAAAAGTGATTCCTACATTCAGCTCTAGCATTCCATCTACTGTTCTTGCTCGGTTCGACTTAACATCTCACTCAACACCACAAATGAATTCCACTAATTAACATCAAGATCCAAACAATTTTTCCTCCACCATTTTGATCCTAGTGTTTTTCTCCTTATCCGGGAAACTAGAGATCTAATGTGAAATTACAAATCAAGAATCACTTTATTTACTCTTCTTCCCAAATCTCCAAACTGTTCAAATCAAGCACACATTTTCTACTCAAATCAAAACAACAGGAGTAGTAAAAATTCAAAAAACAGTAGAAAAATGAAGGGGAAATGGAGAAAACTGACCGCGTCGTCGGCAGTGATGGCCAAGTAGCCGTTGGAAGCGGAATCCGCACCCTCCGGCGAGGACCCAGACGACGTCGTACTCCCACTCGACCCAGTGGAGTTGGCACTCACGAATCCCGTCGTGTTGAAACCCAGATTATAGACCGGGGTTCCGTCGGGCTTGAATAGCCCGAAATTCCTCTCCGATGTCGGGCCGGGCTTCTGGTTCTCGTTGAACAAGGCGAAGACGTGCACATTCAAGTCCGAATTGGGCCTCATCGGCGTTCCCTTCTTCGCGGCGACGAGCTTGAGCAAGTTTCCGTTGTACCTCCGGGCGTTCTCCGGCGTCGCCCCGGCCTCGTCGGCGTCCCCCTTCGACGGCCACCCAGTCTCCGAGATCTGGAGGCAGACATTCTTGTACCCGAGCTTCTCCATGGCGGCGTAGGCCGCGTCGACCTGCGCGTGGAACATGTTGTCGTAGTGGAGGCCCGATCCCTGGTCCACCATCCCCGAGCCCGGCCCGAAGAGCACGAAATCGAGCGGCACCTGCTTCGGGCTGGCCTTGTAGGCGAAGAAGGGGTAGGCGTTGATGAGGAACGGCGAGCCGACCTTGGAGTGGAAGTCGAGGATGCAGGAGAGCTTCGGCGCCAGATCGCGGCGGAACGCGCCGGCGGAGGGCGGGTAGGAGGTGTCGAGAACGGCGAGGTTGTGGGCGGTGGTGACGGCGACCTGCTTGTCGAGGTTGAGGGAGACGAGGGCGGTGTGGACGCTCTCCATGGCCGGGAGGAGGTTGGCGGAGAGGGCGGAGTCGTTGAGCGTCAAAACCTCGTTTCCGATGGCAATGCAGGTGATCTTCGTCGCCGGCAGGTAGCACTGGACGTTCGATTTGACCCAGGCGACGGCCTGCTTCGGGTCGCGCATCCGGGCCAGGTTCTCGTTGCCGAGGCCGACGATGAACTCGACGCCGGTGTTGGCGAAGGCCTTGAGGACTCGGGGGTCGGCGTCGTAGAGCTTGATGCGGCTCACCCCCATCGATTTCACGAGCGGCACCACCGACTCCGGGTGGGGGAGGTTGTTCGCGATCTGGCCGTAGTTGATTCCGAGCGGAAGCGCCGCCTTGAAAAGCAATGCCGCTGCAAATGCAGTTGAGCTAACACTTTCAGTATACACAGCAACAATAATCGAAGATTCTTAGAGAAACATAAGGAAGAATTGGAAGGGCATTTACCTGAGAAGAGGAAGAGCGGCAGTGGGGAAGAGCGGCGGAGCTCCATTGTTGGTGACTGGTGTTGGCAATGGCGGTGGAGGGAGAGAGAAGAGAGAGGAGAGAGAGAGAAAGGATGGGAGTGACCGTTGTCGCTTAAAACCTCCTTTTTCTAAGTTAATTTATTAATTATTGCGTCACTGCTTCTTTTATTTAAACGTTAATTTTATTGCATCATTTCTTTTTAGGGTTTCTTTATCACTTCATTTCAACGTTGTGAATCATTGCATTCTAAGATCAATCAATTACCGTTGAAACTTGAAACATAACTAACCTTTAATTATCGATTTTAACTTTATTTTATTTAACTTTTAACGGAGTATGTTGAAATACTGTTTCAGGATTTTATTTATTTATTACAGTATTATTTTATTTTTTTAAACAGAAAGTTTAAAGATTGCGTTGATAGAAAATTAACGGAGGATAACAGTTTGCAATTTTTGATCTCGAAGATTAATTCATACTACAAGACTTGCACACATACACAATTTGGATTGAATTTTATTGTTCATAGTTGTCCTTTGTTAGTGCAAAACGCTACTCTCCACTCTCAAGAGTAATGTTTATGTTTAAACAACCGACGGTAACTATTCTAAGCCTATTTTTCTTTCTATTTTTAATTCAATTTTTATTTCAATATTTACCGATCAATTAAATTTATTGAATTTAACTTAAGTTAAGAAAGTAAAACATTTGATAATTATTTCATTTAAAAAATTTTAAAGCAACATTATATAAAATTAAAAATAGAAATTTAAATTCTTAATTATTAATTGTACGTGTCGATAATTTATTGACCATATAAGCAACGAGTTGTTTGTTACAACTAGAGCTGTCAAATTACTGGGACGAGGTGGCAAACTTTGTGTGAAAATGTAGCTAGCCCGGCCCGACCCCAAAATCAATCGGGCATAAAAAGCTCATTGGGGTCGAGTTACGAAGGAGTTGAAGTTGTTCGACTCGCTTTTTTCAAGCAGAAATACTGTAAAATGAAAGCAGCATATCCGATAAAGACCTACTGGTGGCTACAATTAATGTATAACAAGGGTTGTATGAGCGGAGTTTCCGCCATTACAGCACTTGGGAAAAGGTACACTAAACTTCTAAGTTTTGCGCCGGTATGGCAGCCTCCGATGCAATCAAAAGATGCAAAACTAGCATCATCGGCAGCTACTCATCCCCCTCTAGTCAAGGATTCAATGACTCCGACGAGATACCGGAGATAGCCTCACGAAGGGAACAACCCGAAGGAGTAAAGACGCGAAAGCAAGGGCAAGAGGAAATGCGAAAGTAGGGGAAACGAGTTCCTTTGCCATAGACATTCTCCGCCAACTGTAAGAACAAATTCTAAATGCTCCAGCAACGGCCCCGCCCTAACGCCCCCACTGAACTATGCCGAGTTTTACAAGATAATCATGAAAGATAGGTCCGCCCCAACAGAGAGAACGTAATGAAACAGTTGTGGACTTAGTTCTGAAGAAAATGTGCAAGGACGTGCAATAGTATTTTAGTTTTTTTTTTCGATTTTCATTTTTTTCGATTTTAATTCATTGTATTGTAATTTTCCAAAGGTGCAATACAAATTGATTTAGTAAAAATCTCGTATTCGAACGACGCAAAAAACTAAAACGAAACAAGAAGTCAAAAGGAACTAAAAATGTTCAGTCAACATAGTCCAAATAAAATAAACAACAAACATTGTTCTCTAATGCAACACTTTTCAACAGACCCCGTTTTCATTCCTAGTCAACATACTTTTCGTATATCAAGTTCTCGTGTTCTCTAATGTTGATGCTCTGAGCGATGACGGCTCATAAGTCATAACCACACAGACTTTCACATGGTTGCAATTTCCAAGCACCAATGCATTCCCCACTCAAATTATTCTTTTCTAAAGTTTCTCATATTATCAGCTTCGGTATTTTTCTTTACTTTATTTAAGAAAAGGGAGATTAACACAAGTAAAAAATCAAATATTTACTTAACATGAAGTTTCATTAGTACATTGACGCTGGACATCTCAAATTATACTATACATAGTTCATCATAATGCATTCTCGGTGTTATACTCTTCAATTTGGATCGTAATTCTTAAACGGGACCGACTTCTTTTCATTTTTTATTTTTCTCCATTATATTATACAATATCCTATTTAAAGAATCCCATTCCCCTAGAGAACTCTTTTTTGCCTATCCTTTTTCAGTATAGGTTAAGATGGCATATGATATCTATCAAAATATAATAAATAAATCTTTAGAAAGAGAGAGGCAGTAAAAAAGAGAATTTTGACGATACTTTTCTTCCATATCATGCTCTTTAGTAATTTTGTTGCTTCACGTACAAATATCCTCTTTGTTTTTTTGCTACTTTCTTTTCTACTTGTATTCTCAAATGATTTCATACTATAATCTTTATTGGGAGTCTTTTGATTCTATAATTATTGGTAATCAATTAGTAATTCACAACTAATATCGTACTTTCTCTCTCTGCTTCTTCGGTTCTTTTACTCTGTTTTACTTGTACTCCGTATTTATTTTTCTTGTATTTCACATTTTCTTTTTTCAAAATAAAAAACAGTAAGTTTCAAAGTCATATTACAGAAGACTCGATTTAGAACGTTTTGCCACATACATTAATCATCTACTACTTTTAGAGAAAGGCGAAAGAACAAGAATTAGTTTTGAGAACCTCGCTTCAACAAATTTAGAATGTAATTGCCTCACTAGATTTTAAGCATTATTATTGTTAAACTACAAAACATTTATGTATTTGTGCTACCTACTCCCTCATTCCCGTCCATTTCACCTTGTTTTTTTTCGACATTGAGTTGAAGGAGGGAGATACTATTAAAGTTATGAGCACCGCTAAATAAATGACTTAAACTAACTAAACGATAAAGGAGAAAAGAGAAACAAAATTAAGAGTGTGATTAAATGAGAAAACTAAATGAGAGAAAACAAAATTAAGAAAGTAATTCTCTTGTATAGTTGCATTCCTGCAATCACAAATATTTTCACAATATAGCATTATTATAAGTAATACAAACCCCAGCAACGACCCTTAGGGGTTAGTATGTGACCTGATAAGATACTGGTTTGCAACAACTCATGAATCTTGTCTGATGAAAAAAAAATTCAAAAGAAGAACTTGTTTTTTTTTTTTTTGATAAGTAAAAATATATAAAATGAACGAAATAAACACTCGAGGTTTGGGACATGCCCCAACACCTAGAAACCAATCGGACATAGAGGCTACATACACCCCACGAACATCCAAATCAAAGCAACATAAATAAAACCAATCTAAGGGCAAGGCTGATGGCATGGGGATCCAAGCATACTCGATACCTAACCATCAGCCCCAAAAGTGGCGCAAGCCAGCCCGTACACTTGAAATAAAAGGAGAGCAGCAACCCATTGGCCCATGCAAAAGAGAGCCAACATCGAAATTGAGGCTATTGGATGAAGGCGCCAACTTGGAGAAGAGCCAAAATCAGTGGTATAGTCTCAACTCGCCAAAACTCAAGAATTCCATACTTGGCCACTGATTTTTGTGGGGTTCTTCAGGATTTTAATGTCCAGTGCTGTCACTAGGCTTTTTATTGCCTGGACTATTATAGGGGAGGATGGTGATTGAAGGGGTGGTGGGCCCGGGGTCAAGGCTCGGCTCCCCTATATGGCGCACCATGGCCCAAGGTGGTGCGGCCCAACACCCCAAGTTGCGGCAAGCTTGCCGGCCGGCGCCGGCGGCAAAGGCGGCATTGGTCGGAACATGCCTGGTGGACGTGCCCATGGGGCGTCCATCCCCTGACCAGGCCATGCGGATAAGATGGAACATGATGATGGTTGGTGGCGTTAGAACGGTCTCATGGCACGCATTAAAACTTCCGCGTTGACGAACACACGGATGCAAGTGGCATGTGCGGCAATGAATGCTCATGTTGGTGCTGGGCGCACGGCGCACGCTTCGTAGAAGCGGGCGGGCGGACGCTCGGCGGCGTGGCACACACAAACAAAAGTTGTGGGCGGTGTCTGGCCTCGTCGGCGCTGGGCGCACGGGCGCATGGCACACGCTTCATCGAAGCGGGCGGGCGGACGCTCGGCGGCGTGGCACACACAAAAAAGTTGTGGGCGGTGTCTGGCCTTGTCGGCGCTGGGCGCACGGGCGCACGGCACACGCTTCATCGAAGCGGGCGGGCGGACGCTCGGCAGCGTGGCACACACAACAAAGTTGTGGGTGGTGTCTGGCCTCGTCGGCGCTGGGCGCACGGCACACGCTTCATCGAAGCGGGCGGGTGGACGCTCGGCGGCGTGGCACACACAACAAAGTTGTGGGCGGTGTCTGGCCTCGTCGGCGCTGGGCGCACGGGCGCTCGGCACACGCTTCATTGAAGCGGGCGGGCGGACGCTCGGCGGCGTGGCACACACAACAAAGTTGTGGGTGGTGTCTGGCCTTGTCGGCGCTGGGCGCACGGGCGCTCGGCACACGCTTCATCGAAGCGGGCGGGTGGACGCTCGGAGGCGTATGCACGCGCAAAGAGTTGCGGGTGGGGCAACGTCGACATAATAGCGGACTCTATAGTACTACGACCATCCCATTTATAAACTCGTCGCCTTATTATAAAAGGTTAATTATCAACTAAACCGAAGAAGTGGTATTTGGTTTTCTTTTCCTTCCTTAAGTTGAATGAATGTGTACTATGTATGTGTATGTAAGTGAGTGAGTGAGGTCGGTAGCATTAGACGCCAATTTCACACTTGTCATTAACCGTACACCGCGTGTTGTCAAAACACTCAAAATTGGTTTCTTCAAATGCATGAAACACAATAATACATAGTGCAAAATTTCCCACATAGGCGACACCTATTAATGCTACAACACAAGAAAGAAAGTGGACAAATCAAATTAAGGCCTTGTCAACTCTAGCTAAGAACCAAAATCAACAAACCATGTTTGAACAAAACTTGCACATATTAGAATTGGGTCTACACCCCCTGGAACGATCTTGTAAGATAGAGGGTCATCCAATCTAAGTCGGAAGGAGACATTTTTCAAGTCGAAGTGGAACAAACGGTTTTAGATCTTGTAAGATAGAAGGGTCATCCAATCTAAGTTGAAATGAAACATTTCCCAAGTCGACGTGGGACAAACGGGTGGTCTTTATCATCAAACCAGACCAATTGTAAGCTACTTGTGCAATTATGCAATGCTTTCACTTTTTCTTGTTTTTGAATCAATAAATAAGTAGGACATGACATATCCATCCATTTCTTCAAAATGAATCAAAGCATATACCCCGCAAAATCCCATGAGGAAGCAATAACCCAACTACAACACCAGATTGCAATATCTAAGCAATGATAATTGATAAAGAATCAAATAATATAGAAATATTTGTAAATTTATAATAAAACAAATGTCAAGTTACAGCCAAGGAAGAAAACTCACGGGTATAATACCTTTGAAAACTATTATCCATGAGCACAACAATAGGGAGAAAGAAAAGGCCTAAAATATGTGTATAATACTTCACATGCATAACAATAATCCGCAATTTCCACCACTCATTCCTCACATAAACTCTTTTTTGTTCACCTGTGTGCCGTGATAAGGGTCTCTATGAACCTCAATCCGTCGAATTTCGGAGCGAATTTCCCGTTGTCCAGAGAAGCAGCCCCAGAATTCATCGATTTCACCTTCAGCAAACGGAACAAGAACAAACATTCATTCAATTTTGGGAATCGAATTAGGTATTATCGCATTAAAATTAACCAAAAAATAAAAAATTGCGTAGCAATTAAGCATCAAAAACTAAGAATTGAAACATTGCGAGGAAAAAGTCGGATCAATTTGGGGGAAAAAATCGGCGAATGCATCGATTGAGGAAAAAATTACCATGTCGGCGCTAGGGTTGGGTGCAATGCCGGAAGCGGCGGCGGCGGAGGAGGTGGAGAGGGCGAGGGAGGAAGCGGCGACGAGCGAGGCGATGAGAGTGGAGGAGGCCTTCATCATCATCATCGTGCCGATTCGTAACTCGCTGAAGAAGACGTAGATCTGCGGAAATCCGACGAACAGCCGCTCGTCGGATCTCGACTTGTGATTTTTCGCCCTTCCTTTTCCGACCTTTTTATTTATTTGTAATTCCTTGGTTGTAAAGCCAAGAGAAGTTTCGCTTTTATACCCAAATTCCCATGCCAGCGCGGATATTCCTTTGTTTTAGTTTGTCAATGGGTGGGTAATATATGATCCGGACCCGGATCCGTTTGTTGCCCGTTAGTTTAAATGCGGTTTTGGATCCGGGTACCAACCCCATCCGATAATACTCGAAAGTTATTGGGTTTGGATTTGGACTCGCCCGTTTGTTATGTGTCTAACTCGACCCGTTGAATTTTTTTTTTTACCAATACTTTTTGCTCTAAATTCTCTTTAATCACTCTCCCTATAATATTTTTATTTTACCAGTTTTTCTCTAAAATTTATAGTTGATAAAATTCTAAATCTAAAAATTTTATTTTTATCATTTTCTCTCTTTATAAATATATATTCTCATAATTTTTTCCCACTAAAATTTATTCTTTTGTAATATTATATCTCTATATACAATGTACTTTAAACACTATGCACACTCGTCATAATACCCGTGCCGAAAGAAAGGTCTCAAGATTTCTAAGACGGAGGGAGTACGAGTTAAGAATTTTCGGTATTAGACGATGAAAGACGACATAATTGGTAAAGACGTTTCAACTCCGACTAAGAGGTCGGGGATCGAGTCAACCTGGAGTACGTGTATGTGTGAGTGTATTGTGTTTGTTCGATTAAAAAAAAAAAAAAGCAGTATTTCAGTGATTGCTAAAAGGGTATGGATCTTGTGATGATGTATATGATAAAATAAAATTGGAAAAACTAGTTTGCGTGTGTTGGCCAAGCGTTAGGGGATTAAGTTTCGGGGCCGAGTTCGATTCCTCCGTGATGCGACCTTTAAAATTTATGATAATTGTTTCCAAAAAAAATGGAAAATTTTATAGCGTTTATCTTTTTTACCGAAGAAGTACTTAATCTACCAATAAAACATCTTTTTTGCCAAACACATTGGTTAAGGTAGATTATTAATTTATTTAGGGTTATGTATCTACTTAATGTGCCCTTTAGTATATTATTCAGCTTAATGTAGTGTACAATGAAATACTCCTTTCGTCCCATTGAAAATGTTTCATTTGGTTTGGGCACAATAATCAATATATTGTTTGTTAAGTATGTGCACTGTTATAAGAATGTGTAATTAGCATAACCTTAATTATTTTTTAATTTTTTTTTTGAGACAAAAAATAAACTACTCAATATGACATAACAAACATAAAATCTAATCTACCCACTACATTTAAAACATGTAAAACCTACCTACTAATTTAAATTTGGGACAAGAATACCCCTCCATTCTATTTAGATTTTCACCCCAAATCAGGACAAAACTTACTCTCTCTCCTCCCAAAAAATCAAAACCCGCCTCTCTCCTCTAACTTCAGAATCTGCGCTTCTCCTCTCCAAATTCTCAAAAGTCGCCGCCATGGCCCTCGTCGCCGGAACCTCCTCGCGTTGCCGTCTTACACCAAAACCTTTTTCCCAATCCACCTTCCTCCCTCATATCGATCCTTCTTCTGCAAGATAGGGGTCGACGGAAATCCATACCATCGTAGGGGGCATGACGGAAACCTCGCCGAAGAAGAAGAAGAAGAAGAAGAAGAAGAAGACGACATAAGGTATGCTTCATTTATGAATTTTTGTGTGTTTTAAGGGTGATTTCATGCGATTCACGAGTAATAATGCTTGAATCAACAATTTTTTTAAGTTTATTTTGTCCAAAAATGTTTATGATAAGGATGTTTGAGTATGTTTGGTACGTAATGATGTATGGTTGAAATTCTGCAAATTTACTGCTCGGTATGTAATGAAGTATGGTTGAATTTCTGCAATTTATTGTTTGTGTTCCAATTGTTGTGTGTTTAGGGGTTCGAATTATTGTGTTTTATTGGTATGAAATTAGTGAAAGCATAGTGTTTGTGTTCCATTTGATATGTGTTTTATGGTTCAAATTATTGTGTTTTATTGGTACATAATTGATTAAATCATACCAATTTAGAGTTCGTGTTCCAATTGTTGTGTGTTTCGAGGTTTGAAATATTGTGTTTTATTGGTATGAAATTGGTGAAATCATACTAATTTAGTGTTTGTGTTCCAATTTGTATGTGTTTTATGATTTGAATTATTGTGTTTTATTGGTACGTAATTGGTTAAATCATACTAATTTAGAGTTTGTGTTCCAATTGTTGTATGTTTCGAGATTTGAATTATTGTGTTTTATTGGTATGAAATTGGTGAAATCATACTAAGTAGTAATGGTTTTGCTTATGGAATTAGTGTAAATTATTTAAAATCATAAATGCTGCTAGCTAATTTAGTACGAAATTAGTGAAAATCGTACTATTTTTCTCACAAATTGTAGTGCAGTGTGGATAATATTGAAACAAAATTGCAAGGCCCTTTGCTTGTTTGATATGAATTGATCATTTCTTGTAATGTATTTCATTATTTATTTTAGGTTGAATGAATATACACCCGATACTACATGGAGAGTATGACTAGGGATGTCAAAAAAGCCCGAGCTCGACGGGCCGATCCGATTAGCCCGAAAAAAATAGTGGGTCAAGGCCAAAAAATAATAGCCCGAAAGTAAAAAAGCCCGATAGGGCTGGACCGAAAAAAGCCCGAGCCCGATAGGGCTGGCCCGAAAGCCCGGTGGGTTGGCCCGGTGGGTTACCATAAATTATGAATTCATGACATATTTCATTACTCTACTTATAAATTTGATAAATTAGGTTGTGTTTTTAATTATTATTGAGTATTTTTATTTTGTTTTAATAAAAATATAACCTTTATTTTAAATTCTATACGTTTTTTATCTCGGCGCTTGGTGAAAAGTAAAGTAAAGATAGACATTTAAAAATATTTTTGTTAAATTCACAATATTTAATAATTTATTTAATTTTTTTATACAAATATGTGCTAAAATATTAATTATTTTTATATTTATACGATATCAATTTTATTTTTTATAAACTTAATGGCCCGGTGGGCTAGCCCGAAACCCGATGGGTTAGGGTTAGGGTCAAAAAATAATAGCCCGAAAGAAAAAAAGCCCGATTAACTCGATCCGAAAAGCCCGCAACCCGATAGGGCTAGCCCGACACCCGATGAGTTGGCCCGTTTGACATCCCTAAGTATGACGACGCATAAGAAAATCAACACGCTTCACTATATCGTATTACGAGAGGTCAAACCATCTCCAAACTTTGACACAATCTACTTCAAAGTAGGCGATGCAATGTTGTATTTTTTCATACCAAATATTAGTGTGTAAAAATATAGTTACAAATTGTAAAGATATTAGAGTTGTTAATACTAGTTTTTTGTATGGTACATATTGTTTGTAATCATGGTTGAATATGTGTCAATTCGCAATGATTATTGGTTGAGAATATGAGTCAGTTCGTAACAATCACTTATAACATAGTACGATATATATAAATAAGTATGAAGTTGTTGATACAAATGTGTCTATTCGTACCACTCACATATAAAAGTTAGACCATGTTAGGGAAATCTAAACCCTATTAGGGAACTCTAAACCCTAGTTAGAAAATTAAAACATTGTTAGAGAAACCATGTAGAAGAAATCTAAACCATGAACGAAAAGAACTAAACCCTCGTGGTAAAAGCTAAATCCTATATGGAAAATCTAAACTTTATCGTGCATCTTAATCATGTACGAAATGTGAATTGCGTATCAAGTTCATATGCACAAAATAAATATAAAAAAACGTGTCATCTATTTGCATGTATAGTCATACATTTGATATGATGTTTAAATTTTTACTTATCGTTTTAGTACCATTCATACAAAGATTTAAAATTTGTTACGCCTCTGTACCTGATACGAAATGCGAATTACGTACCAAAATACGAAATAAGGTGTTTACGAATTGTAATATTTCATACCTTGTCAAGCCAAGAAATGATAGTATATTTCTTAGTCTATTATACATGTTAAAGGTCTCATTTAACTAATAAGCGAAACACATGCTTACATGTACCGGGTACAAAAAAAGGAATTTCATACCAAGTCATTATGCGCTAATAGGTACGGAAAATATAAAAACGTACCTATAACAAACATTAGATACAAAAAAAGTATTAAGAACATATATTTCGTAAAAATAAGTTCATAAAACGGATCACCACCGTCGACGACGACAACTCCGTGCTTACAATGTACAACAAATCCACTAAAAAAAATCCTAGAACGAACCAAACAATGGGAAGCACAACTGTTTCAATGTAAATTATTCGATTAAAGACGATGGTCAGCAGCGACACGACTTCCGGCGACGACCAGCAGCGACGCGATTGTCTTCCTCCGGCACGACGCCGCAGTGTGATTGCCTTCCTCCGACGACGGCCAACAGAGACGTGGTTGTCTTCCTCCGGCATAGCGCCGCAACTCGACTGTCTTCCTTCGGCGACGACCAACAGCGACATGGTTGCCTTCCTCCGACACGGTGTCGTTGCGCGATTGTCTTCCTCCGGTGAGAGAGAGAGAGAGAGAGAGTTAAGTGAGTGAAAGAGAATGAGAGAGAAATACACGTGAATTGAAGATGAAAGATTTACTGGAAGAAGGAAGAGAAGAAAAAAAACGTAAGAAAAGGGAGGAAGAGAGAAAAAGTTGTGCAAGAGAGGAGGAGAAATAACGGAGATGAAATAAGAAAAAATGGGATATGTTTGTCCCATAAATTTAAAAGTAAGGGTAATATGGTATATTTAAGTCCAAAATGGGTAGTTTTTATGTGTTTTAAGTATGGTGGGTAGGTTTTATGTTTATTAAGTGAATTGGTTATTTTTTATACATTAACTCTTTTTTTTCATATTCCATAATAATTAACATTTACTTATTAGGATTTTCATTTACATAATTAATTGAGCTTCTAATCTATGTTGAGTTTGGACTAATTATTTCCATATAAGGAAATGAGTCGTCTTTAATGGGACGTCCCAAAATAGCAAATGGGTTCGTCTGCAATGGCACGGGGGAATATTATATTTACAAAAAGTAATATGTATTGCAATTTAAAATGATATAACCCGTTCATACACATTTGTATTACATAAAATAACAATTTAAGGTCATGTTTGTACTTCTTATATTCAAGATATATTATTTTTACCAAAATTATATAAAAAAAAAAATCAATATATAAAAAGTCATTTAAACCCACGTATAAAAAAGAAAACCACTAACTCAACAAAAATTAGTGGAAGTCACATTAAAAAAATGTATTCTTGCTTTATTTATGCATCCGTTTACATAATTGAAGACTGCATCTGGAGTTGTAACAAATGGCATGATTCGCTTCGCCTCAATTTAATTTTTACTTCAAAAATTTTACGTAATCTTTTTACGTAATCTGGAGTTGTGCATCTGGAGTTGTGAATTAATTTTAAAATTTTACGTAATCTTTTTATTTCGTACTCGAGCCCTAAGTAAATTGCACGCTGACGTTTTTCTAAAATTCGAATCCATATAGTAGCTACATGATTTATTTACTTTATTATAACAAATATGTTAATTTTAATTTAGCTTTCATTTCAATTTGACTCATAAGTGCATTTGAATCGGTTTTTGTATGCATATAATTATTAGTGTCATTTTACTTGAAACATCTATGAAAAATCTAAACAATAAATTTCATTTTATCATCCGGTCTATCTTTGTATTTATACTAAGATGGTTTGATCAGGCACTATTGATCCAATAAAAACTAGCAACTAACTAAAAAGTTCTACAAATCCACATATATGCACCATAGTCCAACCTATTTAATTGATGGGTATTTAATTCATCAATATATGATTATAATCAATATTATTGAGCTACACCATGATTGAACTATAATTTAGCTCCATATGCGGCATTAGCTCTTAGTATGTATGATTAGATGAACAATAATACATAATACTAGTTTTTAATTGTGTAAATTGAGTTTTCTACCCATTCTCATAATGCCCACATGAAATCTACTCATTTCCTCATTACTCATATAAATATACCCATTTCATTTTTAATTGATAGATGATGATGTGATAGTTCACATATCATATCAAAATAATGTTATTTTAAACTTTACACTTAAAAATATTTTCCATATAATTTCTGTCAACAAATACAAACAATGAATCAAATACATGACCAATTCACATATTAAAAATCTAAGACTACATACACGAAATCAATCCATGAAATTAATCAAAATCAACAATACGAGTGATTCATCCTAAAACCGTATCAAATTTAATTAGAATAATTCCTAAGAACATTTAACATAACCAATTCTCGACCGGTTTGAATTTTGGCATTATAGTCACAAAATAATAGGTAATTAAACTAAAAACAATAAATTAAGACTGAAAACATTGAAACCGCTCGACAAAGTCGCCGGAAAGTTCACCGGTTTGAACTTTCCGGCAACTTTGTCAAGCGGTTTCAACGTTTTCAGTATGCACGTCACAAATTAAGTCGAAATACATTGAAACCGCTCGACAAAGTCGCCGGAAAAGTTCAAATCGGTCGACCGGTTTGAACTTTCCGGCGACTTTGTCGAGCGGTTTCAATGTTTTCAGTATTCACATCACATTCAGTCTAACTATGCATAAACCGGTCGATAATTGATGCCGGAATATTCACACCGTTCGAGAGAAAGTTGATAGTGGTGAGGGATTTTTTTTCGAACGGTTGAGTGGGGAAGAATGTCCTCTTTTTTGGAATATTGATAGGGTGGTGGGGTAGGGTAGGGTAAGGTTTTAATTAAAAAAACCAAATTCTCATCAAATTTTTTTGGATTCCAAGAGAATCTTGACTGCAAATTGGTATTAAAAAAGGGAATGGGTAGTTTTAATATAGGGTGTTAACAAATGTGTACTTTTGTTATGGGGTTTTTGAAATTGGTTACTTTAAATTTTCTCCCTTTTTAATTCATATTTGTTGGTCCGACAAAGTTAGTATTCCCTCCGTCTCTTTATAAATGTTACGTTTTCTTTTTTCATACGTTTTGTGGAAGATGTTACGTTTTCTTATTTGTTACTAAAGTAAAAACTCTTTTTGCACATGCATTTTTCACTTTAACATATAAATCTATCATTTCTTAATTCTCGTACTCTAAAAGAAATATAACGTCTATGAAAGAACGGGAGAGTACATTGCAACGATCAAAACTTAATTTTGGAATTAGAGCATACGCATCGGGGTACAGGGCATTAAGTGTGCACGCCACGTCAAACTGCCACATGGGCGTGCGTACGCGTGGCGTAATCTGGACGTCGATGCAGGCGTACACGTGGCGTACGGTGTATGCCCGCGTGTACGCCAGAGCATACGCGTCCCCTCTGCCAACGAACGCCACGTGGCGCAACCCCATTCGGCGGTCAAAGTTTGACTTTGACCGCTATTTTTTATTTATTTTTTTAATTTTTTGACATCGCCACGTGTCACTCTCTGATTGGGGGTTTTTTGTATTTTCTGGATTATGCCTATTTTTTTTTTCGAATATATGAGAGTAGTGACACGTGTCACTCTCTGATTGGGGGATTTTGTATTTTTGGGATTGTGCTATGTTTTTCACTTTTTTTAATTGTGAGAAGTGACACGTGTCACTCTCTGATTGGAGGATTTTGTATTTTTGGGATTGTGCTATGTTTTTCATTTTTTTAATTGTGAAAAGTGACACGTGTCACTCTCTGACTGGGGGATTTTGTATTTTTGGATTGTGCTATGTTTTTCATTTTTTTTAATTGTGAGAAGCGACAAGTGTCACTCTCTGATTGGGGGATTTTGTATTTTTGGGATTGTGCTATGTTTTTCATTTTTTTTTTAATTATGAGAAGTGACACCACTCTCTGATTGAGGGATTTTGTATTTTTGGGATTTTGCTATGTTTTTCATTTTTTTAATTGTGAGAAGTGACACGTGTCACTCTCTGATTGGGTGATTTTGTATTTTTGGGATTGTGCATTGTGTTAATGGATGAACATCCGATTTTTTCATTTATTTATTTTTTAATTTTTTTTCTTTTGATTTCTTCTATAAATACCCCCCTTTCTCAACTTATTTCAACACACCTTCCTACTTTCTCCTTCTTTTCAAAAAACACTCCAAACGTTTTTTTACTATTCGAAATGGATGAAAGCAACAACTACATGCAAGACAATTTTTTCGGGCAACAAAGCTCTGAAAATTCTTCTCCTAACCCTCATGTTCATCCAAATATGTATCCAATACCCCCCCCCCCCCCCCCCCCCCCCCCCCCCGCTAAAGGATTCATGCCATACGATCCCCGCGTTCAAATGCCGAGCTATCAACAACAAATGGCGGCCTATCATCAAACAATGCTACAACATCCTCAACAATTTGTGGGTTATCCTCCTCCAATGCATCATGACTATTCTCAATTGGGTTATCCTCCTCCAATGAACATGGCAACACGACTTCTAGTTGGACAATTCCAAAGGATGGCTCCATTCGAAGAAGGTGGAGGTTCGATCTCGACGGTCAATCTAGGCGACGACGTTGATGAGGTGGTGGGAGAGGCAGATGTTTCGGCGACAACTGACAAGAGACGACATTTCGCTCTTAAGCAGGCTGCGAGGAAGGACATCGAACGAGCAGTCGGTGTTCTACAAGCAAGGTGGGGAATTATTCGTGCGCCTGCCCGACCGCACTATCTAGAAAATATAACAGAAATCATGTAGCAATGTGTCATCATGCATAATATGATAGTTGAAGATGAAGGCCCGAATATAGAAAATTGGTCGGAGGAGGAAGAAGCGGGTTCGAGCTCAGGTGGTGGTGGGGTGCAAGCATGACAAGGTGTCGATGCCTCGTTCGCAAGACCTATACATAGGAATGTGAATATCCGCGATGCAAGGGCTCACCAGAAATTGCAAGCTGATATGATCAAAGAAATGTGGGCACGCAAATAACCGCGATGCAAGGGCCCACTTTTAATTGTTTTGTTTTTTACCTTTTAATTGTTTTGTTTTTTATGTTTTAAAATCTTTGTATTGTAATTTTCCAAATATGCAATACAATTTGATTTGTTAAAAAAACTCGTATTCGAACGACAAGAAAAATATTTAATCGAAATAAGAATTAACAAATAACTAACAATGTCCAGTTAGCACATAAAATAAACTGCATAAACCGTACTCTACTGCACTACTTTTCAGCATACGCCGTACTCTGTCCTTGTCAGCACACTTTTTGTCCTAGTCAGTACACTTTTTAACTAGCATACGCCGTACTCTCGTACTCTGCTGCTGATACTCTTAGGTGTTGTATTCCGCAAGATATGATGACATGGTGAGAAATTATGATTTTTATGGAATAAAAGATTAATTTAAAAGAGTAAATCGGCCTCAATCACGTGATAGTATTTATTTATAGACAAATCCCCACAAAACTAAATACTCCCTCCGTCCCGCGACATTAGTCCCATTGGGATATGGCACAATAATCAAGACATGCAAAGATAAAGAGGTTTTAAAAGGTGTTTTTGTGTGTTAAATTATTCCCTTTTAAGGAAATGAGACTAATAAATGAAACAGAGGGAATATTTCCATTTCGGCGCCCAACTTACACAAAATGTAAATCTATTGGCATAATAGCCCCTATTCTCCACTCTACTCTAGTTTCATTTTCTGTTTTATCTGTTTCATTTATTAATCTCATTTTTGTAAATTTAAACAATTTAACACCCGAAAATACTTTTTTAACCATGTTTGTCTTCGTTTATTTAATTATTGTGTCACATATCCGTAAAACTAATGTGTCACTAAAACTAATAAAGTGGGACGAATGAAGTATATTATAGTAATTATACAAAATGGTTGTCGTGAAGTGAACCTATAGAATTACATCCGTCCCTCATATTGGTGTGACTATTTTCCATTTGGACGTCTTCTATATATGTGTGATGGACTAAAATGCAAAGATGTTCTCATTAAAATGACTCTTTTACTTTTAATATTTAAAAAAAAAAAAAATTGTCTTACTATTTATTGGATGGGACATTTACTGCAGTACTACTTATTTTTATTCACTTTTACTTACCAAACATATATCGTTTTTATCTCCATGCTAATATTGAGGACGGAAAGAGTAATGAAAAACGTCAACGAAAACTAAAAGCACAAAAATAATGGATTCAATCCTTGAAAACGTTGATAATTATAGTAGTATATGGACCAAACTCCATTGAATTTAATCGAAGGTGTTTAATATCAATATTTATTTGGACTTTTAACACAAGTGGGTATTTTGAGTTAGGCCGGTGGGCCGTAGATAATTTGGCTTTTATTCCACTATCTCTTAATTAATTTTAAATTCCATTATTTTAACCATATGGGAAAAGCAATCCTAGATTTAATTAATGGTTCATCAATATATGATTATTATAAACATTGTTAAACTACACTATTGTTGAACTATAATATAGCTCTTACGAGGTGCTTGGTATGAGGTAATGCAATATGAGTGAGAAAGGAATGGAATGGAATTTCCATTCCCTTGCTTGGTTTGCACAAGTAATAACCAAAGTAATGCAATCAATTTTTTTTCTTGAACATTTATGTAATAAAATAAATTACAATTTTGTACTTAAATCATACAACTATACTATTTAATAACGATGAGATAGAAAAAAACTAGAAAGATAAAGTAATAAAAGATAATTTTTAGAGAGAGAAAATGATGATATAAAAAATTCTAGAGAGAGAAAGTGACGAAAGTGAAATTTTTAGAGAGAGAAAGAAAATTTTAGAGAGAGAAAGTGACGAAAGTGAAATTTTTAGAGAGAGAAATAAAATTTTAGAGAGAAAAAGTGACGAAAGTGAAAATTTTTAGAGAGAGAGAAAAATTTAGAGAGAGAAAGTGACGAAAGTGAAAATTTTAGAGAGAGAAAGAAAATTTAGAGAGAGAAAGTGACGAAAGTGAAAATTTTAGAGAGAGAAAGAAAATTTTAGAGAGAGAAAGTGACGAAAGTGAAAATTTTTAGAGAGAAAAAGTGACGAAAGTGAAAATTTTTAGAGAGAGAAAAAAAATTTAGAGGGAGAAAGTGACGAAAGTGAAAATTTTTAGAGAAAAAAAATTTTAAGAGAGAAAGTGACGAAAGTGAAAATTTTTGAGAGAGAAAGTGACGAAAGAGAACATTTTTAGAGAGAGAAAAAAAATTTAGAGAGAGAAAGTGACGAAATGAAATTTTCAGAGATAGAAAGAAAATTTTAGAGAGAGAAAGTGACGAAAGTGAAATTTTTTGAGAGAGAAATAAGATTTTAGAGAGAGAAAGTGACGAAAGTGAAAGTTTTTAAAGAGAGAAAAAAATTTTAGAGAGAGAAAGTGACAAAAGGTGAAATTTTTAGAGAGAGAAATAAAATTTTAGAGAGATTAAGTGACGAAAGTGGAAATTTTTAGAGAGAGAGAAAATTTTAGAGAGAGAATGTGACGAAAGTCAAAATTTTTAGAGAGAGAAAGAAAATTTTAGAGAGAGAATGTGATGAAAGTGAATTTTTAGAGAAAGAGTGACGAAAGTTAAAAATTTTTTAGAGAGAGAAACTAAGTGGCGGAGGAAAAATATTTTAGTGAACAAAATTTATGAAAAAAAATTAGAGAGAGAAAGTTTAAGAAAATTTTTAGAGTGAGAAAGTGACGGTTTGATAAATTTTTTAGAAATAGAAAGTAGTGAGATACAAAAATTTTAGAGAGAGAAAATGATGATACAAAAATTTTAGAGAGATAAAGTAATGATGAAATATACTCATATATTAAAAAAATATTAAGGTAAATTTAATTATTTATAAATAAATTAAATAATATTTGGTAAATATAAGAGATGAGAATAGCTATAACCATGAAAATTCAAGTAATGCCTATTCCCATGGAGGTGGGAATAGTCATTCCCTCGAGAATGTGTATTCCCGACACAAAAGTCGAACCAAGCGGAGTAATGGAATAGAGGTAGGAATTGCTATTCCATTCCCACCCCCATTACCTCATACCAAGCACCTCCTTAGTATTATGTACTATTATTTGAACTATATACATTATAGTTTTTAGTTCATATTCAACAAGGTGACTTAGCGCACCTAGCTGTCGGACTCATCTCTTTAATGGGTGACTCGAGTTCGATTTGGAAGATATAATGTTGCTTAAAAACTTCTTGATGATATTAACATTTAATCTAACAACTAACATTTGTCGATTAAAAAAAAAATTCATATTCCATGGTTCGACCAAGTTTATAGTACTTGCCGATGATAACAATTAAACCTTTATTTAAATAATGTGGGTTATAACTGGGTCCATTATACAATGAACCCGATTATTTTAATAAATATGTTCAAAAGAAAGGGGTTATTCCACAATAAAGGGAAAGAAGTGACGTTTATTTATAGACAAATTAAATCCCCACATAGGTAATTATTTCCATTTCGGCGCCCAACTTACACAAAATGTATAATATTGGCATAATATATAGTACGTACTCCTTTTCTTAGACGTTAACATCTTTCAAATTCCAAAACATAAAATATTGCCTTCTTTTATTCGGGTATATTTTCTCCGTTTCTTTTAACTTGATACATTTTTTAAAAGGGTTGTGTCATGTCATTTACCGTTTTTTTTATACGACTTAAAATGAGAGTGATAATAGTAAATAAAATAGTGTGAATTGATTTCCGTAGGTTAAAATGAAACTTATTCATATATTAGTAAAATAGACGAAAATGAAACTTATTCATACATCGTCAAAACAGACGAATATGAAACTTATTAATATATCAATGGAACATATGGGATAGTAGCGTGCATTGCATGTAAAAAACCATTAATATTGATATTATCTTCTTCTCCCAAAAATAGACGGCCTAGATTTGATCTTATCGTTCCCTTCTCCTATTCATGCTCTACTATAATTTGACAAATAAATATTATCATTTTATTTTATTTTAACCATACAAAACCTTATAAAGCTCAATTTATATCATTTATCCAAATTTCCGTGTTTCAATTTCAGCTCAAATTTAAAACATAGGAAATTTTGATAAATGATCCCATATGCTGAATTTTTTTGATCGTTTAATAATTAGCATTATCCCGTAATGTGTGATCCGATTGAAATATTATTACAAAATAAGGAACGAGAATCAAATTAACGCACATAACACTTCATTCGTCCAAGTTATCTCAATCTTAAAATAGGTCAAGCCGTCAAGATATGCTGATCATAGGAAGTACTCTACTTCTACTATTAATTATTATCCATCCTGATCTAGAAATTTCCTTCTAGAATCATCCATTAGAGCAATCCTATTCCTAAAAAAAAAATTAAAAAATAAATAAATAAAATAACGTAAATAGTATCATTTATATTTATATATAAAGAGGGTGCAGTTTGCATGGAGACGTGAGATGCCCAATTTCCGACAACAAACCACGAGAGATAAAGCCATATATAGAGAAAGATCAATTTCCAAAATACGGTTGCATGTAAGTCGGCTCACTTATTTCATAGGAGTATAGTACTACTATTTTATTATCTTATCTATAATTTATATGATTCTACTTGATCTACATTGTTATTTTATATACGATAAATTACAAGTAAAATAAAACGAGACGAAATGAGTATATAATCATCAAACTGCTGGAATTTCATAATGGTCCACTGAATTAAAATAGGTTAAGACCTCAACAAATTACATAACAAATTAATTAAAACACTAAATATTACTTCATCTGTCCCATGACAAATGTCCCCTTGGAAAATGACACAATAACCAATGTCATAAGGGATAAGGAATTTTATATTATATTGGTTGTTATAGTGTAATGTTTCCACTTTAGGTAAGTGGACAATTATATGGGACGTCCCAATAAAGCAACATGGACAATTGTCATGGGACGGAGGGAGTACTATTGTGAAAATAAAACATTTAAATGTCCTCCAATTCATCATAGCTCATCGATCAATTTTATTTCCCAATAATTTTTATTTTTTCTTATTTAAGATAACATAGATTATCTTAGAATTGCGTAAAATTTGCATGAAATTAATTAAAATAATATTGGGAATGCAAGTGGTGGATAAATTAATTAAAATAATATTGCAATTTTTTTCCTATATATATACACACTCACAATCAAACTCTTAAGTAACTACTTTTAGCAATCAATCGTGAAAAGAAAGAGAGAAACTTTAGAAAATGAACTACTCAATATTCAGTTCGTTCGAGGCTGCTTGCGCGGAGTTGCTGGGTTACTCCACCAAGCTCAAGGACTCTCATTCTTCTTCTTCTTCTTCGGAGGGTACAAATATCGTGGATCATCAATCGACAAAATCAAAGGAGCCCGAGCTGGCGGAAGCAGGTCGTTTTGCACTGGAGTTTGATGGACTTAACTGCTTCGAGACTCTGATATCAAGAACGGAGCCGAGCTACTCGTGAGCTATTCAAGGTTTTACTCGGAGAAAATTACGGTTTTTGTAACGTAAGATTTAGAGGACCCCGTCGTGTATGCAACTTTAATTTGTTTCTTTATTTTTACTTTTATTGTCATCATTTGAAATAGGATGTTTGTTTGCTTGTAAATAGGGTTATAGTTTTATGTAAGATTTAGAGGACCCCGTGTATGTAAAATATTTTTCTTATTCTTATTATGTTTAACCCTATATTTTACTCAAAGCAGAAAATTTTCCTACCCATCATTGTTACGTTATGTTATGCGCACCATTAATGCGGTAATGCCATTTCGATAATTTTTTTTATTTAGGGTGTAAATGTGAATATACTCACCGCAGATAAGAAACATTCCCGATGCTAATAAAAGTACTATCCTTGATTTTTGGTATTTCTAAACTATTTTCTAAAATTAAATTAACTAAATTTTAAAGCTCGTATGATAGAGGATTCAAACCTAGAGCATTTTACCACATAATCACATACATTAATCTCACTACCACTAGGCCAACTCATCGACTCGCCTTCAAGAATTATTATTAAGAAGATAAGGAAAGGAAAGAACATAAACAAGAGAAGAGAAGAGAGAGAGAGAGGTGAAAGTGTGAAGATAGCAATGCAACTTTTTTTTAACTATTCTTTCAACAAACACTTATCTAATACATTACCCTTCATTACAGTGACTAATCTCTTCTACTCCCAAAAAAAAAAAAAAAAAAAAAGTTTTATTAAGTTGTATAGTACTTATACTATACATAGTACTCCCTCCGTTCCACTCTATTCAGTCTGCTCTATTATTTAACATTTCGTATCAATGCACTCTATCGACCGACCAAATGGTGAGTAGAGATCTGTAGCATTCTATTCCCATAAAATCTGTTGAATTAGATAAAAATAATGATATCTGAAAATAAATGAACTATATGCCAGTATCATCAGTACATGAAGAAACACATAACTGGTAAAAATGAATTGTAATCTGCCTCTTATTTTGTGGCTTTAATCAAAACCACAAATTTTTTAACCTCTTTCTTCAGGTCATAGCCTCTGCCCCGTTCTCGCAAACTTTCTTGCTACCCCGAAGATCACGGCTTTCGTCAGCAGCCCTCTGTCGAGTGAGCACGCGAGGGCCAGGGCCCCGCCGACCATGAGGGCCCTCGAGAAGCCTCGCCGCGTCGCGGCCTTCTCCTCCGAAACTAGGGCTTCGGCCTCTGCTGCGGAAGAGGTCGTCCTCTCCTGGGGTTCCTCCAAGGAGTCGAGGTCGACTTTGTCCATGATCTGAGCCATTGTTGCGGAGGGAGAGAGAGGAGCTCCGGATGCACGGTGCTTTTGGTAGGCGCGTAGGCCAGGGTCGATTTTCTTCACGGCTCCCCACATTCCTTGACGGATACCGAGTTTCGCAATTTCCCAGGGGATGCCCATGTCTTCATGGTGGAAGAGTAGAACCTCGCAAGCAGTTGATCGCCCGTCTCTCTTCGATTCAGCTGATTCATGAAAAGGGAGGGTGATTAGGAAAGTTTAATCATTTTTATGTAAGCTAACAATTTGATAAAAGTAGAGTTTTAGTTTACAGAAGGTAACTTTCTATGAACCGATATCCGACTCATCTACACGGTTTCATCCAAAGATCAAGATTTTACTGACGAAACATACCCTAAAGGCGAGAGAATAAATTAAACTATTCCTAAACAGAAAGTCATGACAAAATCAGTGAAATGCCAATCTAAGAATAACTGTATAGAACTTAAATCGAGGACTCAAAGCTGCGTTCACAACGTATTACTTCCAAGAATTATCACATTTTGTAGGCACTTTAGCGATAACAGTCTGCACTAAGCTCATTTAGATCAAACTAACGAAATTTTAGTAAGAAAAATCAGTACCTGCACGAATACACCAACTCGAATAGTACAAATCAACTCGTCTTGGTTTGCTGCGACGTGGAACAGAGGAGGATGGCACACCCTAACAAATGAAGCAATAAATATTTAGCAAGATTATCCAATAAACATAGAACGTTGAAATTCGTTCTGTGACCTCAATGAATCTGCACGTGCTATTTTATGAACACAAGTAAGTTACTAGCTAGTGGCCTCTTTACAACGATAAGCAATATTTATACTTGAATGAAACCCAAATAAACTCAAACCGAAAAAATCAAGATTGGCTAACGTGTTTGTTTCGTGTTGATGAACCTAAAGCTTGAAAATCCAAATTCATACGAGCATGTGACTAGAGCAATACATTTATACACGAGGAATAAGGAGAAATGTTTCAGCCGATTCATGTATACCTTGCATAAAACAACACCACCTAACCATTTCTAAAAGGATTCCACACTAGAACTAAAAGAATTTGAATTATAGTTATCTTCCATTTCGCCTCTTACCTTTGTTATACAATAATACGTCCCTCCAGATTGCCAAATTCGACGCCCAATAATGTACTCTCTGTCGCTACAAAAGAAGGGAAACTGCACCACAACAATACGAACTTCATCAATATCTCACAAACACACCAAAAGCACCAAACTTGCACAAAGAAAACTAAACGAACAGCGTCTCCCTACCTTTCTAACCCACTGAACAAGCATAGTCCCAGTTTTGGAGCACTTCTCAAGGGTTTGAGAATGAATAAGCATATCATCCCAGTGTGCTCTGAACTCGTCGTCCCAGAAAAAGTCCTTCAACGTCTCCGGTGTGGCATCTTCATAAATAGTTCGACTACGATATTGTGGAGGTCCAGTCTGTGCGATTAAATCATACAATGAGTAACATTAACTAATGACCAAAACACATAATCCATAACAATATCATCTGAAAAACGAGGCAATCATCGAGACTACACGAAAAAAGCACCTCGGGATCTCTCCTCCAAGCTTGGTAGCTCATATTGTTGGTGGACCTATCCATCATCTGAATCCAAAGGGGGCCACCATCTTTTTCCTCAACTAACTTATGAAAGTGCCTGAGATCTTCCCCATTCACAACACTCGTTTTCTCGGTCTCCATCTTTGACGAACTGAATTACGAAGAAATTCAACTCATTACCTCACAGTCAAATTTTGCAAAAAAAGTGAATTATTAAGGAATAAACAAAGGCAATAGGGCAAAACCCTAGACCGAAACCAATCGAATGCTGAATTAACGAAATAAAATTCTGGAGAAAAGGGGAAAAAGTCAAAACTTGGAAGCTAACCTGTATTCAAAGCACGGAACTGACGGCGGCGACGGATTCGCCGCCTCGAGGAAGAAATGCCGCTTCAGCGAGCTCAAGCTCGGGAACGAAGCAGCGAGCTGAGACGACAGCGCCGCCGCCGACTTCTTCTCCTCGCCGCCGGCCGCGGCGGCGGAATCAAGGAAACCAACGCTCAGATTAGCCCACTTGGGCTTCCACGCCCAGCCCAACAGAACGCCGACGACGATTGCCGCCCAGATGGGCGTCGTCAACGCCATCAGCTCAACCAGCACATCTCCGATTGTGGGCTTTTGCAAAACCTCGAGAAAAGCAGAAACCACCGCCATTTCTCACCCTCAATACACTAAACAAGAAACCCCCAATTCGTAAAACCCTCGATTCAATCGGTTGAAGATTCAGCCTTGAAGCGCAGCGATGAGCCGAGGGTTGAAGATAAAGATTGAGTTCTCCCCCCCAACCCACCCCAAAATCCAAACAAGGGGGCGAAATCAGAACCGAAAAGGAGAAAAAACTGTGGATAAGATGGAGCTATATATATATATATATAGAAACAAATAATAGTATTAAAATTCAAGATTAAACTAGTAATTCGCTAAGATGCCTTAATCACTTTTTTCCGCAGAAAATGGTGGGGATGGGATTTAGCAGAGAGATAACGACCAAGGAAGTTTGTGCGCCAATGACTGCGTGTACGCAAGCAGAATCCAAACTCTAGAGAGAGAGAGAGGAAGAAGATAAGGATGGGAGTGTTTAAGAATTAAGAGAGGTAGAGAGAGGCGCTGCTCAGATTGCGGTGGGTCCACTCGCATTCATCTTCACAAGATTAACTGTGGCTTCAAAATCCCAGCTTTTGTTCGCTTCTGCAATTTTCCTTCCCTTTCCAATCACAGAATTAAGAATTTCTCCCCCAAAAAAATCCCCAGAAAATAATAATAATTTAAGCTGGTGGTGAGGTGGTGAAGGAGGAGTATTGTTTCGGTGGCTTATTGTAGTTCGATTATATTATGAAACTAAATGGTTTGGTTAGAGAGAGAAAATGGTGGTTTGAGAGAGAGAGAGAGAGAGAGAGAGAGAGAGAGAGAGAGAGAGAGAGAAAATGGTTAATTTAAAGATGGGATTTGGTGGTAATTGGGAGAGCATGCTATATAGTGGTGGGGATTTGGTGTGTGACGCCGCGTTCTGCATTTTTCACGTTTGTGGACTTTGGATTTTGGGCTTTGACTAATTTAAGTGCTTATTGTCACAATTCTCAAATTAAATAGTACTACTACTTTTATTTCTTTCTTTCTTTTTTTTTTTTAATATAATTGTTTGGCATTCACCGTCCATTTTAACATTCACTGTGATTATAAGAGAGTGATGATCGTAAGGTTACCTGATAGGCTGATACTCGCTTCATCCACGGTTTATAAAGTTTTTTTATTTTTTAGCTAGTTTTGAAGTTTCATAATGATGAATTCTAAAACGGAATTTTGAAATATACTACTTCCATCCCACCATACTAGTCTCATTTGATTTGTTGACTTTTCGGCACGTTTTTCCACCGAAACCTAGTACGAGTTTTAAAATATAATTTCGAAGTATTTTTTTTGTTTACGGGATACTATGAGTGTCGATGTATCCCGTAAACGAAAAAATACTTCGAAATATATTTTAAAACTCGTACTAGGTTTCGGTGGAAAAGCGTGCCGAAAAGTCAACAAATCAAATGGGACTAGTATGGTGGGATGGAGGTAGTAGTTAGCTAACTCACTTTGAGTACACCAAAAAAAAAGAAAAGAATATTCCGAAATTTTATTTTAAAATTCATCATTACAAAGCTTCAAAACTAGCTAAAAAAGTCGAATGATCTATAAATCGTGATCGAATTGAGTATTTGCTAGCTTTGGAGTTTCCTAATGATGTATTTGAAAATATAATTTGTAAATGTAGCGTTTTTTTTTTTTTTTTTAATGAATACTAAGACACTTTTAGTACCCTACAAAAAGACAATACTCCAATAATCTATTTTAAAATTCATTACTCCCTCCGTCCTCCATTTAGTGACGTTAATACTATATTGGGACGTCCTCCATTTACTGACAATTTCCATTTTTGGACGTAGACCCCACAATCACTTTAACACTTTAACACTTTATACATCTACTTTTTATTATTTTAACATTTTAATACTATTAAACAATTCAAATGGACCCACAATTATTCCACTTTAACACTTTAACACATTAATTTATTATTATACCATAAAATGCGAAAAAACGCGTGCCCAAACTCCCTCAGTCACTAAATGGAGGACGGAGGGAGTATTACAAAGTCTCAAAACTAGCCAAAAAAAGTCATATAGTCTATAAATTGTTAGTAGACTAAGTGTTTGATAGTTTTTGAGTTTCGTAATGATGAATTTTAAAATAAGATTTTTAAATATAGTTTCTTTTGAATGAGTAATATGACACTTTTAGTACCGAATCTATATCGAAAATTATTATTATAAAGTTTCAAAACTAGCTAAAAAGTTAAATCGTCTATAAATCGTGAACGGATCGGACGAAGTATTTACTCTAAGGTCAAAGAATGGGTATTTTTTTCATGGCTCCGTCCACGAGTCTAGGGTTTGCCTATTACAATATTTTGAGATTTGGACTCTTTGTTGTAAGATGGGGACATCGTTGGTAGATTTGATTTCTTTAAACATTTTATTGTAGTTTGATTTTAATTATTTTTATAATGTCGTTGTGTTAGACTGTTAGTGGTGGGGATTATAAAAAGGTTCCAAATAAATTACAAATTAATTTAGGCAATTGTTGAAAATTGGGGAACATTTCTTTTTACTTTCTTACAATAGGACGAAAATTATATTACGAGTATGAACACGATAAATGGAGAAGACACTCCACAATGATAAGATGTTCATCTCATACTTGTAGTTGTGGTGCAATAAAATTACATACGATCTTTTATCCCGAATTTTGTTTATAAATCATGTATTGAATATCGATTTTTATTATTTTTATACATTTTTTTCAACCATTTTAATGTGTTATGATTTATGATTATTTTATAATTAGAGTTTACTCATCTAATAATTTTTAGTTACTACTCTTTAGCACTTAGTTCAATTTTATTATGTAAAGTAAGGTTGATAAATCAAAAAATTTGGTATATAATATTTCAAATTTCAACTTATAGTTATAAATACTTATTACAATTAATGATAATGTTTACTTTATAAAAAAAATATTAAACTAATGGAATTATTCTTAGTACACAGTTGGTACACTGAAATCGAAATCGGACAAGGTATCTTATCCGAAATAAAATCGTTGCCAATTAATTCTAAAACTCATACTATAAATAAATTAATAGATCATTGCAGATTTGTAACTTGTTTTAATAATGATAAGTGGATTTTTGGTTGCATAAAATAGTTAAAAGTAGTGTCTATTTCCTTTTTTCTTCTTATAAAATGGTGCCTATTTAAGTTGGGATTTTATATTTTTTAATAAACCCATTAATAATATTGTTTGCAATAATCGTGTGTGGCGGGTCCATTCCTCTTCCGCCTAAACAGAAAAGAAAATATTTAAAGAAGAAATTAGTTTGACATCTTACTCCAATTTGCAAATTTCAATTTGCAAATTTCACTAAAAATTGTCAAACCATTTAATTAAAAAAAAATGATGATTATAGTGTGGTTCTAATTTTATATTGCTAGGGCCTATTATTAGTTTGCGTGGTTCGACAACTATGAGCTATAAAGAAAGGGGTATTAATAACTTTCTTCAACTAGTACCTTTCTTTCTTTGCTCCGGACGTGAACTATGTCATGAATGGTACTCACACGTTTATTTATTACTGTATATGAATGCTATAAAATAATAAAATAGGCAAAGGGGGAAAAATAGAGGGAGTATCGAATTTCGGTCGTGGAAGTAGATCAGATCATTTTTCTCTTCTTGTGTTGGAGTGTCTTTTCATGATTGGTGATTTAGTCCGTGTTGTTTGCCCTGTCATCTCTCAAATGATGATTCGTTGAGCTTGTTGTGTTGTAAAACTTTGTAAGGAATTCGAGTACCCCTTGTACTCGTTGTGTCTGTTTATTTTTACCTTTCAAAACAGATAGAGAGAGAGAGACTCAATCACATGTTATGATGGATATAAATTTGTTAAACCATTGAAAATTAATTAGGGTTCATTGATTTATAAGAAATTGAAGAAGTAAAGGGTTTTCTTAATGTGTAATTGAATGACACATAGTATTATTTAGAATTGTATTAAGAGATAGGTAGTGTGGTAGTAGTAGTAGTTGGTCCAATCTTCTCTAACAAGCTAAAAGAGTAATTACATTTAATGAAAATTTATGTAAGATGGAACATAGGTTTGGACAAGTTGCTTAACAGTTTAACTAATCATGTGTACTTTATCTTATTTTATTTTACTATGTATTTATTTAAACCATACACATTTTGAGTGACAAATTCGTCTAGACAAATTAATTTCAAAACATCATCAATTAGAATTCTATAAAATCTTGTTTATAACGAAGGCCTGAGAGTTTGCATTCATTATAATTTTATGTAACGTAATTGTTTTTAGATCAGCCAACGGATAAGCACGATGAATAAGGGAGATTCTAAGACTTTTATATTGCATTTTCTTATGGAAAACCAATAGATCATCTCTACGTTATGGATATTTCATATTTTGCGTTGTTTCAGCTCGTCTAGTAGACTTAGAGTCCCGTGTATTCAGTTCAGTTTGGTCTGATCCGAAAAGATTTATACTGGAGTAGTATATTAAATTTTGGCCCTGAGTTTCCAGAATGTTCGATGGATTTGGTTCGATCTGGCCCCTATCATCATTCAACTCTAGCTTCTAGGTATACTGTTTGCCTCCAACGTTTTACTTAATTCAAATTGTTTCCTCAAATGTTTCAATGTGAAATATGCTTATTGTGGGAAAAATATACCTTCGAACCAACATACCCAAAATCGGTTTAAAGAAGTTACAGTAGAAGTTAGCAAGTCCGAATTCAATTAAAAAAATATTAGCATACTATGTTATTCTTAGATTTCATAACAAAAAAAAAAAAAAATGTTTTACCTCAACCGTTAATATAGTTTTTCTCAACCAAAATCCCACACACGATTTCTGAACTCTGCACCTCCCATCCATACATATCTCCCTCGATCAAATTGAAAATTGATTAGTCGAACTTTCCCCGAGGTTTGTTTTGCATGCTATTTCAGTTGTTCGAACGTGAATTTGTCCCGACATCCTCGTCTCAAATGTCGAATTAGTCCAGTTTCTTACCGATTACATCCACATTAATTCATTGTTTCGTTGTTTCTTTTCATCCCAAATGTGAATTTGTTCTTGATTGTGTTTTAATCGTTTGAATTCCAAATATTGGGGTGATGAATTTATTTGTGAAAATGAAATGGACGGTAGTATAAAGTGTTCTTAGTCAAATCAGAGGAAGAAAATCTGTTGAAAATGATGAGCAACTAACTTTTGATTATTGGCCTCATTTCACTTTACACTGTTATATTGGAGTTAATCGTGTGAGAAAATGACACATTTTTCTTAAAATTTTATTGTGAAACGAAGAATAAATGATTGATTGAAACAATTCATACTAAATAATTCATCAATTAGAGCTGAATTAAATTAAAATTAGCATCTTTCGATTTTCAACGAGTAGTACTAGTTAAATTAAAATAATAGTATGTCTTGGTAAAATTCCCATAATATATATTGTTAGATTTTTTAAGGAAATTTTTTATATTTTTGAAAAAAAAAATAATACGTTTTTAGGAATTGTTTATCCATATTTGGAGAGACAACAGGTGAATATGATAAATCAAAAATACTCCCTCAGTTTTCTTTATAAGTGTTTTCTTTCTCAAATTTCTAAGTTTCTCTTTTCAAATTACACATAGCAAAAGTTATACGTACATAACATTAATTACATAGTTAAAATGGTAAGCATTTACCTGTTTACTGTCAAATTTCGAATCGAGACATTTAAAATAAACAACAAATATATAAATGAGACACTTAAAAGAAACGGAGAGCATATCAAGAGAAGTAGAAATGGGTGTGAAAATCGAGAGTGGATGGGATGAGTTAAAATAGTTGCGTGTGCGTGTGTTATGACTATGGGAGTATCGTGACGTTAGGAGAGGGTACCAGACCCCCACCCCGTCCCGCCTCGCCTGTGCGGACTGCATCTCGGTCCTGAGCCTTCGAGCTCCGGCCCATTGGAGATGCTCTATCGGTTTTGAAATGCTTACTTTTTACGGTTTGAATTAGTGTCTTATCACTTTACTAAATCAATGTATTAGTCTACCTTATACTCCCTCCGTTTATTCCCATTTGACCACATTTTCTTATTGGGACGTTTACTTTCGTTTGACCCCCTTCCATTTTAAGCCCAACATCTCACTTCAATACTTTATTTATTATCTTATTTCCCATTTATTTTCACTTTTATACCGCTAACACCCCACTTATCTTTACTTTTACGTCATAAACTTAAATTTCTTAAACACCGTGCCGAAAAAAAAGGTGTCAAATGAGAATAAACGGAGGGAGTATCATTTTAAGTACGAACACAAATTTTAATTTAAACCAATCATAAAAAAATTTGCGTGACGCAATCTTTTCACCCTAAACACTAGCATTTTCCTAATTTGTGTGCCCAAATAATTTAGGCCGGATTTAGCTGGGCGGATTGAAATATGAAGTTTATATATAGCTGCCGTCCAGGGTGAAATGTGTTTGTCACCATCAATTGCAATATTTATACAACTAACAACAATTATTCTAAAATTTTCTTAGAAAAAAAAGGGGCTAAAGTTTTTAGTACCGACCATTTTAATTAATGTTAGTCAATTTATTCCGACCATTTGAGCTCATGTTATTATTATTTTCCAAGTTTTTCATTAATAATGTAGGAAATGCCCCCTATCTAACATATTTAATGATTTAATGATTTATCTTTCTATACGACTGTACTACATCATTTGTAATGTTTTATATTGATACTAAATTTTAGGTAAAATGCTAAGAGTGAAAAGTAATTATAAGAGTTACTCTTTACATTTTAGGAAACATGACAATTTATATAGGACAGTGACAATTTATATAGGACAGACCGAATAGGAAAGTAGAACAACTGAAGCGAGACGAAAGAAGTATTGACTTGTATGATGACGCTATATATTACTCTCTTAGGAGATAATGGGAAAAAATAGGTTAAGAGTAAGAAAGTAAATTTAATGGGAGAATACTTTCATTTTAGGAAATCCACACTAATTTGGAGGATGTCTCAAACGAAAAATAAACACACTAATAAACATTAACAGTGTTGTCAAATCAGCGATGGGTCGGATGCGAGAGAAGAGAATGCGCAGACTAGGAGTATACTGTTTTTTCATAGAAGATGTGTCAAATAAGGTGAATGAGACATTTATGAGCATGTTTTTTGTTTTTATTACCCCGTCTCACTTCATCAGTCTCCTTTGAGAATGATACATAAAGAATGCTACGATAGAGGGATTTTAGAAAGGTGTTTGTATGTGTTAATTTATTTGGGACAGACGAAAAAGGAAAGAGGGAGCTAGTAATTTTTACTGAACACGTATACATATAATTTGGCCAGTTATGTGGATAGCCTTCTTTCTACTCCTTGAGACCATTTGAAAGGATGATACAACTAACTTACAAGCTGCAGCAGGGCCAGAACTATCGTCTTAGCGTACGGCTCAATCCTTACCGGTAGTCGAACATTGAAAAGCCTTCTCTTCAAACGACCTGATAATAGAAACTTGTGCTATCATCAGAACAAGATTTAAGGAAATAGCAAGCATTAGGCTCTTTATTTCCACCTTATGGTAATGAAATACGCTATAGACGATACCTTCAAGAAGGAGTGCAACGATGATTGTGACTGGTTCCGTATTAAGAATGGAAGTTAAGAGTTTCCGGAACGCTCTTGTGTTGACATGTAGATGCGGTAGGCAGCTATACACATTGTTGCGTTACCTATAACAGTCAAAGCCGCTTGGAGCGCCACCAAGATCTAAAACGTTATCAAAACCGTATATGGTTATTTCTGGTTATACAGAGAGGCATTTCACAACTGGAAATATAACAAAAAGGATCAATCGAAGTTTAGTAGCGAAGAAAGGTGGATTTAGCTTGGGCAAGCTAAAGAAGCATTACGAGCTGCATTTTAAAGGTCTTCTTGAACACTCAAATGATTTCTTCGGCATTCGCCCTTCCAACTATCTGCCTTACCCAATCACAGTAAGATAATTCACAAGTAATAAATGTGCAAGAAAACCATTTTAAGTCTTCACTTTCTTATTACACATTCTTCTGAGCGTAGGGTTACAGAAGAGAAACAAGGATTAAGTCCTGATCCACATTTGCCTCCTCGTGCAAGGTAAGATGCACTTTAGAACTTTCTAGACAAGACCTTCTTCGTTTCTTTACCAATGACTAAAAAAAATTCTTACCTCACTCCTATCTTCTTTTTTAGCTTTGTGGAAATTATGGCTCCTATCTTCTCTAGAGTCTAGAGAGGCTTGGCGCTGTGGATGGCATCTAATTCAGGTTGTTTTACATTGCTCGTACACGCCTTTTTCTTTTTTCTTCCTTTTTTCTTATCTATAACACAATTTTCAGAATGATCTGGGCTATGCACTTCAAAAATGTGTTGAGGTAAGTTTCAAACCCTAAACCTTCTAAATCCTGCTAAATGATCCCATTTCATGTGCTGAGGATGACATGCTTCGATCATAGCCTGCTCATGAAAATATTGGAGATATCGACCAGCAAATGGGTTGTTCACCAAATCATTCCTTCATTCGGAGACCAGGTAAAATGTCCAAGTCATGAACTAGAAAAGATAAAGACATTAATTTTCTATTAATATTACTTTTCTTGATCGATGGTATAATCTAGGGTGAATCAGCTGACGGCAAGGATCAAAGATGAAATCCTAACTTCAAAAAGCACAGTAACATATCCACTAAACTTAAGCCCATCAAAGCCTAATTCAAAAAATATTACCTAGCATCTTGATAAACAGAGAACAGCTTATAACTGCTCTCCTACGCCACCTAGGAAGGTGATGCTGCAATTTGCATGCAACAATTTGCAGTATCAGTCCTAAACTGATGATTTCAAGAAAACGGGGCAGCTGCTGCTTTTCTGGAAATCGTAATAGCAGTCCCCAGGAAGGGAGAACTACTACTATATATAATGTGAATCCTATTCCTGCCAAATATATAATGTTTCACAAGAAATTGTTTACGAGCACATCTTATCTTAGGAAAAATGGTGCACCTCTACTGTCTTGTCTACCGAATTGATCGTCATCTTGAGGTGATGGGGATCCACTTAAGCTTGCAACTTACGTGCACATAGTTCTCTCAGGGCAAACTGACTCGTATACGACAGTTTAATCACATAACATTGAAATAAACTGAAAAAGTAATTGTGCTAATAGAACCTTGGAACATATGCAAATTTCACATACCTCAAGAGACTCGGAGTTATAAAAGAAATGCCACGTACACGCACAGAGTGCTCCACCTAAGAGGGGTACCTACAAAAAATGATAGACATCAAGCCATTATCCATCTACAAAAATGTCAAAAATCTCATCAACAATACAACAATCGGATATGATCCTTCCAAATGAGCAATGCATTCGGAGGGAACCGTACTTTACTAACTACTTTAGCTATACATGGCATAAACTTATACCATAACCTTCAAGTTATTGTGAAACCAAATGAAGACATTCCACCTTCCCGAGATCAGAATCACTACCACCATAAGCACAATCACTCAAAAACGTTTGTATTAACGCGAGGGGGCAAAAACTAAAACAAGGGTGAATACATTCACTATCAGAAAGAAAAAGGTATAACATAGCCATTCTGTTTACATAAAATGGTGGCCGAAGAGCAAAATTACACGACTACACGGCTCGTGTGGACATTTCATTATCAAGAACTGCAATTTCATTGAGGAAATAGAGGCTATCCTTCACCTTTCTCTACATAAGACACTAGATTTAAGTACAGAAACAGCTGCAAGAATGCAGGAAAGAAACGAAAAACGAGGAGAAGAAGAATTCACCATTCCCCAAGAGAGACCCTTCCAAGATTCATAACCAGATTTCTCGCCGTACTGCCACACCAAAACCATGGCGGTAGCCCTATTCACCACAAACAAAAACCTACCATGTTCATTCAAATCTCGAAATATTGTTATATGGAGTAACATAAAAGTACAAAATCAACAAAATTTTGGCCAATTCCACTCCACCCACAATCATACACCCTCCGTCCCAACAAACTTGAGTCATTTCTTGAATATATACGAGCTTATAAAATAATGAAACGACTAGAGTTCATTAAATAGATTTCTGGTAGTGCTTTACCATTCGACAACGCTGGAAACATGAACAGCCCATGTGGGGAGGGAGAGGGCGTTGGAAGGTTCGGCCAGAGCCGGGAACTCGGCGGCGCGTGAGGGTCCGACGAGGGAGATTATGGTAATTCCGGCAGCTCCGGCCAAGAAGGTCGAAGCCCTCGAGCTAAGGATTGGCCTTTTAGCGGCATTTGTCTCGATTTTCGATGGAGGAGGAGAAGGCGAGGGGCGGGGCTGCTCGAATTTTTGGAGCGAAATTTTCTTCCAAGGAGACAGACAGTTTAACATCACCATTTTTTTTTTTCGATCTCTTTCCCGTTTCTCTCAGAACGAGGATGATTTTATTTATGTTTTTTGGGCATTGGTTCGTTAATTAACCGTAACTGCAGCCCGGCCCAATCAAAATTGGTTTAGGCTTTGGGCTTTATAGCTCATCTAACTCTGGATCGAAACTCATGTCACTCATTAAAGAGAGGAATACGATGATCAGGTGTGCTAAGTCATCTGTTTCATTGTGTTCTAAATCTAATGAGCTCCGATATCAATTGTACGCATCTTTTATATGCTCACGCGTTAAGTGACGTGACGATGCTATATTTAGAAAAGCTAATAATGCAACCACGCGACGCGTGGGATATTTTCATATCTCATGTTTGTATTTAGTTTTAAATACATAGAATTGTTCCAATCCTTTCATGAGTACAGTATATTAGTGTGCTCAATATTGATGTGGTTAATATCGAACATTAACAATTTTTATTCGATGTTAGAAATTTTTTAAGGTTAAATTTGTAGGATATATTATTTACAGAAGATTTCTCAGTATGTGGTTATTAGTTGTTAGTACATTAAAAATATTATAAACCTGATTAAATCGCATTTCTATAAATATTGACCCTCATTATGTACCACACCTCACTCAATTTCTGGAGATACTGATCGACCTTGCTTCTCATCCAATTATTAATATGCTTCATGTATCCCATTCGACTTGTCTTAGTTGTCTTAGTTAAACTCAAGACGTAACACTATCATATGAGCATTGAACATACATGTAAAAAATACGAAACATTTTTCTTTTGAAACAAAAGTATTGAGATGCGAAATTTCAAGGGGGGAATGGGATTTAGTAATACACTATCAATTAAGAATTTTATAATCAAGAAATGAGTGAAACTGAAAACAAGACAAAAGGGAAAGAAAAATTAACACAGTGTCGGCGAAGAAAAAGATTACCAATCAATACTAATTATAGTCAATAAAAGTCAAGATGACAAAAAAAAAAGTCAACATGAATAAGACCATACATCCACATACTTCCAAGACAAACAAAATCTCTTCAAAAAATGAAGAGAGAGAGAGAGAGAGCCATGATACTTGGATTGTTCGAGATTTCAATTAATACCATAATTATAGGGAAACTTGTGTGTCGGACCGCAATATGCGGCTAGATCCTTTTTCCGGTTGTTCCGATCGGGGAATGAAGATGATACAAATATTTGTCTTATATATTGTACCTTTGATCTTGACTCTATGAAGAATTTGCATTTTATTTATACTTAACTTTTAATATTCTTGAACGGTTAGGATCAAACATTTGTATTACAAATGTTTGTATCATCGTCTCCTCTTTCCAACCACATCATTAAAAGAAATATTCAGTTTATCTGTCAATATTAGTGTGAGACTGTAAGTATTTTTTATTTGGAACGTCCCTCATGTTAGTGTGATGGACTAAAGTTGATATATTCTCTCATCAAAATAACTCATTTAACCTTAATATCTTAAAATCTCGTGTTACTATTCATGGGACGTGACACTTATATTTTTATTTTCTTTTACTTTTACCTACTTAAAAAAAAAAAAAAAAAAAAAAAAAAAAAAAAAAAAAAAAAAACAACGTATGATATTTCTCTCTCCCCACTAATATAGGGACGAAGGGAGCATCACTTATTTTGAATAAAAGTGGCATCTCTATTACTCCTATAATTTTAAAATGTTACTCCCCCCGTTCACCATTTAGTGACCATCACCTTTGGGCACAAGTTTTTTTATATTTTGATGATATAGTAATAAATTAATGTGTTAAAGTGAAATAATTGTCGGTCCATTTGGTTTTTTTAATAGTATTAAAATGTTAAAGTATTAAAAAATAGATGAATAAAGTGTTAAAGTGATTGTGGGACCTACATCCTAAAACGGAAAGGGTCAATAAATGGTGGACGTCCCGATACAGTAATAGTGTCAGTAAATGATGCACGGAGGGAGTAATTTTTTTCTAGCACGAGAATTAAGACGAGAGTGATAATGATGGATAAAGTAGTGTGAATGAGTTTTAGTGGGTTAAAATTTTGTTATTTAAGGTAATATCCCTTTATAAGTGGAACGTACGAAAATAGAACTTATCACTTTATGAATGAGACGAATGAAGTAGTTATTATCAATACAAATGCTAATTAGGACCGATGTCAACTGGTAGAAATAAAAATATAAATTGTTACGAATAAAAGTGACAATATTTCTGATGCTTTAAAAGTGTCAATCGCTATAAATAAAATAACTAATAATGATCCGATCCTACCATGAGGACTTTTCGACTATTTTTGTGATTATAGTTTTGATTTTAGAGTCGATCATATAATAACACCGCCTTTATCAAGTTCGAAGTTAAAACAAGCATGTGTAAAACCGACCATATTACATATGTGAATTACTTTTTTTATAATCGAACAACATGGTTTTGACCACGAACACATAGCAACAGTGATCATTCCAAGCATGTACACAAGGGAATTTCGTGAGATACTATATATTCCCAAAGAAAATGATATTTACATGTTCTATTTGTATGTCATTAGACATATAATGTTACGACATGAATAACAGTAGAGTCGCACTTTCCTTTCAAATAACTTAAAACATTATGATCGAAGGATGTTGACGAATGTATTGAAAATTAGATTGGAGGGGCCGGTTGCCTCACCTAGTTAAATTGTGAACTAGAGCTTGTACGTCCAAAGCCAATTTGAACGGGCTCATCTTGAGCCAAGTGAACTATGACCCGAAGGTCTCGCTCTTGCTTTAAAACATCGCAAGTAACCCATTGGTTGAACAGCATCAAGATTGCCAGCCAAAACAGGAGCATTCTCCTGCAAGTGTGCATCATTTTATAATCTTAGTATTAATCAAGTGATCAACTAGGTGGGGATTTATATATTTCATAGTGTGCCTTAGTTTGCTTTGGTTCATTCCAACAGCCAGCCACATGTATGTCTATCACAGATTCCCATATGTCAAAAGTCTTTCTTAAAGTGTGCAATTCTTTGTTAAGAATTGTGTGCTAATGGTGGATGGACTAAATTATTAGCCACTCTCTTTAAATATATGCATTAACAACCTCACTTGAATATCCCTAAACTTGCAAGTTGATTTCACAAGTGTTGAGATAGAAATATCTGTCTTTGTTCAACCAATGACAAGAAATTTGAGGATGCAAAAGTAGCTTAACCACATGGTACTCCTTTCGTCTCGTTATTCTACTAGACATGTTTCTTAAATATACATGAGTAAAAATGATAGAAGCGGATCTAGTAAAACGGAATAACGGTTGTACCGTTCATGCAACTCAATTGGTGAATGAGGTATATGCTATCTCAACTGCATGTTTTTTATTTTTATTTTTATTATCTATATATATATAAAAAGATTACACTTTTGGCAGTTATCAATTTTCAATTGATTGCGGGGTCAATTTTGTAATAAATGAAAATTTCAGGGGTCTAAACCTAAAAACTATAATTTAGGGGTCTAAAACTAAAAACTATAACCCAGTGTGAACACAAAAAACCATCCGTCATATTTTCTTCTCTCTCTCCCCTCTTCTCTTTCCTCCTTGCCACTTGGCAAATATTTATGGGTGGAAATAATTACATCAAAAAAATTCTTATTTTCAAATAATGGAGATAAATATTTATTTTAAAAAATTAAAAATTATACCATAAATTATGATTTTCAATTCTCTACAAATAGACACCAATATTGCTATACTTTGAATAAAAAAAAAAATCTTCTCATCTCATTTTCTATTATTTGATATTTTGATTTTGTATTTCAAACAATTGTAATTTTGTATTTTAACAAATATTTATAATTTACTTTTATTTTATTTAATGTCACGTGTTAAATTCTCTCCTATTTATTCCAGTTTTCTTTCCTATAATTTTTATTTAACTTAGTGGTCTAAAACAATAAGATATCGGCCAAAGTTTAATGGGCCCGAAAATAGAACAGAAATAAAATAAATATACAATACATTGGGTGACACAATATTTATAAGTCACTTTAAAAAAATCATGAAAAACCTAATTGTTCATATATGTAAATTTCATAAACAAACTGTAATTTACGGTTTTCACTTAAATCAATACATGACTTTACGGGTTTTTTTTTTTTTTTTTTCTTTTCTTTTCTTATTCACATTTGCAAAATAGTCTCTTTTTTTAGGGTTCAGTTTTTTTTAGGATTCATTTTTTTTAAGGGTTTAGTTTTTTTGATTTAGTAATTGACGTTGACGCATCAGCCGGGACGACAAATGTTGTATAAGGAAGTGTTCCGAAATGTATAACGTATTGTGTTGTTGTAGTGCACTAACATTATATTTGTCTGCTCTTAGTGTGTTATGTTTACGTTCCGTTTCGCTGCTCTTATTAAATATTCGTAACTTACGGAGTCGCGCATCGCGCATGGGCGAGTACTAGTTACTATTAGTAATAATAATTATAACATAAAATTCAAAGATCGGGTAATGGAAATATTCGAATTTAAAATCTTTGGTCTTAGCCATTATCCCTTACTGTTCGGCCTCATAAGCACACCCACCCAATTGCAGTTTATTTTTCAAGAAAAGCTTCATTCTATGATTCAATCACCCAATCATCCTTAAACCTCCTATTATGCTACTAATAATTAAATCCCACACCCAAAGATTCAATTTTGAAGAAAACCCACACCGCAGAAACCAAAGAAACGCAGTAAATCAATCACAATGAAAGCTAAGATAAGAAGAGACAAATGGCGGATGAGATCCTCTGTCCCCAAATTGGATTACCAATGGTGTACTCTATACAAAATTAGGAAAGTTTGAATTCTCTCTCTTAGTTGTTATCTAAAGGTCTCGCTTTTTCTCCCATTTACTCTACTTATCTAAACCCATTGTAAGTAACAACCCATTATTGGTTAAACAACTATTAAGATTCTTGCCAGCCTTGAGGAGCATTCATTTGCAAGTGTGCATCATTTTACAATCCCAGAAACTTTAGTATAAACAAAGTTACTAACTTTAGTGGGATATAAATAATCCATTGATGTGCCTTTCCTTTGGATGATTCCAACAGTCACTTGTATGTCTACCACAGATTCCCATATGTCAAAAGTCCTTCTCAGGTGTGAAGTCTTTGTTTAGGATTGTGGGCTAATGATGGATGAAATAAAATATGAGCCACTCCTCTATCTAAAGAAAGGCATTGACAACCTCACTTGAATCAAGTAATGAGGAAGAAATAAACTGTCTTTGTTCAACCAATGAAGAAATTTGAGAGAATGGAAGTAGCTTAACTACCGCTAATTTACTATTCTTGCAATTCAGTTCATGAATGAGGTAATCAAGTACCAATTCTCCATCAAAATAACATCATTAACATTAGAAACGATGAATTCTATCACTCAAGATAATCACATTCTGATTTCTGCTATTCCCAACTGCAGTTTTCTTTTATCCTTTTCTCAAACAATTATAACGTGAAATTCGAAGACATACTACGGCACTCGAATATGTGAACTGTAATTTCAGACATTAAGCCTTACCGTTTAATGACACACATGCACATCCAACTCTAGATTCATTTACAAGAAAAAACTTCATTCTTTACTAGTTAATCACCCACTCTCCATTCAATCATCCTTAAACCTCATTTTTTGCTAATGATACACTGAAATTTAAAGATAGCGTTATTGAGGACTCGAACTTGTAACCTTTGGTCTCGTACGTTATTTACCACTAGTGTAGTCCCATTTTGAAGAAAAGCTTCATTCTTTACAATTCAATCACCCAAATTTCCACTCAACCAATACTTAAACCTTAATGTTTGCTACTAAACACTAAAGCACCCACACCGCAGAAACCGAAGAAACGCAGTTTCTTTTCAATGACCGTAACATGGAAATCTAAAGACTACACTACGGAGGACTCGATTACTCGATTAGTGACCTTTGTCTGGTAACGGGCACTAACCGCTACCCGATCGACCAACGAACCTGAACTGCTGTTTCATTTTCAAGAAAAAGCTTCATTCTTTATAACTAAATCACCCAATCTCCACTCAATCAATCCTTAAACCTCAATGTTTGCTACTAAAATCTAAAGCCCACATCCAAAGATTCAATCTTGAAGAAAACCCACACCGCAGAAACCGAAGAAACGCAGTAAATCAATGGCGATGAAAGCTAAACCAAGAAGAGAGATAAAAATGGTGGCACTAATAACTGCACAAAAACAGATAATACTTCCAAAAAAAAAGAAAGAAAGGGGGGGATTAAACTAGGAAGGAGAAAGAAGCACTTCTCTCTCTTTACATCTGAAGAGATTAACCCTAGGGGGCAAGAGCATCGATCTACACAAAGGGCAAGTGACTTGCCCCTCATCGATCCACGTGTCCAAACACTCCCTATGGAACAAATGCCTACAGTTGCACAGCTCTCTGATCTCGTGCCTCCCTTCTATGCACTCCAAGCAGATGCTGCACTTGCTCTCGCTCTCGCTCTCCTCCGCCGCCGCCGCCGCCGCTGCGTCGCCGCGGAGGAGGAGTTCTTGGTACTCGACGACGGGGACCCGGTTCTTGATTGCGGCGGTGACGACCCGGACCGGGATCGGGACGAGGGAGGGGGAGGAGGGGTCGAGGATGAAGATGTAGTTGTTGTTGGGGTTGGCGGCGGATTCCGGCGATTCCTCCGGCGGCGGCTGCTTGTAGAGGCCGAGGCGGGTGAGGGCGCCGATGAGGAGGTAGTGGGCGTGAGAGATTATTTGGAGGAAGAAGGTTAGGGTGATGAATCTGGGCACTTTGATTGCGTGGAAGAGGAACCCCATTTTCTTGATTTTATGCGGCGGAGAGCGGCGGCGGCGGCGGCGGAGGAGGAGGAGGCGGAGGAGGGAGTCCGACGCTAAGATCTGTGGTGGTGGTTTAAACTAGAGGTTGCTTTTTTCAGTTGAATTGAAGTTGGGCAATTTGGGGGGACTTTATATAAATATTGTTTGCTTTTCATTATTTATTTATTTATTTATTTATTATTCCATCTATCTTATTTCACTTTAGTTGGCTTATTTTTCATATCGAAAAATTAACTTTTACTTTTTACTACCTTCATCTCACTAAATAAGCAACATCTCAAAATGGCATTAGTACCAAGAAAAAAATAATGTGTGGCTACAATTAAATATGATGAGAGAGAGTTACTTACAACCTATTATTTTTTACCATTTTAGGAAATACGTCTAATAAATGAGATGAATCAAAATGGCAAATGTTGCTAATTTAATGAGATGGAGGTACTAATATGTATCATTAATTTTTTAACTTTCATATTCAGCCTAAAATTTTGTGTCAAAATAAGTAAGTCAATTCAACTGAGACGAATAGTGTACTCCCTCCGTCCTTAAATAAGTGTCCCGAGCCGCCAAAGTGTAATAACCAAGGAATTGTATAAATTTACCATATTAACCCCTAATCATTACATTGAAAATTGAAAAAGTGAAAAAAGTGTAATGATAATAGGGGTAAAATTGGTAGTTTAGCCAAAATTTTACATTGAAATATGTGATAGGACACTTATTATGGGACAAAAATTTTGGCGGCTCGGAACACTTATTTAAAGACGGAGGGAGTATTTATTTTTTACTCTTTCCTCCCACTTAATTAAAACTTTAGGATGTGACACCATAACCAAGAAAATTAGAGATAGTATCAGTATATTAAAGGTGTTATTAAGTTGTTAATTTATTTTTCGAAATAGTATTAATAAATCGGAAAAGGAAAGATACACTAATTAAGTATTAAGTAGGATAGAGAAAGTATTAGTAGTATTATTTTATTATTTAATTTCCAGATTTGTTGTTTACAACAGCACTGTTATATTTATTAAACAATTGCTGATTAATTCCACTTAGCATAATTATTATTAATTAATTTTTTTTACTTTGTTTAGTGTGTTGTTAGTTTACGACTTTACCCTTGACTAAACTTTCTTAATCAATTGTTTTGCCAAGCGATAATTGTGATTAACTATGTATCATCGGTTGTTGAATTGATAGATGACTATGTATTTAAAGTATTTAAGACAACAGATAACCACTATCTAAATTGTAAATAAAAATGTCAATTTTGAAAATATCTACAATACATGACGATTATCTATAAATCCGATGAAAAAAAGGAATAGAAGATTCCGTTTTTGTGATTATTGGCAGGAGACTCTCAACGCCTTTTAATCCTTTATTTTTAGTAGTACTACTACCTCCGGTCCGTTTAAGTAGACTGTTATTCTTTTTTGGGACATCCCGTATATTAGACTCATTTTCTTTTATGGCAAAAAATTAACATTACATCACCATCTACATCACACTTAATTAATTTTAATTACATCTCCATGTGAGTAGGTTTAATATTTTAAATTAAATTAAACTCTAATTTACCATCACATCTCCATCACATCACCCTTTATACCCACTTTACTTGGTTTGTGTTCCATTTAGAAACCAACCTACTTAGACGGACCGGAGGTAGTATTTAGTTTCGGCATAGAACAAAAAAAATAAAAAAATAGAGATACTCCCTCCGTCCTCCATTTAGTGACGGAGGGAGTTTGGGCACGCGTTTTTTCGCATTTTATGGTATAATAATAAATTAATGTGTTAAAGTGTTAAAGTGGAATAATTGTGGGTCCATTTGAATTGTTTAATAGTATTAAAATGTTAAAATAATAAAAAGTAGATGTATAAAGTGTTAAAGTGTTAAAGTGATTGTGGGGTCTACGTCCAAAAATGGAAATTGTCAGTAAATGGAGGACGTCCCAATATAGTATTAACGTCACTAAATGGAGGACGGAGGGAGTATGTGATTATAATTAATTCGAAGATAATGAAGTTCATTATAACTAAATATTATTTATCATTTTAAAATATAAATTAATAAGCGAGACATAAGAAAATACTAACCAATAAAACTAATCAAATAGGACAGTTGTTAAAAAAATTGTCAACCACTTTAAAAATAATTAGTACAAATTTTCTTCATAATAATCATCACCCCTTTTTGCCTTTGAATAAAGGCCGACATTGATTTAAATTTTAATGATTACAAAAGTAATTACATAAATTTTGCAAATATTAAATGGCCTTGAAACCTATAAAGTAAAATATCCTTTTGTACTCCCTCGGTTTTATTTTATAAGTCATTTTTAGCTTAAACACGGGAATTAAGAAAACTTAATGATTATTCTTTTATGATCAATTTTTTTCTCGTAAATCACATTTTTCATGTAAAAATAGTTGAAATTATGTTGGGAAAAGAGATAAACATTAATTGTGATAAATGAAGATAATGAAAACAAGAGAAAAATTGAAAAATAGTGAGTTGGAAATTGAAATTTTTACATAGAAATGTGAAAGGACTTATAAAAAAAAACAAAGACAAAAGGCTAAAAAGACTTATAAAAAAAAACGGAGGGAGTAGCAATCTATTTTTTCCAATTGAAATTTATAACATCCTCAATTTTAGATAGTAATGCTGTAAAATGTTGGTTAAGCATGCAAGTAGTTTAACTTCACTTGTTTTATGAAAGTATGTATTAAAATGTCACTCAATCGTGTGTGTTGGCCTAGCGGTAGGAGATTAAATTAACGTATCAGGACCTAATGGTCCTGAATTCGAATCCTCCGTGGTGTGACTTTTAAACTTTATGTAGTAAAGTTTCAAAAAAATGTTACTCCCTCCGTTTTAAATAAAGTGAAACAATGTTTATTTATATGTAAAGTAGTACAGTTTAATAGATCGTTTCACCCTCAACGAGATAGGAGGTATTACTATAATAGTTTGGTTGTCAAAGTCAATTTAAATTATAATATGAGCTTTGGCATTGAGATTGAAACAACTATGAATTTATTTATCATAGTACTATTAAACAAGCCTAGGTTTAAACAAGCCTAGGTCATATTCAATTATTTGATTGCATTATTAACCTTACATACGAGCCAGTCCCCTAAATTTATAAATAAACAAATTTACGAGAAAACAAATTAAAAAATAGGAGTAGCACCAAACAATTTTAGTAAAATTTAGAAATAAAAGTGAAAAATTAAGTTATTAAACGATAGTACCACGTTGTCATTTACTATTAGTCTCAAAATAATACTCTCTCGATCCTATTTTATTATTGATCATGTTTGCTATTTTGGATCGTTCCACTTTATTAAACATGTTTATTATAATGTAAAAAATTAAATATTACTTTTTAATGCGGATTCCTTATTACTTTTAACGTTTAACAATTGTGAATAACATTTCATGTTGAGAAAAATAAGAATATTGAAATGTGGCGAAAAGAGTATCACCTCAAATATATTCACATTCTGGGACAAATAGTAAGGGATGGTCCCTATGTCCATGATTTTTGGACGAAGAATAAATCCGGGCAAATAGTAATGTGTTTCGATAATTTGTTAATAACTTAAATGTAAAAGTATTAAAGTGTATAGAACTATTGAGAATCATAATATAAACCAATAGATTTCATCCTCTCTACAAGTTCGAGTTTTTAGATGAGGCGGAATTATATCAAGAACCTACTACTAAAAAAAATCTAAATATGTTGAATAACTAGTATAATAATAACGTCTGAAGATCGAAGTTTTCGAACAACTTGTTTATTTTAATCGGAAATTAGTCACGGTCCAAAATTTTAAAAAATAATTGTATGTTTGTTTATTTTATCGGAAATTAGAGTTGTGTAGAGAGAGTGGAGAAAGAGACTCGTCCGTGAATCAAAAGGCAAACCACAGTACTCTAATTAAATCCGAATATTATCACATTATTACTTAATCATATTTTTTTAAAAAAAATAATGGGTGAAAATTAAAACTACCCATTTTCAAACACTCCACCACAAAACTACCCATTTAATTACCTATGGTATTTAAAATACTCAATCCATTTTTTAATTTAAAATTTTAAAAAAAGATGCTCTTGTTTTTTCTCCCAAAGCTGACGAAGAAATTCCGGCCGAAATTATGGTAAAGCACTGAATTTGTCACTCGAAGCCGGAAAATGTACAAACCGGTCGACAAAGTCGCCGGCAAGTTGAAACCGGTCGACCGGTTTCAAATATTCCGGCGACTTTGTCGACCGGTTTGTACGTATTTTGACTTAAAACGTCAATGTAAGCCGGAAAATGGTCAAACCGGTCGACAAAGTCGCCGGAATATTTGAAACCGGTCGACCGGTTACAACATTCCGGCGACTTTGTCGACCGGTTTGACCATTTTCCGGCTTACATTGACGTTTTAAGTCAAAATACCTATTATTTTGTGACTAGAATGCCAAAATTCAACTGTGGTCGAGAATACCTATCATTTTCCGGGTTTAGGTTTTTCGACCGGTTTTGATACAGCGTATGCGTGACAGGAAGAACGAAACTTGTAAAACGAGAGAATCAAATTCGAATTCAATCAAAACTGCGGCTACAATGTTCTGACAGCGAATAAATAGTAAACTCTAATCACCAAAATGCGAAAATTACGAAATAACCCGAAAAACTATAGAATTGCAGTTTTGACCCTCTAAATGATGGAATTTGCCCAAAATCCGCCAGCACTCATGGCGAAGCATGAGTTTTGCTCAGAACGTCGTTTCCACCCGAAAAACACTAGGATTTCGCCAAATTCTGAAACTTGCGCGAATTCTTCGGGTGATCGAGACATTGCATAAATCGTACCGCATCAGGTTTCATTGGTTCCGGCAATCTCGTCGACTTTTAACCATGAAAATGGTCAAACCGGTCGACAAAGTCGCCGGAAAGTTGAAACCGGTCGACCGGTTTCAACTTTCCGGTGACTTTGTCGACCGGTTTGACCATTTTCCGGCTTACATTGACGTTTTAAGTCAAAATACGTACAAACCGGTCGACAAAGTCGCCGGAATATTTGAAACCGGTCGACCGGTTTCAACATTCCGGCGACTTTTGTCGACCGGTTGGACCATTTTCCGGCTAAAACTCACGTATTAAGTCGAACTACGTAGGAACCGATCGGAAAAGTTGAACTGTATTATTTCACATTTGTCTTTCCGTGTCAAATCTTTTTTTTAATTGAATTACTACCAAATAATTATCAAATGGGTAGATTTAAATGAGGGAAAAAAAATGGGTAGTTTTATGGTGGAGGTTTTCAAAATGGGTAGATTTCAATATTTTCACAAAAATAATTGTATGTTTGTTTGTTTTATTACTGTCCCTTCGCTCGATTCCCTAGACAAATTTTTTTAAATCTTACTAGTATCTGTAATAATAATATTAATTTTATTTTATTACTACAACCTTATCTGTAGTGTTGGTAATAAAATGACAAGATGCATGTACTAGCGTGGATGAGATGAAGCTTTGCTAGGGTTAGGCTTCTCTAAATTCCAAAGTTTTTGGAGAAAAATAATCAGTTGAATAATTGAATATGTTAACCCGATCTAGAAATTAATAAATACGTTAAACTTTGCAATTTCCAGAAATGGTCGGTCAATCAAGGCTTCGAAAATATAATACTCCCTCCATTCTATATACATGAGTGTTCATATTTCGACTTTTAATGTTTTACATGAGTAGTCATCTGACTCCTCTTTCCTTATTTGTAAAATAAAAAGCTCAAACTCAATATAGATTAGGAACCCAATTAATTAAGTAAATGAAAATTCTAATGAGTAAATAATTATGAAATTTTTTAAATTTTTTTAGAAAAAAAAAAACAAATTTATATTATTAATATCACATCTAGTAATATACTAATATTGGACCCATCACTTTATTTGTTTAACAAACAATGCAGCCGAAAAGAAATGAGACTACTCGTGTGGAACGAAGGGAGTAGAAGTATTTAATATAGTAAATGAGAAAACAGGGGTTACTCTTTTCATGAAAAACATTACCATAAATTTATTAGGCTTTTTTTTTTTTAATCATTATCATTATTATACTAATATGTAAAAATCGTACTTTACGTATTCCATTAATGTCAATAATTAACAAATTAGGGGGAAAAATTAGTAGAAAAAAATTAAAATGAATAGCTTGAGAAGGACATATATAACCTAGGGCTGGGTCGGTACGGTATACCGAAAATTCTATACCGTACCGATATCGTATCGAAAATTAACGGTATGCTATATTCCATACCGATACCGTGCCGAAGATTTCGGTATACCGTACCGAAAATTCGGTATGGATCAAAGTGATACCGAATACCGTACCGAGTTTTCGGTATACCGAATATACCGATTGATACCGAATATTATACCGAAAATTTAGTTTTAATCTTTAAAAATAATATATGTAAATATAAAATGATTTTGTAAAATAAATAAAAATAATATTATTTTCAGTAATTCTCGGTATATACCGCGGTATACCGAATATACCGAATATACCGAGAGTACGGTATGTACCGAAAAGCCGGTATATACCGATTTTTCGGTACATACCGTACTTTCGGTATATCTCGGTATACCGCGGTATGAGAAATAGTCATTCCGATACCGTGCCGAATATTTTCGGTACGGTATAAATACCGTACCGAAAAATCGGTATACCGTTAATTCGGTTTTTTCGGTTTTTTATCGACACGGTATCTTCGATATTTCGGTATTTCGGTATTTTTTCCCACCCCTAATATAACCTAAACATCCAAGTTCCAATTTTAACAAATACTCTTTCTGTTTTTTTCCCTATTTTTCTCACTTGTATATTATATGCTTTACATATTAAATATATATGGGTCACATGGAAAAAAACGAAGAAAGTAGACGGTATATTTTATTACTATAAGAGCATCTCCAACCCATACTTCATTTTGAAGTATTACTTCATTTTAGAGTACGGAGGTCATTCCAACCGTACTCTATTTTGCAGTTAGAGTATGAAGTATTGAACAGTAAAACTCTATATATGAAGTTTTACTGTTCAATACTTCATACTCTATTTTCACTTTTCAAAAAAAAAATAATTGTAGATATTGAATTATTTAATTATACTTTTCATTGTAAATAATTATACTAATTCGTATATCATATTATTTCATTTTATTTCATTTACTCCTATTTATAAAAATCACATTTGAAGTATTTATAGAAAAAATTAACATTACATAAATTATATATTGCTTATAATGTATGTTATGATGATTAATATAATTAATATTTTACTTAAAAATGATGAATTTACAATTTAATAGTTCAAGAAGCCATAAATTTTTATTTAGTTATTATTTAATTTTCAATATATGTTAATAAATCATAGTATTATTTATTTAATTTTTGTCAATATTGTTAAGTTATTAAAATTAAATATAAAAGAATAATAAATTAAATATATAGAGTACGTGGTTGGAATAGATTTTTAAAATAGAGTACGTGATACTTCATTTTGAAGTATAACATACTGTAAAATAGAGTACAGGGTTGGAGATGGTCTAAGGTATTTAGGTAACAACAGATGGAGCATAAGTACTGGACTGCCTACTTTAAAATAGGAGTATCATTTGTTACTTTCTAAGTAGGATTATATTTTAAAACACACTACATTTTTATTTAGTCTATTGGGTCCGAAAATTGATAGCGATGTGTATAATTTATGTTTTTGATGGATTCATGTTTGAATTTATATCAAATTGATATAGTATTACTAATGACCCGGATCGACTCGGGTAATACTCGTCTATCGACATCCCTAATAATATATTTACACATATATCAGCAATTAAAAACCAATTTTGCTATTGTTTAGTTACCAAGCATTTTACCGAAATTTATATGGAACCATGATCATCGTTGATGTGCGAAATGTCATACGGATTTTTTATTTTTCAATAAACTTCGGTCTCTATAAGATTGCTTAATTCACATCATTAGTTTTATATAATGAATTTTTTACGTGATACTTTGATATCAAATTTGTTTAATAGCATGCACACGGTGAATAATGAATCCCTTACAAAACATCAAATTATAAAATTCCAAAATAAAATTTTGTTCAAAGAAGACTTTTCAAATTAAATAAATAAGTAAACTACAAAAAGAGTACGTGTCCCAAAAAACATCATCAATTTGTCATTTAGAAAAAGAAAAAATTATATATTGTGAATCTGTGTGTGTATAAATTCGGTAAGGGGTAAAAATGGTGACGCCGAGAGTACAAAGTCGACTATCTTTCTTCTTGAATTAACAATAAAATAAAAGGTGGTTTTTTAGCTTAATCCAACAAAATATTTCCATCAATCCAATAAATTGGTTGACATGCTTCACTTTCCAACTAATATTAATTTATAATTAAGAATGTACTTATCACACACACATGACCATAACCATGGCGACAACGAGCTAGAAGATGACGCCATTATTTCCTTCTAGAAGCTTTGATGGAGGATTTTTTTTATAATCCCTTCTAGAAGGTGCCTACGTGTCACTAACATGCTTCTGATTATTACTCCGTAGTAGCAGTCAAGTCGAAACGCTTCTATATCCACCGTAAATATATTAAAATGCTTAATATTGATGTGTTAGTGTCTTGTTGATTTTTTTTCATTAATAATTTTTTAATATTATGATTTAATTAAGAACTAGATTTTGCACCCGTGCGATGCACGGTTTAGAGTTGGTTTAAGCAAAAATCAAATCAAATCAGTTCAATTGCTATCGAAAATTTTAAATTGAAGACATAATTAGCAAGAACGCCCTAAGCACATAATACTCCCAAAAAAGAATTTGAACATAATCCCCATATTCCTGAAAACTCCTTATATAATTTCGTTTTAGGCCGTCTCCCAAAATTATTTACTTTCTATTTTCGGACGTATTACTGCATCATTTTAACATAACATATTTACCTATCACGTTACACTAAAGTGGTGAGACTCAATCTAGACTATCAGTAACTAATAGTATAAGTTAGTTACATCATTTTAAAATATGTGCAATAAAGAGTTTTAAAGGACATACCGGATATCAATAAAGTTGCATATATAGTGATTAGTGTCTAGATGTTAGGATTTTCGTCATGTTTTCGTGTCCGTTTTCCCTTAGTTTTTGTGTGTTTTCGTCGTTTGTGGCTATGATTTGGTTGCTTTGGAGTCTTTGGCATTGTAGGATAAAAAGTGCGGAAACGAGAAGAAAATGAGATGAAAGAAGCATTATATCGAAGAGGGGTTCAATAGGAGCATGTAGGCGAAAACGGAGGTCAATTTGGAGTTCGGACGAGGAAGATACGACCGAAACAAGAAAGGCGCGCAATCGTCCAGCGTTGGACGAGCGTCCAACTTACGTTGGACGACCGTCCAGGGAAGAATTGAAGAAAAATGCGAGTGCGACGTTGGACGAGCGTCCAGCGTACGTTGGACGACCGTCCAACGTTCCGGCCAGCTGTAGTTTCCTTGTATAATTAGGTTTTCATACCTATTATATATACTATCCCTTGTGCACGAATTCTACAACCCTTTTACATTAGTTTTAGCTTAGTTTTCAGCATTCAAATACTCTAGATTAGTTTTACTTTGTTCGGATCCGAATTCCTCGTTTAGTTCGTTTAATTCAAGTTCTTCGTTCTTCGTTTTTCGTCTTAACTTCGTAAGTTCTTTTATTGCTTTCGTTTATTTGCTTTAATTACTTGCTTTAGTTTTAGATTCGTTTTCTTAATTGCTTCGTTTAAGTTCCTTAGTTTAATTCCGTTCTTTCAAGTTTCAAGTTCTAGTTTAGTTTCGTTTTCCTTCGATTTCAATTCTCTCGTTTTTAAAGCTTTCGTAGTTAAATTTATTTGTCTTTAAATTTCCAGATTTTATTTTATTATGTCTAAGGTAGTTTATGCTTTCTTTTATGCTTCCTTTATTGCTTTCTTTTCGATTCTTGCCTAGGTAGATTTATTGTTTTCTTCTAGTTTAATTTCCTAAGTTTATTTACTTCGATTTATTTCCAGCTTTTAGATTAGATTTATTTGCTTTGATTTTAATTGCTTTGATTTATTTTATTTGCCTAGGATTTAAAAACCAAAACCCCAAATTCTTCTTTACTTGCTTTCCTAGATTTAGGCTAGATTATGATTTACTACATAATTAATTGCCCTGTTAAGTTTTCCTTGAGATTCGATACTTAGGTTTTACTTGCTAGTGCTACGATAGATTTCGTCTATTGCGAACACTTTTTAGTGAAACATATAGTATATATATTAAAAGAAACAATACGTTTGTCACCTTTTATGGGTATCGATCAAATCAAATAAATTTTATTTTTCCTTTCTTATATTTTCATTAATTTTTATTGTAACATTTGAAAAACTATAATTATAAAGTTCACAAATCACATAAAAAATCAAATACAGTGTCGTTTTTTTTTATTATTTTTTTTTAACTTTTGAATTTTGAATAAAACAAATTAAAATAAAAAATAAAGTTTTATTTTTTGCATAATTGTGATAAATTATCTAAAGTTTTGATGAGTTGTCCAACGAAAATGAAAGTCTCACATAAAAGAGAAATAGATTTATTCTTTTAATTAGATGTTAAATTAAATCTAATTTTTTAAATTTAAAATCGTGTGCATGGTATGGGAAGTAGTTAGTTAATTATTTTGAAATATAATGGTTAGTTATTTAAAACCTTCAAATTGAAAAAAAAAATTACAAAATTGTCATTTTAAAATCAATTTGAAATTGAAGATTCCTGTTTTATATATATATAGATACTATCCTCTCTGTCTCATTATATTAGTTTCATTGAAATATTATGTACCTCACACACACACACATATTCAATGAGACTAACATAATGAGATGAAGGAGTATATTATTGATATTTTTTTTAAAAATATAATTTTATCACGTTATATGTGAGCATATTGAAAACATCCATGGTAAACAAGGTAGCATTATTGGAATTGAGTCATTTGCCCCCTTAAAAGTGCTCTAATAAGGGGAGGGTCATCCAGCCTATATGGAGAGTCCGAGACCTTTTCGCAACTTGATGTGGAAAAAATGGCTCGCTTTAACGCGCCCCCACACAAGCAGGCTGGTAAAATACTGGCCCTACGGTAAACAAACAAATCATAATTGATCTAGCTCAATTCTATCGTGATATTATAGTTTTTGACTAACTTCAAGATCTTGTGTTCAAATCATGCTAATTATATGAAAAACGTCCACTTATTCAGACTCTTATCGAGAATGTAGAGTTGAATGACGGGGAACAGTAGATTCCACGACCCTCTATAAGTTGCGAGCTTTTAAATGAGAAAAAATTATTTAAGCATTTTCCTTAATAGTACTCCCTCCTTCAACAATCATCGTTTTGGTTTTGGAGTCATGATGAATTAATTATTTGGGTCCAAACTAAATCCAACGGATCCGACATAATCATAGACCAGGTCTGCCGAGGTTCCACTATGGTGGCATTGGGGCCCGCACCTTCTAGAAGAAAGGGATTTATTAATTCAAACTTCAGTTTCTTTCTATTACTACCTTCATCCCATTATATTAGTCCACATTTCTTTTTTGGTACATCTCATCTATTAGTCCACTTTCTAAAAATGTCAAAGAATGTGTGACCACAATTAACTCTCTCTCCTCAAAATGAATTACAACCACATATTCCTCTTTGCATTGACTATTGTGCCAATCCCAATATGGACTAATATGGTGGGATGTAGGTAGTATTAGATCCATATCCATTTCCAGTTGTGTCAAAGTTCATTCATCAACATAGTTTATGTCGACGAATTTCAAAAAATAAAAAATAAAAAAATACAAATAATAACTGCTACTATTAAGAAAACTTGTTAGTAACAAATAGGGATGTCAAAAAAGTCCGAGCCCGACGGGCCGATCCGATTAGCCCGAAAAAAATAGTGGGTTAGGGCCAAAAAATAATAGCCCGAAAGTAAAAAAGCCCGATAGGGCTAGCCCGAAAGCCCGGTGAGTTACCATAAATTATGAATTCATGACATATTTCATTACTTTACTTATAAATTTGATAAATTAGGTTGTGTTTTTAATTATTATTGAGTATTTTTAATTTGTTTTAATAAAAATATAACCTTCATTTTAAATTCTATACGTTTTTTACTTCGCCGCTTGGTGAAAAGTAAAATAAAGATTGACATTCGAAAATATTTTTGTTAAATTCACAATATTTAATAATTTATTTAATTTTTTTTATACAAATATGTGCTAAAATAATAATTATTTTTATATTTATATGATGTCAATTTTATTTTTTATAAACTTAATGGCCCGGTGGGCTAGCCCGAAACCCGGTGGGTTAGGGTTAGGGTAAAAAAATAATAGCCCGAAAGAAAAAAAAAAGCCCGATTAACCCGATCCGAAAAGCCCGCAACCCGATAGGGCTAGCCCGAAACCCGGTGGGTTAGCCCGTTTGACATCCCTAGTAACAAATAGCTAGTCATAGTAAAATTAATATTTGAAGCGTGTGCAATTTTTTTTTGAGGGGAAAAAACAATATATTACTCCTTCTTTACGTTAGAAAATCAGAAGATACAATATCCAAGAGCCAATTGGAAAGCTCTGAGTTCCATCTAACAGAAGTAGTAGAAGAAGCTGCGTATTGCGCTAAGGCATGCGCAGCAGAATTAGCGCTCCTATACATATGCGAAACACTCAGGATGAGATCATCTTGAACGAGCGTGTGCAATTTTTTGAATTTATATCATTAATACTTGAAGAAAAATTAACATTTGAGGTGTTTGTGATAAAAAAGTTTTAAGGGACCATTTTCCTTTTTCTTTTTTGATAAAAGTTTTAGATTAGAGCTTTCTTTGCATTGATATAAATGCTTTATTTTTGTGGTATAATTTATTCATTTAATTATGGTACCATTAATATTCTTAATTTCGGATTACAATGAAAATCAAATAAGTTTCGGACAGTGCAGGTAACCCAAAAAAGAAACGGTGCAAGGAAATAAAATAAAATGCAATGAAATATGTGTGCGTATGTTGGCCTAGTCGTAAACAAGTACATTTTATAGTTGAATGTCTCAAATTCAAGTCCTTTAAAGAGCTCAATTTTTGGGTTCCGGAATAGTGGCAGTAGTTTTAAAAAAGCACCGTTAAGGTTGCTTGGAACCCAAATATAAGGCTTGTTTTTTAGGGACCTCCATGGATATTTTCGGAAGGATATCCATCTTAACTCATTAGGTCCACTCGAGTTAAGATAAATATCCTTCTGAAACGGTTCTCTTACGTTCCCTCACTATAGCATTCTCAGCTCTAACCTTCTCTTCTATATGCGACCAATTCATTAGAAATAAAGTTTTTCCTAGATTCACTCTTTTCGAGCTTTTTTTGAATCGGTCGTCGTTATGTCATTTAAACTTTGATTCGTTTTCGGTCCAAATTATTAAGGCCCATTAGCACTAGCACAACTATTGGGCCTTTTCCAGCAATTCGAATTCGAAATAATAACCAGTCTCTTACGGCGTCGTTTTAGGCGTTCTCTTCTCTGGATTACGTTTTATCCATTTCATAGAGGAGTCTCTGCTCCTCAGCAAGCATCCTTTCAGCTCTATCAATGGCTTCTTCCTCTCTCTGCGCCTCAATTTCCATTGCCCCTCGGAATTACCCTATTTCAAAGAATCTCCATGGTGAAGGCGAAGCGAGGCTCCCGATTTCCACCATGTTTTCGCCCCTCAGTTTGTCCTCCAACCAGTCCCAAACTCTACGGCTCTTAAGCGAGACGCGGCCGCTGCGCCTCTCCTCCGCGCCGCGAACTCTCACCGTCATCGCCATGGCGCCGCCGAAACCAGGAGGCAAGGCTAAGAAAGGTAATGCCTCGATTTGTGGCGGTAATTCCTCTATGTCGATTTGATTCTTCGATTGGGGGGGAAATTTGAAACCTTCTCTGTTCGTGTGTGCTTGTGTGTGTGTGTTGTGGCAGTGGTTGGAGTGGTGAAGCTGGCTCTGGAGGCGGGGAAGGCGACTCCGGCGCCGCCGGTGGGGCCGGCATTGGGTGCGAAGGGTGTGAATATAGCGGCGTTCTGTAAGGACTACAACGCTCGTACTGCCGATAAGGCCGGGTACATCATCCCCGTGGAAATCACGGTTTACGATGTAAGTTCGTTCGAAAATGGCGAATGGTGTGTGTGTTTGGTATAATTTGGAATGTTTGATGAATGTTTAGGTTGTGTAATACGAGATGTTGGTGTGTTTTTTTGATTATTCTCTCAGGATAGAAGCTTCACGTTTATCTTGAAGACTCCACCTGCTTCAGTTTTGTTGCTCAAAGCTGCAGGTACTCTCATTCCTCCCATCTTATAGTTGTACATAGGCAGTGGTTAATGATGATTGTTATGGATGGAAGGGTTTAACTTTTAACGAGCTAGTTAGTATCGGTTGCGCCTGGTGCATTACAGCGTAAATTATATTAAGTGTGAAGGATCGACAATCTAAACTAAATGAACATGTCTGATAAAGAAGAAACCATGTACTGGTGAAATGATATATTATGTACATGGGAGGGCTGATAGAGCTCATAGGGGGCTTAAGCTCCCACCTAGGTAGTATCGTACAAATTTGTTTACCTATTCGTATTTTCTATGACTTTCTATTCCGAAGCCCCTACCACCGAGTTGAATTGATGGAATATTTATGGGATTCAAAATTATAGAAGACTCTGCCCTCACAAAGTGTTTTTTCGGCTTCTGCCCCTGATTATGTTTGTTAGAAATCATGAAGCAAAAGGACTTCAGGGGATAGTATAACTTCATTGCTAAAATCAATGGGATGAAATAGGATTGACTTCACGTTCGAACTTTTATGTGTGTGTGTGTGTGTGACATACCTACTGCATGTACCCCACATCTTGAAAGAAAGGATCCTGAAGCAAGCATAAATAAATTGATTAGTCGATAGATTTAGGATATATAGTCCTACATTGAGAAAGTCTAATTCTTTTCTTACCATTTGCGGCGGAACTATCTGCTTTCAAGGATATATAGTCCCATGTTTAAATATCTATTTTTGGTATGCGACACACACTTTTATCTTTGCGAGGATTATTCTTCTGTTTTCATACAAGAAATATAACTCATGCTGACTTCATACTGGCCAGTGGGCAAATAATTTTCCTTGAAAATTTATCTGTAGTTTCTGATGAATTGTGTTCTTTGTATGCAATGTTCGATATCATTAATATCTAGTTGCTTCATTTGAGTCATTTTACTTGTGTTGTAGCAAGGCTGTTTGAAATTTCCCCCCTCAGGGCTAGAAAATCCTCGGGATTCAACATTTAGACTTTGTGTTGCCTAGAAATGAAAAGAATTGGTTTGACGTAAAAAATCTTTACCCTCGTGAACCCAGGAAGGCATCCTGATCTTATTAGAACACTGTTCTACCTGGAAAGCTATTTTATTTTTTTGACGGGAAAGATATTTCATCATCTTTATCATGCCTCTTTCCTAAATTTTCATTTAGGAAGTTGTTTAAAAGTCTTATCGGCTTTAGTTTGTCGCACTCGGTGTTTTCTTTACTTGCCCTCTAGTTGTCTGTAAAGGCAAACGATATCTTCAGCTAATCAGTTTGTACCACATAGGTGTGGAGAAAGGTTCCCAGAACCCTAAGCAGGATAAAGTTGGGGTGGTAACAGTGGACCAGCTTCGGGTAATCGCACAAGAGAAATTACCGGATCTTAACTGCTCGAATCTGGAGTCAGCGATGAGAATTATAGCGGGCACTGCAGCAAACATGGGAATCGATGTCGACCCTCCTATACTCGAACCAAAAAAGAAGGAACTAGTGTAGGTCTCAAATTTTGCCGCCCCATTTAGCTGTGTATTTATTTTGCATGAAAAGGTAAGTAATATTTTTTGGCTGTACTATATTCATGAAGTAGTTTATCAAAGCTCCTCATTTTCACCTCTGAGTTCTTGCTTCATAACTTGTCTATATATTCAACATGCTGAATTATTTGTAGCTATATCTTTCTCTCTAAGGGGATCGAGCTGCTCGTACGTACCTCGTATATTCACACTCTCTCTCTTCCTCTCCCTCTCCCTCTCCCTCTCCCTCTCCCTCTCCGAACGACGAATTCTTTTAGTGTACAAGTGTACTCATTTTCGGAATGGAGGCAAAAAGGTTTGTTGTAACTTGTGGGGGTGCTTCGTGTGGCTTCTTCGATGCAAATACGACCTCCAAAGATGCACAAGAGCGTTCCGCCTCCATGAGGAAGCTTCTGATTGCGGTTATTCTGTGCGTAAACCTTCATCTTTCGTCATCACTTTCTATCGGATGTTTCATCTTTCGTCATCTCCCTCTTTTCGTTGTGGGCGGCCGGATAGAAAGTGACCCCACGCCACTCGTATTATTATCTCAGGATGGAGAAACTCGGGGCACTCGTCTCGATTATGTTGATATGGCTTCTCATTGGCATCATTGTCTATGAAAGTATCGGTCGATTATTCAAGAAAGATGGATTTGCAGAACATTGGTGCAGAGAACAAGGATGATGCTTTCTACAGGTATAAGATGCTGAAGATGGTGACGAAGATCGAGAGCCGTAGCAATGGAGTGAAGACCAACATAGTAAATATGGTTGAAATCGCAAAGGCTCTAGATAGGCCGACCTCCTACGTGATCCACTACTTGTGCTCTGAGTTGGGTGCTAGTTCTAAGTTTGATGAAAAGAGTGCAACTTTCCGGATCAACGGAGCTCACGACACTGCGAAGCTTGCTGCACTCCTCAACACCTTCATCAAGAAATTTGTCCAATGCTATGGCTGTGGGAATCCCGAAACTACTATACAGTACGTGTGAGCTCGAAATCGGACAAGGTCAGCCTCAAATGCGCTGCTTGCGGTTTTGTCTCAATGGTTGATACGATGGAGAAGCTCGCAAAGTTCATCATCAAGAATCATCCCGACTCGAAGAAGGAAAAGAAATCGAAGAGAGCAGAGAAAGGGCAACTCAGAGCAGCAGCTGCTGCTGCTCAAGAGACAAAGACACAAGAGGAAGGGGTTTAGAACGTAGGCAGTTCTAAAGGTTTTTTTTTTTCTTTATTCATTTATTTATTTATTTTTTTCCCCTAGTTTTAAGTTACATATATGAAACCAAAAATCTGGAGAACTTCAGTTCAGACTATACCATCATAACTTTAAATATCAATATATACTCCGTGGTATCAAATAACTTTGAATATAAAATAACATAATGAATCCCGATCTAACGTGGTATCATGTATTAATCTCTTAATTTTTCGTAAATTCTCGTGGTTTTAACATATAAATCAATAATTGAATCCAATTATATTCTCGTAGTAATAAGGGTTTCCGTCCCACATCGTATTTTTTATAAAAAACTAGTGACAATGTACATAGATAAAATAGATCATATATCTCCATCAAAATTTGAGGAACTACATTACTAACGTAGAAATCTCAAAATGAAAATGACACGATTTTCTATTAGTAAGTTTTTGTGGTAATTTTTTCAAAAATATATGGCAAAAGTTTTATTCTTTAATTTTATGGGATGAAGCACCTATGACTAAAAAGTGGACAATTGAAAATGTGGTTAAATTATTGAAAGATGTAAGATGTAATGGGAAATGCCAAAGGACTTTGGTGGATAAATAATGGTTTTTTGAGGTGATTTTAGGCAAGTGTTACCAGTTATGCCTAAAGCTACAGTCTACCTAACTATATCAGCAAGTCTGGACAAGTCTTATCTATGGCGCAAAATGGAAAAAATCAAGTTGTTAAAAAAATATGATATCGAGAACTGATATGAAATCCAGTCAATTCTTGTTTGGAGTTGAAAATGTTGAAGAACCAACCGATATTGGCGGAAACATTAAAATTCCATATAAGATGCTCATGAGGTATGATAATGAAGAGAATTCGACAAAGAGGCTCACTGAAATTATTTTTCTAGATTTTTAGAGAAGAGTGCACATTTTACAGAATACGGAGTACAAGATAATTACTAATTGTGCAATATTAACTGCTAAAGATGATATTATTTGTACCCCAAAAAATTCTTAATAATAAATTTCTAAAATAATTTCATTACTGTTGTGAAGTAAAGAACGAGGGAACAACCAAAGGAGAGAAGAGAAGAAAATAAGAAGAAGAATAAATAGAAGGAAAGCAAAGGCGGTGGCCAAAGGCGGTGGATCCAATCTACTCTCTTAAGTTACAAAGTAATGGATATATATAAGTACATGGGAGAAAACTCTAATCTTGTACAACAAGTAATGTCTACTACTACATAAATAAATATATATTTATAACACTCCCCCTTGGACATTACGCCGCGATCTTCATACCTCGTTAAAAACCTCGCTGAAAAACCCTGTGGGAGAAAAACAGTCGAGGAAAAGAGTACATGACATATATAAATATGCATAGTATAATTGTTGCCTCATTAAAAACCTTAACTAAGAAAAACCCAATGGGAAAAAACTTAGCAAGGGAAAAAGAGTACAACAAAATAGCCTTCAGTGTGTAATATAGACCTTCAGGGCCTATGTTTCAATAACTATTGTGAAATATTTGCTCCCCCTGAAGGTGACAACCTTCCAAGTCTACGCATTCCGATGTTATAAACATATTTCTCATCAAAAGATGACGTTGTAAGAGATTTTGTGAATAAATCTGCAAGATTATCACAAGATTGAATTTTCTGTATTGCAATTTCACCTTTCTTTTGGAGCTCGTGTGGGTAAAAGAACTTAGGCAGTATGTGCTTTGTCAAGTTCCCTTTCACATACCCATTGCTCATTTGTGCGATACACGCAGCATTATCCTCATATAGAACTGTAGGAGAATCGTTATTTATTGCAATACCACAAGATCCACGAATGTGTTGTATTATTGATCTCAACGACACACATTCTCTTGAAGTTTCATATAAAGCAATAATCTCCGAGTGGTTTGAAGATGTAGTAACTAGAGTTTGTTTAACAGATTTCCAAGAAATCGCTGTACCACCACAGAGAAAAACATAACCAGTCTGAGATTTTGCATTGTGGGGATCAGATAAATAACCAGCACCCGAATAGCCTACCAAAGTCATGTCTTGGTTTCTTTGATAAAATAAACCAAGATGTTTTGTACCTTGAAGATAACGAAGTAGTGTTTAACACCATTCCAGTGTCTCCGTGTAGGAGAAGCACTAAATCTTGCTAGCAAGTTAACCGCAAATGCGATATCTGGTCTCGTGCAATTTGCAAGGTACATTAGTGCACCAATTGCACTCAAATAAGGAACTTCTGGTCCTAAAATATCTTCGTTTTCTTCTTTAGGTCTAAATGGGTCATTGTTCAATTCAAGTGACCGAACAACCATTGGTGTGCTAAGAGGATGCGATTTATCCATGTAAAATTTCTCTAAAATTTTCTTCACATAAGTTGACTGGTGTACATATATTCCTTCAGGGAGATGCTCGATTTGCAGGCCGAGACAGAACTTAGTTTTACCTAAGTCTTTCATTTCAAACTCCGTCTTTAGACATGAGCTAGCTTCCTCAAGCTCATTGCGTGTTCCAATTATGTTTATGTCATCAACATAAACAGAAATTATACAGAATCCATTTTGCGACTTTTTTATAAACACGCAAGGGCATATATCATTGTTTATATATTCCTTCTTCAGGAGGAAATCACTCAGTCGGTCATACCACATTTTTCCCGACTGTTTCAAGCCGTACAATGATCTCTCTAGTTTAACACTGTACATGTTACGACTTTCATTTTCCTTTAAATCAGGAATTTTCAATCCATCCGGGATTTTCATGTAAATTTTAGCGTCTAATGACCCATATAAATATGCGGTCACTACGTCCATCAACTGCATTTCTAAGTTCGTTGTTGATGCCAGAGATATCAAGTAGCGGAACGTTATACCATCTAAAATAGGAGAATATGTTTGATCAAAATCGATCCCGGGTCTCTGCGAGAACCCTTGAGCTACTAACCTCGCTTTATGTCTCACCACCTCACCATTCTTATTTCTCTTTCGTACAAACACCCATTTATATCCTACCGGGATAACATTTTTCGGTGTAAGTACTACAGAGCCAAATACTTTTCTTTTATTTAGCGAGTTTAGCTCTGCCTCAATTGCTTTCTTCCATTTTAACCAATCAGGGTGCTTCCGGCACTCTGTAATAATTTTTGGTTCTGGATCCAGATTATCATTTGATATAGTAGAAGCAACTGTTGAGGCAAATGTGTTGTCGGCAACTATAACATTTCTATTATAAGTTTCTCCTGTGTTGATATAATTCACGGCAACTTCAATGTTGACGTCAACCAGATCTTCGCCATTTCCCATAACATTATGATCTGGGTGTTCCGCAATCCTAGTATTTTGATTAGCAGCTACATTTTCAGATGTACTAGGATTATCATCTTTAGGATGATCCTCTTCAGGAGGTTGATGGAGTACTGACGTATCCTTATTTGCTTTCATTTTACTAGGATTTTATCCTTAGCACCGAAAGGTCTCCCACGCTTCAGGCGTTGGGGATAATCAGCTGATTTATTCATTGACAGTGGAACTTCAATTCTTTGCGGTGCATTCATAGCAGGGATATGAGATTTTGTCACTCCTTTATGATCGGTAAATGCATCTGGCAAGTTATTTGCTAAATGTTGCAAATTAATAATCTTTTGAACTTCAAGTTCTGATTCATTAGTACGTGTATCCAAATAGTGAAGATTCTTTTCATTCCATGAAATTTCTCGACATTCTGTTGATTTTGGGTTTTTAGCTCCCCCTAATGTCGGGAAATTACCTTCATCAAATATACAATCAGCATATCGGGTTGTAAATTGATCCCCAGTTGTGAGTTCAAGATATTTTATAATGGACGGAGATTCATAACCCACATATATACCCAGCTTACGCTGAGGGCCCATTGAGGTACGCTTTGGTGGTGATATTGGAGTATATACTCCACAACCAAATATTCGCAGATAGGAAATGTTTGGTTCATTACCACGTACTAATTGTAAGGGGGAATAATCATGATATGCAGTTGGCCGGATTTGGAGTAAATTAGCAGCATGCAAAATTGCATGTCCCCAACAACTAATGGGTAAGTTGGACTTTTGTAGCAGTGGTCTAGCTATCATTTTTAGGCGTTTTATTAGTGATTCAGCCAGACCATTTTGAGTGTGGACATAAGGGACAGGGTGTTCCACTTTTATAACCAGAGAGATACAATAATCATCAAAAGATTTTGATGTAAATTCACCGGCATTGTCCATTCGAATGGATTTTATTGGGTAATCAGGAAATTGAGCTCTTAATTCGATGATTTTCGCAATGAATTTTGCGAATGCATTATTGCGAGTGGACAATAGACATACATAACTCCAACGAGTTGATGCATCTATTCAGGGGCGGAGCCAGGCATTTTAGCCAGGGGGGTCACATTTTTTGCACTTCATTATTTTCTTCCGTCGATGTTGCTTCAGGCTGAACAAGTGTAGGGCTATCAACCGTTGATGATGAACCACCCTCACTATAAGTAACACGATTAAAGAACCGCCCCATTTTGGATTGATTGACCATATTTTTCAATTCCTGTGGAATGGATAGTATAGAAACAAATTAGACATGAATAACTAGTGCTATGTTTATTCAAAAAATTGACAATTGTGCACTAGAGTTTCTCTAAATCAAATAAATGACAGTTAGTGGTACCGAATTCCTTCAGCAACGGATCTAACACAAGCCCACAACATTAAAATCAAGAAATCTCAAAAGAAAACAACTTCATTATGTTTTTCTACAATTAATATATGTGAATCTGAGTTTTTTCTTTATTCAATTTTTTTTAATAACTTCATGATGCATTTCCTATCTTATTCATTTATATATATAATTAAACATAATAGTAATTGCACACAAGATCGATGACATTTCCTATACAATGTGACTGTGAGTGATGAATTGTTGTTCTTTATCAATTAAACCTTCATTTCTCATCACTGTCCAAATTCAATTCAACCAAATGGGTCACCAATCACTATCCGAGAGAGAGAAGCTTCCATCTCACACTGCAAATATAGTATATTGTACCTGAATTGAAGAGATTGCGGCGGCAGGCGGCTTCCGGGTTCCGGTCGGCGAATTAGAGCGAACGGTGGCGGCGGTCTTCTGAAATATGTCGAGAAGCGCAGATGGCAATTGGCGAGGCCGCGAGACTCGAGAGAGACAAAGATAGAGAGAGAGCGAGATGGAGATGGCAACGACGGACGGGAATGCCGCCGTTGATGGACGGGAATGGCGAGATGGTGTGACTGAAAATGATACTGTGAAATTGGGTTTGTGTGCGATTTGGGGGAGAATGGGGAGAAATACAAAATTATTAGAATATTAAGTATTTTTTAAATATTTATAATTATATAATTAGGAAATTACTAAAATACCCCTGAAATTTTTTAAATCCCAGTGGGGTCACTTGACCCCCCTGCCATCAGTGTGGCTCCGCCACTGCATCTATTAGGACCATGAAGTAACGGAAAGGTCCTGAAGCCGAGTGAATGGGTCCACATATATCTCCTTGAATTTGTTCAAGAAAAATAGGAGATTCTAGTCCAACTTTAGTACGAGAAGGTCGTATTATGAGTTTGCCTTTGGCACATGGTTTACAAACGGGGTCGTTTGAAGAAGAGAGATCTTTTGTTTGTAAGTTATGCCCAGTAGCATTATTAATAATCCGGCGTATCATATTTTGCCCAGGATGACCCAGTCGCTCATGCCATAGAATTAAAGATTTAGAGTCTTTAAAATTCATATTTAATGAAATAGGGTTACTGGGTCGAATGTAGGTATAGTATAACCCGGATGAGAAAGAGGAAATTTTTTCAATAACTTGTTTTTGACATCCCAAAGTTTGAGTTATGATTAGGAACTCATTATCATTTTCAGTTTTGGTTTCAATGTGAAAACCGTTGAGTCGGATGTCTTTAAAGCTAAGAAGGGTACGTTTTGATTGTGGATACAAAAGTGCATTATTTATGATAAGTTCAGTACCCATAGGGAGAATGAAAGAAGCTATTCCGGAGCCGACAATAAGGATATTGTCATTAGCGATAGTAGTTACGCTCCCCATTTTTTCAGTAAGAGTTTGGAAATATTTACGATCAGTAAGGACAGTATGTGTTGTTGCACTACCCACTAGACATAAGGTATTTGAGCTCTCCATGATTTGCATATGAGATCTATGGTTCTTTCTCAATTTGCGCTTCAGATTTACCTTTCCCTATTTGTCGTTCAGATCCACTCAATCCACTCAATTGGTTAGAGTCTCGTACTGATAACGTGTTGTGAAGCAAAGATCGAGGGAACAACCAAAGGAGAGAAGAGAAGAAAATAAGAAGAAGAATAAATAGAAGGAAAGCAAAGGCGGTGGCCAAAGGCGGTGGCCAAAGGCGGTGGATCCAATCTACTCTCTTAAGTTACAAAGTAATGGATATATATAAGTACATGGGAGAAAACCCTAATCCTGTACAACAAGTAATGTCCACTAATAAATAAATAAATAAATATATTTATAACAATTACATCAGAAGTGTTCATGTTTTAAAATCGGGTTTGCTACTTCAGAATCGTTTTGGCTCAAATTCAAATCTAGTTAAATTGAACTCATATGAAAATTGATGCATTTTCTTGAAATTTTAATAACGTGTATCTCAATCATTTAACTTAACCCTAATTTTTTCAAGTGTACTACTTTAAAACTATGTTAGTACTACGAGTGTTGGGATACTACGAGTGTACTATTTTACGGGA